>CM065419.1:53124414-54501914 GCA_033060865.1 Dorcus hopei
ATTTTCATGTTTCGCTCGAATTAGCTAACTTGTTTTGAATATGTTAATTTGTATATTTAATTAATTTTTTTTATTTTTACTTTGATTTCTCCATGTGGCTTAGAAGGTAGAACAGCTACTTTTTGGATGTAGCTGATCCTGAGCCTTTTGGCAATTCACAGCTCGCATTGTTTAATTTATTTGATTTATTATTTTTTGTTTTGTTTTTCATGTATTGTTGTGATGCCAATAAACTGCTTTATTATTATTATTATTGTTATTATTATTCAGGTACCATGTAATTATATGTGCACTATTTAAAAAAAGAAAAAAATAATTCAACAAAATGCACCTTAAAATTAATTAATCTATAATTGAAGTGTTAAAAATTGAATTAATTAATTTAGGTAAATATATTGTAAAATTTTAAATTTCATAAATAATTAAATTAACTTTCAACAGAAGTAATTTACGAGAATCAGCGTACATACCTATTTACGTAAATTATTCTAAATTATCTTTCGGTTTATGAAATATTTAAAAAAATCTAATTTCTAGATCTAATCTAATTGACAGAACAGTTTAATGAGCAGTCCCCTGTTCTTATTTTATTTTTCCTGACAAAGCTGCATGCAAACCGTTTGATTTATAGATATGGAATTAAAGGGTTCAAATACAAGACCCACTTTTAGCAGCCGCCACTAAAGTGGTCAAAATAAGCCGCTAATGGTTAAGCAGTACTACTAACATTTTATGTTTTCCTAATTCTGGGTTACAACTAATTTAAGGCTCACTATGAGGATCTTGTAAACTATAAGTGATACAAAGAGGTTAAATTACAAAAAAGTTGCGCTATTTTGAGGTCTATAAAAGTGTGCAAATAAATCTCTTCTCTCTTTATTCATTTCTGAAATATCTGAAAAAGAAAAATTGAAATTTCGAAACCTTGCATATTTTGTTTATTTATTCAGATAAAATCACAAAATTCGGTAATTTTATATTAAATTCGATGGACAATCGAATACAGTTAGAAGAAATAGGTTAGGACTGACAGTTTCGCAGGTACGACTGTTAACTCTTGTTATTTCGTATGGGCACTATCTTAGATATTTGTACCAGGTGATGCAAAAATAAAATTTGAGTACGACGATATGACACAGTTGACAGTCGTATCTGCGAAACTGTCAAGCCTAACCTATTACTTCTGAATGTAATAGATTGTCCATGAGTTGTCGAATTTTGTGACTGAATAGATTATTCAAGATTTCCGAAATTGAGAATTTTGAGTTTTTTGAAGATAGTTCCGAAACGAAGATAAAGGGTCTTTCAAGTGCCTAGATGTTTGTTTTTTTAAATAAAACATGTAAAAACTTAAGATTTTTTCGGGTTCCTTATTTTTATTAAAGATATGGCTCTTATATATTATGTGAAAAATGACATCACTTAAATGTCGACCACGAGCACGTCTACAAGCTTCCGTACGAACATCGACATTTTCTATGACCCCCTCACATAGTAGCGCATTAATTTCGGTCCGAATGTTGTTTTTCTGCTGCAATTGTTGTTGGCTTATCCACCTAGACTTTGCTTTTCAAAAAACCTCAAAGAAAGTAATCTAATGGGGTTAAATCGATGATCTAGGTGTCACCATTACGTGAAATTAATCGATCTGGAAACTTGTTTCGCAATAGCGCAAATGTTTTCACGTGTTGTGTGACTCGTAGCTCCGTCCTGTTGAAAATAAAGATCGTCTGTGTATATTTCTTCAAGCTCAGGTCAGAAAAAATCTTCAATCAGTTGTCCATATCGCCCTCCATTGACAGTAACAGCTCTTTCCTTTGCATCTTCGAAGAAAAATAGGCCAATGATTCCACCTTCCCAAAAACCACACCCAACAGTAAATTTTCGTGGATGTAATGATTATTCTAAAATTATTCGAGGGTTTTCTTCTCCCCAGATGCGGCAATTCTGCTTGTTGACGAATCCATCCAATGTGAAATGAGCTTCATCGCTAAAGATGATTTTGCACCATGTTCTAATAACCAATTGACAAAATTTCTGCGTTGATAATGATCTGCTGGCTTCAATTCTTGTAGTTGTATTAATTGAATTTCGTAAGGATGCAAATGCAAATTTTTATGTAAAATGCGCCAAACAGTTGATGGATGAATGCCTAATTCCTGAGAACGTCGCGATATCGATGTTGAAGGTTCTTCAGCAATACTTTGTGCTACAGCGGCAATGTTCTCAATGCAGCGCCCACTTGTTGGTCTGCCAGATCTTTTTCGATCCTCGACAGAACCAGTTTCTTCAAATTTTTCCACTAACCTTTGAATGGTCGACTCATTTGGGCGATTATTTACACCAAAAAAAATCACGAATTTTTACGATATGTTTTTTTTTTAAAGATCGACCATTTTCGTAATAAGTTTGAACAACTTTAATGCGTTGTTCTAGCCGCAGTGATGGCGAACTCATGACCCGCGGGTCAATCGATATGTTTAAGCCGATTTCTTGTAAATATGTAATCGGCGCGTACTGCGTATAAGTACAACACGTCAGAAAATGACTTAAAATACCCGACTCGTGGTCCATTATTATAAAATTTTTAACTTAAATTTAACCTATTGGTAAAAAAAAAGATTCGCCATCCCTAATCTAGCGTGTAAGTATCCATGATTAAAATTGTACATCTGTCTACTTGACAAATGTCAAAGATGACATGAAAAAGGTAGCGTTTAGAAATTGTTCACCACTGATATATAGGCGCATCTTTTGAAAGACCCTTTATTTATTTGCACATTTGTATAGACCCCAAAATAGCGTAACTTTTTTGTCTTATAGTTTACGAGATCCCAATGGTGAGCCTTTAATTAGTTGTAACCCTGTATAGCGTCTGTCAAAAATTCAGACAGAGTCCGACTTTGTGAGAACGGTGAATTTCGTTTGGGCACTAACATTGAATGTTTTCGTGTTTTCCTTTTTTTGTATCTGTATCTTCTATTTAATTAAAAAAAAAACCTAATAAAGCTCTTAGTAATTTTGCATATGAAGTAGCTGCGAAAGAAAAACTTTCCTATATGAAATTTACAATCATTTATAACCAATTGTAGTTGCATTTGCCATGCAAGCACAAGTAGTTGAAGAAAAGTTAACATAATTGATATACAGGATGTCACTGAATGACTTGGCCAAACTTTAACGTCCTATTCTACTCTTCAAGTTAAGGATAAAAATTCTTACAAACATTGACTTGGCCAAACTTTAGCGTCCTATTCTACTCTTCAAATTAAGGATAAAAATTCTTACAAATATTGATCGGAAATGATTTTTTTAAAAGTCACTTGAAATTTAAAAAATGATAAAGTGTGAAAATGTTTTTAAAAATATTTTTTAATAGCAGAATGCCACGAATGTTTGACACTACTACAATAGTAAGTGACATTACCTTCAGTAGGTACATTTGCAATTATTTTTTAAAATCTTTCATTTTGCATAAATACAGTAAGTGGCCTTAATTTTTTAAAGACTCATTTCCGTCTATAAGAATAAGAATGTTTAAGCATTACTTTGAAAATACGAGTCAAGTCATTCAGTGACACCCTGTATAATATAATTTTGCTGTTCGTTGCCAGTAATTTATGCAAATTAAAAGCGGCATCATAGCAGAAATACAGGGTGTCCGTTTTTCGAGCCTAACCGTAGAGATCTCGGTTATCTCAGGAGGTACGAAGTTGATTAAATTAGAACAAAATTTTTATCCTAGTCAATAATCTTATAACAAATTTAATCTACTTTTCAGTAGTTTTCAAGATATTCGAAAAAAACCTCACGATTTTCGTTTTTATTATTTTCTATAAAAACGAAACATGGTAACAACGAAAATCGTGATTTTTGCTTTTTTTCGCTAAACCGTAAAAAATAGGTGAAATTTGTTTCCTAAGATAATAATAATAATATCTTTTATTCATGACCATTGCAAATTACAGACAAATGTATTTACAAGTTATGTGAATATGTCATAATATAACAAAACGAAATAAACAAAAAAGGGGGACGTTACAATTAGAGCATCATAGTGTTGTGTTGTCCAAAAATTCTTGTACGTCATAATACTGTTGAGAGATTAAAAATTCCTTTACCTTTCCCTTGAAGGTACTTCGGTTTGTAGCACATTTTATGCTTGCGGGAAGTTTATTGTAAAATTAAATGCCATTGTGCAAGGGACCGGCCGGCGCAACATACTGACAGACGATTGTATGGCATGTATAGATCATTGTTACTCCGCGTATTGTGCTCATGTATGGAGCAATTCGTTGGAAAACTTCTGATATTTTGCCTAACATAAATTACCAGATTAAGGATGTAAAGACAAGGTAAAGTTAGTATTCTAATGGTTTGCAGTGAGTGTTGTAGTTTTCACCGCAGATAATACGGATGGATGTGTTAACTTTGGAAGAAGATCCCCAGAAAATAATTCCATATGATAGATTGGAAAAGACCGAAATAGGCCAGACGCAAAACATTTAAATTAACTAATCCGTGTAATCTTCTCAGTAGGAAACATACCGAGCTCATTTTGGAACATAAGTCTTCAATGTGTTTGTTCCATGTTAATTTTTCGTCCATGTAGATACCCAAAAATTTTATGTTATGTACCTGTGGTATGGATTTGCCTTGTAATCTGACTAGGAGGCTACTGTAGACATGGACGTTTTTAGTTATAAAATTGATGAAATTTGTTTTAGATGGATTCAAAACTAGTGCATTGTTAAAGCAATATAAAATATAAATGCATCTCATTAACGATGTCATTTGAATTGTGGATTAGAGTTTCAAGATCCAAGATAACTGGGATCTCCTTGGTTAGGCCCAAAAAACGGACACCCTGCATTTATATCTTAAATATTTAACGACCGGTTTCGCCCATATTATAGCATTTTCAAGTTATTATCAATATCTTTCATTGCCGAACTATTTTGTGTGGTCCATCTCAGTTGCTAAAAGCAGTCCGTGTATTCGGACTCTAAATCAAGCCTTGCCCATTTTAAATACGAATGCATGGAATTTTCTCTTTTGTTTTACAATGTGAACTGGGAATATTAGATAATTAAAAAGAATCAGGATGAGGCGAAAATTTTCTTGTTTATACAGAAATTAACCAATGAACATGGGCGTATCCAGCCTTTTTTCTAAACCCGGGCACACTTTAAATTATTAATACTGTTAATATAACTAATAGGTGTTTAATAGTAGCTATAGATGTATTGGTTTAAAAAAGCGTAACATATTTTTTAAGCATTTGTAAACAAAAATTGCAGTCTTCTGGGCTGTTGATGTCCAAAACTTTCGATTACCTCTTTTACAATCGATTTCTCATTATTTATTATTTCGCTTAGGGCCGGTCTTTTCATCTCTTGATAAACTAACTGTTAGACTACTACCATGGAAACAATTCATAAAAATCAAGTTATTTGCCGGATAACTTTAACAGGAAGATGGAAAGACCAGCCCTTAAAATATTAACCCTGGGCATATGCCCGGGTTTGCCCATACCTGAATACGCCCATGCCCATGAAAGTCAAGAAATAGCTATAAATAGTAACTGCTGTGAACACAAACTTCCTCAAATACTAAATGTGTCTAAAACAACACTACCTAACAAAATTTTAAGGTACAACAAAAAATTATACTAGAATGCTCCGCTCATTTTTGAATAAAAAAACAAACGTAATTGAATTAACTGATTTATTAAATAGTTGCTTCGTGAATAAAATTTGCTTTGTTGCATTACTCTAGAGATTATCAGAACGATTAAATTTGAGTAAAAATTATTAATAATAACTTTATCTCAAGTACAGGTTATATTAGTCAAAGATACCATGAAGTATTTGGGTGTACTGAAAATGATAGCTAAGCTGTCGAAATACGTATTACATCAAAAAAGTTATGGCAGCAAAAATAACAAAATTACAAAATTAATGTTTTACGTTGTAAGGCTCTAAATTTATCATATGTATAATTATTACATATAATCATTTTCAGGCTATTGAATATCGTCGGCCTTAAAATATATTAAAATGTATTTAACTTTATTCTTAACGATTGATATAAAACTACCAAAACTACTCCTTTCTCAATTGATTTTTATAAAGATCGAAACAGTACGTACGTTTGCAACAAAATTTTATTTAACAATGTAATGGCCATTTAATTCTTTCGGCCATCTTCTGGTTTGTTCATTACATCGTTTTGAAAGAATTTTGCATTTTTCTTTCATAAAAAGAAAAAGTTCTAAAAGCATTTTGAAGGTATTTATTTGTAATTTTTTTGAACTTAAGGGAATTTTGCAGGAAACAGTAACAAATAGTAAAGGCACAGCGCAAGGTCCGCGGAAAAAGGTGGATGGGGTAAAATAAGTCAAGCTCCAACAATTTTTGCCACATAGTCAAAGAAGTATGGGATTTAGTGTTATCTTGGTGAAATAATTTTGATACCAATATAATTCAACTACCAACATCCAGAAACCTAATAAATAAGCGTAATTTGTGGGCTTATTTTAATTTCAAAATATTTATTAATATTCTCATTAATTAAATTAAATTAATTTAGTATTTAGTTGTGCTATACTTGATTTTCCCAATGTTTATAATTAATTAAATCTCTTCCATTGTAGCAACAAAGTTTAAAGAATTGTTTTTATTGAACAGCATCCTTATAAGGATACAATCGCGCATATTGACATACAATACCTCGTCTACGGTTTAATTATGTCGAACTCCATAGAAAATCTGCGTTAAGAAATGTTATGGCGGAAGTAAGTAAAACTTATTGTTAGTCACGGTGATATTCGAGATTTACGAGGTTCTGTTCAGTAACCTCCTTGCTCTGATAACATTGTGAGCACTTTGTGAGCAAATTTAAATAACACTCTCTGGGATACGTGATATTTCGCAATAAACTAACTGTAAATTGCACGCCCAATCATCAAAATTAGCCGAGTCAATCAAAAAGAATTCGAAACGAAATAAGAATGGGTCATGATTTGTAAAATACAAAAAGCTGCAGTGCAATGACGACTGGGTTGATTTCATACCATACAGGCAGGAAAAGGAAATTAACGGACGGGCGTGCTTTGTGTTTTTATAAATTCTCTCTGGACTTTTTACATTGTTTCTTTTGTGCTGTACGTCGATTGAATGCGAATTGATTACAAATCAGTTTTATTTTAATCCTTAATTTTAAGGATCGACGCAAGGTGGATAATTCTGAAATTTGATTACACGCTATTGATTACTTTTTAGAGCACGGCCTGCACATTCAGGTGATTGAAATGCGGAAGTCGCTGATATAAATTCATCAGAAGCACTTCAAGCTCTCGGTTCTTAATTGCGAGGTACAATTAACACAGGTCAACCGGTGCGTCAACAACGTTAACATTGACGGCAGATGTTTTTAATTTCATGAATGAATGCACTTATCTGCCCCAATTTATCGTGTGCAGTAATATGCTTGTCAAATGAGTACAGTCACCTAAATAACTCACATAATTACAGCTTGCTTACCGCAGCCTGTCCAACTAACTATTGTCTGGTAATCTTGGTTAACGGATTTAATATAATTTGTAGAGGAAGTGCATGAAATGCATGTTTAGTACGACAGGATTTGTAACTGGTACAATGAAACGAAGAGGAATAACATGTAAATCCAAGCCAGACACAATGGGCATATTTAAAAAAAGAAAACTCGAGAAAATAACAAAAAAATTAAATGATTAAAGTCAGTGGAGGACAGATCAAGATTAATTAGAATTTTATACGTGAAACATTGGCTGATTCACAAGTCTCTATTTACATCGTGACACATTCTAAAATTCCTTACTTTCTTACCGCAAAGTAACGTGAAGTTATTTGAAAAACTACTGAGTAATTTATCCGAAAATGAAAGAAAGCATTGGAATGCTTCGAAAATAATTTCGAAAGTAATTTGTTGAGATTATTCCAATTACAACAAAATCAAATTGGAACGTGCGATTAACTTTGCCTGAACGAATTTTCCATCGGTTTCAAATAAATAAACGTAGATAGATAAATGATAATGAAATTTTTAGTTGTGGTAGAGAATGATGAAATCTTGAGAAACTATGTTCTTTCTCAATTAATTAGAAATGTAAGAAGTTTATAACGTTTTTCTGTTCCTTATTACAGTAAATCGTTACTTTTTATGTTTATTAAATTAAATGCCAGAGAGCAAATTGACAATAGTTCTTTCCAAGGATGTATTGTTTTGGTTCTTTAATCAAAATCAAACCATTTTATTATTATTCCTTTGTTAATCATATGAAATAATTAATTGCAGCAAAAATATATTTCAAATATTACATTTTTTCTTTGAAATTATTGCAGTTTCCTCGCAAGCAAGAGTTTTAAAGTAAACACTGTAAGTCGCTGGTGATATCTAAAATTCGTTTAAGTTTCATTAACAACGTGCCTCATTTTGTATGTATCAGTACGTGTTAAGCGCAATGTTTGCACATTCGTTTGAGATAGTCTAATTAGGTGGTCGGTGAAAATTAAATGCGTGATAGTTACGCTCCGATAAAATGAGAGTGAAGTTTCGAAGAATTCAGATATTAAATTAGAAACGTCGATTTCTGTTCAATTAAAATTTGTTTTCGCGTTTTTTGGTTTAATTTTTTCCATTTCCTGGCACCTTTTGCTTTGTACTTTTATTACTTCATGCTTACTTAGTAGTAGTATTATTTAATGCAGTGCAGTAGAGTAGAGTAGTCAGAAAATGTAAAGGACATGTGGGAGGAGCTTATTTCCGACGAATTATCTTTATTTACGGCAGGCAATAGCTAGGCCTACACCAGCACTCATTCATGCCATTCTTTCCTTGGACAATCTTTCCCTTCAAGAAATTGAAACGAAACAAATTCTGTTCCAACCCACTAACACAAACTGAATCGTCTGAATCTTGGAAATAGTGGAGGTATAAACAAGTCTACACGGAACTAAGTATTTATCGTGTCGGTCAGGAACATTGGAACATCCCTAACATGATTCTCGAAGGAAGTAAGAATTTTGGCTAGTCATCTAGTACTTCATTAACACACGTTCTTTCATAATTAAAGCTGGTTCTTCTCCGATGAAAATTTTATCACAAACACTTAACGTTTCGCAGTCGTTCGAAGCTGTCGAACGACTGCGAAACGTTAAGTGTTTGTGCGCCATTTAGTGTCCGTTTAAGAGTTTGTGATACACGTTCTTTCCTTCACGATTGCACTTTCCGGCGGGAATGAATGCTGGTGTATGGTTAGCTAATGACAGTTACTTAAGTGTAAACACTGAAACATGAAACATAAAGCTGAGTACACACTGGAGGAACACATAGAAACTTTTTGTTGATGGTTGTTGCTAAATGTTTCAAAAAGTTTTTAACTTTCGTCAACTTATGGAAACATTTTGTCCACACTAAAGGTAGCAAAATAGAGAAACATCTGAATTTTGTTTCTGTTCCATTGTTGTAAATTGTTGCACGTAACAATCTGTACACACACACAAGAAACAAGTTAATATTGTTGAGAGTCGTGACTGAAGAAGACGTACTTCTCGCTTCTGCAGCTTATATTGTTATTAGCTATAAAAAAAACTAACGAAAACGAAGAGTTTGAGTGCGTCCAAGCCTCCAAGAGCGAGTTGATTGTGGCGGCTTACCACTTATAAATGTTTTACAAGGGATGATTTATTAACAGATGGTCATCTTAAAAATTTTATATGTTTCTCCAATTCAACATAAAATATTCCCTAAGTAGTATCGATCCTTACTTTGCTAGACATTTTAAAGCAAATGATTCTTTAAAAGTTCAAGCACAATATGATGTTGATTGCTACAAACCGTTACCAAAACTGTTCTTTTTGTTCCTACATGTTGCTGCTTGTTTCCCATTTTCCTTTGATATTTACTGCTCCGGATGGAAACACGCAACAAATAGCAACTTTTGTTACTGGAAACAGAAACATGAAACAACTTTCGGAAACTACCGGAACAGGAACTGATTGTTCCTCCAGTGTGTACTTAGTTTAAACAATACAATCGACCCCCCTCGTATTCGCAAAGACTGGTCCAACACAAATCTATATTCTGTGCTGGTCACGTGACAGGTCCTTTATATTTTCCGACTACTCTAGTAATTAACAGTATTTTTTATACCTACTTCGCAGAACCTCAATTATTTTAATGCAAATAGAAGCTTCAAGTATTAGAAATATTCTAACATTAAGAGAAA
Source organism: Dorcus hopei (assembly GCA_033060865.1). Taxonomy (NCBI): domain Eukaryota; kingdom Metazoa; phylum Arthropoda; class Insecta; order Coleoptera; family Lucanidae; genus Dorcus; species Dorcus hopei. The sequence continues at coordinate 53,134,685 of CM065419.1, forward strand.
ATGCTATGCACGTCTTCAATATGCTCCGCATAAACTTTCCCATCATTGTGACTTGCATGTTTCAAAACAATAACCATCTTTATTACTTCGAACTTTCAATTGGACGGTGAAATAAAATTTCAGGCTGCCATGACTGTACCTGTACAGTGCGTCTGTGGTTTACGTTAATTTACATTCAATGTGCCTGGATCTCATTAAAAATAAAATCTCTGCAACTTTCTCTTATTGTTAGATAGAAAATTGTATTGTGCGTAATTTGTATTTGAAAAACATTTGTTTCAAAGATGTTTAATACTTCCACACGCAGTAATGTACCTTTCTTTAACGAGTTCTACGTATGATTCATCGTTAGATCGTTAGTGAGTGCTGTGTCAATGAGGCAATCACCTCGAGGTATTAAATGTTGAGCATTAACATAAAGGAACCTTTTCAATGCACGTACCCATTCACTATGTATGTATATACAGAAAGAAATTGCAGATTTTTCTGGCTATTCGCAGTATGATGAAATAGCGTTCCATTTAAAATTACAGCGTAATCAATTTCGTTTCGCAAATTAAGTAAACAGTGGCAGTTAGCTATTATAAATTTACTTTTACTTTCTATGAAATTTTACTTCACAAGAAATCGAGCATTAGAAAGAAAAATTAATTATTAAATTTGCATTATATTCCTTGAAGTCTTTCAATACATTGAAATGATTCAATGCACTCACATTTGGGTTACAAAGCATATTTTGCTTTGTTGAAGAAAAAATGAAAATCTTTGAGTGAAGTCATCTTTATATTAAAGTAAACTTTGTATTTTTCAATGTATCTATATTTCTTTTCCCCTTGAACTTTTACTTTGGACGTGCACAGCTATTCCATGACTAATAATAAGAAAAGTGCACTGTGATTGAACTTGATTTAAAACGAGTTGCAATTAAGTCGCCCTGTTCTGCGAGATAAATCACTTTGTTAGCAATTTCCTTTTGTTTATCCGCGTTGCAATTATACCATGCCTTAACATCAGATGTAGTTTCTGTGTAATAACCAGTGTTACTAGTGATTTATTATATGTTAATGACGAGACGGGTTGAAATTAGCTGTAACGAGCTTTCTCTGTAACTGTTTTGACAAATAAGACAAAATGATTTTAAACCAGTGCAGGAGTATTTATAACTTGTAATTTAAGTTTTAAGCAATTAATTTTAGAAGACTAAACTAGACTACCGGAAAGCATTTTAAAGAGGATGCTTTTATAAGAAAATACTTGCAATTACAGATAAAAATAGAAGACCTCTAACAATTTGAAAAGGAAGAAATTAAAAGTAATTGATTCGAGTTGCATTACGACAATGTCAAGGATTTCAGGATGTACAGGATGTCAACACGTAGACTCTTTCATATTATTCTAAATCACTGATTGTGAGATAGAACAAGTACTTCAGATAATTCTAAACAAATATTTATTGTTTCCTTGAAATCTGTTTAGAGCCGGCGATGTTTTGATAATAAGATGACTTCAGTATTTCAAAATATAAAACTTGCGTCCTTTATTATTAGAGATGTCTTGTTAAATTGTTCAACGACTCATGTTAATTAAATTATGATTCCTTCTATAATATAGAATTTATTAGCGAAAATCCAAGGAAAAAATATGGATTATCAAAAACTGAGTCATAAATTTATGTATGTAATGGTATACAAGATGAAACAAAGTTGTTCCGTATTACATTTTCTACTTTGGCCTGTAATAAAAACGAAACAGTCATTCTCATTACCATTAACATAATGTCTATTATATCCAAGAATATTAACTTACTTTCCATGGCATAATTACATAAAGCCCGACTGAAAATGCATGCGGAGGTTTGTGAATGTAATCGTGAGAAATATTTATCTGGGACGTCGAAACCGCGAAAATGTGAAAATCCGTTCAACTTGTTCAAAGTCCGTTGACGAATTAACAATATTTGAGCGGTGGTATGTTTTATGGTACGAGAAATTCTCGTTAACTCATTAAAAATTCTCGCATCGAAGTTTTTACCTTGTCCAACTGTTAATGGAGACAGAAGTTATTGAGTAATGCTTCAGGAATGCTAAATGATCAGACCAAGTTAATATTTATGCTGAATAGTTTTCATGCTCAGGATATTGTGATATTAAAGATCTTTGAACCCGATACGTTTTTGTATAATTCTGTCGTTGGTAAATGTATTCATAATTATTTCTTGTTCCTTACTTGTTGTTACTTGCATTAATTTTATAGCTGTAGAAAAGAGTACTGTTTGTTTACGAACAATGATTTCAATTATACATAGGTATAAATAGGATCTGATTAGATAATTAAGATGGACTTAATCAATTTACGAGATAAAATACAAAATACTTGCTTTATGTTTAAAAGTCACGTAAAATAAAAAAATATATATACGACATTAATAGTGGTTTAACAGATTGAAACACGAGAATATACAGTATGTCTAATTAAAACTTGAAACAAAAAAAAAACGGAGACAAGATAGTACTAACTATATCATAAATTAAGGGATGTTGACAAATTGCATTAACAAGGGAAGGGAACAGCAGGACAAAAATATTTAATGCCATCCTTGGATTACCTCCAACATTAAGTCACGGGACCCCCGCAAATTGAGAAAAGTTGAACGAAGAAGATTTCCGAGACTGCTTACTGGATATTCTAGTTTTAAAGAAACACCTCACCAATTTAGATTTCCCATCCGAGAGAAAAAAGGTAATCCTCTGCTGATTAAGTACATATTTGGATGATCAGAAATCAACAGGCTGTTAAAAAAAGTGTCACAAACTTTCCAGGGGTCGAGGGGTAGTATGGCCCAAAATATGCAGAAATGAACATGGTCCGCAAATGGACGGTTTCGGAGATACGAAACATTTTGCGTTCACACAACTATTTAAAAATTTATAAACAAACTAACGATATTTATGAACAAACAACAGTTATTGCAAAAAGTCAAATGAAATGTTCAAATGCTCTCCCTGCATTCCACAGCAGCCACGACATCTCTTTCATTTCCCTGACCTACTCGTTGTTGCAGTTATTCGAGGTCATTTATAGGAGTAGCGTACACTAAAGTTGTACAGTTACGGACTGTATGTTGGCCAGAACCTACGTCGACTAGGGCAAAAAGTACAATTTGCGAAACAATGCACAATTGCCACAAAAAAGAATAATCTCCGGAACGATCCATTTGCTTGCGGACCCATGTTCATTAAGACTTTTTTGCATATTTTGGGCCATACAACTGATATTTTTTAACAGCCTGTATATTGTCAGGACATATCCTGGATTATTTCAAAAGAAAAAGAAATAATGGCTAGAGAGTAAGACAGCTGGGGGTACAATAGGCAGAAAGGCCACAAACAACTATTTTTGAAAGGAATCTCCAATCGATAACAATAACTTTGAATCAATTTTTACTTTTTGGTGGATTGGTACGCCGTTTAGTAAGCTCTACACAAATTAGCAAATCCTTTTAAATACTCTTTAATTTCACGTCAAATATGATGTTTGGGTCAAAACCAGATAAATTCGATAAATTCAAACTTTGGCAAACTTTTGGAGAAGCAGTTCGGTAAAAACTGGAAGGAAAACGAGGAATTAGGCTGATATAAGGAGTTATTAGAAAAGACTGGATATCACGAGGATGAAATGCAACGAAAAGATCGGAAGAAAATGTTGTTCATATTTAAAAGTATCCCCCTTGGTTTCATTTTACTTAATACTCATATTTTCTTTGGAAAATATAACATAAAGAGCAGAGGTGGGATAGATACTTTTGAAAAGTATTTAAATATAAGATACAAGATACTTTTGCAAATATATTTGTAGATACTTTCAGAAAAGATACTCTACATAAAAGTATTCGAGGTACAAGATACTTTAGTATCTAAGATACTTTGAAAAAAAAAGATTAAACAAATGCGGCCTCGGCGTCAAGCTCCTTTACATACTTTCGTATTAGCAATTTATTTTCGATTATTTTTCAAGATTATTAGATAATATCTAAGCTGCTTTTACAAAAATAAGTTTCCCCAAAGCTTCCCGCAGAAAATTGTCGACTCTCCCACTTTATCGAATGACCGCCGATCGGGTATTCTAAATACTTTTTAGTATCTCAAATACTTTTCAGTATCTTGAGATACTTTCAAGTATTTAAAATACTTTATTAAGATACAAGATGCAAATACTTTTTGAAAGTATCTTTATTTCGTAGATAGTTTATAGATGGAAAAAAGTATTTAAATACAAGATACAAGATACTATCTTGTATTTGAAAGAGTATCTAGTATCTTTTTTCTTCAAGATAGTCCCAGCTCTCATAAGCAGTAAGATTTAATTTAACTTGAAGGCTTCCGCGGCCGTCGTCCATGTTTGAATTGGCTTCCGGTTGGAACCGCGTCATGTTGACTTCTTCTACTGCCAACGTTTCGTTCTTCATTGCAGAAGAACTTACTCAGGGCTGCTGCTGCTGGTGGTATTGCTGCTGCTTCTCGTTAGTCGTTGAGTCGTTAGTCTCAACGAGAAGCAGCAGCAACACCGGCGTGGTTCCAACCGGAAGCCAATTCAAACAGTAACATTTTGAAGCATAAAGCGATAAATCCATAATGGCATAATTATTGCCACCTTAATTGATAACATCCTGTATAGCTGAACCTATCGCCAAAAGGGATTATGAATTGGATAATTACAGCAGTTTGCACATGTTGCAATGGACAACTCAAAGGGAGAAATAATCTATGTATAGGAATAAACAAGATACAGACAAAACTGCAACAGCAAAGTGTGGGGATATGCGTCGCGCAAGCCGTATAATCACCTCTGCATTTCATTTGCTCCTAACTTTCAGGCTCAGTTTTACAATCGTGGAATAAGGACGGAATAACAGTTTGCCGAATGTCCTTTAATGTTATCAGATCTTTTTAATATTTCATGTAAAGACATCAAAATATTACGATTTAACCTAGTTTATCTGTATCCAAAAGTTTTTCGTTTCTGGAATAAAACCTCCTGTTGTCGAGGCATATTTGATATTTAAAAAAAATTCGAATTTCTGAAGCAATGTAATCTTTCGACTTGAATATGTCGAAAACGGTTAACCTAACGGAGATGGAACTTAGTTCATTTCTTGTATAATTTTATTTAAACTTTTCAGTTTTTGTTCCAGATTTCTCGAAAAAGTAACAAACCGTTCCAGAGATATTTAAGAAAATGTATGTACTTTACAAGTTGTCCCTTTAGGCCGGGCGCAGACTGATCAAGCAAAAACGTCTTCAGGCAAAACGTTTTGTGGAACTGAAAAACATTTCGTTTTATCTTGCAACAATGCTGCATGCATAAACGTTTGACAACAAAACTGTTTCGTTTTGTTCCATAACGCTTTGTTTGAGTGAAATGCACATTGATGATGCAAAACGACTTTAGTCAAAACAGTCGGCTGAACGAACGTCAAACAAAAATTTATGTTTGCACACTGATTAAGCAAATTTGTCTTTTCACACAACAATTTGTTTAACAACGTTGTGTTTTGTTGGCATGTATTGTTTCATCAGTGTGCGATGGTACCTATTTAATGCATGTAAAAAACAGGTTTCGGCAAGTTCAAACAAAAACGTTTTGTCTAAAGACGTTTTTGCTTGATCAGTCTGCGCCCGGCCTTAGAAGGTTATATCTCTGAAACGAAAAGCTTTTGGATTTTAGGTAAATTAAGTTAAATTGCAATATGTTGATGTCTTATACGTAGTATAATTATTGCCGCCTTAATTGATAACATCCTGTATATAAGTTAATTCGTTTCACAAAGAACAAACACGGCAGTTGATCCGTAAAATCATAAGTAACTTCTTTATTATAAAAGAAGATGCGCCGAAAACGAAATCAAACAGACAAGCAGATCATTCCAACACTTATTAGGACATTTTATTGGCGATGAAAACGAAGCAGAAATTGGAGGAGTACACAAATTGGTTTCCAATCTATATACAAGGTGTTTTCGGAAGTGTAGCTGAAAATAGAACCTTGGTGTTTACATAGGTACCGTATGTCCATCTGACAATGAGACATAGGGATTGAACATGGGAAAACAGAAATTGCCTTATATTATCTACCTGAGTACATATATATGAAATTCTGAGTTATAATCAGAAAGATTATTGCATTCAAAGTGTTTTGATACTAAGTTTGTGCAATTTTAGTTGTTAATTATTTAGAAATTAAGAAAAGAAGTTATTATTTTTTTCTGGACAAGATTAGTAGGTATTTAACGAAAACTTTCCAAACGGATGTCGTGGTTAAGTTAGTTTGTTCATGTTTCACAACCGTAAGGTCACGAGTTCAAATCCGAACGAAGACACTTTTTTTCTTCTTTTAAATATTTTTTCAGATTTGAAATCACTCTTAAATTAGTTTATTATTGTATTAATAAGTTTCATTTTAATATTAATTATGTTCCATTTATGTGTATTTTTTCGTTTGCAAAATTTTATTATGTTAAAGTTATAACTTTATTTATTATGTCACATAATTAATATTAAAATGAAACTTATAAATAAAATAAAGTAGTTTAAGAGTTTAAGTGATTTCAAACCTGAAAAAATATTTAAAAAAAGGAAAAAAAAAGTGTCCTCATTCGGATTTGAACTCGTGACCTTACGGTTGTGAAACATGAACAAACTAACTTGACCACGACATCCGTTTGTAAACTCTTCGTTAAATACTTACTAATCTTGTCCGGAAAAAAATAATAACTTTTTTTCTTAATTTCTAAATAATTAAGAGCTAAAATTGCACAAATTTAGTATCAAAACACTTTGAATGCAATCATCTTTCCGATTATAAACCAGAATTTCATATATACATATGTACTCAGGTAGATAATATAAAGCAATTTCTGTTTTCCCATGTTAAATCCCTATGTCTCATTGTCAGATGGACAAACGGTATATACTTTCTTTTTGCTCAAAAACAAATTTAGTGTGTGATTTTTTTTGTATTCTACCCCGATCCTGGCAGCATTAGTGAATAAGGGAGTTTCTTTTTTCTTTAAATAAATTATGTATTATTAATAACAAAAACGTAATAATTCTTAGACAAATTCGTCGTTACGGCTCTAATTATTAAATTTGACACGAAAAACTAATGACAACACCTAAAGGTAAACTATCACAATTGTCAAAATATGGAAAAATTAGTAAAAATCAGTACCGTGTATTAATTTTCAGTAATTTATTAAAATTAATGAAATTATTTTTCATTTCAAAATGCACACAGAAAAAAGAAAAATAAATTTGCCATTCTTTCATATTTGCTTCATATTGTATCCGGATTCTTTTTCAGCCACACTTCCAAAAACACCCACTATAATTTCATTGTACCTTTAAGGGTAGGATCAAATTGCAACGTGGTGTTTACTTGCACTCACAATCAGTCATCTATTCAAGAATGTTTTTTTGTAAGTAAATCATCCCAGACTAAATAGTAACACTGACTTCAAAAGCAAATGAAAATAAAATCAAATGATTGCGAAATTACGAAGAATGGCGGGAAAAGTTATTAAAGAAAGCCGTTAAACGTTACGTTACTAGAGTTTTTTTGGTTCGATAAAACGTTAAGATATGTTTATTTTATACTTCCCGGAAATTAAAATTGATTAATTTCTAGTTGCCGTAAGTAACTGATTGATTATCGTTAATTGAATTTGTTTAAAAACTATTAAATTTATATAGGCGCGTAGGTTTATTATATAATTACTTGAGTATGTCATTAATTTCTTAATTAATACTTTTATTATCCTTACTAAAATTCACCTGCTTCCGAGATGGTTTCATTTTTATCGACTTGTTGGTGTTTGATCATTTTTTTTTCGATAAGTCTTGGCTTAAATCGTTTCGTTCTTTGGTGTTTCTTTCCATAAATAATTTAAAAAATTGCAAATTTTATTTTTTCATTCTTCATAAATAACCAACAGTAGTTAAGTGACTGTCTAAAATTGAATACTTTGTCAACGTTTCTTGTATCTATTTCTTTCTGTTGTGCTTTTTTAATTATTTTTTTTGCTTGAAAAATATCTTCACCTCACTAATCCCCCTATTCTGTAACTCATAAGGACATTGTTAAATAACAGCAGTCGTTAAATGTCATCCTTTCAACAAGCCTAATTTCTCCTCTTTCGTCGTTTTACAATAAAAAATAATATTAATGCTTATTTTAGTTACATATGGTCATTTATTAAGAAATCGGAGGGAGGTTCTTAGGGGCTTATGGAACTGTACAAGCGAATCAAACACATAATTCGCCGTAACGAATAAAGTCAAGAAATCCAGACAGTACCTAAGATGGTTTCCTTCCTGATAGAGTAGTTCGAGGACTCAGTAACAGAGAACCTCTTTACATTTTTCCCTTTTAGAGATTTTCATTTTTTCTATGGGACATTTCGTACACTAACAAATCACCCACACCAGGAATATTTCAACTGGAATATCCATTCGCAAAAAGGGGTCGATGATAAAGTTAAAGAAGAAGCAAAAATGACAATTTTTAAATGTGAACAAAGATATAAAAGTAAAATAATAAGGGGGACACTTCTGTTCACAAAAAGGATTCGATTATAAAAAAAAGTACATGAATGTGAAAACTGGAAACGCAACCGTTCGCGAAAATGATTCGGTGAACATTAATTAATTTTTTGAATCTTCTCTTCCTGCGGCACCGTATTGTTTACATTTTCAAAGCTCGAGCCCTTTTTGTAATTTGCGACTGCGAGGTGACGACTCTGTGCGAGTCCCCCTTTTAATCCCACTCATTTAAGTCATTGGAGTGACTTAAGTTGCCTATCCTCAAGGGATTGCGATGTGTTTCTGGACAGGCTCCGCCACCTTGCGTGAGTAAGGTTCTCACTCGCTCAAAGTCTTTATCGCGTAGCCTATTTATTTTAACGTATCGTAATGGCCACTTATCGTAAGAAAAGTCCATATTTTGGCTAAAGTTTGTCGCTTGGATTCCGTGAAAAATCCTGAAGTAATTTTATTTAAATTTAAAAATTTTGAATTTCAATTTTTGGCCGTTTACAAAAACGTTGTTGCAGTGTTGAGTTTAGCTGAACACGTACAGTGTCTTTTAAATGTTAATACGTATTTCTACATACAGAGAAAACAATTCATAAAAATTAATTATACAAAAATAAATTTTGTAGGCGCCTAAGCTATAAAACTAGGCAAATACTTAAAGCAGTGTAAAAGTAAGCACTTAGGCACGAAAAAATATACATCTCATTCTAATTAAAACTGTAATTTAAACGTTTAAAACTTAATTGCCTATGTTTTTTGTTAAATAAAATTTAAGGCAATCCGGACTTTACTAAACAGTAATTCCTATCGTTTTTTCTGTTAGACTTTTATGGCTAATTTACGAGGGGAGATTTAATAAAATTAACTACCCAGCCATGAAATAAAAGAGCTACGTTGTTGATTTTTAACAGTTTATGAATTGACAAGTTTTTGACACATCTGTGTAAAAATTTTATTCATTTGATCAAGAAAAATTGGAGTTGTTAAACTTTTAAAAGTGGACAATGAGTGATTTAAAGTTAGAACATCGAAGTGTAAACAAATTTTTGACCAAAGAAGGGAGTATTCCTAAAAACATCAATAGAGAATAACGGCAGTGCATAAACATGATTGCCCATCATATTTCCCAGTCAAATTTTGATCAGAGCAGCATCATTGGGATAAAGAATCCATTCAGTACGATCCAACAGATGGAAGACCCTTAGAAGTTCGAAATATAGAAATGGCAAAAAAAGTTGAGGATTTAGTGATGAAGGACGACGAATGAAAGTTTCATCAATTGCTGCAGAAGTTCGAATATCTGAAGCTTCAGTTTTAAGAATATATTTGACTTAGATTTATCCCTTAGCAAAGTGTCGCTGGGTCCCTAGGCTGTTGATGCCAAAATAAAAATTCTGTCGCAAGAAAATTTCTGCCTAAAATTTAGTCTCTTTAGAGGCGAATCTTATTTTCACAAATTGTTATTGGCGATGCAACTTGGGTATATTTTTGTGATCCAAAGACAAAACAAGAGTCTCTGTACTGGATGTACATATAAAGGTTCTCCACTCCCGGACACAAAGTTCTGCAGGAAAATTGATGGCTACGATTTTTTGGGATAGTGAGGACGTTCTTCTAATTGAATATATGCCAAAGGGCTCTACAATGAATGCAGAAGCTTACCGAAGTACACTTCAAAACTTAAAAAAGGCTTCTGAACAAAAACGACCTCATAAGCTCTGTAAAGAAATCCTTTTCTTGCAGGTTGTTGTTATATCACTAACTTCTTTGATTTTCAGTTTCAATTCATCACCGAAAAATCGTCGACCGTCTTTTGTTTTTCGTTCGACTTATATTACCGCAGTCATCTTCTTCTAGGTCTTCCTACCTAGACGATTTAACACATGATCAGCAATAAATCAAAAATGTCATCTACGCTGCCGTCTTCAGTACTTCTCCTTCTCATTTATTTTTGGTTATTCTACGCTGTTTATTACTCTATTGTTTCTACAAAGAGAATTGGGAGTTGTAATTCGGTGTTTACTTGTATTTATATGTAAAATACGACGCTTGGGGGATTCATCCCGACTCACTCTGTGTGTGAATTTTCACTCTATTTAAATAAAAAAAAGTTATAGCATTGGGGTCCCTTCTTCAGCAGGGACAAGGAAGATTGGTAAGAACATTGTAATGCCCCCCCCCAGCGTCTTTTATTTATGAAGATCTGCCAACCACCTACACTCCAAGATTCCTTTTTTGAAACAGTTAATCCTGGTACCTTTCGAGAATGGTTGCAATTACTGGTGCCCGACATAATCATGTTGGACGCCAACATAATCACGTTGGGCGCCAACATAATCATGTTGGGCCCCAACATCATCATTTTGGGCGCCAACATAATCATGTTGGGCGCAACTCGCAGTGTCGGATAATCAAATAGGCAAAGTAGGCATCTGCCTATGGGCCCCGCAATTTTTAGTGGCCCCAGTTTCTCAGAGTAATTTAATTTTGTGCTTTGACTTGGATGAAAAAGGTCGCGTCAGAGAAATATTTTTTACCATTTGTTCTAAAGACAATTTTTTTTATTTCCTTGTGACTTTTTTTATCCACAATACTGAAATACCCCCTTAAAGGCGACCCGTAATTAAATCGACGCTCTGTTTTATATTCCATTTTGGAATGGAGGAAAAAAAATGGTATTGTAAGTCTGGGGAAGGGAAAAGGGTTTCGAGACTTGAACTGCCCAAGAGCCTCTACGGGGTTTGATCAAGCACTCGGCGTTACATAATTTTCATTATTTTCTTAGATTCTCCTATCTTTCTTGATTCCAAGCCTGGTTATAATTAATGGCATTCAAGTAGACCGCGCGTAATCAATGGTTTGCAATAGTGATTGGCGCCCAACGCGACTCTGTTGGGCGCCACTAATTTTTATTACGCAAAGAATCGAGATGGTAGATGGCGCAGAGTTTGGGTATGCTTTAACTGATTTCAGTCAAAAAAATTGTTCTTTTTCAAACTACCTTCCCCATTGATAAAAAAAGTGACCTGGGGCCTATTCCACCAACAACTTTGCAACCTTGCACTTTGCACTTAGCGTTTTCTTGTCTTTTCGACATTACTTTTATTATATCGTGTTATTGAATTTTATGGCTGTGTAAATTAATTTACATTTCATAAATTGAAAATTAATTCAATAATCTGCTTAAGTGTTGGTAGAACCAAAATAAACTATGCTTTTCAGTTTTTACAAAGTGAAACGTGCAAAGAGCAAGGTTGCAAAGTTGGTGGTGAAATGGGCCCCTGGTTTAAATTATTGCAAGGTGCAAAAAACAGGAAGAGTTAAAGAATTTATCGACGAACTGGACCCATCCTCCAGTAGAGTCCAGATCTGGCTCATCCGACTATTACTTACTTCAACAACTTAAGAAGAACCTACGAGGAAGGCGATTTTCTTCAGATCAGGATCTAAAAGACGCTGTAGACATTTATCTGCGGAGTTTCCAAAACAATTTTTCAAGTTGGTTAGAACAACTGGTACAAAAGTGGCACAAGTGTATGGACTTAATTGGAAAACATATTGAAAACTGAAAATGTTTAAATTACACCGTCTCTTCTTCTTCTTCATGGCTAGGTAAATAATTTTTAAACTTTCCCTCGTACCAAACAAAGCACATCTCCCTCTACCTTCAATGTTATATGTAGATATTTAGGCATCTAACGTTGTCGCAATTGAGCCAGTTTTTTTTATCATAATTTCGTAGTGTTAATGAAAAATTAAACTTCGTGCAATATTGTTGACCTAATAAATGCCAGATAACCCACATATGATCCAAACATAAAAGAAATAATCGGGAACTTTACGCTTGCACAAATTTAATATTACTTTAACTGTTTGCCGTGGCAATGTCTAAGTAAATATTGATCATGCAAAGGCACCTGTTAGCAAATCCGCATTAAAATATTCGAATCGATCCAGCTGATAAGATAAGTGAGTCATTTCGTACGAATAGTTTCATTATACGAGAAAAACGTAATTAACTAAGGACTGACTCATTTTCGGCGAACAAATCGTATGCAATTATTATTCTTGGTCAATCTCATTCATAATTTAAAAAGCTCACCACTGCCGTTATGACTCCTCGAACGGTAATTCCGGTTTGAGGTTCGAACCTAATTTCGACGCCCGGTTCGATCACTAGCTCCGCATTTTGTTCCACGATGATGTCGTTCCTTATCCTGTAAGGACTTTTTGCTTTGCTGAAAATTATCCTGTCGTCGGTAAAAGTGCCGCCTGGATGTTCCGTGACGAGATAAGGATTCGAATATCCTGTGGTCGGAAATGAGTATCCCGAGTAATCCGGAGTCGACGGAGGGAAAGGATACTGTGCGTGGACAGTTACGAAGTATGCAAAAACCTGAAGTTTCACTAACGTTCTTTTCAATCGCCACATGTTGATTGCGCAATTAAGTCCGGATTTAAATGGCGCTCTTTACCGCATCTTAAACGAACGGAACTGAGTTTGATTTTCAAATAAATTTCAAGATATACAAAGAGAATCTTTTGTGTGGACACACGCGACTATGAAATTTGAACGTGAGACCTCCCACTATTTATTTCACTGGTGGCTTTTAAGACGCATTCTTTAAATTTCCGAAGCTTCGATTGCGATTCTTTTAGGACACTTATTGATTGACGAATTATCTGCTACCTGGGGCTTTCATTAAGGCACACCCGTTTCAAATTAAAGCACTTGTGTTTACACTCCCACTAACAAAGACATTCGTAGTCAGTTTCGTTTCACTAACGAACTCGGTACTACAAGGCGCGGCTTGAGTTGTTTTTTTACGTAAAAATTTTAAGTCACGTGACACAGGTATCCCCCACCTGTCCACTACAGGTAGAACAGGTGTGATTGTTATTTATTTAGCCGCTAGATAGCGATATTTGACGTTCGGACTTCGCGAGTTCGTTTAGAACTGTGCTTACTCGGCCATTGCGCTCGACTTAACGTTAATAAAGTATTACTGTGTCGTGTAGGTAGATACGCTAATTGCGCTCGTAATTGCCCCATTAACTAACGACAATTCTTTTTGCACTTATCTCTATGAATAACCAAAATTTTTAGAAAATGAGTTATTGCATTAACATACTATAATCAACTATTAATAATAATTAATTATTTAAGGCAATATTTATATAAATTATAAATACATAATTAAAATAAGCAATATTTAATATTTAGCGACATTCTGCTTTAATTAAAATGGATTGAAATTTGTGATTAAATTAAAATTCTTGTTGGCACTTTGCAAGGCGAATCGGTGTAAATATTGGTACGGATTCGAAACTAAATAAAAAAAGGCGTGTTGAGGCCACTGATAATGTTAAATGTGAGCTCTTGCATTTGGAAATAGATACTATCAAATTTTTTTAATCATAAGGTTCGCTCTACATGTTCCAACGCCGCAGTTTGATTTTATTTAAATTTCGAGAACTTTACTTAATTGATTTTCCCACAAATTTTCCAAAATTAAAAGCTTTTAAATAAATAATTAAAGACGTTGAAAGAGACTTAAATATCTCTCAAAAAAGTATTATTGGGATTTTTTGCTCTGAGCAATCGTTTCTGAGATATTCAGTTATTAAAAAAAAATTATAAAAAACATGCGCTGTCAATAAATTTTTATATCGTAACTCCTTATAATTATTTTAATAATTAGCCTCAGGGGGCTCTATTTCCTTAAGAAGCGTTTGATATTTTTTAAGTTCTTGTAAGGAATTATCCCTTGTAATTTGATCTTTTTCTTTCGGATCATTGATTGGAACAAAAATATGCAACTTATTCCCAATTTACCCAACTTCGTATCTAAGAAAACCGAGTTCCTTATGCACGGTTCATATAGGGTGTCCTTTCTTCGAGCCTAACCATACACGGTTCGTCTGAATACAATTTTACTTTGAAAAAAATGTCCATGTTTAATTTATGTTTTTATCAACTTTTAGTTTCCTTTATTAAAAAACATTAACCTTTAAATCTTCGCACGACGAGTTTTCTTTTAATTAAGAGTTATCTCGAAATACCTAGCTCTTTTTGGTATTTCACAAACTATATATACAAAACAAAAGAAATTAATAAGGAAACGATATTCTTTTGTATTTGTATGCTAACTGTACAACAAAACAAAAGAAATTAAAAAGCAAACAACATTCTTTTTGTATCTGTATGCTAACTGTATATTTCAGCTTACAAATGAATGCTGTTGTATCTAACGGAGTTCAAAAATTTTGACGGAAAATCAGGATGAGCTTTTGGGACTTCGTATTTTTCCCACACTTTCTTAAAATCTGTATGGGCTGCTTCAAAAGCTTATTCACTGAATTGTTCTAAACTCTGGTTCTCATTCAGAACGGCAGAATTCTTGAACATGGTGAAATATGGCATGGCGCCTTTTACGTGTTATATCTAATTCAATGAAATTCTGCCGGAATTGATCGATTGCTCTTTTAAAATCAGATGCCAAGTTGTTACCAAAACATAACTTAACAAACCAGTACCTACTAAACTCGACAAACACTTGACATATCTTAAGCATTTAATTATTGAAGAAATTTAACATAAAACGTCAATTTTCGAAAGTAACTAGCAACAGGAGTTGCCATTAAAAGAATCTCCATGAAGGGCTTCCCGTTGTACACTGATGATCATTAAAATCGTTACCTCTGC
Organism: Dorcus hopei; assembly: GCA_033060865.1. NCBI lineage: Eukaryota > Metazoa > Arthropoda > Insecta > Coleoptera > Lucanidae > Dorcus > Dorcus hopei. The sequence continues at coordinate 53,149,979 of CM065419.1, forward strand.
ACGCTAACCTCGCCCTTATTGACCTGCAATGGAAACAACAGCTATCGTACTCTATCGTCCCTCCACTCGTATTACTGCTAAGAGTTACGTGTAGGGATGTGGAAATTACAGAAAAAAAATGTTTTTTTAAAGAAACGCGGAAATTTCATTATTTTTAATATGAAACTTTTCAACAGGACATGCAATAAAATTCCACATGAATAAAAAAAGAATGAAATTTCAATGAAATGTCAAAAGAAAATCAAAATCTCAAGACAGTTTTATTTAGAATTTTTTTTAATGCAAGTGCAAATAATGTACAGTTGCGGAATTTAAAAAAGTATACAAGTTTTTAGGCTATATTTTGCAATATTAGAATAGTAATCAATCTCTGTCTGATTGACATAAGCGCTGGCGATTAAATTATGTCACTTTCATTTTTAGAAGCCAAGAAAAAACTGTATGGTGCTTTTAATAACCCCAAATCTTTAGGGTAATCTTATTACCCACCAATTATTTTGACTTATAAAGCGAAAATAATTTCAAACAAAACCAAGTTCACAGCGACACGCTTTGAGTGTATGTATGCTTTTTAAAATTTTGCAACTGTATAACTGCGAGCAGAAAATTTCGGATGTCACTGTTACTGCACTGACATAAAAATATAGAACAATCCTTTACTGTCACTTTGATTGATATGTTACGCAAATTTTAATAAAGTATGGGAGAGATATGAAGTAACAAAAACTTATCCTGATTTTCCATCAAAATTTGTGAACTCCATTAGATTGTACAGCAGCATTCATTTGTAAGCTGAAATGTATAGTTAGCATACAAATACAAAATGATCGTTGTTTGCTTTTGAATTTCTTTTGTTTTGTATATACAATTTGTGACATACATAAAAAGTTAAGTATTTCTGAAATAACTCTTAGGCCCAGTTTTACAATCGTGGAATAAGAACGGAATAACTGTTCGCTGAATATCATTTAACGTTCCTCCATACTACGTCACACCTACGTCACGTTATTCTAAGATTAATGCTTATCCAACGATTGTAAAATCTGCCCTTAATTAAAAAAAAAACTCGTCGTGCAAAGATTTAAAGGTTAATGTTTTTTTAATAAAGAAAACTGTTTAAAGTTGATAAATTAAACATGGAAATTTTTTTCAAAGTAAAGTTGCATTCAGACGAACCGTGTATGGTTAGGCTCGAAGAAGGGACATCCTGTATATTCAATTCAATTAAAAATTGAAAATTTAAATAAACAAAAAATTATTTGAATCAGTGCAATATTTACTTTTTATTTGCACAGCAAATATTCACTGGAAGTTAGGTGACTTGTAGTACCTAAGTGTTGAGAAATAACGTACCTTACTTTCTTAATATACAGTCGGGGACAAAATTAGGGGTACTGCGTTTTTATTACTGGTTATTTCCTGCAAACGCTTATCCCTTTATAACTTGCTGCAGTAATAAATTCGATAATGGTATTCTAAAAATAAATTAATAAATTGTTAGATCCGGTTTTACAACTGCGGCCCAACTTTGAGCTGAGGCTTAAACCCTTAGCAACGATTATTTCAACAATTGTTGTGAAGGGTTTAAGCTTCGGCTCAAAGTTAAACCGTCATTGTAAAACTGGGTCTCAATGAATTGTCCAGTGGATTTTTTTTGTTTATATTTTAGCTGTGTTATATCCTTTTCAAATATAATGGAAGTTTATTCTTATACCCACTATTTTGTCCCTGACTGAAACATTCTCCATTCTAAAAGAAGACACGTTTTGAGGTTGCTATTGCCAGATAATTACCCTCAGAATTGTCTCAAGAAATTCTCAGTTGACTACCTCTGATAGCAACAAAAGCTACTTTAGAAGTTTTAAGGACGAACAGCCTTGAAATAATTTTACACACAATCAATTTTTAAAGTAATTCTCAGAATACAACTGTACATTGGCCTTGATGGCATGAAAGTCATGAAAGTTCTTAAAAAAAAAAACTATGATTTTAAAGAGTAGAATAAAATTTATAGTTAATAATTTTGAAATCATGCATTTTCTCCTATTTATACTTTAATAATAATTTATACATACATTAACTGGATGGTTTAATAAGGACACAGCATAATATGACCAAACACGATTGACAATAGCAGGGATTTAGAGACCATGTAACATTACAGCGTAGTTTCGATTCATGTCGGTGTAAACGTTCTTACTTGACAGTTCAGTTACTGTATGCAAGGTATCAAGAATTGTGTAAATATATCAGCTTTGTAACGTTCCTTATACAAAACGGCCAAAATTCTTTGATTTCTTAAACTAAAATACTTCTGTTTTACCTAACACGTACGTTGAAGATCCGAGGTTTGGTTTTTGTCACTAAAATCTGATCATTTTAATTTCCCTGTTTATCCAACATTTTTACAACCTAGAAAAGTATTTTAAAAGTTTCCTACGAGAAGTAAACTTTCTTTAACTCTTTAATTTTAACAATTAAATCATACCTATTTGTTTATTATAACCTACGCCTACAGCATCTGACAGCTATTTGCTAACTTCACGTTTGTGACAACTGTGTTTAGGCAGGGCTAAGAATTATTTACTAATAGAAATATTTTGATGTATAAAAGTTAAGTGTTAGAAATTAATTAAATTATTAACATTTCATGTTAAACGAAAGAAATTATAAAACGTATTATTTGGTTTTATTTATTGATCTAAGTTACTGCCTTCTTAAAAGTAGCTTAAAATAAACTTTGAAATTAGCCATCTATGAGGTACAAGCTGAATTAATGCGAGTTCTTACTTTCATATATAATGAATAGATGGCGCACTATTACATATTCGTGCTTGATTAAATTGATATTCGTGCCAAATTCATAAATTGTAATTTAAGAACGAAGGCAAAAAAAAATTAATAAACGATGAGAAATATAAAATTGAATTATAGTTGGCCGCACCATCAACCACGAGCTAAATGAATAAAACGAAGCAAAATCTTTTACTTCAAATTTTTGAAAATTTTGAATACAACAAATATATGAAGAAGAATGAAATTCTAAATAATTCTGCCTGTAACATGGTAAAAATTTTAATAAAAGAAATTGTATAATGATTTGCAATTGAATTTCTCCACGTATCTAAGCTTTAAAAAAATTTCTGACAGAAGTAAAAGCATATGCTTGGTTTTATTCATTTAGCTCCATGTGTATCTGAATACAATTAAATATGCGAATAAGAGGAAATATTTAATTATTTAATTCCGTGGTTTCTGGGAAAGAGGAGATAAGTCGGAATTTAACTGTTTGCAGGAGAGTTGAGATTAATTAATTTTAGAAATGGTAATTATTTCTGCTAAATACAACTTTTAGTAATTATTTAGGTATGCTATAACCATAGATAAATGTAAATATATAACTATATGGCTATAACGTATTTTTATTTAAACAGTGAAAATAAAAATAAAACTTATCCCCTTTTTCCCCGAAACCACGGAATTGATTTAAAACGGTTATAGGCTTACAGCAATCTCTATTAACAATTATACTGTTGACTTAAAATTTAAAGGATATTTTTAATGAACTTCTTGGTATTTAATTTTGACGAAACGTTGCCTCAGATGAAAATTAAAAATTGCAAGGTCTGCTTTAATTCATTTTATTTTACTCACTTGATATTTTCCAGATAATCTGAGAGTGCTCTAGAGCGGTGAATCGAAAACGCTATTAGCCTTTTGCAGTTTGTTTACGTACTTTTATTGTAAGATGAATAACTAAAGTAGTACGATTTTAAATAAACTTTAATGCCCGGCTAGACTATTATACAGGGTGTAATCGAATAAGTTTCACTTATTAATACTGTAAGTGAGTTCTTCATCACATAAGGAATTCATTCTGCTATTGTGCAAAATAATTAAAAACTGATCTACCATAAGAGCGCATCGCCTTTTGTTTGAAAACCTCTGTTCGCTCGTCAGTGCGTCTGCGGTTTTTATAAACATATCGTAAAACGATAAATTTCGCAAATGTCACGGTCACTGAGTCAGAGTCGCCCGCAATCCAATTCGATAATGAAATCTTCGTCCATCTGTCTCATTAGATAATCGATAATAATTACATCATATTCCATACTTTGTAAACAAATAACACACTAGGTGATTTAACTTGTTAATTTCGCGTGTTAAAATGACGTTTTAAGTACGCTGATTAGAAACAAATTGATGACAGGATAATTTTGCGAATGCGAATATTTTTTTTTTGGTTCCGTCAAATAAATAAATACATTGACTGCACTTAATAAAAATGTGCAGTGTACCGCTTTCCCTAAGACTGGAGAAGAACATTCTTAAATCATTTACTGTAATAAAGTAATAAAGTGCGAATTTATCGGTCGAGTTTAACACTACAGACGTTTATTGTTTAATTCAAGTACAAATCATTATTTGCTTTCAGAATTTTAAATGATAAACTATGTCTACTAATTAAAAAACGCAAATTTCAACACAACACTTGCAACGGACGACTATACACACAGTATCTCCGCGATCTTTCGGGATTTTGTTTGTTTAGTCTGAACGTAGGTAATAAAGAATCATAAATTAAGGGATGACGAGTTCGGCGTGCGTTTTATTTCAATAATACTTTTAGAATGTGATATCAATTGAATTACCTATTTTTTTTACTTATTTTTATTTTAAATTAAGGAAATAAATTAATGTTATTAGGTAAGAATTATTTTACGAAAAATTTGCATTTCTATTACTTATATATTAATTTAAAAAAAAGCCGAGAATCGCCGTATTCTTTCGTACGAAAGTAATAAATGACCTGCCTCAACGTTTATTGTATTTCATCTGCGGGTTTACTGCCCTATCATTTATTGCGTATAATGGTAAACTCCGCGCAGCCGGGGCTTTAAATCTAAGCGAGCGCTTCTCAAACGTTTTATGTAAAAACTAACGTTATATTTTTCCGGAGTTATTATTGACATTTTCCCCAAACGTATGTCATAACTTTTGCTTCTTTTGTTGTATATTAATAGTGGTTGCAATATGTGAAACTTAATTGATTACACCCTGTATTATAACACAATATTGGCTCAACTTTAACACGCGTTACCATTGAAATAATGTACAGGTTTTTTTTTGTTTCTTGGAGTACAAGGACTTCCGTTGCCTTTCCAGCCTTCAGTAGTACTTTTTCTGACAGATTAACTGACAACACTTAAATGAAAAGGTGATGAAAAGTCACAAAATTGACAAACAAAATATGTTGCTTAGATAGGGCATTTCAAAAAGTCTAGGATTTCCAGTGATTTGATGGTTTTAATCAAATTATTATAAATCTAACGAAATACAAAACTAGTTCGACATTAAACGTTGAAGGCATCACGGGGGTTAAAATTGTACGTCCTCGATCGGTGTGTACCCGTCGGGCTGAAGGCCCTCGGGTTGTACCGTCGCGGACAAAAAATTTCGGATGTCACTGTCATTCCACTGACGTAAAAGTTAAGAAATTCCTATATGTATACGTCAGAAGAGTGACAGTGACATCCGAAATTTTCTGTCCGCAACTGTACATTGCCGACTTCGGGCATTTACAAACCTTATAACGTCCTTGATACCATAATAACTATTTGTTCCAAACATTAAGAATGTTTAAAAATAACATAGGACAACAAATTTTTAACTTTTTATTTTTTCTTCGCTATTTACAAACAATTTAATTTTGTTCTCTAGACCTAATTATAACGTTAAAAAGAAGTTACTTCTATCGCGTCAGTTTTTGATAATAAATTACTTTAAAGAATGAGTAAGGAATTTTCTCCATAAGAAATAAAAAAAATATATTTTCAGGATCGCCATACAGTATGCGTACCAGAATGTAAGAAAAAAGTCTTTGTAAAGTCACTGTAATTTTTTCAAATGCTGAAGAAGAATGCTTAACATGAAGGAAAAAAAAATGAAGAAAGTAAAAGAAATAATTTAAAAAATATTAAATCGTAAAAACCAAATATTTAAATTGCTAACAGAAAGGTAGGTAAATTATAATGCCCTTTCATTGATTATTTGTTTTGAAATGAATTAAGGCCAGACTATACCAACAGAAAACTCCTGAAAATAAAGAAATTAAAAAAAAAACGAGATTGTGATAATTCTAATTAGATTGGCCCGTTGAGCTTGCGCAACCCCAAAGTTCAAGCCAGTATCTCCGAAGGGGTTTGATAATTACTTTGTAGTTCAACGATTTATTTTCTACAGTTAATTCTTAGCTTCAAATCTATTTGTTTCACAACTGAAATGCTATTCCAGGTGTTTAATTTCATTTTGGGGTATAGCAACTTAATTGATACTAACTGAAAGGCGTTGTCCTCTTTGAAGGATAACGGTTATATGTTGAGTTGGATTCATACCTTGATCTGCCTTGCTTTCTAGCCATGCTTCAATGAAGTTGAGAAGTCTTTGGAGATTAGCTGAAGCTAACGCACTACGTTTAATTATTTAATTGAATTTTGCTACTTTTTCTGCTTTTGGGATTGCTACAAAACACTTTTGGTCCAATAAAATACAAATTAACACATTTGTATTTTCAAAAAAAAAAAACCTATTTTAACACGTATTGATTTTTTGATTTGATTGATCTTTGGTGCCTAATTTAGAAGGCTAGGTGCGAAATGAATACTCCAAAAAATTTTAATTTTTTCTTTAATTCTGCATATATGTACATGTAAAATGTTATGGCATTACTTGTGTATAACGTAATAGTATTAAGTAGAACAAACATTTTGAAGCAAGCATTGTCGTTCCTTTTATTTCTCGTTTCGCTCGTTATCCCCCTGAAAAGTCCAATGTAATTTTATTAAAGCAATTTTCAAGTGCTGAAAATGAAGCGTATGTTTTTAACGATACATTTTAATCAAGTGCAGCTCAAAGACGGGAGAGAGAGTCTGTACGGACTGTACGAAAACTCGATGGGGGAGGGATGCAGTTTATTACCTGAAACATAAGACGCAGATGTAAGGTAACCCAATTATGATATGAGTTCTTGCAATAAGCGCGGAAGAGTACGCGTTACCTTGGCAACCCTACAGACAAAGAAAAAGCTAACTCATCTTTAATAAGACGATCAATTATGAAGCTACGGCAACTTCTGCACAACTCCTGTAATAATTATATTTTTCTAATTATGTTTCCAGTTTCGGTTCGTTTCAGCACGCTCTTTTCTTTTCTTTTTTTTTTTTTAACATTCGCTGCCTAATATTGTCAGAAACTCAGCGCAGTTATACTGACTTTAACGAGACGTATGAAGTTTTCCAAATTAACCAAATTATCCAGTCTTGTCTGTTCCAACGATAGATTGAAAGTATGACTAATAATCTGCTGTTATTATTACCTTAAAACAGAACTACTTGTGTAGGTATATCTAAGTGATTTTAGTTCTGGAAGCTAAACATTCTTTTAGATATGGACTTTCTGGTAATATCCAAAGAAGTAAACAAGCTGACAACCAAAGCAAGAAAAAGTTCCCTCTTTAGTAGACAATTGTTTAATCGTGCTCCAAAATGTTTGTTACAGTTGTTGCAATTTGGGTTCACCATTTCGATCCTGATTTTAAACTTCAAGTATACAATGGTGATGGGTTTCTGCACCATCTCGCACATTTAGGGTATATTCCTCAAGGTGTAGGATTATGGTTGCAATTTTTTGGAAAGATAAAGAAATTTAAATGATCGATTATTCAAATTATTTAATTTTTTGTCAGGAACAAGAAATATTGTATAACACACGTATTTAGATATGTTTTCTGTAATTGTTAAAATGACATGATGTTTTTAAATAATAAACTATTTGCTGGATAATTCTTTTATTCGTCCATTTAAAAGATATTTTGCTGTTTGGTTATAATTTCCTGTGGGAAGCTGAAGTTTATAATTCGATAAACTTCCCAAAAATAGATCAGGTAACATCTGACGTCAGAAATGATTAGCGGCTAATTTTCTTAGTGTAGACTGTCTTTTATTTCATTATTCTATTATTGATTGGCCGCCGCGAGCGAACATGGCGCGCTTTCAAACAATTAACCCTGCCAATAATGGAAGATCATATTTGTGCCCTCGCCTAAGATGAAATATTAGACATCCCGGTATAAAAACTTCGCCGAAGTTAAAGAATGTACAGGCGCGTTAATGATAAGAATAGTTTGCGCAGTATTAGCCAAATTTTCCTCTTTGTTTCATTCACCCTCGTCCTTTTGCTTCATTAGGGAAACTACCCTTATCCTCTACTTATACCCCATCGTATAGCATAGCGTACAGTCTGCACAAAAAATTAATTGCGTTTTTGCGCAATCAAAGACTATTAATGTTGTATTAAAATGTTTAAGTTTTCGTAATTAATAAACCTCTGACACTTTGGAAAACACGCACATTTATGACAAGCTTACCCTAAAATACATACTAAAAATTATCGCATTTGTTAGTGAGGGTAAAATTTGTCGAGGGCGTTTTTAGGACAAGCGCAAGCCCCTTGGGGTCTTGCAATAATCATGCAACATTAAAAATCATAGCACCCCCGCAGTGGTTTCTGCTACATTACCTCGGATGATGGCTTTGCTTCGACGAATTTGCTCCGCTGTACGTTCGCCGCTGCAAAATGTTGTCCTTCCGGTTACTTCTCCAACATTATTGGAATTTTTAGCTAAGAAAACAAAAAAAAATCTTTTTGATTGTGTGTTGTGGATCAAATGAGCAACATTCTTTTGAGCGATAACTATTAATAACAAGCTTTCTTTTAATTTCAATATGGATTATTTTTTTGTCTACTGACGACAGAGATTTACAAGTATTAAAAATTGGATAACGTCATTCACCAATAGCTTCTACAGAATTCTTATTAAATAAGTTTAAATTCATAAATGGCCAATTAGGTAAGTACACACTCTGTACCTTCTATCTTGCGATGTCTACGAGCCCTAACAATTAAATATTCGCACGAGAACTAATTTTATAAAAATTGTTCTCTAACTCATAAGAAAATGTTTAAAACTTTTAATATAAAAAAAATAAACGAAGAAATTGATTAGCGGTAACTAATAGTTTATTCAAAACAAGTTTTATTTTAATAATAAAAATAGAAATCGGATTTAACTCTATAAATTATGCCGACGATTCGGACGAATCTAACATTTAATAAATTAATACAGGTTAAGTACATCACTTTCGGCTTTTATCGGACCTTGGATTCTTTCTGCCATATTGTCCATTAATCATTCATAATATTGTGGAGTGAAACAATTTCATGTTTCTTGTATTTTAGCTTTTAGCCCGGGATTCATTCATTGGGGACTTTTTCGCAAGATCTTCTTCATGTCATGTTTCAGGGTTTCGATGACATTTAAGTCGGGGCTATTTGAGGGCCAAGCCAACTAGCCAACACTAATATCATTGTCCCCGAACTTTTGTGTAGATTTGGCCGTGGAACATGAAGCCTCGTCCTGTTGAAAAATGAAATTTTCTATTCCGAACTGCAACCTTGCAATCTGCAGGAGGTTTCTATCTAAAACGTGTTAGTATTTTTCTGCGTTTACGATACCATCAGTAAACTCCAGTTTGCCTAAACCTTTGTTCGTCATGCAACCCCTTATGGGATTTTATGGTTCGTTAAAACAGTTTTTATAGAAAGCCACGAATTTTGTTCTGATCACTCTCTTCCGACAATCACCACTACAGACATCAAACCTTGATTCATCACTAAAAATTATTTGGCTCCATGTAACTTTAGATTTCGCCCAGTCCAAACATTTTTTCCTTTTGTGCTTCGTTAAGTAGCGGTTTTTATTTCGGCTTTTTAAAAATAAAATGTATTAAAATTTAGGTTCTCAAATTTAAATGAGTACTGAGTATGAGTAAATGATATTTTCTTTATAAAAACCATAGCCGGATTTGTGTAACCATTGTTGGTAACATTCCCTAGATACAATTAGACCAGTTTCATTAACCAGAAAAATTAACAGGTATTTTAAGAATAACTGTCCATGCGAGTATTTAGTAGTTAGGGCTTGTATATCTTGGCTTTATCCGTTCAAAAACAGTTTAATAGAATATATGATAAACTTGAGTCCTACAAATTGTAGCATATTTTTATTGGTTGTAGATTACGAGATAGGTAGCCGATATCAACATAAAATATGCATTTTTCTCCTACAGCCTATAATGTGGATTCACGAAGATATTATTTATGGGTAAGTGAGAATTAATCAGTAAACATGTGTTGAATTTTATTTCAACTCTTTATTTTATGTTTGTTTTACCTTCCTTCTCGTTTGCTTGAGCGTCTACTTATTATAGTGGTCAGAAGGGATTAGGCCATAATTTAATATTTATAGGAGAGACATTACTATGGATTCTTACTCTTAGTGTACATACATCAGTTAAAAACACCAACGCAAAATGGACATAAAATTTGAGGAGAGGCAAACGACTTATCGTAAAGCTCATTATAAACAAATAATCACAGTTTAGAAAAACTTAAAAATCTGTAGGATATGAAGTTACCTCCATTTTGTAACAATGTCCTTCTTAGACGATCTCAATATTACCATGCATATAAGGTTTCTTGGGCCGTTACGTTTTTTTAATTACCCTGTATAGATGGTAAAGACACTAAAAGAATCGAGATATTCGAGATTTGATTACACGAATATAAGCGAGTCTTAGGCCTTTTTATTTTAATTCAACTCATTATCGACAAAGGAGTAGGTATTAGAAAGATTGAAAAATAACTCGAAATATTAAAAAAGAGAATAATAATAAAGAGAAAAAATTGTAGAAGACTATGAATTTGCTTGCAGTTTCTTGTGAGGAAAATGCTTCGATAAAAGAGTTCTTGGAAAATGAATTTTCGGACTCAAGAATTTGCATGTTTGGTTCACAATGGCGAAACTCTCTCGTGTAGTTGTGAACAAAGTATGTATTTATAGTTAATATCCGATGATAGATTGGCAATGAAAAAATAAGAACATTTTTTTTGACGTTTGAAGTTTTTCGTAAATATTTGGTAATTTAAAACAACTGTTTTTTAAAGCAGATTTTTTAATCAAATATTACATTTAATTTTAGTTTGGAAAACCTTCTTCTTTAATTTATCTACAAATTAATTTTATTTTCCTTGTTTTTTTTTCATGCAAATTGGTTATTATCTTTGGATAATTATGAATTAATTTTATGAATTTAGGTATTACTACACAGCACAATCGATTGAATTTACATAATCCATTAAAACGAACCAAATTATGTACATACTTGTTTTTGATTCAAATTCTTATTCAAATAGCGTAGAAAATTTATACATATTAATTTTAGCTGTAGATCTGGAAAAAAATAGTTTATTTTATTGGACCCCAGAAATGTTTTTACTGAGAAAATATGTTAAAGAAATAAATTTCAATAATTCAAAACTGATTAAAATTACTATAGTTTGTTTCTAAAAACCACAAAGAGTAATTTGAATTTTGCCCCCCAAAAGCTCGCGTAGTTATTGGCTATTTGACAGCTGATTTCACACAAGTCTTCAATTTGAACTTAAAAATTAACATCTTTCATAATTCATGCAGCGTTTCCAGATTGGGCGAAATTCCCCCATTTGGGGATGCCTTAATTTGAGATACTCCCTTTGAATAATTGCTGCGTTCGAAAATTATACGTCGGATGCATCTGGAGTGTATTATATCACCTTTCTCACTCACGATTTTTAACATATTTTGTATCTCGCTCATTCATTTAAAAAATCTTGAGTTTATATTAGTTTTAAACGTGTAAGTAAATCTGTTGCTAAAACTGGTCATTTGATGTATTTGTAACCCTCCAAAGCAAGTCAAATTAATTTCTGATTTAGTAATACAGTATCAGTCTACCTATGATGTATCTGTGAGTAATTTTAGCTCATGTATGCGACAAGGATGTCACTCAAAGCCTAGATTACATGACTTATGGGGTGTGTTCGACATTACGCTCGGGGCCCGCTCTGAGCAGAAGTGTAAGGGAAAGCGAATGAGTTTCAGTGCATGTAAGAGTGAGACAAAGGAGGACCCTGAGCGCTCCGAGTGTGATGTCGAATGCATCTATGGTGAACAAGGCTTTTGAAACGAATGTATATACCATCTCACTCTTAAGTTGATATCAATTGTCTACAGGGAATCTAACTACTTGATATATCATTGCAGTCTACCTACAACAGGCCGACAACTGTTACTCGTTCTAGTTTTAAAACAAAATATAAAACCAAAAGACTATCACCTGTTATAAATAAGGTACTAAATCAACACTCCGTACAGGTAACGCAATCCCATTCCTCTCGTGAGAGGATTGAGAAACAAAGATAACAAATACAATTGTCGCAAGTGCAATAAGGAAGACAACAGTTTTAGGGAATTCTGTTTGCCCCAGTGTCACTGGTTTCAATTTAAAAGTGTATTAGGTTATGTCTAGTTAAGTTATTTACCAATCAAAAAGTTGTTATTTTAAGAAGTGCACGATTTTTCTTTTACGAAAAAGGCGGAATCATTAAATGTCATGCGATAAAAGTTTGGGATGCGATATTTAAACTCAATTTTCTTAACCACTGGCAGTAACTTTGACAAACGTCACTTCAAATAATATTTCCTACTGTTTTTTATCCCTAGATGAGAGGAATGTGCGACAAGGATAGATATAAAAAATCACTAAATGCGTTAGTTATAAAAAGTGAGCAAATAAAAATCAGGTTAGAGTAGGCCATCCAATGTCTGTGATTAACTGAATTAGTTAATGTAATACATTCATGGGGTGTCAAATTTACTGAGTTTTTATTTAATCACAGACATACATTTTCTTTACACCGCTTACTCTAATCTAATTTTTATTTGCTCACCGTTTATTATGTTGGTATAAAATGTAAGTCCCCTATAAAACATTATACTAATACTAAGTTGGCAATATATTTGAAGTCTCATGTCAAAGTATGGTCAAAGTATTTGTCAAGTCAACTTTATTGCCCTACCTTGGGTATCGATATTTGTGCTGCCTAAATTGACTTGATCCAGATAAAAATACTTCGTATCTGCCTGGAATGGCTAATGGCCGAAAAGGCAATAATGCAGCAAAGCAAACCAACAAACAATTTTATTGCTTATTATATTATTTATATTTATTTATTCATTTCAGGATTTCCAATGAATCGAAAGAAGAGGAATATTATAGGCACCATGCACATCTTTGCGTTCAGCGCCGCCTGGCGTGGTGATTTGTGAATTAGTGATATGAAAATATTTCTTGAGACTCATTGCATGGGAATAATATCACTCTTATGATAATTTACGATTGTGGTACATAATACTTGAGCTTCATGGTATTGAAATACATTACAATATTCAAGTTCAAATAATAATTTGAAACAACTCGTATTTTCGTACTACTAATGCACAATATGGTCATTGGTGGCGCTGGCTTCGCATGTGCATGGTTCCTATAAAGGTTAAATTTAAAGAAGCAGTCATCAAATGTTACTTACCATAATTATTATTAAAAATTCAAAACTCATAATTCATAAGCTTGTCGTTTATTTCACACACTTGTCATTTTTGTTATAAGCATAATAGATTTGTTCGTTTGTTCTGCACTTTCTACACTTTTAAATCCTTTACTCTACTTTTCTCACTCCTATTTAAAAAATATTATATACATCTCACTCTCTTAAGAGCGCGAGCGGTTGGTGCAAAAAGTGTAGAAAAGTGCAGGACAAACGAACACACCTAATAATATAATAAACATAAATGATAAATACTTCAATCAACGGTAAGACACCGTTACCAGTTGTAGTTTTCGTAAGGCAACACTGGCTATAGTCTTTTAATTTATGAACAAATCCTTATGAATTGCTTTATTTAAGCAGAACTACTTTATAGATAAAAAAATTTACTCTACATTACAACCTATTTGTAATCTACTCTGAACTAAAACAGTAGATTATCTTTATTACTAGCTGTAAATTGTTTATGTAATTGAAAATATTCTCTGTTTATGCAAATTGTCCTTGAAAAATGAAAATTAAACGAAATTACAAATAAAAATTTGAGATTTGAAATTTTAGCGCTTTATTTGCCCACGTATACCAACCATCACGTAGTAAAACTGAAATCACCTAAAAGTATAACATCGGAGTTTTTATGATGTTTATGTGCATTATGAATTAAATAATTAAATAACAGGACTTTAATAATTTTATTGTAGGTATTTATTTTCTGATTTTTATCAGTTTAATTTAATTGCAATTCCATGACGATACTTGCATCATAACCTAGAAATGGGAAACGTAAATTTATTTTTGTTTCCCTTTTTTTTTTGTTATCCTCGGTGTTCTTAGTTTAAGCATTTAAGTGCGGACGACAGGCACGTGGTAAGCACGCCTCTGTAACCCCCATGAGGAAATCAATCTTTCTTTAGCCACCCCTTTTAACACATCTGCTAAAAAGGGTAAAAAACCCTTTCACTATTAAAACTGTGATTGTATTGGTAGAGGGTTAAGTGTATAACATGATTTGATTTCAGTGAATGTTCCAAGCATCCTCCTTTACTGAGAATTATTATTTTACACCAACTTGCGAATAAATTTATCTTCATCAAGTAAAAGTGCAGTACTTTCATACAATAAAGCTGCATTATTCGAATACTCAAGAATAGCAGAAAATGGTACAGAGTGAAACACCTCCGGTAAAAAAGTAATGCATTCAGCGTGGAGTTGATTTTGAATGTAAGTAAGTATGCTCCACCAAACTTTGCTCGTACAGGAGATGAAAACTCCTTCGGTAGTCCAAGCAACGGTTCAGTTATAGCTCCACCCCTTCAAAATGCATGTGCAGGGAAATCGACTCGGTGCTCTGGTAACTGGGATATAATAGAGCACATTTTTTTAGAGTGATGGTGGCTGTGTTTGTAAAAAGGGTTGGAACCCCTAAACTTTAAGAAGGGTTGTGTTTTATTAATATATGTACGAAGGGTTAAATCTCTGCGGAGGGGCTTTACGATGCAAAATCTGCCGCATGCGATTCGATCCCCTCCAGATCTCCTGTTCGACGTAGCTCAGGCTCGGGGTTAGTTCTTCTCCGGCTACTGGAGGCAAAGCACTATGATCACAGTGATCGTTTAAATGGCTTCAAAATATGTCTTTTTAAAAGTAACTTGTGATTGCAGTGATTTTTTGGAGAAAGAGCAAAAGTACGTAAAGAATTTAAATTTTTTTACTTTATGCAAGTGAAGATTTTAGCATGCTTTGTTTGTCATGGTGAACAAATTAAATATTGTAATTAAAAAGGCTATTTTAAACTACCCTAATTTCTACTGTAAATATTTAGAATAAGAAATTTTTGGGGTGCAGATACGGTTTGGAGATGGAACGTTTTATTTTTCCAGATAGTTTTTGATTCAATTAAAATTTACTGCATGGTAAATTAAATCGTTTAGGAAACTGAACTAAATCTTGTACAAGAAATAGGGTAGTGTAAAGTGGCCTTAAATAAGGCTTACTTTTTCTTTATAATTTATCCAATAACTATGGCTTTGAAAATGTAAAAAAATATGAGTGTCGAAATTTTATTTAGTACAGTATGATTCAAAAGGACCGCACCATCACTTGGGTGTTCTTTAGAATCATTTATTTGTTCTCAAAAATGTAAAGAAAATATAATAAAGATATAGGCCTTGAAAGATACGAATTTGATGTTGATTTTGTATTAATCAGATAATGTACTTTCATGTTTTTTTATTAATGACAGCCGTAGATACAGGCATGTAAAATTTTTCTTGTTATTAAACATAATTAATATTAAGTAATAAAGCAGCAATCACTCTTTGGAAGTATTAACATTATTTTAGATGTAAGGTCGGCAACGGTGCAGCAAAAATTGGGTGTCACTATGGTTACCATAGTCTGACCTGTGACCTTAATTTCCGATTTTTTTAAATTCTGTGAAAGTTCACCGTGTTTTTTGGCAAGCACTCCTTTATCAAAGTTGTACTTAAGAAATTTAAGAATAGTTAAATAAAACAAGGTTTTAAGAAATGACAATTATTATTGTGTCAATTTTGATTTCCAAACAATTCATTGCAAATTCAGTTGTCAACAAAAATGAGAGTATCTATGGTCGATGGCATCGTTTCCCAACCTGGGGGTCGCGGTGGTATTAAAGGGGGGTCGCAGAAATAGCCTAAACAATAATGAAATCATTTTATGACAAAAATTATTTATTATAAACATTTTACTTACAATAAAATTATAGGAAGAGGGTCGCGAAATATTGATTTTATTTATATTTACTATGTATTTGGGGGGTCGCGGAGCTAAGAAGGTTGAAGTTGGTTTAAAATTAGTAAGTGCACCTACAAGGTGCAGCGTTGCCTATTTGTGATATCTCTAAACATTTATATCTAGAAAACCACGCACCGTAAAAATATTCTAAAAATATATTTTTTTTGTGCTCCCATTAACGTTCTCTAACACTACTTAATCAGTGTTGTGACCCTTTTGAATCATGCTGTATACATAGTATATATAGAACTTAATTTTGCTTTTTAATAGAACGAAAATTTTATAATTTAATGGAAATTGATCTCGCAGTGTTTAGTTGAAAATTATTGGAATAGAAAAATATACCTAACAAAGAAACGTGAACAGATTATTTGGCAACAGGCGATAAATTATTAAAAGATAGGCAGAGTAATCAGCAATGTTTCTAAAAGACAGATACGTTGTTGGTAATCATAGAACACAGAATCTTGGACAAATGAAGTATGGGCCCTCAACACACAATTTTTTTATAGAGAAACTTAATCAAGAAACTAAAAGTAATACATACTTACAAAGGTTTCAATACTGCTGAATAAAAAATAAATAAAAAGTTCTTTTTAAATACATATTTCTTTTGAGACTTGAATACAAAGAGCCGATTCCACATGATAACGAATTGCTTATTTCAAATTTGAGTTTAAACTAGAAGTATACCTGCCTTAAGAAAGTGCAGTGCAAGTCCTGTTATTTTTATTTAATTTTTGTATACTCTCCAACTCTCAAGGCATGTAAATATAAACTAATTTCACTGAAAAATGATGAAAGAAAGAAAGTTTGTTGTAACAAAAATGTATAATATTTAATGAGATAAAAAAATATACTGCAGCTATATTTTATTGAAATGCGAATTTAGTTAAATAAATAAATGAGGTGCTGAGAATCATAGTGGTTTAAATCATATGAAATTATTTTCGTTTTTTCTGAATACTACTTGTATCATGCGATCAAATGAATTTCAAATTAGAGTGTGTTATGGATTAAGATTATGAAATTATGAAAACAATTTGAAGTTGAAAAGCTTTAAGAACATAAAACTGGCGATAGAAATAAACAATCAATTTACAAAAGGTGCTGGAAATGTTAATCTTCTGCCTCCTGGCATTTTCTAATCCTTTGAAAAAGTTTTGCAGTAATTATGGTGAGTTATTAATTGCAACACATTTTTTAGTTATTCTTTCCATTAGTACATTCAGATTATCAACGGGGGGGGTTTGGGTTTAAAAATTTATTTTTTATGTAGGGCCAAAGAAAAAATTCAATGGCATCAAGTCACAGGATTTTGGAGGCCAAATGTTTTTACTAATTATCCTGTCTTCGAAAAATTCACGTAATAAACCCAAAGTAGCCTGGCAGAATGAACTGTTGGAAGTACCCTTCCTGAAATTCGTGATCGTATAGTTCATTCAGAAAAGGAAGCAGTATTATATCGTTCAGCTGTTAATATACTTTGAAAGAAAATTGGCCCTATTAGCCTCCTTCTGCTTAAACCTATCCAATGACTCCACAATAAAAGCCCTTTGTTGTCATGTAAAGACCATTTTGAAATGATTTTCAAATAAAAGTTCAAATGATAAATGTTTTTGACATTTGCAAACGTATGATATAAGTTACGATGTGAAATTTTTTTCATAGCCTACCCTAATCTGAAGTTCAATTGATCGCATGTTACTACAGTAGAGTCTCGATATAGTGAACTAATTGATGAACGGCTTTGTCACTCCACCGAGGTTGTTCATTGTTTCGAGTGCAGATAAAACACATAACAGTGATACTTACAGTGTGGTTATTACTTTATTTATTATACTGTTAATTTTGTTTGCTTCTCCAGACGTAAGCGCGTTATCACGCTTTCGGGGAAGTCCCTATGTATGTACTGCTTGTGCAAATTCACTCTAGCGAGGCACAATTTGTTCACTGTTTAGAGGTTAATGTATATTTTTGTGTTCGCTGCAGTGGTTAGTTCACTATATGGTATCATCGTAATCATAAAAAACGATTACATCGAAGTGAAACAGATACTTCTATTAAAAAAAAAAATTAGTTGTGTAACATTACTTTGGGCAAAAGAGTACTGGTGCTAACAGCTAATTCAGTAGCAACTGCTCGAATGCTGAAACCGTCTTGTAATTGCGTTTGAATTATTGCCTTCTGAATTGCTTTTAATAGGGGTATTTTTATTTGTTTTGTCAAAATAATATTAATGTCAAAATGACAATGAAGCACGCTCCAATCAACCAAAATTTGGAGTGTAGTCGGTTTTTCTGATTACGATGGTATGTTCACTATATCGAGACTCTACTGTACTTGTAAATGGTGAACAAAAAAAATCAGATTAGAGTAGGCGGTGCAAAGAAAATGTATGTCTGTGATTAAATAAAAAGTCAATAAATTTGACAGTCCATGAATGATTAATTAATTCAGTTAATCACACACGTACATTTTCTTTGCACTGCCTATTTGATCTTTTTTGCTCACTTTTTATATATTTGAATCGGTCATTTTGAAAAGGAATCAACTTCAAATTTTTCATAAATCAATTTTTGGTGGAATCTGGTTCCCAAGACCAAGGCCTCATTCATTCCACGCGACACATGACTTAGGTACACCAATTATGATTCTCAGCACCGCAGATATTACTAAATTCAGAATTATTTCTATTTAGTTTATTTATTATAAGGAGTGATCAAATGAAAAATGAATTAGAGTTGGCGATGCAATTAAACATTTAATTCATTGAACTTTCCTTCAGTCACTTTGACGTTTCTACAAAGCAAGAAAACCGTTTTATTTTAATAACATTAAAGCAGATGGATAAAATGATCACTGCTTGCTGCATCAAGACACGTTTGAACTCTATGAATAACTGCGTGAGTAACGTTAAACAATATTTCCGGCGTGTTATTTGTGTTACAATTGATTGACAATTACTGTTAAAATGACGTTATCCAAGACATGCCTATAAATTCCAACGCGTACCCTAATTCATTTTATATTGGTCGCTTGTTATTACACAGTGATTGATAAATTTTTTTAATTTTAAGAAGTAACTGGACTCGTTAATAAGCAAAAATGTCAGATGAATTGTTTATCCTAAATTAAAAATGTGTCGTGTTTTAAAATTTACTGCTGCTAAAAGAATATTATTTTATGTTTCCATTACTTTATTAATATGTATGTCTGTTTAAATCCTTTCGGATAACCATTAGTGGGAAACACCCTATAAATTCCACTGAGGGTCCTGCAAATTAAACAAAAAAAAAATTGATTCTTAACAGTATCTATGTACTTATGTATATTTCAAAAGCAAGTGTGGATGGTAGAGTCTTGTCTTTATATCCTAAGAGAAAAAGAGAAGCCGTATGAAACAAGAATGCCTAAAAATTAATTACGTTTAAAATAATACGTGAACGTTTTCAGAATTTATAAAAAAATTGCATCTACCTGTATGAACATTGATTACTTAAAAAAAATAACAATTATGCGGCAGATTGAAAATAATGTAAAAGGATGTGAAGATTGTTAAATTTCAATCAGCTATGAGACTAAGACCCGGCTCTTAATTATCTTTTGCAAACTTGTTAAAAAAAATAGAACTTGGTTGCCTTAAATTTAGATTTTTTTAAAGAATTTTGTTAAATTTATGAAAATTTGAATTAGAACGTACCGTGGTGCTCACTTAAAACGAAACTTCTGCATGCAAACTTCGCCCTTAGAACATTCAATGAAGGAGCGGCAAGCATTTAAAACTGTACTTGAGACCCAATATTCCCATAGGTTTCTAATTTTTAATTTGCCTCTTTTAGTTGAAAATAAGAAGTTTAATTATTTTAAGAAAAATTCTGCAGTACTGTCCACATTGAAACGCTTCTGAAATATAATAGAGTAAAATTAATTACTCCTATCAAATTTTTGAATAGTATTATTAATACGAGTCAAATAAATATCTAAAGTTTACATTACACGAGAATAATTCAAATTATAAAAGAAAACTGAATTCAAAATTTGAATATTCTACAAGCCCCAATTATACGATGCAGATACTTTTTCAGAAACACCCGATCAAATTTTTAGAAATTAGTAATCTTATAAATTAAAAATTGAGAAATATGACAATCTGAAGATGGATAGTTCTCTACAATGCATGTAGTTTAAAACCTGGAAACAGCTTAAAGATAATCTTAAACTTCGAGTGAAACTTTACTTCCCCTCTTGAAGTATTTTTACGTTTGAGAACCAAGTACATTTTGTTTTCTTAAGGGCTTATTATTTTCAATAAGTAAACAATAAATGAATAAAACATTACAGATTGCTGTCGTATTGATCAGACAATATATTAAGAACGTTTCCAATTTTCTTATTCGCAATTTTAAGGTGCGTCGTGAAAATATCAAACTCGACCCTTATGTGCGTATCAATCTATCACGGCGAATGAATATATTGTCAGGACAGGCAATACTCGGAATAGCCTGCAGGGTCACAGGACTTAGGGACCAATTTTATGTTGCAATTTTCCGGTCCTCTGGCCATTCAGCGTTACACTAGATGAAGAGAGAAGTCACAGGTTAAAGCAACCACACCAGATAAAATATAGATTTTTAAATAATTCAATTCAACACCGATAAATTTAATCAATATAAACAACTTTTGCAAGAGCAAAAATTAACCGATCGAATTTACAATGTGAAACTCACTTTAACGACTTCCCCGAGTAAGGTATCTTTCCTACTTCTTTGCCTGCAACTATCGATCAAAACATTTAAAATAACATTCCGTGCTTCCCTTTTTTACCTTCCTGCAAGAAGAAGAAGAAGGACTCGGCTCCTTGGGGATATGGACTTACGAAAGCGAACAAGGGTTTGTCCGGATAAAAAACAGCTACATGCAAAAGCAAACATTAGGGTGTCGTAAAAGTAACTTATGGCATTACCGTAAATGCGAAAATATTTGGATTATTTTGAGCCGCATTCACGTACGATGTATTACATCAGATGAAACATCCTTAAAATAATATCAGGAATATGTTTAAAAGTTTAGTCTAATACGTATTTTATTTATAAACAGCTTTTTCGATATTTAAAGAAATCGGTAACACAAATGAAAAAAAATGTTTTTTATTAAATTAAATGGAAAGCTAGGCTTGACCACGACGTCCACGACGTATGATTTCAAAAGTTGTTTTAACTATGAACTTTTATGATGTATCACAGATATACAATTCGTACTTTCTTGAGCACGTATGGTTGCAGATGTATGTATGTAGAAGTTGTGTTTGATTTTATAGCATAAAAGCCTTGGGGCTACTCAAGTTGCTAAACAATTTAGATTGTTTCAAAAATTGTACAATTTCTTGGGCAATAAACTGTGTAATGTAAAATGGCGTCTAGACTACCCTATTTCTTGTACAAGATTTGGTTCAATTTCTATAATAAATATTAGGCAGAAGATATTTTTGGGTTGCAAATATGATTTGGAGATAGAATAGGTTCTGCTTTTTCAGATAGTTTTAAATTCAATTTAATTTTTGATACAATTTCCTGTATAATTTAAATTGTTCAAGAAATTGAACCAAATCTTGTACAAGAGATTAGGGTAGTGTAAAACGGCCTTAAACTTTAGATTGAATACTTTCTGAATGTCTTCTAATTTATTAATTTTTTTGGTGAATTCAATGAAGTTTCAGTTTGCGATTTAAAGTAGTATTCTCCCGTTAACAATACGAGGAATTTAGCGAGAATACCTGGCATTTTCTCTCTTTAATTTCCGATTTTTTTGTCGACAATCGGTGCGAAGCATCCAACTAATGAGTATTTTTCAATTTGTGGAATGAGCGTCCGCTTTGATCGGACACGTCATTGTGCCCACTCTGAATTGTCCGTGGTCGAGTGCGAGGTCGAGATTAGACTAGCTCTTGCGACCCCTGGCAGGGGTTGAAATCCAATCTTGATTTACTATTGCATTCCTACAATGACAGTCCGTCTCAAACGGCGGACGTTCCGATTGTTACACTTTGTTTACGAAATGGAAACGGAATCTTTAATTATAACGGAACACCTCGACGATGCGATGGGGGGGGGAGGGGGGGGATTTTCAGACTTTCCACATTTTCCGTTCGCGTTTTTGTTACACAATATATCTTTGCGGTTAGTGAAGACATTTTAATGCGCCGGAATGGCATCACTGCGGGATCTGGTAGGGGATGACGCACTTCCGATATCTCTCCGTTTTATGTGACATGATTATTATACTACGAGCGCGCAGGTGGCCGAGACCGACAGGATATATGGGAATCTCTTGGATATATGACGATGGAAAAGAATTGGGAACAGGATAAAAGAATTTCGAAATTCGCTTAAAATAACAGCCAGAGTATCTTTGCATTATTAAAACGTAATCTAATCTAGCTTTCTAAATCGAAAATATTTAATCAATCCCTAATACATAATAAAACCGAAATTCGTATCGTAACAAAATAAATTTTCTCGCTAAAGGATAAGGAGATCGATGTTCTATATCGTATTTAAATTGACTTTGTATTTAAAGTGGAACCCGATACTCTCCAGTAATGGGTAAATATTGCATAAGCACGAGGAAACTCTATCTGCAAGACCGGAAAAGGAAATTAGTTACAGCTGAAGTTGACGTAGAGTCGCCGTAAAATGTAAGATGAATTTCTTTTTAGTTTACACTTGCTGTTTATTTATTTGCTGTTGCTTTACGTCAATTTAAATTGACAAAGTAACTCCTCTTTAGACATATATTCTTTTTAAGGATGATGGTTAGTTCAAGAAGATAATAACAAAATTGATTTTCTAGCATTCTAGCAACTATTTCGTCGATTTTATGTTAAATTTTATCGATGCATAAAGGATAAAATAATATTTAATATTAGAAGCGTTTATACAAGTCACTAGAGGATCTACATGTAACAGCGCCGTGGATTATCTTGTATTAAGTACATCAAATCTGTGTAGGTATATTAAGTGATACTCAGGCCTATGTTGTATTACCCATCATGGGTTTTAAGATAGCATTCAACCATTCAACAGTTATGATGTCATCTTAACTGCGCTTGGATAACACCTCACGTAAAAGCATCGACAAATTTTAGTATTTAATGTCAGTGGTTTAATTTCGTTCAAGTAAGAAGACATATGATACTAATCGAGCATAAAATAATGTCTCAAAATAATTGCACAAGTTATATTACGCTAACACATCATCAGCAAAGTCGATGACTTCTGAAGACTGATTGATGTGTTGATTTTTTAATTGTAATGAACTCAACATATTTACACACGGTTGACTCAAATCAGTAGTGGAATATTCACATTTTGTTAAAGTGAAGAAGATGACTAATTTTTCTTGTTATCCTCCTCTCTCAGTCGTCGAGGACCTATTGTACTCTTTTCGACGTACTAAACGGTTTCAGATGGTTACAAGTGAAAGACCAACATTTTCTTCAAAATTTAATTGCGTATGCAATCAAAACCTTAATGTACCCTTAGGTGTTAACTACTCATAAATTAACTTAGCCCAGTTCAGTCCCTTTTTTTCCGAACTTCCCTCCACGTCTTCCTTTTGTTCTTTTTTGCATAGTTCGCGTTTGCTTCATCCTTTTGGTCGTCCTTCTTTCATTCATTCTTATCAAATGACCAAATCACCTCAATTACTGTCTTCTTCTTCGTAGTTCCTTTTAAGCCATGCAGGTACTACATCTCAGTTACTTGCAGTTTGCTTTTGAATTACTTCGTTTTACGCATTTCATATAATTTAGCTCGGTTAAATTATTTCCGAGTATTTACTTGTTCCAGTGTGGTCCTTTTCACTCTTAGACTTAGGCCCGTATTCTGGTCTTATAATTGGAGTCGTGTTTAACTAAAGCCGTGATTAAAATAAACAAAAAACGATATAGCTTTATGTCGATTTAATGTATAAGAGAATGACAGACGAGCGTTGCCATGGAAATTAAACACATTATTAAATTCATCATGAGATACGAATACGGGCCTTATGGCGGATTTCACAAACGTTACTTAAATTTAATGAACCGTTAAAAGTAAACGTTGCCATGGTTACATGTGTTGAAGGTATAGGAATGATTATTCTTAATCGACGATTAAAGTTACGTTGTTACGTCCTACGTTTAATTTCTGGGTTTTCTTTAGTTCCTTCATTTCATCATCTGTTGCTATGCTAAAAAAATTAATTGTATATATATATATATATATATAGGGTTGTACACTCCCGAAGGAATAATAGCCGCTCTAAATTAGAGCTTTACTAACTCATTTCCTTGTGGGAAGCCACCCTCTTCCTTCCCCGTTCATTGCAGCAAAGTATTTGTTTTTGCCTCTTCAGTAATTTTCTTCCATTTCCTCCTGTTCTGCATTGAAAGATTCCCATAGTCATTCCACTTCATCTTCCTTTTGGTCTTCCTCTTGGTCTGCCATCTCTTGGTTTCTATTGCGTTACCTTTCTCAGTTCGTTATTATCTTCTCTTCTTTTTATATGTCCATAGCAACGCAGTATTGAGGCTTGTATAGATTTTACGATATCTTCCTCTTTCAATATGTGTCTTCCTTCAAAATTCAGTAGTATTTGGTAGGTACTCATTTTCCCCTATTTTCTTGGGTCCTCACGAACTTTCTCTCAAAGGTTCTCAGTCTCTTTTTTTCTCCTTTTGTTATTCTAGTCGTTTCTAGTGCGTACGTTACTACAGGTTTAATTGCCCCTTGATATATTCTCATCTTTGTACTCCTGCTGATTCTTTTGTTCTTCAATAAAGTTTTATATTTATAGTAGTTGTCGTTCTAGGTTCCTAATGTTCTTGCTATTGACTATTGATCCTAAATATTTAAAGTTCTCCATCACCTCCAGTTCAAGATTTCCTATCCTTACGTATCTTGCTGCCTTCTTTTATTGGTTGTCTCGATTTCCATATATTTTGTCTTCTCTTGGTTTATCTGTAGCCCCCTTAGTTTTGCCTCGTTCGTAAGTTTTTATAAAGCTTCTTTTAGGCTGTCCCTGTCCCTGGTTATTATGGCTAGAACGTCGGCGTAGGCGATCACTTGCTCTGACTTATTAATAATGGTCCTCTTAAAAAAATAATTATTGGAACAAAATCGGCTGATGTGAAAGAATGATCGATCCTTTGTACCTTTTACGATAACTCGTTTGTCACTCTATTTACGATATTGTTTTCGCATATATACTAAAGGCGAAAACACATTATTATCCTAACAGTTTTGACATTGATGTTATAAAGACCTTACTTTCCTGATGAAGTCATTTACTGAGGAAAAGCGCTCAAAATAACAAAACTCTGCCTTAGTTATCGAAGCATGAACTTCACATCAGCTGAAATCATGACTTCCCCTCATAGAGAAAAATTTTCAAGTGATGCCCTTAATTCTACAGCTACTGAAAGTTACCAGATTTTGCTTCAGTGTTCATGGTAAATTTTTCATTTATGTTATTTGCAAAGATTCTAATTTAATTCCGACTAGTGCACTTCTGCTTCAAACCAATTTTGTTACCTATCGATTTATTAAAAAAGTGAATGTTTATAAATGAAGTAGTGAATTTTAAGTTGAATTCATAAGTTTTCTTCCTGAGTATTCTTGATTTATAATGACTATAGCTACATCTTTTTTTAAATGCTTTATTATATGAGGAGTTTTCAAGACGGTGCAAAATGCGATATTTTCTAAATCAAATCCGCCGATAGCGGAAAGTAATAACCATTTTACGACGTGCGTTCGGAACCTGCAGGAAAGATAATGAGAAGCGATATTCTCAAACATTAGTATTAATTCGTGTTTTGATTCAAACACTCGGTATCGATTACGTAACACTTAACGTTAATTACGGCCAAACTCCGGCGTTGAAGTGTGAAAATGCATATCGGGAATGAGAATGCAGTTCCTACGTGAAGCTCGAGTGCCATCACATCGTAACTCAGGCAATGCACGGGGCGTGGCACACTAATCGATGCGATATTGCGATATCGATTGCTTCGGTTTTGCTTCACTTTGACCATTATTCTGCAAAGACATGGCACATCGACGGTCTCACGCGAACTCCCGCTATTTACATTCGTAAATAAATATTTATCTCGGCTCTAAATTGAGTTAATTTATCGTGCTGGTTCTTATAGGAAACCTTAATAAGCTAATAGTTGTTTCTTATGAGGTTCGATTTAACCAATTACAATAATAACTGGAAGAGTCAAGTAAAAAAGTGGAAGGCACCCGGTACATATTTTTCTTGATTTTTACAATTAACATTAATCAATATTTATGATACTTATTAAGGAAGAAAAAAGGACAGACTTGCGAATCAGTTTAACTTAAAAACTACGCACGAAGTGACCATGGTCCGCCCAACTAAAGAAAATTTGCAAATGTTTATAATTTAAAGATGATAAAATTTGCTTCGAATTATTGCTTCTATAGATTTAAATTACGAGGTATGATCAATTAATACCTCTTGAACGTAAAAGCTCAACTGGTTTCACAGCCGTTATTTAGATAGACGACTAGTAAACGACGGGTCTAAGTTCGAACCTCAGTAAAAATTATTTTCAGTCGACAAAAATTTTGATTCTTGCGTCTTACAGTTAGCAGATAGCTTGTACACACGTCGTTCCTGCGCCTTGCACATAGGCAACTTCTGCACACGTCGACGCGGACCTTACGAAACGCCTACCAAAGTGACGGTAGGCAACCATACATGCAAGTTTGATACATCAGTGTAAATCTCCATAAAGGATTGGCTTCGAACGCCCGTAGCTACTCTACTCTTCTATTATAATTTTTCATAAAAATAATAAATTGTTTCAACGAATCCGGGACAAAGATTAAATTCAAATAAAAAATACCCTGGAGCGCTGAAATACCTCTTGCATCGGGGCGCCAAAGCTTCTAGAGCCGGGCACTGGTTGCTGAAATGGTGAATCGTTTTGTTTGTGAAAATCATCTTACTATTTAAAAACAGACTCATTTATCAAATTTAATGCATAGTGTCGGTTCTTACATCAAAAGTAAGATAGGCTTCCATAGGAAGACAGGTAATTTTAAGTCATTTACATAAATAAAAAATTAAATAGGACCCAAAATAGATCCTTTGGGGACACTAGTTTTTATATTCTCAAATCAGATATCCAAGGTATGTATTATTTACACAAATAAGAAAGTTCCTGTTATAAAGAGATTAACTAGCTGGCAGTTTATTTACTAAAATTGAAAGGCTTTAATTTATACAAAGGTCCACGTTAGTGTCAACGTAATTAAAAGATTGAATAGACTATACAGGCTGTTTTCTAACTTCATGCAAAAATGAAACCAGTAAATGTTTATATTAAAAGTAATATTAGAGATAATAAATATTTTCGGCGAACGATGAAACAGTTTGATAGTCCCTGGTTTATTTTTATACGTAATTACGTAATGGGAGAAGTATGCTGGTGTGTTAGCAGCATCGGCTGTTAAAGTGGGTTAGTTACTCAGTTGTCGCACGTCATCGCAGTTAACAGTGTTGAAAATATGGTCGAATTTTCCAAGGGTATTATTGTCTACTTGATTTTAATTTACGGCGAATGTGGTCAAAATGCGTTGGCTGCAAGACGTTTGTATGCACAGCGTTACCGAGATCGCCTTTTGTGTCAGTTGTGCAGTTTGTTGTTTGGCAAATTATTCGTGAGGAATAATTACCCGTTCCATTTTCAAAGAGTGCAAGCTCTGATTATAGCAGATTACCTCCAACGCATGCGATTTTGTCGGTGGTTACTCCGGAAACAGAAGGACAATCCGAAGTTTGTTAATAACATTCTCTTGATTGACGAATCAATGTTTACAAGAGATGGTATGTTTAATTTTCACAACATGCATGTGTGTGCAGAAGAAAAATCTGTTGGCAGGTATGTTAAACGGCACTTTAATCGATATGTTTACGTCTCGCGCAGGGGGGGAACTTCGAACACTTATTGTGGGTGAAGGTCACCGTCCGTTGCGTCTAGCGGTTCTAAACATTTCACAAGGAATTGCCGGATGTCGGTATGAATTTTTTGATTTTTTTTTCGTTTTAATTTTGGTGCATTCGTGAGAATATCTGTTACCAAATACGCCATTAATTTTTTTGCACGAACTTGAAGAACACCCTGTATATAAAACAAGTCAACAATTAAAATTAAATGTAATGAATTCGTTTATAGAATAAAACGCCTGACTTAGGAGGATACTTTTCAACTTAAATCTAAACTTTTCACATTGGGAATTTTACGATTTTCATTAGGAAGCTTGTCAAAAAGAATTTTGCTCTTATAGAATGGAGATAGTTTTACGCATGCAGCGTGAGGAAGCGGTAAATGTAGAGAATCATTATTTCTGGTAAAATAGTTATGCAAGTCCAAATTCCTTTTTAAGTCATTTTTATTTTTTGTCCACAATCGTTAACATTTCTAATAAAAACAGCGAGAAAACCGTTAAGATTTTTAAATTAATAAGCAATGGACGACAGTGTGTGTTATGCTCTGTTCCACAAGTGATTCTAATTGCTCTTTTTTGAATTACAAATAATTTGTTGATTTTTTCAGAAGTACTGAAGCTCCAAAAACTAATTCCATATCTTAGTTTAGATTCGAATACTGAGTGGTAGACTTGTAACGCTGCTGTAAGACCAAGATTAGAAAAAAAATACTATGAATTAGGAATGTTGTATATGATGATTCCATTTAATATCCTTATCGAGAATAATTCCTAAGAATTTATGAGCGGAAATCTGATTTACAAAGCTATTATTTACACCTACATTTAAGGGTTCATTGTTCCTAAGCAGAATTAATCTAGTTTTGCCGACATTCAACTTTAAGAAATTACTATTAAACCATACATATTTGCAAACTGTTTAAGTCTTCATTTATTTGACGTGTTAAGTCATGGTTGTCTATGGCTGACCAATTAATAGAAATATCGTCAGCAAAAAGTGTACCATGCCTCGATAATTTTAACATTGTAATATCATTTATATAAAGCAAGAACAGAAGTGGTCCCAGTACTGAAACCTGCGGAATATCGTTATTAACATTTAGTAACTTTGGTTTTGCTTTTTTAGAATCTAAAGTGAGATCAACAAACTGATGCCTATCTGTTAGTAGGAAGTAAGTAGGTTCTGATCTTAGATGTGTGTTTCATAAATTTATTAAATGACGCAATAGTTTTCATTTCTGAAAAATTATGCTTGACTTCTAACAAGCCTCTCACAGCGTGAAGAGACACCAATTAGTAAAAGAAGTTTATTAGACTATCAATAATGACGAGAAAGGGATCAACAGTAACAGTTACAACAAATGGAATCACGAGAAAAATGAAAATAAAGATGGGGGTAAGGAAAGGGGATGACGATTTTCAACATCGCTGTGGACGGAATTAACGAGCACGATTGCACAAAGCTTCACACGAGTTATAGGATATGTTGACGATATAGCATTAATAGCACGAGACGAAAACAGTTTGAAGGAATCTATGAAGAGAATAGCAAGAGAAGTTGAAATCAAAGTAAGACAAAATACCTGCTAAAATATGTGCTAGAAAAAGAACAGGAAACATTAGAGAGTGTAAGATTGATAATTACTGTTTTCAGAACATAGAGTTGTTAGAGTTTATGTTTTTACTATAGGTATGTCGATGGATAGATCGATAAGTCAAAGAACTTTTATGTAGCTGTCTCCTTCTAACTTTCGCGAAACAGCTTTGCGGCTTTTATCATGTCACGTCATTTGGTCCTATATTTTCTCAATTCAGATTCAGGCCCAGTTTTACCATCGTAGAATAAGAACGGAATAACTGTTCGCCGAATATCCTTTAACGTTCCTCCATATCTACGTCACACCTACGATACGTTATCCTAAGAATAATGCTTATCCGACATTGTAAAATCGGGCCTAAATATGCTTAATAAAGCTGTGTATGTGTGTGGTAAAATTTTTGTGTTTTTGAGTCTTTAAACATAGTCACGATGAACTTTAAAAAGATTTAAAAAAAACGATCTTCGTTTCAACGCTTTCATTATAAAGATACTGTTTTATTTTCGTCGCATTCAACTGATTTGGAAAGATGTACCAAATTCATAAGTTTGAAAGAAATTAAAGGAAATCTGCTTCAGAATTTTTTATAAGTGGTTTGGTCCAACGGTTTGTCTGTCACAAGTAATTTAATTAATAACATTTTGTATACAAAGTTTACATTTAAAGAAGTCAGGATGATCGTGCAGTGTACCAAAATTGGTGTGAAATTCAACGTCGGCTCGGCACCACCGCAAGTTCACGCTTGTTATTTATTATAACGCGCAGATCTTTTAAACGTTGCGTACCCCCCCGATGAATATTTTGTATAAATTTAATCGATAAGAAAAAGGATCGTCCGCAAAAAAATTAATGTATTCCTCTGGAGTTTCAGAAAACGAGGAGTTTGCTGCGCGATTGAAAAACTTATATTGCTTTTAACCACTTAAAAAGAACAACCCCGGTAAAAGGCCGCCAATTCATGCTCCTTTATACAGGATTAATTTCATTCTTGACGTAGCTTCTCAAAAAAAAAAGATGCAACAAATTTCATAGTATATTACACATGCTTTATTTTATTTATTATTATTTTGTATAAATTTTCAGTGGACAAGGAACTCTGCTTACTTAGAGGTTCATGTTGTTGTATACGTATACTAGGGGACAGTAGACAAGAGAAGGAAAGGCAACAACTCTTTTATGTTAACAGAACTGTCTGCGACTATACGTAATTTATATTTAAATATAGCTCCTCTATTTATACGGTGATGAGAAATTAAAAATAATTCTAGAATTTTCAGGTGATTATATATATGAGGACTTGAACATCAAATGGTAGTCCTTTCTTTCCCCAAGCCAAATATATTTCGCAATTTTTACATTGAAAACTAATAAAACTAAGTTATTCGTCAATATTTTATCCCTTTGCCCTGTATGCATTCTTAAGTTATTGGACGAGACCGTTCCCAGCCTTCCCATACATATTCCGATCAGCGGATATGGCCACATTAAAGTTGGCCATCGCCCGTGCTGAATACTGTATGAGTCGTCCGCTCATCGACGCCCTTCAAAATATTCGTTATTATTCGGCCATCGCAATATAATAATCATAGTACGCGTACACGAAGTAACTTTTAATTTATTGCATTGAGTTTTCGCCTCCGAGTGTATTCCGGCTTATTCGGGAAATTTTAACAACGGCTTGCGTTTGTTGCCTGTGTGTCGTTTCTCTTTAGAAATCCACGACACGCGCGCTGAATAACATCAGAATTCGTAACTTCTCGCCTGCTTTTGCCACCATTGAATACGGAAATTCTATACAAAAGTGAAAAGTTCTTTGCGATTCCCTTCTTTCCATTACGTATGTCCGTGTCGTTGACTCACGCTTGGAGCTTGGAAAGCTCTCAAACTGAAATGTTTTATCGCCCTCGCCTTCAACGATATAACACTGCGTCTATTTAAATTAACATTTTTACATTTTCCAAATGTTTATATTACATAAAACTGCATAGGAGCTTATACAGGGTGCCCATTTTAAATCGTCATGCCTGAAGATTTTAGAATAGGCAATCCATCAATCAAATAAATTATTAAAATTTGCATGAATAAAAAAGTAGCCTTAATGAAGATACAATGTAAATAATGAATGTTATCATAATTATACCGATATGGTTGCAATTATATATTACCATAGACACGTTGAAGTGCAACAACGCCAACGGTGTATCCTATTTAAATATACCGATTAACGTTAGATAACACTATCAGATCAGAGATTATATTCTAAACATAAATTTTTAAACTCGCGTTTTACGCACGATAATTCCGCGGGTATACTTATTTAAATTAGTCGCGTCGAATGTGTTCGCAAATTACTTATGTGCATGCAAATATGTAAATGTGTGCTCGCATTCTTCATTATCGGGTCGCGTGTGCCATACACGGTTCGGCCCTCAGCCCTCGTGTGCAACGAGGGTGTATCGTATTTGTTCGCACCCCTGCGTTCCGTAAAGCAATCGCCGGACGAGACTCTTTGATGTCGTCTGACGCGAATCCTAAGTAACAACTTTTATTGGAGTCCAATATTTATAACCAAGGGAGATCGCGCTATCCGAAATTCGAATATAACCAAGATCAAACGAAAACCGAATATCCAATTTTTCGCTGCGCTTTCTATAATCGTATAGCCCCGAGCTGGCACATAAAAAATCGTTTTATTTATATTGACAATATTTGCTTTATGTAATCGGCAGAGTTCTGCCATATTTAAAGTTCGATGACGAAGGCGATTCCCTTTTCTGCTTACAGTTAAAACGAAATTAAATTTTCTCAAGAAAGTTAAATAATGTTTATTTCTATGACGTGTTCTTCAAATTCGAAGACACCAAATGGAGTTCAATGTTTTCATGAAGCAAACAGATTTTAACATATAGGGTCTACCAGGATTTTAAAAGCTGCAGTGACGACCCCAATCAGATTGTCAACGTCATTATTTGACAGTTGTACTTAGTAATGTTTAGCAAATTACATGGAGATCATGGCTTGCGTCGAAACTTTGAACTCTGAACTCTGAAGCATGTCAGTGTACCAGTGATGATAATAAGTATTCCTTGTACAATTATTAAGTATGTTGCCGAATTTCTAACTATTCCATTATCTAAATTAATTAATCAGTCTTTTAAGGAAGGTATTTTTCCATCTGTTCTCAAAACTTCTAAAGTTGTTCCTGTTCTGAAGAAGGGTACTAAGACTGATATAAGAAATTATAGACCTACATCAGTCCTTTCTGTGTTTTCTAAAATTTTTGAAAAAGCAATGTTGGCGAGATTAATTAATTTTTTTGACATCAATAAAATCACTAGTAAAAATCAATTTGGTTTCAGAAAAGGATTATCAACTAATGACGCCTTATGTTATGGCGTATAATACCATCTTGCGGAACATTGAATGTAAAGAAAAAGTCGTTGGTTTATATTTCGATCTAACAAAAGCATTTGACACTGTGCATCACAATACACTTCTGTATAAATTAAACCAGTACGGTATATGCGGTCCTGCTGTAGACTGGATTGCCAGTTTTCTAAGCGACCGTTCTCAAATTGTTAGCTGGTCAGGTGCAGTATCAGAAGTTGCTCAAATTCAGCACGGTGTTCCGCAGGGTAGTATTCTTGGACCACTTCTTTTCATTACTTACCTTAACGATCTAAGCAAATTTATTGAACTAGGAGACATGATTCATTATGCGGACGACACCTCATCAATACTTAATTACACGTCTCATGAACAGTTATCACAAAAGCTTAGTGTACTACTCAGAAAAATGAAGGATTGGTGTTATTGCAACAACTTGTCTTTAAATGTCAATAAGACAGTTTTAGTTCCCTATTCATTAGGTCCAGCACAATTTAAACCTGAAGATCTTGACAATGATATTCCAGTTTGCGACAATTAAATTCTACCAACAAATTTAAACAATAAATTAAATGCTATCTTGAAGCAAATGCCTTTTACTCGATAGAAGAATTTTCAGCAGCTTTAATTGACTGTGATATTAGGTGATCTTTCTTTCTGCTTATTGTTTATTTTGTCTTTTCTTTTATACTTTAATTTTAATTTGTTACCTGACAATTTCCAATTTGGAATAATTTATATATATGTATATGTAAATGTATTTATAGCCATTATGGAATTGTATGACAACTGCTAACATCTAAGGATCAAAACAGCAATAAAAATTATTATTATATTATTATTATTATTATTAACAGAAACAACGTGTCTATGAAACAAAGACGAAGGAAAACTAAGAATCCTAAAAAGGAAGCGACTGAGAAGAATTTTAGGAACAAAGAAACCAGACGAAGTAGAACTCAGACCTCCAATATAAAAATCATAATGGACGGAGAGGATGTAGTCAGGAATATTATAGACCAAACAACGAGCTGGTCCGGACATATCCAAAGGAGAGGAGACATCAAAAAACTATTGGAAAAAGACCTAGAGGAAGACCCAAAAATAGATGGGAGGACCAAATAAATGAAGACCTAAAGGAGAAAAAGCGTGGCGTAGTTTTTAGGCTCAAAGTGTAATTGAACGTATTTTTTTTTTAACAAAGATGGAAGTGCTCTCACTGTGATTGCTGAAGAAATATGATACATGATAATATGAAACCGAATATTTATGTAACTCAGAAGCCGTCAGTGTTTCTTAATAGATGGCGCTGTGATAACTCATTGTTAAGCTTTCTAGTTACTTTTTAGTTTAAAGTAAGTGAGTCTGAAACACTGTTTGTAAATTCTTTTAAAGATTAATACCAAATTGTTTAGTTAATTTGTTCAGAAGAAAAAACACTTTTATAATTCAATGGACATCACGTGTATCTCAGATATGTATAGCAAAATTGAGGTCCAAACATCTTCTGCGTGGCCCTTTAGGTGGCACTCAAGACACCGATTTTTTGTCCATTTTAATTTCACTTACAATTAGTAAACGATTAACTAACACATTTCAGCTATAAAATACTACTATTATTAAACTATATTCTGTTAAAGTATATTCTTTATAAAATTGTCCAAATAAAACCAAACTAATCGTCAACAGATGTCGCTAGTGGAAGACATTATTTAGGTTCTTTTCCAGAAACAGTTCTGTAGCGAGAAAGCACAGTTCATATACGCAGTTGTGCGATGTTGTAACTTAAAAATTGCTTACTTCCCAACAGGTGTCGTTTTAACTATTCAGTGTTAGTTGTCCTGAAGATTCAGCTATTTTTTACTTATATTTATTTAGAGAAGAAAAGACTCAGTTTAAATAAAAGCACAAAGGAATGTAGGGTTAAGGTTTAAAAAAGAAGAAGAAGAAGAAGAAGAAATTGTGTGTAGTCTCCAAAAGGTGACTTTATGCATATTTCGAATTCAGTAAAATTGTGGTCGGAACATTTTCCGCAAAGTCAGATAGATGGCGCTCCTTTCGATCAAAGATATAATTACTAAACTATCTAGATCATATTTCAATTTGAATAAGATGTGACCTACCTGGTTACAAATGTTGAAATGTCCAAATTAAGTTCATCTCACGACCGGCTAACTCTTGGAGATGGACTGGATCAAACGTAAACCCAATACAAAGGTTTGAATTTACACGAAATGAAATAAAAATCACCAGTAATGCACACTTGTTTTTATTTATGTCTTAAAAGGGCTGAACTAAGTTCCGCACAAAAATTTGTTAAATAACTGAAAACAAAATTAAATCGAAGCCCAGTCAGTTAATCTGACAGTGCAGTCTGTCAAGAGTCAAGTGACATAGAACGTCAAAACGCGAAACAATAGGATCCGTTTGTTCGTTACAAAATTATTAACTTAACTAGCAAAAAAAATAAACAAGAGTAACTTTAACTTCGCATGTCAACCTAGTCGGCACTACAATGCGGTCAAAATATTAAACAAGAAGTATAATAAGGTAAGATGCTCCCTTCAACATCCATCTGTGAATGCACGTCAGCTGATTCCGGGATCGTCAGACGAATAGCAGAATGCGTGTCCGGTGTAACCACTTTCGTGATACCACTTTAAGTGACTACTTACGTCAACTTCAGTAACCACTTTCGTTCCAAGGAGCGCGCCCTCTTGCGATGTGCGATGTGATGAACTATCGTATTACCAAACACCAAGATGGACGGCCAAGATCGATTTACAACGACGCCATTAAATTTTTCAGCAGGGACACCACGAAGAAGATCGTCAGGTAGCTCCCAGTTAGAGGAAATCCGGTGAAACGTCCGGAATAAATGGGGGAAAGAAGAATCAAATAAAAATAAAGCCTAAATAGAAGGAAAAAACGGATTACGAACCAATCGACGCCCAACGTGACTCGCCGCAAATAATTAACAACTGGACGATATATTCATTTACTTTTTCACTCCAAAACAAACACCGTTTAATGAAAAATTTACACAGAAGCGAGAATAACTCTCAGTGCGGTCTGCTTACAATGCGGGCAGTCACAAGATTGGCGAAATCTCAATTCGGATCGGCGTGCGAGGTGAACGGTTCGCGGGTGGGGGAGAGGTCCTTTGGCCAATGACAAGCGCATATATCCCACTTTCAACATGGATCAGTCTGATTACAAAAGAAAAGGGTCGTCCGGGATTGTGAATGCAGCTGTTTCCGGGGTCGTCAAAACTTTCGAGACATGAATAGCAGGATGCATGTCCGGTGTAACCACTTTCGTGTTATCAGTTTAAGTGACCACTTACGTCAACTTTAGCAACCACTTTCGTTCCAAGGAGTACGCCCTCTTGCGATGTGCGGTGTGATGAACTATCGTATTACCAAATACCAAGATGGACGGCCAAGATCGAACTTCCAAAGGTCAAACTGCGGCGCAATTACGCTTTCGCCAAGACACGAGTGACCCGAAAGCTGGAAATTATTTACAACGAATTTCCTCACCGTAACAAAGACACGAAGCACCAAGGAAGGTAGTCTTAAAGGCGTTGAGGTTTCAAAAGAAATCGAAATTGTCTGCATTTTAATCGAATATTTTTGGTCTGAACTGGAAGGTGTTGACTTATTGTTAGACAATGTCTATATTCAACAAGATGGTGTAACTAGCCCCACAGTTCGTCAAACAATGGATTCATTGCGATGAAAGTTTTCTGGTCGTGTTATTTGAGAAATTGCCAGAAATTGGTCACGAAGATCCTGCGATGTAACCCAGTTAGACTTTTTTCTCTGGGGCTACGACTCTAATCGCTGGTCTAAACGATTTGTGAACGTAAAGCGAACATGGAAATCGCACAAAAAGGTGATCTGAAAATTGGATCTTCAGAGTGAATGTAACCAGACGAAGCTGAGGAGGTCGATATCATTTTCAAGACATAATGCCAACGATTGTTCTTTACATCACTTGCTTATCAGTCATAGTTTCTGCTGTGTTTCATTTTAAAATCCTGAACTGCCTATTGGTAGACCCCTAACTTGTGTAAGTATGAAAACTAATTCCATTCATTTAGTGCAAATACTTTTTGTTGACAGAGCTAAATCCAAACTTCAAAGCAGTTGAAATGAAAGAGCAAATTGTGATTGCAATCATCTGTTTATCTATGTATCTATCTTTTTTCGCAGCAAGATTTTCGATTTTCTTGATGATCGCATATGAAAGTCAAGATCGACGTTACTGTGTTTTAAAGAAAAAAGATATTTCGCAGAATAAAAAGAGTTGGATCGCTTTTTGTAATATAATTCCAATATATAAATAATCTCATGGTAAAAGCTTCACGGTTGGCAGCACTGCAGTAATACACTAATGCGTGGGTGGGGTAAGTGACACCTCGACCTGTCAGGACTTGAATAGTTGATGGATCACCGACCAGAGACGCTGACGACAACCCTTTAATGCCCTTTTATATTTATGTACTCTTTTCACCACTCTGCTCTCGCTAAAATCGAAAACATATTTACCCCGTTTACTCTTACTGTTATTACATGGGCAAAATTTTGCGTGTACGTTTCACTGAAAGATAAAATTGATGCTTTTTATTTCACTGATTTTTATTCATCCCAACGTGTTTCGGGTGAACCTAATCCCCGCCGAGCTGAGATAATGCCGGCCATTTTTCCGGACACCAGTCGCATTATTTTAAAAACTTTTTATATCCTAGCGACGCGGGAAACCATCAATAAGACGACAACCCTCCGCTGTAGGGGTTGGCGTGTTGTCATCATATTAAATCTTCCGAATATATTCGCCTAAGTTCTACGATCAATTTGAATAAGTATTAATGTAGTTCGTAAATCAATAAAGTAGAGATAGACCAAAGAAATTTATATATCTACAGGATGTTCTCTTTTCGGTAGCATATATATATTGGTAATCTACCGACCATATGTTACGATTGGTGTAAATAAATTAGATAAATAAATTTTAATGGGCGCGCGTTAGCGCCACAAGAAACTATTACCTATTTTATTACTACCAACTGTGACCAACGTCCCTAAATTAAGCTGCATGTCACCGTTTCATATCACTCGGAAATAGCAGCGTATTTTAAGAGGGTCTCGCGTTGAACGGACCTTTTTTTCAGTTTGGCCGCTGGAAACTAATGTTGATACGATTCGGCGGCCAATTTATTTATTTTCAGCTATCCTTCAGTTCATCTGCATTTTTATTATCACACCGGCAAATGCTGTACGACAGAATTGCGTGTTTATGTAATGGGATATTGCGTGCGAAGAGTAAGTTTGGCAAATAGTTTGATTTCCTCTAAGTCCAGCTGCTATTTGTTTTTTATAGAAATGACTTAATTAAATTTTATTATATTATAACTACAGACCATTTTTTTACTATATGCCGAGCGTATAAATCAGAATTAAGAAAATATACGACGAAATGATGCGACATGACAAAAGCCGCAAGGCTGTTTCGCGAAAGCTAGAAGAAGATAGCTACATAAAGGTTCTTTGACTTATCGATCGGAATATAGTAAAGAAATGAACTGTAGTTAAAGTTTTTTTTCGTTTACAATAAACTAAACAGCTACAATTGTGTGTAATTTCTTTTTCAACAAAGAAAGTGTTTTTCCAAAGTGTTCTTGTAATTTAATTTATTCAGAAACAATCTGCTGATACTTTCAAATTATAGAAACGTTTAGCAATATAGATTTTGATGTAGCACCGAATAATATTCAGGCATGTAATTCGAACTGATAAAATCTTAAATAACTTCCACGTAACCTTACCAACCCTCATCAAATTTTCTATAAACCGCGAACAATTTCTGACATGCCGGAGGGGTAAGAATCCCCAGTTTTTAGAATAAAATTCACATTTGACGCACCCCGATGACCGAATGAATAAATAACGCAAAAATCGCTGCATTATTGAAGCCTTCCCGAGGTTCTAAAAAGTTTAAATCGCCTCGCTTATTTTTAATGCGTGAATAAAATCGCGGGGGATCCACCGCGCCTGTTTATGTGAATTCTTAATAAAGAATGAGTTCTCCTTTCAGAGTTTCCAGCGTCGGGGGAGGGCCTTCCTTTGTGAGCAGTAAAAAAACGTTTTCGGTATAAAATCGAATAACTTCGGGGTATTTACACCGCATTGTCGAGCGTCCCTAAATTTTGGGGTGGATTTAAAATAACTCTGGTAGTAGTTATGCACGATTTAATGCGAGTTTTCTTTCTCAATAATTTCAATGAGGAAAACATTAGTGTCTTTCAGTTAATTATCAGCTGAAAAAGTGACCTCGTTTCATCCAGAAAATTCTTTCAGTCCGAGCTATATCTTTGCTGCGAAGATTCAAAAGCTATAAGCAAAATGTTATCGGCAAATGCAAGAGTAGGATAATGTTTTTGACTGGAATAAGGGACTCTCGAGTATAGAGCCCGGTTAGGCCCTTCGAGCTGCCAGAACGCGATAAGGAGACTTGCGTAAACTAGGGATTCTTTCCCTACATCCGTTTTATAAAAGAAAGCCCGTATTACAATTACCAACGACATAATACATTCTCATACTCATTATTATATAAAATATCTTTCGGATCTACATTATAATAATATATGAAAAGAATTAATAATATTTTCTTAATCATGTCCTGCATATAAGCTTGCTTAAGTGAAACGTCATCATCATTATTAATTCTTTCTTAATGTCTCTTGAAATATGCAATCTTTAAAGCTAAGTAATTGATATAATTTTCAATAATCTACGAGAATGATTAAGCTAGTAATATTTTTAAAGTGAATTATTTAAATCGAAATTAAATCCTTGCGCACAGTTTCCTTTTATCCGAAAGTATGAGAGTGTAATACGGCCTTAGGGGTGAATATCACCCCTGTTATATGACTACATACGATGCTTCACTACTATCACACAAGTACTAATGGTGGCGAGGCACATCTCTGTTTTATTTTTATTATTTTTTTATCTCCGATGACCACTCAGTAATATTAAGGAATTATATTTCAATTTTCCATCCAAAGGTCGCACTGAAAGATAAATGTACGCCAGCAGGTCTTGTAATCAGTTCGGTTCGATGATGTAGGTGAGAAACGGGAAAGCATTCCCCGGGGAAATAAACCGGGAACTACACAATTATACAGTTATAAATAATTTAATGAATAATTATATAAATGTATACGACTTCTAAAATCAGTAACCGTCGTCGTTGTAAATTAAAGTGGAGTTTACAAAATCGAAAAGGAAGAATGTTACTAAAAGGGATTGAGTTGAAAATTAGGAAGCAGAGTCGATTGCCTTGCTAATAATGCAAACTATATTAAATTTAAATGCCTGGAAGGAAAGCGTAGTCCTCCTTGTAACGTAAGTAGCATCTGCCGGGCTTATCTCGAGTGCCTCTGAAAAATTACTCCATTTCGGCGGCGAAGATTGCAATCTCTGGCGCCGTTACATTATGCTGACTGCTTTAGTTACTAAAATAAACCTCACTCCGCATATGCTTTACCTGCCTTCGCAGCTTCGCCTGATTTAATGAAAAACTTCACTGTTTCGAATTTTTATTATTTAGTAAAAGGGAAACATGCCAAAAATTGTCGATAAGAAACGAATTACGTAGTAAAATGCTTAAAAATGAAGAAAAAATATACAGGGTGATCTACAACAAGTGTACCGAACGATAGCTAGTGATAGGAGAGGTGAATTTGAATAAAAAAGTCTATACAAATATATATCCGATCTGCTTTTTTCCGAGTTATAACAAGTTTAAACTTTTGAGAAGGAAAAATTAACCCTGGACCATTAAGGCCCAGTTTTACAATCGTCGAGTAAGAACGGAATAACTGTTCGCCACATATCCTTTAATGTTCCTCCATATCTACGTCACACCTACTTCACGTTATGCCAATAATAATGCTTATCCGACGATTGTAAAATCGGGCCTAAGTGTGAAATTATCACGTTACCTATGAAATAAGCTAAATAAAAAGTACTTAAGGAATCTGCAGTTTGACAGATTCAATAATTATTTATATTATTTTCATTCTGAAGAGTCTGAATCGATAGCGAAAGCTTTGTGCAATTTTTAAGCTACCCGAAATTGTTATACAAATTTTCATGGGATAATTAAAATAATTATCAGTGACATAACAATAAGGGGGTGCAGCGGGTGTGGTGGACTTGGCCCCACGAGCGAATGGGTCCATACAAGTGGATGAATGTAGATTTCATTCTATCTGTAAATTTTAAAGATCGGAGTCTTTATGTTATTTTGAAACCAAAATTCTAACTTTGAAATTAAAAACTTTTTTAGGTTTTTGTGCAATTATGTTTTTGAAATTCGATTCAGCTCTTGTTTTCTAATAGCCAGAATTTGTATTGCACTGAGATGCATTGTGGCATGCGTGTGCAAGATCATTGATATACAGGGTTTAAACATTAAACACCCAGTATTTTTGAAACGGTTTACTTTAGAACAAAACTTTATTAGAGTTTTTTTACTTAATTTGAATTGATTATCACGTAGGTGAAGTGGTGACATTACGTCACGGGACACCCTGTATAACAAGAACAGTAGTGGACCAACTACTGAACCTTGAGCAACTCCTGCATAGTCGTCCCAGTTTGGTAGCGGTTTTATGGCCTTGCCAAAAAAGCGATAGAAAGGCGACCGCAATGCCGGTCTCTTTGAAGCTGGTTTTTATAGCAAGATCATAAAACCGTTACAAAACTTGGACGACTATATTAATATCAAATTTTTCTGAAAAGGTTCCATTTACTTTAACCATCGAATGGCGTTGATGTAAGAATGATGCTATCCATCTTAGGATATTCCCTCTAACGCCCAATTTATCTAATTTTTTATTGAAAAGTCAAAGTCAATCGTGTCGAAAGCACGAGTAAGGTCATAAAATAGAGCCGCTACGTATCTTGTTAATGAAATCCACAAATTCAAATGTTGCAGTTTCGGTACTTTTATTAATGACAAAACCATGTTCCGATTTTCCTACTACATAGATCATACTTGTTTAAAAAAGATGATAGACGATTATAAAAAAAATTTTGGAAAAAATACTCAACAGAGATATGGGTCTGTAATTCTCTACATCGTTCTCTACAACTGCTAGCTTTAGGGCATTTGGAAAGACACCTGATGATATGGATAAATTTATCAGATACACCAGTGCAGCAGTTCAACCATCACGTCGCATATACAGGCTGTCTTACGAAAAACGCCCCAAGCCATAACTCCGTTATTTATGGACTTATCTTAACAAACAAAAAGGCAAATAAAATGAGACTAAAAATACTATAAAGTGAGTCCAGTTTCAATTTTTTTTAAAATTACCTTCAAGGTCAAACGACTGTCAACTTTTATTTTTCAAATGGCTCTGTATATTTTTTATTATTATATCTGGTAGAGATTTCTTTCCTAAATCTAATAATGTTCAACACTTTGATATTTAGAAAACATTTTTCGTAAAAAAAAGAAATGAACTAGTCTATTACGCAAAACGTGCTTTTCATAAATATGTTAAAGTTTGTCGTGAAAACAACGTCACTGAGGTTATTTTTCACAGTTCTTTTAAACTATCAAGTTCTTCTACTTGTAAGACTTATTGTTTCCTAAAAAAAATGCCGATTATGGATAACAATCACCTGACTGACTTATTGCAAGTATATTTTGAATGCAATAAAAACAGCAATCAAGCAGTACAGAAAACATTAATGAAATAATTAAAATTAAGTCTACAACTGTGTAAGTAGCTTTGGGAAAAAATCCCTGTCTATAGAAACGCACTGCTTGTGTTTTTATTGCATTCAAAACATGCTTGGAGTAAGTCAATCAACTGAGCATTATCCATAATCGGCTTTTTTTAGGAAACAATAAATCATACAAAGAGAATAACTTGACAATTTGAAACAACTGTGAAAAATAACGCTCAGTGACATTGTTTTCACGACAAACTTTAACATTTTTATGAAAAGCACGTTTAGACTAGTTCATTTTTTTTTACGAAAAATATTTTTTAAATGTCAAAGTGTTGCACATTATTGGATTTAGAAAAAAAATCTCTATCAGATATAATAATAAAAAATATACAGAGCCATTTGAAAAATAAAAGTTGACAGTCGTTTGACCTTGAAGGTAATTTTTAAAAAAATTGAAACTGGACTCAATTTATAGTATTTTTAGTCTCATTTTATTTGCCTTTTTGTTTGTTAAAATTAATCTATAAATAACGGAGTTATGGCTTTGGGCGTTTTTCGTAAGACAGCCTGTATGTTTTATTATTTTCAGTTGATTTTTTATTAGGCAATTGTACAATCATGTTTAAAAGCACATTTTCGTCCACTGGATGGAAGAACATGCTAAGTGGAACTTCAATTCCTGTGGTGCAATCTTCTGAGATCGAGCAACCAAAGTGTTCGAACATTATTTCCTGTGCAATCGAAGAAAGATGACGACCGAATTCATTTGCTATTTTTTCTGAATTGGTTACGCATTCTTTATTTATATTTAATGCAATATTTTTGTCGTTATTTATAGATTTGAGTTATTATTAACTAGTGTCCAGATTGTCCTTGTTTTGTTCGTTGCACTGCTTATTTTATTGTGATAGCAGTGTTGTAACAGATACATTTTTCAAAGTATCTAGAATCAGATACAGATACTTACCCTAATTTGTAACTCGTTACAGTTAAATATCTTTCAGATACTTTTAGATACATACATAAATGTGTTACATAATACCATATGTCCAAATAAATTTCTGATAAAGGTAGGTCATGGAAGTGTAGATGTATGTATGTCTAATTTACAACACCAAGCAGTTTTTGAAGTTAGTGACACATCAAGCTGTAAAATGTGGCAAATTAAACTTCAATTTTACTTAACTGCTTAAGAAATGGACTATATTTTCATGTAAATAATGTAATAATTTATATTCCATGGCCTAACCTTTATCAA
Source organism: Dorcus hopei (assembly GCA_033060865.1). Taxonomy (NCBI): domain Eukaryota; kingdom Metazoa; phylum Arthropoda; class Insecta; order Coleoptera; family Lucanidae; genus Dorcus; species Dorcus hopei. The sequence continues at coordinate 53,194,323 of CM065419.1, forward strand.
AAATTTATTTGGACATATAGTAATAAAAATAATAATTTCAATTAAAAAAAACTGACAAAGCAACAAAGTTTGAAACTGATAAATGTCAAACAGAAAGAACAATTATCGTTTTATGACATTAACAAAATTACTCTGAAGAGTAGTATATACAAGACATCAAATCAAACATCAGACAAGTTCACAAGTTCAAAGTAGATTACGTTGCATATATTCTTCAACTACATATGGCTCCAAAGTTTAATAGTAGTTAATATAATATGTAAAGATTAATATAAAGATTTTTCCATTAACGTTTAGCCTGTGTATTGGAAAACTGTACTTTTAGTTTCTTGTAACATAATGTGAGATGGCATTTTTATATTTATTTAAAAAATGTATCTGTGTATCTAAATGCTCAGATAGTAGATACATACATAAATATAGCTAAATACAGTTACAGATACCAAGTACTACAATGTAACTAATTAAAGATACAGATACACTGGAAGTATCTAGATACTGTATCTAAATACTTGTAACTAGATACGCTACAACACTGTGTGATGGTAACTCTTTTTAGCATCTTTATTTTTTTTGTCTATAAATAGCACGTTAATTTATAGAGCTCTGTGGCTTCATAAGTTTTTAATTTTTTTAATTAATTGTAATTATTTCATCAGATTTCATTGTTTTTTAAATATCTTGCTTTTCTTGAAGGGGCAGTGAAAATTCAGATGCACTAAGAACTGTTCTAAAAATAAATCGAAGCTGTGATTGACATCCTCGGAGCAAATTGACGACCAGTCGATTCTTGATAAACCGAAACGTAGTTGGTCCAAATTCCGAACTGATAAAATTCGAGAAACTACTACCTCAGTTGCTTCTTGATTGTTGACTGTTGCGGAATTTTGATGGAGTGACAAGCACACTGCTAAGTGATCGGATAAGTTAGGATTCAAAATTGAACGAGTAAACGTTTCTTCAGGGAAGTTTGTAACGATGTAATCGATGGCGGAAGCAGTTTCACTACCGTTTTTAGTTAAATGGACTCTAGTAGGACCAGTTAATTTGTATGAAAGTTTACAACTAATAAGTATTTGCCGATTTAAGCAGAATATTATTTTGTTACTAACTGTATCTGTTTTGTGAAGGATATAAGAAAGTTCAGTAAAAAAATACTCTGTGCTGGCCAATGGTGGACGATATATCGTGACGATGCCGACTTTTTGTCCGTGTAATGTCAATAATAATCCGCAAGCCTCAAAAATCATTTCAGTACTGCTTTCACTGATGTACTCAAGGCATTTACAGTCGAGATCAATTCTACCGTAGATGAGGACACCTCCATGTTAGCGTGTGGGTCTGCCTTCACACGGAATCCAAACTTCGGATAAATATAAAAATGCAGGTTTATGTGCTGCGAACGACTTCTAGAAGCGACAAACCGGAAAATGGCCAACAGAATCACATCTGCTTACAGAACTGTTGTCACGGACGCAATACTCGCGACTGCAGCATTGCCTCCAATAAAGCTGAGGGCAGAGGAAAGAAAGAGCAAACTCCTAGAGGGAAGGACAGCCACCCCAGTATCGCAAGAAGAAGCCCCAATTGCGAAGTGACAAACCCTATCGAGGCTGGGCAAAAACATTCGTCAAGGACCTACGAAAATGGTGCGACAGAAAGTTCGGGGACGTTGATCACTTCATCATCCAGGCGATGACTGGCCATGGAGTTTTCTCGAGCTACCTGCAAAAAATTGGTAAAGCGAGAAATGATTCCTGCTGGTACTGTAAAGAACCCGACACACCGGAGCACACGATCTTCGTCTGCGACAGATGGGCCGAAATCAGAAACGTAGCTGAGAGAAAATATGAAAAGCCATCACCGCTGATACCGTGGCAGACATCTTACTAGAAAGCGAGACCCAGTGGAACAACGTCACTGGAATGCTACGAGATGAAAATGAATGAAAACCAAAGTCCAAAACGAAAAAATCTGGAGAGACACTAATAAATTAAAGAAAAAATAATAATAAAAAGACAACTATTGACAGCGCGCGAAGTTTCTGGAATACCAGAAACTAGCAGCTGAACATTAATAACGAACAGTGCTAATTTCTGATGCCTAATGCCTATCGGTGGATTCCAGATATTAGCAGCTGAAAAAGAGGATAAGGAGTTTAGTTGGTTGGTTTAGTGGGTTGTCAATGACCTAAGAAATAGGCGATAAAGACAGGGCGACTCCAACACATCTGATACTGGATGCCGTTGATGATGTCTTCTGAAGATTCTCCAAACCTCTATAAAAAAAGTTTATGTGCTGCTACGAAGTTCATCAAGTTTACTTCGTACAAGAGACTGAATATTTAGATGAATGATTTTAGAATCATATTGTGAGTTTTTGTTCTGTTCGTGCAATACGACGTTCTCTCCAAAAAATATTTTTATTCACCAAGATACCCTTTGGCCAGCTGGTGGGTTGAAAGAGTGTTTCCTGGTCGGTAAAGCCAGCAGTAAGTTTAAATCAGGCATTACTGCTCTTCGATGTAAGTTTAGGACATTCCAAATTATCTTTCCCAGTAATTTATTCGATTTTTCTTGTTGTTTTGAGCTATTGCTGAATTTGTGTGCAAGTCCTTCTCAATTCCTATTAAATTTTTCATAATTCGGGTTTGAGTTTGTTCCTTCATTACTAGATCAATGCTATTCTTAACTTTTTTTACACCAAGGTCCCGTTTTACGTGGAATAAGGACGGAATAACTGTTCCCCGAATATCCTTCAATATTCGTCCATATCTACGTCACACCTACGTCACGTTATTCTAAGAATAATGCTTATCCGACGATTGTAAAATCGGACCTTAGTGCACTTTTTAGATTGAATTTTTAGATGTATTTGCAAATTCGTTTGTGACAACGTTCTTATTAGATTGATGTGATGCTTAGGATACTACTTTTTGGAAAGCTTCTTGGGTATCTTGGATATTCTTGAGATATTTAACAAAATTTCAGAATTTGTTTTGCATTGGACAACAGGAGAATTAAAAATGTCTGTGATCCTTTAAAAAAACGGGGACCCCATTTAGGAACATGGACTGATTTGGTAATATCTACATTGTTAATGCAGTTAATTGAATTGTTCGCGATCATCAGGAAAAATATTAGTTATTTATCGAACAAGGCAGTAAAGTGACATTTTATTGAACGAGTTCGCAAATTGTGAGCCAAGGCGAAGCCGCGGCAAGCAAGCAGACGAAAACATTACCACTTAGACACCGTTCACTCTAAGAAGTACATCGAAATCTGACAGGCGGACTGCGAACATGTGATGATCAGTGGTGTAGGGGCAGATAATTAACAAATAGAACCTGCTAAAGAGTGGTGATAAAGTTGTTCGGTAAATTTTGTGTGTATTCCAGTGTATTCCAACTCCCCCTATAATTTTGAATATGGATTCGTTTAACGAAAATTCGTTTCTACGGATTGTGTACATCTTACGGTAAAAAACTCAATACTAAACTAAATCATTTGAAGTGTTCAGGACTTATAGGTAGATATTTATAGCTTCATAAATATTTGAAAAACATATTTCATTTGCCTTACAATACACGCTGGCGTTTATAACGTATGAAACCAAAAGATGCAAGCCGAGCGCAATCTTCAATCGATTTGAATGACAAATTATTTGACATTTAATGGAATTTGACGATAATGCAGGCAATGCTTTTTACAAATTATATAAAGGGAATTAAAAATAATACTAGTTGATCAAAAATATAAAGATCTCAACAGCATTATCAACATAATACAATTAATTGGTCATCATTTATAGATAAATAATAATATTAATTAGAACCGATTAATGTCACTTCAGAATAGGGCTTCGTCACAGTCTGCCTAGGCAGGTAAAGTACCATTTTCTCACCCTGAATGGGTATGATAAATATGTGGTAGTCGAAAAAATATATTTTTTAAATTCGTAATTTTAACAGCAACAGATTTAAAAAAAAATACAATAAAAATTATGCCCATTCAACATTCGCGTTCAGTATGTAATGTGCCTCCAGATTCAATTTCCCATAGATAAAAATGACTAAATACTTCATGTGAACTTCTTCATTTTTTATTTTGTATTGAAGTTCACGAAATTTAAACAAAAATATCATGTTTTTTAAACTTGTTATTATTATTTTATTTTTTGTTATTTGTAAAAAGGTAAAGTCTAAAGTTCAAATTCCTGGATTTGATAACAGTGCATGGGCGGATGACAATTTATTTATGGCTGCAATTTGTTAAAATCTATTTTCATAGCAATTTCAACAATTTTATATTTTAATTAAACCCATCATACAGAATATTTATTATGAAAATTACAAGCCGAACACATTTCAGATAATTTTTTTCTTTTTCGATCTTACTTTATGCTTTCCTTTAAATGAAAACGATCTTGTCTTTTCCTATATTCTTATATTCTATAAACAGGATTTTTATTGTAAAACAAACACAATTCATAATCCATAGCTTTAGCTTCACTATCACAGTTTCATAAATATTTTTTTAATTGTGTAAAAGCCAATACAATACAATACTTATTACTTGCGATTTTAATTATGATATAATTCATTTTATAATTTCTGCGATTAGTATTTCTGTCAAGACACATATATAACAAATAGACCGGATATATACAACCAATTTGTAGTAAATTTTTCAATCACAGAAAATAATAGTAACTTAAATTAATATATCAAAAAAAAAGAATTCCTGTTTTATTTAATCATTTATTTTGGGGAATTTTTAAGCAAATTCAATCGATATGCGTTGGAAAGATTGATTCTTTTCCTGAACTAGATGCTCAAAATTCAAGCAAATTTTGTTATCACCAAAAGAATTCAAAATTCGTTATAAAGATCAGTTTACGTCATTACGAAATGAATATACTTTGTATTTTTTTTTAAATTAAATACAAGCTAGTCAGTGATTTGAAATTTTATTTTAACGATTGATATAAAAGATAATTTTAGTTAAAAATTTTAAATACAAAAACAAGATGTTGCAACCGAGTTTGGAGTAGCGTCTCTTCTTTATAACTTGGAAAATTTCTCCCGCATAATATTTTACGATGAAAAACAAAACAAGAGATAAAAGACCACGAGAAAGGCTTTTGTTCCAAGTAAATTGAATTTGAAAATTGGCTGCCGCTCCTATACTAACAAACTAGCTTCTCCCGCTGTTCTACATTCTTTGTTGCAAGGTGGTTTTAATTTTCTAAAATTCTATTAACCCATTTCCGGCCAATGTTGCGTATACGCAACCCTAATTTTATTTTATTTTTTAATCATAATTAGACGTCCAATCACGAAAATCTAATTAGACATGATTTAATTAGGTATTCACATGTGCATAAAAAATTATTTATCGCATTTGATAAGTTATTCACTCCTGAAAAAAATTTTTGAAAATGATCTAATTATGGAATGTATGCAGATGTATGAAAAAGTGATAAAAATTGGTAGATATGTTTAACAATTTAGCAAATTCGTCTTCTTGTTATTCGTTTGAGAGTGTATACTTGCGTTATTTTGTATAAACTCATCAATAAAAAAATATCTTTTACAGAAAAAAACTTTGAAAAGATTGTGTTGCGTATACGCAACGTTGGCCGAATGTGCGAAGTCAGCGGGTAAATTTCTGTGGAAGAATATTTCGTTCGTTACATGTAAAGTTTCTTGTTCATTTCTTTTAAAGATTTCTTGCATGCGGATTTTTATTATTATTTGATTGCTTTGTTGGAGAGGGTGTTTTCTAGTGTTACTACTTACAATGGCTGGAACTAAAATTTTAACACAAAAACAATTACAGGAAGCTTTAGAAGAAGTATTATTAGAATTAGAAGAGAAAAGAAATGATGAGTTTATTTTTCTTTATTTTTGATGTGCTTGACATATAATATGTATAATGAAACACAAAATATACTTTTGTATAATTTATATATTATTTTCTGAGTTGTGAATGCAGTCTTCCTGCCACCTGAAGTTGATGATCTTACAAATAAGGAAGATATAGATGTAGATATGATTACGTCGGAGGAAAATAAATAAAGAAATAGCTAGTATTTTTGAAATAGAAATAAAACGTAGTACAGTCGACTCTGAAAGTGATTCCGATAACGAACCTCTTTCTGTAATGCAGTCAAAATTACTTGTCCAACAAACCCAGGGAGTTACTTTACATTATATGGCGAAAAAAGATATGATACATAATCATCTAGTAGAATCGAATAAATTTTACAAGAGCTGAAAGGGAAGTTGGCAGGAAAGTCGCCATTAATATTATTTTATCAACAAATATTCATAAAAATTAACAATTTTTCTTCTTTGTATATGCTTGGCCGGAAATGGGTTAAAACGACGTACATTCTCATGCGGAGATTCTACGTAAATAATTTAGTTTTAAAATTTGTTCCGTCATCTCGGCGAAGCAGCAGTTTAAACTCGGTAATAGAATTTAATTAGTGTTAGTCCTGGATAAGGATAATAAGAGCTGAGGTACACAAAGCCTGAAACAATAGCGGTACGGGCCACTGGACTCGAAGAATCAGAGTTTCTAATGAAAATGCTTAGAATTCCTATAGTATCGCGAAATACCATCTTATACATAGAGAGCATTATCCTTTGCTTTTCTGTTTTCTTCGCTCATACGGATTCAGGAGTTTTACGTCACGTTGATTTCGCGCAGGATTTGTAAGCGGACGCGAAGTTTTTCTGTCGTCTCAGCTGATTTTCTTTAACATTTAGTCAAACTAGTAATTTGATTATATAGGGGAGGGCTAATCAATTCTTCTTTATTTGCACTGTTTCGTATTCAGTTCGCACGACGCCGTCGTTGTCAGCAAGACAATTGACTAACGAGTCAACCGCAGACAATAAATAAGTATAAAAAGTAAAAAATAAATTTAAAGATTTTCACAACAATGTATAAAAATATAGGCAAGCAAATGCTATTAAGTATTGTTTGATAAAGGGAGTGGAAATAAAAACAAAATTGATAAATCACGTAATTGCCAAGATACTAAAATTCACGTTGTAAAAACTTGTTGTCAAACAAGAAGAGAACTCCTTCGTTCACAGCTATTAATCGATTATATCTCACGACAATATTGCTAACTTGCATTAAGGCATCACTATATTATTTCTGCAGACGTATCCATTATGTGCTCTACGGTTAAGTAGCGTTATAATTGCATAAAGGTGGCGCTGTCTGTCTGGAATATAACGCAATTAGAAAACTCTCAAGCAAATGTGTTTAGGGGGAAATAATTTTGCACTTAATTGGAACTAAAAACATCAAGTATATTTTTATGTTTCACTTTACTGTCGGACTTCCAATATAGAAAGTGGATTTGAAGTTTGTTTTCATTTTTCTGCCCATCAAGTTTACGATAACTTTGAGTAAGTTCATTTAGAAAATTATACGTTAAATATTAATTAAGATATTTGGATTAACTACTTCAAATTTATTTAAATAAAATATTCAATAAACTTATGCAAGCGAGTATTTATTTTTCTTTATTATTTTCAGCTTCTCTTATTTTTAGACCAGGTTCTATAAGTATCCTTTACATTACTTGTCATATTTTTGATAGCTTATTCTTAGGACCAGCTGTACAATTCCAGCTTAACTTTAAGCCGAAACTTAAACCCTTGGAAATAATAATTATCTCTGACTTTATTCAAGTCTCGGTAAAACTGGCGATTTATTAAAATATTTCTATTTTTTCTTAAGAATTTTGGCTATTTAATTTTAATATTCATTATATTGACGATTTTACGAATGCATAAATCAAGGGGCAACAAACGAGCTTCCCCTGAATAATAATTTTTTTATATTCGTTTGGATCTGATATTTCCACGGGTTTATCACCGTGCACTTCATCCAAATGAACCATCCGAATGCATATGAATTCAATTCCATGTTCTGCAATTATCCGGGATTAGTTTTCCTAAAGTTGCGGAGAAGTAAGATTTCCACCCCCCAGGAACGTAAGGAAATGAGAGCAGGGGCATTAATAAGAATAACACCGAGAATTGCATGTGTATGTATGCGAGTTAGCGGGGTGAATAGAGTGCAAGGGGGTCGTGGGGGTGCAGAGAGTGAGAGTTGTCACGCACAGGGTTTGATTGGGCTGCTGGCTGATCGATATTGAAAGATTCACCCCCCGTCTGGACCAGCCGCTACTACTCGTGCTGCTTATGTAGAACAACTCAGATTTTACTACCACTTTTGCCTGCATGTTCTATGTTCACGCCGTTACTCTTGGGGTAATTACCATAGGCGTAATTGGGGGTGCAAAAATTTTAAGGAAACTAAATAATTAATTTGATGTTACCGTCATCTTAAAATCAAAGAATAATCGTAAACATTTTCCAAAATGAAAATGTTTCGACTTTGGAAGAAACCAAAAAATTTGGTCCTTCTAATTTTTTTGACACGTATTTAATAAGTTTCAAAAATTTCGCATTCATTTCCCAAGTTGTTAAATGAACAGTCTTTCTAATTTATTTTTAATTTAGAAATTGAATTCTTTAATTACACGGTTACATTTAAGCATTTTGAAAAAAATCAATTCAAACTTTAAATTTGATTTTAAAACAAACATACATTGTAGCTTCGAAAAGTAGATTATAGATTTATGTTCATAAAATCAAAAGTACACTATTATGATAAGGGAGAAGGGAAAATAAAAAAACTAAAAGAACATCGAGATTATGAATTATGAAAGATAGTTGTCGCGCTATCAAAACTTTATTCCTTATGTGACGTTTGCCCCCTGCAGTTATTTGGAAAATATAATCTACTGGGGAAAATTGAAATGTAAGGATATTACTCTTAAACGATCGAAGTCGTCTACCTCCGTTAACTTCGCAAATAAATTAATCGTTGCTGGCTTATTCTTATTATTATTATTATTATTAGACAAGTTAAGTAGGCAGGTGCATTACTTTACGTGATAATTACCATTAATACAAACGTAATAAAAATAATTACTCGGAATAGAACTTTGAATTAAATAAATAAATGTGAAATGTTATTTATGTTTGCCGTAATAATGCCTCGTTTATAAATTAATTATAATGTGCAGCGCAAAATATTTTAATGGCAGGTACAAATATTATATGCAATAAAAAAAACATTCTTGCTAATTAAAAATGCTTAATTATGATTAATTTATGTATTCATGTCGAAACAAATTACTTTAAAGTTAGTAATTCATACTTGACATATAATTTTGCATGATATTATTGCACTCAGGCGGGGTCATTAACTGACATATATTTTGTGTCCCAGTTAATTAAAATATACACGTCGTGCAAAGTGTGTGCGTCTATAAACTTTCCTATTAAAGAATTTCGTTTCATAACTACTGTATGATTTCAATTCTGCGCTGCAACAATTGCGAATTAATCAGGTAAAGCAATAGAATTCCTAGTAGTTTCGTGTTCGTTAAAACAAATTTACAAACTTCAAAAAAAAAAAAAATTCTGTGCAGGGAAATGCTGCTGCTCACGACGCAAATAAACATTAAGATTAAGATTTCTGGGTCACTTCAGTTTTGAATGTAATTTACTACATGCAAATTTTTAAATTGATTAGCAAGACTTAAATATTGTCAGTAAGGAATAAGGATTAAAGAGACCATTCGTGTCAGAATAGTACTCATCACATCCGAAAAGTTACTGAGTAAATAAAAGCAAATAAGAAAACTGGATAAACGCAGTAAAATTGTGCTGGAATGATTTTAGTATGATTTCTGTAGCAAATAACATATTTTCTTTACCTAATTCATTCATTCTTTGCTTTTAAATTTTAAACATAAACACTATAAACAACGTAAGAAGACGTATATACATATACACAGAATATACATTGAGAAAGTATAATGAAGATTATATCAGATGATCAGCCGATAATTACCGGCAAAAGCAGCAAAGGACTATTCTTATAATAAGAATTCAGGATAAAATAAGACCATTCGGAATAAATTAAATGGAAAGGCCTTCATGAAAAGTAACGTAAATCGTGACGCCTTAAATTTGGAAAGTAGGCAACCCATTCTACTTCTATACATTCAGTACATTTTACAAAAACACAAAGTAGTTTCTGACTTGATTGATGGGTTGCCTATTTCAAAATATTTAGGGGTCACGTTTTAGAATGAGCGTCCTGTACATCAAACAACAGAAAAAACATTAGGGTTTGCCGTAGAAAAAAATCCTTGAAAATCTCAATCCCAACCATCTGAAAATAAAAATGAGTTGCGCCAGCATTTTATCGTAAGAATTTATGCGAAAGTGGCTATGTTAAGTTGATAATTAAAATCGTGATTGGAAGTTGTTAACGGCTAATTCATAAATTTGAAGACCGAACGGTTAAGGAAAAAGAAAAAGAATGAAAATGAAATTTCAATGTAGGTACACACAAATCATATATTTTTTCTTCTGATTTAGTCCCAGTTTTACAATCGTGGAATAAGGACGGAACAACTGTTCGCTGAATATCCTTTAACGTTCTTCCATATCTACGTCACACCTACGTTATGTTATTCTAAGAATAATGCTTATCCGCCGATTGTAAAATCGGCCCTTAATAAAAAATGCAGAAAACATGGAAAGCTTTTCTTCTAAGAAATGTTACCTCTTTCTAATAACCAAACTTCGGACATTTCGAAGCGTTGCCATAATGCTATGGCAATGTAATCAATGGGCACTTTTCATTGGTCCTCGTATTACGTAACCATAGGAACGCTCCAAAGTCTGCTAGCAACGTTTTCCCATCGTGCTCTCCTTTCGACAAATTCTCCCCAATCCTAATTCCAGTTTGGTCGTTTTCCTTTACAAATATCTTTTTGCCTTTCTATTATGTTTTTGGTTCAAAATATTTTTATCATTTTCGTCCATTCGAGCTAAATAAGTGCTCAATTCAGCAGTGCCTAGCATCTAAATGGGATTTACCATATCAGTTCCTTCTACCTATAATTCTTAAAAGTTCGTGGTTTACCCATAAATACAAATAAATATTGAAGTTTGGATTAAGATACAACAAAAAAGGCAAGGAACGGCATCATTTTACTTACGCTCTGATATACAGGGTATCTCAAAAGTAACGTCGGTGCTTTTGGGAAAGCCAAAACAAACCGAAATGAAGGAATGTACGCCTTCTTTATATTACCTTCTCATTTTGATATTGTCTCGAAAATGTTTCAGAAGAGACCTGAAGGAGTTTTACTTTACACTTGGCTTTGACGACATACTCTTCTTTTATTTGGTAAATGATTCGAAACGTGATGGCTTTGTCTTCTTCCTCGTCGATTCTTCCTTTCTTACAAAAGGACTTTCTCAGGCTTGCTGCTCTTTTTCTTGTCGCTACTGCTGCTGTTGTTCCGTGTGATTAGTTTGACTGCTCCATCTATGGAGTGGGCGCAACATTACTCATTTCTATAAACGAAGTAAGTCAAACACATCAATTAGTTCCCACAAAGCAACAGGAGCAGCAGCTATAAGAAGAACGGCAGCAGAAGGGGCCATGAGAAGGTCCTTTTGTAAAAAATAATGAAACGTCGACAAGAAAGAAGAATGCCTTCGTTAACGAGTTATTCAAGAGGAAAAAAAAAAAACAGCTAAATTCAATTTTTCTTTATAACAAATGGATTATGGTAGTAATACCTATACCTATTATTACAAGAGATTTTCAAATAGGTTTTCTTCTGTGTACAGTAGTGGATAATAAAATGCCCCCAAAACTTTGAGATGTTGTGCGTATTTCCACAAATTTAGTAAATCAGGTCAAAATACTTAAGTAAATAAAGGCTGCGGTAAGTGGACGGTTAAACTGACCAGACTAAACCACGTGTTTAATTTTTCCAATCGCTGGCGCTGATTGGTTAGGTGGTTTGTTGTACTCGTTGATTTGGTGATTTTGTCCAGAATAACCATTCACTTAACTCGCCTTAAATTTGTATTAAACGTTAGAATTACCAGTGACATTTAGTATATTATGCATTAAACGTCAAAAGTATTAAAGTCAGGTTTACATTGTACATATAAATGACCTACCCGGATTTTATTGTACGCTACCGTACGTCAATGCAAACAATAGCAGGTTGCAACATGAAAGTCGAACTTTATCTAGCATGTCTTTAATGATTAATGTTAGTTTCATAATGATGGAGCACCGCACTCTCACCTTATGGTTTGCAAGTAAGAATTTTTTGAAATGAAAACTTTCCTGGAATTGGAGAGGTGGTCTCATGTTATGACCTCCTAGGTTATCCAATCTATGTATAGATCTTTTAGATACCCCTTTTTTGGGGCTTTATTAAGGAAGAAGTTTATTTTGAACCTGAAGTGCATGCCGAAGATGTCGTAGCTCCTAATCACGCTCTGTCATTAAGACATTTCAAAGTTCCATCGTCTAATGTTTGCATTGAGGAGGAGGAAACCTATTTGAACATCTGCTATAAAAATTAGGGTTATGGGTATCAGTATTATAATTAATTTTGTTATACACAAAAGTTAATATGTTAAGGTTCCTATACAATGAAACAATAACAAAAACATGTTAATAGCAAAAATGCTATTCACAAATATGTGAATAACATTCATTTGATTGGCGCTGGAAACGTAGATAACAATTTGATATTAATATTGCTATTAACATTGTTACTAACATCGTTGCTAACAAAAAGCTGTAGGTAATGAATTTTAAGGATGTGTATCAATGTTATTACTATTGAAAACTTTAGATCACGACATCCTGTGATCACTTTCTGACCTAACATTGCAGTAGGATTGACAAATTGAAGCTAGTTTGCTCAGTTAGGCCTGAAACAGCGTTGCACAGAGGCTGCTTGAGGAAACCTCTGCAAACAAAACCGACTTGCAACAAAATTCGTTATTAATATTGTTCATAACAATGTTATCAACAATATTACTGATATTGCTATCAACAATGTTACTGAAAGTTATGAACATGTTGGTAAATTTGTCTGTCCTTGTAAATTGAAACCTGATGGTTCCACAAATATTCATGTTTACGGTACCTACTCTTCTATAATTTAATACTCTTTTCTTTAGACCATTCCATCTTGGAGCTTTGAAAAGTGCAAATACTGAACTCAGAAAAACGAGACTAACAAATTGAGGAGATGCATTCAAAACTATAAATCACAATAAAGTTCACGCGCATTTAGTCTCTCGGAAAGTAACGAAATGTTATTCACAAATATAACATGTCAGTAACATTTTACTAGCAACACTCTTTGATCTAGACCGCCTCCAGACCGTTGGCAAAGTATTTGCTATTAGGTCCGTTCCATTCGTCAGGATTTCGAGTTCTGAACCGTTCAAAATCCTACTGAGCATGAGCAGTGCACAAAATTGTATGTAAATTTCATACTGCGCATGATTTGAACGGTTCAGAACTTGAAATTCTGTCGAATGGAACAGACCTTTTGACAAAGTTATGAAGAATGTTATTAACAAGATAATGGAAAATATAATAAATGTTAACAGCAAATGTAATTAACATAAATTATTTTCAACGCGTTACTTCGTTATTTCTTCACATGTTATTCGCGAATATTGTCAACAATGTTAATAACAGATGTTTCTAACATTTTTTAGCTCAGTTTTTAAGATTTGTTGATCTCCGGTGTAAAGCCAACTTTAAATTGTCACTTTCTTTGAATGATTCATTAACGAAGGCACTATCTCCATTTTTTCACCACTTCAATTTAGCTGAAGTAGCACTTTTGAGACACCTGTATAAATATTATCTAGACAGGGTGATTCTATAGTTGTACTTTTTTTAACTGAGTGGAACGAATAACTTCTTTTTAAATAACTCAGAAATGAGCGAGGTACAACCTCCAAAAGTTATTCATTTACTAAATCCGGTGTGTTACGTTTATAATTTAATATTGCACGGCCTTGTCCGTTTTCTTTTTGTGTTATTTAAAAAATATATTGCTATTAAAGTATCAATTTCAAACTAATTTATACAGGCTGTTTCAAAAGTCGCGACGAAAAATGAAAGAAGTTGTAGGGAATGGAATTTCAAACATTTTTTCTCATATAAACATGTGTCTGATTTCTATTCATAGATACAGAACCTCAAAGTTGTTACATGTAAAGTTCGATTAAGATACACAAACATTGCAAATTGGCATTAAACTATAAACTACTGTCAAATAATCAAGTCATCGCCACCTAAGAACTTCAAGCATATCCATTTCTGGGGAGCATTAAAGGAAATAGTTTATGGTATGCTGTCGGAATTCATATAGAAGAACAGCTTTTGGAAAGAATTAATTTAGCTTTCGCTGAAATCCAAAATGGGAATTTTCAATTTAATTACACCCACGAATTAGTTCATCGATGTCAATGAAGCTTATCTTAATAATAATAATAATAAAAAACCTTGAGATCATATTACATGATATAGTACATGTCAATATAAACACATAACAGAAAAAGTGGACATAAATATACAAATAACAATAAGTTTACACAACGTTAAAGCTTCTATTTACGGATCTGCCCTATTCTGCCATTCAATAAAAACTCTTACCGACTAGCCAAGATTTTAAGCGGACTTTAAACGTAGAAATATTGTTGACAGATTTCAAACTCCGAAGGCAATTGGTTAAATATTCGAGTACAAGTATAGAGAGGGCTTCTTTCAAAACGAGTCAAACTGTGTAACGGGAAATTTAAAGTTTGTGCATTTCGAGTAATGTATCGCTTTGTTTCTTTTGAATGAACTGGGATTTTTCTTTACATAGACGCAGCATTCATAGATCATTAAAGAATAAGTGGTTAATATCTTAAGACGTTGAAAAATAGGTCTACAGTGTGTTTGTGTATTTAACTTTAACATTGTTCTGAGAATTCTTTTTTGCAGTATAAATACTCTCGACGTTTGAGTAGATACTCCCCAAAACATTATACAATATCTAATACGAGATTCTATACTCCCATAATAAAAGAGTTTAAGATTTTCTAAATCGATAATTGATCTAAGCTCTTCCAGTCTTGTTGCAACTGGAAGAGGTGTTTTTGAATATTTGCTTTAAACAACCCGAAAGGATCACAGTCAAGTCATAGCAACCTACGTTAATACAATTTACATGTAACAAATTTAGGCCATACCAAGTGTTTATTTATTCGTTATTTACTTTATGACAAGTACACCAAGTGCCCACAATTTCATCCATTAAAGAGTTAAATTTAATATGTGTGAAGAGAAGTTAAATTTAAGCCCTGTGTCTAGTGAATGCGTAGAAATCGGGCACATGCTTACATGAGAAAAACTGTTTGAAATTCCATTCCCTACAACCCCTTCCATTTTTCGTCGCGACTTTTGAAACATCCTGTATAAGCCTCGTGCCAAACTATTTGTTAGTCATTCTGTTTTTGAGACCATTTTTATCTTAGAGTGATACATTATTATCGCTGCTTCTACAGAATAATATTTATTTAAAAAGTATAAATCTAAGAAACGAAATTTTGTAAAACATAAAAATATAGTAAATAATTTATTATGGAAACGATGAACTCTCTGATTTTGCTTTTATTTTAAGAAGTAAACTAATCTTTGAAGACAAATGAAAATAAATACACAGAATAAAACTTTCACTTGCTAATTTATTGGCAATAATAAAATTTAAATGAGGAAAGAAGTTGGATGCAGTTATTTTTTTAAAAATGTTATGGCTTTCAAAATCGCATAAAGGGATGTGCAAGTGTAACGATTGCAGCAGAACTAAAATGCAGAGGTCAACTTGTCTCATTATAGGTGAAGCGAAGTCAAAGTTGGAACCAATTACATCCCATTGTTGCCAACGGCAGGATCTGCCGCTTGAAATGTCCCTACATTCTCTAACTAGACATCCGGCGTAGAGATTTCAATTTACCGATACCGTACATTAAAAGTCCTACTACTATGGAATTTATTATTTTATTTTCGTTTAGCGCACACGTCGGCTATCCATTCCTGTAATTTTATTTTCCATAATAGTATTTTTTGTTTTCGTCACATTTCGTGCATTAATTGTTCGACTTGTACCTAAATTTTGTTGTGTTTATTCTCGGGCGATTCACGTATATAGTTTTTTGTGTTCAATGGGCTAAAATGTTACAGACAGGAAATGCCGCTTTTATTTTAAAATAAATATTACCAAAATCGTACAGATAACGTTATGAAAAAGCGGGATTAATGATCCTTAGATCCTGACGCGTCCTGCTAAGGTTCAAATGATGATTTATATGCTGTCGTGTCACGCGTTGAATGATACACTATGCTAAAGCATCCAGTAACCAAGCGTTCCTGAATAAAAAGTGCATTTTCTATCATAAATCATCGATAATTCAGTCAGAAAGCATCAAAATCATATCAGACGCTTTTTAACTTTTTAGTGCGGCGGGAGATGACTTGCAACAATTCCTACGAAAGGCGCTCAAGCACAAAACAACCGTATTTAAATCGTACCGTTATACGGTGCGATTGATTCGTTTCTAGTTGTGGAAATATTAATTAGGTTTTCCCGAACGACTGCGATTTTATGGTTAGGAAATAAAATGCGTTTGTGTGCCGGGTCGTTATTTTTGGGCGTTTTTTGTGCATTTCAATGGAATTTCACTTCGGCTACACAGAACTGCAATAATAAATAGAAATTCTTGCGTAAAAATACCGTGAAAGCAGTTATTGAAAAGTATCCAATTTACCGAGCATTACCTGACTCTGAATAATAAAATCTCATTAAGAAATCAGTCGGGAATTAATTAGCATGACCTGCAAAACGAGAACCAAAATAAAATATTTCTATGACAATTCGTTCACCGGTTTTATTAGATATTTTATGCTTAGAATTAAGGCAAACATAAATAATAGTCGTGGTATTTAATCCTCGCTGTTATTATATTCATTAGTTTTCTTATTATTATTTTTTTTATGGTTAGACTTCAATTTCATTTGCTGACTAAACACATTGATTTATGTATTTGTGTCAAAGTCTTAAAGCAGAATTTGGTATTTAAACTTACATTCTTGCCCTTTTCTACTTTTATTATTCAACTCTTTCTTAATCTGCCTTTTCTATACCTTTTTGATATTCTGCTCATATGCATGTTTCTTTCTAACTGTTTATCAAATGTGAATTAACTTTTTTGATAAAGCGAACAGACCATATTTAATTTTAAAAATTTCCTTTGATTATTCAGTTGATTGTTGATCTTATTTTAATTTTTATCCTCCCTAACATATAGTTACTATCGGATCAAATGAAGTCTACCGTAAAATTCAAATATATGTAGTTCGAACAAGTGTTCTCTCCAGGAGATAACCCCGAATCGTTTAATCTAATTCAGGAACGTAACGTGGACCCGCCATTTTATAAGGAAGATAAAAAAAGCATCCACCCGCTCGATCTAATTTACAATTTAAAGCGAGGGTGAACAAGAAAATTTTCTATTGGCGGAGGAATTTAAACCCCGCGGCCTGAAAGGGCTCCGAGCGCGCGAGGGTTGATCTCGCGTTTGCGTTATGCAGAACAGGATCAGGATTTTACTTGAAATATGCGTCGTCCCATTGGAGCCGAATTTACATAAGGGGTTGCTTCTCCATTGGCAGAGCGTTAACCCCTTCGCGCGAGCACAGAAGGGTCACGAATTTTTTTTTAATTTCTGCCTCACAGTGTGATACAAAACGGCGGCGACGAACAAAGGCCAAAGAGGAAACACGGTACCGTTTTAGTACGACACTGAACTCAATTAAATATTTTAATACTCGAATGTGTTTTTATTCGATGTGAAGTTTATGGGCTGCAACAAAGATTTTAATAATTAATGACATTCCGGGGAATGAGTAATTGCGCTGGACGTGTTGGTAAGTAGGAATTAATTTCTTTTGTGAAAGGATTCATGGGATTATTGTTCCGGTGAATCCGAACAAAATAATTCTTTAAATTAGCGGTGTTGAAGTTACTTGAACAAGAAGCCTAAGTTACATTACTTCATATTTATGGGATTTAGCTTTATTTTCACTGCCTACTTGTATTCGTCTTGCATTTCACAATCAAGACGTAAATGTGACTGTAAAGAAAATTCATATCTTCCACTAGACTTTCAGATATATGATTGGTGTGTGATCGCACCTTAGGGATTCACGTGGTCAGGGGATTGCAACCCTGGCGTTGGTGTTACGTCAGGCCTATGACTAGGATTTGAATGCATACGGAACCCTCGAGAGCACATTTGTTATGTTACATTTTTCTATCTTTTTCCCTTATTCGTACAGAGCGGAAAATTCACCTCTTATATTTCCTTTCAGTACCATGGAAAGAAACACTGACATGGATGATAACTTATTACGTATTTCTTAATTGCTTCAATTTTATCGTCGATGATGAGAGTTAAAGGAATCTTCAACCAACTGAGTTTTTATTTTTTCTTTGTATAATATATTTGGGTGAGTTTCGAAAAAGCTTCGAAAGCATACTAAGTTCGTTGGTTGCAACGTGAAGAAAGCTCAGATAAGACACATTTTAAAATAGCCAAGCAATTCCGTCTCTTTGATAAAACTTCCAAACTAAAACGCAAAGAAAATTTCTCCCTTGTGAATGCGAAAGCAGCTTACATAAAACAGGGGTGGAAACGTCTCTTTTGAAACTGAAAATGCATGGCCACATTCATGCACATGTGTCCTGCTGTCTTTGGTTTAAGATTCCGGGCACAAACGCCGAGGGCGCCGCAACACACAGAAAGCGGACGCCGGAGGAACGCGGAATACGTAATTTATTATATATTTTTTTGTTTAAATTCGAACAGTAATGAAAGTAGAAAACCAATTAACAACTTCTCGTACAATTCAAACGAATTAAAATTGTAACCGTGCAAATGATTTTCTTTTGTGCTGCGATTAGTCATTTTTAACTGTAATATAACAACATGCATGTATGTGTATTTGCAAATATCATTATAGTTACGCTAGTATAATTACATCTTCAGAGTGCAATAACACATTGGGTGTTTTACTTTGCGCTAAATAATAATTTTTAATTAAAATACCTGCATGATCTATAAGTTTCTCGTTCTTTGACAGTATAATTTATAAATGAGCGGAGGATTAATATAAAAATCCGTAGGCACAATTAAAAATTCATATAATTATACAGTGCGCAATACTGCGTATTTATCCTGCTTAATCGTGTTATGCAGCTATTAATAATGGGATATAATTCATTTCGCGGGTTTTAAGTGCGCCATTTAAATATGTAAAGAAGAGAAATAAATCGTACTTTTGCACTTGGTTTCTTGTAACATAACTTTTTTTGCCTCGCCAAGCATATCCTACAGCACATCGTTTAATAATTTAAGCACTCGCACGTTTAAATTCTAGATTATTTGCAGTTTACTATGCGTAAAAAGCGGGAGTATGCACCGTGCGTGCATTATTATTCGTTTCGTTTATAATTAACACCTTTAAGTAAGAATATTCTTTGTATTTATAAAACACAAAACAACTTTTGTACTTATCGTTTTCTAATACTTTAATATCTGATGTAAGACTAAACGAATCTCATAACACTATTTTAGAAATTAAGAAGTAACACAAAAACAAAGTAGACTTTAGATTACGAATAAAAGAAACCGAATTAGAACATCATCCAAAAGCTACCAGCTTTTGGATAAAGCAGTATCTGAAAATGGTAAAGAAAAGTAGTGAAGAGGGTGTCTTGATATAATCAAACATTATTTAGACTTGCTAATTGTTGTTGCATTTTATTCATTCATGTAAGCAGTGTTGTAATACATATACAATAAGCATCATATACCGCCGAATTGTATTTTCATTATGATATTATGAATAGTGATGTATGACAAGTCCTTTTGGATCAATAAATATGAATATGAATACTTACATTGTCTGTGCATTGACATGTTGGAGAACTTTAAAAAAATTTAAATTACATGCAGTTAGTAAACACTCTACACATTTTAATTTTGTTTTTCTTTTACAAAATGCAGTTTCTTCTTGAAACACGAGATCCCTACTCTACTACTCTATGGTATGTGTAAGGAAAATGCGTGCTTGTGCAAGTACGTGTGCTCGCAGAGAGCGAATTCATGTCGATGTAATCTATGTAAATGCGACAATTATAACGTATCCACATAAATATATCATTACTTCAGGTGTTAAATATCAGTACAGAAGAATAAAGTTTACCATCTTCTGCCTACACTCAGTACAGAATAAAAATTAGAAACAGTTTTAATCTTTCATACGAGGGGTCGTTTTTATATTCTCGGCCTAGGCAGTTTTCAATTTTAATGCAATTTTCAATTGTATTGTTTTTTAATCACATGTGCCTTGGTAACATGTTTGATAATTTACAAAACAATTGCAGCAGTATTAGTTCTAATATCTGCCGGATTGTGTTATCACTTATCAAAATGAACAAACTCGAATATCGAGCAGTTATAAAATTCCTAACAAAACAAGGAAAAGCTCCAAAAGTTATTCGTGAAGAAATGTTGGCTGTATACGGCGATGATTGTCCTTCCAAGTCGACCATTTGCGAATGGTCAAAATTGTTTAAACATGGTCGTGAATCACTGGATGATGATTCCCGACCAGGCCGCCCTGTTGACGTGATCACTTCCGATGTTATTGAAAAAAACCAAGTGTTTGGTACTGGAAGATGCAAGATTAAAGAAGCGACAATTAGCGGCTTTACTAGGAGTTGCAGAAACCACGGTTTTCAGAATTTTACACGAATACCTTGAAATGACAAAGGTTAGTGCAAGATGGGTACCACGAATGCTTTCGCCCGCGCCGTTCCAAATGCGTGTCCGAATGGAGACATGTGAACAATTTTTGGCGCTTTGTGGAGACGAACCAGATTTAATTATCAATCGACTTGTCACCGGAGATGAAACCTGGGTCCATCATTTTGATCCTGAATCGAAACAAGAATCGATGCAATGGCATATTAAAGGCTCCAGCCCTCCCAAGAAGTTTAAAGTCACCCCTTCTGCAGGAAAAATATTGGCAACTGTTTTTTGGGATTGCCAAGGAATTTTAATGATTAACTATCTGAATAAGGGAAGTACGGTAACAGGAGAATATTATGCAAGCTTAATGCATCGCCTCAGAGATTCTATTAAAGTGAAAAGGCGCGGGAAACTGACGCAAGGTGTCCTCTTGCTCCACGACAATGCACCACCCCACAAGTCAAGACTTTCCAAAGCTGCTGTTGCTGAATGTGGATTCGTAGAAATTGACCATCCGCCTTACAGTCCAGATCTAGCCCCCTGTGACTATTTTTTGTTTCGAAACCTCAAAAAAACATTAGGGGGAACAAAATTTAGGGACGATGACGAACTTATAGCGGCGTTGAAAGCCATTTTGCGGACAAACCAAATGAATATTTTTACAATGGATTAAAGATGTTATTGAAACGATGTAATACTTGCATTCAAAAGCAAGGGGCCTATATTGAAAAATAAATTTTTGTTGCTGTTCTAATCTTTTCTTTTCATGCCTAGTCTGGGAATATAAAAACGACCCCTCGTAATAAGGTATGTGAAAACACGTTTTAGAAAATATTAGTTATTGCTTACATACATAAGAATCTGGAGTTCCCCCGCATCCATCCGTTTCTGGTGTTAAAATAAAGGAGTTAGGATGTCTAACTTTGAACACTTTGAAAAGTGTTAAAGTTGTCTTCAAAAGTGACATTTTAATTCTTGCGGCAGTTATTTCTATCTTTCAAGCCGTTAATATTGTCCAGGAAAAGAGAGAGTCTTAACTTCTGAGACAGTAGTTTGCATCCCTAAGGGAGTTAGTATTATCCAGAAAGTGTCAGGCATTTCTTTCCTTAAAGGAGTAGTACTATCCAGAAAATGTTGGGGCAGTCACTTGTCTCTTAACTTTTAACAACTCCAAAGCGAAAGAGGAAAATACTTTTATATTGCAGCTGTTACAGAGATTTCCTCATCTCTATACCTCAAAGTGTAAAAACTTTACGAAATAAGTGTTAGGTTATTGTCTTGAAAAATTTGTAATAACAAATAAAGAATAAAATAAAAACCGTCTTTTATCCTTTGTTCTTTTGCGTGGAAATAATTGAACTCCTTATTGCACTAGAATATTCAGTTTACATTTTTACATTCTACAATGAATATTTATTCTTTCTGTTTCTACAGAATGTAGCTTAAAGTAAAAGAAAACTATAGGGCGAGCTGCAATAGAAAAGAAATACAAATTTCTCAGCATGGAAAGTCTAAAGCTTATTGTCCACCGCGCAGGCGCAACACCAAGTGCAAAGTGGACTCTTTCTGGATGTTGTAGTCGGACAGGGTGCGCCACAGCCGTCTTTAGATCTTCAAGCAGTTTGCCGTTGATCCGGAGGAATTCCCTGTTAGTCCTGGATTTTCGCTTTAACATTTTCAATCGTGTCTGACGGTTCGATCTCCAAGGTGATGGTCTTTCTGGTCAAGGTCTTCACGAAAATTTGCATACCACCACGCAGTTGGAGGACCTAGTGAAGTGTAGACTCTTTCTGGATGTTGTAGTCAGAGAGGCTACGACCATCTTCCAGTTGTTTGTTGATCTGGAGGAATTATTTTGGATTTTGGCCTTGACATTTTCGATGGTATCAGACGGCTCGACTTCGAGGGTGATGGTTTTACCCGTTAAAGTCTTGACAAAGATCTGCATGCCACCCCTTAACCTCAACACCAAGTGCAAGGTCGATTCTTTTTGGATGTTGTAGTCTGAAAGGGTGCGATAAAATTAGATAACATCAGTTAAATATTCCTGAATGCTGCAGTGTGATTTCTCAATTAAGAATTCTTTTAGCAGAGTTTTTAATTTATTAAAGAGATTGTGTTTTTATAAGATTAGGTAATTTGTTATACAGACGAATCCCTGTATAGGCCCAGTTTTACAATCGTGGAATAAGTGTTCGCCGAATATCCTTAAAACGTTCCTCCATATCTACGTCACACCTGCGTCACGTTATTCTAAGAATAATGCTTATCCGAAGATGGTAAAATCGGGCCATAATGGGGAGACTTTTCAAAGAGATTTGTTCTATGAATTGCGATCCTTAGGTGGCCATGTGGTTATCGCCATTGCGTTCATAGTCATGCATTTTTTAACATGAAGACAACACTTAAATATTATAGTATACTGGGTGTTATTGAAAGTTGTGTAGATATTTTAACTGACGATAGTACTCGAGACGATAGATGCTAAATCCCTAAACTTCCTTTATACAAAAGTTACTGGTTTCAGAGATACACAATTTATTGTTTTTGTTTGAGACCCACAATAAATCGTAAGCGAAAAATTCTATACCCCTTTACTGACCAAATCGAACCAAACATTCTCACACGCAAGTTAAGCCCCCCAGGTACCTAACCTATGGGGCCTATATCCCAGGAAAATGCATTTTCTCGAGATCTGATTTTTTGAAAATTATGAAATTTGTAAGCATGTTTTTCGGAATTTTTTACGGTACCTGGGGAGGTTTGGATCGAATTGAGCTGCACGTCATCGTACGGCAGAAAATGACGAGGAACGCGATGCCGCCGTGCGTTTGAAGATCTGACTATCCGGAGCACCGTTACAGCACCGGACTCCCGGAAAAGGGTGGGGCAACAATAAATTGTATATCTCTGAAACCTTTTGTAAAAGGAAGTTTATGTATTTAGCATCTATTTAAAGAGTACTATCGTCAGTTAAAATATCTGTACAATTTTCAATAACATGCTGTATATACAAGGAATCGTTAAAATACAATTATCAGAAAATATTGGTTTACATGTTTCTCTAGTTTTTAATCCAAACATAAGACGCAACATTCGTTTCTGTATTAGAAGCATCCGATTTATATTACTAGCTTGCCCCCATAAAATTACATTGTAACTTAATTGGGAATAAACCATTGCATAGTAAACTGCAATCGAAGAACCATCTACATAATTTATCAGAAGTCCTTCAGATATAGTTGTTGGTAGATCGTTGATAAATAAGATAAATATTACCGGCCCCAACACAGATCCCTGAGCGACGCCCTCATTCAAACTGTAGTCCTGTGATCCCTATCATCGATTAAAACAGCTATTTTCCGATTTGTTAAAAACAATTCTATCCATTTCAGTGCATTGCCACGTATTCCCAGACAAAACAGTTTTTCCAAAATAAATTTATGATCGATGCTGTCGGACGCTCGTGATATGTCAAAAAGTAAACCTGCCACATGTTGTTTACGGTCAATTTCTTGAAAGATAAAGTTTAAAAAATTTACTGAGGCTGTCTTTGTAGAACAATTAATACGGAATCCGTGTTGAAAGTCATCCAAATATCTAAATTTGTCCAAGAAAAATAAGATGCGGTTCAACATTACTTTCTCTATCAGCTTTTGTCGCTGTTATCATTTGCCTGTATTCCTTTTTGGTTAGTTTGTATTGTTCTCTACTTTGTTCACTATTTGTGTGCTTCATAAGCCAATAGGATTGTTTTAAGTTTTCACCAAACTGTATGATTTCTGTTGTAACCCACTTTCTCTTCACATTATAAGTGCCTATTATGGGTGTGCTTTTTTACATGTTTGTTCATGGGTTTCTCTAAAGATATTTAAAAAGTGTTCAAATTTGGAATCAACAGTCATGTAGGGGAATTAATAAAACCCCAGTCTGTGCATTTCATTAAGTTATAAAATCGCTCTAAGTTTCTTTCTGATGGTAGTAATTTTTGTAGTTTTGAATTATATTTGCTCTCTTGCTTTTGTTTCCTTGTTACTTTCCAAATTACATAGTTTTGGCCAAATTGATCGGACATAACAATAACACGAAATCTGATAGGCATTACAACTTTACAGGTAAAACGTTATATAACACCGATTAGAAGATTAACAATTTATCCGAAACATTTTTATGTGTGCAAAATCGTTTGGCAAGTGCAAAAAAAGCATTACAATAAACCACAGAAAATGCAAAAACAATAACAACCGCACTTATGGGAAGCCCAGAGAACAATATCGACTACATAATTAATAATTCGTTTAATCTATTTGCGTTGATATTTTTTATACACATTAAAGATCTATAAATAATTGAAACTAATCTGAAGTGATCCAAGTTGATATTTGCGCGCATTCGAGTCACCTTTTTTACTTTGTATTTAAAAATACGAATTAGTAGTTTGTATTTTATTTTTTTTTTAAATATTTGTGCACTCACATTTGTTTTGCTTTACATTGGAAGTTTGTAAATAAGTAAAGCTACATCTAGCGAAGTTGGTATTCGTGACCCTGCAGCTTTTTTACTTGTCAACTCACTGGACCTTTAATATTATATTTTTTTGCGAAACCGAAGCCATTCCCAGAAAAAAAAGTTAAAAAATGATTGAAAATATAGGTATAGACGTTGTGTTCAATTAATGTGCGTTGTGCAACCAGCGACGATATAGCCAACATCGTGCTGGCTATGCCATATCATGCCAGATACGATTTCCTTTTTTACGTAACGGTATAGGATATTTTCAATTGGTCGTTATACACTACCTCAATTCTTGTGCAAGATTTGGTTCAATTTTTCAAACAATTTAATTTGTGCAATAAATTGCATCAAAATTTAAATCGAATCGAAACTATGTGGAAAAATAGAATGTGTTCTATCTCCAAAAAAATTCTTGTTTTAAATACTTATTGAATCAAATTTTGTGCGACCTTTTTACATTTTGCTACACGTAGTATTCAGGTGATTGCCTCAAAACACGGCAAAATTATATCTCCTCAAGAAGAATGCATTTCACCCGCTTAAGTCAGATTTATAGTTTTCCGTTTGCAATTTTGCATGCGCGCTGCGCCGCGTATGTAATTAAGTGAACTTTGCTTAATATTTTATTATGATTTTGATTTGTATTTGCGCTCGTATTTAATGAGAATATATAGTGAATGAGTGAATGTTAATTAATGGAGTAGGTTCCGCTCTAGGGCTATCCACTGCGGTAATTTCACAATTTATTTTGCATGTTATTGTGCAGATGTAGATAGAAATATTTCATTTAATGCAGGCGTAGACCGTTTCTTTCGACGGTATTTCTTTTAATTATAACCTACAAACATCATTTTTTTTTAATGTAAGAAACGCACTGTTTTACTTAATTACTTTGTATTTGTTTCAGGTATAAATTTATAAATGAATTGAAATATCGTATTCTTGGTACGCCCTCTATCACACTGAAAAGAAAAAAAAATGCCCAAATAGTATTATCAAGTAAGTAATCACTTAAATGTACATGAACATAAAAAATAACAATTTTAATATTCATTTATACGTAGGGTTTCGTCTGATCCTCGATTGTCCTGGTTTAGGACCAATTAAAAGATGATACTTAGAAGAATTATAATTACTAGAATTATTTATTAACGTAACCTACAAGTATAACTTTATATTTACATTGTGTTCGAATTACTGGTGCACAGCAAAAGTAGTAATTAATTATTACTTTTCAACGTATAACGATTTAGATTTTTAGTTACAAACACAGATTGCAATTAAACAAGTCATTAATACATTAATTAACCGTTTTCATTTCAACAAAAGTGTGTCATTTTTGATATTAGAAATGCAAATAGCAAAAGAAGAATTAATTACGAATTAACAAATTACAACGAGACTTACTTTTACATACAATTTCCTTTAAACGCTGTCGGGTAGTATCATAATTGTTAGTTGAAAATAGAGATCTGCACAAACTGCCAACAAGTGTAATAATATATGGTCGCATGTAACAAAAGAGGAGAACTTATCTGATCAAAAAATGATTTAGAGTCACGATGAAATCTATGAAAGTGCATTCGATGATTTTATAAACGCAATGATAATATTGGTTGTTATTGATACATTACCAATGCAACATGAAGTTAATAATTAGTTTCAGAACGGAGCAGGCCATGTATTACGATGATGTATGGTCATTCCCATATGTTGCATTACAATTACAAATTTCACTGTTTTGCCGTTTATACTGCAAGTTTTTGTTATTTTATCGTAAATATAGAAAATGTTTATTAATATCTTTCGATATTAATGACGCTTATACTTGGTAATGCTCTCGTTTGCAATTAAAAACTTTCCTTTTCGGACGGCCACGTTTTATTTATGTAGTCGGCGACATAATTAATTATTTATAATCAGTTCCAATGATTTTTTACTGTCTCGACAATTGTCATTGTCGGAATAATAATTCTAGTAATATTTATTACGTTGACCCTTTTTTTAAATGTCATCTTACAAGTAAACGATTTTCTGGAAAAGAATATTTCCTAAGGTTGTGACGTAATGGTTTCCCTCAAATTTTTTTAACAATCACTGCTTTATATTAAGCGACACAATACATACATTCCAGTTTAAATAATAAAAAGCAACCACTAGGAGTCTTCTTTAATTTGAGCCGCATTCTTGATTCCCTAGGCTATCAACTGTCATTAGGTACTTACTTATAAAATATATGTACACCATCAGGCATGGTATTGCTTCTTATCTAAGTTACCGCGTAGGGGTAGCAGATGTATACCGCAAGGTTCTTGTCTTTTGCCAATACTCTTTCACATTTGGATTCACGACCTCTAGACAGAAAGCCAGAACAGAAAATCTATTCTTTATCCAGACGATTACGACGGAGATTCAAATATCACTTGTAAAGACACTATAAGTTGCATTAACGAAGTTATTAACTGGTATACCAGAAACGAAATTGAGCTGGACAATTGAAAAAGCGCTCTAGAGGACTTCTGAATGAAAAAACACAATAGATTCAATGTGCTCCTTAGAGTAGAAGGAAAATCCATAGATAATACAAGTCTACTAAATTCTTAGGCTTTTAAATCGATCGAAAATACTATCAATTATTATTTGGTCGCACATGTCAACTCCGCCCATTTTTGGGTTGTAGTCCTTAACTACTGAGAGGTATGCTGTCTTCGCTACTATCTGAATCATTATCAGAATTATTCCTTGAATTATTTAAATTATTAGCATTATTTTTAAAACCATCATTGTCAGTGTCGTTTGATTCCCAACCATCGCCTCGTTCGTTTAATTTTAAATCCGACCCAATGTTATCTAGAAGATCTTAAATTTCATCTGGATTGTTTTGCAATCTTGCCACATCAATTGGATTTCCCAAACGTAAAAAACGGCAAAATTTTAGCAAAGTGAGCACTGTCTTCGTTCAGATTGCCACGATGTCATTATCTGGGAAAATAACTAAATTTAAATATTATTTTTATTTTTCTTTTTTAACGCGACATGGTGGAGGCGCTAAAAATCTCGTACGTGTCACCGTACGCGTAAAAGTGTAACATACGGACAAAATGCCGGTGTGTAGGTTGTGCGGGAGGAACGAACAATTACTTTACAAGTTTGACAGGCGTCTGAAGAGGCAGAATCAGCTGCAAGAATGCTTACTGCCATACGCAGGCATCAGGATCCGCCCCACAGACGTCTCAAGATTTGTATGTGCGGTGTGCCTGGCAAGGGCAATTCACCATATAAGAGCACCAACATTTGATTTTAAGAAAACTCTAGTCAAGATTAAATTACATCACAAAAATTCCCTAAATTTATTCGATGAGAGTGTCCTTCCCGTGATTTCCGCGAGTGCCAACCAGGAGAGCCGGACCAAGACTGGAGGCACGAGCCAGGATCACAGGACTTTCCGAATTCCATGAGCGATGTTTCCTTGGTACTGAGGAGTCGCGACCCAGCATCGAAAGGAAAACATCGGTTGAGAAGACGGGGACACGAGTTACCAAATCGTTGTCTGCGAGGAACTCTTAAGATACCCAATGCTGTTGAAGATTTAAGAAGTAATTGAAACGAGAGAAAAAGTATAAGTAGAAAGCATGCTACGAAGGAAGGAAGTAGTGGATAAGATTCAACCCAACATCTCATCGAGGACAAGACCCTCTGGATCATGCCATGTCACCCTCAATTACGGAGATGGGGAAGAATCAAGATTAATTAAAGTTTTAGTCATACCCAAGGTGGGATGACGTAGTTGAGACGCAGGGCGTACAACTGAGAAGTTCGACACGCCAGGATCATGCCAAGCCATCCCTGAGGTAAGGATGTCGATAGAAGCTGCAAGAAATCCGGAGAAGAACGTCCTATGGGTTTTGCCAAACGTCTGTGGGAGCAGCCGATCAACAGCAACGGAGTGGGTTCCAAAGTAGACGTCAATCCTCGTAAGACGACGAGGGTGAGACGTCCAGTTTTAGATTTAAATTTTTTTTTGGCATTTTAAATTGAAATTCAAAATCAGGGAATTAGTTTTTTTTGTAAACGTCACACTCGGAGTATAGTTTGCTCTGGGACGAGCAAATTTGGAGGGGAAGGTAATGTCACGGTGTCATTATCTGGGAAAATAAGTAAATTTAAATTCGTTTCGTAATTATGCATTTCAAAATTATGCAGGATCAGCACCCATTGATAATTAGTAGGACACATGCTCTGCGGAATGTAAGCGTGTTGTTTACATGTGCCAATTAAAATTGAGGCTATTAGAATGTTTTAAGACAACAAATTTGGCAAGGGTTAATTGATGCTGACACCTTTAGAACTTTGTAATTTGGACCGAACCCCCAGCCACCAGAACGAAAGAACCAATTGTGACGTAGATTTAAAAAATGTATAAAAGATAAGAAACCAACCCGCAGGTATTAGCTAAGGTATTAGTTAGTTATTAGTTAAGGTAGCAGTGAAAGTGTGTGAAGTCAAGTGCGTGAAAAAAAAACAAAGCCAAGCGAGTGACTCTACGAGCAAGGGCTGGCCGCTCGGGCCAGACCCTCCCCCAATAAGTGAAGTTAAAATAAGTAAAATATTAAGTTTAAAGTTTAAAAGATTAATTAAGTTCGCTAATTAAGTGTAGAAGTTAAAAGAAGTTAGTTTAATTAGAAAATAAAAAGACTTTTAGAATAATTATGTTTAAAACAAATTAGATTAAATAAAAAGTGATTAAAAGACATTCACGTAATCTTAATTATAAATTTAATTAATTATATGTTTTTCTTTTTCTAAAGCGACAATATCATAAGCTATGTTAACTCCCATGGCTCACAATTGTGAAACTTTTAAACTTCAAAGATCATTTTGAAAGTATTTACGGCTAAAATGTATCAAATTACTAAATTTAAAAACATTTTTTGGATAAATATATGCATTACTTTTGTCATAAGCATAATTAATTTAACAAATACGGGCTACTTACTTTTGGACGGCCTGTTGACGAAAAACCATGCGCACTAATTGAGTCACAAAAAAATGAATTCGTCGGAATTCATGCGCAGCGCATGTCGAACCGCAGTCGACATATTCATACGATACAGGAATTAACGTAGTTAGCATGAATTTTGAACTTTACTTACAGAAAAAATAAAGAAGTCACAACTGTAACCTCTGGCAGCGTAAGGGGGATAACAGATGGGTTGAGTTGTTAAGTTCTTAGATAAGTTATATTAATTATTTACCAAACCATAATACTTATATGATTAAAGCATAGATTTAGGTGCATTTTTAGTCATGACTCATCACTTCACAATGCGTACACTCGACTAAGAAGATGACCTAAATCCGTGGCTTTATAATTTTTATGGCTCTTGAATAGATCGACAAGAAATTACTTGACGAAAAAGGAAACTTCCCAGAACATGTATTTTAGTTTTCTAGAAATAATTAATGAAATATTGTACCCCGAATGACTTCGCCGTGGAAGTAGTAGGAGACGAACGAAATAAATACAGTTATAAAAACGAGTGGATTCACAAGTGTCTTTCTCGATGTTTACATGACTGTGTTTATACATTTTATGAAATATCAAGCAAAATCTCCCCCATTCAGACCGCCTAGTGGCCTTGCTCAATTCAATAAAATTATTTACAGTTGGTTCTTGTCCGATGAAATTTGTATCACAAAATCTTTTAAGCGGACACTAAATCGCCACTATACACTTAACGTTTCGCAGTCGTTCTGACGAAGCTGTCGAACGACTGCGAAACGTTAAGTGTATAGTGCTCGATTTAGTGTCCGCTTAAAAGATTTTGTGATCAATAAAATTAGTTAGAAATTTACGTAGCGAATGGTGTTACTGTTCGGAATCAGAAAAGAATGGTGTTTAATAAAAAAGTTTAGATTAAAAAAAATGGACATATGTATAATTTTTTTTGTTAGGGGTTCAAAAAATGTGCGCAATTCTGTGCCCGTACGAAAATATTTTGTTTCGATTATAAAATGACAATTCCATCGGAAAAATATTATCCCCGGCGTATTTTTCTTACATTACGGCTGAAACGAAAATAGCCGCTTACATTATTCAGTTTTATTCCAGAATTCATGGTTGAGAAAATCCGGGCGAGATGGCGAGTTTCCGGACCTGGAATATTAGAAACAAGCCGAGCGACGGCAGGAACAGGACTTACTTACCAAGTCAATGAGCTAGCTGCCTTAACGTCCGCGACACATTATACGAGATGCTGCCGAGATGAAACTGTACGAAATATGACTATGGAAGGACGACGTATTTCTTCAAAATCTACGATATCCATTTTTGAATTCACGACGTACACCGCCGCGGGTAGGTAACGCAATTTTATATTTTGTTTCGGTTCTTTTCGAACAATGACTTACGTAAGATTTACATTAACAAGTCAAATTGATAGGGCATTATTCCTTATTTTATTTACTGCCCGATTGCTGGTAACTAGTCATTTGCATTTCTACCGCATGTCGTATGAGCACGTTGACAATCAAATAAAGTTCAGACTGAAAGGTTATTTATGCATTACGTTACAAAATCTTTGCCCAGATATAGGATAAGGCACGCATGTGTAAATAGACGGAAATTTATGGTGGTATTAGCAGTGTAAAAGGAAATCATTTTTAACGTCATATTTTTTTCCTTCCTACGGAAAGACATGACATTTTCAGCGCACTGTATAACTGAATGTGACTTGACCTGCATACATACGTACGGGTTTCATAATTTCATGTTAACATGTATTTTTTTATTTATACAAATATGCATAATGTTATTATTGTTATTGTTGTTGTTCATATCGGAATCTTTGTTTTGCTTTGAAGAAACCGTTTTTGTATTTTAAAATGATTTTACTGAACACAGTGATTCGACCGTTACAGGCTGGGGTGGAATAAAGTGCTATTGCATTATTCAAGTGTCTCTGCTCCGAGTGGTGAGTAAACATGAGCACATCAAGAAATTGTAGAAATTCCGGACGGGATCGAATTCACAAACTTCGCATTCATTTATAATGAACTCAATCCGCATTGAAGGTAAGATTAGTTTTTCTTTACTTTCTCTGGATAAGCTAACGCTCGCAAAATAGTTTAATATTAAAACATTATTTCATAACTAAAGCATCGAGTAACTGCGGGGGGGGGGGTTGAAACTAGCACAGGTATTAAAGTAATTTGTTTTTTATGTAAACAAAGTTGTTTTCTCGCAGCGCAATTATATAAATTGGTAATATAATCTTAAGCATACATAATAAATAAAATCCCCTTTTTGTGCGTCGTACATACGACCACGACGACAAAGTTCGACTCTAATGAATTGAAAATCTATTCCAGCAACAATGTCAACACTGGAGAGACACAATCCAATCCCATTCCTGATTGGCCCTACGCTTTCAGGACTCTCAAACAGAGCCACGTTTGTCTTTGAAGTTTACTTTTGGTTCACTTGACAATGACAAGAATTTACAATTTACAGAGACCTGCTTTGGCTCTTTATAATGAAAGAATATTCCTGGAGGAAGCACGGGAGACGGAGTAAGTCGAAGAATTGGAGGTCTCACAATCGAAATCGGATGGAACATTTTGTATCGTCCTTTTGTTTTGTAGAAACGCAGAGGTATTTACTAGGCAATTAAAATTATTAATTATTTATCATATAAATCACTCCTTAATACCATGTAATTAGCAGCAGCAATTCAGACTAATTGAACTAACTAGTTTAAGAATAAAAGAAAATTTCATTAATAAATTAGTTTTACTGATACTTCTTTTTTTAGATTTATATGTCTTCATTTTCATAAGAGTTGAGTTTTATAGGTATAAGTTTTAAGATAATGATGGCTTTTTTAAGATCATTGCTCGAAAGCATAAAAGGAATTTCGGCCACTGTAAAGTATAAAAAGCGTGAAGAAAGAACCATTTCGTTTTCCATAATATCGACGGGAATTTCGTGTTTATGAATGAAAATGCCACCCGATTCGAGGCGTCGTACGTGCGTTCTGTCGCATGTTTAAATCACAAATGAATATCCAAAGCTCAGCTCAAAATATGATTTAAATTATCCAAATCGAATAGTAAACTACTCAAAAAGTTTGTGGGAACTACAATGTAATAGTTTACGTTTACTATCGCACTCGGACAGCTCGTTGTTGAACGTCCGAGCCCACTTCGAGCTGAACGTGGACTAAGCTTGGCTCGTTGTATCGGATTCGTTTCAATGAATTATCTTATTTCACGAAGTTATTTTTGACTTTTTGTGCCGCCGAAATTTGAACAGGTGTGTCGTCTACGAACGAATGATTGGTCACTAAAAAAATGGATTTTTGTTTTCGTATTGTCGAATGTAATGAAAAATTTTAATCCTCGAAGTAGGATTGCTTTTTGCTTCAGGATTCATTTGCGTACTAAAAATCTCGAAATACATAAATATTATTTTAATAATTAACTAGATCCTGTGATATGTTTTAATTGCGTGAAAATTGTACATGGAATTGTAATAATAAAATAATTCTTAGAATTTTAACTGGGAAAATCTGTGGCAATTTTATTAATTAGTATTAAGGAAAATTAATTGTTGGCATGAATGCATAAATCCTGACACAAACTTTACGCACAGTGAACTCGTTTCAGCTCGTTAGTGTTATTTGACCAAGCAGTCGTTCAAGGATTTAAAAACTGTATACTCACTGATTTTAGGCGCTCGACTCTGAAGAAAAATTAAAACGCGTTAATTACCCGACATATTAATTAATTTTACAACGAAAACGTTAAAATATTATCTCTATGATATCCCAATTTATTGAAATTCGTTGCGCGTTAAGACTAGGCGCGTGTAAATATTTATTGTAAACCTTAAACCATTAGAGCATAGAACTTATAACTGTAATGGTAATTGCCCTTAATTTCTTAATATTTCATATTATTTCTTTTTTAATTTACTAAAATAATTTAAAGCTTACTAAAGCATTAAATTAAATCCGTTAAGAATCAAATTATTTGTATCGAATAGTATGATTATTGATAATAATGAAACCAAATTGAACTCACAATCAGTTAGATGTCAGGTAAAGAAAATCTTCTTTAGTAAACACCGTATATTTATTTACATTTAATTACACTTTTCAATACGTAATCTCTTTAATACTTAATAATTAATCAATATTTTGTTTATATACAGTATGATGTTTTGTTATTTGATTGTATACTTGACCTGATCATCTTCTGATTCAATAAATGATTTGATTTGATTCAAAAGGACCGCACCATCACATGGGCGTTCTTTAGAACCATTTATTTCTTCTCAAAAATATAAAGAAAAATTATCTTAAGAAGATATAAGCCTCGAAAGATACGAATTTGATGTTGATTTTGTATTAATCAGATAATGTAATTTTATGTTTTTGTTAATGAGAGCCGTAGATACAGGCATGTAAAATTTTCCTTGTTATTAAACACAATTAATATTAAGTAATAAACCAGCAAAAACTCTTTGGAAATATACTGAACGCAATAAAAAAGCAACACCTTGAAGAAGTTGGAATTTTTTGGTCAAACTTAACAGGGAAGAAGAAGTACGTGTGGGTAAGTAATGATAAAAAATTGATGTGTTTTGCATTAGTAATAATTTCTTTTGTTTGATCATTTTGTTGATAAAAGCAGCAAAATGTTTTCGTTAAATCTAATGGACTGTTTGTCGTTAAGTGTCATTAAATTAGACTTAGTTGTATGCATCATTGTCACAGCTATGCCGCTGCCGTCAGAATTACAAGTGACATTAAGGCCCAGTTGTACAATGCCAGTTTAAATTTAAGCTGAAGCTTAAACCCATACCAATGGTTATTTCAACAAGTGTTGCTAAGGGTTTCAGCTTTGGCTTAAAGTTGAGCTAGAATTGTACAAATGGCCAGTTTGATAGAGATCGAATTGTTGGTTTACACGAGATGGGAATGTCGTTTCGTGCAATTGCAACTCCTCTGGGCAGAAATGTGTCTACCATCGCTAGAACTTGGAAAGCTTGGATTGAAAATCAAAGAACAGGTAGAGCTAGAGTCAGTGGACGACCCAGACTAACCAATGAGCACCAAGATCGGAGATTAAGACTAATGGCTCTAAGAGGCAGAATGTCTTCTAATACTAAATTCGTATTTTTTTTTATAAAAGGGATCTATGTGCCTTGCTGCACACATCAGAAGAGTTTCTAAGTGTCTACCTGATGTGAAAATATTTTATATAATTATACATAGATGACTCTCTCTCGCGCGTGCCTTCAACAAGGATCATTTTCCTTAATTTTCTAGGAATTACGTTTCTGGCACTTAGATCCTTTGGGAATACCATGCTTCAATTGCAAACCAATGGTAGACCAATATCTGTTCGTTCCGTTTACAACAGAATACGCTCATTCGGCCGAAGATCCTACAGGCCACAGTGGGTGTCACCTTTGACTCCTGAACATCGACGGCAGCGTCTAGCATGGTGTAGAGAACGAATCAAGTGGGACGAAGAATGGAATTCTGTCGTCTTCAGTGATGAACCCCGCTTTACCTTAGGGATGCACGATGTCCTGATGTTAGTCGGAAGACGACGTGGAGAACGGCGTTGGAGAGGCATGCCCATCGTGTTGTTGGGGTGATGGTATGGGGAGCCATTGCCTATGGAAGCAGGTCACCTCTAGTTTTTACCATAGGTAGTACGACTGCCCAACGTTATATTGACGATGTCTTAGAGCCCCATCTGGTACCTTACATAAGAGCTAATCCTGGTCATCTTTTCCAGCAGGGTAACGCGCGTCCACATGTAGCACGCATATCTTTAGACTTTCTGGAGACATCTGATGTGTCTGTTATGCCTTGGCCTCCGAGGAGTCCCGATCTCTCGCCTATTGAACATGTGTGGGATATGATAGGCAGAAGACTCAATCATCCACAGACGTTGGAAGCTCTCCGGCTCCAGCTGCAGATCGCTTGGGATGAGATCCCTCAAGAGGACATCAACCACTTGATTCGTTCCATGCCACGGAGGCTGAACGAATGTGTATACTCGTATAATCGAGGCGGTCCAACACATTATGAAAATTTTCTTTCTTTTTCTTTCTTGCTTCTTCTCCAAATTTTTATCAATTGTTACCAATTATGTCCCCAATATTTAATTGAAACATTGACCACAAAATTCCAACTCCTTCAAGGTGTTGCTTTTTTTAATGCATTCAGTATATTAACATTATTTTATATGTAAGGTCGGCAAGGGTGCAGCATAAATTGGGTGTCTCTATGGTTACCATAGTTTGACATGTGACGTTAAATGAGCGTTCGCTTCTTTTAATTTCTTATTTTTCTAAATTCTTTGAAAGTTTACTTAAGAAATTTATGACTAGCACCGCAAAAATATTCTAAAAGTATACTTGTGCTCCTATTAACGTTCTCTATCACTGCCTAATCGGTGGAGCGACCCTTTTGAATTATACTGTATAATTCCTAATTTCCTAATTGATTTGAACAATTATCGCAACATATTAATTTCAAACAAATACAAAAGAGTAAAGAACTAATTAAATTCGTCTGATTAAAATGATTACTTTACTTTATCGTTTTGTTTTAGGTGAAGTCATCTCATGCATTTATATATTTTCGAAGGAGTCAGTAACCTCTTAAATTACTTATTTCACAGCTAACTGACGTCTGGCTCCTAAAGACGTTATATTTACTTAAACATAATATTCGAGTGTGCACGTTTCCTTTCATATAAAACCTCAAAGTCCTGCAGGCAGGACTCAAAGTGTATTATTTTTTTCTTAATGTGACACTACATAGAAAACAATTTTATGCTGAGTCTAAAGTTTGCAGTTCCGTATACGATCATGGTTTTTAGATTAGGTAATAATTTAGGTATTACTGAAAGGGTTACACCATATGGAAGATATTTGCGAGTGGATATCCGGTCGTCTTATTATAATTTTCAGTAAATAATATTATAAGTCGCTAAATATACATACATCTAATCTTTGTTAGTTTTTTCGTGTCACAACTTATAGAGCAAATAAAATTTTTATCCTGCAAAGGACTGCCGCAGGAATAAATCCGGACGGAATTGCAAATAAAGCATTAGCGGACTTTCCGGGACGGTGAATTGGACTATGCAGAAGTCGTCATATATTCTTTTATTTATATGCAGCCATATTTCCAGGCAGTCGTATCCTAGCAACGAATTCAGTTCCGCCATTTGTCATTTTCCGACGGTGTTTTTTGCCGCGAATATTTTCCTACTTTGGTACACAAAGTATAGGCGGAAAGCTTCTAAAGTAAGGTCGCTGCACACAATGCCCACCCAACTGGAATAACTATAAAATATAATAAATATATCTTTTCGAAACCGACGGTGGTGCCTCTGAGCGAGAATCCTGCCCATGTTCACTAAAATAAACTTTGTATTCGCGTACGTGTGTTGGGATTTTAAATATTTTAACGAATTTCGATGTACACCAGGGACGTTATTATTAAAAAAAATGGTTATTTACCTTGTTTTGTTCTTCAGCCAAAATAATTTTACATTTTCCGACTTTATACTTGCCTTGAATTACTTTACTTTACTATTATTTTTTTTTCAAAATTAATTAAGCCATAAATTGTAACAATAACAAATCCTCTTGTTATTTCGTTGTTAAATAACAATTATTTTCAAATGGACAGTAACTTAACAGTAAATAAATAATAAAAAGAGTTCATTGCAAAATGGGTCCTTAATAAGTGTACAGTTTGAGAGGTTACATTGAAATTCGGAACAAGAGGTGTGTTGTACCTAACACATAAAATGGAATAACTTTGATAAATAATTGATTCTTAACTA
This sequence comes from Dorcus hopei, assembly GCA_033060865.1. Taxonomy (NCBI): domain Eukaryota; kingdom Metazoa; phylum Arthropoda; class Insecta; order Coleoptera; family Lucanidae; genus Dorcus; species Dorcus hopei. The sequence goes on from CM065419.1 coordinate 53,232,526, forward strand.
TTTTGTGGCAAGTTCTACGGTCGTCGTTGGCCAGATGAAAACATACAAAAAAAAATGCGCCGAGCTGAGATTTATTACATTTTAATCGTATCCTTCGAAAAAATTAGATTAAAATAACAGAAAAATGCAATAATTGTAAACGCCGAAACGCACGCAGAAGAAAAGGCAAGCCGAAGTGATTTCAAATGCACGTAGGCGAACGATTATAGGTTTAATTTTTTTCGGCGGCCATTTTTTACGAACGCTAAAACTAAAGCACGCTACGTGAAGTGACTCTACCAATTATTTTAAACGGTGTCTTATTCGCTATTCAGCTGGAACGCGACAAAAAAGCTAAAGCTTTTATTTATGTAAAACTCTCCGGTCCAATTATTTATGCACGTTCAGCTTTAAATTGAAAACTGATGGATGAGACACTTTTTTCTTTGTTATTCTTTTCCAATTTAACTGAATTTGATATTCAAGTATTATTTGTCAAAAATTTGAAAGATTGATTAAATTCCAGTGGCGGAACTTCAAATTTTTGGGTCCCCCGCAAATATTCGGGCCTCTACCACGCGACGTTGAAACGATACGATACTGCTATTCTCTCTTTTCATGGTGCATTTCATTTTTATTGTATTACATTGATAATTTAAAAATAGGATAAATAAAATACACACAAAGAAGATTTGGGCCCCTTATAACTCTGCGCCCCCCGCGTCGTGGGGTCCGGCGCATTGTAGTTCCGCCACTGTTAAATTCGTTGAGAGAAAAGCAGGAGATTAAAATTTTAGACAAAAAGAAACTCTTTAAGTAGTTCAAAAAAGCTTTCTACTTTTTGATTTGGAATTTCGTTACTCACAGGGTGTTCAAAACAGTAACCCAAATTCTAGTAGAAATGTACCAATGAAGGATATAGTTGAAGATGATAAGTTATCAGCGGAAGCATTTAATGAGTTTTTTTTAAATAAATGGTGTGTAAAACATATTGAACAGTATGGAAAGTAGCTTCTACTAATAATGACACTTATCACTTTCAGGAAATTTCAGTTGTAGGAAAGAGGAAGACAATGGGTGGTATGCATAAAACGTAGTACATGCTAATACTTCAAGCATCTACTTCGAAAGTGAAGTATCTACTATAGTAACGTAGTATTTACTGTGCGATCTAGTAGATACTATTATGTAGAAGTTTTTACTTCGCATAGAAGCACCGTACTGTAGTATCTACTTCAAAGCCTCAGATTCATTTTAATAGTAAATACTACTGCAGCGTAGTATTTACTACGTACTGTAGTATAAACTTTGCTTTCGTAGTATATGCTTCAGAGCTGCAGTAGGTACTTTAGGTAATAGAAGATACTTCGAAGAATATACTAATTTGAGAAGTATTAGCATCTACTTCGTTTTATGCATACCACCCAATGGATGGTATGCATAAAACGAAGTTCATGCTAATACTTCAAGCACCTACTTCGAAAGTGAAGTACCTACTATAGTAACGTTTGTAGCTAGTTTGCAGAGTTTGCAGCTTGTTTGAATCGAGTTTGCAGGGTTTGCAGCGAGTTTGCAGAGTTTGTTTATTTACTATGCGATCTAGTAGATACTAGAGCACAAGACCACATAGAAGTTTTTACTTCGCTGTAGAAGCACCTGCTGTAGTATCTACTTCAAAGCCTCAGATTCATTTTAATAGTAAATACTACTGCGCAGTAGTAACGTGCCTTTTTTAAAATTTCTCCTCGTAGTTGGCCATGAATTGTTAATTGTGAACCAGCTTCAATATGGATTCAATCGACCTGACGTTTGAAAATGAAATAACATGACCCCAATTTTATTAAGTTAAGAAAACGTTCTGATATGGTTCTCTTGCCAGACCATTAAACTTTTATGATCGAATCTTATTTTCGAAATGACCGTCAAATTGAAGGCAACAATAATCCTCAACGTCAGCAAATCCAAGCCCGTTGCGATGAAATTGGTGGATATTTTGATTACCTATTATGATTTTACTTTGAATTGTGAATAAAATTTGTTAGTAAAGATTTTTTTTTAAATTATGACATTTCCTTCGATAAACGTGAGGTTATGATATACGCCAGTTTCAAGCAAGGCTGGTTCACAACTGAGAATTCACAGCCAACCACGAGGAGAAATTTAAAAAAAGGCATCTTATTTACTACGTGCTGTAGTATAAACTTTGCTTTCGTAGTATATGCTTCAGAGCTGCAGTAGGTACTTTATGTAATAGAAGATACTTCGAAGAATATACTAATTTCAGAAGTATTAGCATCTACTTCGTTTTATGCATACTACCCATTAAGAGCGCTCAAGAATAGTAAATATAAGGATGCATTTGGCTTGACAGCTGAATTCGCCATCATAGTGTCACCTCATAAAATTGGTAAATAAATGTTTCAAATATAGTACCTTTCCTGATTCTTTAAAAATTGCGAAGGTAATACCAGTTTTTAAGAATTGCAACAAATCTTTCAACTAAAGATCCTCTCTATTTTAAACGCTTTTGAAAATAGGGAATATTTCTTGTCTATATTTTATGACTTGCGCAAAGCAGATGGCATTCCTTGTTTTTTAATAAGAAAATTTGCTGAATTACTATCTTATCCAACGACAGATATCATTAATTCCTCGTTTTCAATTGAATCTTAACCAGAAGAGTTGAAAATAGCAAAGGCGTTGGCAGTTCACAGAAAAGGAGATAAGTCAAAGGTGGAAAACTATCGAGCAATCTTTAACTTATCAGTCTTTGCAAAGACAATAGACAAGCTTATGGAGCAACAAGTGGTAGTTTATTTAGAGAACCATGAAATCTTATCGGAAACTCATCATGGATTCAGGAAAGGTAGGAGTACTAGCACAGCATTATGTGAAGTTGTAAACAACATTCTGACAACCATGGATTCCTGGAATATTCTTCGATCTGTCGAGAGCCTTTAATCTAGTAGAAGCTTCAATCGTATGGTTTAGTAGGCCCAGTGGCAAGTTGGTTTTCATCGCATCTCTCTAACCGAAAACAATTTGTAGAAATAAAGGACTCAGGTCCTACACAGATCTAAATGTTTGAATTTGGAGGTGGGGGTGCCTCAAGGTGCCTCTGTCATTCTTAATATACAGTAACGACCTGAAAACTACTTGTACATTGACCACAGGAAATAATATGAAATTATGCCAATTTGTAGGCGATACGTCCATGATTGTAGTGGGGAATAGTTATTGTGATCTGGAGTCTACCGGTAATCTGTGTATTGGCACGATGAACGAGTGGTGCAACAATAATGGCTTGGTCTTGAATCCTGAAAAATCTGCGGTACTTCAGTTTAAACGAAAAGGTGAAAACCCTCAAGAAACTAACATCTCCATGCAGTGCGGAAATCGTTCTCTTCACGTCACACCGTTTGTAAAATTTCTCGGTGTAACGTTAGATAATCATCTAGATTTTGAACAACATATGGTTGGAGCCTAAAGGTAGGAGAAGTATTCCGCAATCCAATACCTTGCCCATTAGAGAGAGAAAAAAAAAGAATATGTGACTGGGAAATTAAATAGTTCACACTTTGCTATGTTACGATTAAAAAAATGTGTAAATCCAAGAATTCTCATAGTGTTTTATATAAGAAGCCATTTAGAATATGGTATTAGAACGTGGGGTACCTCTATTCATACCAAAAGACTCTTGTTAGATTTTTGATTGGTGCAGGATGGAGGGACAGCTGCAAACCTTTTTTTCGTGAACTAGGAATAATGACTATTTACTTTTTATACATGTATAATTTGACAATGTTTGTTTCCAACAAACAAAGAAATAAATGTCAATTGCAGTACTAGACATGCTGCCAAGCATGCCTAAACATAATTTCTCCCTATTGGAAAAAGATTGGTACTCTATGGGCATCAACATTTTTAATAAAAATTCCGGATTCAGTTCGTAATGTAAGCAGTAGAGCCATTTTTAAAAGTCGACTGGCAGAACTGTTTGCCGAGCCGTTTTATAAAATAGAGGAATTCTTGGAAAGATAGCTGCAGTTACTTTTGCATGTTCTTGCGTCACTCTGTGATATTTATTGTGTTTTATGTAGTTATTTTTTCCTGTTTTTGTGACATTTACAACGTAGTGTAGATACGAATATTGAACTTAATGTAACACATACCTATGTATTGTAGCTATTAATTAATTTCGACTGTGCCATGTTCTTTTTGAATTCGACTGACAATAAATAAATAAATAAGCTTTCGATTGCGTTGAACGTAATTTTTTAATTCTTAAGAGACTTGAATCATTTCATATGCTATAGAATTGGTTAGAACAGAGCGCTCAGTTTTGTATACTAGAACAATGACATATCTGATAAAATTCAGGTGCAACATGGAGTACCTCGTGGGTCAATTCTAGGTCCCTTGCTATTTTTAGTATACGTTAATGATCTTCAATCAATATCATATGATACTCACCTCATACAATATGCTGACGATACCACAATTTCACACAAAAACAAGAATTTGGGTGATCTTATAGAATTAACAGGTAATGCCTTCCTAAAACTTAAAAGCCGGTGTGTTGCAAATAAACTAAGTGAATCGCTTATTATTAAAAGGACCTATAACTCCATTTTTGAATGTTTTGAGAAAATTAAGAAAAACTTACCTACTAACATACATATATCATATCGCATTTCCCCTAAAAATTCGTAAAATTCTCTGTGTTCTTCATCTACCCATTTCACTAAGCGTTTCATGTGCTGAACTTTTGTGTGTAGTATGGGTATTTTATTTGAAGCGTATGCTTTTGCTGGTTTCATGGAAAGAGAGTTTGCCTTATTGCTCAATCTTAAATAAAAGTCATGCTTGTTATGTCCATTTATGAAATCTGACACTTTAACAATTCCAAGCAAGTCCTTGTTGTGTATGAAATGTTGGTATTTAGAAATATTAAAACTATTAATATTTTTACTCATCGTTTCAGTTGAAAAACCGTTTTTCTTATAATAAGCAGGCCACCATGTCTTCCACTTAAAAATATCTTGCGTAACTACGCTTTTTACTATGAAGTTATTACTTTTGTTTGCTTCAGTTATTATTTTTATATATTCTTCCATAGAGTGTATCCCATCATACTTCTTCAATGTCTTCTTTATTAATTCAAAATCTCTGTCTCATGGCAGGAAACTGTGACCGCAAACGGGATATACTTGTTGGATATTGTTGAACATAAATAAATTTCTCGGTAAAATTAGAAACAATGTGACACGTTTCAAAAAAAACTGTAAAGTAGTTCCTAATGGCTAAAGCTTTTTATTCTTGGGATAAGTTTTTGAGCGTCTCCTTTTCTGCACTTTGATGATCTTTTCAGTTGTCAGACATACAAGTATACCACTTTTAATGTGATAATTACATGTGATATTTTGTATATAATTGTATCACAAAATCTTCTAAGCGGACACTAAATCGCGCAACTATACACTTTACGTTTCGCAGTCGTTCGACTGCTTCGTCGAACGACTGCGAAACGTAAAGTTTAGTGTCCGCTTAGAAGATTTTGTGATACAAATTTCATCGGACAAGAACCAACTGTAAATATATAATTGTAGATATCGATTGTGGCGACTGCAAACATTTTGCGTAATTTTGGCAAAATAAAATTGTTATGAATAATACCGTTACTTTGAAACAAAAGTTTCAGCCTCTTCTTAAATGAATACTTGCATTGCTGAGCATTGTTGGTCCCGTTAATAATTTAAAAAATTTAGAAAAAAAAATATAAAGAAAATTTACAACCTATTTGAATGGGAAAGGAATAAATATAACAAACGAAAACGATTGAATTCATACAGTATCCTTAACTCACGAAAATGTAAAAGTCTGCTGCCAATAAACAAAAAAAGAAAGAAATGACATAAACATCAAAAGAAATAATGATCGAAGTGCGTTATTTAAAGACAGAAGAACGATAAATATAGGCCGAGAGCAAAGCAGAACCGTCTTCCTCGAGTGACAGTATTTTGCGAATTTAAAGAAAAACCGTAGGCCCTAAATACGTCGGAAGTTCTAGTTTGATATAGTGTTCGTACGAATCGGAACCAAAGTGTACACATAAATGCTTGTTTCCGCTCCCTTAATTTATGGACACGACTTCGGGTTATTGTTATAGTTTATTGTTTTATTTTGGTCGTATGTTATGCTCCTAAGTGTGTATTATGATTGGGCCATAAAACTCGCATCGTGTACATTACTTTTGAGTAATGTAAACGCTTTACGACAATGTATCAATGTTTAAATGCCACTGCATGTTTTAGTTTTAACCTCCCCTGCAAGTGTTCAACACTTGCAAATAATGTACTCAATTGATTTTTAATTTTAATAAAAGCATTTTTCTTACAAAGTTTTGTTCTTGTATAACTATGAATCTAGATAAGAAAACTTTGACAGTCAACGATAAAAGAATTTAAAAGATTTGTGCTGCAAGTCAATTATCAAGTTTATATTATCTAGCAAATATAAAATTAGTGTGTATTTAGGAAAGTAATTTAAAATCTAATATCGTGATATAATAAACAACAGTTATTTAAAGTATTAGCCGTGCGTTAAAAATAATAATAATAATAATTCCGCAAACGAGCGGTTATTTATAACTGTGCTATATACACCTGCTGAATGCGTAAATTATGGTAAACTGTCAAAATAACATGTTTTTTAATCTGGAGATCTCAGCGTGAATAAATATGCATATCACATAGGCAAATTATGAAGAAAACGGGGAGCGTGAACATCTGGTCAGGGCGGTAACTTCAAAAGTCCGTGATTTTAGTAGCGAGATTGTTCCGGGAGGAGCTCACTCAGGTCTCACCAAATACGTGACGGTGCACACTATCTCTTGCATATTTTAGATAACCTCGTACAGGCATTAGTCTTTTGAATGAGAGGAATGTATACGCAAACTCGCGCTAGTCTCAAGTTTAAAGGCCGCGATTTTTAAAAGTTGCTAAAAAAAATTAGGAGGCGAACGAAACACTTCTTGCAATATCTCTGAAAAAACAAAAATATTTTTCCCTTGGGTTTGTAGAATTAATAAAATTTGCTTGAAACAATCAGAGATGGGGTTTCCTGTTTTTGTAACCACCCCTTATAAAAATTTAAATGACCATGTGGTGTCCTAATGCAAGTTTGAAATTTTCCCTAGATTTCAATTATCCCATTAAATTAAAGTATCAATTACTTGATGGTGTATACATAGACGTAAGAAAACAAATAAACAAAATTGATAACGATCTTAGAAATTCTTCAAAACTCCCGACAGATGAAACAACACGGTATCAAGAGAAATTTATGAGGCAATGCAAATATATAAGATCACAAAACGCAGAGTATAAGTATTAACTTTTCTTGCAGCCAATAATGAATAATAATTTGAGATTATAAGTAGTGATTACCGAACTATAAAAACTAGTAATTGTACGGTTACCGTATATGCCTGTATGTCCTCGGTTTGAAGCACTTTGTAATGAATTAGTTGAAACATGACGTTTACTGGTGCTTCTCGGAAGATCAGAGAGCGTCTTGTTTATTAGTATTTTAATTAATGCCGCATTTGTGTTTACTTAAAACAACTGATCCTCGTGTAATTAATCGTCTGTTACATCACAATTACAGTAAATTCTGCAATTAGAAGCGCTACCGGTATCCAAACGAGAATGGTATAAAGAAATGGAACATGTTTCTCTTTTTTTTTTTCGTTAAATACCTTTCAGTTCAAACTCCTGTTCCGAAATGCACAGTTTATCCAGTTTTAAAAGCATTCAAAATGAATAAACCCTGAATTTATTTTTTATTTTTAATAAAAAAATTACACAGTTACAATTTGGGAATTAAAAATATTCAAAGAGGAGCCAGGAGTTTCTTGTTTAAGTTCAAGGACGCGGGCGAACACAATTGAATTTACCGTTTTCCGGACAATTAAGCTCGTGAAATTTAAATCACAAGAACCTTAAAAGTGTAGGTAATCGTCTAATTTTACACTATTTAAAACGAGTTTGTCGTAAACAAATCGTCTGTGAATAACTGTTTTTGCTGGGTATCTGTCTGCATGTACTGTTCCTGTTTTCAGGTATTTTTAATTTTAATACAAAATAATCCCATTAGTTTGAGTCTGCAAAATTAATTGTTATACTTTTCAACAGTGACTTATTTTAGCACATTTGGGATTGTAAATTTTAATTATTCAGCTTCGAGTATAATGTTAAAATATGCAAAGCAAAATTATTGAATTTTTACGGCATCACGGTATTTATATTTCTGCACATATGTACCTTGGATGGATGATTGGAGCTAATTAATTGGTGTGGGCGAAAATTGAGATGTATCTCTTTTCATAGGAAACGAAAAAAATTAAAATGTTTGTGGGGTAAAAATTTAATCACAATTCAAGGTCGACCAAAGTGATTTGATCAATTGAATCTAACATTATAAAAACCCGATTATAAAATGCACTAATCCCATTTGATCTATTACAGATTTTTAATCCGCATAGGACAAAGTACATGAGGCATGAACAATATAAGGAACTTCATCTTCTCACCTCACAACTCGAATTCATCTGCGATTTTATGCTAGCACAAAAAATCTCGGAGATTATCTGAGGAGGATTCACTAAATTGAACTATAAAAGCAAGTACTTAAAGAATTCACAGTGAAATTCTACCAGTTAGAACGGACGACCATAAACGGAGTTCCATAAACTCCGACAAGTAATACAGAATAAAACATATTGTGATCTTCCAAACGAAAGTATTTGGAAAATTTTGAACCAGAAAATCCAGTACCTGTAGCGGGTTCTTATATGAATACTTACATTTTTTTATTACATATTTATTCACAACTTGACAACGGAAAAACAATTTTTAATAACATTAGTATTTTTTCCAATTTCCTTCCTGGTCAGCTTATCCAACAGTAAATTATCTTATCATTATTTAATGGAATAAAACAATATTTAGTGGTACTTCGTTTTATTAAATATCAAAGAAGCCACATACCCTTAGGCAGAAGAATACTTCAGGCATTGAAAGGATTATTATCAACTATTATCCCTAAGAGAATGAAAGTTCAAGTTGGAAATGGTCCATGACATGTCGAAGTTTGCTCTTTCCACGGTACGGCCATAATGTTCATAATGTCCAAGTAGGTCTGGTTGACAATGGCTCCAGGTCATGACCATGTAAGTGCCTAAATCTTAAACCATTGTTTTTTCTTATCTGGGACTGCTTAAAGAGCCAGATATTCGCAAATCAGCAACTGGAAGAAAAACTGCGACGACAACGAGAAGATCAGCAGCCCTGAAGAAGTCCTTTTGTAACGAAGAACGCAACAATAGTCAGTTCCAAGGGAAGCCATGTCCTTCTGTAACGAAGAACGCAACAGAAGAACAATAGTCAGTTCCAAGGGAAGCCATGGAGAAAATATTGCTTCAATCATTCTAAATTTGAGACATAGTACTAATCTTGTAATATTCATTCTCATTAATATTTTCTCTTCGGAATGATATGAAAGCCAGTTGATCTCCAGATACTTGCATAAAATACGTGTTTGTGAGACTGTCATCTTTAAGTACATATGGACCAAAAATTGAGAACATTGCCCAATTTATGCAATAAAAAAAGGCGAATTTTTATGTTAAGGCTTTTTTACTTTAGAATAACATAAAAACAGGGTTTCATAGAGTTGATCCGCCAATTCGAAACATCCTGCATAAAATGTATTTTTTTAAGTACATTAGCCGCTTTTAATAAAGAATATGGACTCTCAAACTATCAATATTATTGATCCACAGTGTGCATGTTGAGCAAACGATTGTTGACTAAGACCCACTTGCACAAAGGCAAGTTAACTTTGACTATCTCTTTACTCCTAGAGTAAAGAGATAGATTGGAAGCAACAATTGTGAAATTGATAATCAAAGTTAACTTGCCTTTGTGCAAGTGAGCCTGAAGCACCTCTCACCAAGGCTTGCTAAATTCTTGCTTGTTCTTCTCTCAGTTACTTCTAGTTTATTGTGATATTAATGTTCACAATTCGGAGGTAGTCTTAGTCATATTATATGTTTATTAATACTCAAATTACAATGTTCGATGAATGACAGAAAATATATTCCTCTTCTAATGTGAACACACAGCAAAAACTAAAACGGGTTACTATGACAATAATTTGCTAATTGCCTGAACTAACAGATATGCAAATAGGTTGTCACCACATTACTCTCCCCCCTCCCCCACAAATGACGACAAGTATTTTGCAGGAAAGTATACATGGCGGCTCGATCGAGTTGTGGTTGTTGATTCATCGTTATTTCTTAAGGGTTTCTTAAATTCATAGCTGGCATTATTATCTTGAGTCAAGAAGGCTGGCTTGAGCCTGTCTAAAGAAACTGGTTTGATTTTATTGCCTAGCTGTAAGGTGAAGAACTCATCCGAACGCGAAATAACCTTATATGGACCGAGATACGGAGGTTTAAGTCCTTATAATATTTTCGAAGGAGTCGAATGTACTTCATCGTGCATAACTGATCGAAGGCCCAGCAAGATATTCAGTAAAACTTCTGTCCAATGATTGGTATCGTGACACTTGATGGACGATTTAAGGCAGCGATGCCACCTTTCCAATAGACCAGCGATGGGCACGAGAGGGAGAAATGATCCCCCACTACGCTAAGCAATAGGCGACCAGGGTATCGTCGGGGTAGTCGGCTTCCTTCCACAAAATATGAAATTGTAGACGGCCTAATCATTTTGATGCTATTCATATCGAATTAAGTCGAAAATTATTATAAATATTGTTTAAAAAAGGCTTGTTTTTCAATTTTAAATGGTCTCGAACTTGTACGAAACTGCTAAACGCTAATAAACCAACATGAACTAACTCGTTCAGCGCTCTCTGTTTTTAATTTCGTTGATACGACTGAGTCAGTTACATGCCGGCGCTTGTTTGTCTGAAACATCGGGATCGTCGCAAATAATTGAGGGTAGGGGTCGAGCTTTCGGCGAGCTCGCGCCCATCGCTGCAATAGACCATTGCATTGGAGATGATATGACGTCGTCCTATTAGGCTGGATTTCCAAAAGCTTCGATGATATTCAACGGTAGCCCTTAAGTTGAAATGAGGCTGATCTTCCTCGCGATGTGGGTATATACTTGCTCTCTCGTGAACGTGATTGTCTTGGTTGACTTTTAAGCTCTTCGATCTGCAGTGCCAAATCTTTTAACTAGCTATTTCGTTTTGATTGGAAGATTTTCCTACGCTACTTGAAGCACAAACATCCGATGATTAATACTGTAATGATTCGTCGACACCAGTTGGTCCCAGTCTGTCTCTTGCGTCACAGCCGTCCAGCCGACGCGCTTTAGGCTAGAAGCTTCTGCAGACAGCCTGGAGAATTCCGGCGGCGGAATAAAACATCAGACATTCTGGAACCGCGGAGAAGTTTCACATCGGTTAGCCCGAGTTATATAAAAAGCAAGTCGACTGAGGATGAGTTAATTCGGCATTGAAGTTCCGCATTAAAGTTCGCGTTAGACTTTTGCTCGGCTGTTAAAATAAATTAGATATAAGCTTGTAAATAAATTAGTGTTGTTGTGTAAGTTTATAAATAAATTAGTATCGCTTTTAAATAAATTAGTTCATTAAGTATACCGTGTTTTGTTTTAAAATAAAAATTAATAGAACCCTTAAAAACGTATCATGTATTTTATCCGTTAAAACGGTGAATTTCTGTAAACTTTTTGAACTAGAGGATAAAACCATCTGTATTTGTTGCGGAAGTCGCTGTATCCACAATGACTTGAGAGCATCTTCTGTAAATTTTTCAGATGCGAGTTCTCTCATTTCTCGAGGCAAAAATGATGGCTTCTTGTTTCCCAAAGACAAGTCATTCAGTAATTTACCCAGGCAACTCACTTCTGACTTCTCAAAATGTTCTATGAGCCTTTGCTTAAGAACAGCACATTTGTCAGTTTCCGGAGGTTTTAATATTACATCTGATACTTGCTGTAAGATACTGCTATCGATGGCTGCAACTACCGTGTGGAACTTAATATCATCTTGAGTGATACTAGACGTGTGAAACTGGGACTCCACTTGCTGGAACCATAGAGCAGGATTTGGTTTCCGAGAAGTCGGAACTCTGACAGAAATGCGTGAAATTTCTTCTTTTTTCGCGTCCATAATTTTCCGGGGTCACCAATTTGGAGGTAGTCTTGATAATATAAATTAAACATTAATACTTAAATTATAATGTTCGATTAATGGCAGAAAATATATTCCTCTTCTAACGTGATTACACAGCAAAAACTAAAACGCCTTACTATGACAATAATTTGCTAATTGCCTGAACTAACAGATATGCAAATACGTTGTCACCACAACAACACACCCGGCAAAAATTTTTAACTTACCTGGAAAACCTACATCTGCTCTAATCCTTTTCTACACAGAACATACAACACGAGGTTTGACCAAAAAAATACGCGGAATTTTTGAGTTTCGCGGACTGTTAAGTTCCAATTTCACAATTTTTTGTTATTTTAACATTGGCAGCCATTTACTTTATTGTTGGCTGTCGAAAAGGTTACACATGTTTTGATGTGTTTGGCGAATTTTACTTGTAGAAAAAATGGGACGACGAATTTGCATTAAATTTTGTGTCAACAATGGAAAAAAGTGCAGCACCGCATTGGAAATGTTGAACGTCGCTTTTGGCTAGTCTTCTATACATCAAACAAACGTTTCCAAAAGGGTCGTGAAGATGTAGAAGATGACGAGCGTCCAGCACATCAACAACCGATTTCAACGTCGAGAAAGTGAAGGAAATGATTACGGACAATCGCCGAATCACTATCAGAGAGATTACCGATGATGTTGGCATATCATTTAGCTCATACCAAGCAATTTTTTCGGATGTTTTGGGTATGAGACGTGTGGCAGCAAAATTTTGAATTGCGACCAAAAGCATGCCGAATGGACATTGCTCAGAGGTTGCTGAATTGAATCAATGAAGATTTAGAACTACTCAAACGGGCATAACTAGTGATGATATATGGGTGTAGGGATGTGACGTCGAAAGTAAGACCCAGTCGTCCCAATGGAAGCTTCCTGAAAAGCCAGGACCGAAAAAAGCTCGTCAAATTCCATGAGTTCAGGTACGTACGGTCAGTAAGGATTACGGCGTTGTGTGAAGCAATCGGAAGAAAACACCCGAATTTGCGACGAAAGAACTCATGGCAATTGCACCATGATAACGCACCTGCCCACACTTCACTGTTTGTTCGTGAATTTTTAACCAAAAGCAACATCGTTACAATCTCTCAGTCTCCGGATTCGCCAGGCATGCCCCTCTTCCTATACCCGAAGATAAAGAAATATGAAAAAGCCAACAGTGAGGAGATAAAACGGAGATCGTTGAATGCGCTAAACGCCATAGGTTTGCCATACATTGCGTTCCAGAAGTGCCTAGCAGTTTGGAGAAAACGCTGATGACAACACTGATGTTGGTGAATAAACAAAATTCCGCGTATTTTGTGATCAAACCTTGTATATGTACATTCTATGTTTCAGTGATTTTTGTCACTTGCGTGATTTATCGCCTGATCTCTTTCACTTTTAAAGTAAGTTGCTCCACTTCCTTCTTGCACGATACCATAACCACTAGTCTTGACTTATTAAAATTATGAACCTCTAGCCGATTCATTGATGGAACTGGATTGAGCCGTACAGATTCTATTTATGTCGTTCTACCGAAGTTGATTCCAATGGATTCGCTTTGATTCTGATTGATTCGGTTCTCTTGGTGTGAAAGCGGCCTGCATTCATAGTTGTATGTTTAGAGACCTAGTGTTTTGTAATAAATTATGCCCTAATTGTTTTGGACAATATAGTTTTCTTAATTTGAACAAACATGAGAAATCCAGGTGTTCTTTTTGATACTTAGAATACCAAACGTTCTGCAGTATAACGTACGATATAGAGCAAAACATGCGCGGTGCATTTGCAGGTAATATTTTAAATCTAACCTCTTGTTTCCAGATAAGGCAAAGAAAAAAATCATAAAATTTACATAACACTTGTTATTCTCACTTACTCTCAGCGTAAAATCTTGATAAACCTTTGAACCTTCGTGTCACTATAAGGAACTACCGCTCCTGCGAGATAGATTCAACGATTAAGTTACCTTTTTTTTTCTCTCTCCTCTCATTTAAGGCCGAGACCGATTAGCCGTCGCAGAACGTTGGGTACCACGTCCGTTCGATATTAAATCAATACACTTTTTGCCAATAAAATGCGGACATTGTATTAATATTCTAACGAGGCGCGTTTATGAGCGTTAAATTACAATATCTATAAAAACGTCCGCGTGCAAACAATTCGACGAAGCGGCCTCCTGATGAATTCATTTGTTTTACCAGTCGTAAATTTTCTTTTATTGCAAAATTTGAAATTAACAAGTCCATGTTCTCCGTATTCTCATTGGGACCCGATTTCATATACGCAAGTTAAATATTTACCCTTCAGTTTAATGCTGCTAGTTTATGTTACTACGGGCATAAACCAAAAGTTAAATGAAAACTGATCTAAGACGAATTAAGCAGTTTTTAATTAATTAAAATCAGCACCGCACACAGTAAGTAAATTGATCATTTTTATAGTATCTACTAGAAATAAATATTTATTATCTGCAGGTACCATGAAGTGAATCCTTTGAACTAGCTTCTTTTAACTCTTCGATTTTATGCGAATGGTTCTTGTTACATTACATTGGGAGACATTGCAGGTTTTTACAAAACAACAGCAGGGCGCATTATTAAAAGACTAACTGCAGCATTATTTAATATACACCCTCAGTATATAATTTCCTACCACTGATGAGGAGAAGAGGCTTTTTTCAGCTAGGGGGGTTCCCAAGGATCATTGGTGCTATAGATTGCACGCAAGTTAAACTGCAATCACCTGGTGGAAACAATGCGGAGATGTTTCGTAACAGAAAAGGGTTCTTCTCCTTAAATGTACAAGTTGTGTCAGACAGTAGTAATAAAATAATGGATGTTGTAGCACGATGGGCAGGATCCTGGCATGATAGCCGTATATTTCAAAATTCAAAAATTCAAAGAAGATTTGAAGCAGGAGAATTTGGCGATGTAGTGTTATTGGCAGATGGTGGATACCCCCTAAGAAATTATCTCTTGACGCCTCTTGGAAATCCACAAACATCGGCCGAGGTACGATATAATAGGGCACATACAGAATCGGTAAATGTTTAACTGGACATTGTGTTATAATGCGTGCGACAGGGAACACACTAGAAGAATATTTTGGAATTTCTAGAATTAACTTATTTTAATAAAGCTACACCACATGCCTGTTTTAATTTCAAATTTAATTCACACTTCTAAAGTTCTACTTTTAATTTTTGTTCTTGCATTAACATAAACAGTTTTTTTTTATGATCTTTCTCTTCATTCATATCAGTCAACTGCTTTTGTTTCATCTGGAAGTCCATTTCCATTCCATTCTTGATTCAATACAATATTTTCCTTCTTTATTCGCAGTTCTTCTTTGTAGTAATCCATTTGCAATTCTGTTAAAATAGTCTTCTTGTCTGCCAGTTGCTTAAAAGCATCGATATCATTAGTTTCCTCTTCTGCTGTCATGTTTCCTTTTAAGATTCCAACGATTCGTTGTCTGAAAATTACAAATTATTAGTTTTATGTGTATGTATTAATATAATCAATTATTAATTTGGTTTCTTCTGTGGCCATTGTTTGATACTTAGATGAGAACCGTGCTATGTTTCCGATTTTCACTAACATTCCATCAAGCTTCTTTAGGGCTTACTTATTACTGCCAGAGTTCATGGCTTAAATGATAAAATCATTATAAATGTTAACTAATATTTGAACGGTGACAAAATATCAGTAGTATAATAAAAACATGATTCGATTATAACCCACAAACCAAGTGCAACGTAATCAATTCTTATTTGTAATAATATCACCTTCACTCTTTTTGCTTCCTCATTTGTTTCATTCTTATTTGAATTATCCAAATCAACGGAAGGATCTGGTATTTGAATTGTAATATCATTATCTTCAATATTCTCAATATCAAGACGCTCGGAAAGAAAAAGATTATATGTAAACATATAAATATGACATATGCGTAACTACCATCGTTGGTTGTTGGAGTATTGTTTAAACATGCTTTGTCTCTTGTGTTAGCATCAGTAGCAATTTCCATTAAATTAAAATCAAATTCATCTCAATCTGCTTGTGAAAGAAACCCTTCAATACTTAGTTGTAAATGTGGATATAAGTGTTCTTCGTATTTACAGGTGTTCCTCCGCCAGTTTTAATAAGTTCCTTGTTAAATTCAGTCTTTTTTTCTTTCTTTAAGATTTTCTTAATATTTTAGTTTTTCATTTTCAAAATGTCCCGAAATACATTGCAACTTTGGCTGTTAAAATGATCGTGGATGTTATCCCAAGCATTTTGTTTCTCCTTCCGCGTCGCTCCATCTGTTTGCTTATTTTCTACTATTTTTATTTCACCCAAAACGTTCTGCATTAAAACTGTGATTTCCGAAGAGGTAAAATTGGCTCTTGGCTTCTTTTCTTCTTCTTGCATTTTATATTCTATTTGTCAAATAAAATTAGCTGAACCACTGACCACTGAAATGTAATGCAAAACAATTTACATATAACAAAATAATACAAAAACTACAGTTCTACGTTTTTCTGTGTGGTTTCTCTTTCGCGTCACTTACTTCAACGGACTAATAACGTTAAACGTCAAACAGTGGTTCATATGCTATACACTACATTTTGTTTATTCAGAGATTCCAATTGACGTTATCAAGCGGAGTCGGATTAACTATGGAAAGTATCGAAATATTTTCATCCGATTCCGTTATTTTTGTACCGATGTGCATTAGTTAACTCTCTGTTATATCAAAGTTGAAGGGCCAGTTGTGCAAAGGAGGTTTAAACTGAACCAGGTTCAAAGTGAATAAAATCGCATCAAATTTTATTTATGAATGCATTAATTGCCATATGTCCTTATTTTGAACCTGGTTCAGTTAAACCGCCTTTGTACAACTGACCCATAAAGCTGACCATTCATATACCGACCACTGCAGCTGCGACTCACCTACTGGATGTTTTCTTTCTCGCCAGATATAGAGTTTGACGGAGCCGACACGAATTTAAATGTGATGATGTGAGAACCAGAGTGTTAAATTAGTTGCTAATCAAGTGGTAGAATTACTACTAATTTTGGATAAAATAATCTTGTCTCGTACAGACAGAACATGTTCTTTCATCAGGAGAAGAGAGTTGGATTTGGTGAAGATTTAGGTACACCTTTTTGCTTTGTAGCATAACTTTTAATTCAACTTATAATTGACGACTCTCTATTTAAAAACTTAATTGTTTGTGAATGGGCCTTACTTATCCAGAAAGTAGGAAGCTAATAACTAGGCTTACGATTTCGGCCCACTTCGAACATATTGGATTGTAAATTCCCCGGCTTCGCACAACACGGTAGGTAGTGGGGGAGGATCTGATTAGGAAAATATTGTCTTACATGCTTTTTTGATTTATGTTAAACTTTATTTAATTATTTACTGCGATCGCGCGGCCCATAGCAAATTTTCAATAAGTACTTACATATGTTCAAATGCCACCTGGGCCGAAATCGTAAGCCTGCTAATAACAAAGTATTCATGTATATTATATTATTTATACTCCTACGTATTATCTCTTTCATGTAAATATTTCGCAAAAGCTAGAATTATACAGCGAATCTGAAGATGCAAAGACAAAAATAATTAATTAGCTTTAAAATGAACTACTCCTAATATTTAAATAAAAATAAAAAGAGAAAATGTTTAAGGTGATCATAATATGACCACATTGCGTTGTTTCAATTTCCATAGTATAACATTATCCACCGAATAGTTAATGCAAACTCACATTTTAACTACATTGTGGTTTTGTAGATCTTTCAAGTTAATTTAGTAACATTTCAAATGTCGATACTCCTATTTATTATTAATACATTATTAAAGAAACTAAAATATCTAATTAAATTCTTTCCTTTTCTTAAAACTACCTATTGTCTATTATTTATGTTGGTTGTTGGAAGACAAAGTACAAATTTTGTGCAACTAATTGACTAAGGAGAGAATATAATGAGTGTAAAGCCTTTAGTATGTAATTAATAATTACTGTGTCTAAAAGGAAATTAAAAAAAAAATCGTATATTGTGCTGGAAATGGAATTTATTTTGCATTTTATTTAATTTGACACGAATTCAATTAAACTTTTTACATTCCACGTTCAATTATCTCTTTTTTCACGCAACGCAAAAACAGAAACAAATTAAAATATGTAAGATTAGCCAGATCGGTAGTATACATCTAGCAGGAGGTATTTAAAAACAGATTTAGACCTGTTCATTAGAAACACATTGTGCGATAATTAAAGCAAATGTGCACGTAATTAAACAGAATTACACCGACTTCATTTGTAGGAATTTTTATTAAATTATTCCGTATAATTAAAAAAATATCATGAGGAAGTAAAGCATGCGGCCTCATTTTAAATTCAAAGCAGATATTATTGTCTCTAATGTTGAAATTTATTTTTTAATTAAGTTTCGTCAGATTCTCTTTTTGTTTTGCTTGAAGCGATTGCCAATATGTTATTTTGTAAATTCACTTTCCTCCTTATTGAGAAACTGTCATTGGTTTTACGTGGGAATAATTTTTCTTTTTAAATTTAATACTTTTATAACTATTTAAGTTACAATGAAGACAATTAATAACTGCTAAATTATTTCATCTTCCCACAAGTAAACTTTGTAAAAGTTACTCTTTCTTTGTAACAGCGGCATTGTTAATATGGGCGTATGTTTTGAAGTTATTTATACATTTTTTAATGTAATGCGTTGTTCTGATAAGTATAATTATTAGGAGTTCTGAGAAACTAACTATTAATGGTAATAATTAGCAATTCCGATTGTAATGAATTTATTTCGTAATCAATATTGCGTGAGTACATGGAAACGTCATATTGTGAATGGGGAGATAGATCTGATTCATAAGCACATCTTTCGCAGAGCAAACCGTGAGAATAAAGTTTAAAAATGCCAGAAGAATGTCCGCGAATGCGTGATACGTTTAACTATTGTAAATTAAGCGCATAATTTTTTAGAAAACACGAGCAATTACGGAGCGCGTTTAATTTTCCATGGCTTTTCAGAAATCTCACCAGGCCGGCGCGTAATGTTTATATTCTCCACTTACAAGGAAATGTAATGAGCGTGTAAGCAACGTTATTTATTTTATATTTATTCGCAGTGAAATTTCCTTCAATGTTAATTGCCCATAATGGTTGTCGCTTGATTGTTTATTGTTATAACCGTACGTAATCCTTATCCCTATATCCTGCGGTATTGAAATGTGCATTTTTAATTTTATCTCGCTCCGCCGACATTTTTTTATATAACAAGAATCTTGTAATACAATTCAATGCTTGTTAAATTCGCAGAAACGTATCACGCTACAAGCCGTTCTACACGTTTTTTTTTTATTACTTGCGTAACACCAATCTTTTATGGCTTATTAATATATTTTGTCCAAGAATGTTTTACTTTACTTATTTGTCAACTCATTAGATTTCTTATACACTACAGGCCTATAGTGATCGTATCTACTTGCAACTTTTAAGCTGCTGATGTAACGAGGTTCGAAAAATTCTTGACATAAGTGGTAAGAAAAGCGTTGCAGGTTAGTCAGGCGTGCAGCTAATTCGAGCTTTTTAGCATTCATCAGCATTAGCTGGCAGCTAATGGCCATGAGAGTCAATAAAATACTCTTCTATACAAAGATTTTCAAGCCTGGGGTTGTGTCAGTAAAAGCATCCAGTGATTCCAGAATAAAGTACTAAGGAAAATCGTCAAAGCTCCTTGGTACTTCAGAAACAGTGACCCCCGTAGGGTCCTGGAAATGGACACTGTTAATTAGAGCATTCAAAAGTTTGCCAGAAGTCATGAGCAACGATTTTTCAACACGTTAGCGTCGAGGCTCTCCAATTCCTTGACAATACGAACTTGCCTTTCGAGTTGGTAAAGTGATACTGCAAGGCAGAGGAAAGGGTGAACCGGATTATGTACAGTAGCGGACAATAAAATCCGGGCAAGAATTTGACACACATGAGAGTCAATAAAATTCTCTTCTATACAAAGATTTTCAAGCCTGGGGTTGTGTCAGTAAAAGCAACATAGACATCATCCAGTGATTCCAGAATAAAGTACTAAGGAAAATCGTCAAAGCTCCTTGGTACTTCAGAAACAGTAACCCCCGTAGGGTCCTGGAAATGGACACTGTTAATTAGAGCATCCAAAAGTTTGCCAGAAGTCACGAGCAACGATTTTTCAACACGTTAGCGTCGAGGCTCTCCAATTTCTTGACAATACGAACTTGCCTTTCGAGTTGGTAAAGTGATACTGCAAGGCAGAGAAAAAGGTGAACCGGATTATGTACAGTAGCGGACAATAAAATCCGGGCAAGAATTTGACACACATGAGAGTCAATAAAATTCTCTTCTATACAAAGATTTTCAAGCCTGGGGTTGTGTCAGTAAAAGCAACATAGACATCATCCAGTGATTCCAGAATAAAGTACTAAGGAAAATCGTCAAAGCTCCTTGGTACTTTAGAAACAGTGACCCCCGTAGGGTCCTGGAAATGGACACTGTTAATTAGAGCAACCAAAAGTTTGCCAGAAATCACGAGCAACGATTTTTCAACACGTTAGCGTCGAGGCTCTCCAATTCCTTGACAATACGAACTTGCCTTTCGAGTTGGTAAAGTGATACTGCTAGGCAGAGGAAAGGATGAACCGGATGATGTACACTAGCGGACAATAAAATCCGGGCAAGAATTTGACACACCGTGCAGACTTAGACAAATTCGGTAAATCAGGCTATTATTGAGGTTATGTTCTGTCAAGAAAAAATTGAAATGTCAAACTTTCGCAGCAACTGCAACCTTTATCTACTTAGCAAAGTCATTACTCTTATTTTTGAGCGGAACTTAAATGATGCATTTTGTCAAAGTACAGAATAAACAAACGTTTGTTTAACTAGCGCCATCTAATGGATTGTCGCTGCGTTCACAAAAAAAGACTTTGTTGCGCTATGTTAAAAAAGTACACATTTTTTCAGTTCTCACTTCAGTAAAGAGAAACTGGCAAAAATGTTCCTCAAATTTTAAAATGAACTCGGCGCCATCTAGTATCATCTAATAGAACTTGTATTTTCTCTATGATTCAAAGAGATGTTAAAAAAGTCTGTCATTTATGTTTTTTCTCTTTCTCAGTAAATGTGCGCTTCAGATAATGTTGTATTTTGTCGAAATATAAAATAAACAAACTGTATTGTTTTACTAGCGCCACCTAGTGCATTGTCACTGCAGTTTTAGTGCGTACACGAAAAGGAAAAGGCTGTGTTGTGTTTCCTGTTATATTAAACTGTTTAATTTCTCATTTCATTAACGAGAAACTGGTAAAACTGTTCCTCAAATTTTAAAATGAACCTGGCGCCATCTATTATCAGCTAATCGACCTATTTTCGCTGTGATTCAAAGAGAAGTTACGTCGTTTTTCTTTTTCTCAAAAAGTCTGCGCTTTTTGCCTAAACGCAGAATAAACAAAAATAGATACGAATTATTAACTATAAAATTTATATTAAACGTTAGAATTGCTAGTGACATTTTGTGTATGAACTGAATGTCAAAAATATGAAAGTAAGGTTTACGTTGCGCAAATGATGTGCACGGATTTTATTTATACGTTTTTATTTTGGACGCGAAATTTGAAATACCTAAAAAAAATACTGAGGTTGTTAAATAAAGTTAATAATATTAAAGAAAATTCTAAAGCTGAACCACAGTGAAACCAACTTTAGATATCACCTTCAGATTCTGTTAGAAAAACTATTTTTATAAAGCTTTACTTATTATAAACGTCGCCAACGCCATCTATGTGCATTTTATCGAATCTTTAGGGGCGGGAAATTCGAAATTAATTGTTTTCTAGTCGTTCTTTGTCAGATAAGAATCGTTGATCGTTTCCCTGACGCTTTAAAATAAACGAAATCGGTCTGCGTTTTAATCGAGAAATTTAAAACATCTAAAAAAGCATCGAGGTTATTAAATAAAGGTAATAATTAAAAGAAAAATCTAAATCCGAACCACAGTGAGATTAACTTTGCACATCACCTTCGGATTCTGTCGTGAAAAAATATTTTTGCACAGTTTTAATTAACAAAAACAGCGTCAGCGCCATCTATGTACATTTTTTCGAAACCTTTTCGGCGCGAAATTCGAAATTAATTGTTTGTATTTATTTAATCGTTCTTCGTCGAATCAAAGTCGTCGATCGTTTCTCGCTCGCTGAGTAAAAAAAACGAAAACAAATCAAGATGACGTTTTTAGCCGCGAAATTTGAAATACCCGAGGTCGTTAAATAAAGTTAAGAATTAGAGAAAGATCCAAATCTGAGCCACGATGAAGCTGACTTTCATATCACCTTCAGATTCTGCGCCATCATTGAGGTACAGCCTCAATCAAAAGTAATGAAACGTTCTAAACCGAAACGCTGTAGTCAGAGAGACCGCAACGTGTTGTGAAGTTCCGAAGGACTTCGGAAACATTCGTTCGCCATAAGGCCTCATCTCACTCGATATCGCCTCTCTCTGACTACGTGACTACAGCGTTTCGGTTTTGAACGTTTCATTAGTTTTGATGGAGGCTGTACATTTCGTCGGATGTTTTCGGTGCGAAATTCGAAATCAATTGATTGCTTGTGTTTATTTAATTTGTTTTCTAATCGTTCTAATCGATAATAATAATAAGAAAATCTAATTCTAAACCGCAATGAAAATCTGCTATAAAAAGGTGCTCCCTTATGCAATTGCATTTATTAAAAACTGCGCCAGCGCCATCTATGGGTATTTCGTCTTATCTTTTTCGGCGCAAAATTCGAAATTAATTGTTTGTATTTATTTAATTTGTTTTCCACCGCGCCGGCTGGAAAGGGTTTTCTCTGTGGTTGGAAAAGTAAAAAAAAAACAAAACAAAATCGGATTACGTACGTTTTTAGCCGCGAAATTTGAAATACATAAAGTTATAAATTAGGAAGAAATTCCAAACCTGAGCCACAAATTTAGAAACCGGAAATCATCGTATTCCGTGAGCAAGAAATGTTGTAATACGGTTTTAATTAGTAAAAATTGCGCCAGCGCCATCTACACCATTTGTATTAAAATTGTTTTATACTACCCTATGTATTTCTTGGCTGAATTTCTACAAGGAATTTCTGGGCTTTGGAGATAGAACACGTTCTATTTTTCCAGAACTTGTTTGATTTACAATTGTTACTACGTAGTTCCATTAGCTCCATCTACTAGTAGTTAATGTTTAAAGCTGGAGTCATTTTAAAATAAAATTAAACGGAAACTGCAATTAAGAGAGAAGTACGAACTTCAAAGTTATTATATCCTGAGCAAGGTACTGTACTTAGATGCGGTTTATTAAACAGAAAAACGCAATAATTTAATTAGAAAAAAAGAAACTGTCTTAATTCTAAAATAATTAAACCTGAGTGTAGCTTCCATGCTTTAAGGAATCTATGCATATTCATCAAGGGGAAGACAAATGCTAGGATCTAGCGCAGAAGTGAGCCAGATGCAGGTATGTTTAACAATTATTAATGTGAATAGTTACAGTGTTAAAAATTGCAATGTATATGAGTATACAGTGCAATTTATCTATAAATACAAACAAGTATGCTTGCGATGAATTTATGTGAGGTTACTGAATCGTAATGGGATGATGCGTTACATAAAGATTTGTTATAAAAATAGCAGACGCACAACTTGAATCGCAATTAATAGTTCAGTGGAAGACAATACTTGAGATAAATCACCGCACTTAATTAGATTCGCCTATATTACACGGCATCAGTTATTCCGAAGCGATATTTATGTGGATTTAATACTCTGCGGCAGGAAAGCATAAAACAGCGCCGAGGTATTCTTCGCGGATATTTTTAATCAGTAAAAACCCGACCGGCGTGTTAATTTTCCACCCTCGGGGGATAAAAATAAGAAAACATAAATAACAGGTTCCGGTTATAATGACGTCACGTCCGGAACTCATTATTTCCCGCGTTATTTCAAGTTGCACCCTTAATATCGTCCGTTTACGTTTAGACTACTGATGGGCTGACTTCTATCTCATTACTCATAAGTTAGAATTAAATTGCAAAGAAAATATATAACACGAGAGAAAATGCTATACATTAATCATCCGTGTGTTGTGCTATATTGCACAATTTTTTTAACCGTTAAAAATTATTTGTTTATTTATTTAAGTGATCCAAAAATAGGCAACCCAAGAAAGTAGATAAAATATTCAAAAGTAACAAAAAGCTATATTATTACGTATAATAATTTTTAATTAAAGATAGTGTGTATAGAAGCTATTTGAAGAAATTAATAAACACATGTTTGTTTTTATGGGGATGCATTAAAACGTTTAAATATTATTTATTTGCTTTATTAATTCCAAGCCACACATAAATCGATTAATACACATACCTACTGTTATTATTAATGACGTGTTCGTTTGTGCCGGAGAGAGTGCAGAAATTTATGTATTCCTCCTCGTTAATTTAATGTGTGTTATTTCTGTTTTACATGGAAAAAATCGGTAATCGGATCTATTTGTTACCGCGCACGATAAAAACGTTTAACTACTGATTACTGTAAATCATGGCAAGTGCGGCATAATTTATGGCCCTGAATATTTATATAATTATGCAAGTCCGACGTGTAATTATACCCGTATATGTAAATAACGGACAATTGAGGCGAAATATCAATATTTGAAGCCGGTAATGACACTTCTGGTAACATTTCATTTTCTTTTATTTACACTACGGTAGCACTTTGTTTTAATAAAGGTTTAATTTCGTATTATTCCAAGCAGTAAATTATTTTCCTAGACTTTTGATATGTACTAAGTATACTCAAGAATAACTAATATAATAAGTTGTTAATAAATTTTAAACAGCTAATATTATTTATTGTTTTGTGTATTTTACTTTTATTTAGGATACAACAACATAATGTTGCAGTCATCTAGTTATTTCTCTTTTCTCATTAGAAATCCAGAATGGTTTTGCTCATTAAGGTCCGATTTTACAACCGTCGGATAAGCATTATTCTTAGAATAACGTGACGTAGATATGGAGGAACGTTAAAGGATATTCAGCGAACTGGGCCTAATGGCCGTTTTACACTATAACATTTTCTAACTAAAATCTGTTACTAAGTGAGTGAGAAGTACCAATTCAACCAATCAGAATTCACTTTGGTAGCTTATCTCTCTCACTTTGTACCAAAAAATGTTATAATGTAAAACAGCCTTAAGACTTCTAGCTAAAGGAGTTATCGAAGAAAACTCAAGCTTATTATTTATATTAGTAGTAGATTCTAAAATTGTATCACAATTATTTGTCATTAAGAGTTGCTCTTTTAATAAATTCAAAACGTGATGTTTAAATACCTCTGATGAACATACCTCCTTTTTATCTTTCAATTAAAGGTGCTCTCTTTTGTTATCTCTATTTTGAACGCTTTCATGTCTGCGATCTGCGAGAAGCTTTCAATTGCGTTGAATATAATTGAATTCTTGAGAAACTTGAATCATTTCATATCGGTGAAAAAATGCTATAGAGAATTGGCCAGATGTTATTTAAACAAGAGAGCTCAGTTTGTATAGTACAACGATGACATATCTGATAAAATTCAGGTACAACATGGAGTACCTCAGGGATCAATTCTAGGTCCCTTGCTATTTCTAGTGTATGTTAATGATCTTCAATCAATATTAAATGATACTTACCTCATACAATATGCTGACGATACCATAATTTCACACAAAAACAAGAATTTGGGCGATCTTATAGAGTTATCAGGTAATACCTTCCTAAAACTTAATTGCTGGTTTGCTGTAAATAAACTAAGTCTAAATGAAAGTAAAACCTCTCAAGTTATTTTCTCTAATACTTGTCATGGCAACAAAGCTAATTTTTTCAAATTTTAGGGTGGGTTTACAGAAAGGAAATCAAATATTTAATTACGATTAACTATTTGATTGAGATTAAAATTAGCGTTGCCTTAGTTTAACAATTTGAATTCTATGGCAACACGAATTTTAATCTCAATCAAATAGTTAATCGTAATTAAATATTTGATTTCCTTTCTGTAAACCCACCCCTACAGTATCAACTGTTTAATTAAGAATATAGTAGGAAAATTTTAACAAAAATTGTTGCAATATATAGATACTACTGTTGGAAAATAGTGATAGTGAAAAATGATTCCAATGGCAAGGCTAGTGTATAGAAAGAATTTTTTTTCGAACGGAGCTGTCCGGCTTTTGCCCCAAGAATAAATTAACAAAAGAAAGGAATTAATTATGATAATGGTTGGATGCTACATATGTTTCGGCCAATTATTACAAAAACAAGATGGCCATCTTCAGGCTGAAATTTCGTGTGTGAGTGTGTTGATGACAAAAAGACGAGAAAAGAGCTTACCTAACATGGTGACAAAGGTTGAATTTGTATGTGCGTGTCGAAAGTAAAAAGCATAAAAAAATACTACGCCATCCTTAGAGGCAAGAGTAACAAAATGTATTAAACTTCAATCATACTATGAAAGAAGGGCACAGGAGGCACCCTGCTATTAGAAATGGAACAAAAGTCTTAAATTTTGAAAAATGACAGGATGTAGTCTTTTGATTGAATAGGTAGTGGATATAGCTTATCGGTTGGTAAATTCTTAGACTGGCAGATTATTACGTTACTTTTTGGGTGCTGGAAAACACGATACTTTGATATAGTAAACTTTTCTTTTCTGTTGTTTGCAACAGTTTTCTTAAAAATTTGTTTAAAATGTTCTGAGAAATTTAGAATCATATCTTGGCTAACTTTCACTACACTAAGTTTGCGCGATGTCTTCTCAACCAACTCCATCCAACCTCTGGGTTATTTCCATTTTTCTTTTTCGATTAAGGCAAACGGTCTGTCGCAAGGAAGAAAACTATACCCAGGTTCGGGGAATTGATGAATAGTAATTTTGACGTTTTTTTGGGTCGTATTAATAAACGTGTGTAAAAACTGTACTAACTAACACATTGTTCTTATTCTGTGCAAAGCAGTTGTCAGAATACAGCTCGCGAATAGTTGGTGGAAGAAATGTGCGTAGGTAATGAAACAGACAACCTCATTACCTCCTATTTTTGCGTACATGTAACATATCGTATCTCCAGATTTAACTGAGTTGATGCCAAAATTGTAGACCCATAATTGGCGCTTATAAAATACGTCTCCTGATAGTATATGTATGTACGCGGGACGGGAAAATTCTGTTGGAAGTAAAACATAATACTTCCATTGTTTCTTCATTTTTGGCACGTGCCGAATTCGCCTTTTGGAGAAGAATGAAATACTTCATTTTTTCGCAGATGAATAGACTTTTCTAGTTCCAATTTGGTCCTCGTTTCCTGGTCTTCTTCTGCTGCTAGACTATTTGTAATTTTGTCACATGTTTGACATGTATCACTTCTAGGTTGCCCAAAACTTATGTTATAGTTTAATTTGAAGTGTCTATTGTAAAAATCATCTGAGATTGTTGGATGTAAAGATTTCCTGCTTTTGTAAAGTGCGTACTGATCGGGTTCAAAATTTTCCAGGTACAAATGGTAGATACTCATAATATTCAATTTTCAGAGGACACATACTTTTTTCATTGTTTTGCCTGCTGTAATAAGAACGAAGTCTTGGAAAACTTTTAATATGTTAGTCAATTTGGTCAGTTAAGTGTTCAGGAATTCTGTTGGGCCGATTAGTATGTTTTCCGCGGCCATCATGCTTTTTTAGATCATTTCCGATACTGGTTACACGATGTTTTGTTATTACATGAAGGGAACAGAATGCTTTGTTGCAAACAAGTTGTTCTATGGTGCCAAACCGTATCTAGAACAAGGTAAACATTATCGTGCTTTTTACTCACGTGCCGTAACAAAAAAACTGGTGATATTGGACATTAGAAAAAAATTCTATCTACCTTGTAGTGAAAAGCGATATTTCTTGCTCTTCCAGTCCCTGTTTCTACTCGTCGACGCTTTATGGATTCTGTATGCATTTGTCCAGCCAAGTAGATGTCTTGTTTATGTTTATCACCAAGTTCACAAAATTGTTTTTAGATATTCTTTTTTTTTGCTCAACATCAATCTTTGTAAAGCATTTGTATTTACACTTGCAATCTTCTCCTAGTCTTCTTTCTGGGACCTTCTTATTTCTTCAGTTAACATGCTCTTCACCTCTAGCTTTTTTCGATTTTATTACATTGCGCTTCCATTCGCCGACATTCCTAGTTTTTTCCTTTCCTTTCTTACGATCGCTTGTACCACTTGATCCAAGTCGCACATTAGTACCACTTCCCTTGTCTGCAAATAGTTCATTAGGATACTCTTCCATTTTTGAAAAATAACTACAAAAATTCTATGCTACAAAACACTACCTATCACTTACACAACCAACACCTCAGCTGTGCGTTAACGAATTAAAGCAGCTGTTTATGCACGCACGTGGTTGGACAGAAAAACTGCACATCTCCGGAGCTGTCTGATTCTTGCAACGAAGAGATAGCCAAACAACTCCATTTATATGTGCACTTCAGTTATTAAATTTGGTAGCTGTCCGGGTGTTGTACCGAAAGATGCGCAGTGTTTTATAAAGCTAAATCCATCGAAAAAGTAATTTTCGCTTAAAAGTGGAGCTGACCGGTTTTTGCGCGGAGCTCTTCAATTAGAAAGTGTAAATTTTGTTAAAAAGCATCTGAATAAGTTGACTGAACAAGGAGAAATCCACTGTTATCAAGCCAGGAATACAACCGATATTAGACCACGTTTCCTAAGATTAAGCAGAAGCCAAAATGGGCCTAACTTTATCGCCATTAAACTATTTAACCATTTACCAAATTTTGTAAGGAACCTTCCAATGCCGGAACTCAAAAAAACTATAAAGAAGTTTCTAATAGTTAAAGCTTTTATTCTTGGGATGAGTTTTTGAGCGTCTCCTTTTCTGTACTTTGATGATCTTTTCAGTTGTCGGTCATACAAGTATACCACTTTTAATGTGAGAATTACTGCGTGAAATTTTGTGTATGATTGTACTGTAGATTGTAGGATATGAATTGACTGCAAACACTTGGCGCAATTTTGGCAGAATAAAAATTATTATTAGTAATAGAACAGACCATCAAATTTTACACATAAGAGGATACAATATAATTATTCTTCCAAATTTATGTAACTGTCTAGAATACTTATTGTTTAAGTGCAAAATTATATCATGTAACATCTTATACTCGCATGCATTTATACCTGCGGTATCCCGAAAGGATAGGTCAATACTTCGTGGGGGTCTAGAGTGGTTTATTATAAGTCAAAAAGTTTATATAAACAGGTAGTCTTGTATTAATGGTTTCGGAGATAGAGATATTTGAAATTAAAAATATGAAGTTGCCAAATAACTTTTATTTTAAAGTATTAACATTAAATTTGTCATTA
Organism: Dorcus hopei; assembly: GCA_033060865.1. Taxonomy (NCBI): domain Eukaryota; kingdom Metazoa; phylum Arthropoda; class Insecta; order Coleoptera; family Lucanidae; genus Dorcus; species Dorcus hopei. Next base: position 53,262,267 of record CM065419.1, read on the forward strand.
CGGTGAAGAATAAAATCAACATGAGGCACCAAATCTAAATGATTCTGGAACGACCTAGTGGTAAGAAGAGATCAATATTTATCTCAGGATCCATTAATAAAAGACCACCTGTTTATATAAACTTCTTGACTTATAATTACACTCTCACGAAATATTGACCTTTCCTCACGGGACAGCCTGTATGTATAAATTTATCAACTCCAAAAATTTATCGTATATTTTGACATTTTTTTGTACACTGGCCGTTCGTTATTCCTTCTATACATCTTGGATAGTTTTGTTGTTACTTTTTTTTTATTATAAACTCAAACCATTTTCGTTGTTACATATATGAATCTTAAAAATTTAATCTGTTTATTGCAGAACGTTGTAAGACCTGTGGCAGTACAGTACTTATAAATGCAACAAGAAGATTATATACTAAGTACAAGTACCTTTCATGTAATTCAGATAAATACAAGTACAAGCCCATCGATAGTACTTAATTATAAATACAAGCACATTTTACACTCAATTGTCATTAACTATAGTAAGTATTATAAGTCTGAAACACAAAACAAAAACTCGACTATCCATTATGTGAACGTGTTGGTTCTAAAACTAATGACAAGTACCCAAACATAGAAAAACAATCTCATTTTCACTTATTTTTGCATTATTTTATAAAATTTAACAGTAAAGTATTGAGTATTTAAATGTGAGTCGTCTGTTGCATGTACTTAAATACAAGTATAAATCTTAACAGAAGTACTTAGCACTTCTACTACTTATAACAGTAAGTACACGCACAGCTCTGATTAGTTGCATGTTGCATGTCGTATATCCGCAAGTAATCTTTTCAATTTTATAATTACAACTACATCCAAAACGTAAATTTAATATCTTTTTAGAAATAACATTTTAGATGGTTTCGAGTAACCTAAAGTATTGTCAGTTTAATGCTGGGTTTCACAAAAGTCAATCAAATATAATAATTGGTTAAGAATAATCATTCCTATACCTTCGACACATGTAACCATAGCAACGTTGGATGGTTAAATTTAAGTAATGTTTGTGAAATCCACCGTTAAATTGTGCAATTAATAGAAATTCAAATTTTCTTGATCGCTTTATAATAGTTGACGTTATAATTTTAATATTTTTGTACAAATGAAACTAGTAAACACGATATACAAATCGATTCTAATAAAGTTATAATAAATATACGATCGAAAGGTAACTTTTAAATTCTTCGCAACTAATAATAGAAATGCAAACTTTCTCGGTCACATTGTAATGAATGGAATAGTTGAAAATATTTTATAGAAACTTGCCGTTTCGCGGTCGCTTTCATTAACATAGTTTAATTAAGTATCTTTCAATTAATGAATGAAGTGAGATTGGAAATCCGAAACATTCCATGTTTGACCTAAACGACGGTAAGTGAGCGCGCGTCCTTAAAAGAGGAATAAGAATTAGAAATCGGCATCAACAACTTTTTTTGTATTTGTATTTAAAATAAATAACCTTTCCTTTGAGTAATATATACTACTTAGATAGGAATGAAGATCTTTAGAGTATTTAATAATAAAAAAGTAGAGTTGAAAGAACGTGAATTATAATTTTCGTCCCATAATTGACCGCTGGCTTTATATACGGAGCGCATAAAGAAAGCATCGAAGGCAAACAAGAAAAAGAAGCTCCAAGAGCCTCTCATTATATGTGGTGGTTATATAATAAATATGTTTAATAAGAAGTATTTAAAATATTTTCTAGGACGATTCGTGAAAGAGGTTCAAGATCGTGCCTCGGACGGACCACCCGAGCACCCTCTGTAATTAAAACGCGATACTATATTTACAGAGCAACTGGCTCGTATATAATCAGTATGTAAATCGTGCCCACGACCGAACCATATTTATTAATCCAATATTGACGTTATATTTAAATTATATGCTTCAACGGTATTGTACCGCAGAGTTGTTATTATACCTCTAATTATTGAACAAGATGATCTCGCAATCAACTAATACGTAATATACCGAATAATATTTATGTAGCGTGCGTCACGGGCGTATTTATTTCTTTGGCGCGAATAATTATCTTCATCTTTAATATTCTCATTCGTTTCGTATCTTACATCGCCCGAACAAAAATACGAAACATGATGCTCGCTTAATTTCGTAACAGTATATAACTCTTTTTTTTTGTTCCTTCTTTTGATGCGAAGCGGAATTATAAAACGTAAAACAATTTTCGGAATAGTTTCTTTATTCTTTATTTGGTACGATTCAAAGTGTACCACGTTTATGAAATAAGAATATTTCATATTGTCCAAATGTTTAAATGCTTAAATACGATCCATATTTTCTTTTGAAAGAATAAAAAACAACAGCCAATCCTAACAGCGGAATAGAAGATGGCCATAGGTATTGCGTAGAGTTTCGTTAAGTTGCTAGGCATCTCCCCTTACTCTTTGGGGCGCGAGCTTTGGAACACCCTGTATAAAATAGTTCAGGGGAGTAAAATTCCACGAATGCCAACAAGGTAGAAATGCGACAGAAATTGTTCTTCTTAGATGAGGATACAGAATAATAGAAGACACCGAGTTTTCAAATTAGAATGTGGTTGAAATGGGAAAGTCGATGAAATTATAAATGACGTTTATGGATGCGCACAAATCGAATAGTAAACTGAAGTTCACACAAAAAAAGCGTAGGGGTATGAACAGTATGTGCATAATAAGCTATGGATAGTCAGGAACCCCGATGAGAAAGAGTAGAGGAAAAAAAAAGACCAGTGGCATTCGATTCTATTCCTACTCCTACTCATTGTTGAAATTGTTTCTTTTTTTTTTGTTTTAGTTGTAGGTACTATAATTTATCTTTGCAATCTTGGCAAACGATACAAGAGTAATTTTTACAACTCGGAACCATTCTAAACGTTTTTATCATTTTATAAAGACAGCTTCTGCCTTATTTACTAGCGCGAAATTTTAGCAAGGAACTAAATTTTCGCTAGTTAAAATAATCGCGAAACTACATTGTTTTAAGGGTTAGTTTATCGTGTAAAGCTGTGTGCAGTCATGTAGGTGGTGGCGTATCAACGGCGAGAGAGAGGAGATGCAGCACAAGATATGCTCCAAATCGTGATCGCAGTAATTAATGATCCAGCTCTGCCATTCATCTTAGAGTTTACTGTGCACCGGCTTGAACAATACTGTTCCTTATCGCACCAATCTTTAAATATATTAAAGGGTATCAAGCTTGTTTATAATTGCTTAAGCTCGGATGTTTAACTCATTTTCTCGTTAAGCGAAGAGTACGGTAAAGCGGCATTAAGTGAAATGTTTAATGTTGCCTTAGAAATGAACGGTTTCGTTTCTATCTAAGGTAAAGTGAGATGTTTAGGATTGTATATTCATGTGATCAGAAAAAAGATCGCGTATACGTTCGCTGCGTTAGCAACAAAGCTTGGATGCGTCTTTTTTTTTTGTAGTCATTCTACGCGAAAGATTTTTAATCAGGAAATTAATCTCCGCGGAATTATTTTTATACGCACAATTAAAAATTATTAGAGCATTTTGTAAGAAATACCAGCGTTCCATATGAATGCCCTAACGAACTTGCTAACATTACAGTCAACATTTTGGGAATTATTGCTTCAATCTATCTTAAAGCAGTCCTAAAACGTAATAGTAAATATTGATAAATCCTAAAATTAACGAATGCTTAAAAGAACTAGAAGTATATAATATCTTTTCTTTTAGTGCAAAGTTTTTTTAAATCTTTGATTCAAAAGCAAAAGCGCAGAATCATTATGTCAATATTTTCACAAAAAGCAAATTAATAATTCAAGTAGTGCAATACTCTACAATGATTTATCTCTTTTGCTTGCTTAATAATGTTTTATCTTTTTGATTTGTTCATTTAAATTATATTTCGTTAATGGAAAACCCTAAGTATAGTTTCATACTTTATAGGAATAATTTTAATACCTCCAGTTGCCATTACATGTATGCATATTTATTTCCAAAAATTATGTATCTCTCTTTCTAAAAGAGATACATGTATGCATGGTGATCAGAATTAAAGGTAAATGTGTACAAGATACACAGGGTGACCTGAAGGGATACCAGAAATTGTGGACAATCTTGCACCAGGCTGATGAGATAATTTATGACAGCATACGTAATAAGATTACCATGAAAATAGTAAAGAAAAGAATCAAAAATGAAAAACTTTGATGACCCTAGTGATGATGAATTTAAAATAGGACTGTACATTGAATGTATTAGTAATTATTCTCCTATTTTATTTTTTTGTTAAGATATCTAATCTGCAAAGTTGAAGGAAATCAATGGAAAAACTTTTCTTTCTTGTTTCAGATGAACGTCTGTCCACAGGAACGAGAAATCCGGAAGAACCAACGACGAATGGCAAACTATAGGTGATGAAGAAAGAACCCCCTGAAGGGGAAAGGGGAAATATTTCAAAAAAACTCGTACGAGTCAGACAGATTAGTCATATACTTTCTACTATAAGTTTTGGGAAGTTGAATCAGTAGTCCATTGAAGCGACGAATCTCCTATGACTAAAGAGCAAATAAGAATAATTTCTCGTATATTCAAAGTGAACGGCCCTTTGGCATTCTGCACTTCATTGAATCCAAGGTACCTATTTACATGGTGAGTATTGCTAGGATCAAGGAGTTCCAAAGTACCATGAACGAAAACTTCTTCTGAGCGAAACCCTTTTCCTCTAAAGAAGAACATTACATCTGCCACATAGTAAAAAAACGGCAAATTTATCGTACTTGTGTAGAGACATTTTTTAATCTAAAAAATCTACTATGTGAGACAATAAATTAGGTGCTGGGAAACCCTCATAATGAGGACAGCCTTAAAAAAAAAACAAAGTATATGTGAAAAGGAACAAGAGCCCTGCATTGACGAGAACGTCCAAGTCGTCTACAACATTTAAAATAATCTCGAAAAAACACCGACATTAGAGACAAAATGCAAAAGAAAACAAACAGAGATAAACTCTAGAATAAAAACAATTAATGACAAATTTGGTGCACCTAAACAAAATGAACTCGAGTGATATAGAATTGAGCGTATTAAAAGAGACAAGTTAAGACGATTAGGCCGTTTGAAAAGACTGACAGAGAAAACAAAACAAGACAACAAGAAGGAACTAAGAAGTTGAAATTGATCATTAATCTATGGGCCTAAATGATATGCAGCAATAAATATACAAATGACTTCACGCTAATATCAAAAGATCAATTAGAAACAAGTGGTTAGAAGACATGGTAGATAATAGGAAGAAGAAGAGAAGACCAGAAAGACGTAGTGAACTATAGCAGATGAAGCCATGAATGAAAAAAAGCAAACAGGAGACATTGGATCCAAAAATGGAAGCAACAACAAATTAAAATTATTTAAAACCTACCTCCCAAGAGGTAATTTGCGAATCCCTGAAGTCGAAGCATCCAGAATCTTATGCTTTTCAAAAGAGACCAATACCTCCGTATGTGCAGTAGTAAATATTTTTTACATTAATTTTCAGACGTTGAAATTTAAGGTAAAAGAACTGGAACCTTTTATTTTTTCTTTAAATTTAAATGTTGATCTTCTATACAGGCTGTTACAAATTCGAGGCTCACCATTGGGATCTCGGAAACGGTAAGAGATACGAAGTCGGTTAAATTGGGGCAAAGTTGCGTATTTTGGTGCTGAATAATATTCTGTTCTGAAAAATCTTCTACGATTTATAGTTTTTGAAATATTTCCAAAAAACCGAAAAACGAAATTTTCTTTTTTATTTTTTTCTGAAGTTATTATTGCAGGGATCTTAACAAAATTAACACATTCTACAGGCACTTTTTTAAGCTCTTTACGATGATATTATTAGATTTTACTTAAAACGTTTCGTCTTGTTCTGATCATCATCAACTTCATTTTTTCTTATGGGCGCTACATTGGGTTTTAATACCAATGAATAGATCTATTTTTTCTGATGCTTTTCCATATATCATACATCCCTATTTAATAATTTGAAACAGCTGGAAATGCAAGAAATTGTTGAAAATAACACTGCAACGAAAAACATGGTATACAATGAAAACAAAAACCAAAAAAAGTTTGATACACCTTCGGAGTTTTATTTCGTTTATCATAAAAACAGATTTTTGAAAAAAAATTAGATATAAAAATGAAGGATGTGAATCCAAGAGAGACGTAGACTTTTAAAACGTATTGTGCTGACAGCAACAATTTAGTAATAGCAAGAGAAATTTACTTCCAACAATGACGATGACGCCTTACTTTCGTAATTACTTTCGATTACTTTCGTAATTAAATTATACATTTTTATGATTAAAGCAAGAAAGCATTACAAGAAATTATGTCTTTAAAAATCTCTCATTCTTGTAAATTTAAAAATGTATTGTGCTAACAACAATTTAGTAATAGCAAGATAAATTTGCTTCCAATAATACCCAGAAAGATGCCATCCACACAGAACAATATTATTAAGTTAGATAGAAACATTGCACTTTATGGATATTTTCATAAAACTCGAAGGACTTATCGAGATCGCCTTAATGATGATGATAATGAAGAATTATTAGAAGAGGTAATTCATAGTTATTTATAAAATGTTTAAAAATATGACACTACAAGAAAGAATGTTTCCTCGAGCAGTAACATCTTTTAAGATACGAGTTTTCTAAAGACATGCGCATAATTTAATTTGATATTTTCTAGCTTTTTAATAATAATAATGTATAATTTAATTACACATCTAATCAACTATTGTTTTGTAGTTGTCTTTCTGGATATTGTTGGAAGGAAATTTCGCTCGTTATTACTGAATTATTGTTGTTAAGACCACAATAATTTTTAAATTTACGTCTTTCTTGGATTCATAACATTCATTTTTAGATGTAAATTTTTTTCAAAAATCCGTTTTTATGATAAACGAAATAAAACTCCGAAGGTATCAAACTTTTTTTGGTTTTTGTTTTCATTGCATATCATGTTTTTCGTTGCAGTGTTATTTTCAACAATTTCTTGCATTTCCAGCTGTTTCAAATTATTAAATAGGGATGTGTGATATATGAAAAAGCATCAGAAAAAATAGATCTATTCAATGGTATTAAAACCCAATGTAGCGCCCATAAGAAAAAATAAAGTTGATGATGATCAGAACGAGACGAAACGTTTTAAGTAAAATCTAATAATATCATCGTAAAGACCTTAAAAAAGTGCCTGTAGAATGTGTTAATTTTGTTAAGATCCCTGCAATAATAACTTCAGAAAAAAATAAAAAAGAAAATTTCGTTTTTCGGTTTTTTGGGAATATTTCAAAAACTACAAATCGTAGAAGATTTTCCAGAACGGATTATTACTGAGCACCAAAATACGCAACTTTGCCCCAATTTAACCGACTTCGTATCTCTTACCGTTTCCGAGATCCCAATGGTGAGCCTCGAATTTGTAACAGCCTGTATATAAATGAACATTGGCTGGAAGAAGGGGCTTCATCCTTTTTCTAGAATTTTTTTTTTTTTGTAAATAACAGTTTTCATTTTAATGTTTAAGCAAATGTTAACAACTTAGCAACTGAATTATACTGCGAATTATGTGCTTGTTCTTAATTTAGTCATTGTGTCCTTGTATCGGTCGCCCTCTAAAGGTGATTTTAATGTGTTTTGTGATGTTATTACTTCTATTATGTTAAATATCAGTTGTCCCAAAAATGTCTCTAGTTTCAGCGTCCAAAAAACATTCACTTCATATAAATGCTGCTAAAACTGTCGCTATCTTGTTCAGCAAGACCTTAGTATCTGGCGACCTGTCACTTCGTATTGATAACCGTACTTTGCATTTTGCTAATGAAGCAAAAGATTTGGGTTTATTGTTGGACTCTAAATTAAGGTTTACAAATCACATCTCTATGTGTGTTCGCAAGGCATGTTCTAATTTAAAGCTGTTATATAACAGCAGACATTATTTGACTAAAAAATTGAAAATGTTGTCTGACAGCCTAGTTCTTTCATATTCAACCACTGCGACGTTGTTTACGGTCCCTGCATTGATGCCATTACCCGTAGTCGGATTCAGCTCGTGCAGAACTCATGCCTCAGGCTTATTCATTCCATTAGAAAATATCAGAGAATTTCTCATACCCTCTTGGACACTGGGTGGTTAAATATCGGAGACTTCTTCACTCGTCCTGCCTTTTTCATAAGATTATTCTAAATAAATGCTCTAGTTACTTATACAAGAAAATCTCGTTCAGATCGGATGTTCATCACTTAAATATTCGTTACAAAGGCTCTCTCACTCCTCCCTTTCATAGAACGTCGTTTTTTATATATAATAATATTCCCCTAAATTTTAAATCTTTACCTGCCACAAGCTTCAGAAGACGTATGGTAGATTTTTTGAAACACATCACTTAATTGTATTTTTTTTCCTTTAATAATTTAGTAATTATTTCTTTTAATTGTTTAATTATAAACATATTGAGCATATACTTTTTTAGAATTAATTGAAATCTCAGGGCCTAGTGATTTATTTGTTAGACAAGTTACAATACTGCACGAGGTTCCTATGCAATGTCGCAGTTTAAAATAGAAACAGAGACTCTCAAAGTATTTACTGAAATGTTGTTGTGCAAATTTACGAGCAACGTGGTGAATGGGTAAGTGAAAAAAATTAAATGACTTAGTAACAAATTTATTAAGTTCCAAAACTACCAACGTCAAACAATAAATTCAAAATATGTGTTCACATAGCCAAAAATATATATCAGTTGAAAAATGTACATAAATTACAATATAATTTGCTACGATGAATTGAAATTGGTAGATATCAACCTCGAATTCATCGTAAACAAACAGGTGAATTGTTTTCAGAGACCGCTAAGGCAAATACCTTGATCCGTGTCCCAAAAATTCTGAAAATCTTTGAATACAATGAAACAGTTATGTGGTGAAAGTGTTGCTTGATTATGGAACAAGTATATTGTAAATTGATGAAATGTAGTGTGAAATCTAACTTCGCTATAGCAAAACTCAATGTAACTATTCCATTTTGTGTTTGCCAAAACTCTAAACGCACCAGTTAAGATAAATCATTTGCACCGCATTTTTAATCATTGATTAAATTTAAGTCGTGTTTAGAATGTGATATTTAACGTAGATCCAGCATAATGTCAAACACCATCTAATTAACACTTAAACTTCAACTTAAATGTCAGTTAGAATGCGCCCGACATTATGCTGGATCTACGTTAAATATCACTTTCTAAACACGACTTAAATTTAATCAATGATTAAAAATGCGGTGCAATTGGCCACTAATCTGTATACGATCGGTTAAATACAATCAGTTCGTGTTGGGCATTAACTTCGTTATAGCAAATCGCAATATAATTATTCTATGACGTCTTTGCTATAAACAAATTCTAAAACGTACCAGTTAAGATAAATCATCTAATCTGTATACGATTGGTTAAATACAAAGATGGGGTGTCAAATCAAAAATTAACAACAATAATATTAATAAATTTTAAACTGTTTACCATTCTAGAAGAGATGTTCTCACCAACACTGCCCAAGGAAGACTTAATTTTACTGAAAATTTGCCCCACTTATATAGGGAAACAAACCAACAAAAACTTGCCCCAAAAGCCTCCACTTTCAGCATCTTCACCTTCGCCCCATCAAGAAGGTGGAGCAGATATCAGCGCTTGTTCCCACGGCGGTGCTTTAGGAACTCACGAGGAAGCTTTTTAACAACGGCTTCCTCGAATTCAGCAGCCTCCATCTGCTGAGGGACAGGCGTTTCAAAATCCGGAAATCCAACCTCCCTGACCGATGCGTTTGGAAATTCAGACACCGAAATTACAGGCCTAGAAGGTGCTGTGGTGTAATCTGGCATGGCCTCAGTATCCGAGTATCCGAGTAAAAAGTTCTCTGAATTTGGTTTTTAACCAATTGGTCGTACTTGGCGAGTCTATACTCAGAAGACCGTCTTCCAGGTTAGGTAAACTCTGCATTTAACAAAATAGAAATATAAGTAAAAGAAAAATCTTAATGAAACTTAATTTTCAGAATTCTAGGGGACCCTTTTATACAAACATAATGGAAAAATGGCACCAAAAGCCAAGAGAAATGAACATTTTACAAAATAAAAATAAAATAAAAATTCAAAGTGCGTATCCTTTTTATTTAAGTTTTATTTTATTCTAGAAAAGAAATAACACAGCAATATGTACATGATATACAACGCCATCAATTCTCTTATGTTTTGGGTATCGTGGGGTTGGGTGTAAAAGCAGAAGTGTACACCTTTTTGCGTGTTCACATACCGAACTTCGCCCCGCTTTGTTTTCTGTCATATTGTATTCTTTTTAAGTTGCATTGCTGGTGTCTGTGTTATGAAGGAAATAAAGACAATATTATTATTATTCTATTTCGAAAAAAGAAAATTGTGGTGGTACCTATATTTTTAGTTTTTTCTTTAAAGCATTTCGTATCTTGCCAAATTTTAAATGCTGTTTATTTGTTCTTTTGCCATTCTCATATCAGCTATTGTATACTGATGTGGGGTCACTCTGCGGCGGCTCGAAGAATTTTTGGTTTGCGATTAGATTAGATTACAGAGAAGACTGTTGTTTCTCATTTATTAAATTCAGCATTTTAACTTTGCCTTGACTTTTCATATTAGAACGTGTACATTTTGTTAAAACCATCTCAATGAGTTGACTGAACAAGGAGGGATCCATCGTTATCAAACCAGGAATACAACAGATATTAGATCACGTTTTCTAAGATTAAGCAAAAGCCAAAGTGGCCCTAACTTTATTGCCATTAATCGTTTACCAAATTTTGTAAGGAACCTTCCAATGTCAGAATTCAAAAGCTTTTGGCTAAAGCTTTTTATTCTTGGGATGAGTTTTTGAGCGTCTCCTTTTCTACGCTTTTATGATTTATTCAGTTGTCAGACATACAAGTATACCACTTTTAATGTGATAATTAATGTATGATATTTTGTATATGATTGTATTGTAGGTTGTGGAATATGAATTGTGACGACTGTGTAATTTTGGCACAATAAAATTATTATTATTATAAACAAAAACGACAGATTGGACAACAAAAACACAACAAGCATTAACAATTCTGTGGAAAAAATTCATAGTTATAATTATTGTAAGCAAGATGTTGTAACTACAAGGAAAAAACTGCAATACATTTCAAAGAATTATTTTATACCTTGACATCGAATAAATATGAAATAAAACAAGTAGTATGCTGTTGGTGTATACGTATTAGCAATTGAATTAAAGTAGCAAGAAAATGAAACTCATAAAACTTTAAACTATTTAGATATACCTAATGTGATATTAAAATTGTTGGAATGAATATGAAATTAAGGAATTGTCTTTAATAAAAGCAATAAATCTAATGTAGGTTGTTGGGTTTAATATATTACATTTAATTATCTTGGATGAACCGAAATATTTGGTAAAATAAGCAAAACACAAAAATAATATGATAAGTACAAACGAAGCAGACGATTGCAAATTATTCCGGCGAGTGTACACCAGTTTTTGTGAAGTCGCGGTATTCTTTGAGCGACTTGCATACATATCTACTAACATTTAAATAATTTATATGTATGTACGCATTCGAGATTCACTTTTTCAATTGTGCCGCGGAACAATGCGAGCGACAGGGACGGACGATCAGATCTGACGGAAACAGTAGCTCTGATGCATTCCAAAAAGAGATGGTTATATGGAGACATTCAATTGTAAGAAATAAGTACATGCGATTTATTTTGTAACGATCAAGCGGCGAGGTTTACTCCGACCATTTTTATTATAATAGGAATACGTTACCTGGCAATTATGAGGACAAGTTTTCAAAAAAAAAATAAAATAAAAGGAAAACAAAGAATATTGTTTCGGATATAAAAAAAAAAGAAAACGGCCCAAACCTGAATCCTTCAAACTCGTCATTTTCGTCTGAATCTGAAATTGTATAAATACATACAATAGTTACACTCGCAACGCATACAAAATTACAGAGCAACTTAAATAAATTTAAACCTGTTCCACTAGAATCGTGTACATTTTTTTTTTTGTTAAAACTAATACATTTTTTTAATATTGATGAAGGTTTTCTAAAATAATCTATCTTCGGCTTTGTTTATGATAAGTTAGCGCGGCTATTATTTCTGAAGACGCCTCTGTTTCAAAGTTATTTCTTGAACAATGCCGGAGAAGCGTAGCTGGCGGATATACGAAATATAATTTTTCAGAACTGTATCAATTTTAAAACTGCAATATATTTGAAAGTTAAACGCACGCTCGGAACTCGTACCCGGAGAATAAGTGCGAAACTTCGGTTAGCGAAATTCCTGGCACAAAAACGTTCCCAATAAAAATACTTCGGAAAGTTCGCGTCCGGGAAAAATTGTATAAGTGATTTTTTATGTTGTCCTGATTTCTCGGTTATGTAGAGTAATTTTTGTTGAAGTTAGTCTAAGTGCAAATAATCTTTCTGATATTGAATATAAAATATAATTTTTCGCCTCTTTTATTATAACAATAACAAATCAGAAAAGATAAAAGGGGTACTTGAAATAAGGTACCTAACAATGAAGAGGATGGAATAGTGAAGAGACTTTCCGTTATTTTTCTATATCATCTCCCTCGAATTCAATAATATATGGATGATTATAAACTATAAAATATAATAAGAAATATTTATTACAATTCGTCGTACCTGTCATTTAAATGCAGCTCTTCTTTTTCCAATATGAAAATAAGTCTTTTAAAAGAACTAGAACCATGAATCACCATGTATAATTAAATAAAACCATGTTACGTTGATCTACAAATAGCTTTTTCTGTACGAGAGAGAGAATTACTCTAATTGTACTGTGCATAAAGATGAACTTTTCGCTAGTTAGTAAAAGGAGATCAGGAATTTTTATCGTGTTAATTAATTCTTCTCCTCAACGTCTTCTCGAACAAAAATGGTAAGCGGAGCGGTTCTTTGAAATAAATCGTAATAAATTATCTTACCGAGCTGAATAAGTATCACGTAAATTTCATCAGAACATAGTACTTAGCTGGAGACATATCTCCGTGTAGAAGAGATATAATGCACGTTTTGATATCGAACTTACTCTTACAGTTTGCTTGTAGTGACTTCTCGATAAGTCTTAATTGTAATGTAAGCTTATTACAATTTATAATTGGTATGTTTATGCTAACAATAAACGTTTAATAAGGAACCAAGTCGAGATATTAAGAATTTCAATCACGAATTATAATTTTTAATTAAGGCAGAGTATTGTGAACTTGCAGACTTGTAACTGGTAGTTTTTGCTGCATGTCTAGTGGACCTGTCACCTATCAATCAGAAGCAGCGCGACCGCTTTTTGTCAAGCCTTCATACTGGACGCTAGTTTTGTCTGAGTGCCCTTTCGGCATCGGATACGAATATTTAAAATAGCCGAACTTACCATCCTTGCATAACAATGACGTCTGTTACCCTTTTTTTACGCCGCTAATTTACCTTGAGTATTTTATGTAAAAGTATGAGCCCTAGAATCGATTAAGATATTATCTCTTTAATGTTTATATTGTTCGTTATCGAAGTTAATCTTGTTTTCGTGCTGTAGAGACTTGGCGAATGGAAAACATTTACTTTCTTGTTAAACAACTCATTTTAAGAATCAAAGCATCAACATATCAGATAGAAAATTCTTACTCCACATTTGTATTTAAATTAAAGTAACACTTTTCAATGTTATTGATATTGGAAATAAAATATTTTTTAAATAACAATAATCTACGAGGGGAGTTTTTTATGTTATCGACCTAGCCATGAAAACTATCGGGATGTCAAGTTTCTTTGACATTTTATACTGTCATCTTGAAGCTTGGTTCCAATCGCTTACCAATTGCCATTCTTATGTCAATTTAAAGAAGTGAACATGAGTGATTTGAAACTTGAACACAGAAGCGTCATAAAACTTCTATCGAAAGAAGGCAGTAGCCCGAAGAATATTCATGGGGAAATGGTGGCTGTGTATGGAGAAAACAGCCTGTCCTATTTTCAAGTCAAATATTGGTGCAAGCAGTTCAAATGGGGCAAGGAATCCATTCATGATGACCCAAAGCGTGGAAGACCTTTGGAACCACAAACTGAAGAAATCATCAATAAAGTTGAAGATTTGGTGTTGAATGACCGACGAGAAAACTTTCAGTTATTGCTAGAGAAATAGGAATATCAGAAACGAGTGTTTTTAAAATTCTACACGAAGATTTGGGATTGAGAAAAATGTCGGATTCCCAAGCTGCTCAGTCCTGAACAAAAACTTTGCAGGCGACAAATTTGCGAGGAGAATTTGACTGCTTTATCCCAAGATGAAGACTTCTTCTATAGAATTGTAACTGGGGATGAGACACCACTGGGACCCTCCCACGAAACAAGGGGCTCTGCTCCACCCAAGAAGGCAAAACGAAGTTTTCTGCGGAAAAGTGATGGCCATAGTTTTCTGGGACGCGGAGGGGATTCTCTTAATTGAGTATATGCCAAAAGGGACTACAATAACGGGGAATGTTTATAAAGACACAATTAAGAACTAGAAAGCGGCTATGCGCGAGAAAGACCCCACAATGCTCGGAAAACTCTGCTTCTGCACGACAATTGCAGAGTGCATAATGCACAAAGTGTTTAAGCCGTAGTCAATGAATACGACTTTGAGGAATTAGAACATCCTCCTTAAAGTCCCGATCTCGCCCCCTGTGACTATTATCTCTTTCCAAAACTCAAGAAACACTTGAAAGAGCGTCGCTTTGAATCCAGTGGTTACTTGGAAAACGTTGTGGAGTCTTATTTTGCAGAATTACCAAAAGAATTTTTTTTCTAAGACATAGCGTTATTAGAAAAACGTTGGAATAAGTGTGTTCTTACGTTGAAAAATAAAATTTTGTTTGTTCTTTAATCGTTGCTTTCATAGCTACGTAGATAACATAAAAAACTCCCCTCGTACTTTTGAACTATCCTGACATTCTTTTTCAAAACTATCTATACATATAATTAAGTACACCATACAACAACTTATATTTTCCTTCTAAATTTATTCCAAATGACTTTTCTGAGACAAGAAAAAATAACAGCTTTTGCTCAATTTCACCAATTTCATCAAATTTCAGTCTATTGAAGATAAGCGTTCTGCTTTCGCACTTGAGAAATAGATGATACACAAGGAATAGGAAAGACATTCGATCTTCAAAATTTTAGAGCCTTGCCCTTACAAAGTTCAGAAGCCCTATTCGAGTCTTCTCTTTAAGATAAGATTTTCAAGCTTTGAAAATATTTTTCCTTGCCCATCACTTCACATCATTTAAGTCCTTAGGAAAAATCTCCAAATATGAAATGAGCACCTGTAATTTCAATGACTTTTTGCAACTGAAATTTCTATAGGTTTCCATTCAACTTTTTACATGTCCCCCCCCCGACGTCTGGGTCCTGTTTCCTTAAACAGAACACAAATGGATCGTGAAAAGCCAAAAAATGAATGGCTGGTGAAATGTTTTTCTTTAGTGTAAAGTAGTACTGGACCAGGGCATTTGGTACATGCAAAAATCATTGAAGATAGGCCAAGAAAGGATATGAAACAACCGAAAAAGGGCCCAAAATCCTTGGAAAACCCTAATTTTTACTCAATATTCAATAACTATCGATTCGAAAGTTTTATGCCTTTAAGAGGAGTTGAAAAATAAAGAACCTCTACAGAATTTCAGCAGCTTGTGTTTTATATCGATTTCTTCAGTGTACCCAACTGATTCGGTTCAGAAATGTAAAGGCATTTTGGGGTATCGAAGAAATGGAGAATTTTTTAGCGTTTTGAGGTTTTTTCGGTGATTTTTAACCGTTTTTTAATTACCCAAGCGACATTGGTTCAAAAATAAAAATTCATTTTGGGCCCTACAAGAGAGATGTATTGAAATTTATTCATTATGGAAGTGAAAAACACTTTCCTAGAAGAAACCACATCCTAAGTGACCACCAGCACGGATTTAGAAGAAATAAATCTACTCAAACCGCACTGGACGAAGCCCTCGGTCAGATTCTTCAAAATTTCAACGAAAAGAAAAGAACCCTGAGCCTTTTTTTTGACATGAGCAGGGCTTTTCACACCATGGATCATCAACTCTTACTTAAAAAACTCGAACTAATGGGAATAAGAGGCACGCCTCTCCAGTGGATAAATTCTTATCTTACAAATAAAAAAAGCAGAAAAAGAATCCATAAAGACACATTACAGGGACCGTGCCTGTCACCGACGTCGTTTAACTGCTTTATTAACCATCTACCCAAAGAATATCCAAACACTAAGAATATACTATACACAGTTGGTCTGGCCAAAACTACGCATACGGTTATTGTGAGTAAATGAAGGAGAGGCTCATTGAAACTTGTGTGGAAATGAAATAGAAATATTACAATGTTGCGTGCGAAGGTAGGAATGCTGTGGCCGGAGCGTGGCCCGCGTTATCAATCGGCAACGTCGATTGATGTACCTATTTAGTTTACTCATGCGCTTTCTGCTATTCTATCCTTCATTTACTCACGATAAACGCATAGGCAGTGGTGGCCAGGCCAACTATGTATGCTGCCGATTTTAATGTTATCATCTCTGACAGCTCCGACAGTTTGAAAGACGTAACAGCCGAATCCGCTGTTAGAGATGTCTGCAGATGGTGCTTTGAAAACGGAATAAAACTTGACATCGATATAGTGGAATTCTACACAAACAATAGTACAACAGGCACCTCCACACTTTTAAGAATAGAAGGGAAATCTATCGAAAGCATCGCAGCAACCAAATTCCTTGGGCTCTACCTAGATCAGAAGCTAACTTGAAGTATGCACATCGACCATATTCTCCCGACGCTCAGCTCTGCCTGCTACATTATACGTAATATTAGATTGACAGTATCAACCGAAATACTAAAGTTTCTATATTACGGACTCTTTCAATCCGTCTTGTCTTACGGGGTAGTACATTGGGGAGCCGCTTAAGGAGCCAACCGAGTATTTGTTGCCCAAAAAGCGCCATCTGATGCATGAAGGGATTGAAGTCGAGGGAGTCATGTAAAAGCTTTAAAAATTTTGGCTTATTAACGTTTCCTTCGTTATACATACAGTATGAGCATAAATGTTTGAGGACAAGTTGAATTTCCCGCCTTTCAATATTTTTCTTAAGTTGGTCAAATGCATAGGTTACAAAAAAAATAGGCAAGTAATTTGTTTATTTTAAATACAAGAAGCGGCAATAACTACTGACAGGTACATTAGGCAAACGCGTCCCATTTTGTCTTATAAATTCTTGGAGCCGGCTGCAAATTTTACACAGGCGACACTGAACAAAAATTAATTTCTCAGGACGGCCACACACAAAGAGTAAAAATTACTAGATAGAGACGCGAGAAATTCAACTTGTCCTCAATCATTTATGCTCATACTGTATATGATCTTTTAATACTCGTATATGCAAAAGAAGCGTTTAGAGATCCACTCACATGTCACACGAAACAATAACGAACATCAAGTTCCTTTCTCAAGACTGACACTGGAACAACATACTCCTCAATATATGGGAACCAAATTGTACAATAGATTACTGTTATTAGATAGTTCTTTCATAACAACCACCTTAAACAGTTATAAGAGAAAACTGAAAGTCTATTTAACCCATAAATATTTCTATTCTATTGAGAAATTTCTGAGCGATTAAAAATTGTATAAATGTTGTACAGGATTTGTAATATGTATTTTGTATGAATTGTAACTGCATTTGTGTAAGGTAATTGACACGGCCATGTCACTTCAAGGCTCAAGGCTCAAAATCCAGAGGTGGGCCTACCTTTTCATAGACTTTATAACTTTCATAAAACCAGTCTTTTATTTCAAGTATTTTATGGCGGGAGCACCACCCCACCTTGATTATTGAGGATTTTAACTCGGTTTCAATGTTTTCATAAAAATATGTCGATTATGTCGATTATTTAATTCGTTTTTGAGGCGGGACACCGTCCCACCTGGATTTGTTTTTGAAGGATCTTGGGCCTTTTTCGGTTTCATGTCCTTTCTTGGTCTTTTCACAGATCTCATATTCTTGTTTGTCTTTATTGACTTTGCATTTATGTTTTTCTTTTATTGGCTCCAACATGACTTCTAGATATTGAAACTATCATCTTAATTCAAATATTGCTCTGACTATATGAAGTGTAACTATAAAATATATGCAAACTGTCAACCGGTTTCTGTAACACAACAATTTGATAATAAATAAGACAGAGGAGGAAACATACTGTATTAAGGATCGGTCTACCTATTAGTTATTCGGCGAATAACTTGATTTTTCTGAATGATCGTTTGATTTTAGGAATTGTTTCCGTGGTAATTATAACTATTATGGCCGATTCTTCACTGTGTTTATCCTAAGGTTAATTTATCTGGCAGATGGAATGTGACGCACAGTTGGCTGTACACAAACTATGTGTCACATTCTAACAACTAACAGGTAAATTTATCTTTAGGATAAGGCGGTGAAGAAATTGGACATTAGTCAGTTTATCAGGAGATGGAAAGACCGGCCCTAAGTATATTAACGACAAAGACTTCAATAGAATGGATTCGGTGCACGCGTCGCGTATTCCCACAGCTTTGTCTTTTCCGAAATATTTTCTCTTTTGTATTGACCATCGTACTACATAAATTTGTTTACGCATGGTATATCTGTACCGTACGTAGCTGCGTTAGATGTAAATCTAGCAAAATAAAATATTTCAAGCAACAAATAATATATTGCGATATAAATAGTACAAACAGTAAAGACTTCCATTTAAATATATTAGCCATGTTTCTGCAATGTGTTTAACCTTTAAGTCACCTGCAATAACCAGCAGAATGAAATACGAGCGCGCATGTGATTTAACAGATTTTCAGCGGCTAGATTAAAATCGCGCATGTAAGCCCTGGTTTATTGTGCGTGGATATTCACATCCACATGATTTTATGGAGCTCCTCGTCCTCGTCTAAAGGAAGTGAGCGCAAGAAATGCCTTCCGAAAGTCATATCTGACGATTTACGCCGGAGCGTGCGGCGAAAGAAAAAGACGTATGCAAAAGCGTTTAAAAGGTACGATTTAAATGGCCGACGCAATTTTCTAATAACGTTTTAGATGTAATTAATCTCGGAAAGGAGCGACTAACGAAGCATGAAGATTGTTCCAGAGAATATTCGTGATCAAATGGGAAGAGTTACTACCTACTTTCCTGATTGTTTTAATTAATGATGTTAGTGATAAATGAAATTATACAGTTTATTATTATAATAGTATCGTTCTGCTAATATTAAACTGCACTCGGTGAAATTTATACTCTAGGAAAGTTAATAATGTTAATCTTGATTTAACTGCGAACAATTTTAGATATGAAGGCATTCACATAAAAAAAGGCATTTCGAACTTTATCATTTTTTATTAATAAATGAAGACGTGAACGCATGCAACAATAATACTAATATGTACCTAATAAATAACATAATTTTTATTTTATTACTTATATAATCAGCAGAAGATTAAATTTCGAGAAAATGCGAGTGTATGCGCATGAGAACAATAAAAGGGAGAGAGTCATCGTGATACCTTGATTTGCTAACCGTAATGCAGTATCGATCTGTGTTGACCCGTCATAAAATATGACCTTCAGGTCGTAGGTCAAATGGACTCATTCTATATTTCCAGTATCCGATCTCCCAAGTTTATGCGTATGATAATCATATACATACAATAAAACTTATATAAAGGCAATTTTGTTTTAAAGTATATTTTCACATCATCCCGAATACTTCATTTTATTAACAACAATAATCAATATTTTGCTAATATATTTGTTAAAACAAGTTTATTTAAGTTGCCTGCTTTCATGGTTCTCATTACCCCATCACGTGGGCAATAAGAGCCAATTCCATTTTTATTTTAAATGAATATATTATAATTTCTGTTAATGGAATGTTCAGGAATGATATAGTTCATCATCATCAAGCCTTGCAATCTTGGCTAACGCAAGTGCGTTTTAAAAACCGTTTATTGGAGGGCGGGGGGGCAGGGGTTAGGCCTCGTTTCATTACAGTGTATTACAGTTCCTTATGTGTCCTGGCTTCATGCCACTCCGCCCCTATTCTGGCATTTCGATTTCCAGTCTGTTATTCCCAGCGTTCTTATGTGGGTCCTCTATTTCGTTCTGGCACCTTTTTCTTGGTTTTCCCCTTTTCCTTGGGCATAATGGGATCCATTGTGTTATTCCTTTTATCATTTCTGTCGAATTTCTCCTCATGATGTGTCCTGCCCATTTCAGAATCTTCTTATAGTTTCCCCTTCAAGTTCATCTTCTATTTCTTTAATGTCTTTTAGTTTTCTTTCTCCATTTCGTATTATATTTGGCCACAGTTTGATTCTCATTATTTTTCTTTCTGCTATTTTCAAGTCTTCCTCTTCTTTTCGTATTTATTATTGATGTTTCTAGGGCACACGTGAGTGTGGGTCTCATTAATCTTTTGTATATTTTTATCTTAGTCTTTTTAGAAATTGCTTTGCTTTTCAGAAGGTATCTATTTCAGCCTTATGATTGCTTTCCTTTTATAATTCTTTCTTTTACTCGTTCTTTGCCTGATTGCCTTACCGTCGTTCCTAGATAGATGAGACTGTTTCGAATTTGTATCTCTGTATTTTCAGGTGTTTTTGTGTTTTTCCTTCTTCTTTTTCTACTTTCATATACTTTGTTTTATTCTGATTTATTTCCAATCCATATTGTCCTGCTTCTCTCTCTATTTTTGCTATTGCTAGTACTAGTTTCTGTCTCGAGTTTGTCACTATTGTTAAATCATCTGCGTATGTTATTCTACACTTGGAATTCATCCGTTGTGCTTTATCTTCTTCTTCTTCTTCTTCTCGTTTTATTGGCCGAGCAAATTAAATGCTCATTAACCAGTCACTGAATCTAAGAGCAGGCTGCCTTGTCCACAATACCATAGTAACACAAGTATTCGATGTAGATGTCGAGAAATTAATAATTCTGAAATAGGGAGATAGGTAAAGGATAATACTCTTCTTGCTTCTACTTCTTCTTGTTTTATTGGCCGAGCAAATTAAATGCTCATTAGCCAGTCACTGAATCTAAGAGTAGGCTGCCTTGTCCACAATACCACAGTAACACAAGTATTCAGTGTATATGTAGAGAAATTAATAATTCTGAAATAAGGAGATAGGTAAAGGATAAGACTCTTCTTGCCGCAGGGCACATTGCAGCTACCACAGAAACGGGATTACAACAAAATACTAATAAAGTGAAGAGGAGCAAAGTGGGTAAGTAAGCGGTAAGGGAAGCAAGCTCTATCACAGTTTGTTATTGGTTACTTCTAAGTAGTCGTGTATCATACAATATCTTCCTGTTTTGAGAAAAATTGGTTAGAATTGTTTACGTTTAACATTAAGGGGGCGAATGCAACCACTGTGATAAGGATTAAAAATATAACTGTATTCTTTTAAAGCCAGTGTCAATAAAGGACATTAGGACATATATGAAAAGGGGTACGTAATTCGGAGAGTCCAAGACTCCAATTCTGTGAAGATGATAGGGGCAGCAAGAATCGTTACGACAGAGTCTATATATTATACAAATCATTTTGCGGAGCAAATTAATGGTTTCAAAGCATGGCTTAATGTTTATTTTAGGTTTAAGTGCATAAAAAGATTTGGCTTTTGATTTCGAGAACACATTCCAAATTTCCTGCCAGCTTATTATGATATTATTTTTACCTTTGTTTATTATTTCTTTGGAGTCAAGCTATTGGGATAAAATCCTTCCTTTGCTAATTTATTTGCTATTTCGTTGCCGGAGATTCCTCTATGTCCTGGAATCCAAACAGTTCTAATGTCAAACTCCCCTCGGTTTAAATGGAAAATTTTGCTCTTAAATTCCAAAAGGGTTGAAAATTTTTTTCCTAAAATACCGATTGCTTTCAATGTGCTAAGACTGCTCAGCGAATCAGAGAGAATGATTGCCTTCTTTAGTTGTTTCTGTTCGATTGATTTTACTGCTTCAAGTATCGCTATCATTTCCAACTTGAATACCGAGAGATCGTCTCTAAGCTTCTGTTTAATTTCCGCATATTTGTCCACAAAAATTCCGATTCCTGCTTCTTTATCTTCAAGAGATTTTGAGGCACCAGTAAAGATTAAAGAGAATCCAGGCCACCTGCTATTAACCAGATCTTGGAATAATGCTTGAGAGTGGGTCATCGGGCGTTGACTGCAAATTGTTTTGTCGGGCCCAGTTGATGTCGATAGGCAAATCCGTAATTTGACACCAGAACCTAAATTCATAACAGGGTGCGTCAATTTTAGTGAATTCAGCAAAAAGTTCATTGTAACGTTGAACCAGAAGTGGAGGGCTTGTTTTTCTCCAGATATTGGTGTTTGGGTTTAGTAAAAGGTCGCTCATCTCACCTACTTTTGCTGCGACATTCTTTTGCTGAGAACTGCCATGCAGCGGCTAGCCATTTACAAAGGACAATTAAAGGGCTTTCTCCTATTTCAACCAAAATGGCCATGGTTGGGGTAGAATTCAAAAACCCGATGCAAGTTTTCAGGGCCTTGAATTGAATTCTCTCTAATTTTATTTGAACACTTGGAGGGCGAGGGAGGGTTATGGGCCCAGAGAAGTCCAAATGCGACCTTACTAAGGCATTTATTGTCAACATCAGTGCGAATGGATAATTAAAATTATAGTTTAAACCACTTGCAGACCGGAGTTACATTTTTTAATTATGTTGCTAATTTCTGGTTTAACCCTCCGGTACCCGCGTTAGTTTTTGTAACACATGCACCCGCGTGGTGTCTGCGAGACGCCATACAATTATTGGGTCGTACTGGGTCCGGCAATAAAATTGAACGGTTTTCAATGGGATGCTTTGAAGAAACGAAGAATATATTTGCACTACTTATTACTAAAACTAACAATACAATTCTAGAAATTTGTTATAACATTTTTAGTTTGCAAAGATCACATGACCACGGGGACGGGTAGAGTAAGTACACTTCAGACTTTAGAAACCCCCACAAAAAAAAATCCGGAACTGTCAAGTCCGGCGATCTTGCAGGCCATGAGAGTTTGCATGATAGACTGGGTCAGGATTTCTGACGGTCCCGGATTTTTTTTTTAAATTTCTAAGTCAAAGTGTATACCGATCTATCTTGAACTCAAAGAGAGGATTCGTGAAGAGATAAATCGATAAGCGACGATTTACTCAGAAAAGTTATGTTCAATTTCAGGAACAGATTGTAGCAATACATAGAAGAAGATGGTGGTCATCTTAGGGATGTGATCTTTGAACTATTATTTGTAAAAGTTGTCATACCTTTCAAAAACTAACGTCTACTAGACGCCGAAGAAGCTGATGCCCGGTTTCACCAACTTTTTAAGCAGAGCTTAAGTTTAAGTGGTGTTTGAACTATCACCATTTTGTAGATTTAACAAAATGTTGATCTGCATAATTGATGCTTAAGTTATTTTGAAATGTCAGTAAATGTATTTGACATTATACTGAACATACGTAAACATTCTAAACATAACTTAAATTTCTGCTTAAAAAGTTGGTCAACAGGAACTTAACTTCTAAAATTCTTAGTCTCAAATATGACTATACACTGCATAATGTATACTATCTGTATAAGTGTATTAAAGGTACATAGTCAGTTTGTATCTCACTATTTAAGGAAGCTAAGCAAAATTCATTGACGAACCTGGTCACTTGTCTGTTGTCCGGATAGGTTGAGTTTCAACTTTTGGTCCAAGTAAATTCCTAAAAATTTCGCATTATTCTTATAAGACATTATGGCATTATTGATCTGTATGCTGTTGACTTCTGGGGGAATAATTTTCCTAGTAAAAATCACGCAATGACTTTTATCAATGCAGATCTCAAGGTCACTGGACAGCAGCCATTCATCCAGTAGTCGTAGCGATTCATTGACCAAATCCATAGCGTTCTCTATTGACGTGGAGGACTTATAAATGACTAAATCATCCGCATACATTCCTCAATAGATTTCACGTAAAGTGTATAAAGTAAAGGGCTTAAGGATGATCCTTGGGGAAGGCCTTTTGAGGATCTTCTCGGGCCGTACAATTCTCCATCATATTTGACGAAAATCTGTCTCTCTGTTACGGTGTCCATGATCAAATAATTAATTTTTCGTTGTTATTACTTGGAATCGCACTCTTGCCTTAATATCGTCCAAGGTCGCTTTCACGAGGTCTCTGAGTTTTTGCGATATTCCTAGTTCTTAGGTCATTTATTGTTTTCCCCCATGAAAATTGAGTCGAAAGCTGTATATGTTATAGTTACGTCATTTTAATGGTTTTTCCTTTTAAAAAGATTGATGGCAAATATTATATGTATTTTGGTAGTTTAGTTGTTAATTTGTAATTAATAACAAAAAGAAAATAAGTACATTTGTAGTAATGGTTGGAATTTCTTGCACATGAGTGTATGTTCACCCTTCATAGCGGTATTTAAAAAAATTTGCATCATAAATGAAGAAAACAAACATTTGAATTTTACATAGTAAGACCAGAAATTATGCAAATATGTAGATTAGTAATATAAGAACAAATGAACATGTTTAACAAGCACTTCAATTATTTTAATAATGAACGAGAAACATTTTCTTAATTACGCTATGTAAATAAATGTAAGTACATAGTTTCTATAATTATTAAATAATTATACTCCAGCGCATGTCAATAGGTAGTATATTCGTTGAATTACTATAAATAAATGGCACTTCTAATCAGCTTCTGTTCGAATGTTAATGTACACATGTACGGAATAGGTTTTATCGAATTGATTGAGTATAATTGACCAATTGTCATGTCAAGTTTAATTATGTCTGTCGTAGGCTCGTTAGATCCCCGGAATTTTTCGCTAAGCATATGTCACATATAAGGGCATAGTTGTAAACGACCTTTTGTAAATTTTAGCCCTTATGCATGCCGGCGTTCGGAATAGGTTTAATTAATTTATTTCGATGCGCCCGGTCGCACGGGACGCAAACATTAAGATGTTTTGTATACGGGTTTTATCTGCCCATCTGAATGTTAATTCGAGTAAAATTTTTAATTAAACGCTTCTTAAACAGCCACATTTAAATACGTCATTCGCAATTAAGTGGTGGGCTGAAGGCGCACTTCGAAAGGGCATCGGTAATTTTTAACTTTTCAGACACATGGTGAATTATTTCGTTAATGGAATGACAAGTACACTATGTTTCCGCCGATGCGAGGCAAGAAAGAATGCCGAGTTACAGGAATTCTATATCGTTTCTTATGCCTGTTAG
Source organism: Dorcus hopei (assembly GCA_033060865.1). Taxonomy (NCBI): domain Eukaryota; kingdom Metazoa; phylum Arthropoda; class Insecta; order Coleoptera; family Lucanidae; genus Dorcus; species Dorcus hopei. The sequence continues at coordinate 53,287,756 of CM065419.1, forward strand.
AAATTAATATATGGCCGAGGTTGTCACTTTTTATAACAATACACACAGGTTTCCAGTTATTTTACTTTGACACCAAAATCAATTTTATTCTATTTATCTTTTTTTTTTCTTTTCTCTAATTTGTTATAATAACATCTTCCAGTTTTTAGACTTTAATTTCTGTACCTGATTTTACGCTCACGTGTTCATTTTTTGTCTCTACACACGCATGGGCACGTCTCTTCCATTTGATATCACTTAAAATTTCATTTGCTGGCTTTAGGCAGAAATAAAATATAAAAATTACAGAAAATATTGATGCCTAAGTACAGTATGCCTCCAACATAATCACTTTACTAGATAAAAAACTTAATTGGACACATTGTCAAAGAAAATGTATAGGTAATAAAAATATTAATGTGCATCACACAGTAACTCTGTATTTTCTGAAAATCTAAAAGATCGAATGAAATATTAAGATTTGTTTATTCAGTTCATCACATTCTTGCAATATTTTGCTCGCATATCTCGTTGCACATTCAAGCGTGTAGTTATTATTAGTAATAGGACTTACAAGTAGACTTTTTAAAAGATGTGCATCCGAGATTGACAGTTGTCAGTTAAGAACGAGTTTTACCTATGAATATTACTTCTCTGAATGAATCCAATAAAATAAACATTTATTCGCATACCAATAAGATATTAATTTATTTCCCACATGTAATTTATACGTAGTTATAACCGTAAACGAACATCTTAAATGCAAATAAATCCGCATCGATGCGTCCGGCAAAAAGCGAACGACGAAAATAAAAATAATTAATGAGAGCGCGTTTATTATTTAAAAATGCAGATACGTCTACGTGCAACTTTTTGAGCTGAGCTATGGCGTTTCTGAAATAAGCAGATGTCATTTAGAATGATTAGTTTAAATGCGGCGATTCCTATAGCCGCTCGAAGAAATTAATATTTATGTTCCAGTAAATGTTGCAAACGGCTTTAAATTGTTACGTTACATGTTTTACTTTAGCAATTAAGAGCTGCGTTATTACCCTATTGTTTTTTATTTACCCCGAGTATTTTTATGGCACGATCAACTGTTAATCTTTCGAAGCATCTGTTACTTCGGTTCGGTATTAATATTCAATTATTTTACTTTTACGCTGGAAATATTTTCAGCTAGTTTTCTCAGTAGTTTAAAATTCACTTAACAGCTAATTCTTTAAGGATGTGGTTCGATAATGGGTAATGGTCTCGATATTAACTACGTGCAGAAATAATTATCTACGAATGTTAATAGCAACTAGGAAAAGAAAATTGCCTCACAGTTTCTAAATCTAGAACTTAACGATGTGTATTACCTATTAATTTTCAAAGAATATTTCTAAAATTCGCTCAGACATTTCAAAGTACAGAAGAAAATTACGCGAAATTAAGGGATTATCCTGCATAAAAGAAACTAGAAGTTATTAGAAAGTGTTATAAATTGTTATTACATAAGTAAGTTATTTCAATATACTTTAAATGTAACTGCTCCAATTATGTTCTATTTTATAATGATTTCTGTGAAATTGTGAAGCATTGAAATAAATAAATTAATAGGAATTCAGACCAGTATAAAGCGAAAATATTGAGTTAAATAACTAACGAAAATAAATAATAATACCTAATATAATTTCAGTTCAAGGACTGATCTAAAAATAAATAAAAATTATTAAGCAAAAGATGTGGAATGGATTCATGGGATTTGTAAAGAAATAACAATCAAATATTGCTGTTAGATTGAAGAAATATTTCATTAATACTGTATCCACATTAATTTCTAATAGAAAGATACTATTGTTGAACCAACTCATATTGACACATTAACAGTTCTCTATATCCCATTTCTGAAAGCGAATTAAATAGAATTATTACTGAATTATCAGCAAAGGGCTCTGGAGGTTTTGATGGCATACCTTGTTCACAATTGATGCATGAAAAAGAAGCGTGATCACACTTTTATTGTAAAACATTTTTAATAAATCTATGTATATCGAGGGAAATTAATTCTTAAACAGACTAACAAATCGTGCCGGTTCTAAGGGTAAACAGGTCGCTTTCTGTAATTATAGACCAATACTCTTTATTTGAAGTTTTACCATACTCTCCAACAATGTTTCTATATGAGGCTATCAAATTATTCAATTCTAAATGCTTTAAGCAGAGATTGCAATATCAGTTTGGTAATAGAAGAATCAGAATTGCTCAACTACAGTTATGCGATTCTGCCAATTACAAACAATTTTAAATTATCTTAAAGAAAACTCGATGACAAAGACTTCAAATGGCCTTTGTGTTTTCTTTGATCTCACCTGAGCTTTTGACGTGGTGGACTACAAATTACTCTTAAATAAATTTCATATTCAGAAGGTATCGTTACGTGGTCAAAGGCTCTTCCATTGATTGGAATCCCTACCTTAGAGGATAGAACGGCAGTTTGAAATCAATTCACAAATTTCAGGATGATAGAAAGTTGTTTTTAAAAGAGCACGAAACGTGGGCGTTCCTCAGATTGGAAGTATATTGGGTCCTTTACTGTTTCAATGGTATTCATCAAGACTTCAAGAAATGAAATCTAACATTATTTGCAGATGATACAACAAATTAGCAGTTGGGTCTAAAAGATTTGGCTGATCTTTGTTTTAAGCTAACATGGCATATCTGGGATGTCTGATTATTGTTTTAAACAGGTTTCTTTGAAATATTCAAAAGCTCGTAAGTCCAGTCTACACATTCGCTCTGAGGAATCAAATATTCAGAGGTTGGACTGCTGCAAATTCTCGAGCGTCTTTCTGGATACGGACAACCTGGGGTGACCATATTTAATTCAGCAAAGTTCAGAAAAAATGTCTAGGAGTTTGTTTTGTATACAATCTATCACTCGTGATAAACTTAGTTTTAAACTGTTAAAAATTTACTACTAATGGTCTTGCAGAATCGTTACGTTAAATTGCTAAAACTTATTGAATAAGTGTTCACTGGGACAAAACAAATAGTACTCGTACCAATGATGTTAAATTAATAAAACAAAAACAGATTAGGTTCACCTAATGACATTCTAGAAATCCTCGACATTTTTGTTGAACTTCAGGAAAAGTGTTACAACAAATATTACAAATTCAGAACAAGTTAATCAAGAAGTTATGTGTACATTAAATAAACAAAAATTTGAATTCACTGCGGACAAAGAAATTCCTCAATATGGTGATAAAGTTCAGATAACTCGAACTTGGTCACAGAATACCTGGACCATAAGATTGGCCCTGGAATCCAAGGGTTCTTATCAGCACCTTAAATTGTATAATTCTTTACCTACAACAACTAGATGTATTTAATCCACTTCTCAGTTTAAAACTAGTGTTAAGAATATGCTATTAGACAAAAGTCTACTCATTCTATAACATGAATATTTTTGACTATTATCGCCAAAGTCCACTTAACTTATATTGTGTTTATTACATTGTTATTACAATCAACTAATCCAACAACTTGTTTATACGATAAAGGAAAAAATAATAGCCAGAATTGTTAAAAAACCCAATAGCCAATGAAATATTTATCTTATTTATGTCATCCCGTCTATTATTACAGATAATTTATCTCGAAAACAGCTGGAAGCATTAATGTAAACATTGAATATTAGTAGAACAGCAATGAAGTGAAATCCGAAAATGTATGAGCATTAAAAGAAGATAAATCTTAAAATGGATAAGTTATGGCTAATGATGTAAGGAGCTGGTGGATAAAATAACCTGAGGTATTAATGTAAACGTTGGAGATGAAAATGAGGTGCCTGAGAAATCCGAAAACGATTCAAGCATTAAGAGGAGGATTTTGTAAAGGATTAAACGGCAGGCTAAGTTAAGGCTAAAGCTATTAACAAGTTTCATTTTTTTTTGAGTAGACCACGTATAGTTTACACAGAAATTTTTGATAAAAAGAATTTTTTATTGCACCCATCTAATAAGATAATAAGCAGATCACGTATGGATGTGTACACAGAAATTTTTGATAAGAAGAATTTCCTCTTGCATCCGATTTAACAAAGTTGATTTTCTTTTGAGCAGACCACGTATTGCTATAAATTGTAACTATGCATACGTGGTCTTCTCAAAAGAAAGCCAACCTTGTTAAATAGGATGCAACAGAAAATTTACATTACAGAAGTTAGGTAGGCATTAAACTTATAACATACCTCCTACTCGATAAGTGCCAGGTAAATAATTTATTACTGAAGTGAGTTTCATTTTCGAATTAAAAAATGAAGATAATGAAGGGTCTACATAGACTTTTACAAAGACTTTCAAGATGCTTCAAACTTATGGAACAGATTATTCAAACCACACAAATTTTCCATTCGCGATCCTTTCTCGTTGAAGTAAGTTGGGTTTTTCACAGATTGCGTGGAGTCGTCGATGAATTTTGAGAAAGATCAATATTGAGAAGAAGAAAATTATGAAATATCACATCATTAATATTAACTGCATTGCTGATTTGCAAGAATACGAATTCTCCAGTTGTATAATTAACCAAATAACGTAAAACAAAATGTCACCTCAACATCACCCACTCTGTCAAGCAGAAACCATAAATAAATTATGCTTAATATGTTGATTCTCATATCACTTTTCTACATGTTCTACCTACAAAATGTTTTTGGAAATAAACTAAACATTTTGTCACCCTCCTAATGTCTTCGTAAACTTGCTTTTGTTCAACCCTAGTTACCTCAGTTGTCTCTCATAATCTCGAGTTCTCTAATGTTTGATTGTTTAACGTCAAATGCCCATAGATTTTCCATAAGTTTTAACTGAATATAAATGATTTTCATTTGAGCAATCAATACAATCAAAGCCACAAACTCTTGTTTCTTTTAAAGTGAATCTATGATTGATCTAAATTGAAACTGAATTGTAAAAGGAAAAGAAGGTATTGATGTTTTACATCAAACTCGATTTTTTAAGCTGGTCCAGATTTGTCGTTATCCCACCTAAAATGTTGCTGATTTGAAACTACAGAAAAGGTAAAACAAAACTGCATGAGGATTTCCAAAATTCATTCCAGAAACGACTGGAAATACTGAGGCTCGCATAGAAGTAAAAGAGGAGAAGAGAAAACTTTGAAAAAGACAAATCGCATTAAAACTACATCAACAATTATTTCTTTACGAGTAGCTCTCAATATGAAACTACGAGAAGAAAAGGCCGACTTTTAAAAACGAGAAAATACAACCACTACGTTCAAAAGTGAGAAAAACATATCAAACTTTTCTGTGTCTCTTATGACTGCACATTCTTTTCTCTACTCTTACCGAGATTTCGAAATCAATGTTTTCTTCATAAATTTTAAAGTAACGGTTAAAGTTTTGTATTCATCAAACTGTAATTCAATCTAATTATAGATATACTGAGTGGAATATATAGAGAAAATTTATTATATATATATTATGATTGGAGATATCAAAATTAAATATCATGATTACAAAATCCTTAAATTAGAAATTGTAAGTAGGCATTAACAAATCTGCTCGCAACTCACTGAAAAAAAAAATATTGTCCACGAAAGATACCTTATACCGACGAGTTTTTAGGGCGTTTTTTACGAGTCACATAGTATATTTCTTCTCTGTCAGCGTACGTTATCGACACCGGCTAGATAACCGACTATTAAATATATCTTACATCTTCGAGCTTACGTACGTGCAGGACGGGAATACTTGTGTACGTTGACATGTCGCTGATTTATTTCAATTAATGGAAATATTCATCAGAACTACTTTTTGTCTTCAGTCCCACGAACGCATTAAAGCAGAAAAATAAAACGTTTCGTAACGAAACGAGACGACTTTATTTGCATTTATTTTATTCATTTACTCATGTTTATTTCAGCTCACTTTTATGGAGCGTTATTATTTATTATTTATTATTAAAAAAGGAGAAAAATTCTTAGAATTCTTAAAATCGTGATCTTCAGGAAAAAAAGTGACCGAGGAGGAACTGTGAAAAATCAATTATTTATCAGGCATCGACCCATTAAAAACGTAATTCCTCGTCGTAAAGTTGGCGTATGTAAATGGCGGAATAAAAACGGCAGTGTTTTACAAACAGACACATATAAATCGGCGGAAGCCTATCCTAGTCGCCCGCTAACAAGAATTTTCCATACATGTCCGACAAACTCCTACATCTGCCGATCCGTCCGTTAGGTAATGTCATTCAAGGAGACGATCCGAAGAGGATGTCAAACCGTGATGCTATTCCTGAGAGAAAAGGAAGTGTCTTGTTTATGGATTATTTGAACTTAGGCTAAAGCAACACGCTCGCTTGCCTTATATAAAGAGCAACGCATAAAAACTACCGCTTCTATGGTAATCAGCGGGCAACGTGTTGTTTGCAAATGAAAACTTGTATGTCTAAATACATTAGTACCTCGTTTTATGTCTCGCTAGGATTTTATAGTTTTAAATAATTTCACAGTAGAAGGACGATAAACTCAAACGAAAAATTTCTAAATTAAAAAAAAAATCTCTATACTTGGCTTCTAGTTCTTTACAACTATCAACCAGTCAACGCAAGTTGAAACTATAACACAAAAGACAATATGTTTATTATTTATTGTTATGTTCTCATAACATTACAAACACCAAGTTTTTCGTAAGGTTGTTGGGGAAAAGAGTTCAGGTTCATTTTTTTTGTCCATTCCGGCTACGACCTCTTTCAACAACTGTATTACAATATGTAACTCATTACCACGTGATCCAACTAATTTCTACATACATATCTTACTATACCAGTAGTAAAACGTCAAGGAAAACAATCAGGATTAATAATAAAACGTAAATATTAAGTGCATATAACACAAAAGATGCTAATTGTTTGATTAAAAACTAGACAGCTTTGAAAACTATATACTATAGAGGGTCTCATCTATTTTGAGAAATATTTTTATATAGAACGATGATGTAAGTAAATTGTTTATTCTGAACGTAATAAAGAATCATAAATTAAGGGATGACGAGTTCGACGTGCTTTTTATTCCAATAATACTTAATTGATGACACCCTGTATAATATTATAAGAACGAAGTACAACAACAGATTTATTTTTCGAACGACAAACTAAACAAAGAGTTTCATAAACATCATCTGCTTGAAAAATGTACGTCAGGTTATTATCAATTTACAGTTAGCTTAGTTAATAAAATCAGAACTCATAATGTTAAAATAAATAAGTAATTGAATTGCTATAAGATGTAACGAAAGGAAATAGAATACATATTTAAGAGAAGTAAAGAAAAAGAACCATAAAGGAATAAAATTATTAACAAAACTTTTACTACCTATTTATTTGAAAGGCTTTAGGTCGTCATTAATAGAAATAGTATACATTTGTAATTTAAATCGGCATTAAAACAAAAATGATTTTTTAATTGCTTAATTTAATTTTAAAACGACCGCACACATGTTGAATAAAATTAAACAGTTTAATGATAATTAATAATGAGTAATGGATAGATACAAGCACGTATGTAAGTTCGACTAGATAATTGAATTATATAAAAGCCATAATTGGAAAATTGATGAAATAATTGTCATCCAGCTACTATATTAAATTAAGGGATCGCTTACAGCTGCTTTTGTAATATGTTTATCTAGTTAATTGATTGAATTATTTTTAGAAACGTAATATCTCCCATTACAACTTGTAAAGCGCGACGGAAAAAATGCTTGAAAATGCGTTGTTTTATGGCATAATTGGAATCTATTTCTGTAATTATCGAATTAAAAAATATTTCAGAGCGCTCCAAACAATGAATGGAAATTAACGCGGTGGTTAACGAAATGGTCTTCACGAATGAAAACTAATTTGCTGCTGTATAAGCATGAGAAAATTAGATTTATCTAATTCCTAATTCGCGGTGTGGTTTCTCAAATTACTTTATTAAAGTTCATTTAAAAGTAATCGTCATGCACGTAATTAAAAAGATTTTAAACTAACTCATAATTTGCATATCAGAGTATACCCATTCATTAACATATAAAATTTCGTTCTTTCCTTCCAGAATCTTTTTGTTTTTAAACTGAGTTTACACTAATTCGATATTAATAATATAAAAGAGATATTTAACGAGCATTATTTATTTAAGTTGCCAAATGTACATAATGTAATAATTAGTTTTTTTTTTTTTCAATTTTATAATAAGTTTATCTTGTGCGTACTCAATCTCAAACAGAGTAAATGCAAATTAGTCTCAAATCTATGTTATTACTTATTAGAGAAAACAATAAATAATTATAATTAACATGCTGCAAATAAATTACTCCTATTAATGAAATAGATATAAATTAAATTATTGTTTTCAACTTATAATAATGTATCATCGAACTTACTTAAAAGTACACGAAGCAAGACTAAGGCCCAGTTTTACAATCGCAGAATAAGGACGGAATAACTGTTTGTTGAATATCCTTTAACGTTCCTCCATATCTACGTCACATTATTCTAAGAGTAAGACTTATCCGACAATTGTAAAATCGGACCTTAATAGTTTACTCTGCAACCCTCAACCCTACAACCTCAAGAGAAGCTGTTCTTCAAATGAATTTTGAAAATATTGAATTGTGATGATAGTTATGTACTATCCAACTTTTTTTTGTATGTTAGTATGACATTGTGCTTACAGGTTTAGGATGCCAGATACTGTTCAACTTCCTGCCTTGCCGCAAAGTATCACTTTGGAACAGCATTATAAAGAAGTATCCTAGTGACCTGTGTGAATCTCAGAACGCACGTAATCGATTTCACAAGAAAAATATTTTCATCTAACTACTAAGCGGAAGCAACTTTCGATCATTTTCGAAATCAAATATACGAGGGCGTATTTTTATGTTATCTACCTAGCGATGAAACAAAAAGGGACGTTGTGAGTCACAACTAATTATTAATCATTGGTTTGACATCTAATGGCCAGTTGCATCACACACTTAAGCTGAGCTTAAATTTAAGCGGTGTTTATAATGTGACATTTGATATTACACAACATTGTGTAAGTCTAATGCTGGGTTTCATAAAAGTCGATTAAATTTAATCATTGATTAAGAATATATAATCATTCCTATACCTTCAGTACATGTAACCATAGCAACGTTTACGCCTGATTAAATTTAAGTAACGTTTGTGAAATCCACTATAAGTGACGCTTAAAATTAAACAGAGCTTAAGTGTTTGGTGCAACTGGTCCTTAATGTCACAACTTGTGACATTTAGAAATACATGTGCCAATTTGTGCTATTTATAAAGATTTGGGAAAGTTTATTTACTAATCAAGTGAATGAAATTAAGAAAGAACATAACAGTGTCATAAAGTTGCCGACAAAAGTAGGCAATGGTCCCAAAATTGGGGAGTTTTTGCGATTACGTTTTCACGTGCCCGTCATCCTTTAACGTTAACTTTATTAACCCCGTTGTAGAAATTCACGTAATGTTGTACACTTTGAAAGTTTTTGCATCATATTACGTCGACGTAAATGTGAGTATGAATCAAGAAAGTAAATCATACAATTTTGTCTTATCAGGTTTAATAATAATAATTTTTATTGTGTAAAAACATTGTATGTACAAAAGGTAAAGCACACACCCAAGATGAACACAAGGTAATACACAAGACGTCAAAAAGTGTAATATTATTTCTGACTATTTCTACAATAGATGATAAATTCATTAATAGAATACGGTTCGACACCCATCAAGAAGTCCCACAGTTCAGACTTGAAAGAGCGTTCCTTTAATTTCTGTCTCATTTTCAGAGGTAGTACAACTTAATACTGCTGTAGAATGGACCTCTTTCATAAAGAGTTAGCCTATGGCGGGGTACCCTCAAAGTGTGTCGACGCGTCTCATAAGAGTGAGCACCCATATCTTGAAAATATTTCGCATCAGTGTCATTAAGAAACCTTAGACATTCAAAAATATAAAAAGCATAAACTGTAAGCATGTTTTCCTCCTTAAATTTACCACGACAGCTATCTCTCGGCGTCATTACTCGTAGAAACAGCCTTCTGTTGAAGAAAGATATGTTCCATGTAACTGCTACTTCCATAAAACGTAATACTGTATTTTAAGTGAGAATTAAAACAACCATAGTAAATCATCTTAATACAGTTAGGAGGTAAGTGTCTTTTCAAAACTCTGATACAATAAATAGCGTTAGACAATTTTTTTTAAAAGATTTATTATATGTTCTTCAAAAGATAGGCACTCATCTGTAACTAAACCTAAGAATTTAGTACTTGTGCAACAGACTATTTCAGACCAGTTAGTTTTAAAGAACATAAAGTTAGTTTTTTCATGATTAATTAAAAGTTTATTACTTAACATCCAACTATTTATATTGTCAAAACAGCAATTACATGATTCAATAATTTTAGTTATGTTATCCGCAGTGATTATGACATTTGTATTATCCGCATAGTTTATAAGTTTTGAGGTATTGTTAAGTAAACAGTTCGGTAGGTCGTTAACATAGATAATAAAAAGGATTGGGCCAAGTATGGTACCTTGAGGAACGCCCCTTTTTATGGTGAGCAAATCAGACTTACGGCTGGTATTACCAACGCTTTAAGGAGACCTTAAATTTAAGTCGTGTTTAGATTGTGACATTTCTGCTTGGTTTGTATAACATCAATCACATTCTAAACACGAATTGAATTTAAGGTCTCCTTAAAGCGTTGGTAACACCAGCCGTTAGAGCCATTAATTATGACCCTTTGCGAGCGCTCAGACAAAAAGGACGCAATTAATTTTAGGGGTAAACCTCTCACACCGTATCTTTCCAATTTTAGGAGCAAGCATTCGTGATCTATCGTATCGAAAGCATGGGATAAGTCAATCAGTAGGGTACTGGCTAAGACACCTTAATCTAAATTATCTAAAATGATTTGCATAAGATCGTAGATAGCAGTTTGGGTGCTTTCAGACTTTAGGAAATCATGCTGGTGATTTCTGATCAACTTATGAGTTTTAAAGAATTCAATTATTCTTTTCGAGATTACTGTTTCAAAATTTTTTGAAAAAGTAGTCAGCAGACTGACCGGCCTATAATTGCTAAAAGATTCTGGATCACCTTTTCTGTATATCGGAATTAGTTCTGCAATTTTTAAACTCTCAGGAAAAGTGCCTTCGGTAGAACATTTATTTATAATGCATGTTAGAGAAGTTACAACTGCAGAAATGCATTTTTTTAGCACAAAGGGAGGAATCTCATCATAACCACAGCTACATTTATTTTTTAAAGCTGTGACGATATTTAATATTTCATTTTCAGTTACAGGAGATAAAAAAAGAGAGAACTTATTTGATCTTATCTGAGACAGGTAATTATCAAAAGCGACTTCCGAAGTAGCGACATTATCTGATAAGTCCGAGACCGAAGTTACAAAGTACTTATTTAATTTATTACAATCAAATTCTTGTAGAGAGGAAATATTTGTATTTCCCTTTCCTGAGAATTGCTTGACGATGTTCCATGTAGTTTTGGAATTGTTGTCAGAGTGCTGAAGTTTAGTAGCTATACATTCTTGCTCTGCAGTCATTAATTTAGAATCATAATCCTTCTTCAGCCTTTTATAGAGCTCGTTGTATTCCGGTTTATACTGGCATATTAAGTTGATGGATGCTCCTAGCTGATTTTTATATTGTAAGATAGCCGGACTACTAAAAACCTTCACTTTCCTTTTAGGATGTATTGGTTTTTTCTGAATAGGAAAGTAATGCCTTAAAAAAATGGACCATAAAACATTAACATTAGCCCGTATGTTTGATTGGACATCAGACCAAGATTCCATTTTTAGGGCATGTTCAAATTCATCAAAAGCATATGAATTAAAATGTCTTTTATAAGTGTAACAAGAAGGTTGCTTAACAACTTCTTTACTGAAAGCAATCTCCTGAGCAAGGTATACAAAGGCTTTCAAATGCACTTGGTATGCCTTACAGGATACAAACAGAAAATAGGTATTCCGTAAGTGGTGTAGAGGAACTTTGTATTAACCCTGTCATTAACCCGCCTTCAGCCATTACAGTTCAATATTCAATTTTTCATTTCCATTAATTTTATTAATATGATGTTTATCATTATTATTTTTGACTATTAACTGCCTGGTGAAGACATTATATTGTCGAAACCGGTGGCAAGTAAATAAACAATTAAAATTAGGAATTATTATTTTTCAACATCACCTTCAACAATATATGTACCTAATTATGGACATCAACACAAATATCTTCTAATTTAATTCTCTTTTCCTCTATTTCAATTTTTCTTTCCTCAAGGTTTAGTTCTCTTTATTTTAAATCTATTTCTTTATGTTTTCTTTCTTTTAAAAACTGAAGGCTTGCATTTCTCAAGTTGTTATTAGCTTTCTATCTTTTTAAAGGTTTAGAAATTGAATCTGATTCTTTACTTTTATCCAACAAGCTTTCTGCTTCTAAATTATTTTCATTAATTTGAGACTCCTTATTTTTGTCGGTAAGTATTATGTTATTGGTATTTATAACCTGTTCGATTTCTTCTGTACCGTCTAAAATAGGATCAATGTTGCTGTCTAGTCTACGTAGAAGAAAAACATTGTTGGCTGACTCCAGCATCTTTACTTCTCGCATCGTCCCCTTTCACTTACATTGCATAATTTTTGATTCTAATTTTTCTTAGAGAACTCGCGGCAGAGATCAACTAACTATAGAAGTAACTGCTCCTTTTCGTTATATTTTTCCTTCGTCCTTGATCTAAAGATGTGAACTTTTAAAAGATCCATCCGATGTAATACATAAAGTTAAGTTGGTGCGATCATTTTTTTTAAAACCTTAAGTAGATGGTCAGCGTGTTCTTTAATAGTCCTTATTAAGCAAAAGTTTTTCAAAGTTCCTTTAAATGTATTTTTCTGAATTTTAGTCCACAGCGAGCTATTTTAATAGGGATTATGTACAATCACTTCCTGAAGAAGAATTAGGTCATCGTTTGCAGTAAATCTGAGTTCTGAGACTTTCGGTAACATCTTTGAAATATCAAGTTACCTAAATTGATCGGTCCGTCATTACATACGTGATGAACTATTAAGTTTGTTCGTTTGTACTGCACTTTCTACACTTTAAACACCTTTTATCTACTTTTCTCACTCCTACTTACAATACATTATATATTTCCCACTCTCTCAGGAGCGGTTGGTGCAAAAAGTGTAGGAAAGTGCAGAATTAACGAACAGACCTAAAGGTTTGTTCGTTTTTTCTGCACTTTCTACACTTTCAACTCCTTCGCTCTATTGTTCTCACACCTACTTACATTATATTATATACATCTCACTCTCTCGGGAGCGGTTGGTGCAAAAAGTGTAGAAAAGTGCAGCACAAACGAACAGACCTTTAGGTTTCACCACGGGGTATTATGTTTGATAGGAATGTCAAGATTGTTTTGTTAGTTAAGACACTGTTCACCCGTGGCGCCGTTTCTACTCTACAGTTTTCTTTTTGCGATTTTTAGCAGCAGGTTGGCAGCAAATACAAATTTCAAATTACATTTACATTTTAATGATTCAATGCAATTTTTTATACATTACCGTCTATATTTATTTAAGTTTCTCTTGAATTATTGTTGTAAGTAGTAAATGTATTTTATATTACATACTTTTTAACTTTCCATGACTTATGTACGAGATAGAATACATGCAAATTGAGATTTTGGTATTAAATCAATTTTCTATTTGTGTTATTTCAATTTCGTAGTTGCAAAATCATATGCAAAAAGAAACTAATGGAGCAATTCTGCTCATATCTGTAGCAACCGTAAGATCTGTAAACCTGTAAGTCAATTATTAAAAGGTGGAAATTTGAAGTTCAAAGTATGATACGATTTCTTGTAAGTCTATAAGATAATACCACAGAGACTTACGAGTAATCCTACAGACCTAGGAGAAATCATACCTTGATACCTTCCACGGAACTTCAAAATTCCATATTTTAATAACTAAGTTACAGGTTTAAAGATTTACGGTTGCTACAGATACGAGCAGAATTGACACATAAATATGAATTTTTAAAATTAATCCTTGTTTAAATTTTCCCGCCGTTGAAACTAACGCCGTTGGTGATCAGTGTCTTAACTATAATTAAATTATGAACGCGAAAATAGTAGATTGTACGCCATCCATAAAGTTTCACGTAGTCCGTCATACAAAAAACGTGAACGTAAACGTTAAAGTTGAATATAACTAAGCAACTGGAATTAACGTTAATACGAAAACGTAATTGCAAAAACTCCCTAATTTATAAAAGACCGGTTGCTGTGAATGATTTTGTTTTCATGTTAGATTTTTGTCTGAACTCTTTCGATGGGGTCGGGGGAATCAATTGACGATGAACCATAGAAGCTCGAACTGAAGAGATAGTGTGAGAAGTCGAAAATTTGGTACTGCGTGTAAGGGTCTCTGATATTGCCAATGAAGAAACAAGTGTCCTGAAATTTTGCATGACAATTTGGGTATGAAGAAGGTGATTGCTTACACTTAAACAAACAGTGGCGAGAACAGAAAGCAGTGGGTTTATAAATGCTCTCCATCACCAAGAATGGGGATGCCGAATGATTCTTGCCTATTGAGTATGTATATGCTGAGGGATCTAACATAAATGGACAAGCCTATGGAGAGGAACACAATTCCAAATTTAAAAGCTGCTCTGAAGGAGATTTCTCATTCGCCAAAAAACTTGCTGCACGGCAATTGTTGGGTTCATAAGGCAAACGAAGTCCAGCAGCCCAGAAGTCCAGTCCTATAGCTACCCATACATTAGCGAGATTACTGACAGACTTGGCTTGATGGGACTGGACTGACAGTACTGGTCCAGCACGCCAATCCTTTCGTCGGCCATAAGCAGTTAGGAAAAGCCTGGCGTGCGCGTTACGCATTAACCAGCAGTATTATCGACAGGCAAATCCCTTCACAGTTAAAGGCGCTCAGAAATACTGTCAATGTATGGGCACCTAATGGCTGCGGGTTCATAGAGTTAAAGCATCCACCTTATAACCCTGACCTAGTTCCGTCAGGCTTCTTTTTATTCGAAAACTTAAAAAAGCATCTTAGCGTTTTGAATTTGCTGAAGCAGAGATATCAAACTAATTTTTTTCTAAGGGAATAGGACAATTGGGAAACAATTAAAATGAATCGATTCTTTGCAAGCGATGCATCGAAAGAATCGAATCAATTCTACGTGTTTAAATGGAATCGATTCAATTGAATCGTTTGTGTGGAATCGATTCATCTGAATTTAAACACGTAGAATCGATTCGATTCTTTCGATGCATCGCTTGCAAAGAATCGATTCAACTATAAATCGATTCGATTCTGTACATCCCTAGAAAAAATGACGAGGGTTGTTAATGTGTTCTGTTATTTTCTTCATGGCTAAGTGGATAACATAAAAGTACGCCCTCGTATTTTAAACAGTAGTGTTGCTTCGAGTGCACGAATCTTTATCATTCGCGGTCAACCTTTTTCTACTCAAATTCAGCAACACTTTTTTTCCAGTTTCATTTGAAACCCCTGTATTTTATGAATACCGATAATCACGTTAGGTGTTTCTATTTGCAGTGGAAAGGAAATTGCCTGGAGCAGATGCTGCGTTTGTAGCAGACCGTTCGATAAATTGTGTAATAGTTCGCGGACTGGCAAAAGACAAATGCGACATTAATGGTAAGAAGTCCGATGCCAGTGGTAAGTGTAATTTTCCTTAATTGCACTTAATTCGTTGCGATGCAATTAAAATGTAAATTTATTTTTATGTGATATTCCGAGTCGTTGCTCGTTCCATTTCGTGCTTGCATCATCCAGAAGGACGACGCGTTTGAAAATTTAAAATCCACAGTGCCTAATTAAATTACGGATGATAATGTTTTAGGAGAAATGGTGTAGCAGGAATGTTAAACGGGAACTATAAACACAGTGTGTGTCTATGACGCACATGGCATTCTGCGGACAAACAAGGTCACAACAGGACTTATCTAAAGATATGTGAATTGCTAAGCAGAGCCTACGTGGATCGAATATGCAGAAACAAATAAACATGACCACTCCTCCTCCAATCCCATTGGTTACTTTATACTTGCTGATGGCATTTAACATTACACAGACGATTGGTTAAGTAATATAAAAATTCAAATTTAATATACTCAACCGCCTTTGTTTGCATTGTAACGTAGCATAATGACGACGCTAAAGTTTTTCTCTACGTGTTAATCCTCCGCACGTTTTATTATCTGCCGTCCAATTCGGAATATATTAAGTGGCTGATTTCTAATTTATTATTCTACGAAACACTTCATTAGATAATAACAACGCCCACACTTCAATAAAACACCTTTCCCAACATTACAATTATAGAGGGACTTGAATCTTTTATACCCACTAGTTTTTTTTCTTAAGTGGACTTTATTTATTTCATTACGGAGTCTTTTCAATTTTAACCGTGCAGAAATAATTAATTCTACGACTTTATTGCCAAGGATTTTTTAAGTTCTGGTATTTTACTACAATAGTCATTTATATCATGTACCTGTATCATGGTAAATAATTTTATTTGCAGTAAAAATTAACGCCGGTATATTTTTATGTTATTTACCTAGCAAAGAAAACACCACGTACCGTATTAACAACCCTTTATTTTTACTATGTAACTCCCTTCAACACCTATACACCTATCCAATCTTTTCTCCAATTATCCTATACCTTCAGAAAAAAACTTCTTGCGGCAACTTGACACAATATTGTTCAAAGGGCTTCATCAGATGCAAAGTGCTTTCCCCAGAGATGCTTCTTTAAGTTCTTGAATAAAAACAAATTTGGCTGAACCAAGTCAGGGCTATAAGGTAGATGCCTTAACTCTATGGACTCACAGTCATTGATTATCTGCTAGACTTTGTTTACGTTATGTGAAAAAGAATGTGGGCGTTTTTCCTCCAGAGTATCTTCAAATTTTGAGTTGTGTTTCCATAAGCAAGACACCTTCAGCATGCCAGAAAATTGTTTCCTTTTCCAGAAAATTGTCTTCTGGCTTTTTTGGTGGTGGAGAGCCTTTATGGACCCACTGCATGGATTCCTGTTTAGTGGGATGGTCCCCAAGTCTCATCCCCAATGATAATTCGAGAAAGAAAATATCTGTCCCTTTCCAACGCGGCCACACTTTCTTCAGTTCGAGGTTCCACGGGTCGTCCTGATTTTCAATACACTACCATCCTTTCATAAATACGCCATTGCCTTCTTTTATCAGGAACTTTATGTCGCTGCGATGTTCCACCTTAATTTCACTCATTTCATGAACGAATAAACCTTCTCAAGTGCGTCCACACATGATTCAGTGTGCAAAAGGAGTTTAAGGACCAACATGTTATACAATGTAACGAAATACTTCAATTACGAAACAGGGTAAGTAGATTTTCACTTGTGATAGAACTAAAGGACGGTTCACACGCTACGACTTATCGTACGTTTTGTATGATAGGACAAGTAGTATCAAGTAAAACGGAGCGTGTAGACAGTAAAACGTACGTCATATCGAATCGAAATGAAATCCAAGGTCGGATCGAAGAACTGACGGAAGAAGCATCATTTTTCGAGAAGGAATGCGATATGACGGAGTGTGTAAACACTATTTGCACTTAACGTCCCTTTTTAGTTCTATTTCTTTCGAACTCTCAGCCAGTTTTGTGGACTTCTTACTATGATAAAAATATGTCATCTGATTTGCGGCAATGCTCCCGTGAATTCCTCACGGAGTTTATCGAAATTTATAAGAGTTATCCGTTTTTGTGGCAAATCAAAAATAAAGTATACCATGATCGGATTAAAAATTGTCGCCTACGAAGAACTAGTTAAAAAATACAAAGAAGTGAATTCAGCTGCTAACAAGGAGACAGTTACAAAAAAGATAAATTCCTTAAGATCAGTCTACAATAGTCTTTCTCAAAGTGGGCGCTAGAGGCCTACAGGGGGGCGGTAAAGGGCACTGAGAAAATTGGGGGAAACAAGATAAGATAGGCTATAATTTATGGCAGGCTATAATTTAACTAAAGTTATTAAAGTAATGATTGCGATTGTGATTTTTAAGATGTAGTAAAGTTAAAAATTTTAGGGGGCGCTAGAAAATAATTGATTATCAAAGTGGGCGGTAGACGAAATTAGTTTGAGAACCTATGGTCTACAAGAAGGAACTCGTTAAGGTTAAAAAATCAGAAAGAAACTGGAACTGGGAAAGAGGAAGTATACAAAAAATTGTAGAGAACAGTAACAGTGCCTCCTCCATGAGTTTGGATGCATACCGTCTTCTACTACTGGCAATTGGAACTGAAATGGAAATCGGAAGAAAAAACGTTACCATGTGAACACTTCACAAAACGTATGTTTTGTCGTACGTTATATATAACCGATAAAACGTACGATAAGTCGCAGCGTGTAAACCGGCCTTAACGAGTGTTCTCTTGAAAAATTCATCAAGTTGGTTTTGATTTTTTAATGAAAGAGGATGAGCGAAAAAGGTGTGACTTCCAAATCGATTGACGCTTGAATGAATGTCGTTTATACCCTAACGTGATATAACGTATATATATATAAGGCTATACATAGCCGGTCAATTGTTGAGCTCTAGAAACTCGTTTCTTGTGATGAGTTAGTCTACGTTCTTCTTTATTAAGCTTTTTCTATCCTGTTGTCGTCTTTGCTTCTTCTGTTATTTTCTTCCACGTATCTCGGTCCATGCTTGTATCTCCAGTTTCTTTATCTTTATCTTCCAGTACCTGATCTTCACACCTGCTTTTCGGTCTTCCTCTTCCTCTGCCAATATCAGGTCTTCACTTTGCAATTTTCTTTAATTCTATGTCGTCTCCCATTTTTCCTATATGACCGTACCAGCGAAGTCTTTACACTTTTATGATACGTACGATATCTTCTCTTAGGAGATTTTTTGTTTCGACATTCATTAGCCTTCTGTACTCATTATCAGCAACTTTCTTTAATCCATGTACTCTTCTTATTATCTTTCTTTCGAATATTCTTAACTTTTCCTGTTCCAAACTCGTTAAGTTCATCGTTCGTGCCCCATAGGTCAACACTGGTCTGATTGCGCTGCTCTGTACACCCTAATTTTGTGTCTTTTGTGTTTGCGCTTATACTTTTACTCTTCCTGATATTTTTGTACTTATAATAGGTTTCTATGTTCTATCTCATTTTTGATCTTTTAATGAAAGAAAAAGGTATGACTTCCCAAGCGATTGACGTTTGAATGGATGGCGTTGTTTATAACCTAACGTGATATAACGTAAAGTAATCTAATTTAAGACGTGGGCTGTGTTCGAGGACTACACCCTCGAGTACAAGTCGCATCTTTCTCACTCACGACTTCTAACTCATTTTTCATATCGCTTATCCGTTTCAAGAAGTCTTGTGTTTACATTACTTCCATGATAACGGACGCACTTTTCACGCTCTACTTAAAAGTGGGCTGTGAAAAGTGCGTCCATTGTCATGGTAATAGCGTAAACACAGGACATCTTAAAATAGATCAGCGAGACGTAAAATAGAGAGTTTTTGCAATTACGTTTCACGTGCCCGTCATCCTTTAACGTCAACTTTATTAACCCCGGTATAGGAATTTACGTAATTTACACTTTGAAAGTTTTTGCATCATATTACGTCGACGTAAACGTGAATGTGAATCAAGAAAGTAAAACATTGTACTTTGTCTTGTCAGATTTGGTTGCAGTCATTGTTATTTAATTTATGTACCAAATCTGAGTTTTGTGACTTTCGATAACATACTCCAAAGCTTTCAAATGTCAAATTTCCTAAATTGACTGGCCCGTCATTGCATACGTGATGAACTTAAGTTTCGCGTAGCCCGTCATACAAAAAACGTTAACGTAAACGTTAAAGCTGAATGTAACTAAGCAACGTATACGTTTAATAGGAAAACGTAATTGCAAAAACTCCCAATATTGCATAACGTACGACAAGTATCCGCCAACGTTAACGTTACGACTTTAAAGACGGTCGTATTAAATAACGAATTTTTAAAGTTTATAGATTTTGCATAACGTTTTGGTTGCGTAGTAGCTTACGACCGTCTGTCTATTGTTAAATGTCATTCTGAATAATTACCAATAAAAATGTTAGTTTAATTAATGAATGTTTGACGTTTTAAAATAAAATCTTGGGTACTAGGTGATGTAGGTGATTGTAGACGTACTTTAAACCCATACGTTTAGCGGACGTCTTACGTCTTTGAATTTTACGTACGACACGATATTATTAGGGAGTTCTTGCAATACATTACGATAAAAATATCGTTACGTTAAAGGTTATGCTGCTTAGCAAACTTATGGATCTAGCCAATCACAAACAGAGTTTTAACGTTTAACGTACGTAAATTTTAACGGAACCTATTGCCAAAAACTCCCTATTGCTAAGCAACCCGGGCCTTAACGTATATGTCTTTCGAAAAAACGTTATGCAATAACTCTCTAATAAGTTAAAAGTCGCGCGTGAAAAAGATGCGACTTGTACTTGAGGGTGTAGTTCTCGAACACAATCCTGCTTCACAATGTTATGAAAAATTCAAAGGCTACTCGATGAACTTTGCAAATGTACACGTAACATAAGAAGGCATTTGAAAAATTCATCACAGAATATGTTTCTGAAGAAAATATCACGGATTTGGGTTTAAGTAATGTATCTCAGATGTAGTTATAGGTATAGGTGGGATAACACGTAGGTACGGTATTTAATCACGAATAAGGGAATGAAGAACATACAGAAGAGTACATTGCCAGTTTGCGAGACGTGCCTCGAAAGGGGATTAACACTCTAGAAGACCGATTGTTATAAAAATAGACTAAACTGTCAAGCGAAGTTGTCGCTAAAAGGTAGCCGTTATGGAAAGTTGCGCTATTATTATCAAAAACTTTTTTTTGCTTCGTATGGCAATTATTTTGTTGGCTGTAAGTTTAAGTGCTTTAAAAAGGCCACAAGAAGAAGAAACTCAATTAAATATTGTGTTAATGTTTTCACTGACTACTTGTTCAAATGAACTACCAAAAAGAGACAAAATTGTTTGTGCAATTTTTGGTTTACATAAATACAAAAATTAAGGCGATAAAACGCTTTCATTACAATATGCAGACCCACGATAATAATTGTTGCTATCAAGGACCAGTTTTCACCTTCAATCTCTCACGAATTATTCATAAACATAAATACCAGCCTGCAGCCGAGATTGTTTCAATTACATTTAATTTATAGCAGTTTGTATTAAATACGCGCAGGTTTTTTCGCGAAATGCAGAATATGCGCAAAGTAAATTGCGCGCGGTCTAATCTGAAAACGCTGCAACTCTTGCAATAAATCAAATTATAAGCATCAGTCAGAAATAATTACCGCACATTTATTCAATTTATATATGAAATTAATTGCAGATTAATAACCAGATAGTTAGTAATTAGAAAATGACGCGAAGAATTTTGATTAAAATAATAATTTTCAATCAACTTGCAACGAGGAGAAGAATCATTTGCAAGCGTGCATACGATAATAGAAAATTACAAAGTGGATCATTAAATTGCGGTTTTAAGGAAAGAAGGGCAGATGTTCCCGGGCTTTATAAAAGGATACTTAAAGCAACTGAACTTCAAAATCGTGTTGAAAATCTCATTTGAAAAGTGACAACTAAGTCGACCGCATCGGAGCAAAAACTTGAAAATCGTCTAGGTCGTTTACTTTAGTTAAGAACGAGGGATGGCGCATGTTGTTTTGTTTGCAGAAATTTACGAAGAATTTTAACAAAAGTGCTGGGCTCAAAGTGAACAAAAATCTTTGCATAGCTCAGATCGTTCCATACGAAAGTTTCGCCGTTTGAAATACTGCGACGTCAGATAAATTAATTTGTTGCGCTAATTACTTGCGCGCTATGCATTTCTTTTCAATTAATATTTAATTAAAAGACAATTATTTTTGCTACTCGTGTAATGCGAGATATTAAATTGTATATCATTAAATAAAATAAATAAAGTATCACTACACGTCAAGATTAATTGTTTGAAGTATTGTGTGTGATACATGAATATGTAATCGGCGTGTTGCAGATAAAATCTGCAGCTTTTATTGAGCACGTCAAAAGTTGTTATGCTGCTGCAACTTTTCTGTGTGATCTATGTAATTTGTTGAGTTTTCTCGAGATTTAACGTGACGGTAAAACATGTGTTATAAATGATCTGGAATTAAAGAAGTTAGATATTATTACGTTTACAGATTACATGTTATTATTAGGTAATATTTACACTATTATTATAGTTAAGTTTTAAACATTTTGCAACCATGAGACGACAGTTGCATCTCGCAGCGGACAACATTTTTTTATACGGTTCCTCATTGTCTTCAATTCAAAAAACAAATTTATTCAATTAATAATAATTAATTGTATATATGTAATAATTTAAATCGTATCATATGTTATACGTATTAAGGTTGAATGAATTAAAAAATACTTTTTGCCACTTCGTAAAGATGACGGCAGGCATTTGATAATTAACTGGCGATTTGGTTGATCGGATGCAAAAGTCGCTTTTGTTTTTATTTAGCAAGAACATAGTAGGCTGTGCATTATCCATTTTATACATAATGAGGCATTCCCATATCGGCCGATGCATAAACGCTCCCCATTATTATAATGCACTCTCTAAAACGATACAAAACGTGATAATACCATTTAGATTTGATCGAGGCACTGCTCATGACGATACACCCGACTTCGTTTAATTTAGCTTCTGCGAATTTCACTTTTATTAATTTTTAAAAAGCATTTAGATCATAGAGAAGTCGTACCCAAAATTTATCATCTAAATGCCCGGTTGCACCAACTTTTTAAGCAGAGCTTAAATTTAAGTTATGTTTAGAATGTGACATTTACATATGATCAGTATAATATCAAATTCATTCTGATTGACATTTATACTTCAACCTACGTATCAATTAGAATGTGACTAACATTTGGTTAAATCTATAGGTAATGTCATAGTCTAAACACCATTTAAATACAGTATGAGCATAAATGTTTGAGGACAAGTTGAATTTCCCGCCTTTCAATATTTTTCTTAAGTTGGTCAAATGCATGGGTTACAAAAAAAATAAGCAAGTAATTTGTTTATTTTAAATACAAGAAGCGGCAATAACTACTGACAGGTACATTAGGCAAACGCGCCCCATTTTGTCTTATGAATTCTTGGAGCCGGCTGCAAAATTTACACAGGCGACACTGAACAAAAATTAATTTCTCAGGACGGCCACACACAAAGAGTAAAAATTACTAGATAGAGACGCGGGAAATTCAACTTGTCCTCAATCATTTATGCTCATACTGTATAAGCTCTGCTTAAAAAGTTGGTGCACCCGGGCATGAATATTTTTAGTTTATCGATAAATAAATATCGAAAGCACATGATATAATTTTGAGGAGCCTATACAGCGTGTCGCTGGTTTAACCACAAACTCCTGGGCTCAAAATAAGATGATTTAACCCAACTTATCTATGCATATCCAAAATTGGTTTGTTAAGTCAGTATTCTGCTTCAAAGTTGTTGAAAAAAAGTTAATTATTCTTGAACGCTTGAACCAGTTCGTATGATATTTGGTATGAGTGCCCACGGGAAGGTAAGTAATATTTTCAAATGGTTTTAGTAATTTGGAGTAGATAGGTAGTGTGATAAACAGAGTTACCACAATACAGATTTCGCAATAACTTCTCTGAAGTAAAGAAGATAACCTTAATTAATAAATTTTTAGAAGGAAGCGTTCAGACCTTTTCGTGTCTTTTTAATTTTTGATACTTCTTACGATTTGGTCACAAAATAGAAAAATGTAAACGGCGATATTCCCCCAGCATTTTTTTTTTTTAAATAAAGGTAATTTAACAGTTAACATCTTGCTGCTGTAAGAATTTATCAAAACAAGAAGAAGAAGAAGAAGCGATGAATTGACGAATTCGGTTGCAAAGTTCTCTCTAAGAAGTAAGTAGTCGAATATATTGGGTTTTCACTTGATGTACAATCATGGACAGTTAAAAAAGTACGATCGAAAATTTGCTTCGCACTAACGCATAATAGAGGTGACGCAGTTTCATTGCTTTTCGTTCTCCTTTAACTGCCCACGACTGTACGTAATAATCGTTGGATTACGGTGAAGGAAAAATAATTTAGTTTAATCAGTAAATTCGTATAATTAGTTTTTTTCTTATAAATTCATTTTCCAGCGCCTCTTATTGAAAAAAAGAAGAACCAATGCCTTTTATATGGTTAACTAATTTGTTTATTAGTGACCATTTTTGTCTTTGCAAATTTTGACACTTGTTATGGTTGCTGCGTTCGAAAATTATACATCGGATGTATCTGGAGCGTATGATCTCATCTTTCTCACTCACGATTTTTAATCTATTTTGTATCTCGCTCATCCGTTTAAAGTTTAATGTTTATAGTATTTCCATGACAACAGGCGATCTTTCACATCCCACATTTAAGTAGGGTGTGAAAAGATCGCCTGTTGTCATGGAAATAATATAAACACAAGATTTTTTTAAACGGATGAGCGAGATACCAAATAGATTAAAAATCGTGAGTGAGAAAGATGAGATCATACGCTCCAGATACATCCGACGTATAATTTTCGAACGCAGCAGGTTTAGTCAAAAAACAGAAAAATCCAAATGGCTTGCAGTCTGCTTTCTTGCAAATCGTTTTAATTTAGTTGTAATTTACTAGGCTATACACAGGAAGGCGAATACTGTTACATGCATACTAAAAGGCAAAGTGTATTCTAGTGTTTTCAACATGGCAGCAGTTCTTGGGATCACGCAGAAAAGTTGAAGAGACTGAATGTACTTCAAATTTTTACGTTGAATCTTTGTATTCGGATAAATTGTGACCATAATGAACATTTCTTGTAAATCTATTAAGGTTTTTTACTTTTCAAGAATAAAATTAACTTTTCAATGGTGTTTCTTCGGGAAGAGCTCGTTTTTGAAAAAGTGCGCTATTGCGTCTTAGGTTTCTCTATTTTGTAACAAAACTGTAACAAATATCGAAAGTGGCAAAGATATAAAAAGGTTATTAAAGAACATCTCTTTCTGAAAATAGGTTAGATTCATGTAGTAAGCATCTGTTTGTCGTGTACAATTACACTAAGTTATATTGCCTACAGCATCAAAAATTTTTGAAAAAATTATTGCTTCGAGATGAAGTTTAATATTTTGCCAGAAAATCAATCCGGTTTTAGGCCTGGATATAACATGGGTCCAACAATCAGGGTGACCAGATTGGGCGATTAATCGTCATTTGGGCTATCTCAGTTATTGAAGGCGACTGGCCGACTTTTCTAGTGATTTTCTTTCCGGCAAGTTTAATCAAACTTAACACCTGTCAAATAAAAGGTTAAAATACCAAGTGTGTCGTTGTTAGCGTTAGACATTTAAACTTCCCGCCAATATTTTGCACTAAAATGGCGGCTGATTGCGGTACTGTATTTATTTAGTGACGGTAAATACTACTTTCCTGCTACTGGCGATTCCTGGCTACTGAAGCGCCATTTTCTGGCGACAGTATGATTAAACTATCTGGTCACCCTGCCAACAATTATTGTAATCCTGGCTGGCTGTGGAGTCAAACATTTTTAACTAATTATTGTATCAAATGGCAATAAAACATTAAACACATAAAGAAACATTTATTTGTTGCTTAACAGTCAATATTTGAGACGTCAATTCAACGATTCGAAGTAAAAAACGACGTTTACGTTTGATTCCACAGCCACCCAGGACTACAATAATTGTTGGACACATGTTAGCTGTAATACTGCATCATTAAAAAATAACGGATGATATTTTGAGAGCTAGCGACAATGAAAAACTAACGGTGCTAGTCACATTAGACTATTCTAAGGCATTTGATACCATTGATCATGATATTCTGTTTGCAATTTTTCATTACATTGGATTAAGTGAGGACGCAGTCAAAAGTTATTTAAATCTTAGACAACAGTCAGTTAATTGTATGAATCTGATATCAAAACCTCTTACTTTGAAAAGTGGTGTACCACAAGGCTCTATTTTAGGTCCCATTCTATTTATAATTTACACATCTCAGTTGTCCACCATACTGAAACATTGTAAATCGCATTTCTATGCTGATGAGTCCCAAATTTATTTCTCTTTTCTTCCTTCTGACGTTGATGATGCTTGTATTTTAATAAATAATGATCCTGTGGCATTGGGCCAATGTTCTCTTAAGCATAAACTAGTTCTAAACCCGGAAAAATCGTCAGCAATTTGATTTGGTAGATGCAATAAATAAAAATAGATTACAGAAATTACAAAATTGTTGTCTACGCCTTATTTATGGTATTGGCAAGTATTCCAGAATTAGTCACAAAGTTAGGGAGACTGGTTGGTAGCATATGGAACATACATAGAAGAATTTTACAAAATTATTACATATCAACATCCGTCATATTTATACTATAATTCAATTACAACATATCGAACTGACGTTCACAATTTGAATTTGCGATACTAAGGTTTATTAACCCCTCCCACCCCCCGGCACCGTCATCACAGTCAAAACTTCAAACGGTCTTTTAGTTACTGCATGGCAAATTTTTTAAATAAATTCTATCTTGAATGCATTAAGTTAAATTACAGGCAGTTCAGGTGCAAACTGTTTCGAACCTTGTTTCAATTACAAACGTAATTATCTTGATATTATAGCTATCACATTATTAAATTAATTAATTATTAAATGAAGCACGTCTCATATATTGCTTTCCTTTAGGGTGGGTTTTTATTTTTTGGTTAGGTGGTAGAGCAGTCTGAATACTGAACCTCGCCAATTGTTGGGCACTATAATTTGCACTTACTTTAATCGTGATTTATTAATAAAAACACAATTATTATTATTATTATATCCTTTTTGAAAAAAGATTTTTCTATTTTGTGACCAAAATTGTAGCACGCATCAAAAGTTGCAACGACGAGAAAAGTTCACTAATGAATTCCTCTATCTGAAAACAATATTTATGCATGTACCAGGTATTTGTTTTTCTATACAGCCTATTTTTAGTGTTCCTGTTTTTAATAAGGAACGCTTCAGCCTCTTACATTTTTCTATTTTTTGACTAAATCGTAAGAACTATCAAGAATTACAAAGATTTAATTAATGCTTCCTTCCAAAAATTAACTAATTCTAGTTACCTTCCTAATCTCAAAAATGTTATTGCAATACTTTACGGTGGCAACCCAGGTTCTTACAATGTAAATTAGTTAAACTATCCGAAAATGTGACTTAGTACCTTACCATTGGTCGTCATACCAAATCAATTCAAGCGTTCTTTCGTTATAAAAAAAATTGACTTTTTTTTTCAACAACTTTGAAGCAGAATACTGACTTTTGGATATACATAGATAAGTGAGTTAAATCTTCTTATTATATTGAGCCCAAGAATCTGTGGTTAAGCCTTATCCACGGAATTTAACGACATGCTGTATGTATGTGTTGTATTTGATACTATTTTCTTACAAGC
This sequence comes from Dorcus hopei, assembly GCA_033060865.1. Lineage (NCBI taxonomy): Eukaryota > Metazoa > Arthropoda > Insecta > Coleoptera > Lucanidae > Dorcus > Dorcus hopei. The sequence goes on from CM065419.1 coordinate 53,315,426, forward strand.
TGATTTAAAAAAAAACATCTTTTAAATAGGAGCAAACTATAAAGTGTGATCATCTAAATAACTATTTCCTCTAATAAACTACTCGCTTTGTTGGTTGGCGAAGGTCTCCAACCGTCTTGGAGAAAATTTTCTGCGAGCAGTTCATCAACTGATGCTTTTAATTAATTAATTTTACGTCCTTTGTTCAGTTTCTGTTGACAAACGTTTGACATTTAATTACCATTTAATACCATATGACTTTACATCTTTGCCTATTTTTTAGGCAGAAATTGCCTCAGAGGTAACAAAAACAGTGCAGGTTTCGACAGCTTTGTAACGTTCTTTAAAAAAGAATTACATTCCCTTTGCTGACCTAATAAATCTAACAAGCACAATTTCCTGTCAAAAAAGAGCACCGAAACCAACTTTACAGTGAGTATTATGAACATGCACTTTATAAACTGAAAGAAGGCCTTAAATCGCAAAATCTTATATTCAAATTTTCTATGTATAGCATCAGTGGAAATGGTTTAGATGAGTTAATACGAGGGCCACGCTGTATATTTTGAGATGCCACGAAAGTAGAGGAGTTAGAGCTGGCAACACTGCATTTTTAAATACTACCATCTTTAATTAGTAAGCTCCGACTGTTAGTTCGAGTCGCTGCTGTCACAGAGCAAACGTGGTATATACGATTTGTCATCGAAACATGGACGTCTCAAGAGAACATGTTCGCGCTATGATCTACGATTTCAAGGTCGGTTTAAGTGAACAAAAAAGTCTTGAACGATTGCAACTCGCATTTGGTGATGAAAGTCCTTCACGAGCAACTGTGTTTCGTAGGTATAGCGAATTTAAAAGAGGACGGATATCGCTGTGTGATGAGACACGTGCTGGTAGGTCCTGTTCTTCAGTTACTGCTGATCGAAGAAGATCCAAGATGCACCTATCAAGCAATTGAGGCAACTCTTGGTGCTGGATCCGAAACAGTAAATTCAATTTTACATGATCATCTTCATATGAAAAAAATTGTTACTCGTTGGGTGCCACATACGCTTAACGATTTCTAAAAGGCAGAGCGAGTAAGAATCGCTCGGGAAACTATAGAAATGTTAAATAATGGTGGACATCGTATTCTGTCTAAAATAGTAACAGGTGATGAAACATACATACCATTTTATGATATTCCTACCCGCCAGGAGAGCCGTGTGTGGATCCACGAAGATGCACCAACACCAACAATGGCCAAAAAGCAAAGGGCTGTCAAGAAAGTTATGTACGCAGTTTTCTTTCGTAGTACAGGATTAGTGAAAGCAATTAAGCTTGAAGATGAACGTACAGTTACAGCAAATTGGTGCACCACAAAATGTTTACCTGCAGTTTTTCGCGGGTTAATGTTGCATCACGACAATGCATCGTCACACACTGCACAGCAGATAGTTGAATTTTTACGTGAAAATTATGTAACATTGTCATTGAACATCCACCCTATTCGCCTGATTTGGCCATGTGTGATTTCTGGTTGTTCTTCCACCTAAAGAAACATTTACGTGGTCGACGTTTTACGACGGAGGATGAGATAGATGACGCAATTCATCAATTTTTTGAGAGCATTCCAAAAGATGACTGGCTTCAAGCTTTTCATTTGTGGAAGCTTCGGTTACAAAAGTGCGTTGATGCAGGTGGTGATTACTTTGAACATAAATAAAATCATTTTCCTAAAAAGACTTGTAGTTTTCTTGTATCTCAAAATATACAGCGTGGCCCTCGTATCTTATATATGAAACGTAGTTCAAGAAGTGGAGATAACAAATAAATCCCATGCCAATGAAAATTACCACTGCATTAATTAAATCATTATTAAACAAAAAGGAAGGTTAGATGCCCATAATATAATATAATACCAATCTATGCAGCATGATTCAAAAGGACCCTATCACCACTTGGGCGCCACCTTTAGAACCGTTTAGTTGTTCTCAAAAATTTAAAGGAAAATTTTCTACGCGCTTTCTTTATGAAGATATATGTAGGCCTTGAAAGATACGAATTTGATGTTGATTTTGTGTGAATCAGATAATGTAATTTTATGTTTTTATTAATGAGAGCCATAGTTACAGACACGTAAAATTTTCCTTGTTATTAAGCATTAATATTAAGTTTTTACGGTTGGTTCTTGTTCGATGAAATTTGTATCACAAAATCTTTTAAGCGGACAGTAATAATAATAATAATAAGTAATAAAGCAGCAAAAACTTTTTGGAAATACTAACATTATTTGGATGTAAGGACGGCAACGATGCAGCAAAAATTGGGTGTCACTATGGTCTCCATAGTGTGACATGTAACCTTAAATGAGCGTTTGCTTCTTTTAATTTCTGATTTTCCTAAATTCTTTGCAAGTTTACCGTGTTTTTTGGCAAGCACTCCTCGACCTACTCCTTCATCAAATTTTTACTTAAGAAACTTAAAAATAGCTAAATAAAATAAGGTGTTAAGAAGCGACAATTATTATTGTGTCAAATTTGATTTCTAAACAACTCAGTTGTCAACAAAAATGGGGGTACCTATGTTCTATGGTTATAATGTTATAACTTAGTAAATGCATCTACAAGGTGCAGCGTTGCCTATTTGTGATATCGTTAAACATTTATATCTATAAATCCAGGAACCGTAAAATTATTTTAAAAGTATCTTTGTGCTCCTATTAACGTTCTCTATCACTACCTAATCGGTGGAGGGACTCTTTTGAATCATACTGTATAATTCCATGTTATTTTTATTAAAATAAATCATTCATTATTAAATGTTTAAACTAATTTTCTATAATGGTTCGCTTACAAAAATAAAAGCTTGGTTGTAATTTTAGCCAAGAAAAATTTGCATATTACAGTAACTACAACGCATTAAATTTGATTATCAATTTATAAAAATCTCAAGAAAATGTGCACCTAAACGTAAAAGACGTATGCACACACACACATTTTACGTATTAAACGGCCACCATTTCGTAGCGATTTTGTGGAATTATATTTAACATCATAAGTAATGAACGTTATCACAGACGATTTGATTCGAGTAAAGTTCACGGGAGTTATGGCTCCACCCGCTCGCAACCGTGATCAGAAATGCTCTCATAATTATAGGTGGCCGTGTAATAATACTACAGTCGGCCGCCCGTGCACTGTTTATGGTGTCACAAATGGCCGGTCGCCGACTGGAATGGCCGGCTGTAAAATTTTGTGCATTTAGTAAGTTTCCTTATAATGCAGATCAGTATGAAAATTAATCTGCGATTACTGTGTTTATGACTGGAGAGTATTAAAATTTAGAACGGCGTGCCTTTATAATATTCAAAACTTTGCGTTCTTTTTTCATTCTTTTTTCCGCGACTGGATTTTTTTCGCTTAAAAGGAACACGCAAAGCTCCGATTAATTAAAGAGGAATTTGTATTACGTGATGAAATTCTCTGCCATATTTCAAGTTAAAATAGATTACAGATTTTTTTTTAAAAAGCCCATTCCATCGGAATCATTGCAGATTAATTTAAATAAAAAAACGAAGTTCTACTGATAAACACACCAGAGATTCATGTTAAGCAGTCGCTTCACGATACGTCCAGGACGCAAGTTGTCATGCGTTCGTATAACCTCGGGACGAAATTTTATTATTTCGCATGCGCATAGTGCGGGTTTTGCTTAAATTCTGCCTACGATTTCAACCTAACGCATCACATCCTGCGTCCTGGGCGTATCGTGAAGCGGCTGCTTTAGAATTAATTTTCGAAAGGCTGTGTTGATGCCGATAAATGATTTTGGCAAATAAATGAATGGTAGTTGTGTTGACTGTGTGAATAGATTTTCTGGCATAGTAAGTTGACAGTGTACAAAACATGTTATGAAGCAATAATGTTATAATGCAATAAAATGAATTATCATTTATCTTTTTTTTTCTTCAAATAAATTGAATCACATCAATTTGCAAGCTGGTTACCTTTTGCAATCCATCCACGATTGGTTAAGCTTACGATCAGGATCAGCCACAAGGCGAATGCCCCGGACTACTCAAGGGCACTCCATACCATTGTAACGATCGGACGCAATTGAAAATAAATGGTTAAAGAAAGTAGATTAAAGAAACCTATACTTTCAATATAAATAATTTCATAAGGACTCCTCGAGACGCCTTTTTCCTCTAGATAACCACGACGAGAGTGAAGAAAGAGATTCAAATATCAAAGTACAATAATAAAAATACACGCACAATACTTTGAAAATTAATTCGAGGAGAGAAGAAGCGGTTTTCTGTACATTTAAGACTTTTGTTAGTTTCTGATGTTCCTCTAGGCTCTAGGCAAATGATTATCGGACGTTGAATCTGAATTCATCCAATAATCCAAAATTTGGGATACATCGATTTTAATTTCGAGGACGTTTTGTTTACGACTTACTTAAATTTATTAAAACCGAACAAAAAAACACTGGCAGAAAGAATTTTATCTTTCCAGACGAATATAAATAAAACTAAGAAGAAATGTATAAGAATCGCGACGTGATTTAAACGTAGGTCACATTATTTATATGTACAATCAATCTGGCATCTCTAAGAGGGGTAAAACGACATCACCCATAACAGTCAAATTCAAAATATTTCCTTTTCGCGCATAGCTTCCGAATTGAAATGTATATATCGATAGAGGGCGTGCCATTTCTCTATTCCGTTTGTTTTTTCTTAACGCGCCTATACCTGAGTCCTTTTGCAGTTACCAGCATGTTCCTCAAGGTTTGCGGCTCAGAGTAAGTATATGTGTTCTTCGAATTGTTTGTCTACTCTAACCTGTATTTACGATCCTGTAAATACAGGATCCCTTGATAATGTTCATTAGCCCTAATTCCTAAAATTTATTTAATCAAATGGCAGCTTTTAACAGAATACGAACATATCAACAAATACGACTGTGAAACGTTAAGTGTTTGTGCGCCATTTAGTGTCCGTTTAAAAGAGTTTGTGATACAATTTTCATCGGACAAGAACCAGCTTTAATTATAATCTTGACGTTAATCAATTATCATAATAATCATTTTCAAATGTCGTGTAAATGTCTTACAATACAATTTTATCTTAAGATATTCACAATTTGTAAGCATATCATTTCATTCTATACATAAATTTTTATACAATATAACATTTATACGAAGGTAAACCCCTGAATAAATTTTGACAACCCAGACTAAATTTATAATTTCAGGTGTTGACTCAAAAGTTGCTCATAGTCCACTCCGACGTCCTCTATGTCTGTCATCTTCACCCGCACACACGCCGTCCGTTCTCAAGATATACTCGTCCTTTTCTTTTGTTATTGGTTTTCTTCATCCATATCTTGATGTAAGTGGATGAATCGGTTTATTTTTATATTTCTGCATATATTTACAGAACTCCTTCCAATCCATTTCCTTCTCAAACTCCTGGACCCATGTAACCTCTTCGCCTTCAATGTGAATCGAAATCTCCTCCTCCCCTTCTTGATTTGTTCTTTAAAATAATTTACTTTGTTATACTGTTGGTAAGTTTAAATGTTTTACTCTTTCTGAACCTTGTTATAATAATGAATTTCTATTTTAGGTATTTTGTTCGTGACGTGTATGGAATTGTGAATAATTGAATAAATTTATATGGATTAATGGATGATTTATTGAATTTTCTTCCATGAGGATCCTTATACATGCAGGAAACTTGTAACAGGAAAGAAAAACTACTGTTATTGACGTGCGATTTATTCATTGGATTTTCTTCATAGAAAATTGGTTTAAGAGCTTGCAGATCAGCAACTTGATACTATTAAATAAAACGACCGTAGTAGATCATTTCTTACCTCTTCTTATATTCTGATAGTTTCATCATAAACCTCGCCATTACGCACATTGTACAATCCAACCATAAGAGCCCAGGACTCAAAAACTTTAACTTTCGTTATACAGGCTGATTCTTGAATAGACCGACGAAGAAAGAATGGCGAAAGAATAGACATTACAGAACGTGATGAATTAATGAAAAATTATCCCCAAAATGACGACACGTCCCTGGTTAAGAAATAAATACAGTCATTGTTACATGGCACATACACGCAAATCAGTTGTATAAAATAATAAATAAATAAGAAAACAATGGTCCCATACCTGCTCTGATAGGTAAACAAATAAATTAAACTACAACACAAAAAAAATCTCCGTGTTAAGAATTCTTTGTATTTCTTTTGAATTTCAATCCAAATCGTATTTTAAACAAAGTTTATTTCCTCGCGCAATGTGTCGGTCATAAATATTTCGACATCTTTTTATGATCCAAAGTTACGTGTTATCCTTCCCTTGCATTTCAAACGATCGGCTTTTTCATGTCGTTTATTCGGTTTATCGCGGGTTTTTAAATAATAATCGAGTTGACAAAGAAATGGTGATGACAACCGGAATTTAAAACATTATAATCAGTAAACACATTGCAAGTCTGTTTGGTTTGTTTCGTTTCGTTTCGTTTCGTTTTCTATGCTCGGTTCAATGAGGAACAAATTCTGTCATTATAAAAGACGAATTATTAACACAATTTTGTACAAATCTAACAAAATTCAATACGTGTGTTAGATGAGTTATTCTTTGAAGCGACGGAATTACCTGTCATAAATTATTGTTCGCTTCGATGTAGATAATTATTTCACTTTTGTATACCTTTGAAAACGTAATTGATTAGCAGTTAATGCACTTATACGACGCATTCATCATCAGCTGTGCAACTGAGTGTTATTAGTTCATGGTCAAGTTGAATGACTATAATTTCCTGCGTAACACCATAAACGATTATTGCACGCTTTTAAAAATGTAAACTTTCGGCTCTCGACTTATGCATGAGCGGAACGTGTATTTCTAATTATTAATTTTTTAATATGTTTCCCATGTCTCTTCTTTCGTCAGTATTTTTTTGTCGGTCTATTCAAGAATCACCCTGTTTGGTTTTAATAATTTCGATATAGCAACTGAGTGTGATTTAGTCTTTTTAGATTAAAAAGTAGAAAATTATTAAGAGTATAAATTTCCTTTGTATTTGCCTTTGTAATGCGAGCGTTATTAATTCCTTTCTGACATCAATCATAATTACGCAACGCAGTGTTTCTGGTATGAATAACTTTTCTGCGTAATAATTCTGATGATCTTTAATTAAAGCCTAATGCCCCTAAAATCACCTGAATTTAATCGTACTGTTTATTAAATCAATTCTGTGCAATGAGAAAACGAATAATTTCATCGCCGAAGAAACCTACATACTATGTAATTGGTATCAGTTTAGAAATGAGAATAAGTTCGGTAGGTACTGTTTTGAGTTAATTTAATTTAAAAATAAAAAATCAGCAAACTTTAATAATTTTTTTGCATTTCAAAAATATGTAAGAAATAACAATAACTTCATATGTTATTGTTTAATTAAAACTATTGCGGTAACTCTGAGCTGTAATAGGCACTTGGTAGTTCGCAATTGAAAATTTTCATAAGCGGCCGCTTACTTTGAAGAGGCTACCTATATCTATGCGCAAGGAAAAATTTATTATCCAATATTTAAAACCCTGACCGAATTAACAGCATAATCTCCCCCTAATTACGGAGTGCTAAGATATTATAGATTAGTTTTACGTAATGAACGGTATCACAGCCTTAATATATGGGTTCTAGATTTACATGGGTATCACGATTCTTTATCTCAAACAAAACTAATTAACGAAAGTTACAAATTACATTGGCGTGATAATTATTCGAAGTATGTATAATCAGATGGGGACCGCCCCGAACAACACATTACCGCCTCGTATTTATTTCTTTTGTATTAATATAAGTTTTTCAGACGGCACTGTGCAGCATAACGTATACAGTACATATCTTTTCATTAAGTTCGCGCTACTCAGATATATCATAAGACTGTAGTTGCACGCACGATCGCTACAGAGCGGTCACAATCTTCAACAGTTCGTTTTCATTCCGTCATTTACAATTAAAAAAAAATCTATTAATTTATAAATTTGCAATCATAAATTACATTTATCCTATTAGATACGTCTACAAAACATTTTTGTAAATGCCATCTTTTGTTTTAACTTTGTGTTTGTAATTTTTCTTTCTCCTTTAACTTGGTTGGTTAAACAAACTAGTCATATATTTTTAATTACTTAAACGAATACATGTTATATACTATGTATAACAATCCTGACATAAACCATAGAATAACAATTACTACTCACTCACAAATTAAATAATTTATTACAGAAAGACAATTTCTGTATGGGATCACCGAGCCATTATCATGCGATAGATAGAGCTGAACATCTTTACGTAACAATTTGTGGCACGTTCTCACAGAAAGCTTAGTCTGCTGTAATAATTGGCGGATAGAGATGTAACAAGCATTTCTCACTGTCTTGCAGTTTCGACACCTTCAGCAGTCCGTTTTCGAGGTTGACCTGTTGTTTTTCTTCGGAAGAGACCTCCAGTTTCACGAAACAACTGTACACACCAATGCAGGTTGCCTTCTAGTGTTTTGCGGTAAATAATGACATCGGGAAATTCAACTCTAAACTCTTTCAAGCAGTTTCGTACTCAGTATTCCCATGCCCCATCAATTTTTGAACTATTACGAAAATAACTTTCAATCACAAATGTTTCCTGCTCTAATGTAAACACTATTTTGTAATTCAATAAATGTAAAGTAAAAGAGTATATTCATAAAACCAACAGACAACGCAAACAAACACGAAAACACTTACTCGGCAGTTGATAGGACGAATGACACTAGTGACAATTCTATTCGCGGCAAGCTTAAGCTACAACATGCCTTTACGAAAACAAAATATTTCCATAGCCAATGCTACCGGAATATTAAATTAACACATGATATTTGCACTATGATGATCAAAAAGTATGCTATGCAAAAGTTTAATCGTTATAAGTTGAAGTTTCTTTTAAGCCTGGTCTACATGTAACATTTTGTCGTCTGATTAGACTGACGTATGTCTACATGCAGTGATTTGTCTGCCGTCTTGCTTTACACAAAGTTCCAGCCCATCAGCCTTTTACGAATTTTGTCAAACCTCAGTTCATGAAAAACGTCCAACTTCCGTCTACACGTAGTATTTTGTTTGACAAATCTGTCATGACTATGCAAGACTTAAGACAAAACGTTACGTGTAGACCAGGCTTTAAGAATATTTGTACAATACATCTAAGATCAAGTTTTGTTAAATGTTCATATCTCTTTATTTTTGTTCATTACTGTATTCGTTAAGTAAAAGAAAATATATATTTTTTTGTATTTTTTGTAGATAGAATCGAACTCTAACTCAACATTTGTAGATTTAATTGAATACTACATCTAAATCAACAAATGTTGAGTTAGAGCAGTAGAGCAGAAGGGAATGGAACAAGAAACTTTAGAAAGAGATAAAGAATTAACAAGGAAGTTGCTTAATAATGAGAGCAGTAAAAAGAGACAGTAAAATTGCTTATATACAAAAAAAATCAAATACTCGTATCTAGCATACAACTAAACAATTTGAGATTTAGAACGAATGACACATGATATAGAATCCGCCCAAATCGAACGCTAGATAAATTGAAAGAAGGTAAGAAATCATTAACAATAGTCAACGAATAGTGACGATGTAAAAAAATTAAAGAAACTTGCGAAGGTGTTAAGAGGTAACAAAAATTCGTGTCAATGGACATTAAATAAAAGGTAACTCTATTGTTTAATATTTCGTTGTAATTTGCAACATTATGAAGAGGTCACGACAAAATATTAAAATAAGATATAACAGCCATAAATTATAAACTAATTATTGCTTACAACTAAAGTTGGGTTTTTTATGTTTCCTTCTAAGTCTGGTCGTGACAAATCAATTTGGGGTTGGGCTGCAAAAAAGATTTAAATTAGGATTAAATTTAAACCCAAGTTAGAATGTGAGACACATTATGCCCTAGTTGTACAATTCCAGCTTCATTTCAAGCCAAAGCTTAAACCCCTAACAACTGTTGTCGAAATAATCGTTGTTATGAGTCTAAGCTTTAACTTAAATTTAAATTGGCACTGTACGGTGTATTTTTTTAAAAATGCCATAAAGGTTTAAAAAAACACATAGTACCATGTGTTTTTTTATTTAAATGCCATAAGAAGTGGCTGTGGAAAAGAAAATTCATGTCTTAGCTCCATTCATGTACTTTAAATTATCGGTTTTGGCATGTTTTATATGCCAAGCTACGACATGAGTTTTAATTTTCATGGCCAACCTTTATGGCATTTTTAAAAAAATACACCGTACAACTGTGTCTATGTCGTTTAGTACATTGCGTACCTTAAGGTTTACTTGAAGATGTCTTAAATCCTTTAGGCCCACTCATACAATTTCTAAAGTTAAGCGGGAATTGGACCTTACGCAACCTTCCAAGGCCCAATTGTACAATTCTCATTCAACTTTAAGCCAAAGCTTTTAAACCTTTAACAATAATTGTTGAAAAAAATCGTTACTAAGCTTCAGCTAACATGGTACATTTGAGCTTTACAAGGTTGCTTAAGGCTTAGTTGTGCAATTCCAACTTAACTTTAAGCCAAAGCTTATGTTCTATAACAAGTGGTCATAAAGTCCCGGCACCCTTGTAGGCTTTGGAAGTGTAAACGCATGCCTTTTCTTAAAGTAATTGATTAATCAGTGTATATTAACGAAAAATTCCAGTATTAAAGCATATTCATGAAAGTTGCTGACGGCAAAGATTGTTGAATTCTATTCTAATGTGACACATACCAATTATAAACGTCATTCAGTTTTCTAAGAAAAGACGTGCCCTTACACATCCAAGGCCTACTGGGGTGACGGGACTTTATGATAACATGTTACATTCCTTGTTTAACAGTATAGTCATTTCCGTCACGTCTCTGTTCTCTTTCCATGTTTCAAACAAACAAAAGATATTAACCACAGTTGATCTAAGAAAATTAAAAATCAAATCAATCAACAAAATTTTTAATGGCTTCATAATACAGTTTGTTAATTTCAAAATTACTTCCTCTCCAAAAGACAAAGTGCACAAAAATCAGTGATATGAAGAATGCGCTTTTATTTCGTATAAGTTGAATATGTAAAGATATCAACTGTTATACCAATGCACACAGAGAAAAATATGTAGTGAAAAGTAGCACAATTGTAGCTGAAATGAAGCCAGTAACAAATTGTATGAGATATTGACACGGTTGTAGTAAAATTACAAACAAGAATATTATCATGTGAAACAATTGTGTCAATACTTCATACAATTTTTTACTGACTTCATTTCAGCTACAACTGTGCTACTTTTCACTACATATTTTTCTCTGTGCACAAGAAATCAGATACAACTAATATCGAGAAAAAGTCTTTTATCGAATTGTCAATATGGTTTCCGCGAAGGCCTCCTCACTGAAACTGCTGCAATAAATTTTATGCAATCCATACGCAACTTGCTTAATGCTAAACACAAAGTAGCAGCCTTATTCTTCGATCTCACTAAAGCCTTTGATAGCTTCAATATTAAATTCATTCTTTGGGCTTTAGAGGTATAGTCAATAAATTGCTTGAATCATACCTGTCTAACCGTAAGCTAATGGTAAGAGTTGATGATTGTCATTCTAACAAATTCGATCTAACGATGGGTGTACCGCGGGTAAGTGTTTTGGGGCCACTCATTTTTTTGCTATTCATAAATTACATATGTGAGGGACAGGTTTTCATATTTGTGATTCTAGTGGATGCACTGAAACTATATAAAGTAATGCAGGAATTTGATTCCTGGTGTACAAGAAATGGACTAATTATTAACTTTAATAAAACAGTTTGTGTAGACCTTCATTACAAGCAAGGCATACTTCATAATAACAATTTGAAATTAAATGAAATAGAAATAAAATATAACACGAAATTTCTAGGACTGACAATAGACAGGCATCTGAGCTGGATGGATCAAGTAGAGAGCAATACAGTTATTATTTAATATTCAATTTAAAAAATATATTGGATACTGGTGAGCTTATGAATGTTTATTACAATACAGTGTATCCTCACATAAATTATATGATATACGTTTGGGGACAAGCAACTGAATGGAAGAGAATATTTATCATACAAAGAAAACTTATATTTAATCTAAATCCATTAACATTATGCAGAGAAACCTTTATAAAACATAAAATTCTTACTATTCCTTCGATTTACTTATTGAAATTACTTATGTATGTTCACACTCATTACAAGGAATTTAATTTAAGTCTATGAACGTTCATGAACACAACACAAGACGCAAAACTGACTTATGCCCTGAGCATCCAAATACGACTCAATATCAAAAATCACCATTTTATGCAGGAATTACATTCTTTAATAAATTATCCGACAACTTACACTCTTTTTCTATTGCTTTTCCTCTTTTGTCAAATGTGTTTCCTAATTTATCAAATGACTATCCAATCCGTTCAAAGTAGAGTAGGCCTGCGGATTGGAAAGTCACCTGACAAATTCGGAAACATAATTGACAAAAGGGGAAAAGCAAAAGAAAAAGACTGTAAAACAATATAGGACACCAACCTTATTTAAAAATAAGTTAAAATGCTTTTTAATTAATCGTTGTCTATACCATGTTAATGAGCTATGGCGAACTAATGATGTATAGTTGTGTGTATTTTAATATGTAACTCTATTGAGTATGTAATAACGAAGCTATCCATTTTATGGAACAAGGCAGAATTACATCATTATTATAAAGCTGGTGAATTAAAACAATAAAGAAAAGAAAGTATTGAAAAGATTTGAAAATATTTAGGTCTATGTAAAATAAAAATAGAATTTGGTAATAAAATGATTAAAAAAAATTGTATGAATACATTTCATCATTGTAACGAATGCGTGAATTACGCTAAAGTTTATACAATTACATTAAAGTTCTGGGTAGTTAGTCTTCTTTCATTAAGGACAAGGAAAGATCTTAAAATTAACATTTTCTGTCATTTGATGTCTATTACTTTTTAATTATTTTATACCGTTTGTCCATCTGACATTGAGACATAGGGATTTAACATGGGAAAACAGAAATTGCTTTATATTATCTACCTGAGTACATATATATGAAATTCTGGGTTATAATCGGAAAGATTATTGCTTTCAAAGTGTTTTAATACTAAATTTGTGCAATTTTAGTTCTTAATTATTTAGAAATTAAGAAAAAAGTTATTATTTTTTCCGGACAAGATTAGTAAGTATTTAACGAAGAGTTTACAAACAGATGTCGTGGTCAAGTTAGTTTGTTCATGTTTCACAACCGTAAGGTCACGAGTTCAAATCCGAATGAGGACACTTTTTTTCTTTTTTTTTAAATATTTTTTCAGATTTGAAATCACTTAAACTCTTAAACTACTTTATTATTTTATTTATAAGTTTCCTTTTAATATTAATTATGTAACATAATAAATAAAGTTATAACTTTAACATAATAAAATTTTGCAAACGAAAAAATACACATAAATGAAACATAATTAATATTAAAATGAAACTTATAAATACAATAATAAACTAGTTTAAGAGTGATTTTAAATCTGAAAAAATATTTAAAAAAAAGAAAAAAAGAAATGTCTTCATTCGGATTTGAACTCTTGACCTTACGGTTGTGAAACATGAACAAACTAACTTGACCACGACATCCGTTTGGAAACTCTTCGTTAAATACCTACTAATCTTGTGCAGAAAAAAATAATAACTTTTTTTCTAAATTTCTAAATAATTAACAACTAAAATTGTACAAATTTAATATCAAAACACTTTGAATGCAATAATTTTTCCGATTATAACCCAGAATTTCATATATATGTACTCGGGTAGATAATATAAGGCAATTTCTGTTTTCCCATGTTAAATCCCTATGTCTCATTGTCAGATGGACATACGGTATAGTGATACAAAATAACCGAAATAATAATTACTATTAGTAACGTGCCTTTTCTAAAATCAATCCTCGTAGTTGGCCGTGCATTGTTAGTTGTGAACCAACCTTGCTAGAAACTTAATAAATTGACGTATGTATATCATAACCTCACTTTGCTTTCTTTCATTAGTCGCTTTCCAGGTTAGCGTCGGAGACCGGAAAGGCTCTGAGCTATACCAGAGTAGCTCTAAATTACTCCAGAGTAGCTCAGAGATACTTCGATGCTAACCTGGAAAGTGCCTATTCGTTGCTTTTATTGGTTTAAAAGTGGGGTTATGTTAGTTCATACGTCAGGTCAATTGAGGATGGTTCACAACTAACAATTCGTTTTTAATCCTTTGCCTTTGGCTTCCGGTTATACCGCGTCACAAATTCTTCTTCCCATTGACGTTCCGTTCTTTCTTGAAAGAAAGAGCGCTGAGCTTTCGTGCTTTCTCGAAAGAAAAAAAAAGACGACATACGTCGACAGTAAGAAGAATTTGTGGCGCGATCAAGCGAAGGCGAAGAAGACTTTCCAATTGCAATTTTTAACAATTTAATTAATAGGTACAAAATAAATATTTTTACACAATGGATGTTTTGCTTCATTTAGAATCATCAAGTTTTACAATTTGATTATAAAAAAGTAACATTGCTAACAGTGAAAATAAACGACAGGGATAACTTGCAAGTCAGTTAAAAAACACACACAACATTTTTCCTTCCGATATATTTCTTACGTAGAGTCCAAGAAGTTAAATAAAAATTTATGTTTAATTTTGTTAGTTTTGTAAGAGTCTTGATGTTTTGATTTTGCAGCGAGGAAATACATAAGATGAATACTAAACCGGCGAGTCGAGTTTGGCGGAGAAATAAACTAATGTCCTGGACGATAAACTGATTTGCCGCGCCTTTAGATGGAGCACCGTGTGCTGATGGAAACCGGGGGTGAGGAATTGCTAAGTTTTCCTTATTTCATTCCATCTCTACGGCTGATATAAGTCTCGTCCAGCGCTCACAGAATACTGATTAATCTAAGAAGGGATTTGCAAGACTCCTTACTACTTACATACCATCCGGCTCATTTCATTAAATACCCCCGCAACTTCATCATAATTTACCTACATCGTGCAGCTAATCAGGTCTTCTAAAATGCTACCGCACGAATGAAAAATTAGACATTTTCCTATGAGGCCGGGAGAAATGTCATCAAGATAGCAAGCGGAGGAATAAATTACTCAAATAAAACATCACACACACAAATTGCAGCACGATTTAATTAGCGTTAGGAAGAGAATAATTATATCGTCCGCCGATGAGCATTTTATTAAACAACGCACTAAAATTACGGCCTGTGCGAATTAAACAGATAACAGATGATAGTTATATATCAATCAAACCTGAAAAATATACGATTCGCCGCTTAATAATTACGTAGCGAAATGGGCAGCCGAAGAATAAAAAGAACCTCATTTTGTGGCCTCCTCATTAAACAACAAAGCGTATAAACAAAATCTTATTCTAATACGGAATTTTGCCTGTCGTTTAAAATATAGCTTATAATTTGATTGATGTATCCCGTAGATGTTCGGCTAGCAAAATATGTTTACATCACCGCAATCCGCAAGGCGGCGCACGCAACAGATCTACCGCAAGATGAAACCTCAAGATGGTACGCCGGACGCAGGTAAAAAAATAATTTGGCGCCGTTTCGGAATGGTTTACATTTCTAAATTTCGAGATCACAAAATTCGGTAATAATTGCTAACCATTGGTTTACGGCTACTTAGTTTTGATTTTAATCTCCCGAATCCGAATATGCTTTTTTTTTTAAATTACAGAGAATCCTGACGTGTTCTGTGATTAATGATTTTTCTAATATATATTTAATCTATGAAATATTTCGGTTTTTATAACTTTTATGAAATTGCCTGCCTGCAGTTTATATAAGAGTTTGTACAAAAAAATCACTGGACACGAATAATATTGCATAGGAATTTAGGAAAGCGTAAAAAAGACAATTAGCAAGTACTTCATACTTAGAAAAAAATGGGAATATTTATTGCCTATATTTTGCGATCTGCGAAAGGCTTTCGATTGCGTTGAATATAATTTAATTCGTAAGAAACTTGAATCATTTCATATCGGTGGAAATGCTGTAGAATTAGTCAGATCTTATCTAAACAACAGAGCTCAGTTTGTATACTACAACAATGACGTACCTGATGAATTCAGATACAACATAGAGTACCTCAGGGATCAATTCTAGGTTCCTTGCTATTTCTAGTATATGTTAATGATCATCAATCAATATCAAGTGATACTCACCTCAAACAATATGCTGACGATATGTACCCGAAATCAAACTTTTTTGAAGCCGTTGGCCAAATAGGCATATGTTGCAATGAGATCCATTGGATAAGTACCTTAGTCGCAATGTTTATTAGACATCAACATTAAGATAAACCAGTTCTATCCCATTAACGAAAGAACTATATTCGCATGGACAATTAACAATTCATTTTACATATGCACGTAGAATTGTAATCTTTTTAATTTATCTCTGCGGAGTGCACAATAATGAAGGCGATATATTCGCTCCGATACAAATTGCGGAACGGTACAACGTGGCCGTCCGTGTATTTAAAACCAGAAATCTTGAATTCCCCCGTTTCGAGGTTAAATTCATAATGCAATTACGAGACGCGAGCGTTTTGTAATTCGTTTTTCATTACCGCTAATTGTTATTGTAATTGTCCAATGCTGGATCACACGCCACTCAAAGTCTCGTTAGTGGACATTGTTAATTATACGGCGCTCCTTCAGAAGCATTTGATCTTGTTTCATGTTAAATAATACCGACACTCCCCACTTGTCAAAAGACATCTTACTAGTAGCTTCGCTGATGAACATAACAGCTAATAATCACCATATACTTACTTTGTAAGTATGCAACTCCTATGGTAATTATTTTCTTTAAATAGTGCAGGACGAGTAATAATATGCTACCTAATAAAACCAATAAGTGTTACAGGTTTTATTACACGAGGAATTGTAATAATAGACTTCACTTGAAACGTCCATTTGAATCTACTTTCAATTAACTTACAAGCTTTAAGGACACGTGGGTGGATTGCAAACTTAAATTCTATACGAATCATTTTCGAATCTCTGCGGCATTAACGCACAATGTATTGGGTTATCTATAAAGAGAGCGAATTATTGGTTGGAATAGGTCAGTAACCAACAGAGAACCTGTTTACACGACCCGAGATGGTTGTCGCTTTTTGGGTCATTCATTCGCCGCACAACTATTTTCGTTATTTTCGAAATAGGAAATTCGACGGGACGCAAACTCGGAGGATCTCGAACGGCACTTCTGCTTTGGCTATGCGGCGGCACCGCATTGCAGATTAACAATTTAAATTCCTTCCTTTCTCTAAACCGACTGCAATAAAAATATTATTACGGTTAATTGTGGCGTAATGAAGTTAATGTAAATTAAATAAAGCGGCCGATGTAACTCGAGACGCTAAAATTGTGGTTAAGTAGGTTTTAAAAAGTTTAACTGCCTTTAAAATATGTACTATTCATTCATGTGTTGGTAACTATAATTGATCAAAACTAATCTTAAAACATTGTTGCTTCTTCTACTTGCAGTGATTTCAAACTTAAATCAGCTAAAATCCAAGTGTTTCGTATCAAAAATTACAAAACTTAGTATCTTGCCAGCTGATTTGTTCCGAAAGAACAACAGCCTCCTGATATCCTTTTCTTCCTCATTAAAGTTAAAACTTAGGGGGGAGGGTATGGTTTAACGCGTTTGATGCAAATTATAATCCGTATTGCAGTTAGGGTGAATATTATTTTTATCGCTTGTGAGCTAAATAAAGCTGAATTATTATCCAAAAAAAATGTTTTAACACTTACAGAAACGTGTTTTTATTACAACCTTCGGCAAATATTCACACCACGTGACTCTACGTTAAGAAGTGCGCAAAAAATTATAGCGCCTCTTAGTTCTGAGGTTATGAAGTTATTGGGAGTTGAAAATTTATTAGATATCCAATACCCAACATCGCCGAAATTATGTAAGACATGCAATGGATTAGTTAACTAATAGTTTTTCTCAGTTTATTTATAAGTAAACTGTATGTAGATAAAATAAATACGTAAATAGTATCCAAGTGACTTAGGAAACCACCTGTTGTGAATATGTACCGTAGTTTTAATACAACCTGTATAAAATAAAACTCAACCCTAAGTTTATGTTTGTATAAGCAATGTAAGCTTCACTGAAATTGTTTGTAGACGTAAATTAAAGGAATGGCAAGAGATCTGTGGTTTTGACATGGGTATGGATAAGTATGGTTAGCATGTAAACAATCTACAAGTGTAGCACGTCTTCATTTCATTATGCCATCAATAAAATCGAATTCTTTATAATTAACAACAATAGTTGTAATAATTTGTTTTCCCTAAAAAAAGAAAATACAGGTTGCAGTGTATTAAACAAGGTTCAGAGAAAAAGGAAAAAAAAACCTTGGAGGAAAGTCAAAGCTTTCATTATATGTTAATAATGTTAATAATTGAATAGAATTGGTAACCAACTTGAATTGTGACGCCTAATTTATAAAGATGAACATTAAAGAGTAGGAGATGATGTACGCATAACCATAAGAACACGAGATTTAATATTGAAGTTAATGTAATAAGAAATAATATTTAAAAAGGATTTGTACAGAATGTTGTATAATTGCGTTCTGGAGATATTATTAATCCATAATTTTATTTTTTTAACGAACAATAACATGAACATTTTCTAAAATTTTTCATTTGAAAGCATATGAATATACGATAAATTAGATAATTTTTTTTTATAAGTGAATTTTGATGTCGTAATTAATAAAAAAATTTGAATTTATTAAATTCCCGCCAAGATGCATATTTGAATCAATTTGAATCGTGTGACATCATTGATCATTAGTCGTCAAATCGTAAGTTGCACACATAAAGCGTAATGAAATTAATAGTAAAGCATTTTATCATTATTGTGCTGTGCCAAGAGTGTAAAAGTAGATCATTTTCATGTAAGTATCTAAATGTATCCTAATCATTTCCATATAAACAATTATTGCGTTCGAAAATGACACGTCGGATGCATGATCGCATCTTTCTCACTCACGATTTTTAACCTATTTTGTATCTCGCTCATCCGTTTAAAAAATCTTGTGGTTATGTTATTTCTATGACAACCGGCGATCTTTTGACATCTCAGATTTAACTAGGGTGTGAAAAATTCGCCAGTTGTCATGGAAACAATATAAACACAAGATTTGTTTTAAACGAATGAGCGAGATACAAAATAGGTTAAAAATCGTGAGTGAGAAAGATGAGATCATACGTTACAGATGCATCCGACGTATAATTTTCGAACGCAACAAATATAAAAAGAGCAAATATTCAAACATTAACAACAAACTACACACAACATAAACGTCAAGTGAACTATTTACTGAACACTGACGTCACAACCAATGAGAAGCCGTTCGAAATCACGTGATTTTAATATGAATAATTTGCCATTTTAATTATTAATTTAAGAGAATTAGGTATTGCTTAATGTATTATTAATTATAATTTCTATTACGTAGCTTTAATTTGTGTTTCGTATTATTCTCACGTACCCCATTTAAATGAAAAATTTAAAGCTGTGATAGGACAGATATTGACTAATCAAGGTCAGATGACCTTCTGTTCATGGAGAATAGTAGATCCCCGCCTTTCATCTTTGGCTGAAAGAAAAAGAAAAAATAGTTAAAAGAAAATAGACAGAAAATGTGTATTTACAATTGATCGGGCACTGTAACATTGATATACGCAAATATCGACGTTATAAATTGCTTACTATTAATCCGGAAGAAATGTAAAGCGAAACGTCAAGTTTACAGTGTGTCCCATCCAATGCACCTAATTACATATTTTGTAATATTTTTTTCAACGGACAAGAAAGAATTTGAATTAATTTAATTAAATAATACAATAATTCTATGAACTTATAAGATGAATACATGAATGTTCTGTTCAGAAAGCAATTTATTCTTTAATCTTTGATTTCAGTAGGAATCGAATTTTAGATTTTTGCAATTTAGTAAGAGATCGAACACTTGTATAGTTCAGTGTGATGAGAAGGTGGAGTAAGGGTGTCTTTAAACGAATATTAATATTTTGGACGTCCATTCTGAATTTTATAGGAAAGATATAATTCAATCATTCGAGTTCTTCTAGCTTATGAGTAAAGCACGAACTCATCCTTCCACAACAAGTATAACCGACTGAAAAGATGACTCATGACCTAAATCCGCACTTTACTTATGAGTAATATGTAGGTGACGCCTAATTCCAGAAGTTAATCGTGAACAAGAGTTCTGAATAGTTTGAATTCTTCGTATCTGCTTCTGAATTTAATGAATACTTTGCTAATGTAGCTCTATCGGTTACCAATCACAGCAATCCTGCCGATTTATTGAAGCGTTCGGGTATCGCTTTCAAAAACACATCAATTAAAATCGATTATATTACGGAGGAAGAAATAATTGTTAGCTTAACATAAAAAAAGATATTTTTGATATGGATACGTGGATGCACAAGGAGATTATAGCAGAAATATCCACGCCACTATGTAATATTTTTAACAGTGGTATGGCGGAGCTCAAAATAGCCAGAATAATTCCTGTGTTAAAGTCCTGAGATCCTGATGTCTGCAACAATTACAGGCCAATAGCCATCTTCCCTGTAATCTCAAACATTTTTGAAAAAATTCTGTTTAACCGAATCTTAGAATACTTCACTAAAAACCAATGGCTCTCAGTTTGGCTTAGTTAAAAACAAATCCACGGCAGAGGCTGTACAGGGCTTCGTCGGAAGGATAATAACAGCTTTCGAAGGATCGCAAGAAATTACTAGCTTGGGTCTTTCGAAGACCCTTTGATTGTGTACATCATGAGATACTTTTGGAAAAGTTGCAGATGCATGGTCTTAGAGGTTGTGTATTTAAACTAATAAAACCATATCTTAGGCCCAGTATTTCATTCAGAGTTTAACTTTAAGCTTCGTTTTATTTCTACGGAAACAATTGTCTTTACAATTATTACTGTGGGAATAAAACGAAGTTTAAAGTTAAGTTCTGAATGAAATACTGGGCCTTAGTGACGGAAGACAGATTGTGACTTAAAATAAGTGAGCAAGTAGATGTGAAGACTGGAGTTCCTCAGGGGCCTCTACTTTTCGTTATGTATATTAACGACATGCCATATAATATAAACACATTGACGGTGCTATTCGCTGATGATACTAGCTTTCTTGTCTGGGATAGAAAGAAGCAGAAGAATTAAAAACAAAAACTGTAGACACGGAGTAACAAGCATTATGCTGGTTTTCAATAAATAAATTAAAACTAAATACAAATAAGTTTTGCAAACAAAAAACTTGTTGATATCAAAACTATGAAGTTTTTGGGTATTTACATCAACACCGCAATTTCTTGGAAGCGCCTTACATGCCATAAGAAAATGTTTACTGATAGCTGAAAAGGATGCAGCATTTGTAGCATATTATTCGCTATTTTTTTTTCAATTATGACATATGCAATTTTGGTCTGGGGTAACGCAAAATCCTCCAACAGATTCTGTATACTGCAAAAACGAGCTATATTCAATATTCAACCTAAAATCGCGCGATTCGTGTAAGGAAATCTTTAAATTACATCGATTATTGACTTTTACCTGTGCTTTCATATATTTTAGTTTAATTCATGTAAACAAACATAAAATTGGTATGTAAAAACATAGTGACTTACATTTTTATTAAAAACTAAAATGAATTGAATTGAAATTGAATTTTATGTGTCTATATAAATAAATTCAGAAGAGATGTGAAGCGATTTCTGATTAACGAGAGCTTTTATAATGTTGAGAAATACCTGAACCACTAATTTTAATGTTGTGTTAATGCACGCACACTGTTTATTTTCCCCTAGACTGATTTTTCTGACGTGTTGTCGACATGTTACGTGTATTTTATTTAAATTTAAATACCGGTGAGGAGTTGGCAACAAACCTCTAGCAACAAAATTTCAAAATTTTAATTGGCTGCCAAAGCCGTCCTAATTATCACAGGACTATAATTTTAACAGCATTGTGAAGATCATTAACTATGGCGTATCACAATTGAGAAAAAAACGAAATCCAAATTATTGGCAGTAATTAATGCCCAGTATCTAATTATATAAATAACTTTTTAAAGAAACTATTTACGATGAAAACTTTCACGTAATCGGAGAGCAAATGATCAAATATATCGAAAGATGACACCAGTAAGTTTTGATTACTGATCGATTGAAAATGGTTAATGTCACGCACTTAAAAGACGCCAAATACAATAACACATAACTTTTTGTGCAAGTGTTGCACAAACGAAATTCTGGCAAAATACGAAAGAAAACATTCAAATCTGTTGATTTATGGTACTTCTGAGTCCTGGCCGATCGATTTTATTGATTAATTATCGATTGAAAACAAGCGTACCCAAGACTTCAGATATTCAAGACAGCGTCAACTATAAATGCACATAACTTTTTATGCAAATGTTGCACAAACGAATTTCTTGCAAAATATGAAAGAGAACGTTCAAATCTATCGATCTATGCTATCTCTAAGTTTTGAAAACGGGCGGTTCCACGACTTCAGATATTGAAGACAGAGTCAAGGATTATACCGAGGTTGATCCAATACATTAAAAACAATATGTGGTTTCTAAAGAGTAAAACAGATGTTTTAGAAGTGTTAATAAAGAGATTAGTTTTTCTTGCAATTTAAATAAGAATAGTTAAGTTTAATTTTTTTGTATAATATGAATATCTGCCGCATCTGGAAAACGAATCATTTTACCTTTACTAGTTTCGATGGTTAACGTCATATTATTTGCGCTATGATAATTATAACGTAATCCTACGTAAACGTTATCCGTTTCCCAATTAAGTAGTTGTAACGTTACGCCGTAATAAATTTCGTCCGGAGTGTTTACGCCGAAAATATTCGAAATCTAAACAAATTAGAACGGTAGCGTTTCAGTGGCACGAATTAAGCAATTCAAGAAGCAAAATAATAGCAGGATATCATAGCACGGTAAACGCTTTATAAATACCCGAATTAGAGTGCTTATATTCCGCGTAGGCGTCACTAGATGGCATCGTGATAATGTGTCAGTTCGTTGTCACGAATAAATGTCACAAGTCGTTGGTTTAACATAATTACGAACGTCACTTCCTCGCCGAGCGGCGCACGGACATTTCAATATATCATAACTAATTATGCCGCGTCCACTAATTTATAAAGGAAGCTCGCAGAAATAGACGCAGCTCTCGTTTCATTTCGACAAATTTGCAGGACAATTTCTCGAAATAATTAGATAGCGACTAATTATAAACCGGCAAACACACGGGACGTGCACACAAAAACCTCCTCCTATTCAAAACTAACCGTTTTTACGGATTCACAGTCACGTTTCGGGACTTTACGATATTTACTATTACTTCCGCCAAAAGTTCCGTCAGATTCGTCCCAGCGTATTTGTTTTTAGATTTATATCTATCTCATCGGCTGTAAGGAAACTTTATGCTCTGAGAACGACGACCGACGTTCAAATCAGGTTCAAATTATGGAAACTTGTAATCTATTGCTATTAAATATACGAAGAGGCGCAACAGAATTCTTGGAAGTCCTGTGCACGTAAAGCTTTAAGAAAGCGTTTAAATTATGATAATTAGAGAGTATGCTGGATTCTTTTAATTATTATTCATGCAATCAACCTATCGTAATTTTGTATATAAGCGGCGAAAGCAAATTTTTTATTCATAATAACCTATCTCAAAACAGTTGAGAGCAAAAAATTAAACAACAGTTAAAATGTTTCTAACGGTTGGTTATTACTTTCGTCAAAGAAAGATAAGTCATAGAGTGATGTGATACATTGCCCCTCTTTAAAACTCAAGCACGAGCAGGAAATTTCTTATGCAAAACCGTAGAATAATATATTCATTGCATTTGCGACGTATGCAACTGATAGGTAAGTGACGGCCTTTCTGCAACATTAAATCAGAAATCTTTATTTCCATACGCGCTTGCAACTGAAATCAATTTTATATAAACCAGTTGACTTATTTAAGAAATATTGCAATTTTAGTGGTTACGTATTCTTTCATTTAATAAATTGCAGCGAATCGTCGAAATTAATTTTAACAACTCGGAGTGTGGATGAATAAACAGGTCTGGGAAAAACGTGTGGGTGAAACTGCAATGGAAATGGTCTTCCAGCGAATGAGATTCAGATATATAATTTTATTGAATGTGTGGTACGCGAGAAGCAAACGATTTCAGCATTATCGTGGCAGCTTTGCGTGCCCTGGACTCGATCGTGCCAATTACAGGCTTTAAAGTGTTCGGAAATAAAACAAACAAGGACGAAACGTCGGCTTTTTATTCCGGGATAAGCCTCTATGCCGTAATATATTATTAAAAACGTTTACCACATTCACCTACACTTGGCCGGGTTTTCTTGTTTTATTAGTGTATCGCAACGGCGACGCACGTAATGTCGCACAAGTTCTGCCATTTTTACTATAATGTATGATAAGAAGGAAAATATTAGAAGAAAGAAAACTTTAAGAACCACAGAAGTACCTAACATTTTATTTTGTGATGACTTTTAGTTAATCCTCTCATTTACTATAGTTCCCCTTGCTTAACGAAGGATAATCACGTTATCAAGCATTTTATTTATGAGTAGAGGTAGCACATTTTTAAGATATAACATAGGAACGTCTGCATAAATTGTAGGTACTCTCATGCATGAAAAATTCTTATACTTCATGAATGCATTTGTGGAACTCTGAGATTCTGTGCATTACTTCGCAAGATCATTTTTAATGCAACATTGATCCCCTGCAGCTAATTCGCAGTTTATGCAACTTATAATTGGTTTTTATACACCATGATTCGAAAGGACCGCATCATCACTTGGGCGTTCTTTATCCGTTCTCAAAAATGTAAAGAAAATTTTTCTACGAGCTTTCTTTGAGAAGATATAGGCCTTGAAAGATACGAATTTGATGTTGATTAATCAGATAATGTAATGTTATGTTTTTATTAATGAGAGCCGTAGATACAGGCATGTAAAATTTTCCTTGTTATTAAACATAATTAATATTGAAGTAATAAAGCAGCAAAAACTCTTTGGAAATATCAACATTATTTTAGATGTAAGGTCTGAAACGGTGCAGCAAAAATTGGGTGTCACTATGATTAAGATAATCTGGCATGTGACCTTCTCTTAATTCTGAATTTTCTAAATTCTTTGAAAGTTTACCGTGTTTTTGGCAAGCACGCTTCGACCTACTCCTTCATCAAATTTTTACTTAAGAAGCTTGTGTCAAATTTGATTTCCAAATAATTTACTGCAAATTCAGTTGTCAACAAAAATGAGGGTATGATTTATGGTTTCAAATTAGTAAGTGCGTCTACAAGGTGCAGCGTTGCCTATTTGTGATTTCTTTAAACGTTCTACTAACGTTCTCTATCACTACCTAATCGATCGTGCGACCCTATTGAATCATACTGTATTAAGTATTAATTGTGCTCGTTGATTAATACAATCGCCTCTCTCACTAGAAAAATTCCTCACTATCTTCCAGATAACTTTAAACTGCGACATTATAAACTTGACTCAAGCAAGATTTTTTCAATTTAAAATTAAAAAAGAAATAGAAATAGGACCTGCTTGACATTTCAATGTATTACAATAATCGAAAAGTTTTTCTTTCTCGCTTCGTAAAAGCCAAAGTAGAAGAAACGTCTTCTTTATGGACTTCAAAAACAATAAGTTAATAAAATAATTGATTGTGCTTAAAGACGATTGAATAAACAAAAGCAAAATTAAATAAACAACTATGGCTATCTCAGTGGCGGACGAAATGGAATTTCTGCTTGGTTAACTTCAATTATGTCCGGAAAAAATTATTTATTTTCCGTGAATTCCTTTTCCAGGTTATTACGTCCAGCTATTAACTAAATATGAAAATACGTTAATCAGTTTTAACAACAAATAATAATGACTTTATTTTCAAATCACATATGTTCATGTACCTACAAACCTCATCAAGTAAACAGAAATCTTTGAAAATAGGCGGAGTTCAGATGAATTATGTAATAATTCTCTGCTCTTACACTCAACCTAACAAGTGTATAATAAAAAAGTAAATATGTATTACATTACATGGCACATATCTAAATAAATTACTATTATAGTAGACTAATCGCTATAAGCACGATAATAAATTTTTGAACTCTAGAATTCTAAATAAATTCCTCTCAGAGGACACAGATTTTTATTTGTAGATAAACTTTAACAGTTCTGAAACGAATTCTAAATTTTGAGTGAAATTCAGTTATTGAAAAGTATTTTGAAAAATTGCGAACGAAAATTATTAACTGGCTTTTATACTTTGAGGTATATGAGGTATAAATTAGCACAATGTTGTAACTATAAGATCTTTCAAACATGGTCGTCCTATGTGGTGGAGGCGTTAAAAGCCCTTTATTCCTAATATTTATATGATGCACGTCAGTTCTAAATGACATTTTGTTTTATACATTTATACATTCTGTACAATTTTGTGAAACAGACAACCAGAATGCAAAGTTCTTCTATAGGTCATTCCATACATGTGCAGTACACAGTACACAATCATGCCTCTCTTACTATTTTTAGTATTCGTGCATTAACCCCATCTCTTTCTAACGGTGTCACCCATAAGCGCTGTACTGCACCGTAAGGTTGGGACACACTATGGCAATTTTTGTGTAATTTTTTGTCTTCTACACACACCAAAAATGAGCCTTAAGCATGAATTTTCTATTACCTATATTCTTTTGCTTGTATCACTGTCAATGCAGGGACCGTATACGACGTCAGCAAAATTAAAATTAGATAAAATTAAAGAATCACAAAGTAGGATTTTAACTTTCCTGGATAACAAATTTCTATTTGCATGTACATAGTTATTAGTTATTAATTTAAGCGCCGCATACAACTTTCTTAAGCAACTTGATAAACGTTCTTTAAATCGCAAATTAGTATCAATCATAAGCCCCAAGTTTTTTACTGCATTCACAAATGAAAGAGTAGAATTGTTGATTTTTATAGTGAGGCCATCTGAAGTACCTTTCTTACTAAACAACATGCAAGCAGATTTAAGTGGTTTATAATCAGTGAATGTTCATGTGGAAGCATCGTCTGAATTTAAAGCTTTCGATTTAATATTACAAACATTACAAATTGGACTGCCATTGGTTTTTACGTTATCGTAATAAAAATTGATGGATAAAAATAATATGAATAAAATAATCGCTAGTAACTTCAGGATCACATAAGGCCGCGGATATCTTATTTTTTGTTTTGTTAGATATGTTAGATTTTTCCAAAGAGTTGCCCTATTTGACGTAGTCAAAACGCGTTTGTAATATATTTTCTTTTCATTTCGTATTGAATTTGGATCTCAGTGGAAATTCCAATTAAGTGAAGGACGTCAACAATCGAAACAGAAATATTTGTCACCAACAAGAAAACAGCTGTAGAAATATAGTTATCGAATCGAGGAAGAAATAAATCACTATTCCGTTAACTGAAGATCCCAGGATCCAGGAAGCCAAAAGAAAGTGAAAAGTCATAAATGACTACGTTTATCTCGCACGTTCAATCCGATTGAAATTTCAATCGATTGAAATAATAATTTGTCATTTCAATCCGATTGAGAACTTAACTCAATCCGCCTGAAAATGGCGATTGGATTGACGAAGCCGCTTGAAAAGCAGCGATATAAACACGGATTCAAATTATTATTGGTACTGGCTAACTTCATGTTATATGTATAAACAAGTTATGATACCAAATTACTAGCACTGCCATTAATTTATTTCTAAATTATTCATTTCAATTCAACATAATAAACGCAAACTTACAGCTGATGGTTGACAATTATCATTTATTGTCCGTTATAAGCCTGTAATGCATAATCTAATGTTAAGTTAGCAACTCAATGCATTTCTTCTTACCATGTGGTTGTTTCTTTTTAGAATTGAAATAATATTTCAAGCGGATTGAGGTAGATGATCAAAAACAGTTCAGATTCACGAATCCACTTGAAATCTCAATCAAACTGAATGTGCGAGGTAAATTTAGTCATTGACTTAATTGTAAGTAGCATAAGATTTAAAATTACATGTTTACTGAAGAAAGTATTATTATTATTATTATTAAAATACTTGTGAAAATGTGCGTCTTTTTAAACAGTTGTTTAAAATAGAGTTTGCTGCGAGGCTTTTTAGTTGATTGATGAAGTGAAATCAAAGCTTCACTTTTGACTACACGATTAAGTTCTCTTTACAAAATATCAATTTATTAGTGTCTTTTAACGGAATGTATTCCAAAAATTGGTGCGGACCACAAACTCGCTCCTTTATATGTACCAATATCTATCAGTGTCTATCATTTGAGTGTTTAAGCCGCTGCGCTGCTTTGAATTTTAGAGAACACCTAATTCAGATGGATAATAAATTGCGTTCTATTTTCTCTAGAGTATGTAATAGATTTTGTGTTGTTGTTCGTGAATAATCTATTTAAGTACGTAATAATATAGAGAATGTTCCACTAGAAATAAGAATGGTCTATAACCAAGAGAGGAACATAATTTTATCTTAGACTGAATTTTTTTCTATGTTGAATATTTCAGACACTCTCTAAGAAAACCACGTTCAGTGGACATATGGTATACACACGACAAATGAGTTCATCACCGTTTCACTTATTAAATTTGTTGGATATTTCAATAGTAAGCGTAGATACAGTTGTATATTTATTCATATAAATACAAGGAGATTAAAAAATGGCGCCTAAACTCTCCAGTTCGTTATTTTAGAAAATTAAGAGAGCACCCGAAAAATGTTGTTACGTTTTAATCAATTTGACAAGTAGAAAAAACATGACACATGTCGCTGTACAAAGGTTATGATAATCGCGATGATTTCACAATAGAATACTTTTTGTCGCTATTTCAAAGACCAACTTTTTTGCTCGCGACTGTACATTGTCCAAACGACCTAAAAAGTGTCGTAATCTAGAACAGCGATTCTCAACCTCTTTTAAGCACGGACCAGCAAACGATGTAAAAAATGTTCGCAGTCCAAAAAGTGTAATAAATAAAATATTGACCACGCGACATATACATTATGCTAAGGCCATTAGAGGTCCTAGGATATTACCTTGGGGAATTCCTGTTTGCTTTTGTCAATACGATATGAATTTTAAATACAAACAGAATGATTGTACCGTCATTTTATTTTAATATGAAACATTGCTGTTCATATTACTTTGGAAACTAATTCCAATTTTTAAAGATGTCGTTGCGTGATCGTCGTCCTTAGGGTTTCTAATGTCATATCAAATAAAATTTGTCCATTTTAATTTGGAACATCTGTCAGGCGAAGAAAGTTAGTGAAAATGTATCAGGAAGAATTACCCCTTGACAAGTAACTAAGATGTAAATAACAACTTTTATAATCGTTTAGGATATTGCATGGAGGTAAATGAAGAAATTTTTGAAAACTTGTTTTGGTGCTTGTTTTGAATTAAAGAATTTCTGTTTTCCTTATTGTGAGAAAACCAGAGAAAAGAAATAAAAACCCCTTTAAGGAACACGCGTGTGATCTATTCAAAAATCAAAATGTTCTTCTCCTCGTGATCGCACGATCAAGGTCCCGCACGTATTTTATTTTATATTATGTTCTAAGTTTACTTATTTTAAACAAGAATAAACTTATCTAATGTAATTGAAAGAATCACTATTATTTTGTAGTACAAGTATAACGAAATTACTACTAACAGAACAGATTCATGACAGCTGTCATCTCATGTTCTATTTTAAAAAGGACAGTATAATTTACAAATTGTAAATGTTGCTATGGATTCTCAGATTCGTACGTAACAGTCACGTAACAGCAATGTTTTATGTTAAAATAAATTCACTGTATATTATGAGCTACGAAGTTTGTTAAGTTGCTATACATATAGTTACCAGAATTAAGAAGTAACGATTAAACTAACGACTTTATACTGTCCCGCTTTTTGATTCCGTAGCTGTACTCATAATTGAGTCAACTTTTCAATGATTCAACCAAATCTTAAAAAAATGCTCTTTTCGATAGTGGCTGAGCAAATATGATTTCTATTAAAATATTTGTGAAAATGTACGTTTGATCTGTAGTTCGGCTAAAGTCTTAACTAAAATGTCTTCCACATTGTGACTTTTCATATTGCTAAAGATTTGAAAATGGTGGAACATGTCATCTTTACAACAACTTCTTTGATGAATAGAAAATAAACAGCTTTTACATGACGACGTTTTTTAGTGACTTAAGGCAAATTTTTCTTATTTGAAAAACTTATCGTTTTTTTTGAGTTGTACCACGAAAACGGTAACAGATAGCTATTTTTTTTTTTGATACCTGTACAATTCAATTTGCTATAAGTCTTTCAGACACCACATATGGGTTTATATTAAATAATATTGTAGAAGGCGTTATGTCTGGACCGTCGAAAAAAGTTCGTTTTTCCAAATGCAAATTACCAAAGAACTCTTTTATATAAATATTTCTCAAAACATTTGTAGTTCCAATGTTCATCAAATATTTTTTCAAAAAATAAAAGGTGCATGTATATTTGAGACAATTCCTGGTTATCGTGCGCTTGATGATTTATTTTGCAATTTCTAGACACAAATTGAACTAAATTTTTAAAATTATTATAGCTATTGTAATGATTCGTCGACACCAGCCGGCGCCAAATTATCTCTTGCGTCACTGCCGTCTAGTCGACGCGCCTTAGGCGACAGCCCAGAGAATTCTGACGGCGGAATAAACTAGACCAGACAGTGGGTCGCCTCCAGAATGTTCGCGAAAAACAACCCCGGCATATAAAAATGCACGCGGCCGGGAATGGAACAGTTCGAATTGAATTCAACGTGAGACGGAATTAAAGTCGCGATATAAACTTTCGCTCGGCTGTCGAAATAAATTAGGATTAAGTTTGTAAATTATCTAGTGTTAAATGTTAGTGTTAATTAGTTTGCTTGTAAATAAATCGGTTTATTAACTATTTCGTGTTTTGTTTTAAAATTAAAAAAATTAAAAGAACCCGTAAAATCGTTACACTATAATTTATGTATTCTTCTAACTATCAGTAGTTATTAAACTGTTGAAACAACAAAAATTGTCATTTAAATCTGTAGTCCATCTGACCGACCGCTTATGCAAAAGTCTCACATGACCGGCGGCGGCGGTTGAGAATCACTGATCTAGAATATCTTTTCTCATTTCGTAATGACCACAACATCACGATATAAGAGGTGTGCATGCAAAAATTTGGTTATTCAAAAACAATCAAACATTTACCTATAAAACCACAAATTTCAAAAGTTTTTAAATTAAAGGTGACTTTGTTATGTACATTTTTGTGAAATAGAATTAAACACACTCAAATATGAAAGTTTAAAGCGAACGTAAAGAACAGATACAAACAGATTAAAACTGCAGTAAAAACTGTACCTAACAGAACCTTGCCTTACAAATTGCGGTGCTTAATTTTGTTACACAGAAGTGTACAATGTATAAAGAATGAAGATAATTTTCAAGTATCCAAGTTTCTTCATGCACGCCCTTTAATTGGAATCAAATTTGAAATAGTTAGCAGTAATTAAGCTGTTAAGGGGTTCGCGGTCAATTTCCCATTTAATTATACATATTGATCTACGTTTCAAATGTGTAGGTGTGGTTGCCTAACTAACCAGCAGGGAGGGGTGAGTAAGTAACGTCTTCAGTTGCATTGCAGGCGACGAATAGGTCGTAGTTTTCAAAAAAAAAAAAGAGGAAGAGGCTGCAAGCGAAATATTTGGTTTCCTTTCCCCTTATGACACTCTCTTTGGTTTTGATTGTACAGATATGGAGCAACGACCAAAATAGATCTAGTGCAATAACTTCTCATTTGTACAACAAATTCAATGTTACCACATATACGATAATCAAAGCTTCTCGTAACATTTGAATGCAAAATAAAATGTATCACGTAAAATGAAGTCTTGATCAATTTTTTAACCGGAAAATCGAAAATGAAGTAGGAAGGCAAAGCAAGGTGGAACGCATTTTCGCCTACATACATTATAATCCTAGGTGTGCGCATGATCTAGATTGCAGATGTTGTCACCAGATACCGTAGAGGAGCCCGAGGCCGAGCTGGTGAAGATGGTCCCGATAAGCGCCCTCTCCCGGGTGGTCGTTCCACGGCACACTGCGACCTCTCATTTGAATACGCTCGTATGTTACCGGGGCCGGTCTTCCGGACGCTGGGAAATCTGCATTCGTGTTGCGCTTCTGCTCTTACATGCATTTAATGATGTGTTTCCCTTAATAAGATGAGACAAGATGCTAGATAATCGAAATTTAATACTTCGCCATACGCCACTAAAAATACATAAACACACGACACGCCGTCGTATTTATCACGTCTTATTGAGGTTTTACGTGCGTTTACTTACCAGGTATACAGTAAGTCATTATTACGAAACAACAGCAATTTCAAAATATACAATAGATACAATGACGTTCATTTATGTATATTTCTAACACCTACTTGAGTGAGTGATCTTTACGATCATACGTTATCTTAAAATTAATTATCTGTTCTATGGGTATAATATCGTTTCGAAATGTTTTGAGATTGCATTTGTGTATTCCTCCTTCAACATCAGCACGTGTCATTCGCAGGAATTTTACTATCAAATGGTCGAAAGCGAAACTAACAAAGCGTGTGATTGCCCAAAATCGTTTGTGGTCCGTCCCTATCGAAGGAACCTCCCGACCCTCCGTGTTATTACAAGACTCCTAATGTTGTTTTCCATAAAATAGTTCGCCCGTTCCGTTACGCGCCGTCGAAGGATTCTGCGATCGCATGCACAAAATAGATTAGCCGCGAAGCTAATTACTGTTAAAATGCAAATAGCATTAGGCACAATTAACAATGAGGCAATAGCATTATGCAGAGGACTAAGCGGCGTATGAATATTAATTGTCACCTGTTTAAACACCTGTGGATTCATCACATTTTCTGTGCACGCCGCTCTTTTAAATACATCCGATATATGCAAAGGACATTTAATTATGTAACATATATTCATTTATTAAATTAATACCTGACTTACATAATTATATTTTCATAAATATATAATTAAGTGTGTGTGTTGTATAGTTAGCACTGCCTTATTATATAAAAAAAATTCTCTTCATGACTTTGGGCTATAACATAATAATTTTGCCGGTGGTAATTTAGCATAAGTACCTCGTTAATATTTTTCTCACAAGAATGCCACTATTTGGTGCTTTTTTTTCATAAATTGTGCACACTTGCACGTTAATGTGAATAAAATACCGTTTTATTATTAGGTCGAATTTAAATTTGTTACTTTGTGTTACTCGTGGAATAAGGTGGGTTCTATATCGTGCCAATTTGCTGAGAATGTATCAAATTAAATCTACATAAAAGACAGATACTCTGTTGATATACAATTTGTTGAAATTGTTCCAACTTGTGATGCATTTGTAATTGGTATTTAAAGCATGCAATCAAAGTAACGTAACGAAGAGAGTATAAGAATAAACACTCCCAGTAGATCGCGCCTTGTTCTAAAAACCGTCCTACGCATCGTGAAATTTAACGTTCGTTTAAAACGGGCAAAACAAGCGATCATTAAACAATGATAAATATTAATTAATCAGAGAAACGAGAAGACGAACGGCCGCACAATTACGTAAAATAGCCGGCCGCTTGATGCAACATCTCGCGGTTACGGCATATGCAAATTTTATTATCGTCGGCTTTCTTGATCTGTCTCTCGGTGGTAATGAATACATTACTCTTTCCTATTTTGCATGCACTCGCCGAGTTCATGACGAATTATTTAAAAGCGAGGAATTTTTCTCAGAACTAATTACAATATTTATTTACTTGCGTTGCCTGCATTCCGCTTAGAGTAGCTCGCTTACTTTTTGCTAAATTACGAGTTGATTGTATTCAAATTGAAACAAATGCACGAGTTGTATAAGTATTTGTTTAATTGCATAATTATCGTTGAGAGTATTTTTAGATGGTATTTGAATGCAATTGCATAATTAATATATTGTTGATTGCACACTATTCAGAATTAAAATAGAATTCGATCGCATTGTCTAACACCATTGCCCAGGTAATAAAAAAAGTTTGTAAACAAAATTGTATTATTTTAAATTTCCTAGCGACATCTAGCATACTTTCATGCCAGAGATTTTCAAATAAATAATGTTTTTAAATCAAAGGATAGGTAGGATACAATAGACTTCAACTGTGGTCTATTATTTTAAAAATATTTTAAGTAACATAAGTTTGAAAGTGAGTACATACATTTGATTTGTTAAAAATAGGTTGTTAGTATTATTTTCATTAGAATAGCTATGCACATAATAATCTAATAGTCTTTCTATTTAACCCATTAACGCCTAAACGAACCAAATGGACCCAGAAACTGATATGTAAACAAAAGCCTGATCAACACATGTCAAAAGGAACCAGGCTTCCAGAACTGTACATATATATCAGTAGTGTAGGTATCGAGCAAATACGTGCTGCACGGTTTTTAATGTTTGAAGAATTCTTGATGAAATTAGGGGAATTTTATTATTGTGTTGTGCAAATCGAAAAAAGTATGGATTTCAAACTAAGGTAATAGTTTTACATTTTTCTTCATATATAAATGGAACTGAAAGTAATTAAACCAATAAAAGATACCTAAAAAAATAACGTAACGTTGAGGCTAACTGGATATATAAAAACGTTGGACTTGTAAGCACTTCTAAATTTCGTTGTACCCATATGGACCGACTAGGCGCTTAAGTAGTCAAAATGTGCATTTTTTTTTATTACAGAGGATTCACTCTAAAAGAAGCTTTAGATATAGCTTATGAAGAAGTCGACGTATCGGAAATTTAAATTGAGCCACCCGAAGCCCATTATTTGACAGGTGAAGACTCAGGGGATGAAGATGATAGCAGATAATCTAAATCTAAGACAGCTTTGTGCAGGTGCTGAAATTGTTTTTGCGACTTCAGAAAGATTGGGAGATTTCCAGTCAGATCCTACACAAACTTTTGATAACGTCAATGACATTGTTCATCATAATTTGGCTACTAAGAATGCAAGCCCGACAAAGAATTTACTAGCAATTTCAGTTCCAAATGACCTGACATATATTGAGGGAGATTTAGAAAGTACAGTACAGGATTTTCCATTAGGTGATTATATTATACAAAATACGCATCTATGTCTTGTACTGAATTGCTTGAATTGTTTTTAAACACCCGACTTTTTGAATAAGATTATTTTTGAAACTCAAAGTTATTCTCTATTCAGAAATGAACCACATCCAAATTTTTCAGTCTCCGAAGTAAAGGTTTTTATTTCCATTCTTATTCTAAGTGGATACAATCAACTACCTTCAAGAAAGAGTTACTGGGAAAACAGAAAAATATTTTAGTATCAGAAGCTATGAGGAGGGACAGATTTTTACAAATATGCCGATAATAACAATGTAGATAAGAATGATAAAATGTATAAACTTCGGCCAATTACGGACTTATAAAAACAACATTTTAGAGCATTTTATTCCTGAACAAAATCTTGCCTAGGATGAGTCTATGATCCGATATTTCGGACATCATAATAAACAATTTATAAGTGGCAAACCAGTGAGGTTTGGGTATAAGGTATGGTGCCTCGACACCCCCAGCGGATATTTAATTAATTTCGAGGTTTACCAAGGCAAGAATCCCAGATCAAATACGGAATATGAAGTATGTTTTGGAAAAGCTACTGCTACAGTACAAATGATAGAAGAATTAAACCAGAAACGACTGTTCCGTTATAATTTTTTTTTATAATCTATTTACTAGCCAGAATCTTATGAGTACTCTAAAAACTAATGGTTATGGTACTACAGGTACCAATTCCCAAAAACTGCTCCATAGTTACTAAAAAGACCATGGAAAAGCGAGCTAGAGGTGACTATTCATCCATCCTAAATAGGGAGACTGGTATTCTATATGTTCGTTGGAAAGACAATAAGGTTGTGTCAGTTGCAAGTACCTGCTTTGGAGTTCAGCCAATCAGGAACGTAGAAAGGTTTTCCAAGAAGGAGAGCAAGAACGTTTCAGTGCCTCGTCCATATCTCATTTCCCAATACAATTAAAGTATGGGTGGGACTGATCAAATGGACAATAATATATCATGGTAAGGAAAAACTAGTTTCTCCCTTTATAACAAATCTGGTTTTGTTTAGCTACCGAATAGGTATACGTTCGAAAAAATGGTATTGGCCAATTTTTACATATCTTATAGATGCAGGCAGCTATTCAAAATGCTTGGATTTTGTATAAAAAATTTGGAAGAAATATAAGCCAATTAGAGTTCAGGAGGAACATTTGCCAGGTAAGTTTAATTACTAATATTCACCAGCTACATGAAAGTAATATAATCTTTTAGAGTTACTTGACGATTTACAAGAAACCAGCTGGAAGTGATTTCAGAGTTTCAGATGCAGTCAGATATGTGACTCGACTAATCACTGGATTGTTCCAATCCCAGACGGAAACAGGAGAAGATGTGCACTACCCATTTGTGAATCAAAGGGTCGCACGATGTGTGATAAATGCAATTTAGGTCTTTGCGTTGGCTGTTTTAAAGATTTTCACACAAAATTGTGAAGATTTTTATTCTTGGGAGGCACCTAGTGGTCCCATATGGGTACGGCAATTTTTTCATAAACAAACGGTTGCTTTCGTGTTATTAGACTAAATTAGAGTTAAGTTAATGTATACTGATGTTTTAGTGAAGTTTTTTTTTATTTCTCGGCGCTAACGAATTCACAATTCAAGTGCTTAAAACCAAGCTCGCTTGCAAACCTTTTAAACTCTTCACTGTTAAAAGGTGAACCATTGTCAGTTCGGCACACTTCTGGTATTCCAAAATCAGCAAATATTCCTCGAATAACCAGTATTACTGTCTTTGCCATGTTGGAAGGTAAAATCCTAACTATTGGATACCTCGAATAATCATCAATGATAACCAAAACTAATCGTCCGTCAGATATTGGACCTAAAAAATCGAACCAAGGTTCCCTTGGGAACTTGGATATCTGTAGAAAATCTCGTATCTTAGTAGGCGTCATCACTGCAATACACGGAATACAATTGAGGACCTTGCTGCAAGAAGAACGCAGCTCCAAAATTAAGACTTTTGCGAAAAACGCAAAAAACATTATACAAGTTTGGTATAACTTTGGAAGATACGCATCTCCTATTTCACTAACTTAAGGTACATGCAATGATAGGATCTGCGTCGTTCTTACACTAAACGATAGTACATGTTTCGTATAATCTTACTAGTATAAAACCTCAATTTATGTTAAAATTGGAGCTGCGTCGTTCTTGCTGCAAACTCCTCAATTTTTAACGATTTTGTTCGCAGCAGAGCTTTTGTTTTCACTATGCCTTAATGTCCTTCATGGGCAAGGTCAAGTGTATTGTGTTGTAGAGCTTTTGGTAATAAAATTCGATCACCTCTTAAAATTAATCCTTCATCAGTTGTGGCAAGTTCTGACCAAACTTGTGCATACTACTACTATTTCTTTAAGTAGTTTACGATACTTCGTCAGTTTCTTAAAGAGGGGATCTTATTTGCTAGTATTAATAACTTCGTCTAAAGTCATTGCATTAGGTACCCTTGTCTCCGCCATAAAGTTAATGTATGATTCTGCAATATTTATTTTACCGTCAGAAGGAATCGGATGTCTGTAAAGTTAACCACATGGATTTTCTTCTCCCTTTTTGTAATTGATTTCAAACTTGTACTTTGTATTTTCAATACTAGTCTTTCCAAACGAGCTGACAGCTTCGCCCTGGGGTTCTTTATGATATTCACGAGTGGTTTATGATGCGTAAATACCACAAAGTTGCAGCCCGTCAAATAAATTCGGAAATGATCTATTGTCCATACCAAAGCCAGAAGTTCTCTCTCGATTTGAGTATATCACTGTTGTGCTTCCGTAAGAGCTCTGCTCGCATACGCAATTATTCGAACGTTCTCATTTCTCTTTTTCTGAGCCAAAATACATAGCACCAAGTCTAAAGGGACTAGCGTCTACTGTTAATTGAGTTTCGTCATCGATATTATAAAATGACAAAGTTTTCGCAGTTTGCAACTTATTCTTGATCTGTTTAAAAGCTTTTCCTTCCTTCAAAGTCCATGTAAAAATTCGATTTTTTTGCGTTAAATCTCGTAAAGGTTTGGTTAAGTCAGCAAGATGAGGTATAAACTTTGTACAATCAGTTATCATTCCTAACAGACTCCTTACCTCAGAAACATTTTTGGAGCTGTCATTTTAGTGATTGCATAGACTTTTCTGGGGTCTGGCTCTATCCCTTTTGTAGAAATAACGTGTCCGAAAAATTCCATTTTAGTCCAGAGTCTTGTAGTCGTTTCAAAACCATATGAAGTATTATCTTATCGTGCTCCATCACATTACAAGCGCAAATAAAAATGTCATCGATCAAGTTAAATTGGCCCGGTATCTCTTCCAGAATTTGTTTTATAAGGTTGTGAAAAACTTCGGGCGCAGAATTCACTGCAAAGAACAATCGCTTGAATCGAAATAGTCCATAATGAGTAGCAAATGTCGTAACCATTCTAGATTCTTTATCTAAAACCAGCTGATTAAATCCCTGCCGGCAATCAAGTTTAGAGAATACTTTCGCACCATCAGCAATGACCACAATGTTTTCAAAAACCGGCATTGCATGTCGTACCCTTAAACATCCTTATTGCATCAGAGTTGGTATCTTTTGGTTTAGGAGCACATATTATCGGAAATACTCATGGAGTTGTCTCTCCTTTCACTTTCTCGATAATATCTTCGTCCAGGAGATGCTGCATCTCTTTTTCTACCTTTTTCTGTAAATTATATGGTATTCTCCGACATCGTTGAGCCACGGGAGGTATCTTATTATTAATGTGTAGATGACTCTCGCCCCCATCGAAACATCCAACCCCATCGAACAATTCTGGTTACTGTTTTACTATCAGTGACTTTCTTGTAACACCACGAGTTATTTTAACTATTTCCAGTACCTCTGCGGTCTTCTTACACATTAACGGCTCTCCAATTACATCAACTACGTAAACTGTTTCTGCCTTTTTGAAATGGAATCTTGCTTTATAGTTGAACCATAAATAGATTAGAGATATCTAAACAGCCTATGAAAAGAATATACAACGTTAGGAGTTTTCCTGAAAGGCAGAAAAAAGGACGTTCGTATAAAGTAAAGTGGAACGAATTGCAAAATTTAACAAGGAGGATAACAATAAGCTCACGAACGCACTTGAAATTTTTATAAAGTTTTATATCTGATAGGCAAACAAAATGCCAATAAGATAATAACAAGACCAAAAGGAAAAAAAAAACTGAGACAACATTCTTTCCATTCTTTCTTTTATAAACACTGATCAGGAATTTTGAAACCATTAGCATTAAATTGTATCACAAACCCTTTTAAACGGACACTAAATGACGCACAAACACTTAACGTTTGGTAGTCGTTCGACAGCGAAACGTTAAGTGTTTGTGCGCCATTTAGTGTCCGTTTAAAAGAGTTTGTGATACAATTTTCATCGGACAAGAACCAGCTTTAATTAGCATTAAACTACATCAATACTTATATTTTTTAAACGTCACACAATTTTCTGAATAGATTTATTTTATTTATATTTTTTTTTTTCAAGTATCAATAATTTATTTAATATTCTGAAGTTTACATGAAATCATAGAACCATTGTTTCACTTTAATATTGTGATGTTTTATTTACTTATACTAACAATTATTTTTTGCTGTGCACATATTTGGATACATATAATTAATTCATTTTGAACGCGCGTTAACAGCGAACAGAAGAAATAATTCTTCAAAAATATTACTAATTGAAACAAGTTATGTGTAAACAACCTTTCACTCATTAACTTGCTTGGCTTACTCACATTCCTGCAATTTACATGTCTTTTTAATCATCTTTTTTCCACGCAGTCGTGCATCGTATGCATTCAGTCCACGCGTATACTGTTATCTGATAAATAAAAATAAAGAAGGTTGAAATTATTTGATTTCAAAGGATTGAGGATTACATATATGTGTATATACTTCTTCCTCTGTTGCATCATCATTTTTATGTAATGGGCGGAATGAAACCCGAGTACAATGAAATTATAACAAATTTGCGATTTGCTACGAAACGCGTAGTTTACAGCAAAACAGCTGCGACTTTTGTTTGAATCATTAAATAAGCCACTGTTAATCCGGGCCAATTCACGGAGCTTTTTGAGCATGAATAATTCAAGCGGAACGCGATGGCTCGGTGTGAACCGCGCTTGTCGGCACATCTCAAACGCCAAGGATGTGATACTTGGGGTTAATATGACATGCTAATTTTAAGTATAGCTAATTTACATTCATTTACTTTGTTATTTATTCTTTGCCGTCCTTAATGAGCCTGATTATCGCTCGCATGACTCAATAAAAATTAAGAGATCAGAGAAAAACTCCGTTCGGCAAGAGACGGATTTGGTTCATGCCTATAAGCCTTGAACTTTGTGTTAAGACGTAAATTGAAATCTACATTGAATTGTCCTACATTGAAATTATAACTACTTTGAAAATTTTCATTATTATCATTGTTAATTGTTGACGTCCATTCCATTACAAATTCCATTCCAAAATTACAGAAATCTTTTGAAAAGCGGAAATAACAAATCTAAATTCCTATTTAAATGTTGAAGATGTGAAAAAACATGACATATGATAAATTCACAAAATAAAATTAAATTAGCGAAAGCTCTGTATCTACATGAAGCCATCAATAGGAAGCTAATTAGAAAGTATTGTTTGTTGTAAATGCAGTCTTTGCCGAATCCAGAAATTACTTTTAAATTCGGAGTTTCGCCGAGTCCGTTAAAGTAAAAATCTTTATTAGAATAAAAGATTTTCTTTTAATATTTGAATTACTCTATCCGTTAGGTAACCAGTATTGATGACTTTTAAGTAGTTTTTGTAAACGAAAAAGAATAATTCATAATAGTTCTCGAACATAGCAACAAGAATGTCTGGGGGTGTGGAGTTGACTTTAGATTATTTGTTATTTTAGTATTACTCAATAAAGAAAATACGTTACAAGTCAATCAATAAACATGAAAAGGGTGCAAATTATTCGACGTTTGATTTCCCCTAAACGTGAATTTTAAAAACATCAACCCCTTGTTAATCCGCGTTTTCCCCTTTTCCGTGCAACTTTTTTTATATAAAACGTCCCCGACTTCGTGAGAAATCACGGCAAGAGTTCAATAAATTTCATATTCCTGTAGAGAAAATTACACCTCGCGGTTTATTTCCTTTATGTTTGCACGTCATTGTTCTAATTTTCGCCCGGGCTCACATGATAAGGGCAAAAAAAGCGAGTTTCGCACGGAGCTTTCATCAAACCAGAAATTCACCTGCGCGTTCTTTTCGAATTTCTGTGAGAATTAAAATCATACCTGCCAGCCCGTAAAAATATACTTAATTCTTACGTGAAAACGGGATTATTTTCGTAAACGGCGCTCTCGCATTGCGTGAAATTTAATCCGGTGTGAAACGATCTTTAAAAGTAACATGCAAGTTTCGCTGACGTTTTATTATACCACGCAACACAAAAATTGATATGCTCGCGAGCGTATTTTTAAAATTTCCGTGTCTAATTCGAGGGTACTTTTATAAAATTCTTATTACGGCAAATGCGGTGTTTATACGCCTTCCGAGAAACGTATTTTACGAGTATAGTTTTGCAGAAGAGACATAATATATACAATAAAATTTACTTTAAGTTATGGATTGGTAATTTGCATTACGTATGCCCTCTCACAAAACAATTACCGGTTTTTGTAATTAAAAAAGGACGATAAAGCAACGACCTAAATAAGCTCGTAACTCTCCGCACAGTTCGTTCGTTGTTCTCTTTGTTAAAAGGGAATAAAATTGATATTGCATGTGATTTTTATTGAAATATTAATTAAAAACAAAAGCTACCGCAAACAACCGTTAAATTATGTAAAATCTAATTTACTCTTCACTTTAATTAGTAAACAGTTCAAACAATTATTTAGTATTTCGTAATTAAACTTACTAAATTATACTTTATTAATA
Organism: Dorcus hopei; assembly: GCA_033060865.1. NCBI lineage: Eukaryota > Metazoa > Arthropoda > Insecta > Coleoptera > Lucanidae > Dorcus > Dorcus hopei. The sequence continues at coordinate 53,357,887 of CM065419.1, forward strand.
TTATGATTCTTGCACATATTTCTATCTTTAATTCAAACATTTTTTAATTAAAAGAACCTTTTAGAAAATAATTCCGGATCAACTAAACCACCATCAATATTCCTTCAACAAAATCAAATCCAATCCAGTTCATTTCTAACTGCTTTTGAAACTGCCAGTTTATAATCTCGACAGTTTTAAATTTTTGCAAAAATATAGTGACGGCAACGATTCGTTTCACAATAAATTTCCCTCATCACAAGAATGTTTATCAATTACGCTTTCTTCGCATCCCACAAGCAGTCGATCTTTAAACTACTTTTCTAGTTGTTCACTCACGGTCATTTCGTCTGTAGGTCAAACTTTTATGCTTCCTTCAAACGTATAACATTATTGTCACTTTGACGGAGAATATTTGGGAGGTTTGCCCAAATTTTTTAATAATTTATTTATGAATAGACTTAATCATAAGAAACTAACGTAGATGACCAACTTTCTTAGAGAGAAGCATGTACCGAGTGAGCCGTTTTAAATGACACTTGTGGTTTCTGGAAAGCCCAAGCAATATTAAAAATTGATTCATACAATAAGTTTATTTACTTATGATTTCGAAGGGAATATAAGTTTGTAACTCTCGTTTGATAGGTCACCTTAAATGGAAGTGTCTAATTATGTAACCAGGGGTCGAGATATTATCCATCTCCTATTAAAGTTATTCGACGAATAACTTAATTTTTTTGAATTGTTGATTGATTTTTTATTAATTGTTTCCATGGTAGTTATTCGTCTAATAACTATTAGTCACTTTATTAAGGTCGGGTTTCTGAAACGTTTAATAAAGTTAACTAATAGATAAAATAAAATATTCCTATAGTTCTAACACGTGTAGCCATAGCAACGTTCACTTTTATCGGACCGTTAACTTTATGTAATGTTCCAGAAATCGGGCATAAGAGGTGGATATCTCCACCCTAAGGAGCAAAAATCCAATAAATTAAATAATCGCTTTTACTGTAAAATCCAAATTATTAAGAATAGAAGAAGTTTAGGTATAGTCAAGAGAAGAGTTTTAAATATCACCTCATTTTAACATTACAAGAGATGTACCACGCTGTGATTATTAGGTTACATTTACACCTGCTGACGTTTCATTAAATCAACACTTTCTTAGAATAAGTCAATATTTTAATTACTTTTAACACCTATCGGAAGAATAATTATTACAAATTTATTTAATAAATTTCAAGGTAGGTACCACGGGCGACATAAAAAATGGGGACACTTATAATGCCCTAATGTAAACGAGTGTTTCAGTAAACTGTTGCTTTGGTACCGAAATTAATTTGACATGTAAATTTATTTATTTATTTATTTATTTATTAGAATTAGAAGTTTCATTAACATTAGTAAAAAAAACGTTAAAATCACTGCTAAGACTTGTCCTCATTTTTTCTGTCGCCAGTGGTACTTACAAGAAACTATTTAAATCACAGAAAACTGTATTAGGGAAAAAGGTTCAAAATCCAATAAGGAATAACATAAAAAATGGAGAAGAGCAAATGTGAGATCAGTTATTATTTAAACATGAAAACAAAATTTCTAAGACAAACTCAAAAAATTTAAAAAAAATATGTATTGGTTAAAGATTCTACAAAGCTGTGACAGCAAGGTGGACGGCGGCAAGGGCCCTGAAGAAGTTTTCCTGTACACGTACACAAGAACGAAACGTCGACAGTCGAACTGAAAAATTTACAAAAAAAAAATCATTTAAGAAACGAGCAAAGATTTACATGATATAAAATAGAGTTTGGAACAAAATTTATCTTAAAAAATACGGTTTTTAAAAAGAATAATATCTATAAGGTTATAACTACTTAAATAAAGTATAACAGAGAATAAAGTCAAAAGTAAAAAGTGGAACGAAACTTGTCGAGTCTTGTACACAGTACATTAAAAGACAAGTTTCATAAACGCACGCGTCCAAGTTTAGAAAACGAGCCGCAAATCGGTGAGTTTTCTAATGGATAAGTGCGCTACATTTTATACTATTTTTTTATTTTAGTTCTAGATCTAAACATTTTTTTTAATCTGTATAATTTTGTAATTTAAATATATGGAAATTCTGTTTTGTTATTGCGCGCTCTTTTTTTTGTCATACCTGTCAAACGTTTCTGAAGTTGGTACAGTCATGCGCACCTCCTACATGCAAACCTCACCGTTAAAACCTTGTGGTACAAGACCCACAGAACTGTCAAGTTGTAGCACTTAAGCTGCGCACGACCTATTCGGAAATTACAAAAATTTCTGTTCTACCTTTAGGGATAAAAGCAAGCATCTGACAGAAACTCTAGAATTTTGACACTGACACATATTGTAGAAAAAAAGAGAACAAATTATACGTGTTGGTTGATACTTAAAATAATTTCAAACAAATGGAGGTTATGTTTATGATTTAAGATGCCAACAAACGTCATTTGGAGGTTGTTTTTGTAATTTGAGACATTAACCCTGTATCTGTTATTGTAGCTTGTAGGCTACATAAACTTTAACGCGCTCATTCTTCTAATTCCAAAGAATTCTAGCTTGTACAGCGAAATCATAAATGATTTCAACCCACGTGACCCCGCCGTATAGGCAACACATTGTACTCTGTTGGTAACAATGCAGTGCGGTGTGTTAAATCGTTCGACGATGTAATGCCTGCGATTTACATCACCATCTGGGAATGCTTGGTTAAAGTGGTTAAACTTAACATGACAGCTACAGTCACGAAAGTCAATGACAAATCCACGTTAATTTGAAACAGTAACCTCACTTTTTACAGTGTTGTCACTTCTAGAAAACAAAACCTAATTCAAATTGGTCACGTGGGTTGAAGTAATTTATGATTTCCCTGTATAAGCAGTGTTTCCTCTAAGCTACAGTGTTTTATAGAGGTATACATGTTGTCGCCACCTGTGGGGAAAATATTTAACTTTATATTCAAACAGTATCTGTCGGTAAGTCAGCTGTAACATATTTTTAAAACAATTTTCTATGCCAGATATAGGGTTAACAAATGCAGCTAGATGTGTCGATGCCAACCTAATAAAATAAAATATCGAGTGCTTTAATGAGCTATTGTCAGTTTTTTTTCTATAATACCTGTCAAATGTTTTTGATGTTGGTACCCTGTTACCCGAATATTAGGAAATTTCAAAAATTTGTGATCTACATTTAGGGGATGAAACCAGGCATCCAATAGAAACCCTACAATTTTGATACTGACAGGTATTACAGAAAAGTTTTTTTTTAAGGTTAAATTTGTGTCCTGGTTGTAGTAATGAAATAGTAGTTATTGATCGAGTTAAGGACAGTAATAATAACTAATTTGTTCATTCAGCTGACGTTTCGATATATTTAAAACCTTCTTCGGAGCCTACAAAGTTACATTACCAAAAATTAGTTTAAAAATTTTGCAAAATTGTTTAACATTTACCTCTGAAGCAATGTTACCTCTAAACCAAATGTTAAACAATTTTTCAAAATTTTTAAACTAGTTTTTGGCAATGTAACTTTGTAGGCTCTGAAGAAGGTTTTAAATACACCGAAACGTCAGCTGAATGAACAAATAGTTATTATTACTGTCCTTAACCCGATCAATAACTACTATATCATTATAGAAAAGGAACAAACACAAAGTACAAAGTGGTCAAGAATTATTGTTTGAAATGGCAATGTTGAATTTTATGTTTAAATGGTATAACTGGAGTCACTTCCGGTTGTTGACGGTTTGACACCGCCAGCCGTCACTTTACAAGCGTCATTTGATATTACAAATTCAAATTGAAACGCTAGTTTTTATTCACATAGCCTACAATCTTGTCGCTGTTCAGGTTACGTCAAGTAAGCCAACCTCTGAAACCAACAAAACAGATATCCACAGAATAGTAAGGTACTAAATCAACATACTTCGTATAGAGGTAAAGCATTTAGTGATTTTTTTATATCTATCCTTGTTGCACATTCCTCTCATCTAGGGATAAAAAACAGTTGGAAATATTATTTGAAGTGACGTAATACTTACGGATGACAAATAATAAATATTACTGTTATTACTGTTTGTCATCTGTAAGTATCAGTTCATAATTACAACCACGCAGAAAAAGTTTTAGTATTAGAAAATTGACGTTTAAAAAAGTGTCCATTTTTTTTTACTGCGACCGTACAAGTTATTTTTTAATATACCGATTGTATAGCCACGAGGCTGTTTGACGAGAGTTAGAAAGAGATAGTTACATAAAAATTCTTTGACTTATCTATCTATCGATCGATCGGCATTTAGAGAAAAAATTAACTGTACTTGGATTTTTAAAATTCTCGCTCAAATGTACCTTCGAAAACATGGCCGAATGTCACCGGTTGTTTTCATGAAACATTAAAGGCACCGACAAGGAGTGTCTTTTCTGTATATTCTGTAATATATCCGTTTGCAGTGTTGCAAATAGCCGAATAGAAAAATGCTCTTAATCATATTGGCAACTCAAACAGTTATTCTTGATCACTTTGTATTATGTGTCGCTGGATAACTTTAGTTGTACTTAAAATAATTTCAAACAAAAGTGAATTTGGAGATTATGTTTATGATTTAAGATGCCAACAAATGTCATTTGGAGATTATTTTATTATTATTAACAAATGTAGCTAGATGTGTTGAGGCCAACCTAATAAAATAAAATTTCGAGTGCTTTAATGAGCTGCTTTATGCCCAAATTATAACGTATTCGATTCATCGCTTTAGAGCTAGAGCACTCTCAAAATATTGTTTTTTGTTTTAACCTCATGTAATAAAAGAAGATACTGATACTGTGAAAGTGATCTAGGCTCTAGAGCACTGTCAGTGCTCTAGAGTCTAGACTCAAGTTCAAATGGTTTATTTGACCACGTTATGTCATACATTTGTGGCATGTCAAGATACAATAGACAAGAAAAGAAGATCAACGTTATCACAGACGTTACTTATAATAATAGGTACATGAAAAACAAAAACAAATAAAGAAAGCAAATGATAACACCTAAACACGTTAAAAAAATCGTTGCCGTGGCGCATTTTCAGCTCAACTTAAGTCTTTTATATTTAAGAAATACTCAGGTATGAAGTAAATGCAATGGTCTGCTAGGTTAGAAGAAATTTTGTTTTTAAATGATTGAAGATCGAGATTTCTTAAGGCATTATATAGGTTAATTTGCAATGAGTTCCTCCTACCTTTTATTAGACGATTAAATTTGGGTACGAAGTGATTCGCATTCCTACTTTGATGATTATGGATATCGGAGTGTTTAGTGTATTAATTTTATTTCGATTTTTGTGAATTTCTAATAGATTGTGAAAGATGAATAAGGAGGGGAGAAGCAGAATTTTAAAACTTTTAAACAAAGGTTGACACTGATCATTCCATTTCGCATTGGCAATTATTCGGATTGCCTTTTTTTTGTAATCTGAAAATCTTTACAGCATTAGAAGAATTACCCCATAATACTGTATCATAAGAAATAATGCTATGAATTAAAGAGAACTATGAAACTCTTCACAAAGAGGATTCGAACTCCACGAACGTGGACGTCTAAGAAGAAAAATTCTAGAAGCAATTTTGGAACATAACTTTTCGAGACTGATTTAAAGACTCATCTATATGAAGGCCTAACAGTTTTGCGCAACAAGGTTCAATAATACCTCGATTTGTTGAACAGGTAATTAATTCTTTGAGTTTTATTAACATTGAGTTTAAAGTTATTAATGGAAAACCATTGTTCTGCTTTGTGAACCAGATTAGTCATGTTGTTGTAGAGTTCATTTAGAGTTGGAGCATAAAACCGTAGTATCATCTGCAAAAAAGGAAACATTCGGCAGGAGACAAATAGGAAACTATAATTATCGTTAATGTAAATGGTGAATAAAAGCGGACCGAGTACTGAGCCCTGCGGAACGCCGTGTTTGACAGTAATATTAGATGACGATATGCCATTGAAATACACAAACTGAGCAATGTTGCGAAACTAGAGCAATGAATCGAGAACGCTATTAATTCCATACATCATTAGTATACCGAAATAGAAAAAATGTATTATATGTATTTTCCGTTACGATTTCTTAATAGGTAAAAAAGTATTGATCCTTTTCTTCATATTTTGTCAATTATATAACTTGAGAACCTATTTCTTGTAGGTACAAGATAGAGTTCAATTTCTTGAACAATTTAAATTATGTAATGATGGTAAGTTGTAATAAAAATTAAATTGAATCTGGAAAAAACAAAGCTTGTTCTATTTCCAAACCATAGCAGTCTAGAAATTTCTTGTTCCAAATATTTATTGTAGAAATTGAATGAAATCTTGTACAGCAAGAAATAGGGTAGTCTCAAACAATTTTTATATTATTCACATGAAAAAATATGAAAGTTTAATCTCCAGAGCTGCTGATAAATACAGAATGAAGTGCTAGCAAGTTATTATTTAAAAACGAAATGTACTGAAACTTGTTAATAATTACTTTTTATAAATGATATTAATTTAACACCATTCGTTTCGTTATTATTTAATAACATTGTTTACTTGAAATTTAAATCCTGTTATGTATGAAAAAACTTTAAACTCTGAGTACTAACGTCGCATTCGAAATCTAATTTGAAAGTACAATTTTGCAAATAATTTGCATCTGGTTTGAGACACTTTTTTTACTTTTTGTTTCCTCATAAAACCAAAGGGGGTAGGCAAACACAATAAACTAAATAATTTAAGTACCCATTCGTAAGACTAAAATATCCAGCAACTTTTTAGCGCCCATAAAAGTTTACGATCCCGAAAGGGTGAAATTTTGTAAATATTGCGGGCGGGCGGTCGGGCGGGGGTGCATAGGGTAAATCACGAATTTCGGCTGCGTACCGACGATAAAGCCGTTGCGTGGCGCTTTAATTAAATTATAATAAATGCAAGTAATACGCCACTTTTTAAACGAACTAAACACACAAATTGAAAGTGGATTAAATTATGCAACGTTGCAATTTTTTTACATTAAGCCCATTATGATCTTGATTAAAAATGTTTTGTGCGTCATTTTGTGGAGTCGCATTCTTATTTTGATTGCGAGCACGCCTAATGTGTTCCCGTTCACGGGCACGAATATTCAAATTGAAGAGTAGAAAAAGAAAGTCGAAGGAAATTAAATATATAAAGCGGCCGCCGCGCAACTTCTCAAATAATTAAGCCATGCGATTCGTGTTTTGGCCGCCGCTGAAAGCATCTGGTCCGCTATACGGAGCACCTAAGTTAAATTAACTGTAGCTAAAATGGAGGTTGAAAACTTCATTTTTTAGCAGCAGCTGCCGCCAACTTTAGGCAATGACATTCTACGGGGGTGGTTACACAATCACAATACAAGAATACGACCAGATTTCGCCAAGAAAGGCATTAGAATACGTTTAAGAGTCGCATTGTGTCTTGGAAGTTCTTCGATGCCAATAAAGACCTTCTTTACCCGATAGTTTGGGTCTGGCTACACGAAAGGTGTTAACCAATAGAGCAATATTACGTGAATGGAAACTTATTATGTGCTACCCATTCTATTAACTATGAACGCAAACTCAAGATTTATTTTATTTCAACATTTCGACCGTTAAATGACATGTGGGCAGTATGTTTTTAGATGACCACCGCTTAAGAAATTCGAAATGCAGCCAGCCCTTACGATAGAGATGTACAATTTTAGACATACAGAAACTACAGAAATTACGAAGCCAACAGTATCAAAATTGAACCAAGAAATATCTGCAAAAATAGAACGTGTTCTCTTTCAATATTACTCGTTTTTTCGGCTAGAGACAATGAGCTTTTGATTTTGGCAACAACTGAGTAGCAATAAACACAACTTTTACGGCCGCTGCTAACATTAGAAATATGTTGCTATGCGGTGACTTGAAAAGAGAAAAAAAATTGCTTTAATGATTAAACTTAATAAATTGCAATTATAATTTATAATGAAAAAGGGTAGTCATCCTGGATGAGATTATTACCTCGTCATCACTTTACACTACATATTAAGAGGTTAATTAATAAAGTACATTCAATATTCATTGCAAGCAGAGTCACATGCCAATTTTAAACAATCGACAAAAAAAATCAACACAGCCGTTAAAACCGAGCCCCGGGGTAAATCTAATTCTTTCTTACCTAGTTAAACAAATAACTATTTAATGAATAGCAAAAAATCTAAATAATTTTTGTTTCTATAAGTCTTTTATTGTGTTATAGAAGTCATAGTTCGAAAGAGCTCAATGAATTTTTTATTACAAAAAAAATAATAACTTGAAGTCTTCCGCGGCCGTCGTCCATGTTTGAATTGGCTTCCGGTTGGAACCGCGTCACGTTGACTACTTCGAATCCCGACGTTTCGTTCTTCATGGCAGAAGAACTTCCTCAGGGCTGCTGCTGGTGGTGTTGCTGCTGCTTCTCGTTAGTCGTTGAGACTAAGTAACACCACTCACAGCAGCATCAGCCCTGAGGAAGTTCTTCTGCAATGGAGAACGAAACGTCAGCAGTAGAAGAAGTCAACGTGACGCGGTTCCAACCATAACCCAATTCAAACAATAACATAACAATCAATATTTAATAAGTGATATGCAGAGTAAATTTTAAATTCACCCTCAAAGTATGCACCGAAACTGTAGCATAAACTTTTATGGTTATTAGTTACATCAAAGCGTGATCTTGACACAAATGAGAATTGCGTGCACGTCATTACATATTAATTAGCTGGAAACAGACGCACAAGTGTCGGCAATCCATTCTTAACGAAATAATTAGGTACATATGTAATTACTAGGAAGAAGTAGAAATCATTTACAATCGGTAGTTATACGTCAAAGTGCGAATGAATGACTACGTTAATAAATAAAAGAATAAAACCTTCACAAACACATCAATGATTTGCATTAATTTTCCTTTTACCTAAGAATCAGTGGAGTACCATGATTTGGGGTTTGGTCTATTTTATCTCGGAAACGATCAGACATAGTGTTTTAATCATTTTCATGTATTTTTGATACTGTAATTGTCTTATTGGTTTGACTTTGTCAGAACAATTATCCTGTATTATCCCTAATCACGAGAGATGAGTCCTGCGTCATCAAACACTGAAGTTGTAACCAACAAATATTTCAGTATTATTTCCTTGTCAACGGTGAATAAGAAAGGGATGGAGTTATGCTTTTTATGTCTGATGATTCAACTACGTAATATGACGCACCATATGTTGCGATTGGTTTTATCAATCAAACGATCGTTCGTCACAGTTTAGTTGTCAATTGCAAAATGCAATTTACAAAAATGACCTGGAAATCCATTACGAAACAAACAAGGAACTATATTTATGTATAATGCATTCAATAAAATGTTGGGAGGGCATGGAGAAGGTAGCATAACCTAAAGATGAAAGGCCCATTTACAAGATACTGGAACTAACTGAAGTCAGGTTTCAAGAACTTTCAATTTTACGTTTTCAAAATTCCTTTTATTTGATCAATTGTAAATAACAGTACTTTTTCTTAATACTTTTTACACACCGAGTGAGTTTTTTCAATCCGGAACATAGGAAGTTGCATGACTTCGAACGCCCGACTTTAAAAAATCGCGAGGGATCTGGACGAGACAACCTCCATCGTAAAGGGGGTATCCTCCAGTTCAACCATCACGACTATATCGCTTGGGAACCCCTCCGGCCAAAATTATGGGGTGATCGGGCTGAGGACACGTTTTCGCTTAGATCCGTCCTCTCTCTTGGAGCCCCCATCAGGTACTTAGGTGTCCATTCCGTAACAACTCTTATGGGAATGGTAAAAATGATCAGAACATGCAAAGTTTTTTCGTCGCCCTGGACGCAGCGGTATTAGAACCAGGCGAACGCATCTTCGTCACCGGTCGGATGCGTCGCCGGAGTCTCTTCTGACGTCTCCCCCCCTTCCCGTCCCTGCTCGGAAGGGCCTCAAAGTTGGCGCTGGGTAGCTGACGAAAAAAAAAACTTTCTCCGAAACCGGAAGCGAGGATACCCCCGTCCTTCCCCTTGCCGACGGAGGTCATCCCGTCCGATTCGCTCTTCTTAAGAAGGAGCCGAAGGAGACCCACTCCATTCCGTAGCAACTCTTATGGGAATGACCAGGACATGCAATGTTTTTTCGACCTGGACGCCGCGGTATTAGAATGCCTTTGTCACCGATCGGAGGCGTCGCCGGAGTCTCTTCTGACGTCTACCCCGTCCCGGTCGTTTGCGCATGACCTGCTCGGGCGGGCCTCAAAGTTGGCTCCGGGTAAGTAGCTGACGAAGAAAAAGTCTTTTCTCCGAAACCGGAAGCGATATCGTCATGATGGTTGAACAAGAGGATATCCCCGTCCTTCCCCTTCACGACGGAAGTCGTCCCGTCCGATTCGCTCTTCTTACGAAGGAGTCGCGATTTCTTAAAGCCGGCTGTTCGAAGCACGGTGGAAGATATAGAGGTGCTCTGGCAATCGCTTCGGTGTCGGCACACGAACGCGAGGAGTCAGTGTGCGAGTAAGGTAGGTAGTAGTTAACTTCGAGACTGCCGTAGATTTACCTGAAAAGCTAAACTTAGTAAGAAATAATTTGTTGACGCGCTTCTACTCCGCGCCGCGTACGGTCCTCTGCTTTTCTTTCCTTTATATCGTTCTCTTTCTCGCATTGCTCGGACTCGAAATAACGATTCGTCTGAATCCGGGCCATGCTATCTTATCTTCTACCGTCATTCGAAGTCATGCTAACTTCCTATGTTTCGGATTGAAAATGCTCACTCGGTATACTACTAAATTTTAGAGAAAATTTTAATTAACATCTGGAATTTAAATATAGGAAAAGTCTATCTTATTGTGTGGGAAGTTGGTAGCATCGTTCTATAAAAATCTACACAGTAGGGATACTTGAGTATAACTGTCATATTTGCCATTTTGTTTGATACCTACTGATTTGCAAATTACATTACACTTGCACAAGGTTATCATTATCAAGCAGAAAGGCGTTTTTTCTTGACACTGACAGTGTCCCTACTGAGTATTTACTTATACTGTGGTAGTAACTTCAAACAAACATCAATTTAAAAGTTATGTTTATAATTTGAGATGTCAATAAGAGCAGCTACATGTATTGCCGCCAACCTAACAAAAAATTTCGAGTGCTTTAATGAACTACATTATGAAACCCAAATGAGTTTCATAATATAATTATTAAAGAACGAAAATAGATAAAGTGCATTGTAACATTTCCGTTTTTTTATTCTGCATTATATAAACCTTGTAATTGTTTGATCTATTGTAAATAATAGTACTTTTTACATAATATACTTAAATTTAAAGAAACTTTTAATTAAAAACATCTGGAATTTCGTTTAATATTTCAACAAAAGACCAGTATTATAATGCAACGCTTAAATTTATCGATGGAATCAACGCAAATAGGAGGGTTAAAAAACTACCTGCATCTCTGACCACCCTCGCATTAGCGAAATTTCGAATCACCTTCTCCACCGAGCGATTTTCCCTCTTTTGTACGAGCTCTAACGTCCCTATTAAATTCACTAACCTTCCCGGCCACCATACATACAAAGAAAATTGCATTATGTTGTTATATTTTTTTTTGGTTTAGCTCAGTTCTCAAAGCCTTCTCCTTCACCTATCATACAAAAATGTATAGTTCAGAAAAAAATTCCTTTTTAAAATTACCTATTGAATGTATGTGATGCGTATTTTGTATGACTGTATGTGTGTGGGTCATTAAGAGGCGCGTAAAAAAAAAATGGAGAAACTGAGGTTCGCAGTGCCTTATGGATTAGCATAAATTACGCATTTACTTTAGGTAAATCAAGGAACAGTCAAAGGACTTAGGAATTTGAAATCGACCGCATTGTCACGGTCCGCACAAAGGTGGGTTCAGGAAGCTACACATTTTTTGTTGTCACCGAGGACAATAAACTCCACAAAATTTCATTCTCTTTTCTATTTGCATACATCGGTTTCCGAGAAATGTCTACTTTTATGTTCACTAGAACAGTTTAATGTTTTGTCGTCTTGGAAGCTGTTAAAATTTACCTACGTCTACCAACAACACAAAATAATTTAGCTCAGAATTGTAATTGCCTAAATGTAAAAAAAAAAAACTGCTTTGATAATAATAATTAGAGTTTATATTAGGGAATGTTGTTTGATGTGTAACTGATGATAAAGTAAAATATTTACACCTCAACAAAGACGCTTTAATCTTAGACTAATATATTTTCTTTTCTTTGAGAGCTATTTTTCTTACTTCCTGGTCGCTGTAGGGTAGGATACTGGCCGTGCCATTTGGAACATAAGGCGCTATTTTAACTGTACACGCGCCCCTTTTCAATACGAATCCGATTGTTAAAGGGTTGTTTGTGACATTTACAATTCCAATGAACCAACCGCCACGTGTCAGCGATTACGTAAACTATAAATCGTTTAAAATGGCGGGGCCCTTTTTTAAACCCCGCACTTCAGATCGAAGCTCGCAACGTTCCTTCCATCATGCGATATTTAATTAATTATCTACGGTCTTTGTTTCAGTCGTTTAAATCGTTGGCTGTGACCCATTTTTACATACCTATAAAAGTGTGAGAATGAGAATCTCATAAATATAATAGATTTTCGAAAATCACCCTTATCGCAGTGAAGTATAGTCGTTAGTCGCACACACCGTCTCCATCGAAGGGATCATTTTACTTGAATAATCACTTTTGTGCGGAAAAAAAAGCTCGATGTAGGTCGCAAGGTGCGCGCAAAAAAACGTTTTAAAAAATCCGGCTTCCTGGGAAAAATAAAGGTTTCGAGACACCCCTTACCTCGGCCAGACTTTTGTGCTAGAAAACTCGATCCCTTCGAAATTTTGCATCCCCGCTTTTTTATGTGTTTGCCGAATTTTAGGGTTTTAACTAAAAAAAGAAAAAAAAATCGGTTTCATATAATACCTGTCTGCGCTTTGTAAGGGTAGAGATAATTCGTCGACAGTTGCGTGTGAATTTTTAAAGTTCCATTAGGATTTGGCTTTATGAAGAGATTTTAGATGTTTATAAATTGATACCACAACACACTCTCACATTGTGATTATGTGAATAAAAAGTAATTAAGTTTTGTTACAAGAAATAACTATCTCTTTCAAGTAAATATAAATTATCAGATAATCGACATTTTGTAATAAAAAAATTGAAACGATCCAATTAGTTTTTAATTGTAAATCATAATTAAAATTATATACCTAATTAGAATATACGTTAACTCAATAATTTTTCTAAAAAGAGAGAGAGTTAGGGAGTGGGAGAAACAACCCTTTTTAATTTTTCAATTTTTTCAACAGTATTGAGTAAAAAAAAACAAATTTCTTATTTTTCATTTACTGCAATGACGACAAGACTTCTTTATTATTTTTAGGCCAAACTGGTTTTGGAGGAAACGTAATGCAACGAAATTTTGAACACATTTTCTTCAAGGCTATAAGCAGTAAAATTAATTACTTATAAGATTTAAATTTTGCAAATAATTCTTGTATTTCTTAAAAAATCGAGAAGAAAGCTTTTATATTTAAACAGCTTCCTTTCTCACCAATCAATTTCTTCAATTTTTGGTAAACCTTGCTTCCAAATAGTCGCCGCTTTTCTATGCCTTTCGTGATTTGTAATAGTAAATTCAATTGAAAACTAACAATCCTGAAAACAAGGAAGAAAAATTTTAACTGAGAGAATTTTTATATTTCTTATTTTTATATTTCTTCCTATCCCTTCAATCGTTTTCTTCTATTTTTGGACTATCATCGCACTTTTAATCCCTTGGTTTCAGGTAGTTATGCCTTTTCTTTTTTTTCTGCTTTTATTTGCTGTCTAATAAATTTACGATTACTTTCAAATACTATAATAATAATAATAATTTTATTCGTGCTATACTTCATAAATATGATATTACATTCGTCAGTTTAAACAATATACAGTTGAAGTCATTATTTATAAGCAAAGTTAAGACAATGAAAAACAATTACTGATCAAGTAATTTTTTAGGCACTTTTTGAATGTGATTAACGAATTATTTTTCTTAATGGAATCAGGTAGATGATTATACATTTTCCCGCAGATACAATTCGGCTGGTTTTCAAAATTTGTTGTTGAATGTAGCGCTGGTCTACCAACAGTACAAAGGCTTTTATATTATTTCTAACATACATTACACACATTTATACATACATATGTAAATATACATTCAAAATTGTTGGTTGCAAAGTCGGCAGGATTGCAATGGGGCCCCCGAGCATATTCTGCATAGCTATTTCGGCCCTAATTGGGGCCTCATCAGCAGAACAGCAGCTCGAGAACTCCACTACAATCCCGACGACCAACAAGATATACGCACGGTGAGCGCGTAAGAGCAAACATGTCAAATAAGTGCGCCGCAGCACAACCGTGCGTATATCTTGTTGGTCGTGGGTATTGCAGTGGAGTTCTCGAGCTGCTGTTCTGCTGATGAGGCCCCAATTGGGGCCGAAATAGCTATACAGAATATGCTCGAGGGCCCCATTGCAATCCTGTCGACTTGCAACCAACAATTTTGCGTGTTTGTAATGACACGCTTTGTCAGCACCGACCGCCATCTCGTGCGTATTAGCTCATGGGGCAGCAGTATAGTTGCTATTTGCTTTCACGACACGAATTATAGGTCGGAAAATAGTTGTGCTACAGCGCACTTATTTGATAAATATACATTGCTTATAAAAGTATTCTTACATGATTCTATAGGTTTTAAATCATATATAAGTCTAATTATTTTCTTCTGATTGTGAGTTACGAATAGTCTTGTAATGTGTGCCGAGTTTCCTCAGATTACAATATTGTATTGAAGATGACAATAAACAAGTGCGTAATAGACATTCATCGAAGAATTACGATCAAAAATGTTTTTAAGTTTTAATAACATATAGTAAAACATTATTTTTTTTACATACGCTGTCTATATGGCTTTCTCAGTTTAATCTAAAGTCGGAAGTAACTCCTAGGAAGGTAGTTGATGTAGATAGAATGATATCCTGCTCCAAAACAGCGTTTCAGGTAAGGATTTCCTGTTATACAATTGTATATACATAGATGGTTTTGTTGTCATTCGGTACAAGGCGATTAGCAGAACACCAATTTTGCATTTCAGCGACGACGGTATTAATCTTACTGATAAGTAGTTCAGGAGATGGTGCTGATACTACGATTGGTGTGTCATCAGCGAAGAGGCAGACTTGACCAGTTAATATGTAATCCGGTAAATCATTTATATAAAGGAGGAACAGTAACGGTCCTATCACGGATCCTTGTGGGACGCCAATGTTAATCTCGTAGACACTTGATAGGGTTTTCAGTTAGTTGTCGCTCACTGAGAAATGATTCTAACCACGTGTACATTAGGCCTCTCATTCCATAGTTACACAGCCTGTCCAATAAGTAGGTAATGTTTATGGTGTCCATGGTTTGCTAGGTCAAAGAAAATTCTGACTACATAATAACCACTGTCCAGCTCATTGTATATGTGATCCAGGAAAGACGAAGAAGCCGTTTCCGTGGATCTAGCACTAAGAAAGCCATGTTGATGTTCACTTAATATACTTAATAAATTTGTTGAGGAACGATAAAATCCTAGGGTACACTAACTTTTCCATAATTTTGGCCAAAATACTAAGTATCATTATGGGTCTACCTTTATCTTCTCACCTTTCTTGTAAACTTCTTCATGGTTTGCCATGGCAAATTCAATTCAATCCAATATACAGGATGAAACGGTATTTTACTTGACGAAGCATTTGTATTATAATGAAAGAAATCCTATCGTGTTGTATACTCTTCCATGTCTTTCCCATCCTCCACAATCGTGTTAATCCATTTTTTGTATCCAATATATGGCCTTATTTGCACCATATTGTTTTGTTCAAAGCCTGCTTGAAATTCTTGTGCTCTTTCTAGTATGTTATTTTATGCATCTCTTCTTTCTCTAATTCCTTAGCTGGTCACATCTTGTAATCGTCAGATACTACAAAATTTCAAACGTAATCTCGTTTCAAATCATCTAATCTTTTGATTTCTGTCTGGCATTTGACAGCATTCTGATCTGCATGATATCTTCCTTGACCGTAGTAAAAAAAGTAAACGAACAGAAAACAATCAGTTGTCTTCTCTGTGTAATCCATCAGGGCCGGCTCAGGAAAGCTTTTGGAAAAAAGTTCCAAACTTCTAAACTCGAAGGGGCCAGCCAATCAGGGCATTTTTACCAAACATTTTTCAATGAAACGGAAGCACGTGGAATACGGTTTTAAACCAAGCAGACTTACAAAAAAATTAAATCTTCACATTTCTTGATAATTGCGTTCCAATTAAAATATCTAGCGTCTAAATATATACCTGGTCAAGTGGGTTGTGATCAAGAATTTATCAATTGCATTTACATAGTCTACTTGACCAGGTTTTTATTTAGTTATCATAGATACAGGATGCTCAACTTAAAGTTGTCAGGACCATTTTCGAGTCCTGTCGCAATAATTGAAGATTTCCTTTCGAGCTTATCAAGTGAATATTCCAAAGCTCGCATGTGAGAAAAAAAGACATGTTGTAATGTGGAATTGAATTATGTATGTCCAAGTGGATGCAGCTTATTAGGGTACTATTCCTGTATGGAGCGCGTACTGAATTCGGTCCCACGATGCTTTGCTGCAGATGAATTAAACACTCGCCATGCTTTAATAAACACCTACACATCAATGCTTTTCTCAAGAATGCCGCTAATTCACAGTAGTTACTGGCGCCACTAAACGTCGTTACGAAATATTTATAACGACAACATATGACCTGCACGGACCGGTCGACTCTATTAAAGCTATGTGCCTAACTTTTCTGAAAAAGATATTTCAATTTATTTTATATTCAGTTTGTTTAGGTTACTGTCAACACCCATCAGGTGACCTAAAGTTAAATATAAAGAGCAATTTCCCCTGTATACTTTTTTAATTAATTATTTATTATTATTATCTTTGATTAACTTTTAACTTGATTTTTTCATTGGTTTGTAAAAGCTAATCAAATAATATGTAGCGTATATTACAGTTCTATTTCTGTTGATGAACAAAAAAAAGCTCCGTGTTAGTAAAAGCGGATTAAAGGACGATTTTGAATTGTTAATTCGTTATTAAAATATGTAGTATCCGCTCCATGAGAATGGGGAACTGCAGATATATTATAGCATATACGAAGTTGTGTTGTATTGATTTTAATGTCGAGGTGAACAATTTCCGCCCTTATGGCTCATGAATATTGGAACGGATATTCTGTATGCGGATACGGGCAAGCTTCTTCAATAATAAACACTCTTATATTAAACTTACTTCAGCTTTACTATGTTATAAAGGGTAACGCGAGCTTGCAGGATAAAGCAATTATCCTGAGAAATTATTTATGAAATTTTATTGTGTAACTTCTTTATTGTTAAACTCGCCAAGAAATTTTATAACATCTTGATAATGTCTCGAGTTTCGGTATTAAATTTTAAGTTCAACTTCCTCTGCCAAAATTTTTAAATTATTACGCGTCCAAATATTAATCCTTTACACAGATATAATAGATTCATAATAAAATCAGATAATAAAGTAGAACCTTCTAAGTTTGTTGTAATTTGTAAACAATCAGGTCCAATATAGAACGTGTTCTTTCTAATTCATCCTTTCATCACATTCGTAATGAAAACATTTTATTTCCGACTAAATCAATAATACCCAATTATACAAGTAAATTGAATACGAACAAATAGACATGCTCTCGGCTTGTCCTTATATAAACAGAGCTTCAAGGATAATTCGCGTCTGCCCACGTACTTCGTCCGTGTGGAAATTTCTGCCGCTTATGTAAGTAGGTAGTATTATTTGTTTTGTTTAAGAAAGAGCGATGGATATCCGTATCATAGATTGATATCAAAATCATCCGCCGCCAATGGCGATGCGTTTTAAAATAAAATATCGCTTCCTTCGCCACCCCTACCGGTGTGAAGGGTGGAACATCGGCATTGGTGCATATCTAATGGGGTGCGCGACTGCGCGACTCTTATCAAATCTGAATATGCGTCGACCTGAAAAAGAACATTTATACGAAGTGATCCTTCTCGCTTTTTAACTCCCGAGCGCCCCCCCACCTACGTCCGACTTCGTTCTCTTCCTTCCTACGCGCGACATCCGTCTGATTTCTAAACAGAGGATGGATGTTTTAGCCAAAGAAGTCTTCTTACCTTTTTTACTAATAAATTGTGACGCTTGAGATGAATTTAATCGATTAACTTTATAATCGTGTGATTAACAAGAAAACAGCAGATGCTTCAACATACTTTCTCATAAGTTCTCACCTGATTAGTGTGTAGTAAATTCTGAAAGCAGATTTGGCCCGTTAAATACATCTGTAAAGGCCATTTACTTTTTCTTTCTAATAATAATGACAATAAGTTGTACAATTCCAGTTTCACTTTAAGCCAAAGCTTGAACCCTTAACAACAATTACTATTGAAATAATCGTTGTTAAGGGTTTAAGCTTTAGCATTGTATAACTGGGCCTAAAGGAGACTACAATCATGTTCCACAGGAGATGGTTCACTTTGTCGCAAATAACAAACCCACTTACTTAAACCAATAAAACGATAGAATAAAACAATCCTAATCTGTTGTATTTGCCACCCAACACGACGATCAAAATGCATCCTTAGGTTACATATGGCTTTAAAAACCAGTTATTGACAACTTCAAAATTTTGGTGTGAATCCTTTGTTGTAATATGGCCCATTAGGACAACAAACTTACCTGGAAAGAACGTGTCAGCAAGAAGTGAAAACTAAGAGATTTGAAAATGAAAGAAGATTCCTGGTGAATTGGAAGAGAGCCAAGGCTAGTCAACTATAGTACGATAAGGCCCCTCCTATCGACGAATCCTTTTCAACTAACTATTAGTTCAGAAGGCCTGTACGTTTTCAACCTTCTCTCATTGCGTTGTGTAAGTAGTTGTACTATGGCCCAATAAAGCAAAGTGATTAGGTTTCCGTTTGGACAACAAACTTACCTACCTGGAAAGAACAGGGCACCAAGAAGTGAAAACAAAGAGATTTGAAAATGAAAGAAGATTCCTGGTGAATTGGAAGAGAGCCAAGGCTAGTCAATTATAGTACGATAAGGCCCCTCCTATCGACGAATCCTTTTCAACTAACTATTAGTTCAGAAGGCCTGTACGTTTTCAACCTTCTCTCATTGGGTTGTGTAAGTAGTTGTACTATGGCCCAATAAAGCAAAGCGATTAGGCTGCCGTTTGGACAACAAACTTACCTAGAAAGAACAGGGAACCAAGAAGTGAAAACAAAGAGATTTGAAATGAAAGAAGATTCCCGGTGAATTGGAAGAGAGCCAAGGCTAGTCAATTATGGTACGATAAGACCCCCCTCCTATCGACGAATCCTTTTCAACTAACTGTAAGTTCAGAAGGCCTATACCTTTTCAACCTTCTGTCATTGTGTTGTGTAAGTAGTTGTAATATGGCCCAATAAAGCAAAGTGATTAGGTTTCCGTTTGGGCAACAAACTTACCTGGAAAGAACAAGGCACCAAGAAGTGAAAACAAAGAGATTTGAAAATGAAAGAAGATTCCTAGTTAGTTGGAAGAGAGCCAAGGCTAGTCAATTATAGTACGATAAGGCCCCTCCTATCGACGAATCCTTTTCAACTAACTATTAGTTCAGAAGGCCTGTACGTTTTCAACCTTCTCTCATTGCGTTGTGTAAGTAGTTGTAATATGGCCCAATAAAGCAAAGTGATTAAGTTTCCGTTTGGACAACAAACTTACCTGGAAAGAACATGCCACTAAGAAGTGAAAACTAGGAGATTTGATAATGAAAGGGGATTCCTGGTTAATTGGAAGAGAGCCAAGGTTAGACAATTATGCCTCTCCTATCGACGAATCCTTTTCAACTAACTATAAGTTCAGAAGGCCTATACCTTTTCAACCTTTTGTTATTGCGTTATGCAAGTAGGACGTGTCCTAAAGGTTTTTCATGGTGCTCAACTGCTTTGTTCTCTAATGACATAATTTACAAATGGTACTTACATTAAGGTCATCAAGTGGGGTTTGGTCGGTTTCGTAGCAGACTGCACATAGTACTTTTGACTGGCGTTTCCGAATTATCGATCCCATAGGCCCAAATTGGTTAGATAACAATTTTATATAATAACAATTTATTTTCAAGTACAGCTCTTTTCATGGTAAGATCCCAACCCATTAAAATTCAACCGAATTCCACGATCAACTCAATCCTGGTTGCCAATAAAAATATGGCATGGAAAAAGAATTCCTTGGACAAGAGGTTTCTCCCTAATACGAATCAAAAAGTTCAGAAATCATCAGAAGAAACTTGTTTTGTTTTTTAATTTGGTTTTATTGGATGAGACGTTGACAGTTTGTAATTGCGAAGATTTTCATGTAAAAGACGCCAACGTAACTTCTGTATTTGCACCAGTTAATCATATTAATAAATTAATAGCATTTTCAACTACACTAGATGCAATTTGTAGTAATGAGGCCATTTGTTATTTTCTTTACTTAATTGCCGAGCATTCTCGATAGACTAGTCAATTTATTAAAGTCTTTATTGGTATACAGATGTCAAAAGTATTTTCTATTAAATATTGTCATAACTGCTTTAAGTGTAAAAGAAACCGCTTTTGCCTTTCTCTATCTTAACAAAAGAATAATCGATTTTGACAAAAAAATAAAGACGATTTCTGATCAAGCTATAAATTATGACGAAACTTCAGCCCCAGAGGATATTCGAGCAAATTATAAATTGCTAAATACTTGCAGCATAGTTATTCTAATTTTAATCAAATTGTTTACTTCGTTTCAATTTCTTTAAATGACCTGAAACGATTTTTTTTTCACTTTACATCTAGTTACTATTTTAGTGATTTTGCTTCCTTTAATTTCCTATTTAAATACCTTATTTCTGTTCCTTGGTACGTTAGTGTTTTTCCCTTACACCTTTTCCATGTATACTACTACTTCGCAGGATTTGCGTTGGCAACGAACATTTACTAGAAACAACAATGTCGATAGGTAAATGAAAAGCAAGAAACTTTTTCATTGAAATTATAATTAATCAGTTAATCACTAAAATATTATTTCAAAAGACAACTATATTGTGAAACAACTAAAACATAAAATTATGAGAACATTATACCTAATTCTTGAAACCTCACATAATTAATTGGTTGGATTTACATAAATAATTAGTGAGAAGCTTAATTTGCACACCAACAAATTAGCATATATTTAAAAAAAAAAACAATTATAGTTTAGATAATTGCCAAGTCAGATCTAAACACACATGCTTTGTATGTTTGTTAATTAATTAAAATAAAGAAATCTTGGATAGTTTTTTTCTTTTTATTACTTTTAAGGGACCGCGATAAAAATTAATTAATTTCTTTAAAAAAGCCGAATAGGTGCAACGAAAGCTTTTATTATGTGACACCTAACGCCGTTCGTTAGAAACACACACATATATTAATTAACAGCCGCTTACGTTTTATTTATACGCGGATAATATTACGCACTAATGTCCGTAATAAACTATTTCACGTTGATGTTTCTGAATTTCCGTTTGATTCTCTCAGCGGGCCATCGCATTTATTAAAACGTAAATAGCAACATGCACGTAACTTACTAATAATATCCATAAACATTAATAAGTAGAGTTTTATAGTTTGGGATTATAATTCAAAGAGTTGGATATGTTTTATTTTTTTTTGGGGGGGGGGCACTTTGAGGTAGGTTTTATCGGTGAATGGCGGACAGTAACGAAATTATTTCTACCTCCGTACTTCTGCTGTGCCGATCGGAAATGATAAAGCAAAAGTGAAGTTTTTGTGCGCAAAATCCTGTTTCTTTCGCAGGGTAACTAACCCCTAAATTACATGGTAGATCTGACCTTGCCTGAATACATTTTCATCTATTACGTGTAATAAACGCCGCTCTTTACAAGATTATTATACATATTATTTAGTAATTAATTACGATACCTGCCCGGCCGCTTTTCTTATTATTATTTAGGGTAGATTAGTATTACGTTGTATTAAGACTCAATTAGATCTACTACATAAATCCTACTTTTAAATATTTTAATTAGATTAAGCTCCGTAAGGCGTTCAGGTGACTGGAAGTTTCGCTACTTTCGTATAATAAATTAAGCAATTAGATGGAACCTTATAACATGAAATCCAAACACTATTTGCGCTTTAATTAATACTTAATAAACTTCTTTTTATAATAATTGCAATAACCGTGTTGTTAGTATGAATTAGGAGTAAGTATAAAAACTCGAGTACTACTAATACAGAGAAAATAGTTAATTGTATAACTAACTATGAAAAGTGAACTCGTTTAAATTTTTTTTTGCCATAGTCATAAAGTAAGTACAAAAAATTTAATATCTGTCTTTAAAATTAGAAATCAATATATTATGGGAAACGTCATTCCTAAAATGAAGACATTACTTTATCGCACTAGTACACTTTCAAAACTAGCTTACATCATGTTGAAAACTTCGAATAGAATAAAAAAAAATCTAATAGTAAATTCAATTTCATGTTTAGGGACAACTACTGATTCAAGATTCGCAATGTTGTAAAAATTTTGATGTTTCCTTAACTTAAAAAGAAAATTAGGAATACATTTCTAAAACGTTTAAACAAAGGTAAAAATTAAACAGCAATTTAAAATCTTCGAAAGAGAAGTGAGACGTGATTACATATATAGAATAAAATGCATCAAAGAGGCAATTATTAAAAAGAAAAAAAAACTATTACACAAATAACAATAGCAAAATAGTAACTAAGGTGTATAAATTGAAAAATACAAAAAAGTTTCAAATTTATTTTATTTTTTATTACAACAATATACTTATGTATCCACCTACCTAGATTTTTATACTTTTGGGACATAAAAACTCATTACATTTTTTTAAAATAGTAAGTAAGCAAAGCCAGCATAATTATTTCTACTTCAACTTTTCCAGTATATTTTAAGTACTACTAAGTTAATTTTATTAACGATTATAATTTGCATTAATTCGAGATAAGTGACGAAAAAATTGTATTTATACACTTCGGAGGGTCCCTAACAGCAAAATTAAATATAACTAAAAAGGAATATTCCTTTCAACTTTTTAATAAGAACTACGAATATTTCAGTCAAATTATTTTACGCAACCAACTAAAGGAAAACAGTAATTTATAGTTGGCCGTACTAACAGAAGTAAATAGGAAGTTTCTCAACAAATAAAAAGAATGCAGAAACTCAACTCTGCAAAGATAAGCAAAGATGATACTCTTCTACAAGTAGCTAAGCAAAAAAAAGAGTTTCCGTTGACAACCTTGTTTATTTTGACAACATATTTTTCACTTCTGACGAAGCTGTCGAACGACGGTGAAACGTAAAGTGTATAGTGCGCGATTTAGTGTCCGCTTAAAAGATTTTGTGATACAAAAAAAAGAGGATTGTAAAATTAAACATTACACAGACAATTGGTTTAGCGCTAAATATAATAATTTAATTTAACGCAAACGCAATGGAAAGTAAAATTATAAAACCGAACTTTATAAAACAGATTTATAATAATTATTCTTTGAACAACTTTTAAAATGCCTGAAATTTCTTCACTGTTACTTTTCTTGAGCGCTTCTAATATCTGTGTTTCATTGTGTGTTGAGCTTTTTCAAGTTAAATTTTGTATTATGTATTTACCTTAAGAAAGCTATCGTCGAAACACGCAGACATTCTGAGCTTTTTATTATAAGTTGTCCAAAGTATAATTAATTATGAATTAATTTGTTAACTGGATTAAGATTTTGAGAAATGTTCTTATAAAAGAAAAAGTTGCAACAAAATGTTCGCTCCTTGAAAAGTTAATGTAAGCATTTTTATTCCAAAAAGATCCATTTTTATTAGAAAGAAAAACGTTTCTTAAACGGAAACCAAATCAACTTCAGAAATTTTAGTAAGTAGATAAGAAGCAAATAGAATTTTTTATTTCTTAAAAAAACAAAGTTTAAATGTTATAAAATAAATGTATAATTATTATTCCCTGAATAACTTTTGAACACTTTTATAATCAACGTTTTTCCCGCAGATCGAGAGTTGTCTCTAATAGATTAAATAATCTTAGTTCGTTGTCTGGCCAGCAGTATAATTTATCTCCCAATAGTTTCAAAGACATTATATTTTCATTTTGAAGGAAACTAAACTTACAAATTCATTTTAAAAATACTTTTCATAATATAAATATATTTTTTAACTGTGTTTTGGGTAAATATAGGACGTATCAACATTTTTAAAAGTCATAATACCGATTGTGATTTTATTAAATGTTACAGATCACAATCTGTTTACGTCCGTCGTAGCATCTTAAGTATTTTATTAGTTTCAAATAATTTGAAATGTTCTTTACATATAAATGTATTACATTGAAGCTAGTATTTAGTCATAACGTTAGTTAATCAAAAATAAATTATAATTAAGGTTACTTTTTATTATTTTTTTTGCGAACTTAGTTCTATGAAAATTATTATCAATAAAGTATTTAATTGCCTTAGCAAAGTAATTACATTCATAATTTTCACGTTAATTTTTTAAGGATAATTTGTTTTTAAGCAAAGAAGTTTTCTATCTCTATTAGGGCCATTTTCATAACAGGACTAAAGGAGACTTTATTTTAAAGTCACTTTAGGTATAGGTCAAAGTCATTTTAAATTTAAAGTTTTATTATAAAAACGGTGCTGAATGTAATTGTTCTATCCTTTAATATTGAGAAATTTGTCAATTTACCTATAGAGAAACTTGGATTAAAGTAGTCATTGTTGAAGCAACTATATCCGATTAAAAAAATTGCACCTACAGATTATTTTTTTTACTACAGCCGATCGTATAAAGTACCTATAAGTTAAGAAAATATACGACGAAATGACGTGACTTGACAAAAACCACATGGCTGTTTCATGAAAGCTAGAAGAAAAATTCTTTGACTTACCTATCAATTGATCGGCATGTAGAGAGAAACGAACTGTATGTAATTGTGAACTCAAAATCAAAACAATTATATTTGACGATAATGAAATATGAAATATATGTATATGACGTTTTGCGTAGCACTGAAGAACATCAGCCCTCAATTTCTGAATCAAAAATATATAAAGTCTCTTCCTATAAAATTATAGAACTGAAGTGTATGAAATAGATTTATAATAGTTATTCTTCGAACAACTTTTAAAATGCCTGAAATTTCTTCATTGTACGGTAATAAATACTATCTTACTTTTCTTGAGGCATCTTTAAAACGCTTCTAGTATCTGCGTTTCATCGTGTGTTGAGCTTTTTTAAGATAAATTTTTTATTATTTACTTTACGAAAGCTATCGTCGAAACACGCAGACATTCCGAGCTTTTTATTATAAGTTTTCTAAAGAATAATTAATTAGTTTGATAAATTTTATTTAATCTCGACTGAAATTAATTTCTTTTTAACGAAATATTACCTCCGAAGGGAAATTTGAATTCCCCCATTTTGTGAAGCAAAATTTTCTATCTTTCAAAGGCTTGAAACCTACTACGTGTTTGTAAAAAAAAATCTTTTGTACATCTTCACCTCTCCTAACAGTTTTCATTCATGGACTCTAATCCAATTAATTCAATTCTTGTGTATTTTATATCGCGCTTAATAAATCGAATCGAGTAATAACAAGTAAGTCTAATTAATAAATTAAAAATAAAATGAATCTTAAGGTTCACAAAATGTTGTGTTTTAATTTTTGAAAGTTAGTGGCTACTCAAGTGTACGCAATTGAACCGCTCTTGTAAACTTTAGATACTTATTAGTACGCTCAGGGAAACAAATATTTTCAAATAAATATTATAGAATCAAGTAATAAATAAGCGTGTAACGTTTCGCTTAATAGAATGTACGAAAAGAAAAGATGAGTTTGAAAATAGTTATGTAAATAGTTAATTGCGTGGTGGAGCTTTTTCTGATAAAGCGAAGTCCTATAATCTCAAGTAGTTGCGTTATCGGAACGCAATAGGATATTTGAAAGATAAAATCTTAATCACAATATTATTGATTTAGTAAGCCATTAAAATCAGCACATGGAAGAACGAAAAATAATCCTTTTTCTCTTATACATATATTCATACATACATAACGTATAGAATAAATAAATAATCCATACAATTTATATACTATTGTATATTGGAATATGGAGAAATGGGATTGGTTGAGGCGGGCTCCCACCACTTTAAGTACGGACTTCTCTCCCCTCCAAAGGATTCGCAGCATCCTGCGATGCAAATACATGCTGTTATATGGCCGTAGACGGTGGCGCCGGTAGCAGCGAGTTGTGTTCACATTTTTAACCCTTACATTACACCCTCAATGATAAGTGATACTAGAACATAGTGCTACAATTTAGTGTTTACGCGAGTGACATAAAAAAACATATCTTAGTGAACATGATCAGACTACGTTCTCGTGGGTTGACCGTCTGAAACGTGCAGTACCAGATGAATTGACCACAAACTTTCGTGCAGAGTCTTATGCAAAGTCAGCGAATCTGGCGGATTATAAAAGCGAGCACGTGAGGAGGTGGGTTGAAGCTAACTCGCCACCCACCCCCCAAAACAACAACATCGACAACAAAATCAAAAACAACTTGAACAACAACACCATAGACTTTCTATCGCAAACTTACTGGCGAGGCAAAGAAGAAATGCCAATGTTGCTTCAACAACCATCGCATGTTTTACTGTCGTCGCACGAAGCAGATCAGCCCCTCGATTTCACCATGTCGAAATTCAAAACAAAAACGGCGACAACCGTCGCTTCGCAACTGAAACAATTCAACAATTTCACGGCACAACAGCAGATGATGCTGTTACAAAACAACGGAATGTACTTTAACAGATCGAACAACAACAAAAGTTTCACGCGTGGGAGTAGTCCGTCGAGTAGCTCTGAAGAGGAGGGTGTCGGACCACCTGCTTCATCCCCCAGGTCTTCTTTGCCGAGTCCGGGACCGCTCCGGGGCGACGGTAAGCAAACCACTGTTTCCACTTTAACTCTGCGTGAACTTCCACTACTGACGTTCCATCAAACACTTCAAAAAAAAAACTACTCCAAATATATATATGTATATGACAATTGAATCACGCATTGTTTGCAACAATGTTGCTTGTCATAACCTTGTGGCCAACAATGCGCTGAAACTCGGAACATATCATTAGCAACAATCCTGTTACTTTGTACGCCGAAAATAAAGAAAAATGTCATTAAATACACGTAAACGATGTAATTAATAAAACGCGCCTATTCCAAAACTGGCGGGAATAATAAAGATAATAGAAAAACCCGCGATTTTTTTTCTTCTTTTAATTGCTTGACAGTTCAATGTCGATTTTCTTTTCAATTTTGTCCTTACAGTCTTCCTGATTAATTGTTTTTGACCACAAACACAACTACTCTTATCGCTGTTACTTAACTGCACATAAAAAATTCTTCCTGTTCATTAAAGAGCAATGGTTTAAGACTTACTTACAATTTAAACCGAACATGGTCATAATTTATAGAAGATTTGCAAAGGAACGTCTCAATTTTAAGATTTCAACTTCTGAAAATAACTTAACTGTTGCATAGAAAATAAAATTTAAAAGCTCCTCCTTCCCTGAAAGGGCGGACTTAATTTGTTACTTTTTAATTATCTCTCTCGCAGTTTACTTTTTGAGAAAATGATTTCATACAAAATAAGTGAATTTTATCTTTTGTCGTGCAAGGAAATAGGGTAACCTGTTTCGCCCCTAATGATTTCAGACCAAACCAACCCCTCTGAATATTGGATAGGCATTGTCCCAAGACACGCGACAAAATTTTCACCACCACCTGAAACTGTTCGATTGATTTCTGAAAATACGCGACAGACCCAACAGATTGGTATCTAAAGAAGAGTTGAGTATTTGGGTTAATCCACTTACGGAAAATTTCCTTTTCCTCTTAAGTTCCACGGGATATAATAAAACGTACGCTTTTCTACCCTTTTTTGTTTTCAAGACCGATCCGGAAGGCTTAACATTTTTTAAAGCTAATTATAATCTTTGGTTTTCTGAAAATACACGACAAACCCAACAGATTGGTATCTAAAGAAGTTGAGTTGAGTATTTGGGTTAATCCACTTACAAAAAATTTTCTTTTTCCCCCCAAGTTCTACAGGTTATAATAAAACGTACGCTTTTCTATCTTCTTTGTTTTCAAGACCCATCCGGACAATTTTTTACAGCCAATTATAATTTTTTCGGTGTGCAAAAGTCGATTCATTCCCGTGAAATAAGTGATTGAGTTTTTAAGTAAGTATGCACGGTAATCTAAAATCGTTAATCTAATTGACAGTGGTACGCACCACGCTCACCTTGACGGTAAAAATGTTTCCCGTCTGTCCGCCCTCTCTTTTGCATAATTAAATCATAAATTATCTGAGAAATCCCAATGCACTTAAGACGAGAAGAAGCATCCTTAATGTTTTCGAGGCTACCTTTTATAGCTCAGGGAAACGAGGACGTAGGAACCAACAAGTTTCGGTTTGAATTTCAAATATAAATATAAAGAACAGGATGCATTATTAATTTCACCTATACTTGCTCGCAACAGATTTTGTGATTTCGCGAAACACATGGTATGCAATTTTCATCTATCGCAATAAAATGTTATTATTAAAACTGGTGTCAGATTCACTGCCAATTCTTCATATACCTATTGAAATTAGCTTACGTTTCTGCAGGATTAAAAACCTACTTCCTATAAGTCTTGCTTAAAATATAACTCTTCAATATCTGTAGTTGTTTTCTTATGGTGTTTTCATTGATGTTCTAAATTATTTCTTTAATAGTTTTTCATTTCCTCCTAACCAATCAAAAATCGGTCATTGATTTTTGAAGTACAATAACCAAAAAAATATACACAGTATGATTCAAAAGGACCGCACCATCACTTGGGGCGTTCTTTAGAACGATTTATTTGTTCTCAAAAATGTAAAGAAAATTTTTCTACGAGTTGTAGATGTAGGTGTCGAAAGATACGAACTTGATGTTGATTTTGTATTAATCAGATAATGTAATTTTATGCTTTTATTAATGAAAGGCGTAGACACAGGCATGTAAAATTTTCCTTATTATTAAACATAATTAATATTGAGTAATAACGCAGCAAAAACTCTTTGGAAATGTTAACATTATTTTAGATGTAAGTTCGGCAACGGTGCAGCAAAAATTGGTTACCATAGTCTGACATGTCACTTTAAATGAGCGTTGGTTTCTCTTAATTTCTGATTCTTCCAAATTCTTTGAAAGTTTATTTTTTGTCAAGCATGCCTCGACCTACTCCTTCATCAAATTTCTATTTAAGAAACCTAAGAATAGCTAAATAAAATAAGCTATTAAGAAGTAACAATAATTCAGTGCAAATTCAATTGTCAGCAAAAATGAGGGTATCTATGAACTATCGTTTCAACTTCAATGTTTAATATCTTTAAACATTTATATCTAGAAAACCACACACCGTAAAACTATTCTGAAAGTATATTTGTGCTCCTGTTAACGTTCTATATCACTACCTAATCGATGGTGTGCACCTTTTGAACCATACTGTATATCACTGCCATTTTAATTCCGCCAGAAAGATATATGTTGCCCAAAATTATTAATTAAATAAATTTCAAAGTTAGATTAATACAACGTAGAGTCAAATAATGATTGCTATAAGTGAAGCAGAATTGATTCCACAGATTCGCAGATGAAATTAGCTATGAAAGCAAGTTTTGTATTTAACATTAGGTAATTTTTTTATGTAAACTTCTCCAATTTCTATATCGTTTTTACGATAATTTGGTTCACAAAGCCGCAAATGACTCTTAAGTCTCATAAAAGAAGGTGCGCCGAAAATCAAATCAAACAGAGAAGTAATTTAGAGCAAGCATCTCAACACTCATTACGGAATCGAAAATTTTTATTGCAAAATCATAAAAACGAAATAAGAATTGGAAAAATATACTTTACTAATTATTTATTAGTCATATTTATCTTTCTCGTCTTTAATTTTTACCTGTTTATTATAATAATAATACTTACTTATTATTATTCTCTCTGTCAGTTTCGCACAGCTTCTCTTCATGTAATAAAGAATAAATATCTATCTATCAAAAAAAAATGTGTTTCGCTAGTTCTTCTCACATGATTAATAATAATCTTTCTCTCCAATTTCTTTTTAATATCAAAAAGAAAACAAAAAACAGAAAACAAAAAAGAAATTACTATTCCTTTTTACTCTACAGTTTGATACAGAATAGTTTGTAGATATAGTTAGTTAGTAGTTAAAATAATCCGAAGGAAGAGCAGGTAAACGCTGATTCGGATTCCTTGATCATGTAATTTTAATTTTGACTGTCGTCTTACTTTGTACGAAGAATGTAATGATCAAATAAACAGTATAATATAGCATAGTATAAATGTGAAAATTAAAAATCAACAACTCAAAGCTTTTGCACCTTGATTCAAACAAAATTCTTGTTCCTATTTTTTTTTTACTTACGTTTGTGTGACGTTTCTAACAATGAGAACTTGAATTTTTTATATTTATTTATGGATCGCATTTTATAATTAAATCTAATTCAATTTTAAAACTTAAGCGAACCAAAAATAGCAAGTATTCGCGAGAATAGCTTTTTTTAATACGCTAAGAATAAACCAAATTTGGTAAAAGCCATTTAGGATGAAATTGGACCACTTCAATTCAATTTAAATTAAAACCAACTAGAATTATCTATCGGTATTAAAAAAAATACTTGCAGAAACGTTGTCTAATACAGTACCATCTGCGGTATATGTAGTGCTTACTGTTATTGAAGTTTCTAGTTTATTTTTATTTATTCAAAAGCGGTCCAATTTAGGAGCCGGTCCAATATACGCAACTTTCCCCTATATCCGAAATGTTGGTCCCCGAAATTGGGGTTATTTTTTATCAAAATTTCGTTGTGGCTCAGTGAGAATCTCATTTGGGGGTGGAATGAAAATTCCATAGCGTTCGTTTTCAGAAAACTCTTCTGGTTTTGGGAAACAGTTTCTTGTTTCTCCAGCAAAATTGCATAGTTGGTCTTTACCGAGTTGTCCGATTGGGGTCCTTAATTACATTTGGACAGGTTTAAGGGGAGCCACCTCTTTGAATTTAACTGATAGTCTTCACAATGAAAAAACTATCTTTAAGGGTCGAATTCACCAACGTTGATTAAGTTTTAAGCTGTTAACAATTATGTCTGAGGATTGATTAAATTTAACGTTGGTATGAATTCGACACTTAAACTTCGTTGTTAAAGTGAGCTTGCATATTAGTAATTAATTTTATTAATAATGACATGATGAAAGTAGGGTGTACATATAGAGTGCTGAAAAATTGACAGACCTACTCTAGAGCACGTTATAAAGAATTAAACTTTGTATCTTAGAAAAATAATTTAAAAAAATTAATTTTATTGGTCACAGAAGTTTTTTATTTTATACTTTTTATAAAGTGAGTAAAATATAATTTGGAAAACGAAGTGCCAGAAGGTCACAAACTGCGTTGCAAATCTTAAGTTATATTTTGTTCATCGGTACAAGAACTATGGATTAGTTGACATGTTTCGGTTACAAACAAACCATTCTCAAATTTAAGCAAAAATGGCCACGTGCTAACGTGTTTTAACCACAGATTTGAGAATGGTTTGTTTGGAACCGAAACAGGTCATCTAATCCATAGTTCTTGTACCGATGAACAAAATATAACTTAAGATTTTCAACGCAGTTTTTTGTGACCTTCTGGCACTTCGTTTTCCAAATTATTTTCAATTAGTCACAAACATCATGGATAACCCGTTAATATTTTGACTAAAATATACTTTGCAAGCTATTTATTTAATCGATAATTAAAAATAGGATACTTCCTAATTTTTGCACTCCCATATTTTAATTTAGCTGCCGGTTTCGATTTTTTTAAATCTTCATCAGGTCGCTATCGTTTAGAATTAATAAAAATTAGAATTGAAGAGAAGGTGGAGGAATATCAATGATACGTCAATTGATATTAATTAATTCTTGACGATAGCAGCCTGATGAAGAATCAACAATGACAATTCAACATTATTTATTTAATAATTTAGGAATTTTTTGATCAATAATTTTATTGTCCCTCAATAGTGCATAGTGGTGTAGGTACCCCCAATTTTTCACCGCCCTGTAGGTATAAGAGTAAATCGTTTAAGAACGTGAACAATATAATTTCTTATCTTTAATAATCAAATAAATTCGTGATAATAAGATTAAAAATGCGCTGTCGTATCCGTTTTCTTATTATTCTATAGTACTATAATATAGTGACAATCAATCCTTTAGACTACAAACTACAGTACCCGTTCGTATAGGTCAAATATTATTCAACAAGTTACCACACTCCTGGAGAACCTTAAATTTTAGACAATTTAAAACCACAATCAAACGTTATCTAATTAGGAAGTGCCCTTACTCTGTGGAAGAATCTATCGAACAAGACACTGATCTGCAGCTTGAATGATAAAATTACTTGTGTATGTAGCAGACAGAGCAACTAATACAGTATAAACATCAGTCTATTTGTTATACTGTGTCTATTCTAAATTCTTATCTTATTTGTTAATTACGTTGATTTGCGTATATTTGCAGCATTGCTATTAGCTATCAGACATACCTAGATGTATATCAGGTTATAATAATAAATTCAAATTCAAATACAATTTTATTTCTACTTTTAAGTAATTTTTTGCAGAGTTGAGCATCGAATTTAAGTATAATAACCAGACTTCGGACATTTCGAAGCGTTGCCATGGTTACCCATTCATTGCGTAGCCAAGAAAATGCTCCGAAACGTCCGAAGTCTAATAGTAACATAGAATAATTAAGACGGTAGATAGTCCTCATACTTGTGCACTGTTATCAAAGGTAAATTACTGCGTCCTCAACACATTTACTTTGTTCAATGAACCCATGAGCGTACTGATGATATACACAGAAACAAAATCCGGGCTTTAATAACAATAGCAAAGAACCATATTTCTAAGCAAAATTATAATTTACTCGATAATAAATGATTATATTGATCCTTAATTTGAGCTTACTAACTGATCCTGTTTATTTAGATATATTATGAAGATCTCAAAAGATGAAACAGCAAACCGAATTCCGGTTATAAAAAAGAAATAAACCTGCAGTGAAAAATGTTAATCAAGCGGAAAAATACGTAGTAATTTGTAAGCAAAAGATAAGGCATCGGTCTAGCTAATTTAATTTAATTTCAAAATTTTTATATTAAAAATTATCAGACGATATAAACACGAACCTCCAAACATTAATTCATCAGCTATCAGCTCAACACATCTAAACAGCAAAATGGTCACCTCGTACCTGTTTAAACCACAAAATTCTCCTCAAGAAAAAAAACGCGACGTTAGTCAGATAAAATGATTTCGGGTAAGTTCAAGCTCGCCGTTTGTAATAACGCAAATCGCCCCGAATTCTACCGGGGCTGTAGATAATTTTGCACCCCCCATTTTTTTGCTCCTATACCTGACATGTGATCTATTCTTTAAGTTTTTGACACCTGCATATTGGGTTTTGTAGGTAAAAGTGAACGCAGGTAGAAGCTGCTTGCGAATCCGAATACTTCGGGCACGTTTTACAGGCGAAGGAAACGTTTCGTTTTCTGTGCGTTCTTGTTCGAAATTTTTCTCGAATAAATTGTAAAAAATTACTATGTATTTGGCCAACACTGATGTGCTGCGATAAGTCGGTTCAAAAAATGGACACGAACGTGTAACATACATTTATATATTTAATAACCACCTGAGTATGTTAACCAAGTTTTTGTAGATCGCCTTAAAAATTGGGTTAGCTCGGAATGAGCGCGCACGCAAATGTATGTTGAGCGGCTCCAAGAAGCAAAAACAAAAATAAATTTTATCGAAGAATGTTATTTAAAAAAAAAAAGATAACTGAATAGGAAGAGAATGTGCCACGTTCATCTCGTGTCTTATTTTAATCGTACTTTTGCCTTCCTGTCTCACCCAAAAGAACAAGTAGTATAATATTCGCATACTAATAAAATTGTTAACGACAATGATAAGAATAAAAAATACGGGTCCACGTTCGCATAATTGAAGGGAAAAAAGCCCAATATTTTTCGACTAATTAAAATAATTACCGCCGAACAGCTGTTGTTTCTTCCAGATATTTTTCTCGTGCTTTTTTAATAAACCCCACAAAAATTAATAGTGTTTTCATTAAACTTCACACATCAGTAATTTCGTGAAACGCATTGACGAAAACGATTCACAAAAACAATTATTTTATAACTTAAGTAACCCGGTCGTAAACGTTTCAGTTTAACGAAGTTTTAACACAGATTCTAATGTTGTATGTTGTACAAATACAGGTTAAACTTTCCTATAATAAATGCGATCATCAGCAAAATAAATCACTGGCGCAGTAGTGGAAACAACATAATTCGAATTGCGTTCAAAACCACGCCATAAATTTCCGATATGCAGAACGTTAAACATTGCTAACGGTCTGTTCACAATCGCTAATGTATTTTAGCCCTAGATTCAGGGATTTTACGTACGGCTTGTGTTAACGCGTTCTTACTGAACCGTGACGACTGTCATACCTGCGTGCGCTCGAACAAGAATTATATCAGGTTAAAGTTAATTATACTTCCAAAACTCATTAATATAATTTGAACGCACCTGAAATTGACATTTTTAACTCCCCAAGATATTTTGCTTTTACACTTTTTAAGTCAGAAAATCAAGACGCAATTACAAATGATCGGAAATTGACATAAATTGCGACAGCTTATCCATTTCTTTATTTAACGTAAGAGCAGGTTGATTAATTAATAAAAACGTTTAATAACAAATTAAAGTTCCACCAAATATTTTACAAAAACTAATAAGTTGCTATGCGGGCTGAGTTATTTTGACGTCGCGTCGTCTGTGCAGGTGTCTACAAGGACTTCAATTTTATTCCTTACAACGTGACAATATTTTTGATTACGAAGTAGGAACGAAAAAGTGATTACTTTACACGCATGTTTAATGCTATTATTTAATTACATACTTTCCATTAACGTTTAACAATTCTTATGATGTGACGAAATGTTTATTGAAGTAACCGGTGATTTTTGTTTAAAAAAAAAGAAAATGCTTTCATTGTAGATTATTTCAATATAAGCCGTTAATTCGGTCAATTAATATTTAATTGGCAAAAAACGTTTTAATTTTCGCTGCAGTGGCTCTCGCAATAATGAATATTAAAACTCGTTTAATTTTTTTTTTCTTTCATATGATAATACAGCCTATCTGTTTTCTTAAAGATTAAATTTGATGGAATTGTTGAATTATATCTTCTTTAAAAACACCAACATTCTAATATAATATATTTAGACTTGCGCATGATTTAAGTAAAAGCAAAAATTTGTGAAAGTAAATTTTCCTTTCGTTTTGTTCCTGGAAACAAATTAATCTTTAAAAAATCAATTTTATTTATAAATATAAGTTAAAATTTCTGTAAAATTTATAGCTTATTTATATCTATTAATTTCGGCACATTTTCATTTGTTCCGGAAAGTAGTTTGCAGTTAATGATCCTCCTGGTAAATTAATTCAAACTGATTGATGTGAAGATGATTTATTATATTTTACATGATTTACTCATTTACAAATGATCAACTCATTTACAAATGATCAACTCATTTACAAATGATTTAAAAATTTTACAAGATTTTTTGTGTAATATTTTCACTCTATATTTTTTATCACTACTAGGAATCTAATCCACTTGAATTTATACAAACCGCCTTACACTATATACGTTGTTCTCAATTATTGAATTTTGCTGACAAAGACAAAATAATATTTAAATATAGTAAATATAGTATGAAATGTATCTACAGTGTGATTCAAAAGAACCGCACCATCACTTGGGCGTTTTTTAGAACCACACCTTTCTTTAAGAAGGTATAGGCCTTGAAAGATACGAATTTGATTTGATTTTGTATTAATCAGATAATGTAATTTCATGTTTTTTATTAATGACAGCCGTAGATACAGGCATGTAAAATTTTCCTTGTTATTAAACATAATTAATATTAAGTAATAAAGCAGCAAAAACTCTTTGGAAATATTAACATTATTTTAGATGTAAGGTCGGCAACGGTGCAGCAAAAATTGGGTGTCACT
Source organism: Dorcus hopei (assembly GCA_033060865.1). NCBI lineage: Eukaryota > Metazoa > Arthropoda > Insecta > Coleoptera > Lucanidae > Dorcus > Dorcus hopei. The sequence continues at coordinate 53,394,345 of CM065419.1, forward strand.
ATGGTTACCATAGTCTGACATGTGACCTTAAATGAGCGTTTGCTTCTTTTAATTTCTGATTTTTCTAAATTCTTTGAAAGTTTACCGTGTTTTTTGGCAAGCACGCCTCGACCTACTCCTTCATCAAATTTTTACTTAAGAAACTTAAGAATAGCTAAATAAAATAAGGTATTAAGAAGTGACAATTATTATTGTGTCAAATTTGATTTCCAACCAATTCAGTGCAAATTCAGTTGTCAACAAAAATGAGGGTACCCTTGATCTATGGCTTCAAGTTAGTAAGTGTATCTACAAGGTGCAGCGTTGCCTATTCATGATATCTTCAAACATTTATATCTAAAAAACCACGCACCGTAAAAATATTCTAAAAGTATATTTTGTGCTATTAGCGTTGTCTATCACTACCTAAACGGTGGTGCGACCCTTTTGAATCATACTGTACATTTAGAAACATAAATTTCAAAATGTGATTAATAAACTGTAAAAGATACAAGAAGATTTTCATTTACATGACTAATGCTTTATTTTTATTAATAAATTAATAAATTGCTCAAATGTTTATTAAATTGTGTAATTAATTTATTTTTGTTTGTTTTTTTGGTAATCTAAACTAACACATTCAGTCGTAGTACGGTAATAATTTGTACTAAATAAAATATTTCCGAAAAATTTATATAAAACTTTTTAACATTTCTGTCGCCCTGATATTGATTAATTAATTTTTAAAGAACTGAACGGAAAGAGATAAACAAGAATGTTGTAAAATTAAATTCAGAGCTTGTTGTTCATCGAAAATAAAATAACCGTATATTAAAAGACCAGTTTAAAAAATTAGGTTTCTCTCTAACACTGCAAAAGGATAAAACAGACGTATAAACAAAATTAACGATAAAATTAAAAGTTACCTCCTTAATTATTATTATTAATTTTAAATGTAGATAATTGATTAAGAAGACTAAAAGTGTTTTGTCACACATCGCAATACAAATTAAAATTACCATAGCAGAAAAAGTAGTCTGAAAAAAAAAACTACATACCGGGTATCCCATGCCATAGGGAATTAACAAGGAATTCCACGTATTGAGGATTTTTCCGCAAAAATTCGCACTGTTTCTGCTAGTTCTCGAATAAATACAACTTGATGTTTGAAATTACAGAGAATTAAGCTACAGTTATTTAAATAACCAAAGAAAAAACTTAATTTAGTTTTACTTTAATACGAGTACTATCTTTTTAACATTTGATTTAAAAAAGTCGGCTAACTTACATACGCTTCCGACTTCCGCTCGGGTTCGAATTAGTGTTGGCAACCGATTAACCGGTTTTGGATATTCGCGGATATTCGGATAATCGAATATTATCGGTTATTCCAATATTATCAGTTTTTTTTGAAAATCGGATATTCGAATAACCGGTTTATTCGGATAACGGATATACATATATCCGAATAACTGGAAATTCGAATAACCAGATATCAGAATGAGTTTGTTTTTTTTAATTTAATGATCTAGTACCTATCAGGAAAAAAGTACGTGTACATAGTTACGTATTTATTTAGTTAATTGCTTTTATTATAACGTATTTGCGTATTTAATCTCAGCGAATTTTATAGTTACAATACTTGCAGTCCCTAGATATTTTCTGCATTTTCTAAATATGTCGTCTCGCTACAGGAATGTACCCAGCAGTTGAGAATGTCAACTGCTGAGTTTTCTTCTAAACCGCGAATATCCAAAACCGGTTAACCGGTTGCCAGCACTAGTTCGAATCCCATTATGTTTTTTTTTTTATTATAACAATTACAGAAATTATGAACATCTTGGGAAGATAATAATCGACAATATGCGGAATCCCATGTTAGTTTCGTATAGTTCAGATGGCATCGAATACCCTGTATATAGGGGAGCGTCGGGTAATAAGAACCTGTGGGCAATAAGAGCCACCCTAGTTTAGGTATAACTAACAAATGGAAAAAATTGAAATTTGGTGAAGCAGTACCCCTTCCTGATGCCCAGGACGCAAGCAATATCCATTTATCGCAAAAGACAATGCGTAGTACACAGATAAAAATGCGGAGTTAGATTTAACACCGTTTGTACTCTTTTTGGTTGTTCCCTCACGTCCATTTACACAAGTAGTTGAACACGATTATGTTAAAATTTTACGGAATAAAAGTAACTCCAAGAAGGAAATAAATTTCCTCTGCAAAAGATATGAAAGCATGTTAATTGTAATTCATGTGTTTATTACAATCACTTTTTTGCAGAGTTGAAGTCATAAATATGTTTACATTTTGGAACTTTTTAACACAGTTTTGTTGTTGAAATAACATTTACCTCCTCAAATCTGTAACATGTCTGTCATCGGTCCGGAAACATTGAAATAAAGGAACAGTTTTTATTACATTAGGTGAAAATTTAACTTTTCTGTACAAACATTTAACTACAGTAGAGTCTCGATATGGTGAACTATCCACTGCAGTGAACACAAAAATATACATTAACCTCTAAACAGTGAACAAATTGTGCCTCGTTAGAGTGAACTGCACAAACTGTACATACATAGGAATTTCCCCGAAAGCGTGATAACGCGCTTACGTCTGGAGAAGCAAACAAAATTAACAGTAACAACATAATAATAAATAATAAATAAAGTAATAACCACACTGTAAGTATCACTGTTGTGTGTTTTTTACCTGCACTCTAAACAGTGAACAACCTCGGTGGAGTGACAAAATCGTTCATCACTGTATCGAGACTCTACTGTACTCACTCCTTAAACCCTGCAGAATCTTTATCTGTGTAATAACAGTGAGCACTTGTTTCAAATTAAGACTTGTGTTGTTATTTTTCGTAATTTTTAATCGAGAAAGTAAATAGTCAGATACTATTTTTTGGACAATGTTTTGATTTCTATTACTAACTTGTTAATATACTTATTTTATATTTCTAATATTTGGTTTCTCGTTTATTTAGGCTTTTTTTTCTAATTTTCATACTTAATATATTAATGCTATCTTGAGTAATGAGAGCCAAGTTGTTATTATTACCCTCAGGTGACTCTTATTATCCCTGATATTATGAAAGTGTGTTTTGTTGTTGAAGATGCCGAGGACTCGTAATTGAACGACACTGTAAACTAGTTGGATATGTGATTCTTGCACCTAATACTTCAACAAGTATGTTAAAGTACTTTTATTGTTTTCGTATTTTTCTCAGTATTATATTTTATATCACAAAATCTTTTAGACGGATACTAAATAGCGCACAAACACTTTACGTTTCGTTATCGTTTGATAGCTTCTTCAGAAGTGAAAAAAATTTTTTTTTTCACTTGCGCTATTAAGTATCCGTTTAAAAGATTTTGTGATACAATTTTTATCTGACAAGTACCATATTTTATGTTGTGTTGTCAAGGAAAACTGTATTATTTATTTTATCAACTATAGCAGTTATTTATTAAAACAAGTTTATTTAGGCAGCAGTCGGTGCCTTCTTTCGTGGTTCTCATTACCCCAATATGTGAGCAACAAGAGCCAATTCCATTTTAATTTTAAATTAATATATTATAATTTCTGTTAATGACAGGAATTTTACAGTTACATCATTTTAATGGCTCTTCCTTATATGAAATAAAATTGTTATAGTTTTCAAAATATATAGATTTTTCCTTAAGCGGCTCTCATTCCCCCCGTCACTCTTATGTCCCTGCTATAAAACAGTGCAGCAAGTATTTGAGGCGTCTGGTTCCATTTTTGCTAAAATCTACAATCTTCACTGTAATACATAAGTGTTATTGCGCATCATGCATTTTTCTGGAAGTCTCAAATATACAATTTAATGACTACAGGTATACGTGGGCCGTACTTAATAAACAAATAATAGCAACACATTAAACGTGGATAACAAATTGCAAAACAAGTTTCTCACAATGATCTGAAAATCTTTGCCTAATTCTTGAAATTCAAACTAGTAACTAATAATATGCTTCCTCCACTTAAATTGTCAATACGTAAATCTTCTGGGTCTTTAAATGTTTTTTAGAATATTATGTTTTTTCTCCATATTACATTTCAAAACTTAATGTTTCTAATAAGGTTTTAAAGACTGTGCAAACGTATGCGTATTGTTTTTAAAATCGTTTGCTTTAGTTTAATGAAAATATTGCATAAATTCAAAAAAAATTGGAAAATTATATGAAGTACGAGGACGGGATGATAAGTTCGCGATTTCGACACTAAAACGTCGGCATTGGTGGGAAATTACATTTTACTTTTCAACGTAATCTCCTTGCAACTCGATACACTTGGTCAGACGCTTTTGCGAACCTTTAATGCCCTCACAGTAATGATTTTTGTTAAGGCCCTCAAAAAGATCACTTCACTATCTGCTCCGAAACTTTTTCCAGCGAGGAACTTTTTCAGATTTGGAAACAAACAGAAGTCTGACGGGGCCAAGTCCGGAGAATATGTTGGATGGGGAACCAATTCGAAGCGCAATTCTTGAATTTTGGCTATTGCAACTTTCGACGTGTGCGCGGGTGCATTGTCTTGAAGTAGGGATGTTCAGAATCGAATCGACTTATAGTTGAATCGATTTTTTGCAAGCCATGCATCGAACGAATCGAATCGATTCAATTTGGTGTGAATCGATTCAAGAATCGAATCGGGAAGGTGTGGACATACAACCAATTTTTTATCACCGCGCCATCTGTATGTTACTGGCAGCCAATAACTCAAAATGATAAAATTGTGGGTAGGGAAAGTCCGCGGCATAAAACAGAACACTTCAAATTACAGAAATTTCTTTGACCCTTAACGAGCAAAAATTTGCGTTGCATACTTGAACACTAGGTACATACATATTTTGTATTTGAGTGTAAGTGTAGAACAATGCCTCCTAAAACAAGTGAAGTGTGAAAGCATTTTATTACTGATAACAGCAAATCTGTTCGTTGTAAACACTGCAATGGAACCATAAAATATGATGCTGCGACATAAGTTTTAATTTCAAGAATAGAAATTGGTAATATATGTATTGAATCGAATCGATTCTACGTGTTTAAATTGAATCGATTCATCTTGAATCGATTCCACACAATCGATTCAATTGAATCGATTCATTTAACTGTTTTGAGCATCCCTATCTTGAAGAAACAGAACTTTTTGCGCTGAAGACCAGGCCGTTTCTCGCAAGTGTGTTCACTCAGCTTATCCAGTAGTTGGGCATAATAAGCTGCTGTTACCGTTCTTCCTTTCTGTAGATGATCGACGAAGATCACTCCTTTTGAATCCCAGAAAACAGTGGCCATAACTTTTCTGGCCGATGGCACAGTTTTCGCCTTCTTTGAGGCTGACTCGCCTATTATTGTCCACTGCATCGATTGCTGTTTACTTTCTGGCGTGTAATGGTAAAGCCAAGTCTCATCCACGTTGATCGTTTCTTGCCGAATGAGCTCTAGACATTGTTTTGAAATTGTCACACGGTTTTGTTTTTGTATTGGTGTGAACAAACGTGACACCCATCTTGCCCATGCCCAAGATTTCATGCAAGATATGGTGTGTCCATTCTTTTGAGACACCTGTAGCCTCAGCTATCTCCAGCAACTTCAATCGTCGGTCTGAAAGAACAATTTTCTTTACTTTTTCGACATTTTCTCCACTGGTTTTAGGGGCTCCAGAACGTGATGCGTCTTTGATGCTCGTGCCGCCTCGTTTAAACTCGTTCACCCATTTGCGAATAGTCGTCATTGATGACGAAGAGTCGCCCAACGTTGAATCCACTTCACTTTTTATTTAGATCGGCGTTAAACCACTCAAATTAAAATATTTGATTACCGCCCATATCTCTTCTTTCTCCATTTTCAAATAGTCTATTTAATAAATTGATTAATAACAAATTTCTGTAACAAACTGAAGAAGAATTTTCATGAAACTATGAACTAAGGCTTCTAAAGAGTTGTGATCTTTCTAGGTTATGTTTCTCTACATGTACGGCAAAAACGCGAATTTATCAACCCACCCTCGTCTATATGTTGTAAGGAGTAAAAAGCAGTTATATTCTTCTTCTTCTTGTTTTCCTCCTTCCTTGGAGGTTGCTCCAGCTCCTTCAGGAGCTATTCAACCATTTTATTTGACATGCATGGTGAAACCAAAAGGTTTCTTCTGGAACGAATCCATGCCATTCACCATGGGGCAAAAGCATTTTTCTCTGAGTAAAAAACACTTCAAAATAGAAGAAGAGTTTTCATTTCGAGGACAAATCAACCTTATTTATTCCGCTCACTGAAATCATAACATTACGTGACCCGGACGTTTCCGGATCTATTTAGTTGGTACTTCGAATCAAATTAGACCAAAAAATTAGCTGAATAATAGAGCGTTTGTTTCAAACCCCTCTTAATTAGCGCTTCACAAATTTTGGAAAATTTAAAAGTACCTTCTCTTTCACTGTGAAAGATTCTAGGAACAGTTCTTGACGATCCAAAGCCACTTAAGTGACATTTTCATCAAAACTGCAGTAATTTCATTAACTTCCATTTACTTATTTTAAATTAAGAGGAAATGTCTTTTCTATACTTAAATATTTACATGACAATTTTTTATTTTAAAAAAACGTGCTCAACGTTTCACTTTCGGTTTTATTAAAGATTCTCGTCGAACAAGAATCTATTTTAACTAAATATTTACGAACAGTCCTTAATCATTATTATTTATAAAAGTAATGGTGTTGTCTGTGTCGGATAAAAACTTTATAATAACGCAGTTATTCGGTTAAATTGGAGCGAGCGAGAAGTGGAATACATATTTAAAGGATTGTAAGAAAAATATTCGAAATTGTAGCCGGCCTGTCGTTCCCAGAAAGAATTATACATATATTAGTGAAACATCAAGTAAAGCCGATGAGAGAGAGACAACTAACAAATACGGACGAAATTATTAAGGAAACCGCAAAACCGTAGGGTCGCCGGAAAGCACCTGCAGATATCGTTAATAATTATCAACGGACCTTAAAGGTTTTTGTCAAGGCTTAAGTGTAAATAATTGTAAAAAAAACGAACGCGGGCCGAGTCGGTCAAATTAGCCGCAATAAAATATTCAAACAAAATTTGCATCTGGAGTTCGAGAGATTCGGCTTTCTTTGTTTTGAGTTGGGCATCGTTCCCATGCTAATGATTTGCAGCAGGTAACTTAAGATCTACCACATTTAAATATCAGCGAGATCCTTGGTGGGCCGGTAACGCCGGTGACTGGGCTAATGGTCACTTCTTTCCTTGGTACGGGTCCGTCGAGCGATACAGCTGAGTCATATGCCTAAGAAATGAATTATAATAATGAAATAAATTGGATGTATTAATGCTTCATTATTAGTTTTCAGTGAGTGATGATAATGGTCATTATTTTCGGGCATTACTGTTGCAAAATAGTTTGCATGTCAGTCAAAAATCAATCGCCACTCCACGGCTCAGTTTAGCGGCAACGTAAAAATGTAAATGGATCGGTTAATTGGTGTATTTAAATCGTATTATCTGTGAAGCCGGGCTGTCATATTAACGCTTAATGCACACGCGTTTGTATATATTTACATGGGAAAACGGCGTTCGCTCTATTCCTCACCAGTATTCATTCTTTTTCTAATGGATTTTAATGGATAGGCATTACAATTTCTCCGTGCATATTCTTTAGATGTTTCTAACATTGTGTAATCGATTTTAAATTGCTACTTGCTTATTCTCGAAGGCAATTAGGCCTTTTAATATCGTGGATATTTTTATTTAACCGAAAATAATTCCGATAATTATCTTTCCGAAATAACGTCCTGTCATTAATTAAATTAATTTTGCTAAACAAGATTACCACATTTTTTTTTCTTACTAAAACTTCAGAGCCCTTTTATAATACCTTTAAAAAATACATGCATACAGGATACACATATTTTAACATAAGAGTTGCAATTCCATATGATTTAATAGAACATACAGAAGTGGAATTTTATTGTTTCCTTTTGTATTATTCGATTTTGTATTACAGAATCAATAAAAAAAATTAACTAAATAATTAAAATTACATTAGTCAACAAATTAATAATATTTTTTGTGATCGGTATTATAATAGGTGATTCTTAATATTCGAAATATGCTAAATTTGAATTTGAAAGTAAAACAATTCTATCATGTATAAATTTCGAGTCACGACGTATGCCCGAAAAGTAAAAAATTTCTTCAATCGGTGTTTTTTTTTTTTTTCATTAGACGTAAAAAATACAAAACTAGTACTTGAAAACATTGAATAGATAAAGTAAAGTATTAGAAAAAGCAATTAACATAAATCTGTAGATGATTTAGTTTGTGTACATGAGGATTCTCGTTTGTATTCTGGATCACTCTCCCTCATAAGAAATCAACAGTAATTTCTCATCATTGCGGGATTCCATCTTCCTCGATAACGCTGTTCCATTATCAAAATATCCCGATGGAAACGTTCCCCTTGCTCATCGTCGACTGCGCCTAAATTTTCCGGGAAAAAATCTAGAAAGTGGATTTTCAAAGACTTTCTGCAGCCCATTTTGTGGTAATTCTCAAGTAGTTCTTCAAGCAGGGTATTATATGTTTCTGCCTTCTCATTATCTAGCAACTCCTCTGAATGCTTTCCGAGACCTCAGTTCAACATAATTTAGTTTTCATTCAAAATCGTTATCCTTGAGAATGTTCCTACTCTGAGAGCCACCTTCAGCTTGGCGTCACTTAATTTTGGAAAAACTTTATTTAGGTGCTTAAAAGCCTTCACCTGCTTTATCGAATGCCTTAAACAAATTCTTTATTAATCCTAGTTTAATATGTAACGGAGGCAGCAAAACAGTTTTTGAAGCAATTAAAGGTAAGTGTATCTATCGCAGCATGACGTGGAAAAATAAAATTCCTCAACACTTGTGACGATTGACGAAATTTGGTGCTTCACTGTTTTCATAAAGATCCTCCGGTTATTTTATTATTATATTATTTAGGTTTATTAATTAGGTAATAGGTATTAATAATTCTACCAACCCAGTCCTCCCTATTACTCATTGGAAAAAACTTAAACAAATTTATTTAAATTAATTTTGCTCAAAAATCCCTTGGGGTTTTTTAGGTTCCACACTGAATAGCCTCCACTCCTTAAAAACCAAACACCACGTGTAATACTGACAAATAATATAGAAACATCTTATAAACAAACCAGTTTCTGTTCTTTTTAATATCTTAGTCTTAAATATATCTTAATATGTTTCACTATTCTTTCACCATTCTTTTAACAGTACATTAAAATTTTATTTTATTTTTATATTAAATATAGGTAAGTTGTTTCAATAAAGTAGCTCCAAGGTTACAGAGAAAAAAAAATTAAATTGTCACTAAAATTATGGTCATGTTTGGGTATACATTAGGTATACCTAATCTACCTTGCACATAGAAACTACAGTTTTTTTTTTTAATAATGTGCATATGATGTTAGTCAAATACTCTGTGATCAACAAGCGGCGGGGACTTGGTGGGATTGTACGCTGAATGACCTAATTAGAGTGCAAAATACAAAATACGTAAACAACAGTCAGTGGCGGACGTCGCCTGGCGCTCGCTAACTGAAATAAAATAAATATCCACACGTAACTTTACGTACGATCGAATGCGCGCCGCACCTGAGTAGGCGTTTAGACTTTGGACCCCACCAATGTCCCGCCGCTTGATGATCAACAATGACTGAATATTCAGATATAAGTTGATATAAGAAGTAATAAACAGAACACATTAAGCAACCCCAAGAAACAAGTTAAACTATTATTATTATTTTTTCTATGTGAGAGACTACTTGTGTCGGATTGCGTTTCGGATTCATAATCGGCTCCTTCGAATTGGGTTTCCTGCGTTTCCCCAGTTTGTAAAGCGAATGCCGAAGGAGAAATTAACATCTAAGTCGGTCGCAGCCGCCACCGCTCCCCGACAAGATTTGAGCTTGGGGTAAAAAATGGGTGAAAAAAAAAGTTATTACTAACATACTAGTAGTAAACACAAAAACTAAAATAATTCAGACGCAAACGTTAATTATTGATCACAGTTTATTCTTAATCTTAAATCAAACGTTCTTCTATCAATAGACAGCACAGTAAAGTTTTATTGTTCATTATGAACCATGCAACTATTTTATTATTATAGTTATGTCATTTATATACTCCATGCTATTTTGTAGTTTACAAATTGTTTATTTATTTCTACATCCGTCATTTACATAAATATTTATACAAATTTACACTAACTTGGGAATGGCAAAAAGAAGGTTAGTAATTACTGTAGCTCCTCAAAGTGAATTGGATTTTTAAAAGTTTATTGGCGACTGACTGCTAGAAAGGTAGTTCCGATAATAACGTGGATTCCATGGAATCGCAGCCCATGGATCCTCTTTCTTTATAGCTACAGGATTCCATGGAATCCAAATAAAATATGAAAAATTCTACTCTCCTAAAGAAAAAGAAAAAGTCCAGAGAACCATTCATAGCTGGTGAAACCAGTCTGGAAGAAAAAATAAAAAAAACACTTTTATAAAAAAGATTATATTTATAATGTCCGGCGGGATTGCTATAGTCTTCTCGAGCAACTCTTCTGCTGATGAGCTCCAATTAGGGCCGAAATAGTACTATACAGAGGATGTTCGAAGGCTTCATTGTAGAGTCTACGGTTTTGAATCCGTGTAACGACATTCGCGCATTAAATACAAGTGTTATTAATTCACGTGTAATTAGCTCTTATTCTACATGTATACGGATATAATTATTACACGTGTGTTTTAATGCACGGGTTCGTTGGATACGTTCAAATTCAGGTTACCTAGCAACGGATGTGTTTTTGTATTAAATACACGCGTAATGTAACTACACGGGTATCCGTGAAATTAAAATACACGGGTACCCGTGTATTCAAAATTACACGGACTAAAATCATGATTCGTGTATTACACGTATACACGTGTACTGACATATACGTGAAATAGAGGCCTCTGCTTCATTGTAATCCAGCCGACTTGCAGCAAAATTTGCAATTATGCGATGACACGCTTATGTCTGAATTGGCCATCTTGTATGAAACAGCAGCATTCGTTGTTATTTGTTATTCCCGCACAGTTTCTAGGTCAAAAACCGGTCGTGAGATGTCGCGATCCAGCGATATGGTTACAAATAATTTTGTTGATTTTCTTATCTGGTGTCATAACAGATGTCATTCGTGTTGGAATTATCAGCAAGGGTATCAACTATCTTTTGAATTTCCAAGAAAAATTATAAGTAATAATAATGGAATCAACAGTAGCTAGTAAAGAAATAGAACCAAAAAGAAAAGGTTTACATTTCATTTGTATTGCCAGTTCTTTTGCATTTTCTTTTCATATCGTTTTTAAAACCGCAATTTATATTAATTTATTTTTATTTGAGAGAAACGATAATTCGAGGAATGCTCGGTGCTTGTATATCTTGTTTATTGAATACAAACAAAAAAAGCATACAGTAAACATATAGACTATGTACTTATATAAATGCTATTTATTCATACAGCAGGATTTTCTAGTTTAGTTTTTGTTAATTTTAACAATATTTAAGTTGCTTCATTTTTCTGTAAATCCCGATATCATTTTCTTAATCTTCTTTGGTTTTGTTTTAAATTAATCACCCCTTCTTTTTCTAGCTTTGTTTGAAGTTTAATTTTATACCAGTTACGAAATAAACCATTTACCTTCACATTTGTTAATTTTTAGTATGTACGTTAAGTAGTTTGGATAATGTTATACAGGGTCGTTGTGCTTGTTTAAGGTGAAAGATCAAAATAAATAAAATGTTAAACAATGACAGCGAAAGAATTTAAAAAATTCTAAAACGAATCTATCCGCATTGAAAACAAACTGTACTACATTTTTAGGTGCACCGCCTTTCACAAGCTGACTTCTCAATTATATAGAGCGTTCCAGAATATTTGGAACTCATAAAACCGATTGTAAACGAATCACCATCTGTTTATGTCCAACATGATAGCATAGCTAAGGCCACCTGCACATTAACGCTTTACAACAAAACGTTTTTGATTAATTCCGCTAGAAGATTCTATTGCAATGAGAATCAAATACACATTGACTGATTGTGAGTAAAATAAAAAAAAGGTAATGTACTTTGAAACAGTTGCAGTCAAAATGTTTTTACTCCAAGGCGTTTGGTTTAGTGAATACGTTTTTATATGAACAAGAATGGGAATGGCGCTCAACAAAACGAAGAATAAATTATCCAATTGATTAAGTTATCCCCGTCGCTATTATGGAGGGGCTGACAAGTAATAGTTTAACGTTGATGGTGGTGGTAACTTCTACTCACAATCCAGTGTAACTCTGACTATGTACATACCGAGTATTTCTTTTAAATTTTTTACTCTTGCCATGGAATCTGGACGGCATGTCTTAGCTTAAGTAAAAAGTACGTCATTGCACTCCTTGATGCTGTTTTAACACAAGAAAATACTTACTCGACAGTTGACAGGAAGAATGACATTAGTGATTGTTCCCTTCGCGGCGAGCTTAAGCTACGACATGCCTTTATGAAAACAAAATATTTCCATAGCCAATGCTACCAGAATATTAAATGAACACATGGTATTTGTAGACGAATATTTTTACTCTGTTTCAATTACGCTTTAATTAGTTAGAATTTCCTACGTGATACGTTGATAAATGTTTCTTTTTCGGTAAATATATTTATTAGTTTAATAAAAATCGTTGGAATTTCTGAAGTAGAAATAACTTTGCGGTTTACCTACAGGAAAAAAGGAACACAACTCGAGTTAGTCTTGTTATACCTATAGATATCGTCATTGCAATAAAATAAAATAAAAAAAAAAAAACAGGAAAGATAAACGTGACAAATTTGGTGCCACATAGATTAACACGCCTAACAGCCTCTAAATTAAATTGTTATTATAGCCAACATTAATTGCCAATCTAACGACAATTATTTATTTCGAATTAATTGATTTTATCTTTTATGTTAATTTCAGGCTTAATTAATTATGTTAATTTAAGTCCTCCTCGCCTAGGAAAAAAACCAAATATAAATTTATGCTATCGTAGCCGGCAAATCGACGTTGTTCACGACTAACTAACTACTACCTGTGCAAACGTGATTGGAGATACAAATCAAAGCACCAGTATACGAATTTACGGTATAGCATATTCAGACCTAATCTCAGCTATTGAAATAATATTGTTTCCATGATAAAATGAACTATGCACCGGTTCCAATTATTATAGATTGTTAATTAAGGTCGTCCCCCCATCTCGACCTAACTGTTTTTTTTTTTTGTTTTGGAAATTGATATTCGAAAATTACGAAACCATATTATGGTAGAACACGAGTTGTATGTTTAATACTCGATAATTCAGAAAATGAATCTCACATTTCCAAATTTAGAGTTGCACCGTTTTGATGATGAGAAGCCAACAATTAAATGCTTTAAATTTACAGCTGCCTATACTCTATTTCTTGTTTGAAGTTGATACGAGTCGGTTTTTATAACTGTCTCTAATAGCAACTGCATCGATTGTTCAAAGTACCTTTACACTGAACTAATAACCACGAGAGAGCGTCTTGGCTTCGTTATCACTGGACGACGGAATCACATACAAAGTGTTGACCGTTTAGTTCGCGGAATGGCCGCACGACAAAAAAACATAAAATTCCGACCTCTAGTTATCACCGAAGCTTTTGGTGCTCTACATACTTTTCAAGCCTTGTATTAAATTGTATGAACCAATCATTCTTTGTATTTCATGTTTTCTTAATCATAATTTTTATGTTTTCTGGTTTTACACTTTTTTATTTATTAGACGCGTATCAGTGTAATTACGATCTGAGCTAATAAAAAAAAAAGAAAAGTTAATTTGAATATTCCTCGTAAGATAATTTTATTAAAATGCGGACACTTTTTATGAAATACGTTTTAATTACTTTTTCGAGCGAACGCTTTAATTAGAAAGAAAAAAAAAGGAGTCTCATTTCAGCCCATTTGAATATCTAACATAAAGCTCACGGACTCAAATATAAAATTATCACGTGCTTAAGCAACCATAATATCCGATATTACAATTTATATGGCGAGCTTAAAATCATTTTCTATTCACCAATTAAAACGTAATTAGACAGAAGTTCAGCACGGAATTATGTTCGATCGAAATTTTTCGTCGTAACGCTGCTCGCGAGCCGCAACTTGAACAATATTTCTTTCCGGACGCGTTATAATACACATGTTACGCCTCTTTTCAAATTAAAATATATACGTTTTGCATACCACAATGATTTATGTGTGTACACTCGTAATCTTTTCGGCTTTGCCTTTTTTGATTTGTTTGCATTACATTTTTGATTACGCCCGAATTGCTTTCTTTTTCAGTTCTTTTTTTTTACGAATAGTACTTTCGGTGAAATCAAACATCCGAATTTAAAATCGACGTTTCAGTTATTGCTTCGTAATGATCAACAATGAAAAAAAAAATTACATTTATTGTCAACGAACTGTGGCGAATAAATAACCGAAAATTTGTATGTGCGACGTAAAAACCGCGCAATTTGCGGAAATATTACATTCGCATTCGATCGAAATTCCCAATTTATTAATGGCCTTTTATTTTTAATTTCAGATATCGTTGCTTCGCCCATTGAAGGAGAGAAACCGTACGGTAAGTCTACTTTAATTAAAACTTCCTGGAACACGTAAAGGACCATTTTTTTTTCTTCTGTAACTCAAGGCCTTACCCCTCTTGAATATTCATCAAGAATAAATTTAGAAAGAGCTTTCTTTTTTTTATGACTCAAAAAAACCTTTCGGACAAAAACGTTATAAAAATTTGCACACTTTACTTTCTGCGCATTTTTTAGGCTCCATTAATAAAACGGTAAAAATCCAAACAGCCAAACAGACAGACACCCTTGAAAGACCGACGGCGCAATAAATCGTAAATTTGTGAATTCGCTTTTAAGGTCGTCTTGCCCCTTATGATTGGGGGGGTCTTGAACAAGTGTTTCGAAATTCTTTCTCCGCGCAATAAAGTCACCAGTACCAAAACGTTAACAGCCTCTCGCGACTTTTTTTTTTACAGAAGGGTGAGTAAGCTTATAGATATCACGACATTTTTATAGGGGGGTAACTTCAACAGGTTTAAATGTGTTTTTCATATCACATATACATAACCCGAGGGATTTCACCCTCGCATTACTTACATATGTCTCAATGTCAGCAGGTGGATTTCTATTTTGATGTATACCACACAATTTATTATCTTAGAATATAAAAGGAACTATTCAAATACTAAAAGATTGTGACACGTGCTCGCATCTTTATAATTAGGCATTTTCTGTGTAGTTGAAATAAAGAACTATTTAATTTTTCTTCCAAAAGTCACAGTTCAATAGAAATTTCTATAAAATCTGTAATTTATATTAGAAATCTCCATTTAAATTAATAAATAACTGTAATACAATTACAGTTCTGCAAATCTCGTAAGTAACGTTGGTACTTAAGACTTGACGATTGAAATAAATTTTGTCAAACAGCCATTAATAAAAGGTAATAATAATTAAAAGTCTCACATACCGCCTACGATAAAAGTAAGCGTTGAAATGTCTACTGAAACGTAGTAAAGATTTGTGGCGCTTTTTACGGTCGTTTTTCTTCCAAATAATAATTGAAATCATATATCAACATCTTGACAGTGGTTGTATTTAAATTTATTTCATAATTCAATTTGCCCACTGAATATTCATGAGCTCGTATTCGAAGCTTAAATTTCGGACCCTTTACCGTTCTTCGTTTGCCCGTGATTTTAATTATTTAGATATTTAAATTCATAGAACAATGTTTATTTAAATCATTTTCTGTTAATTTCTTTTTTTATAATTATAATTTCGCCCGTTAATTAATGCAAATGAGCTCAGGCTTTTGTCTGAACTGTAACAATATTTACATATGCGTACATGCCTCGCGTTTCATAACATTTTTATTACAACGGCAGCGAACGATTATCATAAGATGTATAAAATGTTTCATTGTAGCATTGATGAGTTCGGAACCTTCCTAGAAATTAAATCTTCATCGTAAAAAAATCTTGATTTCGCATGAGATAGCACACCCTCCGAGCGTTTTGTTTTTTTCTGCTTTTACCTGCACCTTGGCTAATGAGAAAATCCTTAAAAGACTTTACCTGTGCGGAACCCTTAAAATGGCGCCAAACGGCTTCAAATCATTCTCGTCGTTAAACATTCCGTGCATAGGGAATACATTTGCCAATGTTCGTAAACAACAAACAAATTAATAGACCTGAAAAAACAATATTTTCGTGCACCGCTGACTCTCGACTTTAATTTGCGTAGAGAACCTTCGAACAGATAAGCGTAAACCAGCGTTTATTTCAAATCCTAGAAACTTCAAAACCGATCGAAAGAAAAAAAGATATATTATATAATAAATCCCCAAATAATGAAACACAATTTTTCTACTCAATTAGTGACTTACTCTGACCTTCCAGTCGTATCTGTAAAATAATCAGAAAGCAAAGTAGAAAAAGACAAGCAGAAAATTGATAAATAAATGCTTATTGTCAATTATTCAATTGAAATCAATTTTTTTACCGAAACGACCGGTACGTGCAGGTATTTACTCGGTGCTGCAAAATATTATGCAGAAAATAAGTTGCAGTGAAACGGTTTAAAACCGGTGCTTTCTAGATTCATTCAAAACTGTTTGGGAAACGGATCAACTGAAAAAAGTGAAACAAATTTACGTAATCTCGTTACTCACGGAATACACTTTCCATAAAATACCGATTTAAGAACATTTTAAGTCTAAATGCTCAGTTATTATTTTTGTTTTGTTCGAGGCTCTTTGTTTGGCACAGAATATGAAAAGAATACCGAAGAAATACTTTTGCATCGACTGTTCCGTTATTAAAGATTTTCTTTGTCGATTTAGTTTCAGTTTAAAATCAAAAATAGATAAAGTTCAATTCGGATAATGATGCCCGCTTTCACTTAACATAAAAATCACTTAAAGGAACTACACTGATTTTTCAGAATATGGAATCGAAGAGTGAAACAATAAATCGGCTTACTTTTTCTTATCTTTGTTCGTATAAAGTTATATTTAAGTTGACGTAAAAGGCAGACGGTTTTGATTAATTAAAATTAATTCATATTTTATGTGCTCCTTCTTTTTATTAAGCTATACCTAATTTAATTAAGCTGCGTTTTCCCTTCGGGAAAAAAATGATGGTTCAAGGAATTCATTCTCGGCTTTCCAACTTAAAAAAGAATTTTTGGTTAAAAAGAAGGTGTCACATTTACATAGAGTATCAAGGCAACAAGTAGTTGTACATATTATTTGAAGCAATAAAATTAAACAAAAAAATGTAAACGTTGTACAAATAAGGAAGAGGGCGGTTGGTTTAAATTTCGTAAATATAAGGATTTATAATATCTTGTTTCTGTTCATCCAGCGAATCATTATGTGTCCGTCATGCAAATTCAAAAATAATTTGAATATGTTTGCGAAAGTTAACAAGAACAAAAGTTAATAATAATAAATAAAGCTCTGTGTGGTACAACACACGCTAATTTTAATTAAATTAGTATCATGATTTATTACATATTTATTAATGCATGATGTTTGCGTAACATTAAAATTTTAAGCAGCCAGCGCTTTTTTTGTTGCTTAGTGAAATGATTAAACATGCTAATTACGCTATAAAAGATTTATGTGCATGTAAAATTAGTCAAATTACTTCGTAACCTGGTAGCCAAAGGTGTCTTTAAAAAGATCGAGTTTTTACGTCTCCCTTAATTTACTAAAATATACCTGCAAAAGCCCCACATATTTTAAAATACATTAACTCATAATCCCGCAGCTGACTGTCCGTAAATTATTACAGAAGGAGAGCCGCAAAAAGCAAAATGTGTAGTTAATGATTAAAATTCGGGTGAATTTTTTTCGGGGGCCCCGTTTCCCTCAACTCGAAACTTGAAATTATTATTTATTAAGCAAGCAGTAACCACCGCACCGAATCGAAAGAAAAACGAACGCGAACGGTCAAATGCGCGTCGGGCCTGGAGTTTTCTCATGTTAATTATAAAAGGTAAGGATCATTTTACTATTATTACGTAACATTTTTGTCCATTAAAGTGAAGAGGAAATAAAACTGCTGAGCAGAAAAGTGAATGAACGTAACTTCACAGAAAAAGAATGTAAAATACTGCTACTTTCCATTTACGGTTATGGCGAAAAACGTGCAAATATTTTATATCTTTTCCTTTTATTTCAACTCTTTTTTTCTATCGTGCTTGCGCTTGACGCGCTCGTATAAAAGGATTATTTAAAATATTTGAGAAAATTTCTCAATTGCGTGGATACCTCTCGGTGCGTGAGACCACACAAGCAGCGTACGTTCGAACCCATACATAAGCTTTTCTACTAGGCATTTCAAACGTGTATACGCAAATTATTTTCTTGTAGTAATAGTATATTTCCGTTTTCGTTTTACTTTATGTTTATTGCTCTGCTTTGTCGCACGAATGATTCGAGAATTTAAAAAAAACCAGGCGTTGTGAGAACAACTATATCAAAAATTACTAAACTCTGTGTACAGGTATCCGAACATCTCAATTCAACAACCCAACATCATAAATTACATTTTGCAAGCGAATGTTTTTAATCCAGTTTAGAATTTCGCTTTTAGTAAAATGATTCATTTAAGAAACAGTTCAAATCAAAGTAAAACTTGTTACATACATAAAATATTTTTAATTTCTATAATGCACAATATAATCAATTATTAATTTGTTTATTCTATTTATTCTCTTAGACATAAATCATTAACCCTTTCGCTCATAGCTTTTCAAATGTGTACTCATCAGTTTCACAATGTTTCAACTTCAAAGTTATGGTAATAATGTCCATGTTTTCAATTTGTACATATTCCAGATATTCCTGTAATGTACAGGAATATGTACAAAGTGAAAACATGGACATTATTACCAAAACTTTGAAGTTGAAACATTGTGAAACTGATGTCCACATTTGTGGACGCTAATTTTTTAACTACACGAATAGAAATAAATAGAAACAATGTCGTTAATTGTCTTTCTCGAGCTACGAAAACCGTAGCGTTTGTTTTTTTACAGACGATGTTTTTGCCGGTAAGAAAAAAACAATAACTGGTTACAATGTTCTGCACCGCAGAACGTAAGTAACAAAGACAGAGCACATCTACATACACTCACCGCAAATTACTGTTCTTTAAATCCACTGTGTGTTTTGTAATCTTAATTTGCGTATCCTGACATAATAAACGAAAAGAAAAAAGCCGCGCAGAGAACGAACGCAGCTAATTCGTTTTTAATGCGACTACGACAATGATGCCGTAACACCTACCACCAGAACATTTTAATTTAATAATTTTTGACTGTGTACATTAATGTCACGGCAAATTAACAAATTTGACTGCGGGTCCCTTCGTCTGTAACGCGAAACGTCTAATTTAATCAAACACAATAAATTATATCAACTTCTCCTTTTTTTATATTTTAATTACGTTAACGCACCGACGCTAATTAATAACGCACGTTAACTTTTCAGGACACTCTTAACTTCCGGTAATTACAACAGTGTGTAGTAGTTGATAAATTAACAGTGAATCACGTAAATGTAAATTCTCGGCAACCGAAGTGATATAATCCGCGGAAAAACCGTTTACATTCACAAGAACACTTGTAATAATTTATTACGAGTTGTCATTGCGCGCACACAACTTAAAAACCGAGTATAGGTACATGCAAATTTCCTAATTTAATTAATTAATTCCTCTCTCAAATGCTTAAAGTGATTTTAAAAAAGTGACCATTAGTATTTATTACCTACATAAAAAGATCATGTTCAGTTCGATTACTTACACGAACATTCAACAAAGAACCAAACAAACGGATCTTCTCAATATGAGAAAGGCAGCGAGCGGCGAGCAACTAATTTGTTTGCGGATTATGCAGATGCGTCCTTTATTACAGTTTTCAAAATGATGGATGAGTTTCGGAATATTATTATATCTTATTTCGGGGAACAAAAAATTCCTTGTGAATGAATGACGCTGCGCTAACAACCGTGGAAATTAATTCGAGAGAATCTACGAGTAGTTTGTGTTGGGGCAGGTCAGTGGACGTACCTGGATTTTGGATACGAAATGTGACCTGGCCCCTACATTCGATAGAAAAGAATCTACTGAGAAATAACGATCGAGGCAGTACAACAATTTCGCTGATGTACCTACTATTAAAAAAAAAATTGATTTTAGCTTATCGTTTATCGAACGGTGACAAGTTTTGTATGGAATGGAGATTTCTTTGCTTTTATTAATTGAGTCTCACACACAAAAATCTGGAGTTAATTCTAACACTTTTCAACTCCTTTTCGGTGTTCCCTCGCGTTCATCACCGTTTCCGGTGTTAAAATAAGCGGAGTTAGGACGTTCAACTTTAAAAAGTGTTAACGTAGTCGTCAAAAGTGACATTTCAATCCCTGCGGTAGTTATTTCTATCTTTCAAGGAGTTAATACATATTTTCCAGAAGAAGGGAGAGACTTGTACCTCTAAAGGCCGTATTCTGAATGTCTTCAGCTAAATTTTAACTGCCCGTTAAATTTTAGAATTCTCTCATGTCCAAATCTGTTAAAATGTTTAACAGAAATCCTCTAATTACCCCATCATCATATAAAATATGGCTTTTCCCGTTGAAATACATAATTGTCTATAGCACAGAACTTGAATCAGATTCAGCAAATGTAAGTTTAAAATAATAGTGGTAAATACAGTAGTCATTATATGTATAATTTTCTGATTCAAAAGGCTACAGGACGGAGGATTGCAAGAAATCTTCGAGATTCTAGTAACCATTTTGAATTACAGGATACAACATTTTTTTAATTATTTAGATTAAGTAGTAAACATTGTGTTTTGAATCTAGTGCAGTTATTGGAACAGTTTACGGTAGAACCACAACGAAATACTGGCATTCCTCCTTATTTAAAAATTTTGGCCACTTTATATTTCTTTGGTCATGCTAGTTATCAGCTCGATGTTGGATTTGGATACGCATTTCTTTTAAGTCGACCATCAGTTAGCCGTTGCATCAGCAATACCTGAATTACTCTTCCATATTCACAGCAAAAAAGAACGAAGTCAAAGTTGGATATAATAGTAGTCAATATTCAGACATTACTGGTGTGACGGATTGTTCACATAAAAGAACTATAGGTCCTCTTTTAAATCATCCTATTTATCCAGCTCTTAATCCAGCTGAACGTTATTATTGTAGGAGAATGGCAGTAATAGAAATTATTTAATAGATGGACATTCCCTGGAACCATGGTTGACGATACCATTAATAGAAGATCCAGAAAACTCTACATGATCTCGTTTTAACACTAATTTATCAAGAATAAAAATCGTTATTGAGCAAGTCTACAACACTGACAGACTCACAATTTAAAGGATTAGGATTTGCGTTGTTGCCATATCGTTTTTAGCGGCTCCGTTAAAATAATGGGAACTTAACAGGTCCTTTATTTTATATGATTAACGGCCGATATTACCAACGTTTTAAGGAGACCTTAAATTTAAGTCGTGTTTAGATTGTGACATTTCTGCTTGGTTTCTATAACATCAATCACATTCTAAACTCGAATTCAATTTAAGGTCTCCTTAAAACGTTGGTAATACCGACCGACAGAATACCAAACAACGTTTCGCAATTTAAAGGATGGTTAAAAAGAAAGTTTTTGTAGATTTTTAAAATTTAGTGTAAAGATACAGAATACGGCCTTAAGGGAGTTAGTTATTATCCAGAAAGTGTCAGGCATTTCCATCCTTAAAGGAGTAAGTATTATCCAGAAAATGAGAGAATCTCTACTGTTGGGGCAGTCAATTGTATCTTATCTTGTATTTTAACTACTCCAAAGAGAGAGAGAAAGGAAAGTACTTGTTTTAATATTGCATCTGTTGCAGAGATTTCCTTATCCCTATACTTGAAACTGCAAAACTTTACGAAATAAAGGTTGTGCACGCCAAAATTTGATCATAAAAATCTAATTTTTCTGTTGATATGATAAAATTTGTATAAATTATATCAAGTAGACATAAAAGAAAACAATTATAATCCATAGTTTCCAAATCCGTTACGAACATTGTAGTGTAATCCTGGTTTAAATATTCGTAAACTAGCGAAAAAGTTAGATCTGCCAGCATCGATGGTATCTATTGTTGTGAAAAAGTGAAGAAGGTGTTTAATTATTAATCAAAGGCCAGGAAGTAACGGACATCAAGGTGCAGTAAGTGATCCAAAGAAGGAAAAGAGGGTACTGGTCATTTTCAAGCAGAATCCGACGATCTCAACTGCGTTGCTAAAATGGCGAAAATGTCATATGTGCAAAAAGCAAAAAAAGGGCCGGATTGAAAAGCCTCAAAGCTCAATCAACACCAGACCGCAATACCAAACAAAATTTGGTCGCAAAAAGTCGTTGTCATAAGCTGTACGAAAATCTGTTCAGAAAACATGATTGTGTTGTAATGGATTACGAGACTTCACACAAATTGCTGGTCATGATTTTTTATACTGCATCTAACCGTAAAGAAGCTCCCGACAGTTGCAAACTAAAGAAATGGTCCAAATTTCCAAAGAAATTCTTGGTTTGGCAAGCAATTTGCCGTTGTGGACTCAAAAGTCGAGCCTTTTTTACTACGCGGACAGTAAATCAAGAAGTTTATGTAAAGGAATGTCTCCAAAAAAGACTTCTACCATTTCTTAATCAACACAACACTAATGTCCATATTCATAGTGCTTCCTTGAATGAGGAACCCCAACTCACATTCTAAGGGGTTACTCATTTAAGGAAGCACTATTACTACGGACATAAATAAGCCTTTGTTCTGGCCAGACTTAACGACTGCACACTATTCTAAGAATGTCCAAAATTGGTATAGGGAGAATGATGTCGCTGTTGTTCCAAAGAATCTACCAAACTGTCCAGAACTACCAACTGTCCGATTGAGGAATATTGATCTATCATCTTAAAGAGAGAGAAGAAATTGTAACTGCTGAGCAAGATTTTAAACAAAAGTAGCTTTGGGTAACTAGAAAATGGACACTAGCTCGGTGCAGAGACTTATGCAACGAGTACGCACAAAAGTACGTTCAAAGAATTACGAGTCCACATCAGTTTGACAATTTTTTTTATATGTTCACATTCATACTTTGTATTTCAATAAACTCTGTTACAATCGATATTATATATTTTTTCTTTTTCTAATTTTAATTTTGTATGTGTTCAAATTTTGGCATGCACAACCTTTATTAAGGCTGGGTTTCTCAGTTCTAATTTAACTTTAAACTCCTGTTTATTTCCATAGAAACAATTGTTTTTATAATTGCTACCATGGGAATAAACAGGAGTTTAAAGTTAGAACTGAGAAACCCAGCCTCCCTTGGTGTTATATGTGCAGGCATTTGGTTATTGTTTTTGGAATATTTGTAATAATAAATAAAGAATTAAATAAAAGATGGCTTTATCCCTTGTTCTTTTGTATGGAAATAATTGAACTCCTTATTGCGCTATAATATTAACAAATAAAGTGGAAGTCAGTTAAGAATTTAACGTTATTTCACATTTTCTATAATCTTTGAAATAAAACTTCCTGAATCACGGTCTGAGTGTTTTTTATTAATTGTTTAACATAACGTTTTCGAACCTGCCCAGGTTCTTCCTCAGTGTTAAAAATTGTGAGTCTCCTCTCTCCGAACGTAGGGAAAAGTCTTTTCCCTACGCTCGGAGAGAGGCCAGGTTCGAAAACGTTATGTTAAACAATTAATAAAAAACACTCAGACCGTGATTCAGGAAGTTTTATTTCAAAGAATACAGTACCGGCCAAGAAAACACTTTACTTTCAATTTTCTATAATATTAAGTTTATTCCTTATGGCCTTAGGCCCCTTAGGCCTTATAAACGTCCAATATTGGATGTTCATAAGGCCATGCCAATATTCCCTAGTAAATAAGGCTTTTATCAGCTGTGGTGTCATTTGTTATTATATCAATATTTTTACCCACTTTTTTGTACTCGTACTATATTTAATGCACAAATGAAATGATAGTTCCATTCTAAAGCAGTTGGTAGGCCTATACTAGTCATAACTTGTAATGAGAACATCAATCTCTTCACTCATACATCAGAATTTACCAATAGACGAATAGTAAATAAGTATGAACTAACACCTTTAGGATAACATTTTTACTTTTTGGATTAAATGTGGTAATGACTTTCACCAATGCAGTTAGAATGTTACTACTATTTAGGGCCGATCTTTCCATCTTCCCGTTAAAGTTATCTGACAAATGACTTCATTTTTATGAATGGTTGATTGATTTTTATGAATGGTTTCCATGGTAGTTATCAAGAGGTGGAAAGACCGGCCCTTAGTGTAACTTATCTCCTACTTATTGAATTAACGAATTATGGATAATACGTTTACTGTACGGTGTTAAACAGGAATTGAACTTATCCTCTGTTGGAATAAAATTATTTCACCTTTAACATTTATTTTTAGGCCCATTTTAAAGGGGAAGAGATAAGAATAACACTAAATATGATAAGCATTATCCAGGTAAAACTTTACCCATATTGATAAGACTCATTAGAAGGTTAACAATTTATCTGCGTGAAGTATCTTTATGGTATGCGAAATATTGGCAGTAGGTACATATGGACGCCTTTCTGCAGAAAGGACCAACCCGCAAATTGACAAAATCTGAATTCTTCGGGCTATGAATGTGTTAATCATTTAAAATTCTACTGCAGAATAGACGAAGCCCCAAAATAATGGTAATATGTAACATCTATTGGCCGCTGAACCAACCTACATACATTCAATAGTAGTAAATAAATAGATCTGGAGAATAGAACCATATGGGTTGGCTCCTTTCTGCATAATGTCATATCAATGGCAGAGTATAAGAAAATACTCAGTAGGGACACTTAAACGTCAGTGTCTAAAACTATACATGTGTACAAAAGGCATCAAATTGTTTAGGAATTTTAGAATTGTTCAAAACTTAGATCACTGTTTTCTCAGTTTGACCATAACGTGGATTGGTTCCTTTCTGCAGAAAGTCGTCCAAATGTATTATTAAAAATTACAATACAATTTCTAAAATGAAACACTCTGTACATTTTGTGATATTAAATGACAAGTTGAATTGCTTGAAACTTAAAATACTCCAAAATTGTAAATAAAAGCGCCAGTGAAACTTACAGATATGAAATTATATAAAATGGTAAAATATAATTTGAATGACGAAATATCAGAATGTCTTTGAAACTGTACGTATTCTCTTTGTTGTTTGAACGCTCCCCGTATTCGTGGTATGCACAAGCAAAATTGATGCCTCATTCAGTGTAAATATATTTATTACTCTTAATAATAAACGAATGTGTATTTTACACGAAAGTTGTTTTCACGGCTTTCGCAAATGAGGCGTATAAAAAAAATGCAAAGACTGTGGAGCTATGTAAATCCGCTTTGGCCTGCGATAAAATACAATTATTTATAAATAAATGTATCATTATAATGAGAATTCATAAATATGAATGCAGAAAGCAACGAAAAAACTGGAGCGCATATTCTAAAGCCAAAGGTTCTGCATTATTAATACCAACATAAAATTCCAAATAAGTATCGTAATATATTCAGGTCTAAACAATAAACTTCATTTTGTAATACAAACGGTTTCTTTATAAACGCCGAGAGAAAAATGGCAGCCGCTCGGTTTATTTGCTCGCGTGATCGTGGGAATTGTGTGGCAAAATCGGTTTTTAATGAATATCTGCAAATCGTAACGAAAAAAGCGAGTAATTTCCATAAGCATTACTGCAAATTACAGTCTAATTAAGATCAATGTCTACAATTGACGCAGATATTTTATTAAACATGAGTGGCTGACTGGCTGGCTGGTCTATTTAAACGCGATTATAATTGTCGTCTTATGTCATATGCGATATTAACTTTTCGTTGAAGTATTTTATCGAAACTTAACGTTCCTAAAATTGCGGTTTTTATTCTAACTATTACTGTCCACTGACGTTGCCAATTTTCCAACGAAACATAATGAACTTGTTGCAACATGTATACAAAATATAAACTGACGCAGGGTTTTTCTTTTTTAACTGTAACTATTCTACAAACCGTACTTCTTGATTAAACGAAAGATATAACAAATTTGAGTCACGTGTCAAAATTAGTAACGCTCGTGTCGCAATCTATCATTAAAATCTCTAAATTTACTTCAAATTGATTTTAAATGAAACTCTTCTGCTGCATCGTAAAACCACTGACGTGGTAGTTATTAAAACAGTATCATTCTTCATGAAGCATTATTTCGTTTTTAAAGCGCAATTAATTATTCACAAAACATTTCCAGTGCCGTCGCTAATAAAATATTGTAATTACGTCGTGCGATAAATAGCAATTTTTTTTCTTGAAAAAACATACCGGTGTTCCAGTTCAGTTGCTGAGCAACATATTTTGAAGCACGCCATTATATCTCTTATTACATCCGCACGTTGTAATTATAATATTTTAAACTGACCCAAATTTACCGTATTGTAATTTATTAATTTAATTTCAGAACAATCCAAGTCTAATCTGGGGTGGGTTTTTTTCAGCCGCGTTGTTTTCTACCTGGTCTTTTTTGGCCCGAGTGTTAACGGTGTATGAAGGCCGGCGAAGGAACCGAAAATCAGATAACTGTACCTTATACTCATCCACATTATAAAACATATGTTTATCAACTAATCCGTTTCAACGTTAGAATTATTGGCCTAATTGATTTTAAACGGCGTTAATGATCTGCAGTTACCGGCCACGACAAAAACAACAAAAAAAAATTCTTATGATTTGATGACAGAGTATGTTACCGATAAGTAATATTCATTATTAATAGCTGCTTTCATGACAAGCGCCGTCATTCGGGGAGGAATAAAATTTATTTTCTCGAGGACGGTACTTTATTTTACCACATAATAGTTGAGCAGTAAAAGGAGTCCTACGCATAAAATTCAACGTCAAATTGATTATAAATAATGGACCATTTAAGTAGGCGACGGACGGGAGGCTGCAATTTGGTCATTTCGATTTTTAAATAAACGCGGCTTTTACTGGATACTTTACTTTATGGGGACACAGCTGTCAATTAAAAATTGCAGTAGCTACATTCGCGCATCAAAAATTATTCAAAAAAAAAAATAATTTCTACAGACTTAAGACCATTGTCATCATTCACTAGGTATCTCTTATTACTACTGCGCTAAAGGTGCTCTTACATGAGCAATTAAAATTTCCTAACTGATGTTTAACTGATTGTCTCTTACTATCTTCTCCAAAGCTATATTGAAAAGCAGAGTCGAGAGCGGGTCCTCTTGCCTAAGGCCTGTCCGTACTTCAAAATCTGTTGTTTGTCCTTTTACTCTCACATTGCTTGTCGTGTTTATACGCGTCATATTTACCAACCTTACCAACTTTTCTGGTCTTCTAGTTCGTTCAGAATTTTAATCAGTTTTGAACTTTTTAGATTCCGTGCTGACCTGGACTCTTGTTGTTTTTCAAATTTTTTAACAGGTCTCTTGAGGCCACCAGAGCTTTTAAATGAAGTAATAACATCTTTTATAAACTTCTGGCATCATACATCTTCTTCTACCGTGGACCAACCGATGACAAGTTTTAAATGGCTGACCATGAACCTTTAGTGGATCATCTTCTCCTGTTCGTTCAAACCCAACTTAACCATCTGCATTCACCTTCTGCTTCTTGTATCCCTCAACGTCTTCTTCTTCTTTCTTCCTTGAGGATCATTAAAAACCACCAGTGGGATACTTTCCTTGAAACTACCAACCAGCTACTACAATTTCCCAATCAGGGTGGATTGAGAAATCCTAGTAAGTATTCCAGAGTTTTCCCAGTTCAGGTCAATCTCGACTTTGTTTCCTAATCAAATGATTTCCTTTGTAATGCCATCTACTTTCCGGTTCCTTTGTGTTATTTCGTTGTTACTTTAAAGTTCAAGGTTTGGCGTTCGCTCAATCCGGGGGGTGAGTTTGAAGGCCCCAGCTTTTCTCAATTTAGGTTGAAATCGTTGATGGCGGCGAAAGCAACGATTCTTTAAGGTTTCAGTTGGGTTTAGCTGCGAGGTTTGAAGACTTAATCCAGTTCGCAATTTTGGTTGGGTTCATATATTTATTCCCCTCCCCCACCATGTGTATTATCCAATGATGATAAATCAAAAGTTCCAATCGCGACATCCTGCGATCACGTTTTGACCTAACATTGCATTAGGATAATAAGTCAAATTAAATATAATCTGACCTAACTTGATTAGCGCAACCTAATTTTATACCTAGTTCATTTGATCTTATTTAGGCTCTCCATTTATTAATCCAATTAGGTGATAACATTAGACCTCATTTGAACTTGACGTTGACTTGTTCTGGCCTAATAAACCTAGCTTGTTTGATCTAATTAGGAAAATTAAACTCTCTCGCATTTTAGGTTGGATTAATTTACATATTCCTCTCACTTTTTAATCAAATGATAGATTAGGTATAACACGTTCACACTAAACCTAATCTGACCAACGAAGCTTGATTTTATACCTTGATTAGGCCTAGTTCTGGCCCTAGAAACCTAGTTCGCTTGATCCAATTAAGGAAATCAAACTCTATCACTGGTCAAATTAACTATAATTCCATCTCCAAATTATAGCCGCATCAACAGCTTTACAGAAATTCTGAGACGGAGTATATAATCACACTAAACCTAATACCGTGATTATGCCTATCTCTGACCCAATAATTAACCTAGTTCGTTTGATCTAATTAGGAAAATAAAACTCTCTCTCATTTTAGGTTGGGTTCGTTTACTTATTCCTTCCTATTTCTTAATCCAACGATCCTGTGAGGTATAATACGTCCATACTAGACCCAGTACTGGCCTAATAAACCTGGTTCATTGATCTAATTAGAGAAATCAAACTCTTTGTCATTTTAAATCATTATTCCTCTCATTTCTTAATTCAGTCAGCCTAGTAGGTTTAATATGACCACATCAAACCTAATTTGACCTTAACCGGAACTAGTTCAGACCTAATAGAACTAGTTCGTTTGATCTAATTAGGGAAATGAAACTCTCTCGCATTTAACGTAGGATTCATTTACTTATTCCTCCATAGTTTTTAATCCAGTGATCCTATTAAGTATAATACGTCCATTTGAAACCTAGTTTGACCTTGATTAGACCCAGTTCTGGCCTAATAAACCCTATTTGTTAGTCTAATTAGAGAAATCAAATTCCTTGTCACTTTAGATCGCTATTACTCTCATTTCTTAATTCAGTGAGCCTATTAGGTCTTATATGGCCATAACAAACCTAATTTGACCTTAACCGGAACTAGTTCAGGCCTAATAAACCTAGTTCGTTTGATCTAATTAGGAAAATTAAACTCTCTGTCATTAAGGTTGGGTTCATTTACTTATTCCTCCATAGTTTTTAATCCAGTGATCCTATTAGGTATAATATGTCCATTTTAAACCTAGTTTGACCTTGATTAGACCTAGTTCTGGCCTAATAAACCCTATTTGTTAGTCTAAATTAGAGAAGTCAAACTCCTTTAGATCCTTTAGATCGCTATTAATCTCATTTCTTAATTCAGTGAGCCTATTAGGTCTTATATGGCCATAACAAACCTAATTTGACCTTAACCGGAACTAGTTCAGGCCTAATAAACCTAGTTCGTTTGATCTGATTAGGAAAATTAAACTCTCTGTCATTAAGGTTGGGTTCATTTACTTATTCCTCCCTATTTCTTAATCCAATGATCCTGTGAGCTATAATATGTGGCAAATATTTCACTAAAACTATACCTGCTGAAATCAATGTAAATTTTACAAACACGACAACTGAAACTTGTACAACTACCTTTAGTAAATCCAATATATTTTTTTGTTCCCACTACTAAAATTGGATAGGATAATATTGAGTTTAAAAAATTCAGCAGGATCTGATGGGATCTCCGTGCACATGTTAAAAAAAAATTCCCCTATCTTAAGTGAATTAATTAATCTCTCCAATTCCCTGACGCTCTAAAATTCTCAACAGTAAAACCCATTCACAAAAATCATGACCCAACTAACATGGAAAACTATAGACCTATGTCCCTATTAAATACATTTTCTAAAATCTTTGAAAAAATTACGTACAAGAGAACATTCTTCTCTTGTTGACACAGTATTTCCATTTTCATTTTCTTTTCTTATGATAAACTCTAACTATAGGTGCTTCAAAAATGTATCATCCTGTAAATTATTCTTAAAAAGGAAGACTAAATGTGTTATACACTTGCCGTTCTTAAAGAACATGTAATTTATTTCCACTTACAAATGATTAGTTAAGTTTGTCTTGACTTGAAATTAATACAAATAATTTGGGGATTTTCACGTTTGAAATCATTAATTTATGTCCTACTTCTAACAGAAATAGTGCAAAAACAATTACTGGCGAGCCCAAAATAGATATTACTACAGAAATAAGGCAACTTCCGTTTCACGTTAGATTTCAATCACGCAAAAGTATGACCTCTTACGTCCAGATAAAAATTTGAACATTTCTGTTTAATTTTATTCTTTCAAAAGTAAATTTGTGTTAATGTGGTTTAAGAAAGAGGTGTATTTCGTGAAAGTGTAGTATAATGCAATGAGCCCCAGTGAAATAAGATGAAGATAGACGAAGCATATCATTTTTCAATGTTTGTGATCAGAAAGTAGCTTTTTATGTCAAGATTATGTTGTAAGTTGTAAAAACATTCCCGATATAATACCCGATAACGACAATTACTGCGCTATTGTTGTTTGTGAAACTCACTGGCAGAATTTTCTATAATTTTGTATGGTATTTGCTGGAGTTAACAGTCGCATCACGTACAAACTTT
Source organism: Dorcus hopei (assembly GCA_033060865.1). Lineage (NCBI taxonomy): Eukaryota > Metazoa > Arthropoda > Insecta > Coleoptera > Lucanidae > Dorcus > Dorcus hopei. The sequence continues at coordinate 53,425,467 of CM065419.1, forward strand.
TGCCATCGTAATTTGACGTATCACCAGAATATTCCTTAATTAACCCCAGTACGATTAACCGTATAATTAAAAGCACGATATAAATACCCTACCATAAATAATTACGGAAAAGTAGCGGTGGTTTTATCTCGCTTTTAACGATTTTAAAATTGACTAATTAAAAATTCCCAAGAACGACCAACCAACCAACCCCTTGGGAAGGAACCGCTAATAGTCGGAACCGGCGACGTTTATTTAAATTTCAGGGCCCTTAGAACGACAAATATGAATTAGCCCTATTAATAAAACGTGAAATAATATACATAAACCTTAATTTCGTCGGGGTAATTAAAAAAAAAACTGGGACATTAAAACAGGTAGTTTTCACAAATGATACGCCGGAGCTGAATGCAGATGATAAATAAAACGGCCCGATAATTACAGAGTAGTTTAAAAACAGGTAAAAAAAGAATTATAAACAAATAAATACAACTCGGCCGCAATAAAGATGAAATGACCGTGCTGGATTTACGAAATAAATTTTAGTGAAATCATTTCGATTTTAAATTTAATCCTAATTATTATAATAAGCACAATTAAAAATTTTCGTTTGTTGTTCCCGCACACATTCATTCATTCCGCTGATGATGAATTTATGTTAAACGAGGGAATATCACCGGCAATGCATGTGTAATCGTCATGAAAGCGTGACAGGCAAATTTCGTTCGTAATGCGAATTTTTTTTTTTTAAACAATTTTAAGCGAGAGCGTTCGACATGTTCGGAAGCAAAGCCCGTCGAATAAGTATACGTTTTAATTACCACCACTGAATAATAATAATAATAATAAAATTAACGAATCACAGGTGCACTTCCGTTGGTCGCGTCATGCGATGGAAGAGGAAGCACTTACTTCTACCTGAGAAAGGTTGAGCGATCTTGAATTAGTCACATGTAAAAAAAAAAAAATATGTAAGTGTGCACGGGACGAGCGTGGAATGCATTAGTGAATTATATAATGAAACGTTTCAGTCTACTATTGGTACTACTTCCAACTTACCTTGAAGAAAGTAAGAAGTATTTAAATTCCTTTCGAGAAAACGCTTTTCTGCACACTCATTTCATTAACATGTGATTTATCATAAAGGTGGATTTTGATAAGTCTGTCTATAAATTAAAATGTGTGGTTTTATTCACCTTTCTACGTAAGATTAAGCAAGAGGACTCATATGTATCTTGGTAAAACCTTTTACGTATGAGGGAATCAAAATAATTTTCTATGTCTTCAAAATATGACAATATTCAAAATTATTCAGTCGTTAAGGAGTCCATTGACTGGTGATATTCGGGCAATCTGGTTGCCGCAATCTGATTACCGGCGACAGGATTGCTTCAATATCATCACAGAATTTGCAGGGGTCCGTTTATTCTGGCCAGAATAAACTGGGTTCACTGATACGTCAATTTTCAAACGATCTGATCGCCAGAATTAAAGAATCCATCCGAATATCGTCCGTCAGTGGACTCCTTTAGAGCTAAACCAACTTAACAACTTTGATTTAATTACAAATTTTCATCTCAAGTGCAAGTATATAGAAGAAGTATTACTTCAACTTATACGTCTGATATAAAATTTGACTGACAGGAGATGACCGCTTTATTTTTCACATTTGCGAAATATATTGTGATTGTTCGAACTTTTTGTTGGAATAAATAAAATAATTCATCATTATATGTTATGCAGGACACGAGCTATTTTTGTCTGCAACATAGAAAATATATGATTATTGTTATTCCTCACGATATAAAAAAATGACTGAAACTTTTTTTTTATGTTGACTTCTACCACTTCCATTCGTTTCTTTTGCACAAAGTTTTTACTATGGCATAGAACAACTGTTGTCATTAGAGCACACATTTTTCGTGCTTAATTTGTGTAGACAAGAACATAAGTGGATTTTAAGCATATAATTTCGTTTTATGGGGGTTACACGATGGAACAACGAAAAGTGAATTCTGAGAAGAGGAATTAGTGACCACTAAAAACGTCCTCCCGTAACGTCCCGTCTCGAACGTATATTTTACGGTGAGTAATATTAGGTTTTCCAAATAAAAATTGGTTAATTATTTTTAAGTATTATGCAAACACGAAGGAGTTGGAAGGTTCCTTCCTCGACGCCGAGCGGCAAGCGCACGAAAATAATGCGTTCGTAACGGTATTCGGTTTTAAATAATTTTGGAATTTTAACACGTCCAGTTTTTTTCTACGTATTAATAATTCATTAAAAAAGCAATTAACGCTGCACTCCACCTAATTTAATGTAGAACTTCATTAAATATACTGACTTTCGAATATATTGAAATTAAATATTAAGTTCTTTCGGATAATTTTAGGGTGCAGGATAAATTGATTATATCATAAATAATTCAAAGACAAAAGATTTATTGCAATAATATTCAGAAAAAAAGAGAAACAACTAACGAGACGTAAAAATTATATTTAGCTGAGCTAATAGAGGCGCACATATTTTATTTTGACAGCTATTTATACCTCGCCTAAACTATTGTATGTAGTAGTTCAGTACTTATACGGGTGACATTTACATATACGCGTTGGTTGTTGCGAGATGCATAATTAGGAACAGCCTCATGCTTACGTGTGTGCATTTTCAGATCCTTATCGCCTCAATTATAAAACGGCGAATTATATGAGCGCATTTTAAACTACTTCGCCGTGCCGTTGTAATTGCCGATAATATTAATAATTTCGGAGAGTGTTGGTAATTTGATAAGGTCGTGGCACCTGGTACAGTTATGAATTAATACATGGGCAACATGCAAAACACTCTCAGTTTTAACAATAGCGGAAGTTCCGGTTATTGGCCTCCGTAATTATAGTTTGTTGTCAGTTTGTGTTGCCACTAACTATCAACCAAATGCTTTTATAAGTTTTTGTCGCCCTGTTAGATTTAATTGGCAAATAATAAGTTAATTTGGACGTTCTTGCCGCTGGTTTCGAAAATTATATTCGGTCTGTTTCTCAACAACATTGTACAAGCATACTCCAATGTTAAATTATTGTTAACGTACGGAAAAATAATTCTATTCAAATTATAATTATCAAACTGTATGTATATAGCATCACCTGTTTTATGAAGTTTATGCAATATTATTTTAAAAGACTTACAAGAAATCGTTTCATACTGAGAACTTTAGAATCGACCCATAAGTCTCCAATTAGGTTGTAAATGTATAATTTCTTAAATACTCGTAAATATGGGACTTCCAACGACTTCAAAGGAATCATACTACAGCCTCATTCACGATCCTTAGTCGCAGGTACTTTCGCAAATAAATTCACTACAAATGCTTTATTAAAAAACCTTCACTGCGAAGGCTATATAGATGTTACAATTTCTGTCAGTCGAGTAATAAATTAATTACTTCCTATCTATCAAGTGGAGGATGAAAATTACCAAAGGAATAAGGAGTGCCCCAAGGATGCATCATCAGTCCATTGCTATTTGTAATTTCCGTCAATGACTTCCAAGTTACGTTGTCGGTAACACAATTAACTGGCTAACGACTTACCCTTACGTAAAGTTGTTTTTATATATTCACCAACATGATATGAATAGAGCATCTCAATGGTTTCAAGCAAATCAGCTAAGCCTTAACAATTAAAAAAGGCGACTCTCAAAAATTGACGAAGACATAAATCTTACTGTAAAGTTTCCGTGTATAAGTTCGCAGCTAACCAGAACATTGTGATTCTATTAAAAAATCATATGGTTTAGCTTTTAGATGTAAGTACAAGATATGAAAGAGTTCGTAAAACTTTTCGTAAGGCTTAAATCGTATTAAAAATTATATTTTTTGAGTGCGTATGAATTTCATGTAATCTGTGAACTTTCAAAAAGACACGTTCCTAGAAGGTTTAACGGCCATCAAAAGTTAAAAGTCCGGCTCGGTCATGGAAAGCAAAAGTAATGTCTACTGCAAGAGTTAGAATTCATTATTAACTGCCATCACCACCGTTGTTATAAATTTATTTTGAAAATTCTAGAGAGCTACGAGCAATGATAGAAAACAGCTTGCTGCAGCCTTAACTTTTGCTTTCCATTGCCAAACCTCATGTGATTACTTTTTGAACTCGCGGTATTATACGCTCACCTTCTTATATGTAATTAAATGAGCAATTAAAAGATTTGCGTAAGAAACTTTACAAATTTGCATCGGTTTTAAAGGAACCTGTGAATTTGATCGTCGTTAAGATATAGTTAGTGTTCTTCAGTTTTTATTAAAGAAAAACGCATTTCGGGTTCGTGTCCTAATCACGAATTGATTTCTCCGAACTTTCTTCCCTTCAGTTGGTCAGTAAACTAAAGGCACTTGCTGACATTGAATAGAACAAGAATGGTATGTATACATTAGCTGGAAATTGAGCCAAATATACCTGTGCGTGTATGCGCGTGTATACACAAGCAATACATACAGTGTGTCCACGGATCTTCTGCAATTGTCGAGTGACGTATGATTTAGATAAATTTTTCATTGTTTATTTTGTTTTAAGTGTTTCCTTTATAAACCGCAATTCATTTGCCGCATTTCTTACTCCGAAAACTTTTATTAGTTTCAATATAATTCCCACCTACCTCTTCGTATTTTTCTAAAATCTCTATACACGTTACATAACGATGTAGAACCAAACTCATCAAATTTCTGGACTATATCTTTTAACGTATTAATTGTAACATTAAATGGCCAGGATATTTTACATTAAATTCATCAAAGGTCGTAAGTAGTAAATAGTTTCTCCGATTCCGTAACATTTCACTAAATAAATCCGCTACTGCAATGTGACTGTAACTTTAACTAAGGGTATTAATTACTGACGAGCACTTAAGGAATAAGTTTCATCAATCACATTGACAATTCGATAATTCTGAATTTAATTTGAACTTAGACAAATTTTTGAAAGTAAGTAAGCATGTTTTTTTTAAGTTTAAAGCCATAAAGTAGATATTTCGAGAATTTTTTTATAGGTTTTAACACAAGCAAAAACTTTTATAAAGTATATTTATATTTACATGTTTATATTTTTCACTTCTGATGCATGCAGCTTTATAGAATACAAAGTAGGTATCTGATTATATCAAAACGCTTTCTTCCTCTGATTGAATGAATGATTAATACTGCTAAGACAGATAATTACGCAAAAGACTAATTACAAAGAAAATGAAAAAGATTCTAATGTCAATACTGCAACGCAGAAAAATTAACCGTTATTAAAAGACACAGAAAAATGTAGCGAACGTGATAACAGAGTATTTTAAAATTGCGTAACGGTTTCAATTAACACAAAAGTTTTGACAAAAAGGCAAATGCTCAAACTAGTACGTACAGCCTCAATCAAAACTAATGAAACGTTCAAAACCGAAACGTTGTAGTCAGAGAGAGAAGATTCCGAGTGAGATGAAGCCTTATGGCGAACGAATGTTTCCGAAGTCCGAAGACCCACCCACATACATCACGTTGCGCTCGGCACCGTTGCACTCTGACTACAGCGTTTCGGTTTTGAACGTTTCATTACTTTTGATTGAGATTGTACATACATATAATAAAGGTGGCTACAGACTATACGTGAATTCGCGATTCGTGATGCGCGATTCGCAATTCGTGGACAATTCGTGAATAGTGTGTAGGGACTTATTCGTTTAAAATCGATTCGTAAACAACGTGGTTCGTGTGTTCGCAGTGATTCGCTCTTGGAGGCGGTAAGTTGACGAACATTAAAGGCTGCGCGTTTCCGCGAACCACAGATGCAACGAAATTCGCGCTTGATGCATGCTAGTTTGCTTATTCGTGTTTAAATGCGTTCGTGATTCTTCATTTTATTTTAGCGTCCCGCGTGTAATGAAGTATTTTGAAGTCATTTTAATAATGGCTCAGGAATATTCAGAGTCTCAACAAGAATACGAGTGGTCTGATGGCCGCGTCCTTGACATTGAACAATTACCTCATTTGTGGGATCCAAGGGATGAAGATAAGGAAAATAAAAATAAGAAAAATGACGCCTTCAAAGGTTTGGCCAAGAGGAACGGAGTAACTGCTGAAGTAATTAAAAAGAAGTATTCAACGAATTACAACGAACTTGACAAATCACGAATCGCGCATAATGAAACGTGAATTCACGCATAGTGTGTAGCCACCTTTACGATTGAAACAAATTTATCTAAACAACCAAATCTGTTTTTTTTTTTTCGTTTCAAAACTTCTGATATAACTTTATTTGTCCCGTAGTCCTTGATTTCCGAAATGAAACCTCGTCAATTTTGGCCAACGTTTCATCCACTGCTATAAGGGACTTTCCTCAGGGCTACACTGCTGATATATCTACTAGTTTGAGACTGATTGTGTTAAATAGATAGCTTGCAATTATTTTTTGTACAACATCCGACAGGAGTTCGCACCTACGTTGTGAGTCCTTCGTAGTGCCTATTGTTTCACTTTTTTATTTATTTTGGTCCCCTGAATACATTCTTCCAAATATAGGTAGTTCCTCGCGGAACACCCTGCATTTACGAGGTATATCTGTAGAGAAATTCAATATTTAAAATCTGCGTATGATACTGGTTTTGAGGTAATATTAACATTACTCCCAAAACATCGGCCATCATTACCCCCATACGTATAGTACAGGACATGAATCGACTGTACTTGAGCAGAATAAGTTATGAAAGTTCTGCGTTTAGAAATCGAAACTACATAATTTTCTTTTACTAAATGAAGCTTGGAAAATTTGCTATTCGTTAAAATTGCAAAAGGTATAAACCTTTGAAATCTGTCATATGTAATAACAACCTAAATTTTTATTTCTAGCTGCTTTTCATTTGCATCTATGAGGCTGACATTGTTACCAACTGTTTAAGATGCAATGTTGAAGCCCTATTGTGACGCACGATTTTAAAAAATGTTTCCATGTTAGAAATATCAGGTGAACGGTATTACCCCAGGAGCCGCTATTCACCCCATTTACCCTAAATCGGAATTCAGGAAGATTACCTTCAAGTTCATTGAATAATCCAAGTATATCTCTTCTGCAATACTTTGATAATTTCCGCGAAGCCTCTTTGCAATTTGATTCTTTTTTTCCATTTTTCTTTCAGTTACTTCGCGTTTTATTTTAATAGATTTGTTGATGGACTTAATGTTTGGACCTACGAATATATTTTCTTATTATATTTATCTATTATTAACCAATTCCTTATTATTGGTTATAATTTAATAAATAAAATAAATCGCCTCTACTTATACATGCTTCATAATACAATCTTTATCGTGTAGCTTAACACAGCGATCTGAAGACACTGAAAATTTTAACTTAAAAAAAATGGTGAAAAAAGATAATCTTAGGGCCAGTTTACAGAAAATGTAATTGCAATCAAATTTTAATGACGTTGTTAATTTGACAGTTCGCAATGTAATTCTTATGGCAACTTAATCGTGATTAGTTTAATTCGAAATTAAATATTTGATTTGCTTTCTGTAAACCCTCCCTTAATTTAAGAAACCTTGCAAATAGCCATCGGCGCAATTCTAAATAACTGAAAAGTAATTGATTCTATGGAAATATAATTTTAATTTTGTTCACTTTATTTCAAATACACTTAAGAATCTTTGTAATTATAGGTTCGTTCATTTGTTCTGCACTTTCTACACTTCTACTCTCCTTCCTCTCTTCACTCCTGCTTACTACATTCATCTCACACTCTCGGGAGTGGTTTGTGCAAAAATTGTAGAAACGTGCAGAACAAACGAACTCCTTAGCATATGTATATGTACATAGTTAGAAAAACTTTAGCTTTAAAATTAAAAGCTTTGATAATAGTTTATAAAATTGTTGAAATTTTTGACAGTCTGAGAAATGTTTAAGTAGAACAACAAGCTGTTGTACCATTTGGAAAATGCTTGAGGCTTGAATGAAAATAAAGGTATAACGTACACCGCGGGCTTTCGTCATGTATGTACCTATACACACACACAATAAGTCACATAATGGAGTGTACGTGATCAGCATATTAAACGGCGTCCATATTAAATGCCAGAGTTGTCTCAGAATGATTTTCACACGTCAACAAAAGTACACAGATCAACAATAATATATAGAATTATCGAAATTGTTACGTACGTACGTGTATTATGTAGACATTACTTATGTTAGCAACTTTCAAAAAAATATAATTATGTTTCTCAAAATTAGCCCGCCATCTGTTTTCCACGACCAATACAAAATGCAAGTCGTGCATCGCGAATTGTAATTATCATATTTTCGAATATTTTAACATACTATTAAGAAAAGTATAGCGTTACGACTGTCAAATAAGATGCACCGGCTTCTCGTGTGACTAACTCAGGTACCAATAACAACTAAGCATTTACCTAATGCTCTAATTTTATACGGGAGCTTCTTTAACAACCTTGTTAACGAACGGAGATGATTAATTTAAAAACACAAAAAAAAACGCAGTCCGTTTAAATTGCATCGTGTAGATTCTAATTTCACACGTTCTTGCTTCAAATGCCCGTGTTCCTTCGGAATTAGCTAATAACAATTATACAAATTACGTTATAGAAAAAAGCTCGAAACGGCATGCTTCTTAGCTATGCAAATGAAATAAGTACTGATACGTACAGATTAGAATACGCATATGTAATTTACTGTAGCGTTTATCTCTCGAACAATACAATTAAATGAATGTTATTCCAGTTCGATGTACTTTAATAGTCAGCTTTATAATTTAAATTAAATTATAGTTTCCTAACGCGGCAGCTTCTCGATTTTATCTACCTTTAATTTGAATATATTTCTTTATTAATAATTTCATTTCTAATAATTCATACTTAATTAAGAACATATCAACGTGAGACGTAAATCGTTGGGTATCGTCCAATTTAACCAAGTACACTCACTCGAGCAATTATCTAGCGGTGATACATCAACGTAGATCATAATTCAAACATCTTTCCGGTGTAATTCACATTTTAATTCATACTAATCACCTGGGTTTCTTTTTTCTTCGCAACAAAAAATATGTATCGGTTATGTGAACAGGTGTTTTTATTTATTTATGTTAAAGTTAAATCTCATGTTAAAATTGATGTGTATCTTGGGAGTTCCTTGATTAAGGACAACATCCAATATTGAACCAAGGATACTTTTATGCCAATCCACTGTGTAACAAGTTGTTTTGGTATGCTAAATGTAAAAATATTTCATTAACAAAATATTTTCATGACTTTACGTATTCCTGAAAGCCTTCTGATTTATTGTATCACGCTGTACACTTCATGTAGCCTATGGCATGCGCTAACATTAATGTATAAATTAGCGTTTTAATAACGATAAATCATGAATGAAATTTAGCCATAAACTTCCACATACTCCGCCGAACGTTAGATCTCACAATCAGAAACAAAGTTGACCTTCCATACAGCGTGACCCCAGAATACAAATAGGTCTGCTGAATCGGTAATTAATATTCCGTGCATTTGCGTACGTAGGGATATTTTCATTATTTTTGTATCATTAGACGGTGAGATGGTAAGCCTCTACCTGAGTTGATATACGAGGCAGCTCACCGAACTAATGATTAGAGCGCCCCCTACGGAGTGCACTGCGCCAGTCTCGTAATAAAATCATCTTCAGATATAAATATTAGTTTATGATTATAAATACATATGTTTTATCACGTTACTTTGATTTCTATTATAAGCGGATGCCGCTCTTGGATGTTTGTTCATCTTTTTTTTCTTGTAACACGATGATTAATAACCGCATTGTACGTTGAAATATTTTCATTGCTTATATAACATTACAAAAATTAATGTGCCTTAATCAAATCTTACAATTCAAATAAGGCATATAAAATATATATCATTACCTAGTTACCGAAACATGAAAAATTGTACGTATAACATTATTGAGTTTCGAAACGCCTGTACACGATTATAACCAAATAAAGACGTCGTCATAAACTACAAAAAGCAGACAGCACAACTTCCTTTTTATTCCAATTCTTTTATTTTATGAGATTTCATTAATTTTGTCGTGACCCTGTATATTGATTTACTTTTAAAATTTCTTGACCCGACTTTTACATTTAATATTTATTTATTTATATTTGATTAATTAATAAGAGGTTTTTATTCGTACATATTTACTAAGCATATAATTATATGGATATTTCTATCCAGCAAACGGCGCACACCTGTCTTGACATTCAAAATTATTTCATTCATTCAATTTATAGACGGAAATTAATTTGTAGTAACTTCTTGTTAAGGAAGTTAATATAATCACTTTATTATAATCATAGATCTTCGGCGTTGAATATTTAATGTATATTTTATGGCCGTTTCGATATTTTATTTTGCATGCCGTGGTGCTTCCATCCGTGACAACTTTGTGTGTTCATGAAAACGTTCGTTTTTAACTTTCCAAATTAATCTGCGCCGTCTGAAAAATACCTTTAAGTTTAATAAAAAATAAGAAGCCTTGCACAAATTCCGAACACTAGTAATTACTGCGAAGGCTTGTAAAAAAGGACTCAATTAAAAACATATTTGTCAACAGAACAAGATTGTTTGCTGTAAGTATGCTCTCCTATTACCTAAACTTAAAAATCACTTATGCTTGGATGATAAATAATAATGAAAGCCCTCCCAGCTTCGATATTACAGTTTTTAAAAAGTCATGTCGTAAAAATATGAAATGAACGAAGAATTGCCGGTTTTTAATAGAAAATAATTGAATTATTATAAATGCCGTAGTAGATAATAAAATGCAAACAAATACGAACGAAATTGTCAACGAAGAATCAAAATATGTAGTAGTATATTCATCAAAACTTATCATCCGAAGGCCCAGTTTTACAATCGTGGAATAAGGACGAAATAACTATTCGCCGAATATCCTTTAATGTTCCTCCATATCTACGTCACGTTATTCTAAGATTAATGCTTATCCGACGATTGTAAAATCGGGCCTAAATAAGAATTTTTTCTTAAACAAACAATTATTAAAATAGAATATGTTATATAAATTATTGTCCCAGACTACGTAATTATAATTAGCAGAGGAAAGAGGGACAGAAAGTGCGACAAATAAGATTCTTTATGAATAAAAAAAAATCCTATCTCTATTCATATTAAGAAGCATCAACCAAAGAGTTTGCCGAGTAGTTTCGCTGACCTCGCACCAGTTGTCCCTTTAAATTGGCGTAGGGAATTACGCGGGAAACTAATCACAGAATGGCATTGGCCAGCGCGATACAATGGCTAGCGTAAGGCGTGGCGTACAGTTTACACTAATCAGATAATCTACTGCACTAGAATCTTCTCTGCATCTTAGGTGGCGCGACCAGTCTAGAAATAGAATTTACTTCACGGAATGTAACAATAACTTCAAAATTGAGACCGTTTCTGCACGGGTACGTATTCGATTTCGACAATTACATGCAAGAGTCGCATTGAAAATAGAACATGTTCTAATCTGTGCATCTTTGTCGCGGCAAGCTTCTTGCATTAAAAATTGACCAGTGTGCATGGAAACTTGCTGCAGTTATATTGCACCAACAAACTTGCAGCAATAAAGATGTATGGTGCGCGGCGGCCTTAAGATGAGTTGTTTAAAGCGGCAACTGTTGCAATTTTATAAAATTTTCGATAATTATTTGCCTTAGTTTCAAAAGAAGGGTAAAATGACATAAGAAAAAATCGGTAAACTCTATTCACTGTCACAATGAGCCGAGCGCCATCTCTTGGTCGACTGTGAAAGTTTTATTCTTTCTGAAGTTTAATTGAATCTTTAAGATTGAATTAAAATTATCTTTTTACCAAGGAAGGATCATTAAATCATGAGTTGTTGAAAGCGCCATCTTTTGCAGTTTCACAAGATTTTTCGATAATTATTCGTCAGACTTTGAAACGAGGTAAAAGAAAGTAAGAAAAAAAATTGGTAGACTTTATTTAACTGTTACAATGAGCAAAAGCGCCATCTCTCGATCGATTCTGGAGTTTCATTTAAACATTAAAATCGATTTAAAATTGTCTTTTTACAAAAAAAAACGCTTGAATTGTGAATTCTTCAATTACATATGAATTTTGTAAAATTATTCATCAAGGTTTAAAAAGACTGTAAAATAATGTAAGGAAAAAAATTGCTAAGCACAATGAGCAAGCGCCATCTCTCGATCGGCTGTGAAAGTTTTCTTCTTTCTGAAGTTTAATTGAATCTTTATGATCGAATGAAAATTATCTTTTTACCACGGAAGGATCATTAAATCATGTGTTGTTGAAAGCGCCATCTTTTGCAATTTCAACAAAAAATTTTTATAATTATTCGTCAGAGTTTAAAAAGAGGTGAATAAAGTAAGAAGAAAAAAAGGTAGACTTTATTTAACTGTTACAATGAGCAAGCGCCATCTCTCGATCAATTCTAGAGTTTTATTTAATCATTGAAATCGATATAAAATTTTCTTTTTACAAAAAAAATATGCTTCAACTATGAATTGTTCAAAGTATCACCTTTTGCAATTTTGTAAAATTTTTGATAAATATTCATCAAGGTTTAAAGACAGTAAAATAATGTAAGGAAAAAATTGCTAAACACAATGAACAAGCGCCATCTCTCGGTTCATTGTGAAAGCTTTCTTTCTGAAGTTTAATTGCATGATTAAATTCAAATTAGAATTATCTTTTTACCAAGGAAGAAGGATCATTAAATCGTGAGTTGTTGAAAGCGCCATCTTTTGCTGTTTATAAGATTTTTAGGTAATTATTCGTCAGGGTTTAAAAAGATGGTAAAATAAAGCAAGAAAAAGAATTGGCAGACTTTATTACCTCACTGTTACAAAGAGCAAGCGTTGATCGATTGTGATCGATTGTCTCTCTGGAATTTTATTTAATTATTAAAGTCGATTTAAAATTATCTTTTTAGAAAAAGAGTTGTTCAAAGCGGCGCCATCTTTAGAATTTCGTGAACATTAAATCATGAGTTGTTGAAAGCGCCATCTTTTGCTATTTATAGGATTTTGTCGTAATTATTCGACGGGGTTTAAAAAGATGGTAAAATAAAGTAAGAAAAAAAATTGGTAAACTTTATTTACTGTTGCAATGAGCAGCGCCATCTCTTGATCGATTGCGCAAGTTTTCTTTCTGGGGTTTTACTTAACCATTAAAATCGATTTAAAGTTATCTTCTTACAACAAAAAAATAATAATTGAATTAGGAATTGTTCAAAGCTTCATCTTTACAATTTCGTAAAATCTTTGATAGTTATGGGTCAAAGTTTAGAAAGACGGTAAAATAACGTAAGTAGAAAACTCTATTAATGACACAATGAGCAAGCGCCATCTCTCGGTCGACTGTGAAAGTTTTCTTTCTGAAGTTTAATTGAATCATTAAAATTCAATTAAAATTATCTTTTCACCAAGGAAGGAATATTAAATCATGAGTTGTTGAAAGCGCCATCTTTTGCTGTTTTTCACAATTATTCATCACGGTTTAAAAAGATGGTGAGCTTTATTTAATGAGCAAGCGCCATCTCTTGATCGATTGTGAAAGTTTTCTTTCTGGTGTTTTATTTAATCAATTTAAAACAAGAAATTTGAATCATGAATTGTTCAAAGCGTCAAGGTTTAAAAAGACGTTAAAATTTGTAAACTGTACAATGAGTAAGTGCCATTTTTTGGTCGACTGTAAAAACATAAAATAAGTACTGAAATAAACCAACGTCCTCGATTTCAAAGACGTTGCAGAAAGATAAAATTTAAAGAAATGAAAACAAGTGTACGACCTGTAAACTTGTAACTGTCAAAAAAAAATGGAAGACTGCAGAATAATGTGAGGAAAAAATTGCTGAAATCTATTAACTGTCACACCGAGCCTTGGGCCATCTCTAGGTCGACCGTGAAAGTTTTCTTCTTTCTTTAACTTTAATTGAATCATTAAAATCGAATTAAAATGATTTTTTATCAAGGAAGGATCATGAGTTGTTGAAAGCTCCATCTTTTGCAATTTTATGAGATTTTGATAATTATTCGTCAAGGTTTAAAAAGTTGGTAAATGAGCAAGCGCCATCTCTCTCTCGACTGTGAAAGATATCTTTCTAAAGTTTTATTTAATCATTAAAATCGATTTAAAATTGTCTTTTTACAAAAAATAAATAAATAATTGGATTATGAATTATTCAAAGTCTCAACTTTTTTTAACATTAAATTACGAGTTGTTGAAAGCGCCATCTTTTGCTGTTGATAAGGTTTTTTTGATAATTATTCGTCATGATTTAAAGAGATGATAAAATAAAGCAAGAAAAAAATTGGTAAACTGTGAAGGATTTCTTTCTGAAGTTTTATTATCATTAAAATCGATTTAAAACTGTCTTCTTATAAAAAAAAAATTAATTATGAATTGTTCAAAGCATTATCTTTACAATTTCGTAATTTTTTTTATAATTATTCGTCAAGGTTTAGAAAGACGGTAAAATAACGTAAAAAGAAAATTGCTCAACTCTATTAACTGACACAATAAGCAAGCGCCATCTATCGGCGGACTGTGAAAGTTGTCTTTCTGAAGTTTAATTGAATCGAATTAAATTATCTTTTTACCAAGGAAGAAGCATCATAAAATCGCCTTCTTCTATAGTTTTATGAGATTGTTTCAAAAAGATAAAATAAAGTAAGAAAAAAATTGGCAGACTTTACACAATGAGCAAGCGCCATCTCTCGATCGGATGTGAAAGATTCCTTTCTGGAGTTTTATCTAATCATTAAAATCGATTGTCGTCTTCCCAAAAAAGAATCTTGAATTATGAATTATTCAAAGCGTTCTTTCATACAATTTTTGACAATTATTCGTCAATGTTTAAAAAGACGGTAAAATTTGTAAAATGTACAATGAGTAAGCGCCATCTTTCGGTCGACTGTGAAAGTTTTTTTTGTGTGGGTTTATTGGATTCTGTAATTTTTTAAAAATTTATAACTGTTCAATAAGATTCCTTGACTTTCATGCTTATTTTCTTTCTTTTGTCGTCGAAATAAAAACGTTTATTTTTTTAAACTAGGAGAAATAAAAGTTGTCGCCCTGTTGTAGGCAGGCTCATATTGTAGTTAAAAGTAACTGAATGATGCTTGAATCAGTAAATTAATTTGGCTTGTTTAGGGAACTTAATAAATTTTTCAAATAACCAGTTCGAGCAATAGATTTACTTATAATTTTCAAAACGAACGCAAACTGTCACATGAATTATGAAAGATGAAAATTTTAAATTCAAATTGGAGGGTTACATCATATAACATCCTCTTGACTGAGCTTTTCTAAAATTTATTAGTATCACATTGTCATATTGTTAAAAATAATTTCTTGCTTTCTATAAACACAACATCCTCTTCGTGAAATATAAAATTAATCAACAAAATCCAATAGAATCCAAAGTTGTTCTATTCTAATAGAAGATTAAAAATAGTAAACTTTATTTCTTCTTTGTTCTTTATTTTCGACATTCACCTCTAATACCATTTATTATCGTTACATATTCTATTTCTGGAAAAAGAAATAAGGAAAAAAATTAAGTTGATAAAAAGGAATGAGCTATTATTATTATTATTATAAAGTAGAAATCCCTGAGCATTATGAAACATGCGTGTTTGAATCAAGGAACATTTCAATCGAACCTTCTTAAAAACGGACTGATTTATACCGCAACTTTTTATTAACGAACGCCGTAAACTATAACGCAAACAAAATTAATTGAATTAGTATCGAAACGTTGCCGGAATAAATCACGCAAACGTGCAAACCATCATGTAAAAACTCAAAGGATAAATATGAAATCTGCATGCTCACATTATTTTCAGGTGTATCGTGTTCACGAGCAATAAAATCAGGGCGGTATTTATCAACGTCCGATATTTAATCACGGTTTGGTAATTTACTCACTTTAAACTTATGCGTTTGAATGAATTATTACATATGAATACGTTTCGCGTCTAATAGAGTTCACCACAGCAATGTGGGACAACGGAATCGTAAATTTTCGAGAAGCATGTGTGTGCTCTTCTCAGTCGTGTGAATATTAATGGTCGGTTTTGGTTGTAGTAAATGACCTGAGCGAAATTGATTATCTCAACAAATTTCTTCACAATTTTGGTCGAGTTGCTCCGGGCCGATTCTGTAATTTACATGTTACGGTGCTGCGACTGCCGAGCGCGGAACATCGCTTATTAATCATTATTACTTGGATAGAATTATGGTTAATGTATTAAGATTTAATTTGACAAATTACGTTTTAAACGGTACAAATTAGGGACACATTTTTCATTGGACATATAACAAAAAGATATAAAGTGTTCTGTTCTGTTAGCCTTATCCTCATATAAATCTTTCCATGATCAGGGAAACAACTTTTATTAAAGTAAAGTGTAAAATAAAGTTTCCTGTGATTTTTCTTTTTAGAATTTTATTTGATTGTTTCTTGTTAACCATAAATTTTCTGTGTTTACATAACAGAACTGCCTAAAGTAGAACGATAATTGTTACTTTCATTTCGAGACCGGTGCTGTTGCCATTGTATTTATTTGTGCGTAAAAGTCGAAAAGTCGAGCATTTATATTCTTAAACTGGTCTTTATATCACGGTATGCTAATTATGATCCGAGTTACTACGTTGTATACCTCAATACCATGTTGAAACATGCAATATGATTAATCAGAGCTCTCCTCGATCTCTTTGTTGATACCGACGCATCAGTAATAATCCTTAAGTTCTCTGAATGTAAGGCCCCGACTTTTCGTAACCGTTGGTGGGAATTCTTGTGTTTAATTTTTGTACCTTATTGTTATTATACTTAAGCGGCGCTGGAAAGAGAAAGAGCGATACCTCCAGATTAAATTAATTAATTAATTCAAGTCGATAAGTTCCTAATTTCCCACATTGTTTTTTTTTTTCTCCTCCAGCAAACTGACTTTTATTAATAGTTTATATTATGTTTATGTTATTATAATTAATTGTAATAAGTTCAACTGAAAAGAGTTCGTTACCTGTAATTTTCTTATTAATTAATTCCTACGTCACGATTGTCTAATGTTACGCGTTTCTATTAAAAATTTAATTAAAAAGGCAGAATTAAATGAAATCATTTAATAATGTGTCCGAAGCGGGACGATTTAGGTACACACACACAAAGGCGACGGACTTCGTTAGGATTGCAATTTAAGTTTTGCGCGCACATAAGAAGCGGCGGCATTACAAAGGCCAATCCAAGAATTTTGAAATTTCAATTTGAAAATGGAATGGAATCCGTTCTATTGCAAACCAATACTGAGGCCGTTATCAACCCTCTAAGCAGCCAATCATTTCAAGCTCTGTGCGAGCGAGATAGCATCGCCCCATGCTAAAAAAAGTATCAAAGAATGGTCGAATCAATGATTACATTTATATGAGAATGAATATCCATTCCCAAAAAATAGAACCGGTGTCACCTATTGACCCGAGACATTTGTCACCAAATTTCTATCTATCTGGATTGAATTTCTCGTGTTTATTTCAGTATTGCGGTAGATCTTACCTAGATATATCTTTAAATAGAAACAAATTAAAAAATGTTTAAATTAGTTGCCAAGTCTTAAACCGTCAATCTCTTCCATATTTTGTATTTTGTATAATAACTAGGAAGGATAAACAAATTAATCTTTAAAGATTTGCATTTGCAATAGTAATAAGCTTACCAGTAGCCTTAGGTTTTATAATTACTGATGATTGGTTGGTCAGGCCCTATTAACGACTTATGTAAAAAAGTTGTCTGGTTCTTAGCTTTAAGGGTAAGGTAATGAAAGCCTGGTTCGCCGTCAGCATTGGTCATCTGTGAAATAGAGCATAAAATTTTTATGATTAAATTATATTACCGTAATGGAGATAGTGGTGAAAATTATAACTGGATTTATTCTCCTCATTTATGTTTAAATGAATCCCGTGGGAGATTTCCCAACTTGGCCATAATCGATCGGGATTTTTTCTTTTTGGGGGGGAACTCCAACGAACTACGGGCAAATTTGAAGAAACGGGTGATTTAATATAAAATCTGGAGTTAATTCTAACACTTTTTCAACTCCTTTTCGGTTTTCCCTCGCGTCGTTTCTGGTTAAGTTAAAATAAATGGAGTTTAACTTTAAAAAATGTTAAAGTCGTCAATAATTTGGAAAACGAAGTGCCAGAAGGTCACAAGAACTGCGTTGAAATTTTAAGTTATGTTTTGTTCATCGGTACAAGAACTATGGATCAGATGACATGTTTCGGTTACAAACAAATCATTCTCAAATTAATCTGTGAATTTAAGCAAATATGTTAAACAGGAGTTGAACTGATCCTCGTTGGAGTAAAATTCTTTCACCTTTTCTTAACACTTATTTTTAGACCCATTTGAATCAGAAATGGATAACAATAACACTAAATTTGATAAGCATTGCAACCATTCAGGTAAAACTTTATCCAATTAGAAGGTTAACAATTTATTCCAAAACTTTTTATGTGTGTAGAAGTCGATTTGGAAGAAGATGCGTTAGATTTGACTTTGTTATTAACCAGATTAGAATCATACCCTTGCCCAGATTGTTACAAGTGAGACCTGCCCAAGCATTGTTAAACATGATTCAACCATGGTGCCTTATGAAAAAGGAGTTGCTCTAAAAATTATATCTAAATAATAATAGAAGTAGATGGCTTTTGGGTTTTACAGCGCCCATAAAGGGTGTATGTATAACTAGACTGATTATAGAGAGAGAATATGAGAAAACTTTTGCCCATCAGCTGATTGTAGGCAAAGCTGGATTCGTCGATTTACCGTCGGAATGTGTTAGGAAAATAGTTTTGCTACCTAATGTAAAAGTACACGCGAACTATGAATAGTGCGTGTACAAAATTGTACAAGATTTTTGAAAACAGGTTATTATTCAGCACCAAAACACGTAACTTTGCTCTAATTTAACCGTTTTCGTATCTCTTTTCAAGATCCCAACTATGAGCTTCGAATTTTTAACAGCTTTTGTAACAATCAAATGTATAAATGTTAAAAAGTACAGTATTTGTAACTCATTCCTAACAGTACTATGACATCAAAAATTGTTTCGGTCATGGATTTTAAAATTATTGTCAAAATTATTATCAATCACTTTTGGATTGTCAAAATTTGTCAAGCAGTTCTGAAAAAGTTTATTTCTTTAATTTCTTGGTTTTGCTTGCTGTTAAAATTTTCTTGAGTTTATTGGTTTCGGAATTTGTGTTTTTAAGTTTTTGCGTTATGGTTTTCACCACAGAACAAACATTGTTAAGGGTTTAAGCTTTGGCTTAAAATTAAACTGGGCCTTAATGGAATTTGGAAATACCATCAGCGTTTATGTTTGGTTGATTTTCGAGAACGTTTCCCAGACTTGGCCGTAATACCGAAGGATTTCTACGGATGCCTTATACGTTGTGTTCATGTGGTTCGAGAAACTGGGTGTGCGACTCATAAAAAAGGTGCTGGTAGGCCAAGCGTTCGGACAGAAGAAGTTGGTAATGAAATTCGTCAACGTATAGAAGAAGATCCTAGAAAACCTATTGTTAATTTGTTGAACTATGGTAACCCAAGGTTCAGTGTCACAAGACACTTGATTTTTTGTTACTTGATTGATTTCATTTGATTTTTTCTTGAGATTTAGAGGTGGAGATTAACACATCGACAACTTTGGTTTTTCTTACTTTAATGAAACTAATTATTTGATAGATACAAGATGTTACATGACACGACCGTTCTCCCTGGCCCGGGAAGTCTTACTACCATCTCTGGTCCACCACCCCCCGGTCCTATCCAGGCTCCTTCAGCCCCTAGCTTCTCGGTATCTTCTTTGAGTCAAGTCAAGTTTATTATTACTTGGTAGAAATTCACAACTTATTATTCATCACTTAACACCTATAAAACGTTTGTCTCAAGAAACTGGACTATCATATGGAACCTGCCGGACTATTGTGAGGAACTTGGACATGCATCCATATAAGATGCAATCATATCAAACCCTCTGGTGGGCAGATCACCCCAGACGTCTAGCCTATTGCCACTGGTTTGTTAATAATTTAATGAATGACCTGTTAAACTTAACATTTTTTTCTGATGAGGTGTGGTTTCACCTTTCTGGGTACGTTAATTCACAAAATACGCGAGTGTGGAGCACTGAAAATCTGCATAATTTTGTTGAATCTCCACTACATGTTCAGAAAATCGGTGTCTGGATGGCAGTTTTTTGCAGAAGAATAATTGGGCCCATTTTTTTCGATTTTATTGTCAGTGTTGATACAGAAACAATATTTCAACTGAATTTGTTTAACAATTACACCCTAATGAACTTTAGGGCCGGTTTCACAAGAGCCGATTAACTTTTCTCTGCGATTTTTTTGATGACTGATTGATAAGTTTGCGTACACAAGTTAAGTTTGTGTTTCCTTACTTAAAAAATAGGATTTTCAAAAGTGCTGTAGAGAATTTGCAAGAACTAGAACAAAGGATTGTTGAAGAATGTGCAACCATAACGCCAGAAATGCTGCAAAATGCTTTTGCTGGCTTGAGAAGGCGCGTAAATTTATGTATTGAACAAGGCGGGTAACAGTTCCAACAGTTGCTTTAATTCGTCTTTTCTTGTTGAAAAAAAAAATGTTATAATTCCTCCATTTTACTTTTCAAATTAGTCAGTATTAATTGTAGAGATAAAATAATAATGAAATTGGAACTACAACACATTTGGTGACACTTGCTTCTTATTATTTGAAAACGATGATCTAAGCTAAGACAGTCGCTTTCCGTTTCATGACCACCCTTGACGAAAATAATTTTTGATGTCTCGGTACAAGTAAATTAAAAATTGAATATAATTTAGTAAAATTTAATTATTGTTCAATGAACTAAACTCTTTTCTTGGTGATACCAAAGAGAAGTTGCACTTCGTAGGTACTCTTAATTTATTTTCTGGTTTTTACGCCATATTTACTAATTTTAAGCTCATCATTATTCGATATAATTTTTAAATACATTGATTAAATTAATAATAAATATTGAATCATGGTGACTCGACAAATGTCTTCTCTTCTCCTACTGTTTAAAAAGTTATTTACGATTTTATTCGAGAGACCGTGTTTATTCTTACGGTAACCCGAAAACGAACTGTCAGAATATGAAAAATTGCATTCAGATAAGCAAGGAACTGTAACAATTAACTAAATGGAATTTTAACGAAGTCCGTGATGAGCGCATTTTAAAACCGGAGATAATAATCATACGGCACAGGGTTTCCAGAAAGCTACGGGAATTCTTATCGGCCGAGAGCTATTCAAGCCTAACACAAAAGCAGGAATTAATTTCCCCACAACAAAATTTTAATAGCAGACGTCCGGTGTTCGCTAAAACGAAAGAATGCATAACAGGTAGATATGATTTATTTCTTCCGATGATTGACAAGTTAATAGAGAAGTTCGGGTTTGTATAGATCGTTTCTTTTATGCATTTGGTTATATGGAAAAGCGGCATTTTGACCTTAATTTTTTTCTTTCTAAAATCATAATAATAAAGCCAGGAATTTATAACCACGTGGACGTTTTAATTCTTTGTACTCGTTAGCGTATGAAAGCAAATTTAAAGTGGGGTTTTCAAGTAACGAACGCTCGGTGAAATAAATTCGCTAACTGTATATACGACGGACGGCCTGCCTGTATTGAAATGAAATTTATTTGGCTGCAAATATATATGTAGGGGCAGAATTCAATTACAGAGTTGTATAAGTATTGGGGGTCGAACAGTTAAATAGTAGGCGTACTTCTCACTCTATCGCAGCACTTGCCTAGGCCCAGGCTGGCCAACAAGACAATTCAATTACCAGCTCTATTTCTGCGGGTATTTAGTGGGAGGTTGGTAACTCTGCCGTGAGTTATAATGGACTCTCAGTTTAAATCAAGGTGCAATCGAAGCCCTGCCACACTTTTGTGTGTGGTAACTTACTGACTTTGTTCTTTGAAAAAGTTGACAAAAATCCTTTACGTGAACATTTTTTTAATCGCTTTCTTTAATTGGGGTTTCATATTAACAAA
Organism: Dorcus hopei; assembly: GCA_033060865.1. Taxonomy (NCBI): domain Eukaryota; kingdom Metazoa; phylum Arthropoda; class Insecta; order Coleoptera; family Lucanidae; genus Dorcus; species Dorcus hopei. The sequence continues at coordinate 53,447,612 of CM065419.1, forward strand.
GCTATTTTAAATAATCACAAAACACGTCGATTCTGAGAAAACCAACATAACAACAAGAAATTGAATACTCTTTTTGAGTTGTCTTCAAATTTTGTACAGTAAAGTTATGATAATCGAAGAAAATATATTATAAAAGGTATTTGGCGCACTTTCGCAAAAACTTATACATTTTTAATCTCTCGGTGAAAGCCATAAACCAGTAAAATATTTACACTTTAAATGAATTCACAGAGAAAACTAAATAAATATTTAATACCCAACTAAGAAAAATTCTTATTCCTTCAGTGGTCAACTTATGAAATTGATAGGCGATGGAATATTATTCTTGTACTTTTTAATTAATTTAATAAACAAATATGTTTCAGAATAACCAGGAACAAACACGTTAACTGATTAGAAAACGCCTTAAATTGTTGTTGTGTAGATTACTTTCAAACACATGTAACATTCTGTTTATCTATCCGAGGTGATATGAAAACCAAAGTGTGTTTACGTTTATATGAGGTTTAATCTCACGTAACTTTATAAAGACTTCCCATTGAAGTAAATATGGCCGTTATGGAGTAGAATCCACATTTAATCTTTGTAACGAATTCTGTGTTAAATGTTTGAAACTCTTCGCTGGTTCCCACCATCATCTTTCTTCTTCGTATAACCGATTTTCATTAAAATATTAGGGAAAACCTACAATAATATATCAAGCATACCATCTAGCAACGTAAAAATAACCTTTTAACGGCCACTAACGGAAAACTGCACGTAAAACTTCGCAGATAAATCAGTTTTTATTATAATACATCAGAAACTCGAGCCGTAAACTTACAAAGGAAGGGATTACGAAATTACCTCCTTTCGAGAAATTTCGTTTTTTTTTTTAATCATTAAACACAAAAGGTAAACTACCCTTGTAAATTTTTTAGGATTTAGCGTGATATTCGAACTTTTCGAAGTGAACCCTTGAGAAAATCCGTTGCAGATTTCTATAGAACGGCGTTCTGCGAAGATTTGGGTCAGAACTGCAGTTTTTTAGATTCCCCTAATATTCGTTTTTTAGGGTAAGGTGCTCGCTTGCGCTTTTTTTACCTACTTTTCTCTTTTTTTAACCTGAAAATATGAGGGGTGATGGTAAAGTTCCGTTTTTTTAATCGTGGGAATTACTAGTGTTTTTTAACCGACATTTTTGGCTTATTGCAAGAAACTTCTATTCCTTAAATTATCAACTATTACAGATGGAAATTAAAGCTTAAATTATGTGTAATTAACATAATTATCTGATGTATCGTGTGATAAAAAATTAAGCGTTATTTAGACTTCTATTATACAGTAGGGTAAACAGTATAGTTATTGGCTAATTTTATTTCTATAATCTTCTTAATATTTATACAGATTGTTAAAATATTAAATCACTTTTCAGTAACGTTTTTTTTTTTTTTTGCTGTCATCGATCCGACGTGGTAACAAAGGCTTATTTTAAATTGTATTTCACCTTTTGAAATGTATATTTTTTTATATGTTTAGTTTCCATGACAAATACTACAGCGTGTGCTTCGCTCGCGCGCTGGTATCCGTACATTTTTTATGTTTGCTTTTGTTAGAGAAACCCTTTTCAAACTCGCGTGTTCAAATATCAACGTAGAGGGTCTTTTGTTGCATTCTTAAATAGGATTGGAGGAGAAACCGAACCAATCGTAACGGCCTATGCATAAAGCGATATTTAAAAGTTAAGGAACAAATTACGTAAATTCGTGCCGCCGCATTTGTACGGAACGGCCACCGCAAGAAAGTAATAGAAACTCAGCCCACGCACTCGCCGTACTTTCTAAAATCATAAACGCGATTTTTAAGGAGCTTTCTTAACAGATCTAGTGGATTTATTCATGAAATCTTGCCGCAGATTGATTAGAATTACTTGCTGTAACCATAACTGTCCGCCAGGCTACTTGTTTCGTTTTAATTTATTGAAGGAAACGAGATTTTAAACATACATCAAGTTTTTCCACCGAGATCATTCTCTTCTATTTACAAATATTAACATTTTATTTAAATTCTACGCCGGGCAGTTAATATTTATGGCCATTTTTATTGTGGAAAATTTTTGCATAATTTTATGATCGATCCTATCGATTTCACGTGTCAAATCCATTAGCATTACATTATTACATGCTCTTATTTCAATAATAAATTAAAACTAGTCAAGTGCTTAAGATCGCTTTAAATCACTTTATATCTTGTACATATAAGAATTGGTTGAATTTCTTGAACAATTTAAATTATGCAGTAGAGTGTAGCAAAATATACAGGGAATCAAAAATTATCTGAAAAAGTCGAACGTGTTCTATCTCCAAACCGTATCTGCAGCCCAAAAAATTCTTGTAGTATTACTACAGAAATTGAACCGAATCTTCTACAAGATAGAGAGTAGTTTAAAACAAGGTTGGAAAGTTTAAAACATTGTATGTATTTAAAACAGCCAATTAAAAACAAACCCTTTGTTTTAAACATGTTTTGTAATTGATGTTTTAAATTAATTTTTGTCGTTTTAAGCGTAGGTAAGTGTAAGTGTTTTGTATCACTGATATAATATTTAGTAATAAAAAAATTAATTGTCTTATTTAATGATGTATTTGAACTTAGCCAGGTATTGGCGTTGGCGCTGATAGCAACTGTAGTTCTCGGTAGTTTCTTGATAGTTGATATATCTATTTTTAATTGCATTAGATTGATTATAATCAGTCTGATAATAATTACTACTATTTATTATCACTACAATAATAAATTGAATAATATCTTTTCAGCATTTATTATCGTAAATTAGTTGTACAGTATATAAACATACTTGGTGGTCTAATAATCAGATTGAGGGTGGGTTTATAAAAAAAAAATCAAATATTTAATTACGGTTAACTGTTCAAAATTAAATAAAACAAATGTTTTTTTTTTCCAATCGTGGTTTAAAACGACCTTTATGAATATACGGCAAATATTAATTTTTTAATCAGTAATCGTCTGCCATAACTCATAGCAGATGGTAGCTATTAATTTATACAGAAATTGAACCAAATCTTGTACAAGCACTGCGGTAGTTAAAGGTCTTGTTTCTGTAAAACAAATATGTAAGTGCAAATTAATCATTAGCAAGCAGAAGACGAGCGAAAACCAAAGTCGTATGTTTCCAAATTAATGTGCAAAGAATGTTCAAAATTGTTTGTTTTTAACTTAGTCTTTATTATTAATTAGCTTTACCACAATTTCAGTGCTTCCTCAGTGTAGGAAGTTTCTTGTAAAATCACGACTTTAAAATTTAAATTATGAAGAGAAAAATTAATTTCGAAAACGTCCAACGTGGAACTATCTGCGAAGGTTAGGATTTCGGTGAGAATGCAACAACGAATCATTTATGAAAATCAACAAACTTTTCAACTTTGAACTGAATCTTCAATGAAAATGCGAGTTACTTAAAAAAAAAGTCTTACGTAGAAAAATTACAAAATTTCAAGTTTTTGGTAATTTCTTCAAAATCTGACAGATTTTTAGTACTGTCTGTTTTCAAAATAATATGTCACACGTAAAATATCAATTAACTGTTGATTAAGATTACTGATAAAGACACAATTGAAGAGAAATTACATTTCCTGACTATATTCTTTAGTTAAGTGTATAGTGCGCAATTTAGTGTCCGGTTAAAAGATTTTGTGATATATATTCTTTAGCTACGAGACCTACTCCTAATATTTATGGAGAGAACTATATTTAAAGAAAACGTAGATTATAGAAAGACAATTACAATTTAAAAAAAAACTACTTGAAAATTGTATAATCTGCACTGATTCTATTTAAGTTCGTTTTATATTATGAATTTAAAAAAAAGGCATTAAAAGAACCTGGGGAAAGAACTTAGGCACTGTAATCAATAATTCATCAACGCAAAAGCAAATATTATGATGAAAGAAGAAATAATTTCTTTTCAAGTGAAATAAAGTGAATTTTTAATGCATTTTGGCTTCCGACGATATAAAAGAGAAGTCATTAATTTATTTGATCTAAAATTTCTTGCAATTATTTTGTATAGAATTAACACCTACAACATTATACCGTGCCTTCAATTAAATTCCTCATTAAAGTAAGCTGTGATTCTTTTATAAAGTTGGCGACACTCAATTCATAGCTGTTCATAAGTAATTGCAAGATTAGGAAACTGTTGTCGAAAATTCTGTACACACTGATTAATTGAATGAACAAACTGTCCATTTTCTAATTTATCGGTTTGAAAATAACTTTCAACAATATAAATATTTTGTCCTGTAATTCTAACATTTTATAAATGAAAATACAAAGTGTCAAGTTTACATTGTTCAATTAAATATCAGCGCTACAAATCTTTAGGAGAAAAAACAATGAAATCATAGCCCAACTTAATGAGGAATTTAATTGAAGGCACGGTATTAGATATACAGATTCGGTAAATGTTCAATTGGACATCATGTTATAATGCGTGCAACAGGGAACGCACTAGAAAAATAAAGAGAGAAATTTGACTAATCACGCCCACTTGTTTTCGATTCCCGGCCACCGCCATCCGCCAATTAGTTATCCGCGAACCGAATCGAAGCAAACTTGCTATGTCCAGTGCACAAATTTCCGAATCTGTATAATATTATTATGTTAGATATGTAATAGGGATTCCCAACCCTTTTAAGCATCGACTCCTTACAAAAAAAAATCCATCGTCCTTTTATTCAAACTTAATTATCTAGAGCTCTTAATATACAGAACGTGTTGGTCAAACACCTTAACTTCCTGGCCGTCGCGTCGTCAGGACTGACAAAGCTATCAACCGATAGTGAAACGTTGTGCGATTGTGTTATTAATATTTTTGCTTCCTCATTTCTCTTACATTAATTAATTTCATTAATTGGGACATTACTGGGCAACTTTCCTTACTTTTAAGTCCTTAGTCAATCTTTTTGCAAGGTGAGGACAACAAATCACAGAAACATTTGTTATCGTAGTTATGTACTCGTAACATCATGAAACAACGTACACGTATACCACCAACTTTCAAAATGTCTTCCTTTGGTATTGGTGCAGTACGTCAAACGATGTGGAAAAGAGACCACTTCAGCAACTACAGAGTTGCTTTGCTTCCCTGTGGGCTTCGGACAAACTCGGATCATCAAAAGTGGTTATTTGCTAAAGTCGCTTGGGATCAGATCGAGTAAATCTTCAGCATTGTTGACATAAATAAATACATTTATTATTAAGCTGAAGAAAATGAAACAAATACCTTTCATTTATAAATAGTCTCAGTTGATACGATTTTCGTGTTAAGGCCCTGTCGAGTCTTCTTGGAATGTTGACCCGAAATCCTCTTACGCCCCAAGCTCATTATTAAGGATAGTTAACTTCGATAAATGACTCCAGACAGAAAGCCATTTTTAAAAAAGGATACTACCTATAATGTTCCATACGTTTCCGAGTGCAAGACAAAAAGAAAACAGCTTCCAAAATGTGTCTGCGGTACACAAACTGATTGACTTTGAACCAAAGAACCAAAGATCTTTTTTAACTAATGGAAACCATGTTGTCAAAATTAATGATAAAACTTCAAAGTGTTTTGATTTGTGTATGGGTGTCCCTCAGGGTTCTGTGCTGGGGTCACTACTATTTTTATTATTTGTTAATGATCTTCCTTTAAATCTATCCATTGGTCATACTTGTATGTTTGCTGATAACTTGACAGTGGTGGTCTCGGCCCAGACTGAGGAACTCCTACTTTAGAATACTAAATCTGTTATCACTGCAGTTCAGGATTGGTGTGATCAAAATCGTTTGTTGCTAAATTTAAACAAAACCATTGTAATGCCTTTTTATATAGAATAAGTTTTGATAGCACAATATTTAGTGATCAAAATATCAGCCTTAAGAAATCCACTAATTTTTTGGCTCTGTAATTGATTGTCAGTTGAGATGGGATGAAAATGTGGCTGCAATTTGTTCTAGGGTTAATAAATCATATTATGCAATTCTTAGAATGAAATCCTACCTAAATACAGCGGTTCTGTTAAATATGTATTACAGTCTCGTTTATTGTCACTTACAGTTAATTATTGTTGCGTGGGGTTCCTCACCTTTCATATTACGACTTTTTATAGTTCAAGAAAGGATCATTAGGCTGGTATTTCACCTTTCTCCTAGAGAATCTTGCAGGCAGACTTTTATCTCCAATAAAATTCTGACTTTGCCCTCTATTTACATTTATAAATCTTGCGCTTTATGTTAAAAAAAAATTGTCAAAATTTGATACTGTTGGAGGCCTCCATGATTATAATACGCGCCTTGGCTCGTCACTTCGTCTTGTGAAGCATCGCACTTCTATGTTTGAACGTAGTCCTTGCTATAGTAGTTTAAAAATTTTTAATCATTTACCTATCAATCTTAAATCTTGTGAAACCGTTACTAGTTTTAAGATTTTAAGAATCAACTTAATTGTTTCTTAATTGATAAGTGTTTTTATTCCATTGCTGAATACTATTATGCTTTTTGTCTTGGCCTGTTTAAGATTTTTATGTTTGTGTTTTAATTTCACTTTCATTGTACAAATAATGTACCGCCTCTGACATATCCTATCCATCACCATGGCTAAAGGATGGATAAAGTTATTATTAAAGGAATTTTGTCCAATGAACACCATACCATGATGATACCACCTCCATAATGAAGCCACAACATGAACACAATAGGGTATTTATCTTTTCTTGTTACAGCTTGTAAGTGGTCAATTGGAGATCCTTGTTTGCTACAAGGTTGGCAGTTCCTCGATTTCTTTAGCAGTTTTTTTCATGAATGCTCTTGGTTTCCTCTTCCTTTTCCTTCGAAATTACTGGCGAACGTTCGAGCAATGATCAGTGTTTCAAAAATTCAGTAATTGCACTGTGATTATCTAACGGCTTCCATATGGCGAAAATGTGAACAGAAAGTTGTCATGGTAACCACAAGAAAATAGTCGTCACACCAAATTGTATCGTGTTAATTATTATAATACGAGCCTTGCGCCAAAAGTATTCGCCTACCTCTCTTTGGTAAAGAAAGAGACAGTTAATTAGTTACTCAGTGGTAGATTATTTTTCGAGCATAATATTAATAAATAAATAGTAATTTATACATTTCTAAATAAAATTTTGATATTTAAATTCTAATAATGATTTTATTTTCAAAGACAGCTACACCAGCTAGGCGAATACTTTTTACGCAGGGCTCGTACACCTAAGGCTCAGTTGTACATTGCCAGTTTAAATTTAAGCTGAAGCTTAAACCCCTAACAACGATTATTTCAACAATTGTTGTTAAGGGTTTCAGCTTTAGCTTAAAGTTAAGCTGGAATTGTAAAATTGGGCCTTGAGTATAAATTTTCAATAGAATTGCAACTTGGGATGTATTTGAGATAAGAAAAAAGAGTTCCACGGAGAATTTTCTACCATCTCAGGTATTTTATGAATTTTTAAAAATCATCTCATTCTATGAATGTAACAACGCACTAACAAAAGAAACCTTATAGTAGTTTTCATGTAAAGAGTCAACGGCTCTATACGTATAACAAATTCTAAGGATAAAACAAACACAGAAATTACTTTTGTTGTTTCAGGTTCAGCAACGTTTTCATTAATATCACCGTAATTATAACTCGCCAGCATGTTCAACCTAAAATAAATTAGGACCATTGCCTTTCAAATTAGTGGTTCAATGTTACGCAATCCGAACGGTCCTGCTATGAACTGCCTACATTATAAATAATTATAAGCCACTAAATTTGATGCAACATCTTTCCAATTTACTTCTTCCTAAATTATAGCTTACGCATTAGATATGTACATCTGCAGAATTTTACAATATCTGATAAGGAAACTACAACTTAACTTGGGAGAAACATCGATAATAAATTCTGGAATTAATCGAATTAATAACAGCATAAAGAACTATTTTTTTTTATTTAAAAGAAGTATGTTGCTATTTGCGTATTCGTCTTGATTTTTAAGAGTAAAGACGGTCCTGTCCGAATAAGAATAAGGAGAAATACGGCAGCTGTCTTCTGTTGGAACCTCCAAAAAATAACATCAAAATAAATTTCACGCCTAGATGTGACACATATACCTTAAAAAGCCCGGCTTCCATTTTTTAATACAAATGTTTCCGATTACGTTCCGTAAGAAGACAGGGGGCATCATCATGACAATAATATATTATTGCGGCGTTCCTCGGAGCAACGAACACGTCTTAAAGAAATCGGGTGGGTTTTTGGATTCACGCTCTTTAGCGTGTTTATTTAGTGCAGCTGATGTGCAAACGTGCGGTGGTCGGAGCACGAGGAGAGAGGAGGTGGTAAGGGTTATTCGCTATTAAGGGTTGTCTCCCCAGGTATGTGTGTACAGGCGTGCGTTCACAATAGACCACATGCTTTCAAATAGTAAAAAATAGTAAATAATAGATTGTAACAGCGTACGCCAATCTGGTTGCGGATTTTTCAACTTTCCATTGTGTGAGCCCTTCAAGGGGGTGAAGAGGATGAAATGAATTTCAAGTTGCAACGTCTTCCTAACGTGTGCGTGTAACACAGGTATATAACCGCGCTTATATACTCGCAATTTAATAAATAAGCAAAAATTTATAAATTAAACGATTGCAGTTTTATTCAGCGTCTATGTGATAAACCCAGATTTACATGGCCCCCTCTGCTTCAGTTTGATTTCTATGTAAATGATGTGGTGGCTCCCCTGCTGTTATTTCCGTTTTAATTCCATTCGAGCACGCTTCATATTCGGACCTATTTTTCTATAAACGTGAGGAAATTACCCCCATTAATTATTTCAAACGAATTCTGATTTTATTTTGTATTTATAATTGCAGTTCAATTAAATTACATATTTATTTATATGCAACTGTAAAATTTAAATATGGACATAAAATTACTTACTTTATTTACTTACAAATTGTCTTTAGAAGGTGTTTGTACGTAAGGAAAATATATCGAGTTTTAGGGCCAGTTGCACCAAACACTTAAGCTGAGCTTAAATTTAAGCGTCTCTTAGAATGTGACATACACAATGTTGTGTCACCTCAAATGTCACATTATAAATACCGGTTAAATTTAAGCTCAGCTTAAGTGTTTGATGCAACTGGCCATTAATCAGTGAACAAGAAGCAGCATATGGAATCGTCACTGTAGCCACTTTTATGAAGATTAAAATTCAGCAAAATTAATTGATGTGAAAATCATTTTGCATACAACTCAGCTGCTTCGACTTTGACAGTTATGGTAAGTTTAAAAAGCTTCCCAATTTTGTTAATTTTGTAAATTTCAATATGACGCCTGTGTCGAAAAGTTTTGTAACAAAAACGAACAATATTATCTGTCAAAAAATAATTCCAGTTTACAGTAATCGTAAGAAAATGGTTATAGAGAGAGAAAAGTTGAGGAAATATATTTTGTGAGAGTTGTTAAATCGAATAGAAATAAAATTTGTAGAAGACCAAGGAGTTACTGTTAAGCCAAGGTGTGGACAACCAAGAGACCTTTTGATAAAATATTGGCGAAAAAACTTTATTAAGGGATGGTTAAAAAATCTAGCAATTTCTGTAGGCGATTTGGCAAAACAGAATGGTCGCTTTCACCAGAACAAATCACCTTGTGATGCGTTTCTGATACTTTTGCCTGTTTGGTGAACGATACTTCGAATTGTGATTTGTTTACGTATTATCTTCCATTTCGGTTATGTTAATAAATTAGATTATTGTACAAATAAGACCGTGTACCTTCAACGATGTCACGTTTGACGTTTTCAACACCTTTTCTGCTGGCAGCGCTAATTCAGCGTTAAAATTTTACGCTTAAAAGATGGTGTCTGATACCAATCATACACCAAACATGTTTGCAATATAAGCACCCGTTCATCAGAAAAATTGCCAACCGTTTGCAAGCAATTACATACTTCTGGTGAACGCGACCAATGCTACCAAGAATGAAGATATAAAATTCTTTTAAAACTTATAGGAAGACTATGTAATCCCCCTATTCTGTAGCTCGTAACGACATCGTTAAGTGACCAATCAGTACTTAGATACAACGTTATTTCTATGTACTGATTGGTCAAAATACATCACTTAACGATTGTCGTTATTTAACGATGCCGTTATTTAACGATGTCGTTATTTAACGATGTCGTTGTTTAACGATGTCGTTATGAGTACAGAATAACCGAATAGGTGGGTAAGAGTGTAAAGAAGACGAGAGGACAATTTAATAGGACGATACGACGAGCCAGAAAGTTGTACAAGTTGCTATGCAGCCTCAAGAACAGGTGCACCTTGAAGAATGACGAAACTTTTGTAAAAAAAGATTTTTCAACTTTAGCGAACGATCAGTTTTATACTGTGAAAGATAAAGATGATTTAAGTGATGAAGACAAATCCATATCCATGGAAAAATTGGAGAAAAAATCTCAGTGTGGCAAGTCACTTGTTCCTATGGCTTCGCAGTCGTACCTTTTTACTTGAAGCAACAATAAATACAAAAAATACTTGGAGGAGTGTTTAAAAAACGATTGCTTCAACACAAGAATATTTTGGCCAGGCCTTGGTCCTTTAAGCAAAAGAAACCCTGGAATGATTTCAACGTTAATTTTCTTTTCCAGGCAATTAGCCTGGAACTTCGTGTCCAATAGAAATTGGGCGCTAATCAAACAACCGTTACAGGAAGAAGCAGAAGTAGACGAAAATGTGAAAGACTTCCAATGAAAATATAATAATAAAAAGGTGACTAAAGGAGTTGTACAAAATCTAATGACAGGAATCAGATAAAAAGTCAGGGAGTTTTGATGGTATTAAGTAATGCACAATATTACTTAAGTTTCCTTTTCAAACATCCTGATGGACAAACGATACCTGATCCTGTATTAAGAAGTGTACAAGAACATGGTTAAAGGAATATCAAGCAGTAACAGGTCGCAAAGAAAACAAAGATATACACTTGGCCGGAAATGTACTCATGTTTGCATCTAAATAAATATGGAAACAAGGAGAAAAAACACTTTTTTATTAAAGGACAAAAAAAAACAAATGGAGATTAAAACTTAAGTTGAACTTGGAAAGCCTCGAAAGTCGGAATTATATTAATTTAGATATAGATAAAATGCTAACTACTTATATCAGCAGATGCAAAATGGCTCCATGTTTTATTTGTATAGTATAATTAGAAAAACCAAAATATGAACCCATCAGAATTCCTTTCACAATTAGGCAAAATATATTATGTGAAAGTTTCAAGCATCGTCTTATCTTCTGGATTGACTATCAACACTTACTTTCGAATTATCAATCTTTCTTTGTTCAATCTTCCTACATATTTCGCCTTTTTTTTATTTTTTGAGGATTGGTATTTTAGATTGACTTGAAGACTTCCACGACCGTTACCCATCTTCTCTAAGGTTTTCAATTGGACCACGTCATTTATTTTTCTTTGCTAAAATTTCATCTTTTGTTATTAAAAGACTTGTTCAGGATTATTGCTTGCTCCTACTACGTTTTTCTTGTTGCTGGGGCTTCAGTTTCTACCAACCAGAGGCAGCAAGAAGATCTAAATCAATAGCAGCAAGACGATTAACATTAACAGCCTTGAAGAAGTCCTGTCAATATTATATTTGTATTTAGTTCTTCTTTGACTTGTTGGCTTCTCTCTCTTCAAAAATAAATTCATTTCTATTGTTGTATCATTGATTTAGTCATTTTAAGCCTTACCAAATCAACTATAAATGAAACACTTTTAAGTATGCTTGAATTTTTCATAAAGAAATTTCCATACAAGAGATACAGGTCGATATTTGTCTTTCGTTTGGTCTATACATGCATGTATGTATGTGGTCGTAGAAGGATTGGAGACATGGTGCTTCCTTATTTAATTATTTTGATAGCTTATACTCTTTAGGTCGGGTTTCTAGAACGTTTCATTTAGTTCTAACATGTGTAGCCATAGCAACGTTTACTTTAATCGAACCGTTAACTTAATGAAACGTTCCAGAAACCCGACCTTATAGGCAACCAATTTTAGGACGACTTTAGACTCCTTATTTATATTACTTTTATAATAACACCTGATTTCATTTTATTATTGCTTCTCTGTCAACTTTTACTCTGTCGTTAATTAATCTTTAATAAATTAATTATACTAATAGTTAGTAATTTAATCTAATTTGCCAATTAATTAATCAACTACAACAACAGCATATTTTAAATTGATGTTTTCTTATCTATTAATGTTTGTTCTTGCTTTTCGTTATTTATTTTTAGATTAATACGGACAGTAATAACTTAGTTAATTATTTTTCACCACACAAATTTTAATAGTATTCTACGTTTTAAACTGAGAGTAAGTATAGGTAACATTAGCAATGGCACAGGTAATGACTATGAGTAACGGTCGGATACTCATACCAAGAAATATCGACAATTCACTGTGCCTCGTGTGTCATAATACATAATTGAGGATCGCCCGTGAAAACAACCCTAAAAATTATGTGTACCGGAAGTCCTGCAGAGAAGAAGAGAAAAAAAAAATAAATAAATAAAACGACAAATAAGAAAAGCAAACCTTTTAGTGATCGAATATCAAAAAAGAGACCCAGCACTCGTCAAGCACGCGTTGCCATTGGCTACCCTTTGAATAAGGGTTGAAATCTTATATCGGGTGTGAAACCTGAAGGGATTCATAAAAATGTACATGTAAAACGCGTGAGGTCGCGCACGCGTCTTTCTTTTACATAATATCGATGGAAATATGGGCGGGTTACGCTTGCGCCTTTAAACTACCCCTTTGCATCTGCATACGATAAAAAAAGCAGGGATGGCGGATCGCACACGTCGCCCGTGTTTTACATCACGGCACGTATAGCATCCACACATACGGGAGGTTGACGGAGTTTTTTTTTTCTTGTTGTGCAGCTACACGCAGAACAGATGAGAAATCCTGGAGAATAATTGAGAATGAGGATAATGGTTTAAGCTCCGCGAACGCCTCTCCTTTCTTAACACTAACTTTCTAGGATATTTTGATTAAATGTGTCTGGAAATTAAAAGCATCTCAACTGAAACGCTTTTTTTTATTAATTGTAATTTTATTAAATAAAATTTAAAATGGGATCAGTCAAATATTTTTAAATATAATTGAAAAAGGAAATTGAAACGGGTACGTGACTAAGAGCTTGAAGTCACAGAGGGAATGCGTGTTGTTATCTGTCTTTAAACGGAATTGAATGAACTACTTTAATCTCTAATTAGATGAAATCAAAGATTATTATTTATGTGATTAATAAAACACACTCGGTTTGAATAAGAAAATTAATTAGTTAATCTTTTTTTTTGTAGATGTAATTCATCATACATTTAAGTGGTTTTCATCTCGTGTCATTCGACGCTTCCTGTAATAGCTGACACATTTTCCAGAAATTCAGAAACCTATCTAAAACACCAGCGGTTTCCAAAACTTTGAAAAACATTTAACGTGTGATAAGCCATTGTTCTTCAGATCTTTTGTTACCATCGGAACAATTTCGATTTCCTGTCTTGGTCTTGGCACATTGAAATACTGTCAAATTTAATGTTGTTAAGAATTTAGGGAATGCCTCGAACAAGAAGATGTCCAGAATTCCACCAACTGACTGAATTTGAAAGGGCCAGAATAGTGGGCTTACGCGAAGTTGGAATTCCCCTTAGAGAAATTGCAATAAGAACTGATGCAATCGTACTTGGGTAGAGGAAGACCATCGTAAGCGTTACCATGGGACTGGAGCTTAGAGAAGGACTACGGAGCGACAAGGTCGAAGTCTTCGTCTGATTTCTCTTAGGGACTGATTCTCTTCAACAATACGGATTGCCGATGCCTGGTATGATGTAGTGCGAAGGCCGATCTCTATGTCGTCAGTACATCGCAGGATTAGGGCATTTGGACTACGTTCGTATCGGCCTCAGTTGGTACTACCTTTGACTCGAGATCACCGAAGACAACGTCTCCGAGATGCCGTGACCGAAATCACTGGAACCATGAATAGGATTCAATTATCTGTAGTGATGAGTCTCGGTGAACGACAACGGGTTAGAAGACGTCGGGGTGAACGACGTAATTTACAACACACTGTAGATGTCATGTAGCTCACACCGTGGGACTAATGGTATCTTAGTATCAGTGCAACAAGCAGGTTTCCTTTAGTAATTGTCATGGTACTATGACATTCGGGATGTTCTACAGGAAGTTGCTCTCCCTTATGTTAGAGGCATACCAGGTGCCCTTTTCCAGTGGGATAACGCTCAACCTCGTGTTGCCCATAGAACAATAGACTTCCTGGAGCAATCAGGAATAGGCATCCTTCCATGGTCCCCAAGGAGTACTGCTCTTTTTCCCATTGAACTGTATGGGATATGATGGGGAGAAGAATTAACAATTTGCCTCGCCCTGCTCTAACTTTGGCAGCTTTGCGACATGAGGTACAAGTGGCTTGGGAAGAAATCACTTAATTAGATTCATGACTAAACAAGAATTTCTAAAATATTCAAAACCAAACAACGTCATCCCAATTGCAACGGCATTTCCCACACCAATGCTTTCAAACGGAAATCTATTTACTTGTAAGTTTCGTGCATATACGTAAATGGAATTCTGCCATTAGTTTATTAATTTTATGGAGAATTATAAATAATACATAAAACCACGATAATCATCTGGTAAAAAGATAAGAATTAAGATGTATCGTTTCATATCACCTAATTGCGTACTTGTGAGAGCTGTTTATGTACATACTACATAGTAAAAAAAAACCTGCATCTCGATTAAATTTAACGCGCACGTGTTTATATTATAATATGGCCCGTTTTCACGCCCCAGCAATTTGCGCAAATGTGCTTGTGCACACAAATTTGCACAAGCCAGAAAGTTTGGCAAACTGCATGCATGTGCGCATGCAAATTTATATGCGCAAATACATTTGCGCAAATTGCTTGAGCGTGAAAACGGACCATTGATATTTTTTATTAATTTCAACGAATTAAATGGACGGCGATTAACTTGGGTTCAACAAATTAAAGAACGCCGCCTCCCGAAATTCCTCCATTGATTATTTTAAGTGTTCCCGGCGAAATTTTCCGACTTTAAGATATAGCCGGGCCGCGTGATTTAGAGGAGATAAAACTGAATTAAATAAAAGTGAAATAGGGGTATTTTAGTTCGGGCTGGGGCAGGGTGGGCGATTCTTTTGAAGATTCACAATTTGATTCGAGAGACCTAAGTAAATTGCGGCCTGCTTTTGCCAGACGCTTTCATGGCGGTGCCACGACACTGGACAAGACATGACGAACACAAATCAGTGAATGCGGAAGGACCCAGCCAGGACAACGTCTGTTTGCCTTCACGATCCACTTCACTCCGATGCACACAACATGTTAGCACGTTCTCATGTTTGAACAGATTTTTTTTTTCTTATCTAATATGAAATTAAGGTACATAGTTTAAAGTGTAGTTTTTCCAAACGAAAGTAAGAAACTTACATAATGATAAATTCAAGCTACTCGGTGATTTTTTTTTTCGGAAAGCTCTTGCTCGAATTCTAGTTTATTCGAGAAACATTCACTTAGGTACCTAATCAAAAGATGATTTTTTGCTAATAACAATAAAATAAATAATATATCGCGAAGATATTCAGCAGAGAAGTTGCCTTTAACTGAAAGATATTTATTACACAATTTACAGCACAATCAATTATCCAAATTATCCAATTACGACATGGAATTAACTGATTCGTTATTAGCATGTTTTTGTGCTTAGGTACTTTTATCAAGAATATTAATATAGCAGCATCCAAGTCCTAAGCAGTTAAGTAGGTATGAACACGTCTTTGCCATAATTACTTGCGAATAAAAACTACTCTAGAAACTAAACTAGTTCCAAGAATTAAAAGATTTTCATTTCATTTATAATAAGTTCTTGCTAAGGCATTTCAAAAAATATATAAAAAATTGAATTGTCAAATATTTTTTTTTTAAATAAAACCTACGGTGTAAAGTCGTTTACGTTTTCTTTCGACGTCAAGGTCACAGACGATCTCGTTTTCTACACTTTTAAAGGAAACACAAATATAATTATTTCAAAGAAATATACTTCGTGGCGACCAGATAATTTTACTAATGACAGCTGCTTTAATATTATACTTCTTTTACACTCAAATAATATGTTATGATATTACAAGCAAGAGAGATGACGAAATTTTAACGTTTTCCTTTTTTTTTTTCGTTCGACCCAACGCGAGTGGTTTGTCTTGTTTAAATATAAATGGCCTATAATTTTTTGAGTGTTTTTGTCATTGCAAACTCAACAGAATTTTATTCCCAATTATTAACGTACTAACAATAAATCTGTTAGCATGAAAATGAACAGCTGCGATTATGAAATTCACCTTGACAAATATTGCAATGTTGAGGTCAGAGACCGGGGAAAATTGTAAAAGTTTGTTGTGTCGGGTCCAGCGTAGGAAACTGCGTGTCCGGAAACGCGGAGCAAGGAGGTGGTATTGATTAGAGCAACCCTAGTTAGCGCTACTGCACCCCCAACTAGAACTAAAGGCGATGGAGACTAACTATTGCTAGGGATGCAATTTATTTGCCTAATCTATACGAATATTTACTATTATTACTCGGGACACATAAACTTATTTCTTCTCTTCTGCTGAAAGTCTTCTTTAATACACAGACAAGTGCTTTATTTATAGCAATAATATATGTAGGTAGGACATTAAAGTCAAGTAGATTATTAACAGTTTTTTTTAATTATTGTTAAAGTCAATATTAATACTACATAGTTTTCCAGAATATTCTTTCATGTTCGTATACATAAAAATCGATCAATGAAATTTGTGTTTTAACCTTTGCTCAAGAATCTAATCTTAATTAAATATTTTGAATTACACGTAACTATTTATGCAAAAACAACTTTTGCTATGCAAATGTTTTTCAAATATGTTGATGTGTAAATATAAAATTAATTAAAATTAACTTGGTAAAATTATATTGTACAGGGTAAACCAGAAAACTGTGCTTTTGCAAGCGAAACAAGAAAGACTAATGTACAATTTCTATTCAAAGTGGTCTCTCCCAAGGTTGCCTACAATATCTGAGAGTTCCAGTGGAAAATTATTACCGAGCACATTCATCAAGCAACATGTGAGAACCTAGGTTGACGCAGAGTATACTCATTGACATCTATCAACACAAATGCACATCTGTTTTACCTAAATGAAGAGGATACCAAGGTATCGTAGACGCCTACGTTTTTAATCGTCTGGAAATCTTTTTCATTGAAACTTGGAAAACGGCAGAAATACGACAGGTTGTATTATAAAATGAAGATTTTGTGATATAAAATGAAAGATATAAAACAAAAGTTGTATATTCTAGACACAAGATCATATAAAAATCAAAGAATTTGAGACAGGAGTGCGCAAAATATATGAAATCATTTTCAAGTTACAACGAAACATATGGTATGTAAGTGGGCACTGAAGCACGTGGAGAACAAATTGAGCTTTTGTTGATAATTGAATAGAGAAACTGATTTTAAAAATAAAATTTTGAAAGACTTATGCCCGATTTCTTCATCGCCTTATCTCGAAGTTAAATTTATCTGACAGTTAGAATGTGACACATAGTATGTATACGGCTAATTGTGCGTCACATTCCAACTGTTAGATAAATTAACCTTAGGTTAAACATGGTGAAGAAATCGGTCATTAGTCTGCTGATCATGTTATGTATAAGATTAAACAATTTGAATCTGTTTTTGTCCGTAAAGATATAGGTCACTAAAAAATTTAAGGATAGTGAGTTCACAGCATTTAATTAATTATATCCAGCATGTTTTGGCTTCAAAAATGGCCAAGCTGGACTAAAAAAGGGGACATGTTGAGATTCGTTAAGTGTAACTCTTTAATTGCAATATAAATTTGTCTGAATCGAAGGTTGTAGAACAGTTAAAATTAATGTAAAAGGGAACAACCGAGCACTAAATTAATTAAACAAGAAAAACCTGGTCAGATGGTTACCAGTAATGAACCTATGAGAAAACAAAATGGAGTGAATATCAAAGTTCTGACAACCATTTTCTGATGGCCATTTTTGTAGCCGAAACATGATGGACTTCGACACAACCTAAAATCTTTACGAATTAATTTTTGTCACTATTATTATCCAATAGTGCGACTCACCGACATCTGTTTTTACAGTGCAATAGTAATCGTAAAAAGAGTTGCTGATTAGGTCAACAATTTGTTGCGTTATACGTCCGTTAAAGTTCATACCTCATATATATATTTAATATTTTTTCTTCTTTGAGTGTGGAGAACTGATCGTCAAACTTTACAAATATTTCTAAATCACCTTGTATACAACAAAGATTTAAAATAAAACAGAACGAAATCCTAAGAATAATGAAAGCATTTAGTCAAAAATAAGCAATAAACGTACAGTCAATCTTTTTATTAAAGCGATCCGAATGCAAGCGGCAAAGATGTTTCACGAAAGTTAAAAGGAGATAGCTACATAAAAGTTCTTAAACTTACCAATCAATCGATAAGCATATAATAAAAAAATTAGCTGTACAGATTGTTTGGGATATAAAGTAACAAACTTCATGTGTATACAGAAATAGACGAAATAAAACTTTTCGTTCGATAAATTTTTTTCATATGTCTTACCATTTTCCAGTAACAATTTTTTCAATTTAAGAGCCACTGTTTGTGATCTACTGGAATTTCGGAATTTAAAGGTAGTTTAAAGAAAAATTTTTTAATAGGTTTAATTTTTTATTTTAATTTTTGAAGCGAGCTAACGTTTAAGTTAATAGCTGCTGTATTCTGCTACGTTTTGAAATCCCAATAGATCGCAAACAGTGGCTTTTCAAATTGGAAAAAATGTTAAGACAGTTTCATTCCGTCTATTTTTGCATATACAAAAAGTTTGCTACCTTATATCACAAACAGCCTGTATATTGAAGGAACTCAATTTTGTTTAAATTTTAAATTTTATTTTAAAGTTGGTGCAGTTTTAATCATCCGGTTTTTTTATAAACAACTTCGAAATGTGTCTTTGCAATGTTACCGTTGATTTTAGATGAAAAGTCAAATTTTTACAGAGGCGAATGCTTTCAAAATTCCTCAAAATTCTTCTTTTTTATTAATTATTTAACACGTGCTCCTTAACTTGGAGGTCGCAGGCATTTACCAAGAAATTTGCAAAAATAAAGTAATATACAAGAATAAAAGAGCATTTTTTCCTTGAATAATGTAAACATGTTGTTGCTGGGGGTGATGAAGCTTCGAAGGAAGAAAAGTAGTTTATTTAGACCTAGTTTCGTAAACGCAAGTTAAATTTACTATACAATTTAACGCCTTATGGCCGTTTTCTTCACCGTGTTTATCCTAAGGTTAATTTATCTATCAGTTGGAATGTGACGTACAGTTGTTTGTTCATAAACTATAGCCCGGTTTTTCAATCACAAATAAACTTTAACTATCAATTTATTACCATAGAAATAGTTGTTTTCATAATTGTCACTATGGGAATAAACCAAAAGTTGAAGGTAACTTGTGATTGAAAAACCAGGCCTAAGGGCCGATATTTCAATCACAAGTTAACTTTAACCATCAGCTTATTCCCGTAGTAACGATTATGAAAACAATAATTGAAGCATGGTATTTCCAAAGGGTCTAAGTGCCAAAAACGTAATTCCTAGAAAATTAAGGAAAATGATCCTTGTTGTTGAAAGCGCGCGAGGGAGAGAGTCACCTATGTATAATTATATAAAATATTTCCACATCAGATAGACACTTAGAACCTTTTCTAATGTGTGCAGCAAGGCACACAGAATCATTTTAAAGAAAAACACTAAGTTAGCAAAATTTGGCACTTAGACCCTTTGGGAATACCACACTTCAATTATTCCTATGGCAATAAACTGAAGGTTAAAGTTAACTTATGATTGAAATATGTCAGAAATATGAAGTATCACATTCTAACTGACAGATAGACACTTAGAACCTTTTCTAATGTGAGCAGCAAGGCACACAGAATCATTTTAAAGAAAAACACTAACTTAGCAAAATTTGGCACTTAGACCCTTTGGGAATACCACGCTTCAATTATTCCTATGGCAATAAACTGAAAGTTAAAGTTAACTTGTGATTGAAATATGTCAGAAATATAATAGTGTCACATTCTAACTGACAGATAAATTTAACCTCGGGATAAGGCGGTAAAGAAATTGGGCATTAATAGCAATAGTAAACGACAATTATTACCGAGGATATTTGCTTTTGTGAAACCGAGCCATTTCAATATTATGTCATTTAATATCAATCAATGTATTTTCTTTTAGACGATTGTTCCTTGATCTTTCATTATTACACCCAGTTTCCTTGAGAGGAGTAAATAACAGTCAAAAGTCATCTATTCTCTGTTCACAAATTAAAAGACCACTGGCGATGTTGCCTTGTGAAAAGTACAATCGGCAACATTGTCCTAGTTAGAAATTTGGTAACATTTGACGAGTGCTTCTTTCATTTTAGCATTTAAAATATTTTTCTGCTTTCGAGGCATTGAAATGGCTTGTTAAAATGAATATAAATGTAAACAATATAATAATAAAATTGATTTGACATATTACTTTGACGTGAAACTTCAAATACCTTGCCAACCTTGCTATTTTGATAATGTTTTATAGGGGACTTATGTTTTATACCAACATAATGCAGCAGGTGGTGGTTTTTTAATTTGTGAACAACGTATATCTACAGCGTAGTTTTCTAACAAGAATCCAAATCTTAAAAACTTAGGGCAGCTATGAATTGCAGAATGCACGTCTTTACCAGTTTGTAACTTCAAAAAAAGTCGTTCAATAGGACGTACTTCCTCACCACCCGGATTGAAAGACTTCTTGAATACTCAAAAATATTTCACTTCTATTAATCGCAATACCTCTTGACCACTGCATACCTCTTGACCATTGTTACCATGGAAGGATCAACGAGTAAGACTCAACTGATTATCTATCTGCCTTCCAATTGCTCAAAGTATATTTAGCTTTTCGCCATCATTAGAAGTTGTTTCGCTGCCAAACATAGTTGGGTCAGTCAAATAAGGAAATTACTCAAATAAGTCATAAATGATATATATTATAATTTTTATTTGAGCCAAATATACCATAAGATTAACTAAATTTGTCACGTATTAAAAATTTTTGCTACAAAGTTAGTGACACTGAAGAACAAATCAAGAATTTAGCAGTATTTCCCTTTCCAACTAGTGCTAGTGTTTTCCTTGTTTCTCGGCATTTTCACAATAGTTTCCGGTAAGACAAATCAAACATTTTAAAATTGTATAAGTCTGACAGTTATTCAGATTTGACAATATAAGAATCTACACAGTAGCGTCACTCGAGTATAACTGTCAGAGTTGCCATTTTGTTTGATACCTACCGATTTGCAAATTACATTACATTTCCATATAGGTATCAAACAGTATGGCGTTTTTTTTTTTTTGACGCTGACGTTTAAGTGACACTACTGGGTAATTACTTATACTTAGGGCCAGTTTCATAATCGAATTTAAAGGAGACTTCAAAACTAAAGTCACATTCAGATGTGTAAACAAATGTGTTGTCAATTTGTTTTGACATCTGAAAGTGACTTTAAATTTAAAGTCGCTTTTAAATTCCATTATGAAACTGGCCCTTACTGTGGTTAGGTTACAATATAAGTAATTCCCCAGTAGCGTCACTTGAACGTCAGTGTCAAGAAAAGCGGCCATACTGTTTGATACCTACATGGAAATGTAATGTAATTTGCAAGTCGATGGGCCAGTTGTATAAAACGAGTTAACCACTCGATCAAGTTAATTGTGTGATTAAGCAATATCATTGGTGGAAACTCAAACTTTCCTCCAATGATATTGCTTAACCGTACGATTAACTTGATCGAGTGGTTAACTCGCTTTATACAACTGGCTCGATAGGTATCAAACAAAATGGCAAATCTGACAGTTATACTGGAGTGACGCTACAGTGGTTAGTTAATCAGTGTTACCAACTATTTCTACTTCAATTTATACAAATATCAATCGATACGCAATTAATCGCTCCTAAGTTAAGAAAAAAATTCTTTTTGAAGATCATTCGATAAACAAGGGAGTGTTATTCCCTCTTTAATAATGCAACCTACATTTAGGCATGACACACCTGCTACACATACCATTTTTTGTATTCATCAATTGAATTCTCTGTGCGTAACTTTGCTGTACCAAACGTACAACATTTTTAACAAGAAGTTCTTCGTCGAGGAAGCAGTATCCTTTTTTTAATGAAGATCATTCAATAAATTGTGATTTTCTCTTTCACGTTATTATTTGCAATTGGGTTGCAAATTCGTCTGTAACGGATTGTATACATCACACATTTTGTAATCTTCTCCTTACTTATTTATGCGATTGGCTAATTCGTAATTGCTACCATATCGTATGTATTAGTGATAACCAGTGATACTATCACTTTAATTAATATAATGAAGAAACTAATTGCACATTATTTGTTTAATCGCCATTAATAAAACGGCCTCAATTACTATGTTCTTCAATTCATAAAGTGGTGGCTGAATTATGTCAAAAAACCTACATAGTAAAAATGCTTCTGAAGTAAATTGAACATTATAACATTCCTACGAGTTGCGATATTTTGTTTATTGATTTATTTTCTCTTGCAGGAAAACTTTGGTTAAACGATCCAGAGATGACTTGGAGACCTGAAATGCAATTACCATCGGCGGAAGAATCAAAATTGGCACTGCAAGCGAGGCTCGGCCTTTCGCCAAGTGAGTAGGCACTAAATGTTACACACATACTACCTCGTACATCATATCAAGGGAGGAGGCAAGTCAATTCTACAACATCATTGATTTTGAAAATTCACCCCATTGACAGATTATTACGAAAACCCCCAAATCCGCTGACTCACCCCTTCTCGTTAATGTCACATGTTGCTTTCGGCTCGAGTCCGCGCAAAACCTTAAATTTCCGTGATTTACATCTTTATTGCGATTCGTAAATTAATTTCGAGGATCGTCTCCCGTTCGCAAGGATCCGCTTCCTCCGCCGCCTCCCCGTAGAAAACAATACGAATAAAAATCTTTCGCAACGTAACTCGATTTAGGAGACATTTAGTAGTATAACTAAGTTTGCAAAGCTATTGGTTCACTTTTAAGATGTAGTGGGAAGAGAGCACCTTTCAACTTGAGTATAATTCAATTTAAATAAGAGAAAGTTCCAGATGCGTGGGAGGGACCCGCGAATAAGAGGGGCAATCAGATGTGGGGACAAATGGACCGGGGTAGACGTGAGAATTTGATAAAGATTGACTGTTTTAAGTCTCGCTCACGCATTCAAAACGAATCACGACAAGCACTTTTTTTTTCCCTTTCATTCCCTTCCATACATTTATTTTATAAATACTGAAAATATATCGTTGCGTTTGTAACGGTTGTATTCTAATATTTCGTAGAAAATTAAAAATTATGAAAGGAAAACAATAAATCATATATTGTCCTAATTGTAACTATGTATGGAATTATACAAAGTAATTATCAAATAAAATTGTTGAGCTTTCTTTAATAAAAATCAGAACGCATGAAATATTCCTTAAATTTGTTTGTAATTTTGCGAAGTGATAATTAAATGTATTTAAAAGAAAAAGCCGGCAATAAAGTTATTATTAAAGCTTCAATATTTTATCAATTATAAAAAGAAAATTCCTTGAAGAACCAGCACGTACCGTGAGGAAATTTATGAGTATCAAGTATGTCGTCTGTATAAGTCACATTCAGTTACATATGCCGTTCATCTAGTGACATTTCAATATATGTTTTATGGAATGTATAACCTGCTATAGCCGTATATCAATGGGGTCTATCATAGCAAGGTGCTGCCCAACGGTCATTTGCAGGGAGAGACCCCTAAGACTACAGTAAAATACGATCCTATATACAGACAGGACAAGCGTATTCCGATAGGACCGCGATGTTAAACATCCTCCAGGATATAACATCAGCAACATTTTTATATATATAATAAATACATAAAGAAGCGAGCACCGAAGGAAACGCTGTAAAATATTTTATATTTCAGCGAAATAATAAAACTTCTGTGTTATATTATTTATTTGGTTGTCCTCCAATTGCCTAACGTAAAACGAAATTCGGACGCGATCAATTACGAAAATTATGTTTAGAATATTCAAAGGAATTACATCGGAAAGGAATGATAATGTATGGCCAATAAAAGTGCTATTGAAACGTCGCCTCTTACTTGTGAGGACACATTTCCTTTTCCCCCCTAGATATAATTAAAAGGGCCAACCCTGAAACACTCCCTGAACAACTGATCATTCCCCGATGCATGAACAATTTTCTTCTATAGTGCTAATGGAAAAGAAAGCAATTTTCAACTTCAGTATTTTATCTACCAGTTTAATAAATGCGGTAATTACATTCTAATCACAATCAGTTTTAAATCTGTGTCAAGGAACTTTAAAAAAAAATCTTATTGCAGTCGATTTACATAAACGTCGTCGCCTGATTTATTTTAGATTTGTATAATGAGAGTGAGTAATGATCTTTATTTAACGTAAAGTATCGTTAATATGTTTTGAAATCCTAGTTTTTCCAAGCAATTAATCAAATTCATAAAACTCGTAATTCTATGAAAATAATAACATGGGAGAAATTTATGTATAATAGTACTGTTGTCTTCATTTAATTTTTTGTTTATTTTTAGGAGAATGACTTTGAAACTCATTCAAAGTGAAAAGAATTTGAATTTATTTCAACTATTATACATTCGTAAAACAATAAAAACTAATATTTAATATTCATATGGAATATCAAAGTATGAAATAATTAATAAAGTCATAACGTTACTAGCAAAGAAAACACTATTTATATTTAACTTGAAGGATCTTCGCCAGGACTTCGAGTTTGATCCGTGCCTTATTTTCTTCTTTTGCCTAAGTTTCTTTCTTCATTGTAGAAGAACTTTTAATTGGTACTATTGCTGTTATTCTTCTTGCTGCTGGTTTTGCTGCTGGTATACGAATTTGGACCATTCTTTCTTTTCCTGCGCTTTTCGTTTAGCTTCTTCCCATGTGCTTCCTTTCTTCGCCTGCAACTCAGTTATAGTGTTGTTCCATGTCTTTTTCGGTCTACCCTTCTTCCTCTTCTTATATATTCTTGGTTTCCATACGTCTAACACTTGTCTTTCTCCTCTCATACTTTGCAGGTGTCCCCACCAACTCAATTGCTTTTCCTCGATGTATGTAGTTAACGGTTCTATATTCAGTTCTTTTCGTATTTGTGTGTTTCTGATTCTGTCTTTTTGGTGACACCTTTGATCTTCCTCAAGTACTTCACTTCGGCTGCTTGTAGTTTACTTTGCTATCTGCTAGTTAGGACCCATGTCTCACAGCCGAAAGTCAATATAAATGTAAATCGTTTTGTAGACGTTTATCTTTGTTTTCCGTGACACTTCCTTCTTTCCTATCAAGCCTTTATTCATGGTATAATAGGTTTTCATTGCCTTATCTATTCTGTTGTTAGTTTCTGCATCTTGTGATCCCATATTCTCATTCGTTACTACTTGTTCAATTTGATGCCTTCTACTTGGATATTCATATCTCGTTGGTCTCTCATTCTCATGCATTTCGTCTGAGCTTTGTTCATTGTCATTCTGGAGTCTTTCGGTATTTCGCTCCAAATTTTCATGTTATTTTGTGGATTTTGCTCACTATCTGTATTCACCATCACATCATCCGCAAATGCTCCTTCAGATATTTTAACCATTTGTAAGTTCTTGTATCCTACATTTAGCTTATGTGCTTTCTCTGCACATCTTCTGATTATGTCATCCTTAAATATAATAAAGAGCAATGGACTTAAGCCTCCGCCTTATCGCAATCCTTTCTTAGTCAGAAACACATCTGATTGGTTATTTTTCCATATTATACAATTTTTATTTTTCTTGTTCAGACCTGAATTGTTTTTTCATTTATTTGTCTTCGTTGCAGTGACTCCCAAATATTCTTTCTTGGTGCTTTATCAAAGGCCTTACCTAAGTCTGTAAATGCAAGTGAGGCAATTTTGTTCTGCGCTAATACTTTCTCTGTTATTTGCTTTATTGTGAAAATGTGGTCCTGGATATTTCTTCCCTTACGAAAACCACTTTGTATGTCGCTTTATGTATTGGAAGTATTCTTTTCAACGTGTCATTATTTCCTTTTTGTCAGTCAGCGTCTCTTCTCTTTTATTTTTGATAAATAAGTTAATTTCTTCGTTTTTTGCCTTGTCTGAACGATTTTAGAATCTTATAAAACAGCTTTTGGTTACCCTTACTGTCTTCCTCCAATTTATGTCCAAATTCAGTCCAACTATTCTTCTTCGCTGTGCAACTAATTCTAAGATTCTTGTATTCTTCATAACTATTATTGTTTCTATTTGCAAGGTATTTCTTCCACGCCACATTCTTCTTTTTAACTGTGTCTCTTATTGTTTCAGTCCACCACGATATTTGCTTTTTATTTTTAATCGTTCTACAAACCCCGCAAGCTTGTTTTGCTGCGTCTAGTATGTCTTCCATAATTGTTCTACATTTTGGTCTTTGCTCGACGGAGAATTTTGTTGGAAAAACGCTATTTTTTGATATCATGTCAGACAGTCAAAAAGATTTTGTTAATATTGTTACCATACATAACTTACCATTTCTTGTCGACGCAATCCGACTGTTCTTCTAAATGTCCGCCTCGTATAGATTTCTTAGACTAATCCGTGCCATTTTCATGTTTGGTCGCTGCTTCATTTTTTATCATAAAATAACTTTTCAGAGTCGTTGCTGCTGGTCTTCTTGCTGCTTGGGAGTTAGGATCGGCCCTGAAGACGTTCTTCTGTAGCAAAAAATTAAATAGAGTACGGTTCAAACCGGAGGTCTGTAACTAAGAACGGATGGTCGACAAAAAAAGAAGCTAGATTAGAAGCTCTTTACAGCATCAATTAAAATAGTCCAAGTTTAACAGAAAATTGGCTTCGGGTTGAAACCACGTCACGTTGACTTCTTCTACTGCCGACGTTTCGTTCTCCATTGTAGAAGAACTTCCTCAGGGCTGCTGCTTCTCGTTAGTCGTTGAGACTGACAACATGGACGACAGCCGCGGAAGCCTTCAAGTTAAATTTAAGAGAAAACAAAATAAAACATCATTTTCGCTTCATAAAATTCATACTCCTCAACTTCATTCTGCTTTTGCTTTGCTTACAATTTCAGGCCATTTTTCTTTCGTCTTTGACTCTTGGTCTTTCCATCTAATTTCGACCTTTCACTTGGTCTGTTATTTAAGGGTTTTTGACTCGCCTTCTCTTCTTGTGGTATATATGTTTCGTTTTGAAGTTCACCGATCTGTATTCTTCTTCTGTCCTTATTTATTCAGACTTTGCGTTTAAGAAACTTTGTTTGCTGTTAGAATCATGGTTTCGCTGGCGTAACTTACCAATTGCCTTGTGTATTTCAGTCTTTGCCTTTCTGACCATATTTCGTAACAATCTTGTAGTGAAATGAATTCTGTTTCCTATTTGAATGCTTTCAGAAATCTTTCTTTTTCTGTCCTTGCCATCACTTCTAGGCATTTGAAGTTCTCAAATCCACATGCTCATATTTTAATGAATTATTGTTTTCCATTTATCTTTCGCGTCTTATCTTGAGCTTCTGTAATGGGCTTATGATTACTAAAATATTTTTTGTCATTTAAAACTGTAGTCAAATGTTGTTCATTGATAAATTGTCAAAAGAACTACGTGCGAACATTATTTGATGATTTTCCAAGACTCAGAGAAAATAAATTTCATATATTGACGAGGAAAGCATAATATCCTTTTACTTGTAATCACAGACAAACTCAAGGGTGGTAATCAAAAGAAAAAAAATGTGAAAGTAATTAAGTTCACATAACAAAATTCACAAAAATAATTACTTGTACCTTCTTAAAAAATAGTAAAAAGACGTAGTAATTAAAGCATTTAATATATCCAACACATATCAGTTTTAGGCCCGATTTTACAATCGTCGGATAAGCATTATTCCTAGAATAACGTGACGTAGGTTTGACGTCGATATGGAGAAACATTAAAGCATATTTGGCGAACAATTATTCCGTCCTTATTCCACGATTGTAAAACCGGGCCTTAATGTAAACCGTTTACTTGTGTTATTTGCTGATGAGAGTTCAAAAACTCGAAAGTGACTTATTTAAAGTTAATGTAGACCATTTTTCAATCAACGCAGCCCTACCACCAAAGTCTACTACGAAGAGATGCAAAACTAATCGAAAATTCCTATTTCGCAGTGATACTGAAGCAATAATAATAATTAATTAAAAAAATTATCACTTGTTCGATCTCCTACGATCTTTTCGTTATCTTGTAATTGTGTTCGCTGATGGCCAAAGATAATTTTAAAATAGGGACTGTACACGAAATTTACTCACTTAAACGATAATGCTTCGTCATCTCAAGATCTTAGAAATACAAGAACAAGAAGTCTACTATTTGTATTTTATTATTAATGTTAATTTTATTTCCATTTTATACTTTACTAAAATAAAGTAATTGCGGCCCTTCTATTTCATGTAAATTGTTTCGTTTGTATGTATGAGGTTCGGTTCTTAAGTAAAAGTCTCCTTGGAAAAAGCCTTCCAGTCTTAAAATGTTGGTCAAACATTAAAGTATTCTACTTCTTAAGAATACGGTTCCTTTGAAAATGTAAATGATTTGATTTAAAATCACTTTAAATGCTAAGGGCATCTACCCTCGATAAAAAAGCTTTGCAAAGGACCGAGTCCATTCTCTGGTATGCATTGTTTGTATAATGCTTTCTTATGCAGTCCTCAGATCCAGAATTCAAGGCATTCCGAGTCGTTCAGAATTTGTTGTCCATCATTTCATTCGTTCCTTAAATGGAACTGCCTTTTTATGTGTTCCACTGTCAGATGTATTCACCCATATTAAAATCGATTCGAGTGTAAAGCGGGACGACGTTAACTCTGAATATTAATCGCGGACATGTATATTAAATACTTATTAAATCGAAGAAATAAAATGAACCGCCGGCGAAATAATTAATTAATACCTATGTACTAGCCATTATCTGTCTTAAGAGACTCAATTAAAATATGTAGGAAAAATTAGATCAGCGATAAACACGAACGTACTTCAGATTTAATTATACCAGAACGAGATTTTTAATTATTGATGATTTCACTATTCATTATTTTTATTTTTTCACCTTGCCTCGCTGATTAATATCGGTACTGTTAAACAGCTTTATCGTTCGCAAAATTGTTTTGCTGAAATTAGGTGCTAAAAATTTTTAGTAAACACGGCAAATAAAGATTCGATTTAATAATAATAAAGATTATTAAATGTGATAACAAACGCGATAAATAAAACCACTAATAAAATTGCTTTTATTATTGCCGCTAATGCTAACAGAATTTGACCTCTATGACGACACTTAAAACCATACAATAAATCAGGGGATCTAGTAACAATTTCGTAATAAACAAATTACTAGTTCATCTTCAACTCGTTCACCCTTAAACTGGATATGTAAATAGGGGAAGTACCTATAGTAGGCACCTTATTATACAAACATAAAAAAAGTGCAACCCTTTTATCCTAAACACTTGTGACTGTCGCGTGTGTGTTACCTTTTTTTTTTTTTCGATATGCATACTTTAACACGTATTCATGGCTCGATTGACATGATAAACTCGAACCTGTTTATTTAAAAGGGGTGCATTTAAATAAAGAGTGTCCGCTACCTGTCTCTTAGGAGGGGTGTCAACTCCACGCGTGTCTAACCCGCGGTTAAGTTTGTAATCCTCTCGGGACCTGTCAAGAGTTCCCTTCGCGAATACTTCAAATTCTTTCTTTCAAAACACCCTAATTTACATCGCTTTAAGGAAGGGCGTCGATAGTTCATAGGAATGAATAATATTGGGGTTACTTGGGCCTTTGATATATTAAATAGGTGAGCGGGCCCAGAAGATTATCTTGTTTTTTGAGACAAGTGTAGCATTTAATCGAAGACTCAAAGGGGTTTAATACTTCACTAAGATAACACAATACAAGATCTATAAGTGTTATTTTTAATACGGAGAAAAGTTTATTATTAATTAAAAAGAAATTAAGTATATCACATAAATAAAATAAAAAGTGATAAATTTGTAGACAAAGTTTCGGGACAGCACTTTCAAAATGGAAGGAAGGTATCTATATTAATAACTGTCAATTTATCAAAAAGACATTACCAGTTTCATAAAAGGTACAAAATATGAAACTCAGAAACATTAATTAATTTAATTAGCAAAGTTTTAGACATTTACTGAACTATTCTTCGTTATTTACAGCTAAGTTATTACATTATATTTTATATTTTTCTAATAACGCCCGTAATGGAGATTTAATAAAAACTTTTTTATTTATCGTCCCAATAAGCGCCAGATGAAATTTGCTTTATTACATTTATAATTAACACGTTGCGACAGGGCGGTTTCGGCTTAATTTCTCTTGAAACGAACCGATAGCGTGCGATTATCACCGTCGCTTTTATTTCTCTTAAACTTCAGTTTCGGCCGGAACCGCATCGGTTCGAACAGTTTTAATAAATAAGTTGTTTGCGTGTTCTGTATCCGTTGTAGGAGCATAGGATGTGAGCAAATTTAGCAGTATTTACACAGTATATCAATAAGGGGGTAGTAAGGGTCAGTTTGATCACCGGGCCCTGCGGAATTGCAAAATATATTCCTTCTTTTCAGAGGAAGCCAGTATCGAGCAAATCCACCGCCAAAGCTCGCAATGCTTATTTCCCAAATGTATCCAAATTACTTTCTATAATGCATACTAGATCTACCGTACTTTTTTTGGCTCAAATGGTCAGCTTTCCAATTGAAATATACCTTAGGAAAGGACACTTTGATATGTATTTTCAAATGCATATTTTATTAGTTGTCCTTTTCCAGAAATTCGTTATAATTATAAAACTCTGTACCGAATACTATTGCACAGACAAACACATAACAAATTAAGTGTATTATGGAATTCAGCAAAATGAAACTCGAACATTTTTAAATTGACCATAACTTCATAAGACCAACTGAATTTATAATTAGAGTTGAGTTGAAGGGAAAACAACTCTTAAGCTTTTGGAGTCCTCCAGGTATTTGAACTGTTGGCTTAGGAAATTTACATAGAAACAGGAAATTTAAAAGAATTAAGTAATGACCTAGCAAAACTGATTGGTGTTCTGCGAAAGCTTTGGTTGATGTAGGTACATTACGTTCACCTTTTCCTTCTCCACATTTTCAAAATAATTTTTGATAAAAGATCGTACGTTCCAAATATATACTGCTTTCCATAGAAAATGCATCACCTGGAAAGAATGGAAACTTGATGAATATATTTGTCTTGAATAAAGTGTTAAATGATTACATTCTCAAACAAATTGATTAACTGCATCAAGATATCTAAGTGCATTAATCTTCAGACTTTTTGTTACCATCGGGACAAATATTTTCAATTTCCTATCTTGGCACGTTGAATTACTGTCAAATTTAGTGTTGTTAAGGATCTAGGGAATGCCTCTAACAAGAAGACGTCCACAATTCCACCAACTGACTGAATTTAAAAGGGGCAGAAGCTTATGCGAAGCTAGAATTCCCTTTAGAGAAATTGCAATAAGGACTGATCGCAATGTTGCCACAGTTATCAGATGCCCTCGTAAGAGTCGCCATGGTACTGGAGCTCAGAGAAGGACTACGGAGCGACAAGATCGAAGTCTTCGTTTGCTTCCTCTTAGAGACCGATTCTCTTCAACAATACGGATTGCCGATGCCTGGTATGATGTAGGCGAAGGCCGATCTCTATGTCATCAGTATATCGAGAATTAGGGCATTTTGACTAGGTTCGTATCGACCTCAGTTGGTACTACCTTTGGCTCGAGATCACCGAAGACAACGTCTCCAATGGTGCCGTGACCGAAATCACTGGAACCATGAATAGGATTCAGTTATCTTTAGTGACGAGTCTCGATTTTGTTTGGACAACAACGATGGATGACAACGGGTTAGAAGACGTCGAGGCGAACGACGTAAGTCACGTCATGTAGCTCGCATCGTGGGATTAATGGTTTCCTAGTGTCAGTGCAAGAAGCAGGTTTCCTTTAGTAATTGTCCTTGGTACTATGACAGCGGAACGCTACATTCTACAAGAAGTTGCTCTCCCTTATGTTAGAGGCATACCAGGTGCCCTTTTCCAGTAGGGATAACGCTCGGCCTCGTGTTGCCCATAGAACAATAGACTTCCTAGACCTAGAGCAATGAGGAATATGCATCCTTCCGTGGTCCCCAAGGAGTACTGATTTTTCTGCCATTGAACATGTATGGAATATGATGAGAAGAAGAATTGACAATTTGCCTTGCCCTGCTCTATCTTTGGTAGCTTTGCAGCATGAGGTACAAGTGGCTTGGGATTCCTTCCCTCGAGAAGAAATTGATCACTTAATTAGTTTCATGCCGAGGCGAGTTCAAGAGTGCTTAAGACACATTATTAGTTTTTTTCTTTTGTTTTAATTGAATCATTTTGCAAATGTAATCATTTAATACTGTAATGATTCGTCGACACCAGCCGGCGCCAAATTGTCTCTTGCGTCACAGCTGTCTAGTCGACGCGCATTAGGCGACAGACTAGAGAATTCTGACGGCGGAATAAACTAGACCAGACAGTCTGTCGCCTCCAGAATGTTCGCGAAAAACGACCCCGGCATATAAAAATGCACGCGGCCGGGAGTGGGACAGTTCGAATTGAATTCAACGCTAGTCGGACTTAAAGTCGCGTTATAAACTTTCGCTCGGCCGTTAAAATAAATTAGGATTAAGTTTGTAAATTATCTAGTGTTAAATGTTAGTATTAATTAGTTTGCTTGTAAATAAATTAGTTTATTAACTATTTCGTGTTTTGTTTTCAAATAAAAAGTAATAGAACCTTTAAAATCGTTACAATACTTTATTCAAGACAAATATATCTACCAAGTTTCGTTGAAATACTTCCATTCCGTCTAGGTGATGCATTTCTATGGAAAGCAGTATATTTTAAAATTACATAATTTAATACTTATTAAAACATCTGAAGTAAACCAAGTCATCAAAAATGACAACAAGGCGGGTGGATACCTCAAACTTTCCTCATTTTTTTCACTGAAATGATTTCCTTCCGAGTCCTTCTTGGCACCATATTATGTTCCACTTCTTCCTTTAATATTTTGTTAAGATCCTTATTCATTATGTTTATTTTGTAGCATTTACGCCGCGGCATCATTTCAACCCCATTAATTTGATTTTTATTTTATTTTTTTCTCTCTCTTGCATATATCTTGTGTAAATATTGAACTGTACTTTGTGTAAGTATAGAACATTGGTAACACCATAATTCACAGTTCATTAAACTTCCTAAACGTCACCATATCAAAATGTTACGCTACTGCCATCTCCTAGAACTCCGCACAAATGCCATTTGACATTACTTTTCAACCAAGACTAGTCGAAATCAATTAGAATAAGACCCCTGTTGTTGCCTTGCTGTTATAACTTTATAAAAAAATTAATGTTTGTCTTCACCAGTGTACTTTATATCTACTGTTATTGTTTATTTTTTTGAGATCTTCATCTTGATTTTCCTTCATGTTTTACTTGCTCTTAATGATTTTCATTTTAGCTATTCCCATATTCAATATTCTTCGCATAATTTTCTACAGTCCCCTTCTAATTTGATCTCTCTCCTCTGTACTCCTTCATTCATTGTTATAAAGCTTCATGAATGCACACTTTAAATAGCGTTAGGAAAAGCAATATCCATCCCCGTTGGAATCCTTTGCTTCGTGTAACAACAACAAATAAACAGAAACTTATTTATTACAATATAATTACCTTTCATTTGGATGCACTTGCACCACTGACGTGGAAATTTTCTGATTTTTCGCATCCACTCCAAAACAATTCATGCAAATGGTAATCTGAAGGTGAAAGGAAGATTCGGATAGTTTACGACTATGCAAGACAGAAAATTACTATGTAGTTTCATGTATGGTTTTTGTAGTTGTAGCTGTAATGTTGTCTTAAGGAAAACATACAGACATTTGACTTTTCTTCCTTTCATTTTTGATGGCAGTATTCCTCCCTTTACCACTTAGAAGAATTGAGTAATAATCTGGTTTATTGTAGGATGACTTTAGTCCTCCTGTTTTTCATACGCAGGGCGTTTACTTTTTCTTTAATTGAACAGTTGCAGCTCGTAGCACATGAAATTCTTTTTCGATACAAATTCTTCTTTCGCCGACATTTTGAGTCCTTGAGAACTAGGCGAAACCGTTCCACGATTCCAACTGAATCAAGGCGCAAAGCAACCGATTTTACGTTATATGTTCCATCCCTGCATCCCTGATTAGAACACAACAAAACTTGACGGAATAGTGTTTTTCCACGATAGAAGGGATCGGTATCTTAGACAAATGCTTTATGTTGATGTCCAGGTTCATAGCTAATTCTTGCTCTAGAACACTTCTGCTTCTTTGGTATAATAGAGCAATTTCGGAGAAACTACGTCTCCTGTTATCACTTAAATTAAAACTAGAGATTACTCAAAAGTGCACTATTGCAGTGAATCGAAAAACGCTGTTAATTTTTATGGTAGCATTCTGGTTAGCACTTTCGTAAACACTTATGTCCCATTTCTCTTTTTTCCTTTTCTGTACTGAAGTATATACACACTAACGAAAAATTATGTTTTTATTTAAGGATAAGTAAAATGTTTTGAATATGTTGTGCGTCTTTGACATGATTAATTCAAATTTCAAGGTGGAATGGAAACCTACGACAAATAAATTACAAAAGACTCAGATAACCAGATTACTCTTGTTTACAATAAGATGAAAAATCGATAATAAATTCCGCACATTTTGCGGATCAATAATTGTTAACAACAATATTTCATATTAATCTGCATCGCATTAGAATTTTAAATCGCACGTAATTACCGGTTGCCAAAAAATGTCACGTCACCCGTTATCTCGCGGTGTTTGTGTTGTCCTAAAGTTACAGAAAAGAATTGTGATTTTTACTAAATCACATTTTATAATATATAGAATGACTTTAATTTTTGAACTTGACAATTTTAAGGAGACGAATGCCAGCTCACTATCCGAAGCCAATTTAGAAACAACCATAATATCTCGTTTATAACAAACAATTTAAGTGTTGAACGTTTTATTTATTTTCAGCTGTTTGAGAAAACTTTAATAAGAAAACAATTCGGGAAAAGGAAAGATCAAAAAATTTCTAAAGTATTTTTGGCATAACAGTTCTTGTCCTTCCTATAAGTATTGATTGAGCTTAAACTTAAAAACATGTAAAAATATATTGTTACTCATAGCTTTAAGTAATTACGTATCGATATATTTACGAGCAATATTCAGCTTCAGTAGATTGCGTTTAGGAATTTCCATACAGTGTGTTCTCATAAATGTATATTCTTGGTAATCTGTTTTGCATAACGCATTGATTTTCCCAAACCATTTTACCCATGATTCGTGCTAGCTATTATATGATGTGAGACTAGTTTTTATTGATTACAAGTAAAATAATATTCTTATTTTTAGAATTTGGTTGTTACATAATGTATAGATCACAGAAAAACTGTTTTAAGAAATTTTCCCATTAAAAATTCAACGTGGACTTTTAAGCTTCTGAAGGTGAATTTTATACAAGGTTATCTACTAATGAAAAGAATAAAGTACTTAAAAGTATGAGATGTTTTGAGTACCTACTTATTTTTGAAAATTTGTAAATATCCTTTGTCAAAGTTTAAGGAGTAATTTTCTCGCTCATTTTCATAATAAGAATAGAATTTAAAAATAAAGTAAAATGAAATTCGTTTTGATCCAGTGAACTTGGTACGGTAATTAATTTTATTCCTTAATTTACTGCAAGTAATCTTATTTTGAGAAAGACTTTTATTTCATTTTTATCGACGAATGTCATATCAGGACCTTATCTCAATAAAACTGCTTAGATATACGTGCATAAATACATATTACAAAATTACGTGCATACAGAATATGTAATTCCTTAACCCGAATAAACACTTGTAATTATGAAAAAAAATTGGACCTTGAGTTGTCAGTTAAAACAACAAATACGACTTATGCAATTCGTGTAGAAACCCACCCAATTGAATCAAGTTTCATTTTGATAGCCGAATATAAAATATTAATCAATTTTATGTAGATTTATGTAAATTGTTACTATTTATTTAAAATACTTAACTTCGCAGTTACCTATGAAAATTGTGAGCGTCCCTACAGGCACTTTTTTATTGGACTTCCTAAACAAGAATTTTTCAAAAAGGAGTCTAATCTGTTAGGTCACATGACTATTCCACTAATTCCACCATTCCTTTGTTATAATTACTGGTTATCTAAGTTTGGTGAAAAGTACTTTAGTAATGAGTAACTTAAAGCAAGTTGTCTTCTCCGTGACTTCCGATAGCACCCGCCTTTTATTCTTCTGTCCTTCCGCCGACGTTTCGTTCTTCGTTACAGAAGAACTTCTTCCGGACTTCTCGTTGCTGCCACGTTGTAGAGACTGTGTCTGTTTCTACGAAGTGGAGAAGACAGATAACGACCGCTACAAGTCTACTTAAAGCAAGTTATTTTACAAATATTTCTTTGACTAATAAATAATCACCTCTTACGTATCCAATCATGATATAGATCGTCACTTTTTCAATTATACTCATCAAAATTTTTCTTTTATACAGCAATGAAAGATATACCAACGAAACATTAAGGCCTATGGCAGCTTGCAATCTTCATACGTTACAAGGAGGCTAATTTTAATTAGGCACTTTAAGATTGTTTTCCAAATTCTTCTTGAGGTCATTTTTTACTGACCCGGTTCTACTTGCAAACAGATGTGTATAGTCATATGTAAAATGAAAGCCTTAAAGGAGCAGAAGTTAATGCGATGGAAGTATCAGGCTGCCAGCTTTGAGTTTGAACCCGAAAACAATAATTGGTTCACGTTCGACTTGCTAGCCAATCCTCTTCCCAAGGCTGATAAATAGCATACTGAAATAAATTGTAGGTCTATCGTCAAACTAGCCACTCGACCATTCTAGGCCCATTAAAACCAAAGACTAGAGAATTGGATAGGTACGAAAGCCAAGAGGTCAAAGCTCGTCGCACAACTTTTAAAATCGTTTAAATGTTGACGTTTTGCTGTAATTGACATCTTCTTTGAGTTCAAACAAGAAAGTGCCTTAATTGCCAATATCAACATCTACCTATTAAGACGTGTTTTTTATTAGAAGAATAATAATTCGCGAGGAACCCAGTCTTGAATCACGTACAAATTATTGTGTTACTTAAAATCAAATTGCAATTCTTAAACAAAACCCATTATTTAAAACTTTAATAAATTTGAAATAGTCTAATAGGAAATTCTGCATTTTGTAAAATAATTTCATCAAATTATAAAATAAATAAAATAGAGAATCCTGTTTGTGATTCTGACATTAATTTCGCAATACAGATTTCACTTGCCAGACGTTTTCGGAAATGTATGTATTATTTATTGTAGTAAGACGCGGCATAAAACATTTTAATCCGGCGTTAGATTAACTCAGATTAAATTCAGGAATTGTAAAGGTGTTTAGCATATGCGTAACAGTAACGCCACCATTGATCATCGGAATCGGTGATACCGCTTCGGCCGAATGCGCTGATGTACTATCGAACAATAAAAAAAAAATACATGCACAAGATAGTCTGTATGTATTTAACGTAAAAAAAAATTACGTGATGAAATCATATTGAGATGAGTAAACAGTTTTTATCAATTCAGAGCAAAGCAGTAATCGATTAATTTATTTGTTTGATCGCCTTATTATCTAGTTATTTTGTAATACCGTAATACCTGTTAAATATTACGCCTTGAAAAATTAACATTGCGACACTTGTTTTCCTTAAATATGTACAGAATGTATTTACCTACGCCAAGAATATTTTAACAAGAAAAAAATATTAACTGTTATTGTGTTCGTTGCGCTAAAGTAAATATTTAAACATTCAAAACAGATAATCACTTTTTAGAAATTACTTCTAATCATTAATTAATTAAAAGCCTGATATCTTATTTCCTTGAATTGCAACCTAGTATTTACTTATATACATGCAAACTGTGTTTGTTAAAACCTTTACGCAAGTACAGTGTGATTATTAATGATTGAAGATACTTTGAATTTGGCGCCATAATTTTTAGTGTATGTCACGTTTTAAATGTGGCTACGATGAGCAAATATTGTTAATTCAAGGTCTACAAGTTATTTTGTTTGTTTTCTCGCGATCGATTCTTATATCCGAAAAAAGAAAAATGACAAAGGTTAGTGATAGAACCAGGTGTTGCCAAATTGGTCTGGCGGTAAATTCAAATCATCCTGTCGTTAAAAATCACACAGTATATTATTTACCCATATACTATATGCGGTGTATATTATTACTATTTTTTATTTCAAATATCTTCGGATACTCTTCGGAGATATTATTAACACTTTTACACAAATACGAATAAAACTGTAACTGAGATGGAAGGAATCAGGAAAATTACTAACATTATGCTTTCTCGCTTCAGGAATACACGAAAATATATCCTGCTGAGTATGTTAGACATCAAAAATAAGTGTATTTTGAGTGAATTTATAATTTAATAGCGCTGTTTTGATTAGAACTTGTATGTTTTCTAAATAAAGATGATAATTTGTAATACGTTCAAGATATAAGATCATCTTAAACTGACAAAATATTGGCCAATGTTGGTGGCTTCGAAAAACATAATATCTGAAAACTATAATTTCTTTCTCATTCTAAATGTTTTGGTGAAATTCAAATTCATCTTTCAT
The DNA here is from genome assembly GCA_033060865.1 of Dorcus hopei. Taxonomy (NCBI): domain Eukaryota; kingdom Metazoa; phylum Arthropoda; class Insecta; order Coleoptera; family Lucanidae; genus Dorcus; species Dorcus hopei. The sequence continues at coordinate 53,486,782 of CM065419.1, forward strand.
TTTATTTTTTGAAAGCTCTTAAAGCTCTTTATTCAAAGTAGGAAAAATTTTCCAAAAAACTAGACCACGTAAAGTTCTCGCCTTTCTTCTTCTTCTTTTTCTTCTCCTATATACTTTTGCCCATCGGCGTCGAATCTCGGACTGCTTTTATCTCTTTCTATTCTGAGGTAATGTTTTCATGTCATGTGGTGTTTTCCTCTTTTCTTTCCTGATTCTACTATTTGTTGCATCTTTTTTTTTTCCTTCTTTAATCTGTTTGATTACAAACAGTACTTTCCCGGTTCATCTGTGTATGTCGTACCAATTTAATTACCTTTCTTATTGTCGATTCCTCTCCTCATCTCTTTTATATTTTTATTGGTACTCTAGCCCACTTAGCCTTACTTGCTGTTTTTTTAATGTTTCATTAATGCGGCTTCTTTATTATTTTCGTGTTTTTTTTTTTTCTGAAGGACTCAGTTTTCATTGGCATATTTAATCAACTGTGTTATACGTTTGTAATTTTACTTCCCTGTTCTTTTTGCCTGTTATCATTTTATTCAGTGTATTTCTCTGTTTATTACTTCCTCTTCGGCAACGTTTAAGCTTCCCGTTACACTTACCATTTCTATGTATAGTTTACTTTACATCTAATACCTATCACTTGACTTTTTTCTCTCCTTCCATTTATGTATTCCCATTACGACGTAATCTTGAAGTCAGAAAATTGAAAATTATTTTCTTCATCTTAATTAATATAGAGCTTATTGAAATTAGCTAAAAATTTGACAAAAATGAAATATCTACAGATGACTTCTTTACTATCTTTACTATACGTCGATCGTATAAATCTAAGTCAAGAAAATAAACAATGAAATGACGTGATATGACAAAATCCGCAAGGCTGTTTCACAAAAGTAAGAAGGAGATAGCTATATAAAAGTACTTTGACTTACCGATCGATCGATCGGCATATACTCGTATTGGAAACATGAACTGTATTTATTATTAAAAGATAAAGAGAGATGCAGTCTGGGGTACTTGATAATGAACTGTACAGAAAAGAAAATTCGTATTAGTCTAATCCTCTTGAATTTGTTCAATTTTGTCACTGCCATTTTAAAATTGTTGAAAATTGTATAATCTGAATTAATTTGTTACTTACAAATCAGTGTATAATATGAATGCACACGAATTTTCTTTTCATTCAGTTAATGAGTACATAATTAATGTGATTATATTTTGATGTATTTGTCAAACTGACAAACTGATAAAAGTATCATATCTTGAAAAGTCCATGAATGGAGAAGTTAATGCTGTGCAAAAATTAAGTTAGTTAACAATATCGTCGAAAAACAATTAAATTTAAGGATTTTTATTAATATATACACCGTTTTTGATATGTACATATACATTAATTAATATTTCTTAAAAAGCATCGTCCCCCAAATTAAACTTTACGAAGCCACTGGTGAAGAACGGAACATCTTAAAAATACAAGAAACGTGTGACATTACACAATAAATAAATAATTTGGCAAACATAGAAAAAAAATGAAAAAGCAAAGAACTGTCCAAAATACCCTGAAATAACACAGCAATTAAATTGGCGCCCAAAGTGACGATTTAACATTTAACATATGGACTGTGAACGAAGATTTAAAAAGAAGACTAACTGAATTTTGAAGAAGATGTGACTCTGATGGATCGAATATCAAATGAAAAAATACGAACGAAGATACGTAGAAGTGGTTTGGTATGAGAGATTACCAAATTAATTTACTGTACGAATGGGCTTCGCATGGAAAGAGAAGACAAGGAAGACCCAGAAAGCGAAGGAAGCAACAGGATGATTGGAAAAATAGGGTCGTTAAAAATGATTAAAGAATTAATCAATTTACAAGGTCTCGTCGTGATCCTTTTTTTCTTCTAGTTACCACGACGAGAGTGACAGATTCGATTTCATCTATGGCTTAATTCAAACTTTATAAAATTGTTTACTGAGAAATAAATAAACTATTTACACTTCTTCTCTTCATTCTTTTACAAAAATTTTAGTCCAACCATAAAAGATCCAAGTAGCAATTTCTTTGCTTGTACGTTTCTGGTTTGAGTTTAAGGTAGCCAGAAATTGCTCTCAATGCCCCTTTTCTATGGAATAAGATTTTAGCCCTTTCCCCAAAATTCTTAAAATTACGTCTCTTCTCCTTTTGTATTTTCTTTCTTTCATATCAGTTTTTATTGAAAATGAAATAAAAAGAATATAAATACATATATATTCAAAATAAATAGAAGCAATTACAAATTCAGATAAGAAATTTACAAAATGAATATAATATTAATGATTTAGACAATTCATTAATAATGAAAATATTACTTAGGCAAGTGTAAAAATGTAAATGTAATTAAAGATAATTTTATACGGAGAAGAAATGGCATTCTGTTCATCAAATAATGCAGTTGTTGGTTCCTAATAACATAATTAATTGGCAAATAAATTAATGTTCGCTCGCCAAATCATGGTACCAGATGCAGAAATATAGTCGGAACTTGGAAATACTATTTCTGCACCTAATTTATAGAGGAATATGTTAGCATACTTTATGGATATCCTCTATGTTCGATTTAAAAAAAAATTTAGGAGACGAGTTAAACGTAAGTGTGAAAAATTGATGGAAATTGATTTCATTCAAACGATAATTAGAAAGTCTCTTGTAACTTTATTAAATCCTTATTAAAGCTATCTCGTTTTATAAATAGGTAAACAGAATGCTTTTTAAAATAGGGCGAAATTCATTGTAACTTTTCACGTTTCGCAGCGTCAAGTAAATAAATAATATAATAATTTAATGTTTTATTGGTTTTATTTACATACATTTACAATGCGGAGGAAAATACCTAAAGTCAAATATAAAACACAGAAGATTCAGTTACTTTTCTGTGCAATTTACGGATTACGGTAACCATAAAGACTATCACCCCAATTCTGTAACTCATAACAATATTGCTAAGTTAACAATATTGTTAAGTTTGACCAATCAGGGCTTAGATACAACGGATTTCTATGTACTGATTGGTCAAAATATCTCACTTAACAATATTGTTAACTTAGCAATGTTGTTATGAGTTACAGAATTGGGGTAATTAACGTGCCTTTTAAAAGAAAACACAACGCACACACTCACTGACAGAAAATATCTACTTTATTTCTTTATATGATGCGATTTGAAATTATTTAATCTCAGTTTTTTATAATCAGCTGCCATCCATGTACATATATTTCAACTGATTAAACATGAAATTAAAGATAAATTATATTAATTCCAAGAAATTCATAAATGAAGTGTCTAGTAAATAAGTGATTTCACAGTTCTCTCTCGTAGAAAATTAGAAATTAAGTTTCATTGATCACATCTTTATTCTTCCTGGAATAAACAGAATGGAGATCTCAAGACATTCATTTTAAATATTTAAGTTTAGAATTGACGATAATTACTTTAGAATTCACTAATTGATTAATGGAGAATTTGCGTAAAAGTGTAAAATCATATTCGCACAACTTCAGCACATGAGAATGCAAGAAGGATAATGGGGCAGTAAGTAAGGGGTGGGAAGACATGTGGCACATGCGGGTGTGAGGGTGAATACATTAAAGTCTATATCAAGAAGTGACCACTGGCCACCCCGTCAGTCACGATTCGGCATTCCGTTCCTCCTGTGCTGAAAATGTTCCGAAATGCTTCGGAAAGTGGCGAGACGAAAGACGGAGTTAATTGTTCGGTTCGTCGTTAACGAAAATGTGTTCTACTTAAAATTTAATTACGAATTTACACGGAGCGTTGCCGTTAATTTTTTTTTTCCGCGATGACTTGAATACTATTAATAAATAAATAATTCATTAGCATTTTGACGGAAAATACAGGTGCGCTCGTCACAAATTAAAAACGAAATCGCAGTGAGCGAAGAGATGGGGCAATTCTTGAAACTTACAAAACTCCTGGAAATATTGTTGTATTATTTAATGTGTCAATTTGAGTAAAGTATGTTTAAATTTTGTAAGCGGTAGTGATGAACTCGAGTGATCTTTACATGTTTGTATCCATGATTCTAGTCAGCGCTTTAATATATTTAATTATATGTTACACCTTGTTGTTCTTAATATAAAAAAAAAATTATCTCGTAATGATACAGTCGGATAGAGCAACGCCGTGTATGTACCACGTGCACGCTCTGAGAAACTAGACGAACAGATCCATAATTAATTTTATTATTCTGAAATATATATCATATCTTATCGGCTGGTCTTTTTAAATATTAACTTGTAAAGTATCTGCCTTACCTATTTAATTATCAGTTACACTTACATATACACCGACGCTTTTTAATATTCAACGTTTAAAAATCGCCGATGATGTCGCCGATGTTATCGAATTCGATGCACCCCAACAGTTATCTGAAGAACATTTTTGAGAATATCAACAATAACAATTCGCACATATACTCAGGTTAGTAAATTCTTCTTTAATACGACATTTACTTCTTCAAATACGGTATGTTGGTAGCGTTTCCGCTAATTAAAATGTGGCTTTTAATTGTTGTGTAATTTGAACAGTTTTGAATGAACCTTCTATTTTCAAACAATTTTTGGAAATGCTTGAAAAGTGAGTTTCGTTTAAATGTTTATCGGAAACATTCGAGATGATCCAAAACCGTTTTCGCTGAGATTCCGAGAGTTTGAATTAAAATGCATTTTTCTAAATCAAATTAGCAACGTCATGAAAATTTCACGACAACAAAATTAAGAGCCTAATAATTCTGCTTAATGTTTGTTGCACATTTCGTCATTTCCTGAATCGCTTAGTGAATGAAGTTACTGCTAAAAATAAATTGTTATTATTATTATGAACAGCAGTATCCAAATTTCTTATTGAACATAAACTTCAAACATTTATAATAATAATAAAAGAATGTAATGATACCGAGTCATCATTATTCATGTAAATTTAAAAGTTTATTTACGTACTAATTTTTAAAAGGAGCTGTTTGTGTGTTAGGTTGAGAAGGAAGAAAATCCTTTTCCCAAGTACAGAAAAGAACTTTTCAATTAGGTTTCAACGAAATATAAATTTGAGCCTTTCATTTACAAATTTTGATCAATTTATTTAGATTACTGCATTACCAATGGAAGTATTAATCTTACTTTTCCGCACGTGTTAAGAAAAGTTCATTTTTCATTAACACAAATAAAAATGGCAAACCGAATTGAAGAAAATTTATTTTTAATAATCATACATTGTTTTTCTTGTTTGGAAATCGCTCTCCTGTTCTTACGAACGTTATTTGTATGCTTTTAGTATACTGCTTGCCGAAAGTAATCGACCGAAAAACAAAACTAAATCTTATTGAAACACTTCTTAAGACCACGACTTTATTTTAGTGCTTTAATACATTTGGCAGGCAGTATACAAATTAGACCGAATTTAAATTTTAAACTCACGTCCTATTTGATTTTCAATTCTTCATTTATATTATTAAGGAGGTGAGTAGATGGATATTCAAGCAATATTAAGTTGAGGACTCGACTCATCATTACTTCTTCCTTTTTGCTTTTGATTTTAGAACTTACGATCAGAAATATTTAGAAATAAGTCTTATTTCTGCGAAATCAAAAAATATAGAAGGATTATAAGACCACGAGATGAATACACGTTTTCTAGGACCACATCGGAGAATTCCAAACATTCAAATAGGTAATACTCATGATAGTTAAAAAAAATCATAATTTAGATGCACACATCAGAAGAGTCCATACAATTCTTTCTAGTATGCAATGGAGTCCGCTTATAGTGAGTGACATTCAAAGTCTTACTAAAGGACGACGTCATAAGTGGAATTTATATGAAAAATAAACCACTGGGTACAACTATGTTTTAAGGAGTGGTTTGTCACTAATATGAAAATCAGGGAAGTTGAGCTCTGCGTCATCAATCACCGAAGTAACAACCGACAAATATTTCAGTATTATTTCTTTGTTAACGTTGTACGAGAAAAAAGGATGGAGTTATGCTTCTTATGTCTGATGATGCAACACCAGACGCAGAGCTCTTCTCTTATGAAAAACTCTATATATGCGGAGTCATGCTAAGCGAATTCCACTGTATTTTAATAATTGCCAAGAAGAAATTGTTAGTTTCTGATGTGTGTTCTTTAGTTTAATATTCATTCATTTTATCATGTATTTAAAATTTCAAAACAATTTCCTCGTTTTATTCTACAGGCTGTTTCACTTAAGGTGTCCCAAACGGAAAAAGTTCATGCAAACATAATATGTCCGATTCGTTATCGTTAACATTTGGGAGCACATGAAACAAATATTTTACAGCGTTCCCATCCGTACCCATACAATTACTGCTGATTCAATTAGGAACACTCCTGAAATAATAGCAAGAAGTTATCAATCCTATACCCGTCGATGTAACTGCTGGGTTCGTGCACAAGGAGCACAATTTGAACATTTACTTTGACTTTGTTTTTTTCGCTTTTATTATAATTTATTTATTTATAAATTTGTAAAATTGTTAAACTTTCAGAAAATCTTAATTTTTTTATCGATAGCGACAACGCTTGGAATAACATTCTGTACGACCTCTTTCCGTTTGGCACACCTTAAGTGAAACAGCCTGTATACATCACACTTTCCTGTCGAAAATTTCAAACATTACAATAAGTATTACATATAAAACGCACATCGCTAGTACGTTTTAATCACTAAACAAGATTAAATAAAATACACTAATTCACATATGAGGTTTGTTCCATCAGCAATTTCTGATTGGTTCGAAACCGTGACGCAGTTAAAATCGGTCATTACTTCGATGAGCAACTGTTTTTGTTTTGGTCTGCTGATGGAACAAACCCCCATTGTAGACTTGTTTCGCGAGTAGCCAATCATGAACAACTTTTTTAGGCGGGAATTTTAATTTACTCCTGATTTACTAACGCGATATGGAAGTAATATCGTATTAGTTACGCCAATCCTATCAACTTAGATACGCTAATTACGACGGTTTATATACTGAATTATTTGTTTACGTAACAATATTTAAGCTACTCTATTGATTGTATGTACGTCACTTCCCTAAGCAGTCATCTAAAAATATTATTAGACTAATAACGCTGGATTTCACAAACGTCACTTAACTTTAATCATCGATTAAGAATAATCGTTCCTATACCTTCAACACATGTAACCATGGCAACGTTTACTTTTAACGGATGATTAAATTTAAGTAACGTTTGTGAAATCCGCTATTTGGGTCGAGATATGCATCTCCTATTAAACTTATTCGACGAATAATTTGATTTTTCTGAATTGTTTCCATTCGTCTAATAACTATTAGCCAGGTTTCCAGTCCTGTCTGGTCCCTGGAAGCTTCGGTGTCCTCATGTATTTTAAGGACTACTTATCTGCTTGACAATGTCTTTTTAAGACGAAACCGCGGTTGCTTTTCACAATAAAATTTTTTTGTGTATCATTGGTACAGCCGTTTCTTTTCAAGTTAAAATTTTGATACAAATAACATGGAGATACTTAACAACTATTAGCCAGTTTATTAAGCGATGGATATCTCCGCCCTATTTTTTTAAATATTTAAATAAACGGTTAAAAATTCATAATGCAAATTCTCTTCCTCAATGACACGCATCATATATGACAGGGATGTATAAAAAGAATCGATCGTCGGGTGTAACACAAACTCGATTAATTCATGAACCCAAGGAACGTGCTCGTCCATGATTTAAAACTGATTAAAACGATGCAATTAAATAAGTTGAATCGGTTAATGTATCAATGAAAAATGGACATTCGAAACTGGCGAGGAATGCATCCGCATTCCACACTTGAATTTTTTTTATACTCGACTGAATTTGCAACTAATTTGTATTACTGCAATGATTAGATTCCACTATTACGATGTAAACAAAAGGAAAAGTTAGGTATTCAATCCATGCATTTTGTTAAGCTTCTCTGTGGATACTTCGAAAAATATTAAAGTGCCCACAATTTGTGTGACAAAGAAATTAAAAAGTTAACATTTCATATTCGTACTAATAACGGGGTCTCGATTTAGTTGAACGCGACTGTACCTATGCTATTTTTGGCTTACACTTGAGGCTCATCATTTTAATCTACGAATGTACTTATGTTTATTTCTAAGACTGACGTTGCTTGTTTTGTACAACTTAAAACATTTCTGAAGATTTGTTTAACTAAGGAAAACAGTGACAGTAACTTTTTTTAAAAAACATTACCAGAATTAAATAATAAACAGACAAGCAAATATGAGAAAAATAAAGTTTTGATAAAAGTTCCTTGATTAATTCAAACTGATATAAAATTGTCTCTTGGAAGAATGAATAATTTTGAATGTAATTTCGCTTCAATTCAAAATAATTACTTTCGAAGTCAAAGTGTTGAAAATGATTTAAAGTAATTTTCAATTGGAATCTTGTCGAAACCAGTTACATATCAGATACAGCTATCGTTACAATCATTATCAAAACATTGTCACTTGGAAACTCAACACTGCCTACATCCGTTGTGTTATTGTAACAAATCTGATAGTGTGCTCGAAAAAGTCTCAAGATTTTTAATGTCACAAGATTGTAAAATGTGCTGAGAAACTTCTTGAGAAAATTTTAAAAAAAGAAGATAGGAAATAGGTGCTTAATCTTTTTGATGTTATCAAATAGAATACCACTAAAAGTGAATTGTTAATGTTCAAATGTAAAAGTCACTGTTCAAGTTCCAAATGAAATTAATCATTTTAGAACAAAAAAAAACTGTCCGGAGATAAGGAGATGCTTTATTCAAATCGCATTGTAGATCAAAAAATGACGTACTTAAGCAAATGACGCGTTAATATTGAAAGCGATAAATTATGCGTCATTTTTCAAAAGAATTAACGCAGATATAAATAATCGGTAGAGAAAATGTGCCGTTAAACGTGTTGTGCCTTATCAGACCATATAATCGATTAAAACAATTAAATGATAAAAAACATGAATAATCATACCGAGATAATAAAAAATAATTAACGTATTAACAAATTTGAAAGGTAATTATCTTTCTAATTAGACGGAACGAAATTTACGAGCGAGTTCAATTTTATTAATACGTCCGGACCATGTGACGCTATTTTTGTGATCTTTATTAGAACAAAATGGCACCCCAATCAATTTCGTATCGTAGTTGTATTAATTATAGAACTGCATCTGATGGGCGGTTAATCAAAAAAAAAATCTTACAATAAATTGTGCGGCCAATTATCGACGATTATTGCTGTTTACAGATCATTAATTTTTTGTATTAGTCACCGGGGACATAATTCGAGAAATTATTAATTTGCTAAAAGCAATCGCCGGAGTATTTTACACATCTCGGACCAGTTTCGGTATAAATTCGGCGGCATTAATTAAGGAACAGGGCTTATCTTAATTATCCTGCATTAAAATTATGTGAAACAAATGTTTCGGCTCTCCGAAATTATTTTTAATATTCCATTTAGAGTTGGCCCGTTTCTTCCTTATCAATTTAAATGCATATTTAAGTTATGCAAATTAAATATAAACAATTATAATATTTTAAACAAACTCATTTGCATTTACCGGGAATTATAATTTTTTAATTATATATTATGTGAACTTGCATTAATTGTTGCTGCTTTCTGAAAGGATTTATTATATTTACATAACCACAAAAATAAAATTTAATAATCTTGTTAAAAAATTTTAACAAGATAATTTGTAAATTTTTGGTTAGTCATATGAATTTATTTCACTCGGGTTATGGACCTTCGCCATAAGAAATATTACATAAAGAGGAAACATAAGTTAGTTCATTTACATTCATAATTATTCAAAGTATATTAATTCATATATTGTTTTACTTTATGTTATTTAAGCAGCTTTTGAGTATCCTATAGTATACCTGAATACGTTATGTATCTTGTCACAATTGCAATCCAATCCTTAAAATACATGCAAAAATAAAATAATAATTACTTAAGTACCTACAACAGAAAATTTTATAACCTAGACATTTTTAAATCACTCTACAACGACGTTTCGCTGTCCGTTGATAGGTATTGTCAAGATCAAGATGCTATTTAATCTCGCAGAAGCTAGCTAAGTTTCATGTCAAAGTAATTTGTCAAATCAATTTTATTATTATATTGTTTACATTTACATTCATTTTAACAAGCCATTTCAATGCCTCGAAAGCAGAAAAATATTTTAAATGCCAAAATGTTACGAAATTTCTAACTAGGACACTGTTGCCGGTCGTACTTTTCACGAGGCAACATCGCCAGTGGTCTTTTAATTTGTGAACAGAGTTTACGCATAGCGAAACGTCGATTATAGAGCGTTTTAAAAGGTGCCCCAAAAATTATTTATTTATAATATTTAGTACAATTGTAAAGTTGAAATTAGTATTAAAACGTATAGTACAAAGCATCGCAGTTTTTTTTTTATTAATAAATACTTGAGTGTTATTAGTAATTTGTTTTCTAATCAGTTTCCGATTTTTGTCAACAGAAATAACCAACTAAAATTTAAGTCGTAATGTTTACTGGAAATGTGTAATTTTGTTGTTGTAATTGGTGGATTTATCATCAAATTTAGATAAAAGTTATCGATTCGTAGTTTAAATGTACACAGAGGAATTTTTATTAAATTTTATTAATCATTTTATTAATATTGATTACCATCGCTTTTATCTGTACTTAATACGAAATCGATTACCAAATTTAATAAACAAATAATAAAAGGCGGACTTTATGCTTTGGACCGCTTCGCCTGTAACATAAGCACCGGTGCGATGGCTTGCTTGTTTTAGACCTTATCTCTGTAGATTTCTGAAAAACTTTTTTTCTCAATAACTTTACAACAAATCAGAGACGATAGGCATCTTTAAATGTTAGACACTAGTGCTGTTTTGATACGTCCGTTTGTTGTCGATACATCAAAAAGTGTTTGGCCGCATTGTTTACTTCAAGATCGTTAACATTAGTTTTAAAGTTGTTTGCTAATCCAATTTATAAACCTATGAATGTAGAAATAAGTTTCTCAAAAGCTTAATATAACCATGTTTTAATTATCGTAAGAAGTATACTTACTTAGTCATCACGAACTACATATATGATTGAAATGTTTTGCAAGAATTATATACAGGGTGATTCTTGAATAGACCGACAAAGAGAAAGTGGTGAAGGAATAGACATCACAGAACATGAACCAAGAAAACTTAACCCCAAAACGACGGTACGTCATGACAGTGTTTGATCATTTTTATAAGAAGTCTTTTCTTTTGTCAGTACTTTATCGTCTGGTCTATTCAAGAATGACCCTGTATAAATAGAATAAATAAAAGAAGTAATTATCCTTCATTATGTAAATATCCTTGTCAATTAACGTCTACATGTCCATATATTACCTGCTTAAGCTCATTTGTATCTTCATAACATTAAAATAAATTATGTAAATAATTTGGAATTTGTTAATTAGTGATTTTGTTAAAGTATTATTCAATTAAAAAAAAGGCTTTATTATACATATTTCAATGAACAGAACGAATATCCGTCGAGTTTCGCCTTAATTCCGTTTTCACCTGAACCAGGAGAATTTCCGAGAACGTTTCATTATTAAAAAATCGAATCACGGAATACACACACACACCTGCGTCGTATTTTTTTTTCTTCTTCTCCTTCTGCCCATAAATATTAGGCGCGTGTGTTTGATATTTTCAAATGTCAACGGATGCATTGCTGTATTGTGCCGGGCTAATTGCCTGCTGAATTTTTGAATGTTCTGCGGTATCCTTGGAAAATGCATTCGGTAGATGAGGTTTTAAACATTCATACGTCGTATATTCATATTTGGTGCTGAGCATGCGATATGCCATCAAATATAAATGAGCTCTCTCTTCATGCAAATGTCAAAAGCGGGGAAAGCTGCGGCCGCTTCCTTTTGCGTAGATTTGAGAACCGCGTTGTAATCACGGCTGGTGAATATTTATGTGGAAGTCTCAGAAAGTTTCCATTCGATGGAAAAATTCACACTTTATTAATTGCCCTCCTTTATCATTTGGTAAAGTCATCGTCCTGTCAAAATTAGTTACAATAACAACGTTAGTTTTATTCATTTGCATTTAAAATTTAATTTTATTCAGACCTTAAGCTACAAAACATTATTTTTAAACATAATCTCCTTCCCTTTCGAAACAATTTGAAATTTTTTTTGTGTTTTACTTCCAGTGAGTAAAACCTTGATCCTTTTTAAACTTTTTTTCATTGGACCAAATCCGATGGGGCTAAATCGGGATTAAGTGACCATCCGAGATTCTGGATTGTTTCAACTGTGGGGCTTCGCATCGTCATGGTGTAAGATAATAGCTAACCATACACTAGCATACATTCCCGCCGTAAAGTGCAATCGTGAAGGAAATAATGTGTGTTAGCCAACATTCTTACTTCCTTCAGGAATCATGTTAGGGATGTTCCAATGTTCCTCACCAACACGATAGATACTTAGTTTCGTGTAAACTTGTTTATACCTTCACCGTTTCCAAGATTCAGTTTGTGTTAGTGGGTTAGAACAGGATTTGTTTCGTTTCAATTTCTTGAAGGGAAAAATTGTCGAAGGAAAGAATGACATGAATGAATAGGTAACCATACACCAGCATTACTTCATGTCATTCTTTTCTTCAACACTCTTTCCCTTCAAGAAATTGAAACGAAACAAATCCTGTTCTAACCCACTAACACAATAAAACAGGATTTGTTTCGTTTCAATTTCTTGAAGAGAAAGAGTGTCGAAGGAAAGAATGACATGAATGAATGCTGGTGTATAGTCACCTAAGGCTGGAGTATTTTCTTTTTGATGGATTCCTTAAGCTTTTTCAACGTCACCTCTCTATGCCTGGTGCAAAATATTCAACAAGAATGACGATCTTACAACACAGTTGCCATAACTTCCTTCGCAGATGTTTACACTTCAATTTTTTTTGGACGGAGTGACGCCATTTCCTTGATTGGTTTTTGATTTCTGAATGACACATAGATATCCATGTTTCATCTCCAATCACTACATGGTCGAAAAAAGATGATCCATGTTCTTCGAGAGAGACTTTAAGAGATCAGTGCAAAGCTCCATTCTTATTTTTTTTACATAAAGAAGTCAAAGAAGTTTCTAATGTTACACAGAATTTACCTATGTATTTCAAGTCTTTTGTGTAATATTGATAGGGTATCGACGTATATGAAAAGTTAAAATGTAACTAAATACATACAAAACTTATTTCTCAAGATGGTCATTCCGCATGTATATATTACTCTCACTTAGATATCATGGACACCAATATCTTTAAAAGCGCATGTTAGTGATACTGCATATCTATCTGTAAGTGCATTATTTATACGGATCCAGAAGTCTGCGGCCGCATGTCCAAGCGACTCGGGTAGTTTACCCCTTATGACTCCCTTAGGACTCTTGGCCCCATACTATTATTTTTCACCCTTAGCCGGGCTTTTGCATATATCCTGCTATATGACTCTTATTTGTTTGTTGAAATGTCCTTAGGAATCGTTTCGGCGTCACGTCTTAACGCCCCGCTCTTTGTTTCAGCCGAACAGCGACCCATCACGAGAATGGACAAAACTCCATCGACGCCACATTCACACGATGGTAAGTCTTCTTTTGATAATTGCTATATAATAAAAGGAACTACCGCAGACTGCGAATATAAGAAATGCAACCGTAAATTAGTAGGCGAGAGACGAAGAATAAACTTGAGGGAAATAAGAAAAAATTGCTTCCACTTTATTATACCTTAGGTGCCATAATTATCGCAGGAAATGTAAAAGTCTGACGCTCTTGCCTTTTTCAAGAAAACTTTTCGCATAAGAAACTGTAAGCTGAAGCGTATGCTAAAGAGCGTATAATTTTATTTCTTATTGAATGTTTAATAACAACTTTGCTCGACAGTTTTAACGAATCTTATTCTAATCTCATCTAAAATTGTTGTTACAATCAAATAACGAGAAGATGTTTTGGTAATTACATGACCAAATGCAAAAATAAATATAATACAGATATCACAGAAGCAATTATTTGATTTGTTACTCAGAAACGAACGGAATATAAAAGTATAAAAGATTGTAAAATGCAGGAAGTCTGTTTTGAATTATAAAAAGTTATTATCAGTTCCAGTTAAGTACGTCGGATTGATGTGCAATATTAAAGTTAATGTTCAATCGGGTTTTAAATTTACTTTGTACAAAAAACGGTGAATATAAAAGAATTAAATTGCAGAATTGTAATTTTTCAATCGATCAAATAATTAAAACGCATCAAAAGAAGAAAAAGGCAAACCGCCTTCATAAAACCTTTACGAACAAAATATAACAAGCCAATTAAACAAAAATCGTAAATTATTAAACATGACTTTTTCTAGTCATAAAATTAAATAATGACACACAGAAGTCGCGGTATCGTCACTAGATTAAAGGAACGAAACGGAGGATTCCCACAAAAGCAAAACAAAAAAAATATTTAGCTACCGTTCTTGTTAATGGTAATTTCATTATTTTTTACTTCCAACCACTTTGTTTTAATGCTGGAACCTCGCATCCTCAACAAGGTCGCTCTTAACGTCGAATTAATCTTATTTTCATCCATCTACTCTAATTATTTTATTCCCAAGGATAAGTAAGCCTATTACGGAACAAATTTCCTTAGTTCGGTTCCTTCGCGTTATCGGAACTTTCCGAGTGAATATTTTAATCGGTTCACCGTGGTGGCCACACACATTGTGCGTTTTAAGTGAATAGCATCGACAACAGAAGTCGACTAACAAGTCTTTATTGAAAAAGGAAAGGCATTTGTCCCAATAAAACCGTCCCCTAAGGAAATATTATGCGTACAAAAACCCTAAGTAGCGTTTAACCCTTTTTAATATCGGATATAGCACGTGGCGGGGTTTAACGCCACGTGTCCACGATTTTGTCGAATTAAAAAAACGTGATAATTTATGGGACTGTATCTGCAATCAGAATCATTAATTCTAATAATTATTTTTCCAATTTTCGTTATTTAAAAGCCATTGATATTATTTCCTGTAAATAATCACAGACAACGTTCCTAATGCAAGTTTAAAATAGTTAAAAAAATATTGCAAAAATTCATCTAAATTTTAAATTGCATTCCATGGCAGTTTAGTGTGAATTATAAAAATCTAAACAAACAATAATTCTAAAATAAGAAATTAAAAGCTTTGAATTAAACAAGAAACCATAAAGAAATGGGGTGTAATAATTTAAAACAATTTTGTTTTTATAGTCGTTTAAATTTATTCTTAATTTTTTTAATTTTTAATATCCCCCAGTGACTCTAGTGTCGTACATCCTACACTGGGTTAAAATGCATTCAAAATTAAACATTTCAAGAAATAGTAAAAAAAAATTTTGCCATGTAACAATATTATTATAATTAGTTTTTAAAATAAATATTCTATTTACTATTCATTTCTTGAATACTATGAACTCAGAAAATACTGAGAAAATGTTTATAATACCAAATAATAAAACATAAAGTTTTATTAGTTTTAAAAACATTTATAAGAATTTAATAAAGCATTGTTCCTTATTTGGGTGATAGTTGCATTGACTGAACAGTTCATTGAAGTGTTTGTCGAAATTTACAAAAGAGAAAAAATAGTAAAACGAGAAAATAATCGCTGCGGCTTGAAAAACTTTAACCTGCACTTTGGTAACACCCCGTACATTTCGGACAACTTTTTTGGCATTAAACATTCTAGAAACAATGCATAATATGACGATTGTAGTTTTGCATTTGTGAACTTCGTTTATTACGAAAGCCTAAGGTCATTTTTGCCTACGTTCTGGTAAAACCCTGCACCATTTTCCACAATTTTTCGGTATAATTGAGTCCTGCACTTATGAACGTCATCCCCAAACGCAGCTTGTTCGCCTTTAAACATTTTGGAAACGATTCAAAGCCTGGCGCGTGTGGCCTCATCAACTTATGATGTTTAAGGCCAGTTGGCCTGCACTTTGGTAACACCCTGTACATTTCGGACAACCTTTTTGGCATTAAACATTCTAGAAACGATGCATATGACGATTGTAGTTCTGCATTTGCGAACTTCGTTTATTACGATGTTCGCAAATGCCATTTTTGCCAACGTTTTGCTAACGCCCTATACTTTTCGGTATAAACACTTTATATGCGATTCCGAATCCTGGCTTATGTGGATTTTACCTTCTGAAGATGTGTAAGGTCATTTAGCATTATATTTTAGTGACATCCGAAGGTTTTGGAGAACTTTTCGACTTTTGGAAATAATGTGCACGACGATTCTAATACTGTATTTACGAAGTCCAAGACCGTTTTTGCCTGTGTTTTAGTAACGCCCTGTACATTTTGGATAACGCTTCAGGCCTTACGCTTATGATCATTAACTTTAAACAAACTTTTTTGGTTTTAGATGTTCTGCAAACGATGTATACTATATACTTAACGGTTCTAGCTCTATTTGTGGACTTCATCATAATACGAAGCCTAAGACCTTCTTTTCTTATACATCGGTAACACCCTGTACATTTTGGACGACACTTCAATGTAATTCAGATCCTTCTGCTTTCAACGTTTTGGAAACAATGTAGTCTTTCATTTTTGAAACATAAATTAGGCAAAGTTTAAACGTTGGTGGAAGTAACGAACATGATGAATCGAGTCCTGCATCTTTGGACTTATACGAAGTTTAAGATAACTCCTACCTACTTTTAGTTTCCAAAAAGTAAACAAAGTTATGTAAAATGTTGGACTTCTCCATCTTACGAGGTCTGAGATCATTTGAAACGTTTTGGAAACAATGTATATCACGAATAGAGTTCTGCATGTTTGAACTTCATCGACTTACGAAGTCTTTGTAAACAAAAAGTAGGCAAGTTTGAATTGGTTTGAATTGGTTTGAGTTGGAACCGCGTCACATTGACTTCTTCTACTGCCGACGTTTCGTTCTCCATTGCAGAAGAACTTAAGGTTGGTTAAGGATTCCGTTCGACCTCATCTACGGTACGTTTTAAAAATATGCGATTCTCCTTTCCCTTTGCTTTTCTCAAAATCTATTCGTTAAAAAAAAAAAAACATGCAAAACTTATTTCGGTGTCGATATCTACCGACAAGCCGAGTTTGGTGCTTCTTCATTAAAACAGCCGGTATAAAAAATGTAAAAAGTCTTTCCAAAAATCGTCTGCTGAAATTTACAAAAAAAAATAATAATAATGATAATAATAAAAAAGAAAATTAACATAAAATAAAATAATCCCTGAAGTTATTAAAATTTCCGGTTAGAAGGACGATTTGGAATGAAATTGAAATTCAAAATGACAAAGCCAAAAGACGGTCGGAACGTCGTTTGAAAAATGGAGTTCAAAACGTTGCCGCCGCCGTCTGTTGAAATTTACAAAAAACGATAATAATATTAATAATAAAAACATAAAATAAGTACTGAAATAAACCAACGTCCGCGGCTTTCAAAAACGTTGCAGAAAGATAAAATTTAAAGAAATGAAAACAAGTGTACGACCTCTAAACTTGTAACTGTCAAAAAAAAAAAACGGAAGACTGCAGAATAATGTAAGGAAAAAATTGCTGAAATCTATTAACTTGCGCCTTGCGCCATCTCTAGGTCGACTGTGAAAGTTTTCTTCTTTCTTTAAGTTTAATTGAATCATTAAAATCCAATTAAAATGATTTTTTTCTCAAGGAAGGATCATGAGTTGTTGAAAGCTCCATCTTTTGCAATTTTATGAGATTTTGATAATTATTCGTCAAGGTTTAAAAAGTTGGTAAATGAGCAAGCGCCATCTCTCTCTCGACTGTGAAAGATATCTTTCTAAAGTTTTATTTAATCATTAAAATCGATTTAAAATTGTCTTTTACAAAAAAATAAATAAATAATTGGATTATGAATTATTCAAAGTCTCAACTTTACATTTTTTAACATTAAATTACAAGTTGTTGAAAGCGCCATCTTTTGCTGTTGATAAGGTTTTTTTGATAATTATTCGTCATGATTTAAAGAGATGATAAAATAAAGTAAGAAAAAAATTGGTAAACTGTGAAGGATTTCTTTCTGAAGTTTTATTATCATTAAAATCGATTTAAAACTGTCTTCTTATAAAAAAAAAATTAATTATGAATTATTCAAAACATTATCTTTACAATTTCGTAAATTTTTTTATAATTATTCGTCAAGGTTTAGAAAGACGGTAAAATAACGTAAAAAGAAAGTTGCTAAACTCTATTAACTGACACAATAAGCAAGCGCCATCTATCGGCCGACTGTGAAAGTTGTCTTTCTGAAGTTTAATTGAATGGAATTAAATTATCTTTTTACCAAGGAAGAAGGATCATAAAATCGCCTTCTTCTATAGTTTTATGAGATTGTTTCAAAAAGATAAAATAAAGTAAGAAAAAAATTGGCAGACTTTACACAATGAGCAAGCGCCATCTCTCGATCGGATGTGAAAGATTCCTTTCTGGAGTTTTATCTAATCATTCAAATCGATTGTCGTCTTCCCAAAAAAGAATCTTGATTTATGAATTATTCAAAGCGTTCTTTCATACAATTTTTGACAATTATTCGTCAATGTTTAAAAAGGACGGTAAAATTTGTAAAATGTACAATGAGTAAGCGCCATCTTTCGGTCGACTGTGAAAGTTTTTTTGTGTGGGTTTATTGGATTCTGTAATTTTTTAAAAATTTATAACTGTTCAATAAGATTCCTTGACTTTCATGCTTATTTTCTTTCTTTTGTCGTCGAAATAAAAACGTTTATTTTTTTAAACTAGGAGAAATAAAAGTTGTCGCCCTGTTGTAGGCAGGCTCGTATTGTAGTTAAAAGTAACTGAATGATGCTTGAATCAGTAAATTAATTTGGCTTGTTTAGGGAACTTAATAAATTTTTCAAATAACCAGTTCGAGCAATAGATTTACTGTCACATGAATTATGAAAGATGAAAATTTTAAATTCAAATTTGTTGCATCATACGTATAGCATCCTCTTGACTGAGCTTCTCTAAAATTTATTTGTTTATTTATTAAAATTTATTAGTATTGTCGTATTGTTAAAAATAATTTCTTGTTTTCTATAAACACAACATCGTCTTCGTGAAATATAAAATTACTCAACAAAATCCAATAGAATCCAAAGTTGTTCTATTCTAATAAAAGTTTAAAAATAGTAAAATTCATTTCTTGTTTCTTCTTTATTTTCGACATTCACCACCAATACTACAATATTATCGTTACATATTCTATTTCTTGAAAAAGAAATAAGGAAAAAAATAAAGTTGATAAAAAGGCATCAGCTATTTCTATTATTATAAAATAAGAAATCCCTGGACATTATGAAACATGCGTGTTTGAATCAAGGAACATTTCATTTGCGGAAATGTCCAGAAACGCCTTCGATTTGTGGAAAAACATTTAAGAGAAACCGATATCCGTCGAGTCAAATTCAAAAGATGATTAAAAAAAGTGCAAAGTACAAAAGTTGTTCCATTTATTATTAATAATTTTTTGTGGCCAGTTTCAGGAGACGCCTGCGAGTATTTCTGTTTTCAAATAATTATTTAATTTACATGCAGTGATTAACATTTTTATTTAATACATAGACACTTTGGTTACGTTTAGTTACTTCTGATTAGGAGGAGAAAAGGAAGGAAAAAGGACTGCTACGTGTTCTTTGTTCAGGGTTAATTTGAAAAACAGATTATATGAAATTCACCCTGTGGTTCAATCAAATCAATTATAATATTTTTGTTATTCTATTACTTTCTTGTTCTTTACGTGAATACTTTCAACATGTAGATTTGGTCGAATAAAGGACTCAGAAAATGAAAGAGTTTTAATTCCAAATTTGAATAGTTCAGCTCAGTCTTTTTTTATTTCATTTATGAAAGCCCTCTGGGTTCATAATGATAACTGTAGGCCCTGTAACGTTGTACTAATCGAGGCGAATAATTTATTGCTTACGCGTTACTAATGTCTGTCCATCTGTACGTCTAAATCGATTACGAAATATTTTACAGATTAACTATATTTTATTCTTTTAACTACACTTTTGCACCCTTTCGAAGTTAAAATGCACCCTCGCGTTCCCCTAAAATATTGTTTGATCGAATGGCGATGAAACATGATCCCTCATGATTGATTGATGACCAAGCTGTTCTGTCCTTTCATTTATTTACTGGTAAGATTGTGATTTAATAGTTAGTTATTTATGTAAAAAAATAAAAAAGATTGTTCACTGTGATGATCTTCGCGTATTCGTATGACATTAAAAATATAAATTACAAAGAGTTTTGCGATCGAATTTGATTTCGTTTGCAAGAAAGTGAATTTACTGTCGCGAGCAACGAAATCAGGAGAAAGGGATGCAAAGCTATTTTCACGCCCGGTGAACACGAGTCAAGTGACCGCTGCATCCCTAAATATCAAAATTCAGATGGTGTGAAATTTCTTATAGCGATGCGGGGGTAAAAAAGCCCCAGTATCCGAGCGCACTTCTGCTTATCGTCATGTATGCAGGACTTAACACCTATGTATTGGAAAATTGACAAGCAAACTGCTCCTCTTCAAATTGCTCCCGTTCGCGTTCGTTAAAACACACGTCCATCAGATATTATCGCGTTCGGTTAATTTTCGCCTCACCAGACAGCTTTGAGTTTAAAATGGCGCGCGCGCCTTTTTTAAATCCTTTAGCTTCGCTCCTGCATTGATTTAGGGCGCACGCATAAAAATGTACATTCTGTAGGTTAATTTGATTGGTCGATGGGGTAATAGCTTCTTTACAACCCTTATAACAGATTAGGGTTAGGTCACGTTCACAACAATGTCTGGATAGTCTATTGTTGCCTCTTATGTTATCAATCAACGTATGACGTAGCGGTTTCTAAATTTGGCAGCTTAACACATTTTTAACACACACTTTATTAGCGTTTCTGAATCAGCGAATTTTGAGGAACGAAAAAAATATTTAAATCAATGTATGTGTCCTTTTGGTGCGGGCTCTTTTTTTAAGAGCTTTATTCAAATATTCTACGGGAGAGCTTTATCCGAACGTAGTAGTATATTTTTATTGTCGCCTATGTTTTGTTATTCAAAACGTTTCCGAATGTGATCTGAATACATTTGCGGTGGTCCATGTGACAATATGAACGGACATGTTATGATAATCCCGTCGGTGTACCGTTATTAAACTAATTTACTGTTTCGGAGCGTTAAAAGTAAAAGTAAGTAACCGTAAAAATTCTGGTAGGCCCCTCAGAATTTCAAAGTAATGTGGGCATCGTGAAGCGTGAAAGAATAATTCATTAAAGGCGTATATCAAGCGGAACATTTAATAAATTTTGCCACTTGTTTCCTCTCTATTTACGGACTTAATTGAAAGAAAATGCAAAAATCGCCGGATTTGCATTCGTCCAAGTACGCGCCTGAATGTTTAGAATAAAAAGCGTTTAATTACGGCAATTATGTCTTTTTTATTGCAAACGAAAGTTAGGCGGTCGGCTTTTAACGCGGTTGATTACAACAAAGTGCTTTCAGACATTCCGTATAAAATTTTCACGGAACTTCAAACATTCCCGGCCAGTATTCCGTGCACGTCCACCTTAAAAATCAGTCCGCTATTTTACATATTCAAAGAAGCAAAAATTCCTCATCCGCACTATTTAAATGCTACGAGGGAGTTTTGATCTGAATATGGCCTACTTGATATTCAATCTGAGTTGTGTTCGATTTTACTGAAAAATCTATAGCTACTCTATTACAAAAAAAATTATACTTTACATAATAAAAGCTCTGCAATTATCATTCAAGCATAGTACATGTATAGATAACAATTTTTTTTAATTAAAAGATAAAGTGTAAAGCTACGAATAATTTGCATGTATTATTTAATGGTAATCAATGAGTAACAAATTCAAAATGAACGAACGATTTTTTTTTGAGAACTATGAAGATTTAATTGTACATTGTTCGATTAGAATTCTAAAATACTTCTATATGTTCTGTTTTTTGTTATACTTTTTTTTGTTTTGTTTTCAGATGGTGATGCGAATGGAGACATTAGCGGTGACGAGCACAGTATAAACAGTGAACATCGAGAAGAAAGACATGACGAAGATTCTATGGATTCCGACAGAGGTGGAGCTTTAAATTTGGTAGGCGACTCCCTCGCAACATATTAAATTTTCGTTTAATATTGGCAGGAGCAAACAGGATACTTTTAATCGAGATCAGCCCCTAGGGTTGTTTATAAAACTGTTCTTTTTCAAAACATTTGTTCTAAGTATATAAATCTGAAGTTTTGCTCCCAATCGAATACGAATCAGTTTAACCCCTCAAAAAGTTAAAATGTTTAAATTCTTTGGGGAGCGCATACCCTCCGATTTAATCTCATTTGCGCTAAAAACGTTCCTGCCTTGCTTAACAAATCGCAAACGAACGCCTCCGTCTTATTTACTATTTTTTTTTTCTTTTACGATGTAAACGCACTCAAAAATTTTCTTAAATTATACGTCATTATATAATGAGGTAAAAAATATGCTGTTGCGCTTAAAGGTTTTAGTGACACAAAAATTTGTTTCGCCGCAGCGTTGAAACGAAAAGAGAAACGAAACGTTACTACAAAATTATTTGAGCGTATCCGTGATGCAATTAACTCCTAAATTACACTTCTTGATTGTTTCTAGCCCTAAGCGACGAATGATTAAGCACGTTATGCCTTACACCATTAATTCAAATTTAAATTTTTCAACACGACTTCTTAATTATCAGGTTACCGGAGAAAACGAACCCGCTAGATCGTCTCCCAATTCACAAGTCACCAGCTCAAGTCCAGGAGTGGGCGCCGCGTTGGCAGCCCTGGGTGGACTCGGGGGCTTACTGGGAAATCCTCTTCAGATGTTAGGAAGCTTGCAGGCGTTTCAAAACACGCCGAGCTTGCAACAACTGCAGCAACTCGCCATGCTACAACAAAGTCACGTTTCCGGCAATCAGTTAAATCCACAGGCGCAGTTTTTCTTGCAGAATCAAGTAAGTACTCCCCTCGGATGGCACGGTTTGAATAATTCTACTTATGGTGTTGGTTTTTTAAGGGTTTCCTGCAAAGTTTTCCAAGATCTAGCCTACCTTCTAGACCACCTCATAATATGCAGGTGTGTTCTCTTGTTGTACGTGATTGTTGCTATCTCAGCAGTTGCATGGTGCTTTACGTTTTGCACTATTTCAACAAACACGAAAAATTAAACAAATAAGAAAAAGTCCCCCGACAAATATTTTACGTGTAAAACGAGATTTATTCAATGATTAATCTATTTAACAATCAAACCAGATAAGAGATAAGTTGCTTACGTTATTTGCATTTGATACCGTCTATAAAATGACGATTCGATTGAAACATGATTTTTAAAAAATTGAATAAGTCTAATATAGTAGCGAATTAAAAAAATATATTAAAGAGGATTAAACAGTAGTGAAAATTAGAACTGTTTTATTCTTAATTTGAAATAGATTAGAATTAAACTCTTTTCAAAAATCTTAACAACGTTAAAACTTGTTTTGATTTGTTCGGTCGACTTTTATCTTTTTGAAATGAATATCCTTAATACAATTTATAAATTAATTCGCAAAATAAATTATAAATTTCAAAGTCAATCGTCTTTGCAAAAATATTTTTTATAACAACCTTTGAAATACGTAACTATTTGTGAACCATCCATAAATATGGAAAATATTTTGCCTATTTTTACCTGAATCGCGTTTAGGTACACATTTTGCTCTAATTAAAGATACACAAAAGTATTTTAGATATGAACTCCAGAACTATTTTAGAAAGAACTGTTTACAATCGTCCTTATGATCGTGTTATTCTCAGTCAGGAACGGACTGGCCATCTAAGACTCTTGATAACACCGGCCCTTCTGAATTAACTTCTTAACTTAATTTTATTTTTAAAAATTCAGCCGGCCTTTTCAAGAATTTACAAAAGTTTAAACTGACTCCACGTGTTAATTGAGCTTTAAATAATTTTTATTTTATTTATTAAATCATATGCGAATTATAAACCAAACGTGACATTAACAACTGCGTAGCTAGAACTCTGTCAAAAAATTACGTACCATATGTTTCATTTTAAGTAGAAAACGTACGCACGTATTTTGCACCTTTTTGTCTTAATTCCTGTAATTTTTATACGAATCTTGTGACCAAAATATACAGGAAGGTAGACATGGCGTTTCGCTTTATATCTTTCACACTCTTAAGCAAACTGAGTTCTTTGGGCTTTCGCTCATCTTTATTAAAACTTATTGCCAATACTGAAAGATCAATGTTTGTATCAATCAACGGCTTTTCATCAAAACAGTTTCATTCCACGTCTGGCGTTCCTCAGGGAAGTAACTTGGGTCCGCTGCTCTTTACTCTTTTTATATTTACAGTTGGTTCTTGTCCGATGAAATTTGTATCACAAAATCTTTTAAGCAAAATCTTTTTAACAAAGATTTTGTGATACTCTTTTTATAAACGATATACTTAGTCAACTCAACTTTTGTAAAACTCTATTATTTGCTGATGACATAAAAAGTTTTCTGTTATAAACTGCTTTAACGATTGTCAAGAATTTCAATTTGACATCGATAAACCATGGGAATGGTCTATAAAAAGTAACTTGTCCTTTAACATTAACAAATGTAACTGTATGACTTTACACCCGTTCCAAAAATAGCATAAAATTTGAATGTGCAATGAATAATGAAAAATTGAGCCGTTCGAATATAATATCAGATCTTTGGGTTGTTTTTGACACTGAATGAATGAATTAAACATCCGATATCACATTACACTACACACGACTATTAAAGCTGTACAAGTTCTGGGCTTCATGTATAGAAATGTTAGAAGTTTTACATCATGTAATGGGTGGTATGCATAAAACGAAGTAGATGCTAATACTTCTCAAATTAGTATATTCTTCGAAGTATCTTCTATTACATAAAGTACCTACTGCAGCTCTGAAGCATATACTACGAAAGCAAAGTTTATACTACAGCACGTAGTAAATACTACGCTGCAGTAGTATTTACTATTAAAATGAATCTGAGGCTTTGAAGTAGATACTACAGTAGGTGCTTCTATGCGAAGTAAAAACTTCTACATAATAGTATCTACTAGATCGCATAGTAAATACTACGTTACTATAGTAGGTACTTCACTTTCGAAGTAGATGCTTGAAGTATTAGCATGTACTACGTTTTATGCATACCACCCAATGTTTTAGATATTCTCTACAATTCCTATCTACGTTCTAGACTAGAATATTGCTCAGTGATATGGGCTCCGCTTTACATACATTCAAAACAGACTGAGCATTGAGCGTATTCATTTCAAGTTTTTAAAATTAAAATGTCTTTGATTTCAAAATATATCTGCGAGATATATCTTACTGGCCCTTTACAAAGCACGCCACAAGCTGGTCAATGTTTTTTATACAAATTAATAAATAACTTAATTGTTGCTCCTGATATAATTAATTACATACATATTAAAGTGCTAAATCATAATGTATAAAACATGTGCAGACATTTCACGTGCCAATACCTAAAACTAAATTATATGAAAAATTCACTTCTATTTGTGATGTGCAATACATATAATAAATACTGTAATGACCTTGACATATTTTACCTAAATTTTCCGAGCTTCAAAAATGATGTGTTCAAGGCCCTGAGTCATTTCAATTAGTCATGTCAACCACTGATCTGTTTCCAAAATCCGTTCATGCCGCGTTAACCTTGTCTTCGGCACCAATTTATTTATTGGATGCGTATGTATTTTAGTATTTTAATATTTATGTATTTGATTATTCGATTACTCTGTAGTTGGCTGTCTGTAGCTGTTGAGAAATAAAACTTACTATTCTTTTTAAAATATAACCTGTCCTATCTCCGCCGCTTTCCAAGTTTCAATGAAACAATCTGTATGAAACTAAAGGAGTAAAACGCAACACATAGAATAGATTCTTTTTTTTTAAATTTAAATGTATTGACGATTCTTATACACATTGTATATATCTGACCGGAAAATAAAACGAACTGAAACACAACACAGTGTAATCAATTACACAGGGTGTAATCAATTAAGTTTCACATTGTGTAATCATTATTAATACACAAGAAATTTATTGTTTATTTTTAATTTATTGCTTTTGTACGGAGGAATACGGGGATTCCCAGCTTGTTTAATTAATATTGAAATAATAATAGAAATGCAAATATTTCACAAAATGATACCTACATAATAATATTATTTGATTTCCTTAATTTAAAATGGAACAGTAATCATGAATCGTACCTAACATAAATAAAAAAATAGGTAATTCAATTGAGGTCACATTGTAAAAGTAATATTGGAATAAAAAGCACGCCGAACTCGTCATCCCTTAATTTACGATTCTTTATTACGTTCAGACTAAACGAACAAAATTCCGAAAGATCGCGGGGGTACTATGTGTAAGTCTGTTCACAGTTTCAGTTGATCGCGATAGTTCAAGTGTTGCGTTGAAATTTGCGTTTTTAATTATTAGGATGTAGTTTATCATTTAATATTCTGAAAGCAAATCGTGATTTATACGTGAATTAAACAATAAACTTCGTTAAACTACGAAAGCGTTAAACTACACATTTTTAATTAAGTGCATTCATTTATTTGACGGGACTAATACAATACATCAATTGAAAGGTGTTTGTTTTCCTTGCAGTTGTTACTCTTCAATAAAATTTTCTTTAGCTGTTTAAGTTTGTTCTTTTTCATTTAAAATCGCTATGTATTATCAAACAGGAATCAAATCCATGTAAATCCGTCGGATGGTGTTGTTGGTCCTCTTCGCAATTACTCTTCAGTAAAATTCTCTTTGGCTGCTAAAGTTTATTCTTTTTCTTTTAAAATCGCCATACACCATCAAGCTGGCATCAAATCCATTATTAAAATCGCTTCTATCGTCAAATCAATCCAATTCTTTTTCTATGCAGAATTATCGTTGGGAAAGGCTTCTGTTTGCAGTTCGGAAATGACTTGTTGAGTACTCCTTCTGTTTGAGTTACAACAAGCTGGTCTTCCTCGCAGTTATTACTCTCCAGTCAAATCTTCTTTAGCTACTGAAGTTCTTCTTCATTTGAAAACGCCCAGTATGGTATCAAATTCGTCTTTTCTCTACTGGTGATTGGTGACTTTTTCAATCCTCATTCGAACTGAATTATATTTTCCTTTAATTGGGTAAATGTCTTTGTCAGATTCAACAGTAGTTTGTGTAATTCATCTTGGTTTAAAATAGTTTCAAACGCGGTACATGGCTTCTTTTTATTCTTCTTCTTTCTTTTTCTCCCCAGTCATCAAAACATAGTCTCCTAATTAGTCTCAGACTAATTTTTGTATGTACATGGTGTTTAGTAAATTAACTGTAGCAGTAGTAGTCATGGTCTTGGTCATAGAGGTTTTATTAATTGTTCCCATTTTATGTGCTAAGTACGCCATTTCAGCAAAGGAGGTTTTTGATTCCACGTTTCTTCGTTTCTTCCAGACATCCTGGCTTTCTCTTGTCCTACGAACGCTACTGTAGTCTTTTCTACACGTGTGGCCTACCGACTCCTTTTTTGGCTCCTATTTCATCCTTTCCATTAGTTCTTCATTTGTAATCGCTCCATCACACGCGTTCACAAATACTTTTTGTTCAATCATCCTCCAAGTCTTTGACCACACAGGAAAATTAGCTGTACGTAACCTATTCTTTTCTTGAAAAGAGATTTTTTTATATTCTGCACTCTTGACATTTGTCTGATGTTCGACATGAACGGCGCAATCCACTCCTCAGATGTACTTGGAGGTTCAAGGAGTGTACACTTGGGCCTCTGGGCTTTTGGGTTCGAAAACATTCTGCCTTCTTCGTTTAAATGACTTCAGTTCTTTTTTATGACTCAAGTGACTGTATCATCTGTACAACCACTATATTCCCATTCGTTCTTCGAAAGTGTCAATTCCATTTTAATCTTAGCTTAAAAAGAGAAAGTCTTTAGGAATTGTCTGATCTTCAAGATGAATCTGATTGAACCGCTCAAGTGTACTTGGATGTTCAAAGAGTGTACACTTCGGTCTTGAGAAATCACCATCTTCTATCGATAAGGATGTACTTCCTGAGGTTCTCCTTCACTTAAATCTTCAATTCTTTTTTGTAACTCAAGTTTATTGCAGTCCTTTTCTCCTTCTTTTGACTCATGGTGATCATCGCATCAGCAAAATTCTCCCGTCACCAATTTGTTTCTAATCAATGCACTTAAATCATGCGTTCATCATTTTAACGCACGAAATTAACAAATTAAATCATGTATAGTTTACAAAGTATGGAATATCATGATGTAATTATTATCGATTATGTACGAGGAGTTCGTTATCAAATTGTGTTGCGGGCGACACTGACCCAGTGACCGTGACATTTGCGGAATTTATCGTTTTACGATGTGTTTATAAAAACCGCAGACGCACTGACGAACGAGCAGAGGTTTTCAAACAGAAGGCAAGGCGCTCTTGTGTCGTAGGTCAGTTTTTAATTTTTGAGCAAAACCATTGATATTTGCAGAATTAATTCCTTATGTGATGAAGAACTTACAGTATTAATAAGTGAAACTTATTCGATTAGACCCTGTATACATTTGATAAAATTACTTAAACAAAATCTCATTGTAAACAACTCAAATTAAATTATTTACGTGATTAGAAATTTTTTGAAAAAAAAAATTAAACTAATTACTCAATGTATGATGTATAAAACACCAGATTTTAAAGTACGTTTTGTTTTAAGATAATAACCGTGTAATTTAAAGGCCCACGGTCGAGTACAGTGTCGAAAAGAAAAACAATTCGGTCACGTAAAATACACAGTCACTGTCCATTTCAGGCATTCGTGACCTAGGTAAAAAGTAAAAATAAATTATAATATTGCAATGTATAATTTAGTTTCATTCGAGCGTTAACTGGTTACGATTACCAGTAGTTTATTCATTTTAAATTAGAATAGCCTCTCAGCAAACAAATTTTTGGCATAGATTTACTCGATATAATAGCCCGTATACATAGTAGCATTTAAATATGTTTTAATCTTATTATAATTTCACTTCGCTTCTTATTATAATTGTGTAACGTAATTTCACGTTTTACTTTTCTAATGTCGTGTTTGCATGTGTTTCATAATTGCTGTGATATTTCTCAATGTTTTTGTATCTGTTTTGAATGTAATTATTGTGGAATCTTTTCTAGGTTCAACAAATTGCCCAAGCCGCGCAACAGTTACAACAACTACAAAAAGCGCAGCAGCAACAACAACACCAGCAACAACAGCAACAGCAGCAACACCAAAATTCGAACCAGCACAATACAAGCATCCCACCGAATAGTCAGATACCGCAAACGCAATCGACACCTCCCAATAACTCGCACATTCCCGCCAGCCTATTAACGCCAAACACTCCAAGCTCTGGACCTTTAACACCCCAGTACGTTAAAAATCCGTCGAGATTACTTGAACCTTCGCCCGAAGAAACGACAGACTTAGAGGAATTAGAACAATTTGCCAAAACTTTTAAACAGAGGAGGATTAAATTAGGTCTGTACCGCTCTAAACCATTCAAGCATAAATTAACATCTAGAATTACCTCGGCGTTCTGTTTTTAACACACATATATCATTACTTAAATATTTAATCTGTGTGTCGCAATAATTTATTATCGAGAAAGAAATCGCGTTTCACAAATATAATTAATTACTACAGACTTGACAGTACACATACATGATTAATGCGTACTTACTCAGATAAAAGTATTAAAATCAAATCTACAACTGTCTTTAGGCAAATTAATATAAAAGTATAACATTTCTTACCTTTCATTCATGAAACACAAAAAATATATCAAAAGTTTGATTTGACTATCTCAGTACAATTTCGAAAAATTTAATGCAAGGCAAAATAGAAACCAGACAATTTTTTCTTTGAAACCTAAAGTGAAAAATATTTACATAACATTTCAAGTGTAGTAGTAAATAATAGCAGACTGATAAAAATATCATCCAAATGTTTTCAAACTTACAGTTTGTTTTTTTTTAAAAAAAAAGGTCGTTTATTTTGTTCAATTCTTTCAGGTTTTACTCAAGGCGACGTCGGACTTGCGATGGGAAAACTCTACGGCAATGACTTTTCACAGACGACAATATCCCGATTCGAAGCGCTGAACTTGAGTTTTAAAAACATGTGCAAACTGAAACCGCTGCTCCAGAAATGGTTGGAAGACGCAGACAGTACATTAACGAATCCCGGTTCCTTGAGCAACCCCATGACGACTCCGGAAACGATCGGTCGCAGACGTAAGAAGAGGACGTCCATCGAAACTAGTGTGCGGGTGGCTTTAGAGAAAGCGTTCCTTCACAATCCCAAGCCGACCTCAGAAGAAATATCACTGTTAGCTGACGGACTTTGTATGGAAAAGGAAGTGGTGCGGGTTTGGTTTTGTAATAGGAGGCAGAAGGAGAAACGGATCAATCCTCCGGCGGCCGCTTTGGGATCACCTTGTTCCGTAGCTAACGCCAATGGGGCTATGTTTGGCATAGTGAATTCATTGGCGCCGAGTCCGCTTTCTCTGGTGACTTCCAGTGGGCATAATTTCAACCCAAATGTGATGGTAAAACAGGAATGACCCCACGTCAATTTTTTCGCCGACCACTACATGGATTAATCCCTTCCCCCCAGTGTTGTGCAATGAACGTGTTATTAAAAACTTAAAATGCGTACGATGACTGTTGTGTCTCAGATAGACAACTTGATGGCCATTGAATGTAACTCTTTCATTTTTTTTTAATAATATGAAGACATCTCGCGTCAGTATTCTCGATATTCAATAACAACTGTATAATTGGATCTCTGTCAAAAGTGGAATCAATCATTTAGTCACCTGTAGATAACGGACATCATTAATTTTATAAATATTCACTTATTTATTCAGTACTTTCGATTATTTATTGCACTATTCGTATTAATCATTGCAAGTTTTAAACAGTCTTCCAGTTCCTATTTGACTCATTGACACCATCACGTAATGTTTCATGTAAACTATGCCAAATATTCTTATTATGTCCATACTATATCATAGGTAAGTAATTATATTTGTTTTAGATTTGTTTACTTATGTGTATAGATTTATAAATTTATTTGCGTTTTATTTAAACCTCGATACTGTTATCGAATCAATTGACTGTAAATAGACTTAATCAGCGCAAATTCCATTGAGTACGTTTGTAAACGAGCGAAATTTTCCAGATTTTAATGCGAAAGAATTTTTTGTAAATATATCTTACCTCTATAATAGTATGTACAGAAGGGGCGATTTGTTTTGAGAGTAGCTTACGATTAATCATCATAAAACTCGACGTACTAAATTTCCCAGTGGTAAAAAACGCTTTCCTTCATCATCACTTCCTTAATCACTTGCTGAATTAAAATCGGGAAAATTTGTATTGTAGAAAGCATAATTTATGCCATTATCAACTGATAGGTGACATCCATTTGTTAAGCAGGGTCTCATAATTATATATTTGAATGCCTGTCACGTATCAGTTTTGTAAAATAGTTGTAGATAGACAGTACATGTTAAACAGTATATAAATAAGTAATACTAGCTATAGGTCTTTGTTTAGTATGGTAGAACATGGATTTTTATTATCTGTCTTTATGTATTCAGTGTACATAAATAATCGAATTTAGTGGTTCTGTTTTGCGAAGGAGGACCAATTTAGACGAGAAAAAAACTTAAAGTTCCTAATTATATTTGAAATTGTTGATATTACGGCGGCAGTATCATTGGTAACACATCTTTATAACGTTTTTTTTTTTTAATTGAAATACTTATTATTTTTCCTTTTTTTTTTGTTTTCTAGACTGATGTATATTTGTGTTTTTATAAGACCTGAAAATGTAGAAATGTCACCGAGAATAGGGTCCCCCATTTTTACATTGTTTTGCACACATATAAACGTGTTCATTTAGGAATTTTTCATGTCTGTTAATATAATATGCAATTTATTTTTTAAAAGTTTTTACTAGTTTTATTGATATGTATGATCAAAATGTATTTGACATGTTATAATTTTTGCTTGAAAAACTTTTTAGTCTATGAAGGGTACAAAGAGGCAAAAGAGGAATCAAATATTTCTACTATACATATAATATAGCAATGTTGTTAAATGTCCAAAAGAATAAATAAAATACTTTTTTATACAGTTAGAAAAAAATAAACACAATTTAAATGCATTTTTTTAAATATTAAGCTGTCATTAATTAAAATGAAAAATTGCATTTAGGCATAATCTAAATAATCAGAATAAATAAATACTATTCGGAAATGTTTGGATTCTTAAATGCAAGTGCAAATATCATTTAAATTAAGTTCAATATTAGTCATTAGTTATCACTTATTTGTTTATTTGAAGAATAATTTATAACATTTTCGATTCACCTGCACTGGTTACAGTGTTACACTCACAGTATTTGCATCTTGTTTTTACCTCACGTAAAATACAAGATGAAGATATTCTGGCCAATCGAAAACCCTGTAAAACGCTTATAAAATTCAAATTTTGAATAGAGCGAGCAGTTTACTTTGTAAAATGACAGCTTCATATTTTGTAATTATTTTCGTTCAGATAACTTTCATAAGACATTGATTCTCGAAATTAAACAAAAGGAGGTTTCCTCGGGAAGTACATTAAAACAAAGCAAGAAAGTTTTTAATAAATTACTGACTAAATTGACTGAATATGCAAATTTATATTCTACTTACTGATTCTAGAATTTATAGATGCCTGTTGTTTATAGTTCAATTTTGAGAAAGCGTAATATATAGGACGTGTTACGACCCTATGGTCAGACACCTCAACTTCGTGAACTTTTGTCGTCGCCCCACATATATTACGTTAATCTCAATTTTAGTAATTTAGTGAATTTTATGCAAACTAAAGCTACACTTTGGACTGCGGCACATCTCTCTGCCCCCTCGTAAACGAACATTAACGACGTGACTGTAGCCGCGCGACACTTCTTGTACTTGATTCATAATCTCAAACGACAAGAAATTAATTACTAAATTTTAAAAAAAAGTATTTTTATTTATTGTCCGTACACAAACCTAAAATCTATCGTTACACAAGTGACAGGAAATAAATTCTTTTTTAAATATTCTAGATCTCTTGATCGCACTCATCACGAATACTAATTGCCATTAATACTCTTGACATTCCGTTCTTGCGTTGTAAAATTTAATACGTGACAATAATACACACATACATTAAATTTGAAACGTGGATCCTGATTGTAGAAGACACTTTGATGGACGTGTGTACGAAATAAGAATTGATTAGAAAGAAAAATAGCGAAATGGACAGAGGTTACTTGCGATTTTGTTTGTTCAAAATTTAACAAACATTTTGCAACTTTTATTAAAACAGAAGATTCTTTATTTTCTCTATTTTATTTAGTACTCATTAAATCGTTCAATGCGAAATACATAACAACTGTATATGTATGTACAGTCTTGGCCATTAAAATCGTTACTATTGCATGCTAACCTCGCCCTTATTAACTTGCAATGGAAACAACGGCTAACGTCCCCCCACTTATATTTCCGCTAAGGGTTAAGTGAGCTTCGAATCGTAACGATTTACTTGGCCACGAGTGTACATACATACACCTGACTGAAAGGTAAATAAAAATATGTAGCAGTGATCAACTTTCTTACACGTGTCGTACAACATATTTTCCAAGTCCATAGTTCTCAGTAAAGTGTGTCCCAAAATGAACCATTCTCGAAGTACGGGGTGTTCCTAAATAAAAAAAATCGATAAAAACAATCGTATTTTAATATTGTCGCACGTTACAACCTTACAATAAATAATTTAGTTTTTTAAACCAAAAATTTATTCAAAAAATTCGTTTGTAATGAAGATCTCCTTAGAGTGATGTAAAGTAGATCCAGTCCACCGGATTTGTTGTTGAGAAATTAAAATTTTCAGCAAACTTTAACACTCTATACTTTCTAAGATGTTGTACTCGTATTTCTGGAAATAGTGTTATATTTAATAATAAAGTGTTTGAGTATATGTTTATGAGGAATTTGCTAAATAATTTAGGCATTAGTTTTCAATGACATCCTATATGTATTTATGTAAATAACGAAAAAGTCGAAAAATTTTGAACTGCTTTTTTTAAACACTAGGAATTTTTAAATAATAAAATTTTGACATTAAAATCCGGGCACGTCATTTGCACTATGTAAACTTCACACACAGTCTTAACTATAACGTCTTCCACATTTCCACTTTTCATTTTGTTAAAGATTTGAAAATGGTAGTTCACCGAAACATGTCGTCTTTACAACAACTTCTTTGATGAGCAGAAAATAAACAGCTTTTACATGACGGCGTTTTTTAGTGACTTAAGGTAAATACTTTTCCAAATTTTTGTTATTTTATTAGTCACTAATATCATGGATAATCCTTTACATTGTAAACCTCACTTTAATATTTTTGACATTTAAAGCATATACAAAATGTCACTAGTAATTCCGACGTTTAATAGAAATAAACTTTGCGTTAAAGTTAGCCAATGACAAGATGCTTGTTGTGAACGCACCACAATTTTGATTATTTGTTGTAAATCTCTTTTCGTTTGTTACAACTGATCTCATTCTTATTATCTTTTTTCGTTTATTACAATAGATCACATTCTCGTGTTGTCCTATCGTACTGTTGAGTTCGAAACCTCGAAAGCAAGGTTTCAAACGTCAAAGTAACAACTGTCATGAGGATGATGGTTCACAATTAAATTTTCATGGCCAACTTCGACGCAAAATTTAAAAAAAAAACACTATAGGGCGAGTTAAGTCAGCGGTCAAACTGCACAAAATCGTCAAGACTAAGCCACCTGACCAATCAACGATTGGGAAAATTGAACACGTGGTTTAGTCTGACCACTTTGACCGTTCACTTACCTCTTCGTACCACCTTGGGATCAAATGGAATTAAATCAGTTCAGATTCACTTCAAGTTCAGATCAGTTACGGATCACTTATGAAACGAAAACGCCTAATAAAAGCCCGATTTATCAAAAATACGCACGCAAATATGTCGAAATACGCACGACATGTCAAATTCTTGCCCGGATTTTATTGTTCGCTGCTGTACTCGTTGATTAATTATTGGGGAAAGTCGTCCATTCAAACTTAAATGCAGAAGACTTTAATTTTTTATCACAATTTGATAATGAATGTTTTGCCTTTGTTGATTACTTTCAAAATTTCATCGAAATCATGAAATATACAATTATATACAAAACATCTAGTAAGTCAATCGCAACCGCAGTCACAAGTACATAATCACCAGCCAATATGCGTCCCTGACAAGCTTTAGGCTGTTAATTCAGAAATCTGTTTAACGTGCTTTCAAATATTTACATCAATTTTAATAACATAGGGGAGTCACGAATTAAATTTTTTACACTCCCTATATTTCGAATTAGTAAAAAGGAAACTATGATTGAAACTAGTATAAAAAAATTGTAAAAGATTTCCGAGTTCTATCTTGAGTTTTTCTTTAATTTATGTAATAATGTTTTGAACTACATATTTATTTTGCTGTGAAACATAATAGGTATCAAAGAGAAACGAAAGAACGGACATGTATAAAAATTTAATCAAAAATTTATTACTGTCATAAAATAAACAAATCTCCTCAATGACATAACAAATTATAACAGACCTTGGCGTTATATTTGTGTCCGGCAAATATCCAAAAACTAAAATAATTTGGGATCTAAATATGTCACTGAAATGTTTTTCAAGCGACAGGTGTAAAATAACGGCACTCAAAAATATTTTGATCATCACAATGCGTAAATACATTTTTTAAATGTTATTGTTGACAATTTTGTGTGTCTATAAATAAAAAAACAAAACTTTAAGATATGTTAATTTCTAACTCAGGAGAATGACTAAACCCAATTAACATATTTTAAAATCCTGCATTCAAAGCTTATTGTTCCAACACATTATTACATGATTGGTATGCTGTGTTAGAACGACGGGGTTACCAATAACGGAATGTTCACAGATTTTTAATTTTAGCGTTAAGGTTTGCATACATATCTGATATCAAAGTGTAGCATTAAAGTAAACAATATCAAAAAAGAAAAAATTGCGTAGAATTTTTACTTTTCTGTTCGCCTGTGAACATTATTAACAATCTTATATCATATCATGTGAATTTTAGATATAGCAAATCGAAGAAATGCAAAAACGAAAGAGAAATGTAAAAAGGTGAATAATTTTCGGTAGTCGTGCTATTACCTATGTTTTAATATTTATAAACTTCCATAGATATAGCGAACCATGTAGGGATATGTGTGTAGTATAAATGTGTCGAAATGAATGCAGCTTCAAACGAATGCCTTTGCACTATCCTTGATGTTTGTTTGCGGCTGCATTTAAAATTAGATTTATACCTGGATAAACAGAGGAGCGACGAACTAGACTTTATAAATCTAATTCGCAAATAATGTAATAATATTAGCGTTAACTGGTGTATAAGACCCTATTCTGACGTGTAATATAATATTTGGCGGTCTAGGCAATAATATGTACATTATTTTCATTAAAGAAATGGATTCGTATCACATTTTATTTTTTCCTTGAACAAATTATTATTTTTATTTCCTTTAATTTGCCCTTTTATTTAATATACAGGCTGTTTTAGATCACCTGTGCCAGCCCTCTTTCCCGAAAATTTGAAGCGCAGGAAGTTGTGCGAGAAGAAGGCTTATTTAAAAGTAGTTGATATTCGATATATTTATTACATCGTATTACAATGAGGTCACACAAGTACAAAATTAATACACATCAGATTAGTTAAGTATCTGAGAATATAATTTGACAGAAGTCATTCATAGAGTAATTTGGGTTAATCTTCAGTATGCGTTTTAATCGCCTCGTAAATATTGGGACTCTATCCTTCCTCCAACGGGTGGGTAAACGATTGAAAGGCTGCATTTCCAGGTTTTGTCTGGCCCAATAAATAATTGCATGTGCTGGGGCGTATTCGAAAATACAGGAAGTATAAGAGTTATACCAACAGAGTGAATAAAGTGAAAAGCAAAATATACAAAATGATTTGTATGAGAGAGAGAGAATATTACCCAAGAGTAACCAGGAGAGTTTTCGAACATGCCCCTGCCACAGTATACTTATCAATCAGTAGGGACAGCTCGTGTCGGCACCTTTGATGTTCATACTACCGTTTTCAGAGACAATATGGCCGTTACTGGCGGGCTCTCATTTTATTGCTACTAGATGTCACTGGTTGAAAAATGACACGAATAGAAATGATTGCAAGCAAATCATAGAATGCGATGTTGTTTTACACAACTTCAGACTTTCTACACAATATAAATTCAATATAATCTAACAAAGATGGTTTTCTGTTCAATCTTTCTCATCTCTCCGCATCCATCA
This sequence comes from Dorcus hopei, assembly GCA_033060865.1. Lineage (NCBI taxonomy): Eukaryota > Metazoa > Arthropoda > Insecta > Coleoptera > Lucanidae > Dorcus > Dorcus hopei. The sequence goes on from CM065419.1 coordinate 53,524,506, forward strand.
CACAAAAAGCTGAATTAAAAAACGCCCGCTTAAAAGCAATTGATGAATTCACCGGTGCGCCACACGCGGCCGTTTGTGGAAAGTCCGCCAGTTTTCGCACATGCGCACTCAGAAACTGCAGTGCCAGAAACCTCTAACTGTCCCTACTGATTGATGAATATACTGTGCCCCTGCCATGGTAAAACAGTACAGTAGTTCGTATAGACTCTTAAAAATAATCTAGTGAGCGGGAAATTCAATCTCCTTTCAATAATTTCTGAACACACTGTGTTATTATTTCTCGTCCAAAGAAACTCCAAGCTCCAAGGCAAGATGTCAAAAACATTGAAATTAAATCATTATTTTAACGTCCTTTATTATCAACTTTTGCACTAGGTGAGTTTAGTAAAATCGCAATATTTTGATATGTCAGAAGACCATTGTTGTTCTGTGTCTAGTGTTGTAAAATACGATATTTTACGGCTTTTTATTACAAAATACGGTATAATACGGTTTTAAAACACATAGGGCCACGTAGGACTGTGCAAAATATTTTAAAATACCGTATTTTTACATAACTATCTGTGTCCCTTTACTTTTGGACCACTTGTATGTATTTGACGTTTTTTTCCTCAATGGTTATCCAAAAAATTATTCGGGAAATGAATTTGGATTTCAAAAAGCCCCCTTAACGTTTAACAAGTGCAGAGTACTCTTTACAGGTATTGGACTTTATAAGACTTTTAGCACAGATGATAATCGTATTTTCGTCCCTGAAGTTGGCAAAAAGCGAGTGGTTGACGTTTTGACAGTCCAAAGGGGAAAAAAAAAACAGAATTAAATCGAATGTTTTCGAAATGTAAGCACTTTTTCAAACATTTCGCCGAGTTTCTGTTTGTCCGTTTTGTAAATCATTTCGTGCTCTCGTTCAACAGCTTAAACATGCCAACTACGCTTTAGCATTTTATTTTTAGAATAAATATGGAAGAAAGTAACATGTCAGAAGATGACGTCCGTGAAAAAGAAAATAGCGGAGAAAGCAGCGAGATCGAACACAGCGAAAACGCGAAACGCCTAAAGACTGACAGTGACTCTTTAGAAAGATCGGATGAATCGAGTAGTAAAGAATCGACTAGTAATTCTAGGACGACAGACAAAGAATCTGCTAGTACTAGTAACAGTGACAGCGGATTCCTTGGTTTTCCTAGGGGTAGAAATGCTAAAAATCGCAATTACAGATCTAACAGGGATGACGAGTCAAGTGCCAACGAAAGGTACTACTGCACAGTCGCTTAAAACAATCATAACAATGTGTATTTCAGTGCATCCGAAGAGCAAGTTGAAAGTGGAGGTGTGGTCCGAAACATTTTGAATTCGATTCTTGATTTATCATCGGAAAACTCCGACTCAACTGCCTATTTAGAAAGTTCGCCTGTGATAAACGATAGAAACGATAGTGACACAGAATCTGAAGGAGAACCGGCTGTGCTAAAGAAACTAAAACCTAAACATTCTTGGTTCCTCGTCAATGAAGTTGTAAATAGACAAATAGGTACTTCTAACAAATTATGTCCCGAGCTGTTTCAAAGTCGTTGTTATGGCTCACTCCACTGTGTACAGCGCTTAGAATTAATGTACAAGTTAGAGCAACACGAAGGTTGTGTAAATAGCTTGAACTTCCATCCAAACGGCTCCTTGCTGGCCAGCGGGTCAGATGATTTAAAAGTTGTGATTTGGGACTGGAAGAATGGCAAGTCGTTGTTGTCTTTCGAAACCAAACACAGAGGTAACGTGTTCCAAAGTAAATTCGTACCTCTCAATGGTGACTTACATATCGCCACTTGTGCTAGAGATGGACAGGTAAGATTGGCTCAAGTTTCTGCTCAAGAGGGTCTTAGGAGCAGCCGCAAGTTGGGTTCACATCGTGGACCATGTCATAAGTTAGCCATTTTAAAAGATCAACCGCAGGTTTTGTTAAGTGCTGGGGAAGATGGCATTATATTCAGGCATGACTTAAGAAACTCAAAACCTGATAAGTAAGTATATACCTCAGTTGTTGATGTCAGTTTCAATACTTGAGCATAGCTCTGTTAGATTCAAAGTCAAATGATTGTATAATGTAAACAAAAATTAGTTACTCAGTTATTGTTGGGCATTTAAGACAATAATATTAATGTATTCATACAGAAAGTGTCAAAATTTTATCAGTCATTTATGAGTTATGAGTATGACTCACGTTTTATATTGACTAACTTGTTTTTAATAATTCTTTCAGTTATCTAATGCAAAACCAAGATAACTTCACATTTGAGTAAATGCAAAGTTATTGTCTCTACCTAATAAATCATGTTATTTTAGAGTTACATATGTAAAGATCGATGAACATGAAATTGCCTTGTACAGTATCAGTGCACATCCATTAAACAGCCACGAGTTTTGCGTTGGAGGACGTGACTATGTGGTTCGCGCATATGACCAAAGGAAATGTGGAAATGGAATACCTCCTTTGCACCAATATTATCCCTTTACGGTAAAGGTATGTGCTTGTGCTGGCTAATCTATGCACAAACACATTTACTTGACAATATTAACCACCACAAGTTACAAGTAATCTTTTGAATACGATTCATTTTTTAGTTAAATCATTCATATCATCAAGATTCTTCTTGAATATAATACCATTACATTATAATTTTCCAGAGTAAACTTTTCTCATTTAAGCAATACTTACGCAATTCTGATGAAGCATCTAAAAATAATGCTAATAATTTTCTTTGTTATTTTAGAAACCGAGTTACCATGTAACTTGCGCTGTATATAATCACATTGGATCAGAAATCCTCGCGTCTTACAATGATGAAGATATCTACTTGTTTGATGTGAACGCACCAGAACAGTCATATCTGCATCAGTACATGGGTCATCGGAACGGTGCTACCATCAAGGGTGTAAATTTCTTCGGGCCGAATTCGGAATATATCGTTAGTGGATCCGATTGTGGCAATGTGTTTTTCTGGGACCGAAAATCCGAGGCCATTGTGCAGTGCTTCTTAGCAGATGATAACGGAGTTGTAAGTACCGCGAGACGTTCCTCAACATTGACTAAAGTTACTGGTTTGAAGGTTAATTGTCTAGAACCTCATCCCCAAGTGCCATTCATATGTACTAGTGGTCTGGATTGGGATGTTAAAGTGTGGGTTCCATCGAACGAACAAGAACCAGCTTTAACAGGCCTTGCCGACATAGTGAAAGAAAATGTAAGTTCGAGATTCCAATGGGGTTATAATGCAACAGATATTAACGACAGTCAAATGCTTTGGATGATTTGGAGACATCTTAATAGTAGTGAAAGAATGAGGGTTAGTATAATGAATGAAGTACGCTGATAGCGCTAATAGATGGTACTCTTCAAAATCCATGCTTTCTTCTCAATTGTAGAGCTAAATTAACCAGGTCTGTCTGGATCTTTTAATGTTTTGTAAATGTTTTAACAAGTGGTATTTTTTTATCGTGATAGTTCTGTTTGTGTTTCAAAATGTATTTGTAGTTTCTGCTTGTATGCAGGCCCTGACATATATCAAGTAAATCAAATAGACGTACATATATGTTAAGTATTTTTTAGAGAAAGGTTGATGTTACAATTTCAGAGAGACCTTGGAAGAGAAAACGGTTCGACAGATTTCAGTTCAGGCAATTCATCAAGCAGTTCAAATAATTCAGGAAGTAATTCGGACAATGATTCGGATGGCCCGTCTGGGTGCACCACGTCATGAACAACGATTTTACATATTATTTTACAGATGTACTTTTAATTTATATAGATATTTAAATTTATGTTGCTGTCAGTACTTAAATTTATATCATCATTTATATCGTGTTGGATAAATTTAGTGGTTGTTTGTTATCGGTGACATTGTAAAAAAGTGTCGGAGAATAAAGTTGTTTTCAAATATTTACTTTTTACAGTTTTCTTAATATAGTATTTGTTCATGAAGATGCATAAATTTACGTTGCTGATAGTACTTAAATTTATATAATTATTTTATCATGCTGTATAAATTTAGTGTTTATTATTTGTTATCAGTAATACTGTAATAAAGTGTTTGATAGTAAAAATTATTTTCAAATCATTATATTTTGTGTTATTTTGAACATAATGACTACATAAATTTGACTTTAGATTACTGTTACTTTTAATTCTGCAATTATAAATAACCGTCATTTTACTCGATCTATTTCTTAAGTTCACTTTTTCTTCAAATACAAAAATAATTACATAATCTCTACTTTTTCAATCAATGTACTTTATTTCAAATTTTTACAAAATTATGCCCAGCAATACACAACAAATGACTTTAAATAGATGAGTAAATGATTTAATTCTAAGCCATTAAAAAATTCCTATCACCTGAGCTAAACCTGCATAAATTGCTAACGTCAAACCACCGATTGCAACGGTCACAATTGCTTTAATCAATAGGGCGACCCATGCTCCTATTAACAGGGTGTCAAACAACAAATCGAATATCAATGTTTTATATGAAGAAAACAGCAACAATGCCGTTACGATTGGCTTAAGATTGTTTTTAAGATCATGTCGAGACCAAAGCCAAATTAACGTCACCGTTGTAACGTGATGCATCAACAAAATGTTAGATTCCAGACATTTCTGGATGTATTTCCAATCAAATTCAGCTCCTCTAGCTCCAACCCACAAGAGCAGAGCTCGTGATAGTATTACTTCGGCGGTTGCCCAGCCGATACCGGCAGTCAATACTTTACTGTGGCCTTTACCGGGTATACCAGTTAGCACAACGTATAAACCAACTAAGTCAATCAAATCCACAGTTGCTTTAAGAAATTCCTGTAAAATTAGACCAGGTTACTGAAGGCACCTTACTTGTTATAATAACATTTAGTAGTACCCCTAGTAAATCACTTCCAAGATCTGAATCATTGTCTGGGAAAAATGTGGCTAGCACTAGCATTTTTGCTAACTGAGTTATCATGTAAATTAAGCCTGCTTGAATACATTTCCAGAACGCCCCATATTCTGATCTGAAAGCAAATTTTACTGCAACTTCATTCAAAATAAATTGCTTACCGTGACTCACAAGCCGGAATATTTGTAAGTTAAATAATATGGCACGTATATTAAAGCGATGCAATTACCAAAATGATATAAGGTCATTATAAAAGCTTTTTTTTAAATTAATTTCCTAATTCCTAAAAATGAGGTTATATGACTGACGGTAGACCTAGTCGATAAAATAGGAAACATGTTCAGTGTCATCAACGTGCAAGAAGCAGAAAATCCTCAGGAATTGCCAACATGATCCCTTCTCAAGTAGAAAATCCCTGACTTGTTACTAAATTCAAAAATAAAAAAATTCATTTGCTTAAAGGAAGCAAAAAAGACGGTAGATTTCATAGCGCAAATTAGCTCATTAGTAATAAATTTTTAAAATAACAATTTGAAAAAAAATGGCGACAAAACAAAGAAAACAAAATAATAATAACAGATTAATTTTTTTAATGAAAAGAACGGTGAGAAAGCAAAGAAAACGAAATAGTAGATGTTTTAAAAAATACGAAATAATAAAATTTAAACAATAATAAAAACAAAAAATATCAATTTTACAGCACATTCAGCAGATTTACGAATTTTAAAAAAGAAACCGTTTGAAGGGAAAAGTGACAGAACAAAGAAAACACACGAACAAAATTTTAGAAACTTGCAATAGATGGCACTGTTCAATATCTCACACAAATACGATTCATTTGTTTCTTTACTGATGTCAAGTAACATTTTCTTATTGATGTTCCACATCGTAAGGAGTAGTGATGTAAAAATTTCATGAAACATATCTTTTTGAAATATTTCATGAAATGTTTCACTGTCAATTAGTGTTGTGAGTCGGTAATTTTACCACGTTACCTTACGGTAAATTTCCAATGTTACCGATAAGGTAACATTCGTTTGTTACCGGTAATTTTTGAATGTTACTTCTGTTGCCACCATCATGGAAAAATCTGTAATTTTTCCAAATGATTGACAGCCATTTGCACCGCCTGTAATTAACTTGTTAATTAACTAATCCTGAGTTATGTTTTATTAGTAGTTAAATATGTATATAAATTAAACGGCTTCATCCTTAATTATCTGACCTGTGCAAAGAAAGTTATAGTTAAATTTTAACTAGAATTTAACCACAAGCGGTGCAAATGGCCGTGAGTGGTAAACTTGTAAATTGCAACTTAATTTATAAAATAAGCTGTCAATAATATTTAGGCTAAGTTTCTCAGTCCTAGTTTAACTTTAAACTCCTGTTTATTCCCATGGTAACAATTATAAAAACAATTGTTCCCATGGAAATAAATAGGTGTTTAATGTTAAACTAGGACTGAGAAACCCAGCCTAAATCTTAAAGCTTACTTTTTATGATTTAGGAAAAACATTAAGTACTGAGTAAAAAGATAAATACTTTATACTTTAAAATGATTTTTGTTTACACATTTGATTATTTTTGAGTATTTTAGCAAAATGTGAATCGCAAGCACAGATAATCTGTGCCGCAAGATGCAAAAACGGGACATGTCCACCATAAACTACATAACTTATAACTTATCGTTCACTAGACAGACAACAGCAATCACAAACGTATCAGAAACGCATCACAAGAGCCGTCCTCTATTTACATTCACTTCACCCAAAACCAAATCAATTTGATTTTGAACTGAACTGATTTCAAAGTGAACAGAGAGACTCTTAAAGGAATGACGTTTTGGAACTAAAATTAACATAACCTCAAAATACGTATGAAATCACATGAAACTGATAATTGATTATGAACTGATTTAGAAAACCAGCTTGATCAGTACGGGGTGCGGGAGGGGAAACTCAATCACTTCCTCATCACTGATCGCCAAATGAGTAACTGCAAATGGAATGCAATCAGTGATTTGAATCGATTCACGTTCAAATAAGTTGTAAATGGAGGACGGCTATAAGGTGATTTGTTCTGGTGAACGCGACCAATATAAACACCCGTTCATCAGAAAAATTGCCAACAGTTGGCCAACCGTTTGCAAGCAATTACTTCTGGTGAACGTGACCATTGACTTAAAGCTAGATTTACATGGAGCGGTGAGCGCGTCAAAACGCAGAGCGTACTGTACTCTTATTGGCTACTGCTATTTACGTAACGAGAATTAACCAATGGGAGTACAGTACGCCCGGCGTTTTGACGCGTTCAACGCTTCATGTAAATCCAGCGTAATGAACAGCGGTAGAGTAGCGGACATTAAAATCCGGGCACGCCACTTTTACAATATAAACCTTGCTTTAATATTTTGGACGTTTAATACCTATGCGAAATGTCAATAGTAATTTTGACTTTCAATATAAAGTTTACTGTCAATAGTTCTTGTTTATTTTGTATTTTGACAAAGGCTTCATATAAGTTCCACTCAAAAAGTAGACAGAAATATTTGCTACGAAATTTCAGTTTCATTAAGTTCAACATTTCAAATCCTTTTTTAAATTTTGGCAGATCATAATAAAATATTTGCCCGGATTTTATTGTCCCATACTGTACTGAAATCTGTTTTACATTATCATAGAAAATGATATTGGAAAAAGGTACATCAAGTTTTAGGATAGGATAATGTAAATTAGAAAAACAAATTCCAAAATAGTATAGAAATAGGACGTGTAAGTAATGCTATTCTTAATATACACTGTGATCGTAAATGATTGAACGTCCTTGAGAAAATAAATACCCAAAGGTGATCAAAATTACCTTCGGCCTAGAGAATTTTCGCGTTTTTGAATACTCAAGGTCGGGTGACAATCAATAGCTTTCGTATGTTATGCATGGTTTATTTATTAATTGAGTTTTCTACAAGTTTTTCATATCGAAATTCGTACATATTTTTGAAGGACGCTCAAACATTTTCGATCGCATTGTATAGGTACAATTTCTTCGTAACAGAAATTAGTTTAATGTAAAACTGGCTTTAGGTATGTAATTACTAGTGTATTACAAATTACAAAATTCGAATGTTGGTAACACGTAGTCATGGCATTAATGGCGGATGTTTGACGTTTATTCTATAATATTTTGAATATTTCTCCTGTTAATCAATCGAATTAATCTTATTAGAAAACTCTAAATCAACAAAATGGACAAGTCTGGCGATAAATTCAGACAAATGGAGGACGAAATGAGCAGGTTATATTCTACACAAATGACTAGTGAAAACGTAAGCCAAAATTGTATGTTATTTTTTAGGTTTGAAGCAGAAATCTCTGGACCAGTCATAGGTTCGTACGGCACTTTTAACATACCAACGTTTGGTAATATACCTCCACCGCCAATGCCTCCCGTATTAATTCCACAACAAGTAAGCAGAGTGGGTAAAAAATCGAGTCAGTCTAATTATGAAGTTTATGCTCAACCTGTTATAGCACAGCCTGCTGTAGTGTCAGCAAAACCGACACTTTACACTGCGCCAAAATCGTCCTCCCAACCTGTCTCTCAAAGCTCATCAGTTGATTTTGTTTCCCTTCAATCGGAAGTCGAAAAGAAATTAAAGAAACTGAAAAGCGAGAAGGTTAGTGCCGAGCTTGCCATTTCACAAGGGAAGGCGAGCAGTGCGTTGCAATCTTTTGGCCCGGATGATTACAGACGCAGAGGAAAGAACAAAAAGTTGATGAGAACGGCGGGCGGGCAGACGTGGGATGATCCTACGCTGACAGATTGGATAGAAGACGATTTTAGAATATTTTGCGGCGATTTAGGCAACGATGTTACAGACGAACTCCTAACTAGAACCTTCAATAAGTTTCCATCGTTTTTGAAGGCCCGAGTCGTCAGAGATAAAAGAACGAATAAGAGTAAAGGATATGGTTTTATTAGTTTCAAGGATCCGTCGGATTTTACAAAAGCAATGAAAGAAATGAACGGTAAGCAAATATCATTTCTATTGATAATTTTCATATGCTTTCACTTAGAGGAGTACATTTATGTTATTACATGTAAATAATGAAATTTCCTACCTTGTCAGGAACTTGGATTTATACTTTATCGATTAATCTTTTTTTGATTGTTAACTTTGAAGAATTCACCTTTATTACTATATTTGTGTGCCTTTTAATTCTCATATTTTGAACTTCAAAGAGTTCTGCAATCCTTTCTGGTAACTCGAATTGTATTTACTCTGAATGAGTAAAAGCATTTTAAGAGTTAATATGTAGTCATAAAATTGTCAACTATCATTTTGTGTTATGTGTTAACAAGGTTTTTTTCTTTTACTGTCTTTGAACTCAATAAAACTCTCGGAATAAAATCTTAATATGATACCATACAGCTAAACATTACTGCAAGTTCAAGTAAGAATGACTTCATTAATGTTAACAGATAGAACAAAAAAGACATATCTTTTTCTAGTAAATTATTAAATGAAATGAGTTTTGATTAAAATGTTACTGAATTCATGTGCTTCATTTAATAAAAGAAAAGAGAATATTTCAAAGAAATTTCCATTCCTAAAATCGAATATCTACAAATAATAGTAACAGAATAAATTTTATTAATTAATTTTAGGACGTTTGTAGGTAAATCAGAGGCTTCTATTCTTGTATCATTTACATAATTAGTGACATTTTCAAACGCTCTTGTGTTTGCTTGGTAGGTGGCAAGACTTGTATTTATACTTATTTCATTCCATAAAATATGATTTGCTGCATGAAACGTCTTTCTTATCCACCAAGAATAATTTAATTTATGTTGTCATCCCCATCAAAGGACAAGATAAATATAATCTTAATTTTATGTTTTATATTTGGATGGAATGTAAGCTGATGTAACTCTTTGTAGTATGAAGTAATATCATAGTTTCTAAACAAAATTTTAATTTTCTAAATGTGACTCTTATAACCAGACAGCGGACAGTTTTAGGTTTGGTTATCAGAAGTAGACAGTTTGCCTTGAATAAGTCGTTTATAAGATATTAAATGAACGTGAATAAGTAAATGCATAAGATGCCGTAAAAATAATTTTCGTTCAACGGTTATGTTTTCCGCTCTCTATTATTACAGCAAATTAAATCACGTAGTAAAGAAAAGACAAACTTCAAATATTGTTTAATAAATAATATAAAACATAACATGAAATCTTCTGAGATTCTACAGAAAGTTAATAAATTAAGTTATTCACGATTGTTTTGTCGGAGATCGCCTACTTTCCAAGTGGCCCCCAGCCATACGATACAAACAACTGGGGAATCACCGATCGGTATTTATTTTTCGGCATCGACGTCCTCACTTGCAAGTGACTTCTCGGATGTTCTCGAGGCGAAGATAAAGCCATCATTCTTGCCGGATTTTCTGCCAGGTGGGGCATTTTCGATGCATGGGGGTTCATGTAGAGCACGCTAAATGGCATTCCTCCCGCGCCCCAACCTCGTGACACAAACAAATCCTTCTTGGCTTCTCGCTTGATTTCCGCTATTCGACGATATCTACCGTTGACAAACCTTCTACACTGCAAACATTTTTCCTCTGCATGTTTCGAGGCGTCTTGTAGAGGCAAACTTATCGTTTCAGTTGCCATTAGGATCAGCACAGCCAGGACAAACTTATGTTTCATTTTTATCTAAAAATAATTGAAATATTGTTAGTATAGGTTTTACCTAATATAAATCATGAACTCATTGGTTGTTATTGACTATTAACATAATACTAAAATTGTTTACATTATTTTAAATTTCATTCCCAATAATATAGCTTAATTTGTTAATATGAAACATGAAATAAACCATTAAAAAGTTAGTTCCCAAAATTAATTTTATATTGAAGGAATTATTGTGTTTCTATTTTATTGCAAACGTTTCATTTTAAAGCTCAAATTCTTAATCAAGTTGACCTAAACTGTATTATTCATCAAAGTCCAAAGATTACGTATTGAAGTATGTAAATTTTGCTCTTACTTTTTTTATTTAGGTCTTGTAATGTTGCGGACTACGAATATTTGCCCAAATAAATATTTACATTTGATTGAAAACGTAAATATTTGCTCTGCACACGAAGCTTTGAAGTAATCTTTTCTTTTTAGAGATTTAATTAATTATCTTGTACTGATTAATTGTTTTTTTTGTCTGTAAATTATTTGATTGACGCAAATTACATGAACTTGTAATAGTTTAACCTTTTTATGAGTGTCTGGCGCCCTGACTATTTTAGAAAAAAAAATTGTCGTTGAAAGTAACGCTTGTTTACAGATTGCGTGTCTATTAAATTGTCTGTTAAACAAAACTGATGTGATTATAATATGATTTATATTTAGTTGTAACGTCACTTTGTCGTCATTGGCGAGAATTTCGAATAATATTTACAAAAAATGTCAAAATTTACCATTAGCATTTTGTTATGAAAACTAAATACGTAATGGAAGAGAAAACTTCCTGGTATGTCCCACAGATAAATTGTTGTAATTTTCAGTTTAAATACATAGCAGCGTTATTTGTTTGTAAAAACCCAATTATCCCAAACAGATTGTGTTAACGGTTGATTTCATAAAAGTAGGGCACGAATAATAATAAACATGTTTTCTTTTTCTATACTTAACGCAATGGTGGTCAGCTTCCCATGCGTGAATTTGCTTTTGTTTTTATTTACACTGTTGTAGTCTATTGACACCGATTACAATTTATTACAATTTTTTTTATTGCTCACTATATATAACTTTTTATCAAAGGTCATAAAAACTCAAGGCGCTAATATTAGCGCCTGGCAGACGTACCAAGATTACACCAAGGGTCATCTTCCATAATTGTTAGATTTATGGCATTTGGACATTGAAATCCGTCATATGTTTGTTATCGCTCGGAGTCTCCACAATTATTGCAGATTTATGTGGAATGAAGAGATTAACGTATTGCAAAAGTAAGTTTTGAATAATTAGGCGGATTGTTGAGACGATTCTGAATTGTTTTGGCGCTGTTTTAAAAATTAATCAAAGTTAGGAAATTCTTCAAAAGCACAAAACTTCCACAATGGTCAACTCGTAAAAATTCATATAAATTTCCTGGTATCTTATCTTCGAGAAATTTTGTACATTAAATTTTTTTTTTTTAATATTTTTTTGAACAGTAATCACGTTTTTTATTTCCTGTGATTCATACCTATATTCAAGATAGTTAATATTATTATTGTTATGTAATTCCTTATTTTATTTTTTAATCAAGAAGAATCATGTAAGCGTTGCTCATAAGTAGGTGTTGGGTGTAAAGCTATAAAAAAAATAATAATTTCTAATAAAGTATAAAAGAAATTGGTGGCTAACACGTGGTTATCAGAAATTGTTACGGTTTTTACTCCATTAATTTTCGTCGCTAGACTACGCGGTAGTAAATGATAACAATATAAATGTTATTGCTTTTTTTTAATAAAAGAAAAGTTTTATCACCGCAGCTATTTTTAGTTTTCTGTTATGAATGCAATCGGATCGTTTTAATTGTATTTTCTATGTATAGACTGAAAGATAAAAGAATTATTCGTAGAAGTTCTGGTTTTACTTGATTTACAAATACATATATTAATTATCTTTGATCTTTTGTATCTTATGTTTTATTTTTCTGGGCTTTTGTAATTTCAACACATCAACTTCATTAATGAAGGCTGAAGAATATAAAACTCTCTCCTTTTGATACATGTATAAATAAAGAGTAAAGATAGGGATAGGATAAAAACCGTGATTTTGAAGTCTTATTCCTTAGTTTTTCAATTCTGCTCTTCAGCTGTAAAGTAAGGAGTGGAAATAGTTGAAGACAGTTTGAATTTCCCGCGTGTTTTATCTAGTGATTTTTATTCTTTATGTGGCCTTCCTGAAAAATAAAGATACCCAAAATGCTTTTAATAATTGAAATAATTAATATTCTTGTACATTTGAAATATCATTATATTAAATATGTTTTACTATTCAAATAATTATTGATACATGATTGAATCATCTCATTACCCAGTGTGCGCCAATGTATTTTACCAACTTTACAAAGAAAAAAAAAGCACTGAAAGGTGAAAAATTTAAACTGTCTTCAAACATTTTCGGTTATACTGTAGATACAATGACAACCAAAACGTTTTTAATTATACACTTGATATATCATTATGTTAATGACATAGTTGAATCAGTTACGTTAATTTCGTTACCGACATTTGCATTCCAGCTGTGTCTATGAATTTCACCAATTAAAAAGAAAATTAAACGGCGGGAAATTTAAATCAATCAATCTTGAAAAAAATTGTGAATATCTAATAACTTATTAGTATTAATGTGGAAATTATTTCCATTTCTTCATCCAAACAAACTATGTGTAATGTTTTATTTCACGCTTTTGCAAATGTAATTTCTTTAAAGTGTTGAAATCATTTCTATGCCATCCTAGAAAGTTGTTTCGAATAATTTAATCTTGAGATAGCTGTCAATTTACAGCGAAATATTGACGTTTCGAACGTTGTAAAACTTGCTCTGGAACTAACTACCTATCACAAATTTATTTAAATAATGTAAAGTTAGTTGCACGAACCAATCGACCGAAGCAAAACTACTTTGTACAGCGTAGAAAGTTCAACTGGAATAAATTAGTTTCTAGAGTAGTCAGTATTAAGGAATTACTTTAAAGACGCCAGTTTAGTTTTTACGCCAACGTGTTTGTAATTAACGTGATAACTCCTTTTTCAATTTCCACCCCTTTACGTTTTTGAATCAATAGTACGAGTTGTAATTAGGTAAACATACTGATTTTATTTACTTACAGCAATATAATAAATTTCCCAGGAATTTTAATACAATACAATGAACTTGGAAATTCTTAACTTTTAGGCTATGCTACACAAATATGTTTTTCAATTCATGGTACATCTTTAAGTGATTGTGATTTGTCTCTAACTGAAAGCACTCTTTTTGTAAAGTATGTTCACTTACTGCGACTTCTCTAAATTCCATGCATGTCTAACACGAAATGCATTTGCAGCCTTCAGAGTTCTTTAGAAATTGGGGGCAGTTCAAAATGCTTGCAAGAAATAAATTTACTACTTCCTGGAATATCTGCTATGTATTCTACAATGACAATCCGAAATGATTTCAACAAATGTGACCAATTCGAATTAGGTTTTGTTTTCTTGGAAGTAGTGAAGTCGCTGTTTCAAACTGGCGTATATTTACTGTATTTGTCATTGACCTGCGTGGCTGTAGGTGTTCTGTTGGCGTGTATTCGTCATTGACCTGCGTGGCTGTAGATGTTCTGTTGTATTTAACAAGCACTCGTGGATGCTGAAGTAAATTACGATGCCTTCGTAAATCGCCGGCAACGATTTAACACAAAGCACTGCAAAGCAAAGCACAGAGTACAATGTGTTGCTTGTACGTCGGGGTGACATGGGTTGAAATCATTTCTGATGTCCCTATATAATGGATAATATACAATACAACAATACTATTGGTTCTATACTTTTCCTTGAAACTGCTGCGAACATGTTAGAAGATGTGGACACGTCCAATAATTATGTAGTCATTATAAAATAAATTGTTGAATTCAAGCTGTCTGGTGAATACACTAACGTAATGCAGTTTATGATCTGTTATCAAAAGCTCTATTACGTCAGAACTGCTAATTCTAAAGACGCATCCATCAGTATTTTCGATACTGACAATACTGACAGTATTTTGGATACCGATCATGCAAAGATCATATCGAGGGGAAGTCAATAATCGGATATTTCGTATCAGTATTTGCGAGGCTTGGAGATACGATCATAACACAGTGATGTTTCAAAAAATTATTATTTATTATCGTTATAATGGTGACAAAAAAATGAATGGTGTGAGGTTACCACTACAATTATTTTAAATATTGTTATTGTCAATCCCGATGTACGGGTGAAGGCAATTTTAAACAACCGTAAGGTATTTTTTTTAATTAAAAAAACACGCAAACTTTTCTGGTTGTCCATTATTTAAAACTAAAAAATGGGACAACGCCAGTGGGTAGGTAACAAAAGTTGTCGTGTCTGAGATTTATCCTTAATACTCACTGTTATTAAATTAATTAATTCTGATTATAGTTTTCATATTATATGAAATGTCTCATTATTTTTAAGCATAATTACTTGTGCCATTCTAAATGTTCTACCCACATATTAAAATGAATACCTGCATAACGGTCATTATGCAGTTGACTATTGCATTAATGAAGCTTTTCAGCGTATAGAAGAAATTTAAAATGATTTCATTCGAAGCAATTCGCGTGCTTTTAGATATTTGAATATACAGGTAGCGTTGCCTTTTTTAAACTTTTTGTTGCATACCTAATTTGCAAATTAAATCCTTACGAATATCCTGAAAGCATGCAATTGTGTCATTTAAAAAAAAAAACCTACTTTGAAGTGTAATTAAATGCATATATCCAGTGACATTAGTGCATTACGTTATAAGCACAGTGCATGTTGATTGAATCCGTCGGAATTATTAAATTAAGAGTCGCCTGCACACGCGTTCCCGTATGTAAATATTCGCTTTTCCGGGAAAATGGCGCGTGCATAAGTGGAGCAAATTAGTGATCCTAAATCCAATTAGCAAGTCTCCGGTGAATTACTTGCGAGCCAGGACGGAAAGATGGAAGTAGGTATTTATCTAAAGCGGGAGACTTGCAGAATTTGTCGCACTTTTTGTTAAATTGAAGAATAAAAACAGTCGAAACTCTGAAATTGTGATAACTTCAAGTGCAAGTAGCCGAGTTGACAAAATATTTTAGTAACCGCGGAAACTTTAGCCTTTGAACGTTAACAGTAATTAATTAAATCACGAGTAGAAATCTCCGAAATAAACAGATTAGTTAAAAGTGTCTAACCTTTCAAAAGTCAGAAAATTATAGAAATCGCATTTATGTGATATTTTGTCCTTAAGGCTGTTTTAGATTAGCCTAGTTCTTGTATGTACAAAGTTTGGTTCAATTAGTACTTAAACAATTTAATTTGTGCAACAAAATTTAAATTGGTTTAAATTGTTTAAAAGCTACCTAGAAAAATATAACATGTTCTATCTACAAATCGTATCTACAGACTAGCTGCTCTAAATTTTTGTTGTAGAAATTGAACCAAATCTTGTACAAGAAATAGGCTAGTCTAAACCGACCTTTAAACACATGACCTGCTCAATTTTAGTATTAAAAGTTTTATTAAATTGAAAATTAACTCTCTTAGAACTATCTCAATAAAGAAATTTCGAATACTGCCTTGCGACCTTATTTAAAAGATACATACATAGATAATATGAATCGAGTTGCAACTAATGATTTTTGTGCCAATTTATTTAATTACACGAACTTCTAGATTATTTTCATTGGTTATCCTAAATATAAAATAGAAATTTTTCAATGAAAAAAGGATTTTTCTAAAAACATATCTGGGCGTTAGATATTTTAAAGATATTATGATATTAAACAGAAGCAACAAAATCTTTTTTATCCACTATCACATTATAATTGGACTTTTATCCACACTTATGAAGCATTTAAAGTGACCTATTGTCCACTAGTGCAATAAACATACTTTATTCCACTAGTGGATAATAATAAACAACGTACCATAGCAGCCAGTAGGTATGACAAAGCCTGTCATGTTTCATTTTGCGAATACGAATATTTTTAAATTAAATTTCGCTCATTCTGAATGTTAAATGTGGTGATTGTGGATAAAACGTTGTATACATGCATGTTTTAGATCCATTTTATCCACTTAAGAAAATGGTATCTAAAACACTTATACAATAAATAACTATTATTAGTATTTAATAAAAGTACGCACGTGTTACAGTTTATTTAAGTACCGAATATTTTACTTCCACTTCGCTAAAATTAGATCAAGATGAATAAGAAAGGTTCAAATTTTCG
Organism: Dorcus hopei; assembly: GCA_033060865.1. Taxonomy (NCBI): domain Eukaryota; kingdom Metazoa; phylum Arthropoda; class Insecta; order Coleoptera; family Lucanidae; genus Dorcus; species Dorcus hopei. Next base: position 53,541,438 of record CM065419.1, read on the forward strand.
CGCTAACCTTTTCCGGATCCAGTAACTTCTGATTAATAAACTTTTCGATTGCTTTGGACGACGAGTAAACAATGTTAAAAATTAGTTCTGCAAAATGATAAAGTTGCTGAAACTCTGGCGGAAAAAAAATTCTGGCCGACATTTAATTGCGTGGTTTACAAAAATCGTTTTTTATTTTTCATCTTTATTGATACAATATTTATTGATTTATTAATACTCCCGTTACTTTATAATGCATTTTAATAAATTAAATGCTTATTATTTGCTTATAAAGCAACGAAATCTCCTTAGAGTTGCACTCTTAGTTCTTGTGAGAATTAAGTGGTTTTATTAATAAGTATGTGATCTATGTTTTGATCCTTAAATTGGGTACCTTCACGCTAAGCCAGCGTGTTTATTGCACTCCAAATGTATGATTACGTATGTATGCATGGAGATATAAATTACCGGAAGCAGTTGTCGCACTTCATAAAGCATACATCAGATTCCCATTCTTTTTTTCATTCATTTGGTATTCACTGGCTTACAGTTTTTCTTTTGGTTTTCCCCTTTTGTCAATTATGTTTCCGAATTTGTCAAATGACTTTCCAATCCGCAGGCCTACTATACTTTGAACAGATTGGAAAGTCATTTGACAAATTCGGAAACACATTTGACAAAAAGGGAAAACCAAAAGAAAAAGACTGTAAAAATTTAAAGCCGCAGTCAAAAGCGAAAAGACAAGTAACTGCCTTAAGCTAAACACTGTATGTTGAATTTTGTGATATATTTTTCAAGTTACAACGTTGTTTAAATGGGAAAAAGATCGTCTTTTAGGTTTCGTTAAATCAAATTTAAAATAACGAGCGTCTAAATAAGAACCTGGTCAAGTAGGTTGTACTTGACAAGGTTTTTATTTAGACAATTGTTATTTCTTACAGTTTCTGCACAACTTGGGAAAAACCGAAAACAGCCAAGTTTTTATTAGTTTATATTGATAAGATAATGATTTTTTCGAATTATATTATTTCTTTTGAAAGAAGTTTTCAAAAACATATGATTTACTTAATATTTCTTGTAATTGATTGCTTAAAATCAATAACTTGTTACTCAATCTAGTTTTGTTAATTGCAAATTGTAACTGACGAGCCGTAACTCGCCTTGCGGCTTGTTTTCTAAACTTGTACGCGTAGGTACGCTAAAATCATTAAGGCTGGGTTTCTCAGTCCTAGTTTAGCTTTAAACTCCTGTTTATTTCCATAGGAACAATTGTTTTTATAATTGCTACCATGGGAATAAACAGGAGTTTAAAGTTAAACTAGGACTGAGAACCCCAGCCATAGTTTTCTAATATACCTACTGTGTACAGGATGTTTCAGTGATGTTGCACCAAACTTCGGGGAAACGTTTCTGACATTATTTGGAAGAAAATATTTTAATACAATTTTGCAATCGGAGCAACTTGAAATTTGCATTATTTTGGGTCAATGTTTTTAGAAATACTCTAACGATTTAAATTTCTGCCGCCGTGAAACAAGACGAGCGATTTAAATTGTTTTATGAATGGCACGCGGCTGCAAGAAGACAATAAATATCTATCGTAAACGAAAAAATTTATGAGAGTCTTTTAAGTTTGCCCTTGACCGTAAGACGTGTTAAAGGTGAACACTTTAAACGAATGTGCATTTAGCGTGCGTTTTCGTCGCACTAAAGGTTCAAACAGGCAACGCTGTTAGCTGTCAAATCAATGTTAAATACAAAGGTTCAAATGTCATTGCACAGAATGAACGACGTTAAGCGGCGTTGCACGCGAAAAGTTGGTCAACTTTCAACTTTAGCGGCGTCAAACGTCATAATACATAACCAAATATGTCCCACCATCGCATTTTCATCTGGTAATTTCTTGTATATGTGAATAATACAACATATATATATATAATAATATAAATACTTGAAATTTATCAATTTGTGGCACAAGTTATTTCTATTTTTATGTTAGACTGACGACGTTTCACGCCGCTTTATCTGTGCATGTCTTTTGAAGTGACAGTTGGCGTCGTTGCAACGGCGGGTAACGGCGTTGCATTCTGTTTGACCCTTAACATTTTTGCAAACCGTAATTACATCCAATTTGCCGAGTCTTAATAATGTACGATAATTAACGCTTGTAACGGGTTTTTATTTATTCCTGTATCCAACGTGTACATAATATGATGTACACAACTAACAATAAGTAATTGAACAGTTGACTAAAATCAGTACAATTAATAAATTAGGAAAATTAGTAACTAGAATTAGTGCTTCCGCCGGTCTGCCAAATTATTTGCCCAACTATCAGACTCATGAGGTAGAAACAACAAAGCGGGCGAATTACGAAAACGGCAATTACCTTACAACATGTGTTCAAATAATCTGCGTATTCTCGAAACGTGAAATCGCAAATCGCAAACACACCAACACATACACAAACACACTTACATACACTAAAAATGAAAAGTATAAACTACACCAATTAATTACTCCTTACTACAACGCTAACCAGAACGGACTAAATATGTTTCATCATATCATCTGAGGCGCGACAGGGATAATAAAGCAATAAACCGAAGGTTAAGGCAGGTTAAGGATTCTGGCCATTCTCATCTATTGTACGTTTTAAAAATATACGGCTCTCCTTTCCCTTCGATTTTCTCAAAACTTATTCATTAAAAAAAAAATTATAGAAAACTTTTATTTCTTTTCACGATATCTACCGACATACCGAGTTTGGTGCATCTTCACTGAAACAGGCTGTATAATTACATCCATCTTGAGTCCCAGCTTATTCAAGTTTGTAGCGGAGACATTATTGCAATAAAAAAAAAGATGCAGTATGCTTGATTCACTAATTGTATACGTATTTCAATGCGCATTAAACTAAAACTTTCAAAAGCAGAAAAATGATCATTAAGCTACTATTCAGCCAATTTCCTTTAAATGAATTTAAAATGCCAGCTCGTTATGAACTCGCTCCGATTTTTCTACCATTAATTCTCTATTTTCAGCAGTAATTTCTCTGAAGCTGAAGCGTACAAGCGTCAACAATGCGATTAGAAATTCTTTTTTAACGAATCACAAAGAGAAATGAAATTAAAATTTACATTTTACCGTATGCAGTTCTGCAGATATTATTACAATCAAACGGAAAAATTGTAAATTAACATTCGAACTAATCTCTTCGTTTGAAATGTTGCTGTACAGTGGTGTTCTCTCTTAAAGCGGACACCTACCGTAACCAGAAAACTGTCCGCCTATTAGAGGTGTCCGCATAATAGAAGTGCAAATACAAGTTGGGAATTAAACTGCCCGGTTAAGAGAGATGTCCGCTTATGAGGAGTGCCCGTTAAGAGAGAGTACACTGTATTTTCTAGCAATCAAACCATTTGAAAATTTATTTTCTTCTCTGTAAAATGAAGAAATATCTGAAACCATTTTTTTTTTGTGAAATATTAAAATGAATTAAATTGCTTCAATTGTTTGAAAGTTTGAAACCTCAAAGACATCTTCGATAAAAAATTCTGGATGACACCTAGCTTACTTAAGCATTTAATTTCTTAATGGTTATTAATGAGCTAAACAGCTTTTGATTATTAATATTTTTATATTTGGCAAACGTGGTGGATACAAATGATGGCCACCAGTTTGGGAACTGCTGCTCTATTATTATCAGTAGTTTTATGCTGGATTTATGGCTTCATTTCACAGAAGTAATTATAATAATAATTATTCTTAATTGTCGTTCATGATAACCAGTCAACTATGTATTACCAATATAGTACATACTTAAATTATACAGGGTTAGTACAATGTCCCGGAATGGTCGAATAACTTTGTTATTCTTTTTGAAATTTAGTCTATGGATATATACTTAAAAGTAACTAATTTTTTATGACATTTCCACCTTTTCTTTCGTTTCCGGTTTGACAGGAAATACTCCCTACTTTTCTGTTTTAAATGGGACATACAATATTTATTTACATTCTCGAACGCAGAATAAGAAACTACCCTGAGAAATATCAACATTTTTTTATTTTTATTCACGAGAAGGCTATACAAAAAAAAAAAACTACGGATAACATAAAATCAAACTATCTTTTAAAACAATTTGAAATTTGATTGAGACTGCAATAAATGTTCAAATTATGTCCCATTTACAACTTGGCAGTGATGTAGATTTTACGTTTATCTGTAGTTTTTTAATTTTATTTGTATTGCCTTCGCATCAATAAAAATAAACATGTTGATATTTCTGAAGGTAGATTTTTATTCTGCATCCGAAAATGTAAAAATATATCGAGTCTCATTAAAAAAAAAAAGTTGGAAGCTTTTCCTGCCAAACCGGAAGCGAAGAAAAGTAAAAACTGTCACAATAAATTCGTTACTTTTAACTATACCGGGTGTCCACTTTGATTACGCACCATAGGTATTTTTTTTTTAATTGTAAATTCCTGCTCTGTCAAATATATCATAAAGCATTAAACGTTATAATACGTAGCTTTGTATTATGCATTAGCTAAGACTACTTTTAGTATGTTTTTCAAATACATAGGCTTTCAAAATTTAAAGGGAAAAAATTAAATGACCAATTTTGATCAAACAGGCAAACTTCTAATTGACAAACTTTATTAATTTTTAATGAAAAATAGAGACTTCAAGCATAATAATTCGTACTGAAAAATATTTATTTATAAATTAATAGGTACCTACTACATAAAATGTTCAAATAATTCGCCGTTTGTGGCTAACCTGTCTGAGAAGTTTGAACATTGCTTAACATTCTAGAAGTAATAGTTGCCCATTCTTCCACGATTCTACCTCTCAACTCATTCAAACTGCGGAAAGGAGTCTGATACATTTTTGATTTTAAATAAGGCCACAAGAAGAAATTTGGTGTTAAAGCCTGCATTCAGTATGCTGCTTCTTCAACAATAACTTTAATAGGCGAGCAGGAATTTACATTTACAAAAAAATTACATTGAAATTCCTATGGTGCGTAGTCAAAGTGGACACCCGGTATATCCGTACCAAGTTTCAAAAACATTACTTCTCAAATAACAAATTTATTCGACCGTTCCTGGACTTTGTGCTAACCCTGTATAACAGAATAGTTATATTATTTTTAAATTAGGTATCATTAAATTAAGTGCCAGTGATAACGCCGTTTCCTTGATATTTTATTATTAAAGAATCATTGAAAATGAAAAAAATTATGACTTTAGAAACAGTTTTCTTGACTAAAAAACTATTGTCGCAGTTACAAAAAGGAAATAAATAAATAACATTTTCAAAAGTTTTAAAAGTATTCAGGGTGTGCATAAATTAATGTTAAGGCTGTTATTCCTTGGATGATTCGTAGTGAAGTAAAATTTCGGCTAATAAATTTATAATTTATTCAAAGGTTTAAACAACGTTTGCTTTATATGTATTAACAGGAAGACAAAGTTTTAATAGCTTGGTAAATATGCTAAGTTTTACAAAAAAAAATTAAACCTTAATGAAAATACGCCAACAAAAAACAACGACTACTTTTTAATTGTTTATTGATTGGGGCAGTGTATATTAAGAAACAATCATTAAAGAAAATTGTTTTATATCTACATAGGGGAATTATACAAATTAAGTTTGTGGGAAGAAAAATCCAAAATTTAATTTTTGGGACATTCTGGTCACAAAGTTTTTAATAAAATAAAATTGATTTTTTTTTTCATTTTTATGATTGAAATTTTAAGATTAAAGGATACAAAAGGAATGTTTCTTTTTCCCCACAAATAAAAAGCTAGTTTTCACAGATAAAATTAAGGAAGATCTAACTCACCTGTTGCTATTGGTACACAGGTACACTGCAGCGTCCTGACGCTGATCTACTCGACGACGGTTGGCACAGAAGTGACGCTTTAGATGTGTCTCCATTGCATTTCTATACATATTATCTATACCCTCTGACATGCCGTGACACCAACGTGACTGCTAATGTTTTCCCAAAAGGCCTTAACTCTCGTGCAGTGCAAGTTCTCCTCGTGTAAATATGTTTACTGTCTTGAAAGTTTCTTAAAGCCTGCCTAACAAAGCTACTCACGAAGGACTGCACCGTGTTTGCGCCGCTGTATGTATTTGTTTCGCTTGTATCTGGCCATGTAATGAAACATTGGAATTTATGAACTTTGGAAACTTGTTAATCGTTTGCATAGATGCATTCGTGTTAAGGTTTCTTAACTGGCGAAAGCTTGTTTGTAGCTAAAGGCAACATGTACGTACATCTTAGTATGTATCATTTACATAGATCATTTCGAATTTCAGAATGTTTAAGCTTCAGCTTAAATTTAAACTGGCATTGTACAGTCACAATCATAATTCATGGCGCTTACAGATAATTGCACCTTCAAAACTATGAACGCCGAATGCATGCATCCAAATCTGACTACTTAAAAGTGAATCTTGGATGCCGTAAACTAGTTTTTGCTTGGAAACCATAAATAAGTTTTTCTGTAAAAGTTATCTCATGAGTTATGATTGCGACTGTACAACTGGTCCTAAGTAGCATTTCGTTTCAAAGTAACAAAATGTATGTTTCAGGCGTGAGCTTTTATTTTGATGAATTTTATCGGGTCCTTTGCAACGTTGCAATATTTAATTTTAGTAAATCTGAATCCAAAGTCCCACATTTTTCAAACATTACTCTATCTATAATAGAGTTCAATTATAAAGTTATTATTAACGAAACGAATGATAAAAATAATCATCATTTAATCTTGTGGAAGCTATCAATGAACGACGAGACGTGGATTTTTTGTAAAAAATTAGTAATTTTCATTTAACAAACTATAGGCTGTTTGATACAATAACGTATTCAAGCGTTACTCTATCTATAGTTACAATTCATGTGTAAAGTTGTTATTAACGAAGCGAATGATAAAAATAATGATCATTTAATCATGTGGAAGCTATCAATGAACGACGAAATGTAGATTGTAAGAAATTAGTAATTTTCATTTAACAAACTATAGTTTATAATTGTTATAAAATTTGTGATCAAAATACTGACAACTGATGTTACCAAATCAGTAACGATTAAAAAATAGAACATGTTCTATTTTCTTCACAAGTTGTAACTATCGGCTCAAAAAACTTAATAATAAATATGTTACCGTGTCAAACATCCTCTTTAGATAGATGACTTATAAAACATTGTTTAAAGCACAGTTTCTAGAGAGTCGGAAATACTTTTTCACGAAAAATTAAATTTTGGAGAAACCTTCGTTTCAAAAAGTTCAATACAATTTTTTCAGTGTTCATTTTCACTTATGAAAGCTTGCATTGCAAGCTTACCTCAGGGCAGATGACAAAAAAGTGAATTCTGAAAAGATTACTTAAATGCTTTTCACAGAGAATTGTCTATTTTATTCATTAGTGGAAAAATGAAAAGTTGCATTACTTTTTTACTGAACTATTGCATAAAATAAATTCAAACAATTTAGTATTATGTAATTATAAAAAAGACAGACAGGTTGTATGGGTAAGTGAAGTAATATCGTGAGTGTATTGTATATTTATACAAGAATGATATCTTTAAGAAAAATATCTTGTTATATACAAATAATAATCAATTTTTTTTCTACTGTTATAATTAAGGTAATCAATAGCCAATTCCAAATAAACCTAATTGAATTTGCGGCCTACATTCCACTTCCGCTGACCAAGTGTAAAAAGGAGTAAATTGGCATTAAAACGAAAATCTCTAAGACTGTGCTTATAGGATTACTCGATAGGTGATTATATGGTCTATTTCGTTAACGAAGTAATTTGATCTTTGCGCTGTTTTCCCAGTTCGAAGTCAATTGTATACACACATGATTGCTTTCTATAGAAAATTTGATCTATATTTACTCATTCATTTAACAAATCAGTATTAAATATGTATTTAAAAAAATTCAATTAAGGTAATTTTGAAAATAAACCCTACACATTTTACTGTCACACTTGCATTAAATAAAATTTGAATTTTTAAAACGCACCGCTAGGTGTTTTGAGGCGAAATTAACCGTTGCGTCATTTCAAAGTTTAAAGTTAAGAACGTGAGTAAAGTTCTAAATTTGTTCTAATTTTTTCACATTCATATCTAACTGCGAAATTCAATGAACTGTACTTTATCTGCACGGAATTTCTGAGTTTTCAAGCCGACAAATTTCATATTACGCTGTAGACAAAATCCCCCCGATGTTAGAAAATATATTTCATCGAGTCAAAAGTTTCATTATATTCTGTTTTGTAATTTTTTTTATAATTCTAAAGCGCAGAAAAATTTTAAAAGTTAAAAAATGTAAAGTGATCTAATTTGATCTCCATAAAAATAAACCTCTTAGATAATTCTAAATGTCAAAAAAAAGAGTTAAAATAATAAAGCTAATGTAATAATCTCATACCTCTCTAACAAACCAATTATGAGAAACAGATCAACGTGATCTGTGTAGTTTAAAACTACCCTTCTTATTCGCATTAGCTTTCATGAATGATTGTCAAGCGATTTAGATGCGTTGTTAATTGGATTAGTAAAGTGGTTGATATTAGTTTCGATGCGGATTTAAGCGGATTCATATTAGTATTACTGTTACTGAAATCCAATAATAAACTCGTCATTCCAGACAATCTAATTCCATTACAGAACATTTAAGTAATTATACTCTAAAATTTAACAATACTAAATTTATAAATAAGACACATTTATGAGGTTTTTTAGAAGTGGGCAAAATTGCTACAGCGTTTGTAGATATCAGATTTATCTAAAATTTTATTTATGGGATTTTCCTTTGTTTGTGATTTAAACCCACTCAGTTTATGACATTTCGATTTAAGTGCATAGCATTAATTAATCTGTAATAAAGCAATAAATCCTTAAGATTTTAAAATCTGTTACGTTTCGTCGCTAATCGCGCCTCTAATTCACAGTGGTGGCCGGTGCATACGAATAGAGTGGGCACAGGACAAGGCCGAAGCATTCTGTTTCTCTCTTCGTGTGTAATAAACAGAGATAGCGCTTAGCAAGTATGTCGTGTGCCCCGCTAAAATCGGATGGACCGGCTGCCGCTGCTAATTCATATCATAATTTATTGGAACTATAACCATTTCAAATTTTTGCTACATGCATAAATTACAAAACTTTTCTGTGTCTTCTTACTTAGAAACCATTTATTTCACAAATTTAACGCAGAATATATTAGTTTATACATTTCGTTTTTATATTGTTACATTTCGTGAAGTAAATTCTATTTTTAGACTGGTCGCGCCACCTATGATTCAGACAAGATTCTAGTGTATTCCAAACTCGCGCCGAATTGTAGTAGAATTTGCTGGAATGTTCTACCATTGTTCGCCGCTATTCTAGAATAGCGTGACTTGCTATATAACCCTGAGGCAGCGGGATATTTAAATCAGTTTTATTTAGAAAGTGCGATATGTGTAGCAAGCGAATTAATATAACGATTAAGAGCTACAGTGAAAGCTCTCATAAGCGGACACCGACGATTCCAACTTTTTTGTCCGCTTATGGGAGCTGTCCACTTATAAGAAAGCAGAAACAAAAAAATTGCCAAATCAATAATATAAATAAATATCATACTTCAAGTCGTTAGCTACTTCTTTAGCCTTGGCTTTTATTAGCAGGCCTGACATAGGTATGTGCTGGCTTCTGACACGGGCAAACCACTCAAAACAAACCCTGTCAATGTGTGCTGCTTCACTTTTTAGTTTCATTGTTTTTTGATTATTTTATTTTTGCTTATTTTAAGTCTATAATAATTACAAATTCATAGGTTTAAAAAAAACGCTAAACCTACCTTTCACCCAATTTGCGAACACTCAAATGCTCTTGCTCTGCAACATTAATCACCTCCATCTTCTGTCTTAATGTAAAAAAGGTTTTGCTGAGTGGCTGAGGTTCAAACAAGACTACGCATAACATTAAATACGCTTAGAGACCCGTACACGGGAATCCCCTACATCAATTTTACACTGCGAAGAAATACGGCAGTCCGTTTCTGGAGCTTCGCGTCCGCTCATGAGAGCGTTTCGAGCCTAATGGGGGAAAGTTTTTCTGTCCGCGTCCGTCCGACAGAGCGTCCGCTTATGGGAGCCAGTTTAACATAGGAATGAATACCCAAAATTTTGGTTCCAGAAAAATTGTCCGGTCATGAGAGATGTCCGCTTATGAGAGCTGTCCGTATGGAGAGCTTTCACTGTATTTTGTTAGACAAGTGTACAGCTTGATATTATTGTGCTTTCATTGTGTTAAATGATCATAGACATTAAAGTGTTTTTGAAATAAACAACGACTACAATTTGTGAACTCCGAATCGTCTGTAATAATCTTGAAAGTGACGTAAAAACCGAAACGTACATCGTATATTCACTATGATCAACAATAAATAAAAGTTTGCATCTGAACTATTACCGAAATATTATCAATCTTTCATTTCGCGACAGCTGTTTACTATCTATAAGGATATCAATAATAATTTCTACGCAACGCCGTGCGGACAATAAAAAATTATTGTAGAGAGCGGCACATTCAATCTTTGTTGATCACAGTGTATTTTATATGTATCTATTCGTATAAATATTTTGTATATTTTTCATTATTACGAAGTGAAGAATTGCTTTGTTTTTACACAAAAATAAAACGACACGCATTATGAAGAAATTACATGCGCAGAAAACGTGACAGAGGTTACAACCCTATTTTTTTTATAATTTGTAAGTCAGATAAATACACATTTACCCCATTGAGATAATGTCAACCGTGTAGGGATAGACGTATCAAAGTTGAGACGAGGAAGTCTTATCGTCTCCAGCAATATGTTTATTATTATTTTAATTTCGCGAATTTTGTATTTAAAATTAATTACGAGCGTAAACATATTTCTATTCGACAAGGATGCGATAAGTGTAATTGCAGACTCGGTAAAAAGCCCCGGACTCTCGACACATTCCACGTGATTCATGTCTGCTTGTTGTTATTTAGCGACATGTTTAATTGAAGCGGGCAATTTCTTGGTCCAACAACTCCGTACTAAAAATACGTATTGCTGATCCAAAAATAAACTTACGCCTCAATATTCTTAATTGTAATTTATTCGGGTGATAACACGTTTTGTGACTTTTTTTTATTTGTATAATTAAAAAATATTTACGCTATAAATCACTTGGCATGAAAATATGTATACAGTTACGAGATCAAATTATTTTGTAATTTTTGAACTCAATCAAACTGGAAATAATGCGTATGCAAATAAGTTGGTCTTCATATTATGGCATGTTAAGTTATAAAGTTAATTTAATATTCAATAATTAAAACCCTAATTTAATCAAATATGCAAAAAAATTAACACATTTTCTTTTTCCTAGGCCGTTACGTTGGCAGTAGACCCATCAAACTACGAAAAAGCACTTGGAAAAATAGATGCGTTGAAGTAGTGAGGAAGAAAGAAAAAGAAAAGGCTGCCCTAATAAGCATGCTAACATCAGGCAATTCCGGAAGATAACTACAATTTTGCAAAAGATTTTCTCTCAAAAACTAATGTATGTATTGAATTACAATTTCTTCAAACTTTGTCTTTAAATTAAGAACAAACGAAAATAAATAGTACACGTCTTGCTTTAATGTTCTTCTGTTGAAACGGGTGGAATTCCTTCCTGATTTAACGGGGGGGCTGTTCCACCTTCTTCTCCCTCACCTACTTGTTCCACTTTGTACTGTTGCTGTAGATAATCTATGATGTCAATGAGCGAGTCGAGAGAATCTTTAATTGGTAGCGGAACAGGTGCGGGCGGAAGAAGTTCAACACTATATGCAGTAACTGATCTCGCTCGCCAAATTGGAACAATCCCTCTTGGATTTCCCCGATCCTCTTGCTCTATAAAACAACAAATACCATCGAATCGGGTGTATGTACACGAAACAATATTTTTACCTGGCTCTTTCGTTTCTGCAAGAGCCAACTCTTCTGCTCCAACATAATCAAAAGCTGGATCTCTTATATTGACATAGAAACCGTGTTGCATCCACTTAAGCTCAAACGTGAAACATCCGGGGCCTTTCGGTAAATTTCGTTCGAAATGTCCGTGGTATCGATAATTCGTTGGGTAGGTTAAAATTCCAGGTCCGTCCATCCTACCGTCTTTCCATATTCCTTTAACGTGTCCATATGAAAGGCAAGATCGAAATAAATGTGTAGAAGCGTTACCAAAATGAATTACGTTGGGCTTTTTGTAAGTGTAGGTGCCTAATCCGTGACGGAAATTTTTGTACCAAGCCCCTTCGTACGTGTCTCCATTGATGTAGTAGTAGGTACCCTGGCCATGTTTGAAATCCTTTCGCCAATCGCCTATGTAACGTGTTCCGTCAGGGTATAAAAACTGACCTTGACCATGCTTTAACCCTAGGAAATTTTGGACTTGGAACAATATTAGTTCTTGAACATCAATTTGAAAATACTCTACGCCTACATCATATTACCAGTGGAAATTTGGTGAGAATATCCTCTGGTGTTTACCAATAAAAAATTTCATGAAGTGCTTTTAACTTATGTATTGAAGATGACGAAATACGTAGGTATCTATTTACGAATATAACTTAATTGTGGTAACAGATCATTTCTTGATTTATTTCTAAACCACTGTCTTAAAAATATACATACTTATTTGCAACCGAATAAATACCTAATACTGAATTTTTTTTAAATATATTGTTTAAAAATAGCTGCTGTTTTAAAATGACAATGACTACCTTTTCTCCATAAACCGTCATATCGAGAACCATTTCGGAAACAGTACATTCCTTTTCCGTGCCTCTTTCCATGCATGTAATTGCCTTCGTAAATATCACCGTTTGGCAGAAGAGCGCTTCCAAAACCATGCCTGTCTAATTGCTCATCCCTGCCTCCTTCATATTCCTGTATGTAAATGAGTATAAATAAAAAAGGAATTCGATTCCTAATTAACGAGGCTCTCTAAATCGGACTACCACTATCATTCAGTTGTAAAAGTTACAATCTTTTATAAAGTGAAACGAACGTAATTAATCATGTACTTACCCCGTATGGATATTTTTCAACCCCTTCAGCTCCTTCTCCCTTTTCTTCCTCGGCCATCAGTCAAGTTAAAGTTATTAGTAAAAACGTCAAATTCACGCCTACTCTGTTTCAATTTTTATTTCAAAGCTGCGCCCTAAACCTTTTTCTGTATTGGTATTGAGTATGATTTTCTTTTGAAAAAAAAAAAGATATTGGGTTATCCATGAGATTTGTGACTAATAATCTTTTGAATTCATACGGCCTTACCTGAGCCAAAAATCATAACAAAAATAAAACACGTTATTCAGCATCACACAATTTATTTTCTTACATAAAAAAAAATTAATAAAGACACATACAAAGGGAAAACTCACGTTGCAATGTTCCAATTTTACGTTTATATTTAACACTAATAAGTCAGATATGTTTTCTTTTTGCACTGTGTATTACATTAAGCTTCTCATCCTAGATTGTTAACTTTTTAAAGGCATTTCTATATTTACTTTAAAATATTTATCTCAGTACTAGATCCTATGTTCCACATTAGGATAAAAGATAAATAAGTAACATGATGAGAGTAAACACATACATACTTATACTACTAATTAAAATGACCAAAAAGCACTTTATTCGACGAAAGGTATAGTTATGCTATATTTTATTAAAAAAATATATCCTAACTTGAATTTACTTTCGCTTATTAAAAAAGCGTTTAGTATTCTTTGATGTTAAAAGACTAGATGAGATCAAAAATTGTTAAATAATTAATCGTAGAAAACATGCGCTAGAGGATAACGTATCACAAAAGCTAAACCTGTACAGAATATCTGCAAACTTATTAATATACTAGTCAACTTAGCTTCGTGCAATGGACCAAATAACAACAAGGCGAAATTTATTAACGTTAAATTATTGGTCACAACGTAACCGTCTTTTTCAATCCACTGAATTATCTTGAACGTCTTAAATAACTTGATTACAAACTTTCCCAAAACGTTTAATTCTGAGTAACGAAATACAGTCGTGCTTATTTCTAATTTATCAGTTCTTGAGTTGAATTTTGGAAGTCGATGCCTTGGACAAGGAATCAGGTGGAATAGCTGAGGCACTGAGTACAGGAAATTAAAAACTTGAGGTATAAAAAATAAAAGTGCTGTTTTACTGAAATGACCTAAGATTCCAACTACTGCAAAGGTCATTCCAGATAAGTAGCAGAATGTGTCTCCGACAAACACTTTGGACGGATACCTGAAAAAATTAAAGGAAAAATTCATGTAAATGGAAAACGATCTTTGTTTGTCAATTCTTACATTTTTTATTTATTTTATTAAAAAAAATTTTATACCGGGTTTTCAACAATTTCCGAGTGATCACCCAAAATAGACAAACAAGTTCACACTTACAATTAAAATAAAATATCCCAATTACTACAAATTGGTCAAGAATCACTGTTTGAGTTGGCAGTGCTGAATTTTATTTTTAAATGGTACAACTGGAGTAACTTCAGACCAAACCTCTGCTGTCAGTCAACTCTTCTCTATTTTTAATAAACTCCCCTCACTTCTTACTGCTGATAACTACATCAACACTGTCACACAAAAAGCCAAAAGAATTATACCTAGCAACTATCTAGTGATATCCAAGGCCGACAAAGGAGGTTGTGTTGTCATCATGAATAAAATAGATTACAACAAAATTTCTGACTTTTTAAGTAATTCCAAATTTACTATTCTCCCCTCTAATCCAGCTGTTCAATATATCAAAAAGTTGGAAACCATCATTAAAGAATCTCAGCTTTTTTTGAAATTCTACGATACCAATCACTCAGAGCTAATCAATAAAAATCCCTCCACTCCTAGGCTGTATGCTCTACCCAAAATTTATAAACCCCAGTGCCCTGTCAGACCAATAGTATCCTTTGTGAACTCCCTACTCATTCTTTATCCACTTGGCTTTCTCGTCAATTAAACAATCTTCTCCAATTAAACTCTCCTTACAGTATAAAGAATACCCAACAGCTTATTGATAAAACTTTTAACTTTAAAATCAATGAGGGCGATTTTCTTGTTTCATTTGATATCGTCAACCTTTTTCCTAGCGTACCCCCCACCAAATGCATCGTCTTAACCCATGGTCTTCTAACTACCACCCACCTTCAACCACAACAAGTGGATAATTATACAAACCTCCTAAAACTAGCTTTAGAACAATCCCTTTTCACATTCAACAACACCTTTTACAATGAAAACTCTGGCTTAGCCTTGGGATCCCCTTTGTTACCCCTCAGGAATGAAGTCTTCCTGAACAATTTAGAAAATAATCACATTTCAAATTTCCCTCTCTTTCAACAACATGTTCGCTACTGGTTCAGATACGTTGATGATGTTCTATTTATCTGATTTAGACAACTTTTTTCAATTTTTAAACTCTTTACATGGAAAAATCACTTTTACTCTGGGAAAAAGTCATAACAAGTCTATTAACTTCCTAGACTTAACCGTCAACATTTCCAACAATCAACACCAATTTTCCATTTTCAGAAAACCAACCACTACAGACATATCTATACCTAAAGACTCCAATCAATCAATACAACAATTTGCAACTTTCAACTATCATTTAAATAGACTTCTGCAGATCCCCCTTAACAATCACTTTACTTCGGAAAAAAGTTAAAAATATTGATATTAAAAACCACACTTCCCTAATACCATTTTCTGGAAAACATTGAGTTATCCATACCTAAAGACTTCAATCAACCACTACAACAATTTGCAACTTTCAACTATCATTTAAATAGACTTCTGCAGATCCCCCTTAACAATCACTTTACTTCGGAAAAAAGTTAAAAATATTGATATTAAAAACCACACTTCCCTAATACCATTTTCTGGAAAAACATTGAGTTTCACTACAGAACCATCACCTTCACCAGTCCTCTACCTGTCTATCTTATAAAATTAAATGCATATTAGAAAAATTCAATTTAAAAATCTCCTTTAAAACATATAATTCGTTAAACAATTTATTGTGTACTAACGAAGACAATATCCCTTTTCTAAACAGATCTGGTGTGTCCAAATTATGCTGCAGCTCAGAAATTTTACATAGGTCGTACTTCGAGAAATTTCCATACCCGAATCAAAGAACATAACCAAGAAATCATTAGGATTCAACGTCTTCTCCCCCTTCAATATAAATTCTAAGATCTACCTTTGCTGAACATGTTTCTCTTTCAGATCCCGTTTTTACTAAAGATCAAAAGTCGAAGAAAATCTTTTAAAAATATTAACAATCGCAAACATTCTTTAAACGATCTGTCCCAACTTTAGTCAATTAATTTTTACCAATCACATCAACTGGCCATTCTGAACGCGACTCGTAGTCTATGACGACTCGTTACCTTCCTCGTCAAATACATTGGGCCCGTTCAGGTAAGACAGCAGCGTAACAGCAGCTGCTAGTCAGCGTTCTGCATGATGAAAGGCAGCGGGTCATGCATTTCTGAAAGGACTACTGCTTTTCAGCAATTTTTTGTCTCTTTTCATAAGTGTGAAATTTATTTAACCTGACTTTTGGACGTGAAATTTATGAATTTCAAAGTAATGGCTGAAAATATTTTTTGTATGAATTATTATATGACGATGGACTAGATTTGAATGGTCCGCAGCCCGTAATCCAGTATTTAATAATGCATCTGAAGAACGACGAGAACGCACACGAAATCAAGATTATTATAAAATAATGATTCCTAATTATAACTTATAACATAGAACAGTTCCCAGATCACTTTATACTTACCCTCAACGCTGAGCAACTCAGCGTAAATAGATTCCGCTGTGTAGAAATGACAACTGCTGGAACTTAGCGGCTAAACAGCGTGTCGGTTCAGCAAACTTGCTGAGCCAGCAATTCAGCTGCTGTGGTCATCTGAACGCGCCCATTGTCTACTTTACCGACATTCATTAATTGTCATTCTGTGCCTCCCTCTCGGGTTTTAGCACGTGTTCACCATGCCGCCAAATTTTATCTTTTTAACATAAAATTCTAATTAATTTATGTGCATGTCATATTTTTCATATTGTTTAACCCTTTTCTTTTTGGTAAGTTTTCGAATTCGAAATTTTGGCCTTACGCTAGACCAAAGTATTTCACTCTTTTTCAGCCCGAAGATGGCCTTAAGTTTTTACTATATTATGTAAAGGCCGAAACTTGGTGCTGTAAAAATGGCGAAACAACGCCATTCTGCAATATGCAGGGACACCCACTAAGTATGGGAAAAATGTTAAAAAAATTCTATCTTGTGATTCCTTAAAGATATGATGGTTATAAGACTGGAATTTGAAATTTCTATTTAAAATCAATACATAGTACATATTTTACACAAAAATTATCATAAAAATGATCTGGCAACCAAGCTATTAATTATTAAGTAATTGCATTTAGTTATTTGTGAATTTACGTTGACTGAATTTGTATTATTTAATATCAGTTGACAGAAACATAAATGTAACGTAGAATTTTTCCCATGCTCAGAGGCTGTCCTTGAATAGTGCAGAATGGCGTTGTTTCGCCATTTTTACAGCACCCTGTATATGTAGCGATTCTTGCTACAATTAAATATTGTGAAGAATATTTGAGTTTTTCTTTTTAATTTTTCTTCGAGAATTGATTTTGTAAGAAAATGTAAAAAATATTTAAATGTAATGTCCGAAAATGTATTACATTAAATTAAAACAAATGCTTCATAGATATGAAATAACTTCATGTTTGCTACAGAAATAATTTATTAATAAAACCAATAACAAACAAACCATGCACGTGTATGTTCACTTTGGTTACTTTTTCTAGTGACATGCGAATATCTTAACGCGCCAATCTGTGCGAATTAATTTTTCAAGAAAGGTGGTTAATTTGGTAACGTGGGTCTCGGAAATTGTTGAAAATCCGATACTTATAAGTAGATCAGATAATCATATCATTAATAAATAATTAAACTAGACTTGTCCAACAAGGTAGCCATGTTATTCACACTCTTGCCAATTACCGAACGCAGGCATTTTTTTAAAAGTGACGTTTAACTTCCTCCCTAATCCCCATATTTTCGAAAATGAAAACTTTATTCTTTTATTTACAGTTGGTTATTCTTTTAGAAATACGCATTTGAATATTTTTTTTATTATAACGCACATCAATTCAAATTAATTAAACTTTAACATTTGGAAATCAAGAGACATTTTTGATTCTTGAATTTATTTTGTGTTGGCAACGCTTGTGAAAAGTCAAACGTAAATAGCTAACTTCACTGCTTAATTTAAAAATAGCATGGGCGGTGGCTGAATTATTCAAGTTCTAATGAACACCTACATAAAATCGGCACTAAAAATAAACAAAAAATATGTCCGTTCACAAGTGCATTCAAGAACTCTGTAAAACAATACGCAGTAACTCTGGGAGCATTGCACAAAAAGTGAGGTTATGCAAGCAGTAGTGAAAATGTGAATGCACGACGTCTAAATGCATAGTTTCCGCTTGAATTTCAAGAGATTATCCATGTGGATATTGCTCTTCTTCCAAATCCTAATGGTCACCTCGTACTTCTATTTGCAAGTGGATCCAAAATCTACGAGCGTAACTCCATCCCAAAACGTAATTTTCTTGAAACCGAACAAAACCGATTCAGTCATAGTGAAAATAACATATCATACTAAACATGACCAAGTGATATTGAAAGACGTACACACCCGAGACAGTTATATTGATTTTAACACGAGCTTATGCTTCGCAAATGGTACAGATTTAAAATCAATGCAACGTTTGAATGATGTCAACTGGAACTGTATGTGTTTACCAGGTTGGCACGGAAGTGATTGTGGACAACCGGAAGTCATTTGGCGGGCGCTCCTTGCATATCGTAAAGCTGTACCGATAAAAGGGCCTCGGAAGTATGAAAGAAGGATAATATACATTATCGAAGTCAACGAATTTACTGAAGTTTTAACTGACATTAGGGTAAATGAACTGCGACGCTCCGTAGATCTGTTCGTTTTGTACGAAATAAATTCGACTTTCTTAGAGATTAAGTTAAAAAATAGGTTTCTAAAGAACTTCCACCAGAAAATTTTATATGTAAATATTGATGATATTAAACAATTATGGCCAATTGTGAAAAATGTGATAATTAACTTAAAGGACGATGATATCATTTTAATTAATAATGTTAATGAAATTCCTAATAACATAGGCCTCCAGTTTTTTAAATTTTATAATGACTGGCCGGAGCCTATTAATTTTAGATTAAGGTATTCTGTGTACGGATTCTTTTGGATACATCCATCCAAAACCATCCTTAGCGGTAGTGCATGTACGATACGCTATTTGTATGAAACGTACAATGATGACTTGGTATACTTGAATAGCAATAAGACTTTATCAAATTTAAGTAGTAAAAATTTCATTGTTGGTGATTTAAACCACTTCGGTGGTTGGTTCTGTGAATTCTGCAATGATCCCTCAGTTGTTATTAAGTATTTAAGTAAATTAATCCAGGCTAATAATCCCATTACGTGGGACAACATTAACAAGGTAGACACTTCCTATATAGAAAATCTGATAGAAAACGGAGTCTATTTAGACGGCAAGACTGAATTAGTTAGAGCACATAGATTCCATGAAAACTATTTTGCACCTGTGTATGTTAGTGAGAATAATTGGAAATATGATTTTTTGTTGGTTAACATGTTTTCTAAGATGGATTATTATGAATAGTATTAAATTCACCTTGCATTTTACATGTGTAATAATTACTCTATAAATTTATACTAATTTTGTACGTTTTACATATTCAGAGGACATGACGTAATATCTGCTTGTGGTCATTTAATCGTATCTATGAAATTTATGCAGTAATCTTAACACATTTTACCTGTGATAACATGATTCTTTTTATTATACCTCGTTACGTGCCCCAATATTTATTTAGAAGGTAAACTTGTTTGTTATATAAACTGAGATTAATTAATAAAACTGCTTAATTTTAATTTCTATTTTTGTCTATAACCTTGTTCATCCAACAAATAGTTTGATGATTTTAACACTTGTTAAATCTAGTAAAATCAGAAACAGTAATAGGTATTTTCTCTTTGAATTTACACATCATTAATTTTGTTCATAATCTTTTAATGTTCACACACCAGGTTTACTTATTTTAAAAAAATTAATTGAGATGAGGTCATAATTATAGAATTTAGTTTGGATTTACAGTTATTCTTGTTAATAATCCCATTTTTATTTTGGATTAAATTAATTTAACATTCAATTTTTTAAAAAAATTTAAATTCAGATGTCGAGTTAGAAATTTGTATTCAGATTTGTCTTAAGAAGCACTACGAATATAATTTTAAATTAAAATTGTAACGTCCTACAATCTACATTCATTTTTAAGTAGTTTGCATGAGAAGAATTAATTATAATTAAATCAACTCACCAATTGTGCTCGAGTAATCCCAAAGAAGTTCCAATATACGGCAACATGAAGTACAAACTAAACTGATGAGCTTTCCATAAATCTCCTGACAATTCAACTATATTAAAAGTAGCCACTGAGACTGCAATAACAATACTCTGACCAACTTCCAATCCATTAATTCCAGCCAAAATATTTATTGCGTTTGTACAAAAGACCGCCAACATTCCCATGTAAATGTAGTATAAAAAGCCCAGATTCACCGAGTTCCCAAACATTTCCCTGAAGGGTCTAGGAACGATTATAGTCGTCGAGTTGAAATTCACATAGTACACCATTAATAAAGGCAAAGAGGCAATTGTTGGTAATAGCAGTTTATGTCTCCATCGTAAATCCAAGACATCGTCAGCGAATCCCAACAGTAACATGCAACATATGGAGAGCAGAGCCGCTATTAATTCTACAAACTAAAGGGCAATTAATATTTATTTCACTTTCAATAAAAAGCTTCATACTTCATCGTGAGGAAATTCTCCATTAAACAAAGACTGACTAAATGGAATTGGGATGAACAGGAACAGTGTCACTAAAAAGACACAGCCTGACACAACTCCTAAAGCTTCAGGCCTGAAATTTAACCTGTGACATAAATCGAACTTAAAGGTTGCGATCGGACTTACACTTTATCACTTGTCCTTTTACTCATATCTATTCCGAAAAGGTTTGCTTTTATGAACATGTCTCTTAACTTAGGTATTAATCTAACCGTCACCACGTATGCCCCAACGGACATAACTGCGTTTATAACGATGGGAAACCATACCTTCCAGTTTTTATGTACGTCTTGGTTTGTGTCCATTGTAAAAATAAAATTCGATTTTTCACTTTAAAGTTATAGTGCGTTGACTCGTGACGTACACAATTTTGTCGTAATATTACAACATGATTTTGAATTATCGCATCTTTAACCTTCAAAAACAGCGGCGTTGCATAAAAACAACTTTTTAACGCTCATTGTTGCCAGGCGTGTGTATTGTACTCTTCATTACTCCTCGCTCAAATCAGCGGCAGCACATAAAATAGACGATCCTGATGATACATAATTTAATTTTACATGAAATTCACCTATTTTAAACAAGAATTTTTTCGAATACACACAATTTCAAGGAAAAATCGCGTTGGCTTACATTGGCAGCACTGAACAATTAATATGACAGACGTCAAACACCGTGCTGTAAACATAACCTATAATATTTAAAGGTTTTTTTTTTAATGTGGTAAATATGAATGAGCATTCAAGAATAGAAGTTGGGGTGAACTCCTTGATAAAGGCCAAGGCGTATTATTCTTGCAAGAACTATGGCCGATCGTTTGCACACTACCTGGTTTATGCAGAATTAATGCCTGCTCATAGAAGTGATGTGGAGTTCGAATTTGCAGACGTTTTGTACAATTGGGGGCTCGAACTGGCAGCTAAGGAGCAAATTGAAGATTTGTGCAGGTGCTACCTGCAAGCACAAGTTTATTTCCCCTTGAATGTGAACATTTTAAATAACTTCGGAGTTCATTTGATCAGGTATGTAATTTCTTTTGTTGCATTAAATCGAAAATGATTTATTTTCTGAAGCCATAAACAGTCAGTGATGTAATAAATATTTTTGCTAGAAAAGTAAAGTTGTACCAAACGAATATGGCTTGTTTGAGTATGAGCGAGTAACTTAAAAAGCCATAGGAGCTTAGAAAACACTAGCAATGTTGTCATTTTACATGCATGAAATGCAGAAAGTATATTTTTTATATCAAAAATACATGATTATGTACTGTTGTGGTCAAAAAAAAGGGGACACTTTCTCTTGATGTAATTCCAAATTGTCGAAAATTTTGTTCGATTATTACGTTTTGTGACACAGTTAATAACTTTTCTTTACCGGTATGAAGTTAGCAATAACTTTCAGCAATAAAAAAAATTCTAAAATAATACCAAAACAGTTTCAGTATTTATATATTAGTATAAAAACTACTAATTAAGTAATATTCAATAACTTAAAATGAATATTTTTAGAAATTGATTCGAAATTGATCTACCAAGTAATGTTGCGCGAGGCGTATACAATTTTTGCAAAAATGACATCGTTGTCTTATTTTTAAATCAATTATTTTTAGACGAAAATAATCTATGAACAACGGGCTCTTGATAGTGTAAAAACAAAAAGGGACATATTTTTTGTTTGGCCACAATTAAATCTTAAACTTTAGTTCAGCAAGACACGCGCTTCGTTTTTCTCAAAAATAACAGCGTCATCTTATTTTTAAATCATTTGTTTTTAGGCGAAAATAATCTATTAATAATTTGAAAAGAAAAATATATTTAAGAACTGGCGAATTCAAAATTTGGTCACGACATCTCCAGGTATTTTGTGGAACTAACGTTTTATAAATGTGCTGTGACCTGTGATAATGGCTGCGTTCACCAGAACCAAGCGCTCACGCAGCATTCGACTGTGATTGGCTTATTTCAAAAAAATTCAAAAAATTCACCAATCACAGATGAATGCTATTTGAGCGATTGTTCTGACGAACGCGCCCAATTAAACGGTGTTTGAAAGAAATTATGGAATTGCTGAAATTTGAAATACGAAAGTAATTTGTTAAGAGTTAGAAACTCTCTGTTGTGCAGATTTCAAACAATGTTTGTTTTACGTAAAACGCCACCATCCGGAAATTTAAGTAAGCGCGGCCCGTTAGTGACGTCACGTGTGGAGGGGAACGGGCTTACATTTGCAGCATAGGAAATGAGCCACCTATAGAGAGTTTAGTATCCTTGGTATGAACATTAAAGACGCCGACACGAGCTGTCTCTACTGATTGATGAGTATACTGTGGTCCTACTTACAAGTGGGATGTGAAAAGTGCGCCCGTTGTCATGGAAATAATGTTAATACAAGACGTTTTAAAACGGACGAAGGAGATGCAAAATATGTTAAAAATCGTGAGTTAGAAAGGCGCGATTACACGCCCAAGCCACAGTCACACAGAATATCTAACAATCAGAATGCAAACTCTTTGGTGGGGGTAGGTCACGCAAATCGTAAAATCGCCATTTTGGTAGGCTAGAATTTGAACAGTTGTGTAGTGTACGTACGGTTGTTAGATTATGTTCGTGGGAAGTAGGAAGCATTTTTTAATAAAGTTCTGCATAAAAATGACTGGAGAGAAGAAATGCTGTTCATGTGGATACAACAAGAAATTGCAACAACAAGCAGTATCTTGGTAAACAGAATTAAATTCTCGTTCTCGCTTCATGGCTAAAAGTGAAAATATAATTTCAAATTTGGCGCCGCCAATGTCTAGCCTGACAAAATGGCTGAAGGTCACCGAAATGTGTACCGAAAAGATCAAAGGTGCCGCCGAGAGTTTACATTGTGGCATCAAACAGTATGGCCGCTTTTTTTTGCCACTGACGTTTAAGTGACGCCACTGGGATCGTTCGATGCATTACTCTTGAACGGGCTCCAGGTGAATCGAAAAGCTATAATGCAGCCGTATCTGTGAAACTGTCAATCTTGATCTATTTCTTTTGATTTTATTTTAATAAATAAACAAAATATTGAAGATTTTCGAAATAGAGAATTTTCAGGTTTTTGAAGATATTTCAGAAATGAAGATGCAATTAGACTCCGAAATAGTGCAACTTTTTTGTAATTTAACCGTCTTTGAATTTCTTATAGTGTGTGATCCCCATAGTGGGCCTTTCATTAGCTGTGACCCTATATAGTTTTTAGTGTAAAAATACTCAAGCAGATGCTTGAATGCTTCTTTGAATTTCTGAGTATTAATATTCTTTTGTTTTATTTTTTGCCATAGGGACGAAGATGTGACAAAATTTTCTACTTCTAAGTGTAAATACTCGTATAACTGTTGTAACTGCATTCGATTTACATTTGGAATCAAGTCGTTTTAATTACCTAGTATAGATCAGTTTTAATTCCTACTTCACTTTCATAATTTTCTGTATAAAAACAGTTTGCTATAAACTAATAAGATCTTAATATTTTAGGTTGAATCAAAATGAGGAAGCAGAAAAATATTTCAAGTTGGCCCACAATTTGGACAAAAACTTTCTTCCAGCAGAAAAGAACTTGAACACTGCAAAAATGAACTTAGTTCACAGGTGGCATTTTCGTATGCTAAACGATTACGATCGCAATGAAATTTACCGTCGAGCAATTCTATCATACAAAGAAATTTCAAACTGTAAAGCATTAGATATAGGTACCGGGTCTGGTATACTGAGCCTCTTTGCCTCAGAAAATAGAAACATCGATCACATTTACGCTATAGAAGAGTTACCTACCATGGCCAAAATTGCCAAAGGCATTTTTCAAACGAACGGGGTCAAAAACATCAGCGTGATAAATAAAATTTCAACAGATTTGACGTCGAGTAATATCGGAGGACCAGCGGACTTATTGATCATGGAGATATTTGACACGGCTCTCTTTGGGGAAAATGTTTTAGGTGTTGCCTTACACGCGTGGGAAAATCTATTAAAAAAAGAAACCCAAATAATTCCTGCTAGCGGAAGCTTGTACGTAATGGGCATCAGTTGTTTAGATTTAATAAAACAACACAAACTAATTAGAAACATTTCAACGTTGAATTTAGATAAGACTTGCCTAACCCAAGAAATTATAGAACCGTATAATGCAGAATTTATAAAAGACTTTAATTTTAAGAAAATTACCACGATCAAAAAAGTCATTGATGTTAATTTCAGCGACGTGAATCAATTAAAAGGAATCTATTTTGATGAAGATTTTATTGATTCGATTACTCTTGAATGTGTTGCATCTGGAACTGTAGATGTGTTGGTACTATGGTTTGATTTACATTTAACTACCGAGAATACGATTAGTACAAATCCAGAAAACGAAAATAATTTATCTTGGGAACAAGCCATTGTGTATCTCGACCACCCCGTTAAAATGAACGTCGGTGAAAGCTTTAAAGTAAACGTTTCCTTCATAAACAGCGAGTTAAATACAAGAATTTCTTACGAACCCACGTGCTCGCAGTGTTTCAAAGCATCGCCAAAAGCTATAGCATTTTTAAACGATGACAATTTAGTAAGTGCACTAGAATTAGTGTCTGTTAATATAAATAGTGCAGTTCACATCTTAGACTTATCTCCATTTCCTTTATTAGGATTAATGATAGCGAAAAGGGGTGGAACTTGTTACTGTAGCTTATCAAGTGATGAAGAGGAAATTTTTCTTAAACACGTTTGCAGTATTAATGGTATTAGACCAGAGCGAGTAATTAATTTGAGAAGTGATACAGTCTTTGAAAGTGAAAACTTGTTTGATGTCATTTTAATTAATCCTGTCAGTCAGAAAGGAACAATCAAGGAGAAATGTTTTAATAATCTGGAGTTGTATTACAACTGGTTGAAACCTAATGGAATAATGCTACCGAATTCTGTGAATTTATATGTCCAAATTGTAAGTGCAAAGCATTTAGACTGTTACAACAAAATCGACGACAAAAATTTGTTTGGGTACGAAATTGCAAGATTCATGAATGAATATGCAGTAAGTTTAGTGTTTGCAAATACATAAATCAAATGTTGTTTGTCAAAACGAAATTTTTAGGTATTAGAAGAATGGTTTGTTAATCTAAAATCTCCATACGTAAAATTATCGGAACCAACTTTAATTTCGAATATCCTACAGAATGATCAGTATCCTTGTTTTATGGAAAGAAATGTTTCGATCACACAAGATGGGACAGCAAATGGAATTTTGTATTGGTTCGAGATTCTGTATGGAGATGAAATTAAAATGACGACTTGTGAAAGTTTGTATTACAACCGTGCCTCTTTTTTGATAGAAAAGCCGATTTCTGTCGAGAAAGATATGATTCTTAGTCTCAATGTCAAACAACATTGTGGTTTGTTAAAAATAACATGTAAAAGTAAAAAATAAATTTGTTTCTATCAAAGAGTTTTCTTCTTACCTTGGTTTTGGACTCTGTCATACTAATAATAAAAAGAAAACAAAGTAAGAAATAGAATTATTTAATAAAGATAAATAACAAACCATGGCAATCAGAACATTAATGTGTTGTAAAGTAAGGTGCTTTCACAAATAAACTTTAAAATAAAATATTTTAACCTTTGCTCATACATATATCATTTATAACTTCAAACAATTTTATTGAACAACTACATTGTTCTATAACACCCATTACAAAAATATAATTTTATAACATAAATGACTACTGGACTACTCTTTGAAATAATTATTTTAAAGGAAATGTTTTATATAATACATTTTGTCTAAAAATATATCACCACTTTCCCTAAGTTTATATAAACGACGGATTACACATTTTAAATAAAAAATCATAAAAAAAGGAGTAAACTTAAGTGAAAAAGTTTAAAAGTAATATCTGCTGCTAAATACATGAAAAGATATCAAATCATAATACTAATCTGATTTCAGAACCTGTAATCGGCATAATCTTTTTAAACAATTTTACTAATATGTTCACATCTGACTTGAGAATGATTAAAATTTACTTTTCTTTTGCAACAAAAATTGAGTAATAAGTGGTGCAACTCTTTCTGGATTCGTATTATGCACATTATGGTCACCTTCGACTACCTTTATTTTAAACTTCATCTTCTTATATAATCTATGCAAAGATCTAAAATAAATTGTTTGCGCTCTACTTTCTAAACCAAGTATAATTAACACAGGACAATTTACTGGCCTGACTTTAAACATCTCAATTACATATGGGAAATCCATGCTCGGGTTCTGGAAACACTTAAGCCTCTGATCCACAGTAAACACGTACTTGTCATTCCCCACCGGCTCAATCATGCGCTTCAACAATGGTTCAGCCGCTTCCTTTGATAGGTGACCGTAGTTGCGACCATTCTGCAACTTATCTAATGCTGCCTCGTATGTGTAAGTCGGTTTTCCCTCGTCACTTTGTTTCAGAGTTTTGAATAATAAATTGTGTGCGTCGATGGTTCTATTCATGAAATGAGTTGGGTGTGCAGGGTATAAGTAATAGGTATCCAAAAGTACCAACTTTGATATGTACTGTGGATATAACTGAGCGAAAAGTATTCCGAGTTGGCCACCGTAACTGTGTCCTATTAAAACGTAGTTTTTTCTGCCGAAAAATTCAGCTATGATTTTATAAGCTATGAGATTGTCGATGCTGTGAATTGGAAGTGTCCGGGGGAAATGACTCGAGCGTCCATGTCCGGGTAAATCAATGCAGATGTAGTAGTATGTTTTCGGCAGCAGAGCTATTAAGTGGTCGAATGATCCTGCGTTGTCTAAAACGCCATGGAATACTAGTACGGCTTCATCTTTTTCGTCACCAACTAATTTAGCTGAAAAAAATTGATATTAATATTTAAAAGCAATAAATAAAATGTTAATTTAATAGCAAACACCACACATCAAAAAATATTTAAAAACTTTGGGGTATTTGGTGTAAAATTAATTGTATCTCGTTGGAAAAATCAATTATTATTGCGTTATCCTATTTTTTTCTTTAATTTATAGCGTTTTCGATTCAGCTGGACTGGTTGCACTCAGTGTATTTGTATCTTCTTTTAACCTCGTGCAATAACATGAGATGAACATACTCTGAGTGCGCACTAGTGCGATCAATCGAAAACGCTATAAGATTCAATAAATCAGAATGTTTCCATATAATCAGAAAAAGTTTCACTTTAATAATTTCTAACTTTTTCTTCTGCGTATCACAAGAATTTTGTTTTATGAATAATAAAACAGAAAATAAATTGGAATTTACAGTGTGACTTTTAATGACTGAGGATGATTTAAATTTACCGCCATACCAAATTGTCATTACGTTGGCAACACCCGGTTGTGTCTCACCTTTGTCATTTCTCTTCTGATATCAGAATAATAATAGTAAAATAAAAAGAAGTAAAACAACAAAAAAGTGCGTGTGCGGAAGCCAAGTAACATGTCGATTTTGAAATTTAATATTGAATAATTAATATTCGTTCATCATAGCCACATTCAAAAAATGAAATGCACTAAAAACTATGGCGGCAAATTCAAACTATCCTCAATCATTAAAAATCTCACTGTATATTTGCCATAGATTTTAATACGTCATCAAAATGAAGGAATATTTTCTTTAGTCGACGAAATTAAAATATTACTTATTTGTAGTATGCTGAGGTTGAAAAGAACATAACCTCGTAATTAGAAAAGATGAGTCCTACGCCATGAATCATATGCATCTGGCATTGGTTGGTACTGAAAAATCAAACTAACACTTGTACACTTTACACTAATAAATAGTGTTTTTCTGACATTGGATTTTCTACAAATGTCAAAGTGACATTATTACTTAACCTAGTACATAAACTTGAGGACAAAAAAGCTGACTCATTAGGGGCATTCAACAAACAAATCGATTGATTACAATCAGATTGAATCGATTTAAATCGATTCATGACAACACTGAACGGTGGCGTAACCGGTATAACCCTACTTTCTATAATATGTATTTGGTATTTAACTATTCAACAATAGCTTTATCACAATATTAGCAGTGCGGTTAAGTTATTTCTCTAATAAATCTTTGAAATAAACAATACACTGTTATAAAAACTTCCACATATGATACAAACTGCAACGCCATATTTAATCGTAGTTGAATCGCACAATTTTTACGATGGACAATTTCACGATCGATGTTGAATCGATTCAGATGCGTTGAACGCTAAACCGTATGCGTTGAACGCTAAATCGATTGTGAATCTATTGTGTCCGTTGAATGCCCCTATTCTTTTTTTGCATTGTAAATTGGCTTTCGATCTGTCAAAGTAGTAAATTATTGGAGCTGTCATATTTGGTCGCATCTAATTTGCTGCTTTGAATAATGGTCTACTTAAATGAATTTCAACTTGCGCGCGTTGTCACTAATACAGAAGGTGAAGGGAAAACTAGAATAAAATATAACAAGACCTTTAGCTTTTAGTATAACTTCCAAAACTGCAAGGCTGGTACACAGTACAACCTCAATCAAAAGTAATGAAACGCTCAAAACCGAAACGCTGTAGTCAGAGGGAGAAGATACTGAGTGAGATGAAGCCTTATGGCGAACGAATGTTTCCGAAGTCCTTCGGAACCCCACAACACGTTGCGCTCTCTCTAACTTGGCACCGTTGCACTCTGACTACAGCGTTTCGGTTTTAAAAGTTTCATTACTTTTGATTGAGGCTGTACGTAAATACAAATAATAAGATGTCTTTAAATTTCAATGTGACGGGGCACTTTTTTTATCGCAAGTTTACATATAGAGATGATTAAATTCAGAGTTAATATTCGAATTTCTGAAGAAAAAATGGAACCGTCATTATAATCAACAATAATGATGAATTATTTACAACCGATTTTCCTTCGAAATTGGCAAACAGAATAATTACACTTACAGGTTATGTCAACATTTAACTAGGTTGATCAAATCTAGGGTCCCTAGGTTTCATTGTCACTTGTGTAGTAGGGTTTGGAATCAAATTGTCATTTTTCTTAGTAATTTCATATTTTATGTTGGCTGATCTGACTTGACAGGGTGTGACAGGAACCATAAAAGCGTTTCTGAAATTCAAATTAACATCAAACTGTCAATTTGAGTGTGAGTTGAGTATAAGTGATGTTTCAGAACTTGGCCCTAGGTCTTTGCAAAACGGTTAGAAATGATTTAAAACAGGAGATAAAAGGTAAAAATAAAAAACATAAACAAAGTTTAACTAGGCATGCAAACTGTAGAACAAAAATATTCTTCCATGTAGGGACCTTCTTGATACCAACACCGCTCAGTCGAATTTGCTCACTCTGTATATTTTAAAGAAACCGAATAAAACAGGTTATACCTAATTGGTTGTTTCTATTCGATTTTTTTTTTCTTTTTTAATTTAAACATTTTTTAATTGAGCCTGTTAAGCAGCTCATTTAAATAATTCAATCAAATACTGAGAACTTAACTTTACAAGGTAATTTAATTACTAAATGTTGTGTTACAATTTTCATTAGGAATTAGTATTGTTTAAAACGTTGAATCAATTAATTTACATAATTTGTTTTTTCTCGTTCAATACCGCCAGAATTTAAATTTCCCGCCATTTCCAGTCCAGATTGCAAATGTCTTTCGGCAGTCGTAAAATGCAAAATGTTAAAAATCAAAAATATATGTAAGTACTTACCTGCAACGTGGCCCCAAGGAACAGGTATTCGAGTTTCCTTCGTCTCCATGCCGTGCGTAAAGTGAGTTTTGCCCAATAATCTCCGCAAAATCTAAGTCATCATCACCTTGATCTTTGGATAGTCCAAAGGGTCCAAAGGTAATTAACTGAAATATGAGCGTTCAAATCTAGTATATATCTAAAAAATTTTGCATGTCACAGTTACAACTACGATCGTACTTGTGTTTGTTGAAATTTTAATAACGTTTTCCTTCCGACATAAATTGTAAATTGGTGACGACACCTAACGATTTAGGGACATTTTGCATGCTTTTAATTGTTTGAGTTAGTGATTGGCAGGTAATTGGCAGCCCTGTCGATTCTACAACAAAAAGCACTAAAGATGCTGTCGCTTTGCGGGTATGGTTTTAAGCCGTTGGGTTTAGGAATTTTCCAATCAAATTATAAATGAATATGTTCATTCTTTGTTCGCATAAATAACACCAACAGGAACAACAAATATGAATGGTATTGTATACAAGTGTATTACATAAAACTATTGTTGATGTTCTTAACATTATGCATGCCACACTGAAACTGTGGCCTTTATGCACATTTTAGTGAAAGAGTCAATAAATTTAATACATATTTAATATCGCTTTGTGTCGATTGATTGGTCGTATTTATTGCTTAAGGTAGTTTGTTAAAAGTAGTAGTTTGTGTAAAAAATTTGTTTAAAGTGAGCTTCCTAAATTTTAGTATATACAATGCCTGGAGTAGCTGAAATGGGTATGGTGTGGATGGGGGCTAGTCAGACAAATCCCGATATGTCCCTGGGATTAATTCCGAACGAAAGCGGTGATTTAATGCTGGATAACGATAGTCCGTATTACACTCCATCCCATCACAGTGCTTCTAATCAATCTCTTGATGATATACAAAATCTTCATAGTTCACCAATGGTAAGTTTTTTTTTTGTACAATTCTTATAATTTGTAGTAGGTATTATGGAAGAATGTTACATATTTAAGGCGTGCTGTTTCTTCTTTTCTTTTTTTTCTTCAAACATTAGGTGTTTGTTGGTTAGTTGATTATAAAAAAAGTTAATTTATGTTCATTTGATTCAAAATTTATTGGTTTGGTGTACATTAAAAATACAATGTGATCAACAATGATTGAATATGCCATTCTACATTAATTTTTTATTGTTCGCACGCCGTTGTGTAGAAATTATTATTGATATCCTTATAGATAGTAAAAAGCTGCTGTGGATTGAAAGATTGATAATTTTACAAAAATATTTCAGATGGAAACCTTCAATCATTGTTGATCACAGTGTATATTTCGTGT
Source organism: Dorcus hopei (assembly GCA_033060865.1). Classification (NCBI taxonomy): domain Eukaryota; kingdom Metazoa; phylum Arthropoda; class Insecta; order Coleoptera; family Lucanidae; genus Dorcus; species Dorcus hopei. The sequence goes on from CM065419.1 coordinate 53,573,581, forward strand.
TCCAAAATAAATCTGTATATTGTAATGCAGTCTTCCATTATTAAAAGATAGCATACTGTAGTAGGTAACTCTAAATTAAACTAGTGGCACGGACAGCCATTATTGATCCCATTGTATAATAAATGGTAATTATCAGTTACTATGTAATTCAGTTTATACTTCAGGGGCCTAGTTTCAAAGTGAGTAGGTAATCTCGATTTGTTACTTACATGTATTAAGCTTCATTGTTTTTTGTAATATCTTCTTAATCGCTCATTTCTTTAAGTAAAAGAACTAATACATTTTCTCTTAACAACAACACAAATATAGTTGAACCTCCATAACTCGAATCTTAAGGGACCGGAAAATTACTTCGAGTTATAGAAATATCGAGTGAAAGAAAGTGATACACTACGTGCAGGGACGTAAATTTCGACTTACAGAAAATTTCGAGTTGTGGAGGTTCGAGTTATAGAGGTGCGACTGTATGTTAAAATTAAAAGAGTTAAGAAAAAAGTTAGTTATTTAAATTATGTATATGTTTTCTCTGCTTCCTGAGAAATTAAAAATGATACTGGAGATTGTACACTTTGGAACCAGGCCCCTCACTTGTTGGCTTTGTTAGCTCACAATAGCTTTTGCTATTTTGCTGTAGATTTCTCTTTTGCTTAGTGCTCAGTGACTTAGGCCCGATTGTACACAATCATGGTTTAACTTTAAACTTCGCTTTATTTCCATAGCATCGATTGTAAAGACAATTATTTCCATAGAAATAAAACGAAACTTAAAGTTAAACCATGATTGTACAATCGGGCCTTATGGTTTCGAAATTTTAACCTGAACCTAAGTCAAAACCGTCGAGTGTGATACATCATTGTAACCAGAGAGAAAGGCTTCTTATAATCGTGTAAAAATTCAAGATGGTGTCCATAAGAAAATAAAAAGTTGGATGTCGTTTGTTCGTAATTTTTGATGGCATGACAAAGACAATGTCATATTTAAATTCCTCATAAGAATGTGCCTTAACAATGTCTGACCTAAAAATGCCTAGCTTTATTGGTTTTTATAGAAAAAAATTAAAAACGAAAATCGTGATTTTACTTTTTTTCGAATATCATGAAAACCGTAAGAAATAGGTGAAATTTGTTTGAACATTATTGATTGGGGTAAAAATACGCAACTTTGTTCTAATTTAACCAACTTCGTATCTCTTAAGATAACCGAGATCCCCATGGTTAGGCTCGAAAAACGGACACCCTGTATGTAAATAATTTGCTATGGCTAACCCTGCTAAAAATATTATTTTAAAATTCTTTTTTTCTTTGCTATAAATATTTTTCGTTTCTATAAATATCATGAAATTAATTAATTTGAGCCATTTATACAGGGTGAGTGAAATTCGGTATTTGAACTCAAACGGTTTCTTTACAATCGAAGCAAAACTAAAAATTGCGATTTTCGAAAATCGAACATAACTATTTCATTTATGATTTTCTTCAAAATCTGTAAAAACATTCCTGAAGCAAGTTTGAATTGGCTTTCGGTTGGAACCGCGTCACGTTGACTTCTTCTGTCGACGTTTCGTTCTTCTTTGCAAAAGAACTTCCTCACGGCTGCTGCTGCTTGTTGTTTGAGTTTAAAAGTGTATCAAACATTGCCAAAATTAACTGCTCCTGACTTACCGAAAACGAAGAAATATAAAGAGTTAATTGAGGCTCTGCAAAATTATCTATCACCTAGAGCAAGCGAAATTGCCGAACAACACAAATTTAGCTTAAGAATTCAAAGAGAAAATGAATCAGTTGCAGATTACAGTGCTGAATTAAAAAAACTTACAACTGATTGTAATTTTCATTGTCAATCATGTCAAGCGATAACTACAAACAATCATTTAAGAACTCAATTTATTCGAGGAGTACGTGACAATCACACGTATGTTTATTACAACAGAAATCTTCTGCTACATTTGGGGATCTTCTTCAATTGGCCCTTTTTTCAATAGAAACATCCAAGAAAGAAAGTGGATAGATGCAAGCAAGTTCTGTAAAAATTATCGCAAAAAAAAGTACGTCTGCAGTGAATACATCCCGAAGTGTTACAAACCACAACAATAAAGTAAATACGCAAGTGGGGACTGTAGTCGACCGATTAGGACTTCTGCACTATGAAGTTGAACTAGAAGGAGTTCGTCATAAGAGACATGTTGATCAAATATTACCTTTTCCCGATTGAAGTTATGTGCGTGGGGAAAGAGTTATGATATTAATGTGTTGTTACAACAGTTACATAGTTTGCTATGAAAAACAAAGTTAGTCAGTACCTTGTCAGTACATGTTACAAATAAATAAATACGTCACACTTTTGGCACTTCCTTATTTCTAAAGTTAATCATAATAGCAGCATAAGTACAATTGAATCTAAGGCCCAGTTTCATAAAACATAGTTAACCACTCGATCAAGTTAATTGTGTGATTAAGCAATATCATTGGTGGAAATTTAAACTTTCCTCCAATGATATTGCTTAAGGCTGTTTTACATTGACAATTTATTCATGAAGTCGCTTCATGAAGAAGTTGGACAAATGTAATGCACCAAATTAGATGTCAAATAAATTAATGAATTTCTTTGTCACCTTATTCACGAATTACAGCAAGTTCTATTTTTCGTCAATATTTGCGTGAATTTCAGGAGTACCAACAATAGAAAACTAAGGTTATGGTATTTATTTGTGTGAGGCAGAGTAAATCGTCTTTCGCTATGTTGGTAATACCTATAGACGGCCATTAGGATTAAAGAAATTCATCAATTTCTTCACCAATGTAATACGAAATGCGTTCATGAATAAATTCGCGAAGAAATTTATCAAGAAATTCATGAATTTATTCATGAATAAATTGTTAGTGTAAAGCAGCCTTTAGCCACACAGTTAACTTGATCGATGAAGTAACTACATTTTATGAAACTGGGCCTACGCTAACTTAATGTCTGAAACAAGCTAACTTAATGTGTGCACATAGGGTGGGTTTACAGAAAGCAAATCAAATATTTAATTTCGAATTAAACTACTCACGATTAAGTAAGTTGCCATAAGAATTACATTGCGAACTGTCAAATTAACAACGTCGTTAATATTTGATTGCAATTAAATTTTCTGTAAACTGTCCCATAATGTTTTTACAGATTTTGGAAAAAATCATAAATAAAGAAGTTATGTTCGATTTTCGAAAATCGCAATTTTTAGTTTTTCTTCGATTGTGAAGAAACTGTTTGAGATATTTCAAATATCTTAACAGATTATTAATCACCATGAAATTTTGCAACTTTGCCACCATTTAACCGATTCTATATCATTTATAATAAGCGAGATCCCCATTCTGGCCCTCGAAATTCAATCACCCTGCACATGAAGGATCATATGTTTTTCAAGTATGTTTGATATTAAACTTTGGAATAAATAAAATATGTACTTAATTTTAATTAAGTTAAATCCCTAACTCCACAGTGTGAAAGTAGATATAGTAAAATACACAATTAGATTATGAATTGTTAACATAAATTATTTTCTATTTAAAAATATTCACTAATAAATATTCTAACAACTCTGTGTGAGATCTGATAGCTATAATATTAATAATATGATTTGCGTTAAGAATATGATGATTAAATATTTGTTAAAAGAATTGTAACCCAATATAAAAAAAGTATAGAAATAAATCACTTGTGTTTGTTTTTGCAGGAAGGCAGGCAAACACAAACACAACTGTGCGCAGTTGCAATCAAAAACACTGAAATAAATCACTATCAAAACTGACAATTCTAGTTTTTACACATTGCATTGGCAATTATTCATAACGAAGAATTTAAATGCGCGCATTGAATTTGAAGTGAATTTACTATTTACGTTTTTTGCTTTAGTAAGTGAAAGTAAGTTCAATTATTTATGGAGTTTCATTCGCAGAACACCGAGAATCTTTGTTTCATTAATTCGTATATACATAGGTTAATAATTTTCTTATTTTGACAATTTTTCTTTATTATTTCAACATATCTATAATTATTTGGAAAATATAATCTCATTGATTGCATTAGTATACATTTGGTGTATTCTCGTCATTATAATCAAACAACTTGCATAATGGAGCTTTATATCTAATCTGATTTCAATTGTACACTCAGGTAATGGAAGGTTTGGACATGCTGCCAATGGTTGATATTAAACAGGACAGTAACGGTAGTTATTTAGACGACGACAGCTCTCAGCCAGTGTATATGATAACCACTGCCACACAGACTTTACCATGTCCAACTCGAAAAATCAAACCTGTAAAACACCCGGGACTTGTATTGAAAACTCCTATTGCATACCAAAGTAATACCGATCCTTCTGTTATCCCCATACAAAAAGATGGCATAGGTAAGTCATTTCAAAATGTATTATACCGTTTCCATATTACTTATTTATTAATTACAATTTGAGGTAATAGTGAAGGGAAATTTTTGAGAAATTAATATATTATTTTAGCTGTCTGTGAAAAGTGTGGTGCTATTGGAGTGAAGCATGCGTTCTATACAAGAGAGAGACGTTTTTGTAGTATGGCGTGTGCAAGAGGATACAGTGGCTTGATACCTGAGCCTCTACCTCAGTCAGCTCAGACAGGTCCTGACAGCAAACAGTACGCTGACCACCGTTTCAAAATGGAAACCGATGAAGACTATTCAGGCTTGCTCACTGATCAGCCTTTGCCACAGCTCCCTCAAGCTACAGTATTACCACCCCTAGAAGATAACTTACCTCTCAATCGTAGAAAGCCAGCAGAATTAGCAAATACATTCGACTGGGATCACCAACTCGGTGATGAGAACTTTATAGCCGCTCCTGTCTCTTGTTTTAAGCATGCGCCAATAGCGGATATTTGGGGCAGTATACTTCCAGGGATGAAAGTCGAAGTCGAAAACACCGATTGCGATAATGTTTCCGAAGCATTTCCGGACTCGTTCTGGGTGGCGTCTGTAATGAAAATAATCGGATACAAAGCTCTCTTGAGATACGAGGGTTTCGGAACTAATGCGTCCAAGGACTTTTGGGTGTCCCTGTGTTCTAATCAAGTGCATCCGGTTGGTTGGTGCGGCACCAGAGGAAAACCACTGATCCCCCCGAAAACAATCGAAGATAAGTACAGCGACTGGAAGGAATTTCTGCGAAAACGATTAACTGGAGCGAGAACTTTGCCTTCGAATTACAGCAATAAAATCACTGACACTTTGAAATCACGCTTTCAATGTGGCCTTAACCTTGAAGTTGTCGATAAGAATAGAATCTCTCAGGTCAAGGTTGCTATGGTACAGAAAATTGTCGGAAAGAGATTAAATGTTAAGTATTATGACATGCCACCAGAAGACGCTGGATTTTGGTGTCATGAAGATTCGCCTCTTTTACATCCTGTTGGTTGGGCAAAAAAAGTAAGTCCCTTTTTTAATTTATTTTTTAATCAGTACATATAGGTATGAAAAGGTCACTTTGGTAACCCCATAAACTGAGTTAGAGTTAACAGATGTGGTGGCGGTTTTTTCTTTTCTTTTTTTTTGTAATTTTGCATTAAGTTTGATGGAAACAAATCTAATACAGTAGACAATTTCGAAGAAAGAAATCATATTTTTGAGGCCTTAGAAGAAAATATAAATTTATTACTCCTTCATTGTATTTTACAAAAGAGTAACCCCATAAACTGAGTTAGAGTTAACAGATGTGGTGGCGGTTTTTTCTTTTCTTTTTTTTTTTTTTGTAATTTTGCATTAAGTTTGATGGAAACAAATCTAATACAGTAGACAATTTCGAAGAAAGAAATCATATTTTTGAGGCCTTAGAAGAAAATATAAATTTATTACTCCTTCATTGTATTTTACAAAAGAGTAAGGATTATTTATCTTATAGGTTGGCCATCATTTAGTAGCTCCTATAAATTATTTAGAAAGGGTTCATGAAGGTATATTAGATGATGACGATGCTACCGAAGAGTTGTTCAATTCATATCAAGTAGGATCAGAAGACAACAGTTCGCTTCCCACATTCTGTGTAGGAATGAAATTAGAAGCTATCGATCCGCTTAATTTAAGTTCCATCTGCGTCGCAACCGTAATGGATGTTCTTAATTACGGTTATATCATGATCCGCATAGACACTTACGAGTCAGATTTAACCGGCGCAGATTGGTTCTGCTATCATGTCAGTTCGCCTTGCATTTTCCCGGTTGGATTTTGCGAAAGAAATAACATCCCTTTGACTCCTCCAAAGGGATACGAGTCGCAAACGTTTAAGTGGAATACCTACCTCAGTCAGATCAACAATATTCCTGTAACATCGGGTCTGATTAATCACTATGTTCCACAGCATGGGTTTAAGGAAGGAATGAAAATTGAGGCAGCTGATTTAATGGATCCCAGATTGGTCTGTGTGGCTACCATAGCGAAACTTGTGGGACGTTTATTGAAAGTTCACTTCGACGGTTGGGAAGAAGAGTACGATCAGTGGTTGGATTGCGAAAGCCCTGATATTTATCCTGTTGGCTGGTGTCAAAGTGTCGGGCATAAACTTGAGGGACCACGAGTCGTTCCCAAACAAACACCAAAAGTTTTAACACCACCAAAAGGTACAGTTTAGTGTTCTCATTGAATTTTTTGCTGTTTACTAAAAATGAATCAGAGTTATCATTTTAATGGTAACTTCACCATTAAAAGAAATAAAATTATCTTTGTTCACACAGGAATGTAATTTTGTTTTTGTTTGTTGTGTGTTAGTTGTAAGTGTGGTGCATTTTACTTCTTTTTCTGACGAAAGATTTAATTTTTTAAATAGGAATGAAAAAAAGAGGTAGAAAAAAGAAAATAAAAGACAGTCCGCCGAAAGCGCCCTTATCAAAAACAATCAAACCTGAAGAACAGCAAATGCCAATAGAGATTTTGAAAGAAGACAAAATGGAAACCGAGGTAGACAGTGATATACAAGAACCTGAGGCAGGGCAGGAACCTGCTGGACCTGACCAAAGCTTACCCATTTCTTCAGAACCGAATCCACCACCTGAAAGGAAGGCTACTTCTTATATTAATGTAATTAATTTATGCTTGGTACTTAATTGTTGTATTAATATTTGTTTTGTAGTCCAGTAATAATTCAAGTACAAAGCTAATACCTCGACTCGTGGATAGCAGTGGAGGTTCGTGTGATTCTAGTGAATTGTGCCCTGATGAATGGAATGTTTTTGACGTAGCTCAATTTTTACGTGTTAATGACTGCGCTAATTATTGTGACAGTTTTAGTAAACAGGTGAGTATATATTTGGATTCATAAGTTAACTTAAATTAGAAAAATTACTTTCAGCTTTTATTATTATTTTAAAGAATTCAAAATTGATGTGTATATAGGTTTTTGCTTCTTTTGAAACACATTCAATTATAGAAAAGTTCAAATTACTTCACGAATAAATTATTTTTAATTTATATACATAGTAGATTTGTTAATGTGTTTATTGTAATTTTTTTTTCCAGAAAGTGGATGGCAAAATGTTATTAAACCTTAACAAGGAAGACATTTTAGAATTTACAGGAGGTAAAGTTGGACCTTCTTTAAAAATATTTGATCTGATACAACAGCTAAAGGTGAAAATAAACCCATCTCAGTTACGCCATATGAAAGCAGCAAACATAAAGAAAATATTATAGTGCCTGATAAACTAACCTCTTCGAGTGTATTTTAATTTCAGTTCGTCCGCACAGACGCAGATTAGGTAATTAATTTCTAAACAATTCGCTAATTGGATGATACCTTTACTTTATGTACACGTTTCTTTATTATATAATGAAAAAGTTTTTAATATTTGCGTATATTAATTAAGATTGTATTTAATAAAAAGGATAACTATTATCACACTCACGATAATTGTATAAAAAAATAAATAGTATGAAACTGAAAATTGTGTTTTGAGTTGGTTTGTGCTGCACTGTGGGTTATTCCACGTTAAATTGACCAACTTAAAAAACTTGATCATCCACCGATCTTAAAACGAAATATTTTTTTACTTTATTAGGCATTTCAAAATGAATTCATAATTTTCTGTTTACTGTGTGCTGTTATATACAGATTATTTCACTGAAACTTGAAAAACGTCGGAGATAAAACGGTCCTACGTCTATTTCGTTGTATATTCTAGACACAAGGTTCATATAAAAATCGAGGGAATTAAGGCAAGAGTACGTTTTCAGCTTAAAACGAAACATATGGTAATAGAATTATATGTTAATGTAAATTGTTTTGTTGCTTTAAGTATTTGAAATTTAAATTTCACTTTGGATCTTAACATTTTGTTTGATAGCTCTACATTACAAAAGAAATATTTTGCCAACAATATTTCAAATATAAATTTTAGCTTTCATGTAAACTGAGGTTTCGTACAAGAAGCAAAGTAGATATAAATTTAAGAAAGGTAATTAACTTTTTAGTTATGCATCACATATTATAGTATCTGTAAGTAGTAGTCTGAAGATTTCTAGAAAAGATAATTATATTTTTCGCTGAATTTCTACTACATATCTGTAGGTATATTTATTTTCTTATCAATGAAATCTACAATAACATAATTTTCACTTCTGACGAAGCAGTCGAACGACTGCGAAACGTAAAGTGTATAGTTGCGCGATTTAGTGTCCGCTTAGAAGATTTTGTGATACAAATTTCATCGGACAAGAACCAACTGTAAATACAATAATTATATTAGATTCTTGTCCGACGAAAATTTGTAACTGCTTAAAAATCGCAAAACTCTCAACGTTTCCTGAAGAAGCTAGCAAACAACAGTGAAACATTGATAATAGTGCAATTTTTAAGCTGTCTGTGATAATTCTGAAACTTCATAACCTCATATTCAAAGACTTACATTTAAAACTTTTTTTTCAAGGTGCAAAACTAATGGGAGAGTTGCTGTTGTTTTTATCTCTGTTATTAATTGAATTTAGGAAATGTTTACTTAGCGATGTAGGTAATCTGATAAATCCTTTGTCACCTTTACAAAACAACACCAAAATAAATTTTAACTTAATAGTCAATCTTACTTTTTTTACGTTTGTAGGTTTTTTAAAATTCGTCTAGTAATTAAAGCGATTTTTTTAAAATAAATAACTTAATGTGAATATAAATAGAGCGACAAAAATTACATTATTTTCCATGAAAATTTAGCCAAATTTTTCATTTTTAAATTCAGTATTACCAGTGACTTGTGTAATGTTATTTTTAAATTGTTTTAAAAGTAAAGTAAACTATAGTAAATATATGTAAATTGGAAATAAATATTCTTCAAACCATTGTTATTCAATTTTGCATGCTATTTGCTTTAAAGAGAACAAATTATTTCACTTAAGAATAAACATCAAAGTGTTAGTCACTAATTAATGTTTTCATTAAGTAACGCGTATGCTTTTTAAAGCAAAGGAAATAATAACGGTAGAAATGTATGTGTGTAAATAGGAAACTTGATTTTTCTGAAAATAACTTAATTAATTAAGTTTCATTAAATTAATTAAAATTAAGAAATTTACATGGTACTCAAATAAGTACAAAGTGTGTAATTCTGTAGAGAAGTGTACTTTTGAAATTATAAGCGAAGCTTTGAATTTAATTAATTGCATTGCTCGTTTCAGCATTTCCGATTTATTGATGTTGTTTTAAAGTAAATACAAAAATGTATTAAGTTTCAAGCTAGTACCTCTCTAATAGAACATCGTTTCTCAATATATTTAGCTCTGTGACTTCTCAAAACATCATTTCGTAGCCTTTCCTCGACCACAACTTAAGAAACGTTATAAATATTTAACAAAGGATATGCTTTTCTATAATTTTCTTTAATTAATTTTTTATTGTAGCATACTAGTTTCCCTTATTATAGCAACTTCAGTGCTTAACACCTTCAAGGTAAAGAAATACCTACATAGTAAAATGTAACAATAAATTTATTGATTTATTTATGGATAAATTAGAATCGGAATATTTTTCTTCTGTTAATCCTTGTTAACAAATTTTATGTTCGATATGTTGATGACATTCTTATTATTTATGATGGTCCATATCTTCTCTTGCAAATCTTTTAGATGAATTTAACTCATTACATCCAAACATTTAATTTACTTTAGAAAAAGAAGTTAATAACTCAATCAATTATGTACTTAGATTTAACAACAACGAAATTTAATATTTCTCTTCAATATAAAATATTTCGCAAAACTACACAAACATAAATTTTAAGTCTTTTCATCCTTTTGAACATAAACTTGCTGCTTTTCAATCATTTCTTCATCGTTCTTTTTCAGTTTCTATGAATGAAATAGATTTTAGAGAAGAAATTTTCCTATTAAACTGGTACATAATACTTTTAACAAAATTAGAAATAAATTCATTCATTTTCCCAACAATTACAGAAAATAATAATTCAATAAATAAGTTTTTCTCTATCCATTATGTTGGTATTTTGTCAGTCAAACTATAGAAAACATTAGGAATACAAATTTCATTTTCAAATCAAGTTAATTTTTCAAATTTATTTTGTAAAGATAAAGATCAGATTGATAATTTTTCTAAAAACGGTTTTTATTCATTTAATTGTAATTCATGTCAAGCAATATACAGTGACCGCCAAAAAGTTCGCACTATATGGGAAATTTTTTAATTGATTTTTTTTAAACTTTTTGCGCCAATAGTTTGTGCATGTTCAATAACCAAATATAAACAGGATGGATCCGGTGAGCAATTCTTAGTGTGGCTAAAAATGGTACCTATTTAAAACACGAAAACTGAAAAATATTAGAAAAATTTTTAGTAGGATCTGATAAGTTATTGCAAAATGTATCGTACAAAATTTTTTGAGGCATAATATTTCAAGAAAAAGAAGATTTTTCATTTTCTCTGTTTTGTTCAAGATGTGAAACGCTAAATGGACATTTGGTATTTATCTCTCACGACTAGTTAGCTTTATTAATTTATATCCATAAAAATATTTAAAAGAATCAAATTTACTTTTGGGTTCATAACTGTTGCATGCACAAGAAAATTTGCGACGATTTTTCACCTTTGTGGTGCAAGGCTTTTTTTACATAAAATTTTGTTCTCATTTTTAATTTCTAATTATGTATTTTTAATTTCTAATTATTTATTATATCCTGTCATCTTACAGAAAGTTTACAAAAAAATTTACACATCATTTAGGATTTTTAAAATATTTGTAAGTAGTTTTTACTGTTAATTTATTGTTACATTTTACTATGTATTTCTTTACCTTGCAGGTGTTAAGCACTGAAGATGCTGTAATAAGCGAAACTAGTATGCTACAATAAAAATTTTAAGAAAATTATAGAAAAGCATATCCTTTGTTAAATATTTATTAAGAAAATCTATAAACAGCAAGGAGAATTTCAATAATAATAAAAAACGTTAGTTTAAACTACATAAAATATAAAGCAACTATTTGATAATGTTGTTATCTTAAGTATCACCTCAGAATTTGTGATGTAATAGGTGACGTTTTGAAATTCCTTTACCAGGCGAAAAAAATGAACATTTCAAGATCTACAGATAATTCATCTGATATGCAAATTTGAGAAAACTGAACACTATTCAAAAATATATCATAGATTTATTAATAAATACCTAAATATTTATTATTAGGTATTATTTTTAATATTGTTAGTTATCTTTTATTTAGAAATACACATTCCTATTATTTTGGTCAGACAGAACGACGACGTGCGCCTCAGACTTGCGAACTCGCATATTTAGAGAACGTAACATCCGGTATGCAGCTTTCAAATTTCATGCAAATTGGTTAAATCGTCAATTTCTTCTGTACTTCTTGTTATTAATGATTATGTCGGAGAACTGCGCAACAGAAATTCTGTTTGTTTGAATTTACGAGATTCAAGTAAATGACAATAACACTTTTTTTTTATTAACTCCGAACCATCGCAAGAATCGGATTTTATACCTTGTAATAGGAGGGCACTATTTTTCAGTTTCTTTGCAATTGCGTAATAATGTAATTGTTACAAACTGAAAAATAATTATAGATTCTTAGAAATTAAATTTTAAATAAGCTCAATCACAATTTTCAACAAAATAAATAAATAAATTCAACGTTACGCCAATAGAAGTAAATATCTACAGAAAATGTAGTAATTATAGCGCAGTAGTTGAATGTTGCAATGTGAAATTTTGTTACTTTTTCGAACGTCGTCCGTTTAAAAAAATTATTGATTTAAATAATGAAGTGTATTAGAGATTCTGTTGAATTCTGAGAAAGCTGCTGTTAATAAAAAAGAAACAGTGATGTAAAGAAATTGGTGATGGTCAAGTTTTTCAAGTTTCTCGATTTTTCATGGAACAATTCGCGTGCGATCGCGATCATTCCGGCCCGTAGATGTAAACCGGGCTTAAATTTTTTGGAGGGAAGGGAGACGCGTTCTGCTTACGGACAGGCGCGGTGGATGGCGGGAAGGACGTGGCTTGGCTTCCCTTTGTAAGCTAATGGGCGGGGTTACAACGCCAGCTGGCAGACGTTGATAAGTCCCTTGCAACATGTTTCATCCGCGTCGTAAATAGTCCCTTGCTTGTTATGCTCGTTTATCGCCCGTTTAAAACAAAAAGCGCGATATCGATGACACATTTTGTTGACGAGCGAATGCGTGATTGCTTTTTTGAGTTTGAAAGAGGGGGCGGCGCGCGAAAATTCCGAGAACAATTTACCCGCCTAGGCGTACGAATATCGGTGGCGTCAAACCGGGCCTCAGCTGTTTCCCGCCAAACGCCGCTACCAGAAAACCGCTGTGAGGCGTAGCGTATGTTCGTCGTCCGCGCTCTTAGCGTACTATTAGTGGAATCTGGTGATTAAAACAGAACTTTCGAATTTCCATCGGTGGTGATTATAAACATTGCTCGTTCGCAAGATTATGTCTGTTTATGGTGAAGACCGAGGCGTGCTCGAAACGAACAGGCAGGACAAGCACGAAATCTTAGCGAATATTAACAGGTAAGGAAGACGGCATTTTTTCGCAATTTACGGCGTGACTTTAACCCACATGATTTTGACGTTTGCTCGATTTTGCGGCGCTCGATACGTCACGACCAGCGTATGCACTTGTGTTCTAACGTGAAACGTAAAGGAATTACGCCGAGTGCCCGGATTTATTCGAAATTGCGTTCGACCGGCGGACGCGGTTTAAACTAACCGGCTTTCACAGCTGTTATCCCGCCATGTTTGCAGCGCCGTGTGAACGCTCGGTCCGGCTTTTTGCCTACAATTTTTTTTTTTTAGATTTCGGCCATCATAAAAATAAAACTTAAACATTTCAACTCCCACCCTAAAACCCTACGAACTTAAACTATTTTTTTTTTTTAAATAAAATCAATAGATAAACAACATACGATAAATGATGTAATAAGACAGCTGATTAAATTGAAAAAACAATCGAGCGTCGTCAACCGGTAAAATTTTCCGCGGTAACTTTTAATAATAATAATAAGAAGAAGTAATATGTCTGAAATGTACTACTACCACACCCTGCCTACGCCCTTAACTTTCTAGTGCAATTTGTGATGCACTGATCGTATTTCCCGTCCCGTCTGTGCAACGTGTGCGGCGTTGGTCGATATTCTTGGGATTTAAAACTGGTTTCAAGTTTAGGTGGGCTTTGAAGTGTGGGTACATTGAGCTCCATTCATATACGTGAGGCTAAAACTTTTTAATTGCGTCGAGTGGGCTACGAATAAAAACATTTTCCTTTTGCATTCGACTCCGTGCTTAATTCGTTCGATGCGGTTTTTCACGTGCAATTAATTTTGAAAATTGCCCGACATTGTAAGTGTTGTTAGCGTAGCGTGTAGTAAATGTGGCGCCGATTTGAATAAAGTTTAATAACTATAAAATGATGAATGGAGCGGCTTTTTTCACTACATAATTTTTTGCTCGCTACATGTTCATTCATATCAAAAGTCTGACGTCAGATCCATTTCCGTTAGATAATTGGGATGTGACAGATTACTATGCCGCAGATTTTTAACGCAACTGTTTTTGTTTTCCACCGCGTTATCTATTTCTTAATGAAAGAATTTATACAGTAAACGAATATGAATAGATAATAATTTCTGTTTATTTGCATTATTGTCATATCGTTCTGGAAACGAACGTTTTTTTTTTAGAACTCAACCATTTGATTATTTTTATTATACCTATCATCATTCTATTGTTAGCACTTCTCAGAAAGAAACTTCTTGTTAAGTTGAACATAGACCGGTGCACTTGTTTGACTAGATGCTTGATTAGGTAGGCACATTATGAACTTTCATAATTGCATACGCTGGCGCTGTTTCGGTTGATACATTTTTTTTATACCTAATTGCAAATTTTATTTGATATAATTTTTATATTTGAAAAAGAAACTTCTTAAGTTGAACACAGACCGATGCACATGTTTGAACTTTCATACTTTTCAATTGACGCCAACAACAAACCTTTCGTTAATTCGCTTGCTCGTTAATCATGTTTGGTCGTGTGAACACCAACAAAATTCCTCGTAGATCATAAAAATTTGATCTTCATTTAAATTATTTAATTTTACTCTTGAAGTTTTCTGCATAAAATTATTAATTCAAGAGAGAGAAAAAAGAATACACGTTTTTAACTAAATGACAGCGTATGGTAGCGGATAATAAAATCCGGTTAATCAAAAGTTCGTTATTTTCTTAAGTATCAAATGTTTACATTTAAATTTGACATTTCAAATCTTTTTCTTGCGTTTTGCCTGCAGTGCAAGCCTGCTTTGCTAAATTCACCTCAATATGAATGATACGTCACATTCTTACTCGGATTTTATTGTATACTGCCTTCCAAATGGTTTTAAGACGATTCATTTTCGCACTGTTTTATTACAAATCGGACGAATTCATTTATTAAGGAATATACAGGGTCTTTGTAATTGATTGTATCTAACGTGATCAAGCTATGCCACAGTATAAGTAATTACGCAGTAGCGTCACTTAAACGTCAGTGACAGAAAAAGCGGCCATACTGTTTGATGCCCTTATGGAAATGTAATGTAGTTAAGGTATCAAACAAAATGGCAAATATGACAGTTACGCTACTGTGTAGATTATTACACTGTGGTTAAGCAATAACAATACAAACGATTGACAGAACTGCGGCAGCATTAAGTTTAGTTACTACAATTCATTTTTTTTACTATATTTCGATCGATTTATCGATAAGTCAAAGAACTTTTATGTAGCTATCTCCTTCTATCTTTCGTGAAACAGCCGCCTTGTGGCTTTTGTCATATAACGTCATTTCGTCGTATATTTTCTTAACTCGCATTTATCCGCATACTTCTTCTTCTTCTTTCTTGGTTTTTTAATGGCTTACGGCATAACCATTTCAGCCAGACGCACAATCACTTATGATATTATATGATATTATCCGCATACATACAGTAAAAAAGTTATCTGTATTTATTTTCCCCAGTAATGTCATTCGAGGGTTTTACGGGTTGTACTTTGGTTGTCGCAAGGATTTTTGCTTGCCACTCTCTAAACAGATATAATCCATTCCTTATCTATTTGTTATCGCACCATGCCGTGAATGTTTAGTGAGAATGGTGAATGACAGTGACTTCCGAAATTTTCGGTTTTATCGACTTAAATTTTAAGATTACTCCGAATTAGGCAATGTTGCAATATTTTCTTTTCGTCACGAAGTTTATTCACAGTTGAGAATTGACAACACCGCTTAATCAGTCTGATTTTAGTTGTCACAATTTGACGTATTGCAGCGACAATATCCTTGGTCACTTACAAAAAACACTGGTATTTCAATAACAAAGAAATTCAAGAAAAATTGATACAAAATAATCAAAAGACCGAGCAGATCAATCAAAAGGTAGAACAAAATAACAAGGAAATCCAGGAAAAGATGGAAGAAAATAATATTAAATTACACACTGAGAAAAATAGAACAAAGAAGTACGTTTATATTAACAAGAATTCCGAACATTTTATTCGGATTCGCGTTAAAAACCGACTCAGCGTACTACTGCAAAATTAACACTATGTGGTTTGTTGTTTAGAGTATCATTTCCTATCATGATAACATTTTAACAAAAAATCAGACATGACATTTTATTACTTAATTTATTCAGCATAATATGATTAATTTAGAGTGAGATGGATCTTATAACATGACAGCATTATACTTTTACATTGTTTTTATATTATCGATAGGAATGATGTTTTATCAAAATGTTTTTAAAATGGAGGAATAGAATACAAAAGATCCAGGAACAATTACAACAAAACTACGTAGAAATTAGAGCAAACTAATGCGGAAATAAAACAAAACAAATTAGAAATAATAGAAGAGGTAAATAAAAAAATACAGGAAAATAGGAAAGAAATGTGGAATATCTTGGAAGAATTTAAATTAGAAACAAGGAATGAAATAAACAGGAAACTGACACTTGCTGTGGGAAAACTACGAGACGAAATAAAAGAGGACATCATCAACGTGTAAGTGAGATCATTCAGAAAGAAAATAAAGAAAACAAAAACAGGTGGAAGGAAGGTTAACAGAAGCAGACAAAGAACGAACCATCCTGGAAAGAACATAAATGCCTTACAAACAAATAACAGAAATGAACGAGAAAGAAGTAATTATGGCGAGAGAAGAAATGGCAACAGTCCAAACTACAAAAGTGAGGACTGGCACTATAATGAAAATAAGCAACAACGATGGAGGAAAACCGAAGAGAGCAGACCACACGAGAGGAGTGAAGCAAGAAATCGACAACACTACAACAAGCCGAGTGAAAATATAGAGGAAGTGAGAGCAGATGTACATAAACCACCGAATTTTAGAAAGGAAAGGAGCTAAAACCGTAACAGAAAGCCAGACAAATCTAAATAATTGCATATTCACTTAATAAACATTCCATCAATTACGAATTACCATACACCAACATTCAAGTCAATAACATCGACCTTTGTGCTTTAATCGATACAGGAGCAGAAATATCACTTTTAGAAAAAGAACTCGTCACAAAACATAATCTACAAACAATTGTACCTATCAACTAAATCAATCTTTTATCAGCAACGAAAAAGAAATTAGTTGTAGCAGACAAAATACTCATCGCAAAAGTAAAAATTGGACAACTGGAATAGGGTCTAGAATTTGTGTTAATAAACTAAAAATGAAAATAAGTATAGAAACGAAAATGATAGAAGTAAAAGGACAAAAATTGCCCTGGATTGAATCCCAAAGTGATTCTGAAGGGAAGGAAAAAATAATCAATTACATAAAAATTAATAAAAATAATATGCAAAAAAGAGCACCAAGATACACTAGTGAAAATATTGTCTGACAATATTCAGATAGTAAATAGCACCGCCACAATTGCACATAAGTTCATACACAAATTAGAAGTTGACAACACCATGCAAAAATTATCCGATCCCACAGAAGTATGAAGAAATGGTAAATATAGAGATTGAGAAAATGATAAAAGATGATAGAAGACCTTATTCTGTAACTGATGACGACAATCGTTAAGTGACATATTTTG
Source organism: Dorcus hopei (assembly GCA_033060865.1). Taxonomy (NCBI): domain Eukaryota; kingdom Metazoa; phylum Arthropoda; class Insecta; order Coleoptera; family Lucanidae; genus Dorcus; species Dorcus hopei. The sequence goes on from CM065419.1 coordinate 53,591,203, forward strand.
ACCAATCAGTACTTAGATATAACGCATTTCTATGTACTGATTGATCAAAGTATGTCATTGAACGATCGTCGTTATGACTTACAGAATAAGTGGGTCGTTCTAATCAGATTTGCAACCTAGCAACGGTGGTACCTCCTTAGCAACTGGTAAGAAACTTCAGTCTCGACAATGTTCGATGGTAACAAGATACAACGTTGTGCAGTCTCGATAATGCTGGGAAGTAGGATCATACCAAGTTGTAACTTGCAACCCCGATTAGAATGGCCCCCCTAAGGGGGTAAAGTACAAGACGATCGAAAATTATTTAGTTAAGAACTTATGTTGGCAGCACCAGCTGTCACCAGAAGTTGACATTTAACGATTTGAGGTTATATTTAATTCATTTTTCAATTTTTTCACATTACGAAAGTAATTTTCATAATAAATAAAAAAAACATGCCTATGAGACACAAAACGCCGATAAAACAGAAAACGATAATCGATTATTGCGCTACCAACACATTTTTTAAGTCGGTCAGTTTCCTGGCAAACTACAACTTTTTTTTCGATCGTACTGAATAATGATTTAATAAGTGGACGTTTGCTAAACACAAAACTTTCTGCGTTTATTGCATTAATAAATACTTGTATATTGAAAGTACATATGTGTACGTAAATAAACATGAAAGAAAATGAATTTTAATTATTTGCCGCCGCAAAAAAATCTTCACTATTTCACTATTATACGTACATAAATGAGTAAACATATTCATAATTAGAAAATAAATACTAATAATGATATTAATTAAATATACATACATAGTTAAAAGAAAGTCATTAATTTATTTTTCAATAATAAAACTTGTCGACTTCTACTTTTTGTTACATTATCTGATATAAAAATGAATCTTTCCCGTATTAGTTTTTAATTCTCTAAAAACCTGAGCCTCGGGCTAAAAGGTGTAGTGATTCTCTTACAACCACGTGTTCAGTCCTCTTTGTTACAAAAGCTCCCTTTTTTAATGCCTTCTATTCTATATACAACTAATTCCATTCATTTTTTTGTTTAGACGTTTTCCGGTTCCTTTGTAATGATAAATTGCACCTGCTTATTCGAAGACCCTCTCACGCCCTTTCCCCGGTTTTCGTGTTTTCTTCCCCTACGCGTTACGATTAAATTTTTAGAAGCTTTTCAGAAAACTGGTTTCTCCAAAAAAAATAACGCAGTGTTTTTGTAATTTTTGAAAACAATAAATGTACAAAATATTGTGTGAAAGGATGTGTTGCGCTTTATTATTCAGGTAAGGGACCGACGCTCACCCTTCTAAGAACATGACAATAACGAGGGGCCCTTACGAACCTCCTGACCACGCTAACACATTTGACCTTGGTTTCTCACTCTTTTCAATTTAAATATTTGCTTGCGTAAGCTTGTTGACACACGGCATATTTCATTTGTTAGTAGGAACCGAGTGTTATATTGGAAGACACGAAAATGTAACTCGAGACAGTATAAATATTTTCTTAAAAAATATTTACGGATGCAGTTGCGTTGTGAGCGGGTATGATTTTCTACGAAACGTTTGTTTGTAATTAATCTTCTTTTTTTTTCGACGCACGAATCGCAAAGAGATAAAAATATAAGTCCTTGTCAATGTTGAGAGTACATACAGGAAAAAATCCTTGAATCATTCAAAACAAACGTGTGTATTGTTTGTTATCCAATCGTTCATTACAAATTGTTTTCGTACCTTAAAAAAATCCAAGTCTTTTGTTTAATCGTAATTTTTACCGAATTACATATTTCTAAATTATTAAAACCGTTTGTAAAAAAAGCTATGGGAAATTATTTCAAGAATTTACATGATTAACAGCAAATTTTAAATAACTTAGCAATCACAGAACTAACTGATATTCATTAAATGTTTTTTTGCATGACCTCTATACATACAACGAGCTATTTTACTCGCTAATTTGAGGGAGTAAAGTGGCTGTTTTAAGTAGGGAATACACGATCCAACATGTCTTAACACATGTACGCACGTACATGTTCGCCGAACATCAACGTCAAATAGTACCATACTACACACGATCGAACATGTCTTAAGACATCATAGTCCAGTTATCAACCAAGATGATGTCCGTAGAGTTATGTTTGGTGGCAGTGGCGTGCACCTAATAATAGCCGTCAGCTATCTGAAAGTGATAAAGCTGTAGTAAATCCCCAGTTTAATAGTTCCAATTGCAGGATCTGCCACCACACGTTGCCGGAAAGTTATTTATTAAAAATCATAAATTGGCAGTTTTGAGGTGCTGTGGAAAAGCTTATGCACGACGCCGACGTACTGCATTGAATAAGTCCGTGGCGAACATGTGCGTTTGGCAACCACACGGTCGAACATGTACGTGCAAACATCAACGCACGCACTTGTTTTCAGGAAAACCAGAAAACAAGTTCGACGGACTTTTTGTATGTGCGTACATGTTCGAAGCGTTTTTCGGGCCAACACACGCACGTTGATGTTCGGCGAACATGTACGCGCGTACATGTGTTAAGACATGTGGGATCGTGTATTTCCTGCTTTACTCCTTTGAGCGAAAAAGTATGACCAATTTAATTTTCCGTTTGCCAGCCATCAGAACCGATGTGATTTTTGTGTTCGTAAAATAAGAATGTCATGTTGACAGTTACAAATAATTTAAAAACTTTCAGCCTTTGTCAATTAAAATCATCGGGTCGTGCAAAAAATGGTATATACATCTCGGGAGTCGGGAGTGAATAATTTTTCACCTCGGTGCTTTGTAGAACCCTCGGGCTACAAACTACACCTCGGGTAAAAATCATACACTTCACTCCCTTGATGTATAATCTATTTACTATTACTAACAAAGAGGTTGTCTAACATGGTGGCAGAATTTTATTTATGCTACGGTGATGATTAACTAACATTTATATTAATATTAAGAAAAAGGTGTAGCTTCTTTATGTAAAAGTCCGTAGCAATATTACTAGAACGGCAGTTGTATAAAAAAAACTGTGCACTTAACAACTAATATTAATAGCCACTATGATATATGTATAACTCATATATCCGTAGTGGTTGCTTCTATAAAGCCTTTGAAAATGCAAAAGGATTAATCTGATGCTACAAAAATGTAGGGTGTTCAACATGTGAGAAGTAATTTAAATATTTTCTTAAGCAAAGAAAGAACTTACAATTTATAATTTTATGGCTAAGAGCGATTTTTTTCAGGTAAGAGCAAACTTTCTCCCTTTACAGAACAACGTTTCACAAAGCTATGTATTTCTTGTACTGAGTTTTATGGATTTCTTTAAATTTAATTTATATGTATGTAGAAAGCTTGGTTTTCTTTTTGGGATCAGAAACACAACATTCTTACTTCTAATGGAATGGACTTACTTTTACTCTATGTAAGATATTGAATGTATATACATAAAAATACAAGGAATATTGGATTTGGATGCAGTGAGATACATGTACAGGATGTCCCAAACCTCCGAATTAGTCCAAAAATGCCCTTTATATTTTATCCAAATGTAAAATGTATATCACAAAATCTTCTAAGCGGACACTAAATCGCGCAACTATACACTTTACGTTTCGCAGTCGTTCAAGAACCAACTGTAAATAAGTAAAATGTATAGAAAAGGGTATTTTCCTTATTCCAGCTGCGATACATATGCGGACGTACCAATTGTTTTCGAAAAACATATAAAAAAGTTGACAGAAATGGCTGTATATTATAAAATAAAAGACGTAATATACCGGGTGTTCCTTGAGAAATCCCCAGTATTTGAAGAATGTGAACCACAACAAACAAAAAAGGCCTTATTAACATCGGGGTCAATTTACGTTTAAAGGAAAATTAAATTAATTAAATAAAATTTTCAAAAATATCACCGTCAGCTTTAGTACATGCATCTCCAAACATTTGGGGAATATGTTCAGGGGCGTTTTCAGAGAGAGAATTGAACTTTTTGTTTAAATTTGTGCCCTGAATACATTCTCTAAATATTGGGATTCCTCACGGAACATCCTGTATAAACTTACACTGGTTTCGTTAAACCTCGCATGGTTTGATTTTCTTTGTAGACTGTAGACAGAAGAGACGTGCAATATAATTCCAAAAACGGTGTATATGAATTTTCATGCATTCTGCCTGTGTATGCTTGTTCTATGATCAACCTAGGGCGGAGGTATCCATCTCTTAATAAACTGGCTAATAGCACATAATAGTTATTAGAGGAATAACTACCATGGAAACTATTCATAAAAAATCAATCAACAATTCAGGGGAATCAAGTTATTCGTCGAATTAATTGAATAGTAGATGGATATCTCGTGTTTCATAAGAAAAAAACTGTCACATGTGCAGCCTCGGGTTTTGTTAATTATTGCAACGATGTAGTACAAATAAAGTATGCAGCCAAAGGCTATTATAAACGACTTGTTAGAGGTAATTTCAGTCAAAACCATGAAATTAAACGTTTTAAAATGAATCGGAATTTCCAATCAACAAAGAGAAACGTAAGGAAAGCAGAAAGTTTAACAATGAATTATACACCCACAAGGGACTCGCAATCTCCTAGTTGTTTCGTAATTTTCCAGATAATTCTTTCGAGTTTATTGCAGTCACAAAAGAATTCTTTATAAAAATGTTTTTACTCATCAAGGTAATGCAAAATCCAATTATTCCTGAAAGTATTTAGCTAACCGCCATCATGCTTTTCCAAATCGCATCTTAAAAATGTTGAAAATCTACATAATTAAAGATTTTGAATAAATTGAAGCAAAAAAATCATATGACGCGTTGAAACGTACCTATAACATTATTTCTCACAGCAATCGTCGAAATAATAGAAACAAATGAAGTATCTTCTATGAGTTACGTGCAACCAATGAAACAGTACAATTAGGAATGCCTTTTTTAGGTGGGCAATGTTTGACTCCAACATAACCTCTGTGTTTGTTTACTGCGGACACAGTGTCTGATTGGTCCATTTCTACGTGCATCGTGGAAGGAGTTGTAATTCTTTTTGTAAACAACCATGGGCGTCACATGTTCACTTAAGGATTTGTAAAAAAAAGTGTGGAATTTATTTAAAAAAAAGAAAAAAAAAACTGCAGTTTATGACACTCATTATGAAACTGAAAATTCGTATGTGAGATTGATCTAAAATCTAAATAATACACAACGATTTTGCCCCCTTTAAGAATGAACCGCCACTGGCGCTGTGGGATATGTAAACAATAAACATTGTCGTTTTAGAGGTTATCTTTAACAGATCACTACAATATGGCATATCTAACAGATATTACAGGGTGAGTTCGCGATTACGCTCGCCGAGCGCTCCGATCAAAAGTGTGAGGGAGAGCGACTACGTTTCACTGTATGTAAGAGTGAGAAAAAGAAACACTCCGATCGATCTGAGCGTAATCGCGAACTCAGGGACAGTAACTATGGTTTCACAGGTGTTTTGTTTCCTAATGTTAAAACATTGGCCAATAGCATTTCACATGTTGCTTCTTATTTCCTCAGTGGAATACAGCCTTCGTAGATCTATTGAAGGCCCATTAAAAATGTATTGCGTACGATATCAAACGATTTTTTCATTTCACATGTGATATGTGACTATGGTCCTCCTTTAGGACGATTTTTGATCAATCACTTCATTGCATGTTGCTATCTAGAAGTCTGAGTGGAATCGAAATTTTGTATTCCTAATTCTATTGAACGTAACCACCTGAATTTAGTAGAAACTCTACATTATATTTACATAAGGTCTTCTGAGTATATTCTTCTATTTTTGTCTTATCATCAATTTTTGTAGGTGTACTAAATCGAAAGCAGAATTTAATATTTCAGGAATGGATTGCTCACGTTTATTACTAATTTCTTCCACAATGTATCCTTGCTGTATAGTGACACGTAACGCGACATAATCGAGAGATAAATGTTGTTACCTACAAAAAATGTTCCACCTGGAGATTATCTAAAAACTATGTCAAGACAACAAACTTATCGCAAAATAATTTTGTAATGCATTTTAAAGCTATACGTGGAATTATGTACAACCTTATCGTGTGATTATCAGTAATTGTTCTATAAATTGCATGCCAACAGCTGTTTGGCGCCAAACAAATACACGTGATCGGCGCGTTACAATGGCGCCGGTGAACAGGTACTATCGTGTTACCTACGTTTTCGTGCACCTCTTTCACGTTCTAGCAGCTCCCGTTTTTGTTTATAAACACGCGCACACGTTTATTACTTTTTTCCCTTTACACGAAGCCAGGCATTTACCATTAACACGTAGATAGGTAATTTAGATTTCGCAACTCGCCATTAATGTCGCCGTACTAATGAAATTAGGTGTTTTTTTTTCCTGCTGCAACGAATGATGAACAACATTGACAAGGTTACGGAACGAAACGTGGCAAATTTAATGCACTTAACGCTCTCTGGCCAAAGTGTGAATCGGTTTTTTCCTGCGGTTTGTTGTACGTATTAGATAATCGCAAAGATATAAGATATTAATTACCGCCAACGTGTACGCGAACATGTGTGTTCTGTTGGGTCGATAACGTGTTTCTAGAGTTTGAATTACACGTACGCGTTTTAACGTTTTGGAAATTGAAATTATGCCTCGCGGTATTTCAGACAACATACCATATGAGGACAAAGTTTATTGCGTTTTAAAGAAAATCATTGACCTTTATCCTTCATTAGAATGTGAGTTCATTCTCTAGAAATATTTTTTAAGGATACTTTGGGTGTAATCTATTCAGATTGTGGAAAAGAATTGTCGTCAGTTGGTGGACTACCACTAGAGAAGAAAAAAGGGGCGAAGAATAAATTTTCCATCATTTAATGCAACAGGAGTATTTTCTTCAATTTTCGTTGACAAAGACAGGATTTTATCTAAGGATAATTATCGGTATCCTTTGGGTGGCTAGGTTTTAGCTAAAGATGTTGTCTTCTACTTCTTTATAAACTCTATAAGAACTGCCCGAGTATGTCTGAGAAAAAATACACGAAATTGTGGTGTATGACTGTAGTTGGTTGAAACATCAGAATTTCCCTGACACTACAAAAACAAACTGAAGTTGTCAGTTAAAAATATACAAAATAATTATCGAATTGTTTATACATTTTTTTAATGAATTCATATTTAATATGCAAAGATGAGGTCAACGTTTACATTCATTATAGTTGAAATTAAACTAGCGCAGCGTCTGTTTTAAATTTTAGTTTCAATAAATTATTTAATTTGTTATTCGTTATTTTTAAAATTACATAAGTAGTTGGTTATTTATATCTACCTTTATAAGAGTGAATTTATATTGTGTGTAATAATATAAAAAAAAATTGAGGCCAACGCTGGCATTCATTATAGTTTAAAAACGGTTTGCTCGTTTTATCACGAACTATTTTTAAAAGTTCAGCACAGCTGATGGGATTACACTCGGCGAAAAAAAATATCCTGCGTGTAGATTTTTTATTTTTTGTTTTCGGAGGAATTCATTAGTACTTGGAATTTCTTTTCATGCCCACCCGATGATGTTAATCTATGCATTCGCTGTCGGAATGCTTACGAATACCGGTGAATTTTTTTCGCCTCTTTTTTCGCTTCAAGGCTGCGTGTCACGAGTTTGAATTGTGTGCAGTTCGATTTTGTAAATGATTCGCGTACATGCGGTATTTTGCTGCCTTGTGTTTTTCCGAGAAAAAATTATTGTGCTGCTGCTATTTATAGCCGGGTTATTTTTAGAACGTGCCTTTAAAATGTGTGTCATTAGGCGTGTAGATAGGATAACTATGTACACATATGTATTACTATGGAATGACAAAAACTGCTTTAAAATATTGTACGTTACTTAACGTGAAAATGTAATAGTTATGTGTAAGTATGAAAAATGCTCTGAGCAATAACAAATTATCTTTGTTTGACGTTAATGGTTTACAGAACTAGGTATTCATTCCAATGATTCAATAAAATTATGTTGTAATGAGATTTTTTAGATTCATTGCGAAAGTTGTTTTGCATTAATATTTTTTCTTTGTTTATTACTTTTATTGTTATATGTACATAGTATCATTTAAATATTTTTTTAATAAATACATACTAAGGAATACTTATACATAACTACAGAAAAATCTAAAGAAAATATGCACTTAAAAAAATAAAAAACACCTATTTTTTAAGATAGTTTTTGATTCAGTTTAAATTTTCTTACAATTTACTTGATAAAAGAAAGAAATAGGGTAGTGTAAAAATAATTTTATGCAAGAGTTGGTTCAATTTCTACAATAAATATGTATGTAGCTAGTCAGAACAAGACATTTTTCTACTGCAGATACGGTTTCCAGATAGTTTTTGATTCAATTTAAATTTTGATATAAATTACTGCATAAATTAAAAAATTGAACCAAATATTGTATAAAAAAATAGGATAGTGTAAACGCCCTCGGTAGTGCTGAAGGGAATATGCAATATTGTTTAATTTTAGGTAAAGTATTCATCCACAGGAGCTCAATGGAAGTAAAATGCAAAAGTCGTACAAATGAAATTTGTTTATATGAATGTATATCATAAAAGATAGCTACGCAAATACGAAAACAAGATAAACAATCGTAGACTTAACAGAAGAAATGACTATTGTTTGTTGAAATTGTAGAAGCAAAAGACTATTTATTTATTATATTACATAAAAACATCTGCCAAGAGCAAACCGAAAGTGGATTAAAGACAGAACATAAATAAGTAACAATTAAACATGACGGGAAAACCGAAAAAGGAAAGCCAAATTTCAAGAATCTCAAAAGTGTAGCGTGAAAAAACGGTATAATTAGAGTACGTGCCTTTAGTCATAACTAAAGTCTCCAAATAAAAGATCCGTTTACCCGTCCAGTTGTATATCACTCATTGCTCGCGCAGATGCGCTGTAAAACCTCAATTGGTCGACTTGCTAAATACAATGAAAGCTCTCCTTGCGGACACCTAGCTCTCTTAGCTGGACATTTTGCTTGGAACCAAATTTGGCCCTATAGTTTTCAATGTAAAATGGTTTCCCATAAGCGGACATTCTAATAACCGGACGCGGACATTATTTTATTTCCACAAAGGGATAAAAATCTATAAACGGACGCGAAGCTCTAAAGAACGGACGACGAGCAATGTTCGTTAAAGAGGACAAAAATGTTTACATATGGGGAATCCCAAATCAATATTCGGTGAGTCCCCGTTCTAGCCATTTCACTTCATTTTCCTTTGTTTAATGACTGTTAGTTATTGAGATTCTTGTGTGAGGGAAGGATGCATAAGATGGCGCCAAAAAAGAGAATGCTTACCCTTAGAGAGAAGATGGAAATCGTTAACGTTTTGGACCGAGAAAAAGTGTCAGTTCGAGATTTAGCAAAGAGATTTAATATTGGCAAAACGCAGGCCGCACAAATCGCAAAACAGAAAGAAGATATAAGGAACAAGTGGCAGTCTGGTTTCAATGTTGAGCAAAAGAAAAGTTTTTTGAAAACTGAGAGTTTCGATATAGACAAAAAGTGCTCTGAGTGGTTCGCGAAAACTCGTAATCACAACATTCCCATATCAGGACCATTGGTGAAAGCGAAAGCCAGGGATATTGCAGAAGGATTGGGCTAGAAAAACTTTAGTGCATCCGACGGGTGGTTGCAAAAGTGGAGAAAACGACATAATATCAGTTTTAAGTGCGTGTCGGGCGAAGCCGCTGTAGATGTGGACCAGTTTATGGAAAAATGTCCTTGTATGTTTTCAATGCAGATGAGAGTGGACTCTTCTTCCGTGCATCGCCAGATAAAACCTTAACATTTAAGTCAGAAAAATGCACTGGTGGAAAGTTTTCTAAAGAAGAATTAACCATATTGTTTTGCGCAAGCATGGATGGCGGAAAAGAAGATTTATTGGTTATTGGGAAAGCAGCTCGTCCTCTTGCTTTGAAAAACATTGCCATCAAGGATTTACCAGTAACTTGGAAGTCAAACAAAAAAGGTTGGATGACACAAAATATCACGTCTGAATGGTTACTTCAATTCGATAGAAAAATGGGCATCCAGAGAAGCGCTTTTATTTCTGGACAACGTTAGATCCTATCCTCGTCAATTAAACCTAAAATATGTGAAATTTGTGTTTTTAGCCCCCAACACGACTTCAGTATGTCAGCCCTTGGACCAAGCTAGGTGTAATCAAAAATTTTAAATTCTATTATCGAGATCTTATATTGAAAAATCTTCTAACAAAAATGGACGTGTCTGAGCTCTCAAAATCTATCAATGTATTAGAGGCTCTGTATTTTATAAAGACAGTATGGAGTAAGGTAAATTCCACAACAGTCAAGAATTGTTTCCGTAAGGCTGGATTTAAAAAACGTGAAGAAATTTCAATTGATTACGACCCGGAAGATGAACTACCCTTGGCAATAGTTGCAGGACTAATGCGATTTGCAAAAGATTTAGAAGTTGGTGACCCTCAAAGAGCAGAAGAATTTATAGACATGGACCAAAAGTGCAAACGGAAGAAGAAACGTTCGATAATACAGATCTTTCCTTAAATGTTGAAGAATCCGAGAACAGTGATGATGAATCGGAAGGCGAAATGGTGGAAATTGTACCTTGCGCTGCTGAATCCATAAAATCCTATGATGAAGCCCTACATACCATTTCCATGTTGAAAACATTTTCAGTACATGATTCTATTGCATTTGAACATCTTAAAACCCTTGAAACGCATTTTCAGAACCGTATTATTCAACATAGATTGGAAAAGATACGTCAAAGAAGTACTTTAAAGATTCTTCTGTGGATGTTGTTTCTGGGTTTGTCCTGTTTACATCCCTTAATGTTAAATAAATAAATAAATAAATAAATAAATAAAAAGTCAATACAATAATTTCTACCTTCTCTGTATGTAATATCTTACTTACAAGTTGCTGATGCTTTTGTTTTTTTAATTTCTTATATTTTGCACTTTTTTAAAAATAAATTATAAATAAATGGAAACACGTTGTAAATACGTATTTGTTTTATAATAGTCCTCTCCATTAAACGGACACCTCCCATAACCGGACAAATTTTTTGGAACCGTGTGTGTCCGCTTATCAGAGCTTTCCCTGTACATATAGTGCCGTTTACATAGGTTTTATCTAAACAAATGTTTTTTTTTAAATTATATCGTATATCAGCAAATAACAAAATAAAATGTGACAAAGTTGATCAAAATATTCTCGGCATATGCTTGCAGTTCCGTGCCAATTCTCGAACGATTTGTATAGTTTTGCATGAGAGTCTACGTCATTTTGACGTCATGTCGCATACGACATTTGTCGAGTGATTTCAAGAATTGGGCCCCAGACGCACACATCGAAGCGCTTATGCATTCGGACCTATTTTTTGGAGACTTTAGTCATGACTTATGACTCATAAGTAGCATTCCTTTCAAGAACTTCAAACTCAGTACAGCATGCACAATGAACTGTTCTGAAAGGAACACAAAATTCAAATCATATCAACATAACCTCATCAGGCGTCGTGTACCACCTCATAGGATGTTGCATGAGGGGTGAGTGGAATCTCGTGCAAACTGTTCTAGTACGCGACGCACTTCCACCTACATTAATAAATGGAACAAGGGTTTGGTGCACTTGAACTGTTCAGAACTGTTCTAGTTTGTGAAAGGAATACTACTGTAGTGGGATCTATACATCACTCTCTGACGCAAATGAAGCTATTGTCAATTAATTTGTTGTTGTGTATAGTAACAAAGTAATTAATTTATTTATAATGTCTAATTGATTCCAGAAATCGACCGATAAAAATAAAATGTGAATTGCAAGATAATTGTTAAATTGTTTAAAGAACTTACATAAATACTTTGCAATTAATCGAAAGTCTTGAATATTAATGAATGCATTTGTAACGTAAACTAAAATCGGTTTTTTTGCTTCTCCTGTAATGACTTTAATAAGTACTATTCGATAGTTTTAATTAACGAGCAAAATCGAAAACATGTTTTTCATTTAAACATCACAAAACATAGTTTCTTAAATGACATTTTCGTTGATGTTACATTGCATTAAGCGAATACTAAATGGGCTAAAAGAGTTTTTGGATTCTTATTATTACGCTAACTTTTTAGTTGGTTTCCTTTAAACTCATAAGAATTGAGTTTTGTAAGTGTTTTCGCATAACTTGGTGAAAAAAAAGCAACCAATTTTTTTCATTGTGATCGCAGCATCTCCACCTTGTTATCAACCAATTTTATACTCCATAACCATTCGGAAACGAAAGACTTTAATATGATTACATTAACGTCACCATTGGTTTCTTCTAACTTCTTAAGCCTTGTTTTTTTTTTTCATGTAATTTAGTGAAAAGTAATCAACCCTGCACTATGTTATTTGTCAACCACATTTCTTACAATAAATTTTGTGTGAATACATAAGCCTCCATCGATTTTTCCATTAAATGTTAACATTAACGTGGTGTTCATTGAAACTTAGTAGAACTCGGCTTGTGTGACACCGACGTTTGATGGATGACTCCCGCAGTGCACCTGGCTTTACACCACCATGGCTCGTTTTCCCGTGCTCACGTACTATCGCCATTTCTCCGCCGAAATCTCCTATTACCGGCGCGGCGTGATTAAGGTGTTTCAGGTTGCTTGTTTAGGAGCATTTTTGCGGGCGAACCGACGCCTAATGAACGGGTTCGAACACGATCGCGTGGTCTTGGTTGTTCAGTAGTCCCAGCTTGGCTAAATAATTGGTTTAAACGAAAAGGCACGGGGACACGCATATGGCGTTTCAAATAATAAATTCACCTCACTTGAAGTTTATGGTATACTTAGGTACATTGTTGTATGCCTTAGAAATTAAGCGTTAATTAATTTTTTCTTATTATCTTAATCGTGAAATTCGCACCCTTCTAGGCTGGGTTCGTAAAGTCTCCATGGGAGTGAATGAAATAAAAAGCAAAATACACAAAATCGTTTATATGAGAGAGAGAATGAATATTACTCAGGAGTAGTATCCAAGTGAGTTTACGAACACGCTCCTAGTGTGGGGGGTAATGAGGTAAACGGTCGTAATGAAAAAGTATCTCCTTATCTCATGTCGTTTATTTAATTGGAAACACGACGTACGTTTCTGTCCTTGATAAAAGGCCACAAATGGACAGAAACGTACGTCCTGGTTGCAATTAAATAAACGACATGAGATAAGGAGATACTTTTTCATTACGACCGATTACCTCACTACCCCACACCATAAAGATAAAGATGCATTAATTAATGGATATTTTCACTAAAACTGTGAAGAGTCATTTCTGCTTTTATGAGTATTTCAAAATATACTTTGCTTTCTTTTTTAATTCTTTTTTCTTAACAGTAAAATTCATGTATGTTCTAAGACGTCTCTAAACGTGAATTTATTATACATATTTAAAATTTTGATTTATGAAAATCTTTATATTTAGGTATTGCAATGTAATTTTTGAAACAATTTAAGATACAGGAAATATAAAAAAACAAACTCGTTTTCATCGATAATTTTAAATCAAATAAATATTCGATAACTATGATAAAAGAAAATTTCCAGAATTTTGAAATTTCTGTGAATTTTTTCATACCTAACGTTTTTCCCTACATCATCCCAGAGGAGCGAAGTATTTTTGTCATAATTTACAAAGAACAAAACAAAAAAAAACAACCCAGCATCCCTGCATGTGAAATATTAACAATTTTCCAAACAAACAGAAAAATTCGTGTATAACTGTCAAATATAGGAAAGGGGGAAAACTGATGGAACATATCTTCAGCGGAGGGGTTTATAATTAAGAAAAGAGAACTGTTGATACTGTCTTCACTAGAAATATAAGAAACTGTTAGGGGAAAAGATACGAGGTCTGGTCAAAAAGTTCCGGGACTGTTTGAGTTACGCGCCAGTTGGTCGTTGTAAGACCCGCCGCGCCATGCAGTTGGTGGCATTATTTAGCAAAAAACCACACGAGTAATCTCCATATTGCAAACTGTTGATGTGGCATCTGGTTATCGTGTTAAACCTCTTTTTGCAAAACAGTATTCTGCGATTTTGTAATGAGTTAACGTTAAGTTTTGTGTAAAGTTGGAGTAATCATTCAGAGAAACTTTTCACATGTTACAAACTGCTTTCGGACTTGAAGTGTTCAGTCGTTCGAGGTGAAGGCCAACTGATGTCAGGCAATCAATCGAAGTTTTGAGACGATTACGTGAAAGTGTTCGAAGGAAGAGGCCTGAACTTTGGCGCCATGGTGAATGGATGTTTCACCACGACGATGCTCCTTTTCATTCATCTCATTTGCGAGTTTTGCACAAAAAATAGGATGAAAGTCCCTTCCCCATCCCCCGCAGTCGCCTGATTTTGCTCCTACTGAGTTTTTTCTATTCCCCAGGTGAATGCATATTGCACCACGACGATGCTCCTTTTCATTCACCCCATTCGCGAGTTTTGCTCAAAAAATAGGATGAAAGTCCTTCCTCATCCTCCGTACTCGCCTGATTTTACTCCTATTGAGTTTTTTCTATTCCCCAGGCTCTAATCCCCCCGCCCCCTCAAATGGCAAAGATTTGACACTGTCGAGTAGATCGCTGAACGAACTAAACAGGGTTCCGAAAAATTGTGTTTTACTGGTACGAAACACCATTACTACTCAGGATGTACAGAGTGTACATTAATGATTGAAAGGTGTTTGAATTTCCCGCCCATTAGATTATTTGTAAAAGTTGGTACTGCTTACTATTCTGTTTTACCAGGGGTGGCACATATAATTATATTAAAACAATTTATTAGTGATTACAAATTATTTTACGTTTGTTAATTACATACATCGTTGTGCATTGTTGCATAAAACAATCATATGTGAATACCACTTCAACTTTGATAAGAATAATTCCACACGTCTTGTTCATTGCGTATCCCCGATCGAAAATACGCCTCAACAATAAATTTATTGTGCAGGTCCGTGAAAACCATCGCTAACCTAAAAACGTTCGTGTGTACTTTTATTTCCTATTATACGGCTGTACTTACCAATGAAAAATGTCTGACAGCAAAAAAAAATTAATATTAACTCAATAATAATAACTTAAGGAAATCAAAATGTAAACAATACACCACAGGCACGCTACTGACGAAATTCAACATCAAGTCATCATATCCAGTATGAATACCAATCTTGCAAGACGAAAGTTACTAATTCGACAACGCGCCATATTCAAACGCCTTTCAATCATTAATGTACACTCTGTAGTTGATTTGATTGTAGGTTCTCTATAATATTTATGTTCAATAAACTTGCATGAGCAAATAACTTATATTGTTTTGCTTGATGTTATTGTTTCGTTCATAAATAGAAATACTGGAAGTTGCAGTGCTATTTTTTCCCAGAAACTTTCTAGACGTGCTATACGTATTAGAAATTAGAGTTATCTCAAAATATAATTTATTACATAAGCAATCAATAAATAAAATAGAAATCAGAAGTGATAATAATTGGCCAAAACTAAAACTAAAAACTAAATAAAGAAGAAGGGTACAGTTTTGAAAACTGAAAAATTAAAACACAGTAACAAAGTCAAAAAATTTACATACAAATGAAAATACCAAAACTTTAACAATAAATTTTGCACGTGTTAAAATTTTTAATTGAAGTACATTTGGCTGATAAAAATTTTCACAAAATTTGTAATTATAATTGACTAGGACAGTTTGTAAAATCAATTCAAAACTCGACATTTCGGCTGTGGTTTGACAGCTTCTTCAGGATAAATAATAAATTATTTATTTGAATTCATTTTATAAACTGCCCGATCGATTATACAGTAGAGTCTCGATGCAGTAAACTAATTGATGAACGGCTTTGTCACTCCACCGAGGTTGTTCACTGTTTAGAGTGCAGGTAAAAAACACAGAATAGTGTACTTACGGTGTGTTTATTACATTAACAACCTAACATTTAAAGCTATAAGTATCTACAAACATAAAATGAAATAAATAAAAAGGTATTAAAAAAAAAACTATATGTATGTAATATGTGATGGAAAATAGAAAAGAGATGTGCTTTCTTTTAGATTGAGACATTTCCGAAAAACAAACAAAATATATATTTCACAAAAAATCTGTGCTACTATACGTAGCTAATTTTCAACTTATTGTTACACTGGTATACGCTCAGTGTATCTTCATCTCTTGTTATTATATGAGGTTAAAATGAGATGAGAATACACTGAGTGTGCACTAGTGCAACGATTGGAATTCGCTTTTAGTCACACAAAATAAAATGGATACTCGTACATACCTTTACTTTCTTTATACGTATTCGGTTGCAAACTACTTTTAGAATCACTGCTACGTATATAAACCATTGCTAAAGCTAAACTGTAGAATAAACAGATGTAAACGCATCTTCACGCTTTCGGGGAAGTCTCTGTATATGTGCGGTTTGTGCAATTCACTCTAGTGAAGCACACTTTGTTCACTATTCAGAGGTTAATGTAAATATTTTTGTGTTCGCTGCAGTGGATAGATAGTTCACTATAAGGTACGTTCACTATATCGAGACTCTACAGTACTTAGTTACAGATTTTTAAGAGAAACTATTTAAAAAAGCATAAAAAGGAAAAGTACAAGGAATAAATACAAAATACTAAAAAATGTACAGACACTTAGGAAACAAAATGAAAAAAATGCATGTAATAAAATATGAAAATATTAAAACAACATTTAAAATGAAAAGTTACAGTCTAATAGCTTTTCATGAAACAATTTTGGATGTTGTCCATTAACATCGTTTAAAAGAAGTTCAGATAAAGTATTAAGATAAAATAAGATAAAATAAAACCTCACTTTAGTAACTTCTTAACTATTAATGATGTAGAGTTTAACATTTATTGATTTATAAATTGCGTATAATAAAATATGAATTTAAGAATTTCTACCCATCTTGATTTTTACTCATGTTCATTGATTAATTTATCTTCTATCGACATAATTTTGCAATTGCCAAGGTTTATTTTAGAGAGGTCTTACTGTATGTAGATGTGATCATGTCTATGGTTACTTGTTTGCGTCTGCGATTTAAAACGTCAAAAGAACAAATTGCAATAATTGTGTGAAACAATGTTAGCATATAATAATTCTTTCAGAAGGACGGCAAAAAATGAATGTAAGAGTTAAAGGACTTGGTTTTTTGCAAAGTGCAAGGCTCTTTGCTGAATAAATACATTAAAGTGGCATTGCAAGGTCGCTATAACATTTTCTATTATTATCACTTTAATAGTGAATGCAGGAATGCAGAGAGTGATTCATTCTCAATGCACCGCTGGAATTCGTTTCCTGTGGTTTGGCATTAAAAATTGTTAGGTAATTTGCGTTATTGTGTTCGCTGTGTTTTATCTGGTCGCGATCTTTTTGTTTACAAATCACGTTTTTGCGTCGAGTTATTTCATTTATTTAAATTTTTGTTCGAGCGTCGGGAATAATAAAATCGATCGAATTGTTTATTAAAATGCTCGCACGTACACGAATTTCATTCATTCCGGGACTTTTTCAGAAGCGAAAAAATTGCATTGTTTGTTTCAGCACGGCAGGAATCCAGAAAGTTCGGTAAATCGATATTACCTACGTACTTACGTACAACATACGTACCGAGAGAACAATAGCTGTGTGTTAGAATGTTTCCTAACAAGAAATAAATCGAGTGGGTTATCGCCGGCGCCACAATCAGGTCACGACGCCATAAACGGGCGCCGCTCACGTCGCCTCACCTGTGCTCTCTTTACTAGCCGTCGCACCTGTGTCACATTATAAATCATTAGGATTACGTTAGAGGGCACATTTTCTTGGCTACTTCTTTCACATAAATATATTCGCAGGTTAAATTCTAATAATAAACAGTCGTTATGTTTTCCACGACAATAACTAAATATAAATTTCGCCTGAAGATAGACGATTTAATGATGTGACGGGGGAAGTACTCAGGTATGTTTACGTTACAATGTGGGTTAACTGCATTATAAACATTAAAGGCCTTTTTTCTCTCAACTCTATGCGAGAGCATGAACTATTTATTATATTTAGACATGCACATGCATATAAGTTAAATGTTACTTTTTAAATGAAACAAAACGCTTTCATAAACATATTCTAAATATAGAAAGAAATGGATATAGCACTGTCTGTTTCATATTATCTCATTTCGTACTTTTATGGCTTGGAAGCTAGCAGATAGTACTTTCAATGACATCAATTTCGAGATACTTGTTTGTTTCAAATTTGCTGAAAAGTGGGAGGGAATTTTGACCTATCTAATTCTAATCAAGGTCAATTGCGAGATAAATTTTTAATCATCTGATCGCATACGCTTGTAATGACGGAAGCAGAGAGGTTAATTGATAGATTTGCGCTGATGATAGACAGCTCTGTGGTATCAGCAGGTTTCAGATAACGATCGCGAGTTTGAATTAGAAAGATTATGATTTTGCTTAAAATCATTTCTACTAAGGGCCATTTTTTTGTTTATATGCCGATTGTACTGATTTGAGTTAAAAAAATATATGAGGAAATGACATGACATGACAAAACCAGCAAGGCCGTTTCACGAAAGTTACAAAGAAATAGCTATATAAAAGTTCCTTGACTTATAAATCGATCGATCGGCATATATGTACTTAAAAAATGAGCTGTACTTACATTTTATAATTTTATGTAATTGATAATGTTAATCTTATCGGTTCTATTGACTTGATATCATAATTCCAGGTCGAATATCCAAGACTACTATAACGCAATGCTTTAGTTGAAAGAACAGATTACCTTAGTATTCTTTTGGTATTTATACAAGAGAAAGGTGCGACACATTTCAAAGATAGAAACTTAAATATAAAATTTCGTTTTTACAATACTACAATATTAGTTTTTTTTGCAGATACATTTAATTTATTTATTTAAACGGGTTGTCCAAATTCATTTATATTGAAAAAATCCATTAGGCCCGGTTTTTCAATCGTATGTTAACTTTAACCTTCAGTTTACTCCCATAAGAACACAATTGTCGCCATGGAAATAAACCGAAAGTTACAGTTTAACTTGATATTGAAAAACCGGGCCTTAGAGTAAATGCCCATCGTCTAAATTGATATAAAATAAAATGGAGTTCAAACAAATTACAGGGTGTGATCAAGACTAAACGAACACGAATTTTTCAGATGGAGTTCTAAAAGTATTCTAAATTCTGATCAATGTTTTCCAGATGACGGAATCATGGAATTTGTACTTGAAATAATTTCGTCAAGTAGAGAACCGAATCTCAAGGAAGTGTTTGTCTGGCACGCATTCAAGTAGAACAATTTGCTTTTACATTTTTCTATGTTTGAAATGTCCGGTTGCTAATTAAGCGCAATACGTTGCAGAATCTGACGATCTCTCGGGCGGCGTTCGAACGACAGCAAAAAAAGAAAGAACTTTAGTTTCCATTTGCATGACAAACAAAGCGTGACAGTATAAGCTACCATTAACTCTGATTGTTGCTGTGGCGCAGTAAGTACAGTATGAATAAATTAGGGGAAACTGTTTGCCGAGCGAAAAGTGCTTCGTTTTTAATTATTCCGGAGGCTAAATAGGTACACTTCACGTAATTGCGAGTGTCTAGACAGGTTAGAGTATCATTAGTGCAATTAGTAATCAGATGTGGCGGGCCTTCGTTCCTACGTCGTTTGCTCATGTTTCAGGCGTCGGGCCTGCCAAATTTAGATCAAGGTCCTGCGATGCATTCGCGCAGCCGTCCGACGAAGATACTTGTTACATTACACGCTTAGATGGGTGTGCTGATGTCCACGATAACATCCCTTGTCGACATATCATTTTGTCCAATGTCGAAAGTCGAAACCTTGCCTCTGTGATCTTTAGTAATGAATGCAGAACCTTCATGCTTCATATTTACAAGGCGTTCCATATTTATTCAGATATTCATAGTTGTAATTAGTGTCATGTTATTGAATGTAAAAATGGAAAGATTTCTGAGAAATGTTATTTGACACCAATACTTCATGATTAGCTTGAATTATTTGAGTGTAAGAAAAAAGCTTGTAACGCATAAGATTACGAAGTATCATGATTTTGACTGTGATACTGAAAAACTTGGGATGGGACGAGACTTTTGAAAGAACATCGTTGGGATAAAGTCAAAATATAACCATTTCATTTAATCAGTTTTGTTACAAAGGGAGTCAGAAGCGAAGCATATCGGTCAACCCTCGTATACGTAAAATGCAAAAGTCAAAAGTATGAAGGTCACACAATTTTTGAAGTGCTTGGCTATTTCAACATTTAACTAACACGTGTCTTAGAATCATAATCTATTGTTGAGAATGTAGCAAACACTTAAAGCAGTAGTATTAATAATGTTTAATACTTTCCTCGAAATCGATTTCATGAATGAAAGGAGAAATGTTTGCGCTTTGTGTTGTTGTACACGCGTTCGCAGTGTGTTGTGACCTTATTCGTAAAACAAAGAAACAGTGAATAAACGGGGAACCTTGATTAAAAGTTAAAGGACCAATGGAACGCTTTGGAAGCTTACGTTTTGTACGATACGTGTATCTGTTTCGTTAACCATTATGTTCTGCCCTTGAACTAACCTTTCATAAATAATAAAAATCTGTGCGCGTTTGATAAAATTAAGATCAACAGAACATAAAATTAGTTTCGCGAGCAAATGGAAACGTTCTTTATCGCCGATTCTCAGAAGCTATTTACAAACTTCATTAATAAATAATTTATTTCATGTTCTTATTGTTGTTAGTCATAGAACGGGTTGAAAAATGCTCTGACATAATTTTAATGTGTGTCGTAGAACATGCAAACTTGCTAGGACGTGTGGGTTTAGAATGCAATCAGCTGATGATTACACATGGGTTACCGGCGACCTACATACATGGGGCGGTAAACTCCACAGCTTTCTATTTAAATTAAGCGTGAAAAGGTGTCTTTCTCTTCGTATGGCGCGTGAAAAAAAAAATCAAACCCACGGTAAAAATAAGCAGCCTTGTAGAGTTTAATGCGCGGAAATTTACACATAGATTACGCGGCCGCAGTAAAGTTGCATGTTCGTTTTAATTGATTTTTTAAGTGCATTATAAAACGGTCTTTTTTTTTTCATGAATATATTTGTATAATGCTGTGACTAAAATCTAAACAATCGACCATTTTTATGATGCAGAAATCAGTAATCTGTTTTACATATAATGCACAGACAAAAACGATCGG
Organism: Dorcus hopei; assembly: GCA_033060865.1. Classification (NCBI taxonomy): domain Eukaryota; kingdom Metazoa; phylum Arthropoda; class Insecta; order Coleoptera; family Lucanidae; genus Dorcus; species Dorcus hopei. The sequence goes on from CM065419.1 coordinate 53,612,535, forward strand.
AACAAATTTAAATGTCTCCGTACCTCATGGTAAAAACTGTTAAGTTAATGCTTCATTAGTGAAACAAAAAGGGTAGCATGCGATCGCATGGTTGATTGGAACGTCTTCAGGATTGACGACTTGAATGAATCAAGTTTGAAACCTTGGGAAAATTTCAGCAACACTTTCATGTAATCAATTTTGAATGCATTCTATATTGAATTCCTATTATTTATTATTCTTGTGCAAAGTTCGCTTCTACCGGAACATATTAGACAAACTGTGAAAAAAAAAAAGAAAAGATTAACGCACTCGTTCTTCCGGGATGTGGTTTAATAATTATCACTGATGTGTTACGCGTTTACAGCAATAAATGTTATTATTACGTTTCGCTTTTGTTACAAATTTTTAGTGGTATCTCTTGCAAATTAAAATTATAATTTTGCTTCTGAAATTTGTTTATAAATGAAAACATGTTCTTTCATAAAAGATGATGGCACGGAAGCTAATGATTTTGGGTTGTAAACAGAGATGTCACTAAACAAGTTTTTGCACGACCTCTATATTTAGCAATTTTGCTCTCTAATTTGAGGGAGTAAAGTGGCTGGGCAAAAAAGCATGGCCAATTTAATACTCCGTAGCTTTTTTCAATTAAAATCGTTGGGTCGTGCAAAAAATAGTATATGCACCTCGGGAGTGAATGCCTTTTCCCCTCGGTGCTTTGTAGAACCTTCGGGCTGTGCCCTCGGGCTACAAACTACACGTCGGGTAAAAATATTGTTTCACTTTTTCACATGAAAAATTAGGTACTTTTTTCTTTCCAAGAACTTGTTACCTTGATTTTTAAGAAATGTAAAAGAACTTGTAGTGTGTGTTGATCATTTTTAGTTATAGACATATCGTCTTGGTTTATCGATGAGCTCGTGACACATCTGTGAGAAGCTGTTTTGTTTAAGTAAATCCGTAAATCTTTTTCTGCATTTGAACGTGTGAAAAAAAAGAGATTGTTTTGTAGAAATCTAGGATTGTGAAACGAGAACGTTTTGCGTGGAATGCGTTGAAATATTTCAGGCATCTGTGTTTACGTTATTGAACTTGTGCGATGCGTTGTGTGTTTATATCGGAAAGCAATAAATTTCCCTTCCGATCCGTCACGATAAAGCAACATTTTTCATTTGCGACTGTTTACTCGCTCGACAATTTAATTGCCCCACGAATTTTACGCCGGGGTGTTTTTATTTGCCCTCGTAATTAACGTTTGCTTAGCACGCTCAGACAAACGGGAGGATGGGAAGAACAAGGCTACGCGAAATGTGCATTTTGTTTGTCTACGCTTGTTATTCTTCGCGTGTTTTTCTCTTGGACTGCAAACATTGATTATGTAGGCACTCGGGTATCGGTTCGTGCAAAAGTTTGCTCTCAGCTGGTAATACGTCAGTGAATGGTACTATGTAGTGTTCACTATGTTGTCACATGTTCCCATTCATTCTCTTTACAAGTTTCTCTTCGCCGTGCAGGTGATTTATAGCCTTCTCTATCGTTTATATGTTTGCATTTATTAATGCACTTATCATCGATTTTGTGTTTACTTCTTTACAAATCGAGGATATTAAATTTACATTTATGTATTGTAACGCGTAATGGAAGTATAAAAACAAGGATACTGCTAATTATAGACGATGAACAATGATAAATTATTTTTATTTGTCGTGTAATTCTGCGTTTGCATGCAACAAATGGATTGTTTGACCTGAATATTTATGCATTTAATATAATGACCATCCTCTATAGGCAGGTACTATATTATTATGGAAAGTACTTTTTTGTTTTACAATGCAACTTCTGTTTTTATACTTAACATAAATTGTGATATAGAAATCAAATATTGGATAAAAACCAACAGAAATATGAAATACTTTTAAATTCATGTTCGTGTATGAAAGCCTGATTTTGGAAGATAAGTTCCGTCGAAAACTACAACAAGTAGTGAGGAAAGAATAAAATATACTGCGATAAAACTAATATTTATGGTGTTTTATATACGTACACGGTACACACACGTCGGTTGTTTTTTAATTCCTTTGATCTTTCTTAATTACACACGTATCAGAAAAACATTATGCGCTTTCGTTAGTTCGTAGTTTTATATTAATTAACGTGCTCGTATATAAATAAATATCACCGTGCATTCGAAATAATGGAATACACTGTAATTTCCTCGAGCTTACCTAATTATTTACGTAAGTAATAGGGCCTATTTATAGACTTACAGACTTCTAGTGCGTGGAGAAAAACAAAAATCGTAATAAAACGCACACACACACGTGTGTTTTCTCACGGCCATTGTAGCTTAATAATTTCCCATCGCCCCCCCGGAATAACTAAGTAAGCGTGTCTTATTTTAATTTTCCTTTGCTTCCTTTCACAGTTGCGTAAATAAGGACGGGGAACCTCCCACAGCAACAATGGAGGCAGAGAAGAGAATTCGGAGAGAGATCGCCAATAGTAATGAGAGGCGAAGAATGCAGAGCATAAATAATGGTTTCCAGTCTTTAAGGTCACTACTACCCCATCATGAGGGCGAGAAACTTAGCAAGGTAAGAATTTTGTTACAAAACATTTTACTTTTGTACAGAAAGTGCAACAATTCTTGGGCAATTTAAAACCCCCCATACACGCTCGAGCATGTTGGGCGAGCATGTTGGTAAAAGTAGTTGGAAGCTGGCTCGGCGAACATGCTTGAAGGTGTGTGAGAACGTCGAACATAGTTGGCGGTTGGAATGCTGTGCTCGTTGTGCGGCTTGCTGATCCCTACCAACATGTACCGAGCGTCGAACATGTTGGGACGTGTATGGTGATTTCGCGAGCATGTTGGTGATTAGCTATAGTTTCTCATAGTCGTGTGAGAGGTGTACACCAATTTCTCGTATTCTGTTGTAATTTTTCTTGCTCGTTTATAGCAATTTCTTTTAAAAGGGGCATATGATTAAATTTCTTGCGTTCTAGAAGCCATTTTTTCGACCACACACGCCTCTGTTTTTTTACTTTTGTTATTAAAGGGTCGTCTAACAAACAAAAGCCGCCCACAATCGCAATCGTAGTTTCTAAATTCATCGTCCAAGCAATGAGGCTCGCGGTTTTAAATTTTGAACTGAAGTTGGTTAAGTTCGGTGCGTGCGTGTGTGGGAACCGTCGAGCATGCTCGGTTCGAAGTTGGGTTCGAGGTAATTTCTGCGAGCCGAGCATGCTCGAGCGTGTATGGGGGGTTTAATGCTATGAAAGATCGTGGAGAAAAACTACAGCATTGTCTGAAAAGCGCATATACCCTATGTATGTCAATTTTACAGGATTAGGCATAAACAAGTATAATATGTATATGTATAACTTTCATTATAAATATTATTTTATAAAAAGCTTCACTATCTTTCAATTCTTCTAAGGCAGTTGGATAACTACGGAAAACTTGGTCTTTTGGACATCTCCAAGGTAAAATCTGGGAATATACATTGTATCCATCTTTAAGATTGTAGACGTCTTTTTTTTTTTCCACATTTTGACCAGAACCCGTCTGCAAAAATGCGCCGGGGGCACCGCAGCCATTAGGCTTATTGTGCACTTGTAGACATCTTTGTTTTAAGCATTCAGTGCACGGTATGTGATGACGATCTGTTTTGTGGACCACACAAGTTTTTTGTAGTCAACCCAACTACCTAACAGAAGAGTTGAAACCTAGTCTTTGGACATTCCTGTGAAGCAAAACGTGCTTGAAAATGCAAGGTTTCGTTTCGGCAACTGTAATAATGCCACGCGTAGGAAAGAATTAAGTGGAACAAATTTTGGAGTTTGTTTAACTTCTTGATTTTAAGAAAGTTGAAATTGAAAGTTGTACCTATGCTTATGCCTAATATTGTAACAGGTGATCAATATCTTTTCTAATCAAGTGGACCCATGGAAAGAAAATCATGTGTCTTTGATTAGTTCATTATTGCAAATGCCACTTGAATTACATATTTGTATTGCATTCCTATATACAAAACGATAGGAATGCAATAAAAATAATTCAAATGGCATTTGAAATAATGAACCCAACAAAGACATATTTTTTTCCTTAGGTCACTTGATTAGAAAAGATATTGATCACGCGTTATAATTAACGAAGACATAAAATTGTACTATAAAACATTTTTGAATTATATGAAAGGTGTATTAATAGGTTAAAGAAGTATGACACTTAGAACTTTCCTATAATGTCTTTAGAAAAAATTAAATACTCCTGACATATTGCTACGTTATTCGTTATTGAGAAATTAATTTGTTTATTTTTCAGTAACGTACACATTCGTATATAACATGAAAATTCCTTCAGATTCAGGGCGTAATCTTGTGTTTTAATTAAATAAAATCTATGAGCGCTTTTGGGTCCTTTGCACGCTCATAGATAATTTTATTAACAATTTCTTTGTTTGCAACAACAGTGACTGGTTGTTTGTTTAAATGAATTTAATATAAACTACATAATTTCCTGTAATGGCCATTTGTTTAAATACGAAACACAAAACAGTTGTAAACATCGGGTCAAATCAAATTAGTAGTTTGTTCAGTTCCTTACGTTTTTTTTTGCACTAAAACATATTATCACTTCAACCTTGCGCAGTTTAATTGACTCGCGTTAATTAATTTATAATGTCAATTGATACGGTCAAACCTATGTATTTTGTTTGACTCCACCCCAATTGAACGCCGGTCGTATTTATAAACTGTCTTAAAAAACTGTAAGGCCTCATACAGAGACGAATATGGATCAACAATCAGCACGAACTAAATTACAATTAATACATCAAAATCATAAATATGAATAATAATATTGTTACAACAATTTTCAAACTTCAAAACCAAAATAACATAGCAATATGTATGTGAAGGTACATTCTTTTAATAATAACCATTTGGTATATTTTGGATATAAAAAAAGTAATTCATTTGGATCCTAAATGTCATGTTTTTTTAATGCAGGTAGGTGAGAATTAGCACGTTAACAAGATAGTATAAAACATAACATAAATACTAAAGCCTAATAATACGTCGATAATTATGTCCTGCCGCATTTCAGAATCCATTACGCTCGTTGTAATTACTTTTCTCCTCGTTCTTTTTTGTGGAAATTACCTTTTGTAATGCGCACTTCCAGTCTGGCCGTATAGTAGAGCGTCAGCGTGCTTAATCTGTTTTAATTTATTCGGTGTAATTACATATTTGGCGTCATCTGTTTGTTGGCACCTGTCTGATTTGTAATTATCGCGTTTTTGTTTTATGAGGAACGGCCAATTAACGATGCATGCGTCATTCAATTATCTCTTTTTTTTTTTGTAATATGTATTCCGGAATATGTGCAGAGTGAATTTATGGAGCATCGTTGTACTTATCTGTTGTATTTACCACCTACCTCTGCAAATTAATTTTTATTAAAAAACAAAGACGCGTAAGGTTTACAGAATTATAAATTAAAATATTGAATCATAAGCAGGGTTGGGAGGATGAGATTCCATTTGCAACAGTCCGCCTGGGTCGCCGCTTATACTGTGCATGTTTATGTACGATCATTGCGCCGGGTCATTTCTCCATAAGCGTCGGACGAAATTTTAATTTCATCGCGTAAGATATTGTTCAATTTAAACAAAATTTCGTATTTTAGAATAAATAAATTGAATTAAACACTAAACGTTCTTTGCTATTGCAAATTATGCATGCGATTATTTGCTATTCCCGTATGGAGTGCACTTAGACGTGACGCTCTTGCCAGCGCGAGCGGAATCTGATCCGCCTAACCGTGATCATAAGAGATTATTTTTTAGAATACTGTTGTGGGTTATGGAACAACAAGTAGTCCATTCTTCCATTTTATAAGATATCTTGATACATTTTTAAGTTTAATTATAATTATATGTAATACTTTTCCCCTTGTCGTTTATGCTACCTTAAACGAGAAATTTTAGGACCTTAAATATGAAAAGGTTACCCTAAAAGAAATTTGCGAAATTATTTTTATTACATACTTGAAATTTCTCTTTGACAAATTTGATGGCTTTTAGGAAAAGCTAGTATTTTACAAAAGATGAAGAACTGATGCGTAGAGCTTAAAGTTTATTCCAAAATGATCCGTCGTTAGCGTTGACAACCCGACAGTAGAGAAACGAGGACTTCAAGTGAAATGCATTATTTATAGGCATACTTTAATTGTCGGTGAAAGGACTCGAAAGGAGAGAATATGATGTTGCATTCTTTTGGAATTTTTAACTTTTCCGAATTCAATTCCTAAGGTTTTTTAAACGAGATGAATTAAATAAATTATTTAAAAAAAGGATTTAAGGATTGCATTGATCTAATTCCATGTATGTATTTATAGACCCGTGGTGAAAATATTTTTTTGGAACGTTTTATTTAAAGAATAATAAAAAATTATACTTAATTCACCAAGAAAATTTGCAATGAAGGATCTATTGGACAAGAAAATTTTGGCTTCCAAGTTATGGATTCTCTGGAAACTTGTCTAACTACATATAGCTTGGTCTGCCTTAATCATTATTTTTTAATACTTGCATTTTTAGTAGGCATTGTTGAGACTTACATTTATCATTTATATGTATACGCTCAATTTTGAGCTTCGTAATTTTCATAAAATTGAATATCATGTCTGTAGGCGTAGCGTTGGTGGTTATTAATATGTATTTAGACCCCGCTTGATTTCCATATTTATGCGAACATACAGGCGAACATACAGTTCGGCTGTAACCGAGTACAGAATCAAATAACCCAACAATTTCGATTATGATACGGTGTTTCATTGCGTGCGAGATAATAACCGTGGTGATAATAATTTCCTTTTTTTTTCGGGTGGGCGTACGAACGTAAATATAACCTATATTTTCCAGTGAGCGCTTTATCTGTTCATACATACATACATACAGGAAAGCTCTGATATCTCCTGGGCAATTATTCGTTGAGTCATAAATGTTCCGTCGCCAGTTGGGCCGCTCAGCTGATCACTCGAATAAAAATAGTAATCATGTGTTCACGTAATCGACTTACTAACGTCTAGACCAATTTATTTTTAGATTAGTAATTTTAGTTTACAGTATTTGAGATAGTTGACCTGTTTTATAAACGTGTCCGTGCAAATTCGGCTCACTTTAATTTTTACACCGAACATATTCAACACGTATGCCGACTTTATGTGAGCCCCGGAAAATTTTGGAGCTCGTCATTAGAATGATCATTATCATTAATAACCTGCTTTCGCTTTCCTTTATCTAAAATTTTTGATACTCGCTTCGCTAATGGATGAAAATCTGCTTACTCATTGTAATCGTTAAAGTATGCTGGACGCGAAAACAACCCTTTATACTAAACGAGGGCGAAGAACTCTTGTGTAAAGTGTAACAGTTTTAAAACAAATACATCAAACGTGGCTAATTTCAATTAGTTTTAAGATACGATTTAAGAGCAGATTTTCTTGTACTGCTTGATTTCGATGTGATGCAATACGATTCTGTTGATAAAAAGTAGACAATTAATTATGATTTGAACAGATTATTGTGTTGTCACATTCTAAATTGGACACGTTCACTCGGGACTGTTACATCTCAACTTCGAGCCGGTATTTTTGGATTACGAGCGCTCACATATTTCATAAAAACGACATGACCTAGTTTAAATCTCGGCTTAGAAGGCCTCTCTCTCCGTCGACTTGCCATTACGTGGTCAGAATCCCATCTGACTGGAGTTAAAGAATTCGATATATTGTCTTTATGAGCACAAACTCTTCGCGTTCCTATAGAACTGCATTCTTTCTTAACAATTTCCTGTTACAACGCCATTCACAACAGGCCATCAATTTAAAACCGTTAGACTGTTGAGAGCCGATGCATATGTGCAAGTTCACTTGCGAAGAAGTGGGTTCATTGAATTTATAATATTCCACATTTAAGAGGTGTTACGTAACATTATTTGTTTTACGACTTTTGTAAATATGTCTTTTTTTTTCTTTGCTCAGCCGCAGGTTTCGGTTCGAGTATCACACAACAGATGTACCGATAAAATCAGCGTTGCCTACGTGCGGAGGTCACGTGTTCGCAGACCACACAAAAAGTTTAAAGAGCCGACGACCAAAGGCTTCAGCTGATCTCACGCTCCGTTGCTTTCGGCACTCGTTTAAATATGAAATTTAATTAAATGGCATGTCATTACAATTTCGTATTCTTTCGAGTGTTAACCTATGGTTTAGTTTGACAGGCTATTTTAAGAATAGAACGTGTTTACATACCGTTTTGTTTTATTTATTTCTACGCACTGTGCAGACCCAGTTTCTTTTCATTACGACGACGACGACGGCGTTCGTTGGCTCTAAATTACGTATTGTGTCGGGTTATATAATCGAATGTACGTGAACAAATTAATTAAGCATTTCACGGTCATTCATTCAGCTTTTGCAGGTTCTTTTGTCCACATTAGGAGGGTTACTCTGAAGCCTGGATGTTTTAGGGTTGGCGTGGAAATAAACTATTAAAATACTATTGCATATTTGAGGCCAGTAAACAGATGTTTTATTGCACAGATTGTACATTTTGGTTTTAACTGGAAATTAAAGAAAAGTTTTTGTTTTTGTTAAGTGAATCTGTGGACACACGGTAGTCCTTCCATATTTTTCTGAATTTAGTTTTCAAATTCCATTTTCTAGAGATAACTTAGAGACAGAATTGTTCTTGCGAATCAAAGAAGTCCATCCTAGTCTTCTTCTCTCATACATCATGCTGTGATAATACTAGAATGAGGGTCCAAAGTCTAATTTTCATCAACACATAGTAAATAAGCAAACAGCAATAAAAAGAAAACAACCCTCGTTCTAAATGTAAACGAATTTAGTGGCGATTGATTAGCCCAAAGAGAAAACGACAAACAAGAAAATCAATTCAAATTTAAAAAAAAAATAGAGCAAGTTAAAAAAATTAAAGAAATGACGAGAGGAAAACAAAAACAAGGGATGAAGAACTAGAAAGAAGATCAGAAGAGAAAGAAAAATAGGAGAAACTGTACAAGAAAAAGCAAACACAGAAACGAAACAAGAAAAAGAAAATACAATTTGCATGTTAACCATTATGATTGCACAAATAACATTGGAGAAGTGGAAGAAAAATTAGAACAGAATAGCTAACCATACACAAGCATTCATTACCTCTGGAAAGTGCAATCGTAAAGGAAAGAACATTTGTTAGTGAAGCATACTCTACTTCCTTCGGGAATCAGAGATGTTCCGACGTTCCTGACCGGCACGATAAATACTTAGTTTTGTGTAGGCTTGTTTATACTTCCACTATTTCCAAGATTCAGTTTAGGTTAGTGGGTTAGAACAGGATTTGTTTCGTTTTAAAAGATTGTCGAAAGAAAAAGGCATGAATGAATGCTGGTGTATGGCTAGCTAATAACACAGAAATAAGAGGAAAATTGGAAGAAAACGACATGAAGATTAGGCAAAATAAGAAGGAGTAAATAAGGAAATGAAGGAGAATAGAAACGAATTGTTAAATTTATTTGAGGAATTCAAAGTAGAATCAAGAAACGAACTGCACAGGAAATTCATGCAAGAAACTAAAAAAATGAAAGAAGAGATGAAAGAAAACGTGTTAAACAAAAGGAGACATCAGGAATAATAATGCAAATTGAAGAAAAATTAACTAGAGCTGACCATAACTGAGGGTTGTATGAACAGACACTGACACTTAGCAAACAAATTCAATGAATACGAAAATCAACGATAAAATGAAAGGGAAGAAATGAGGTAATATTTGGAGGATATGGACAAGAACAAAAATCAATCAAAAGAATTAAAAAGGGAATATGAAAGTAAAATAGAGGAAATAAAGGGAAGACAAATTGCCACTACAGAATATCCAAATGTAATCTGGAACAAGGATAATTACAAAAAATTTTTGGGAATGAGAATCCGATGGAATCCTTACGAAACATAAAGGAATATATCAGCGAAGTAGCAGGTGAGAGACGGAAAATATTGATTACGAGGAACAGTACTATGTGATCCAATAGTTTTTTTTAGATAAGTGGAAGTTTTGAAAAATAAAATCAGAGACTTACAATTAACCTCTTGACCAGCTGTTAAAACTGATACGATACGTGTCCTTTTAATTGAATACATAAGGATTTGTTAAAACTCTTTAATATGATAACGACCAATTTCAAATACCGCGGGAGTCTTCGAGATCGTTTAAACAACTAACAGATTTGACAGAAGTCAGACTAAAAATTTTGAATCAAGCTAAGACTCTGATTTCATTTTTCATAGCCTCCCCTTACCTAAAAAAATTTGGATCGCATAGTATAAAGGAAGACACACAATTTGGCTTTCAACGTAAGAGCCAATAAAAAAATACTGCTTAAATTGACTTCCAACGTTAGGGGCAATAAGAAAATTTCTAAAAACTACCACCAACGCTATGTATAATTGGCGCCCAACGTGGGGCAACGTGTAGGAGGTTCATTTTAGATGCGCATGATGACTGTACATAAATTAACCGTGTGGCCAAATTCATAAATACAAAAAACTATGAATTGATGATGCAGATTTTAATCGAATTCAATATTCATTTTTTTACGGATGGATCTGATTTATCGCAAGCACTATTATGTAAAAGTTGATTTAGATAACACCTTTAATTCCATTTATCCTGGAATTATTAAACATACTCAGCTGATATAATCGATTTGAACTCAATGGGCCATGATTCACGTTTTTTTTATGAATCACGATACAATACAGTTAATTTTTTCATAATTTCATCCTTGCTTCATACATGAACATTAATTTTTGACGAAATTCTCTTGGTTTTTATTATCGTTGTAAAAAGATTTACGTCTTTTGTCTGGTAGTGAAATATTGACGGGAAGATGATAAAGATTGATTAAAATCACTTAAGAGGTTTTTGTTCGTAGTTTCCAGCAATTATTTTGGAGCTTTGATATATGTAGGTATAACTTTCAATATATCATAGGCTTCGTTTTGATTTGGAATTGTACAACATGCAGATCTTGGGGCGCACTTGTGTTAAATTCTTCATTTGGATGCACGTCATCTTAGTACTTAGCAAGGTAGCGACTTATACTTGGGTTTTGTTATATTTTAACCATTCCTGTTCTGCGTCCCCCTTTTTTGTTCAAGTTTCAGTGACGCAATCGGTATATTTTTAATGCTAAAAATCGGTATACTTAATAAGTCCAAAAATTTTGCATTTTTTTTTGAGGAGTTTTGTTTTGCCTTCTGCTGTGAAGGTGCACTAAACGTAAGCGTTCACTTTCTCGGTTATTGTTGACATGTGAGGTCTAAGGTAGAGTGTAGAGATCGGCAAATATAGCCCGCGGGTCAAATATGGTCTGTTTTTCTTCGATCCGCATTCTCTTCAAAAAGTTCTTCTAGGACCCGCAGTTTAAAAGGTGTTAGTAAAAGTTTAGTGTTTGTGTATTACTTAGTGGACTAAGGACTGTTGTATAAGTTCTTGTTTACTGTGAAATAATTATTAAATAACGTTAAACATTTTTTCACGTTCATTATGGAATGTTACTTTATAAGGTTACCTGTCTCTGCATTTATACGATTTTTTGCCTTTAGGAGGCTCGTTCGAGGTGTTGCGTCAATTAATAAGGCGAACAAATTTCTTTAAACAAACATAAAACCCATGGTCAATTAATTGCGCATGTTATGCAGTTAATTTTTCTTAAGCACATGCATTAGCATAGCTTAGGCGGTGCGCTAAATCAACGATGGAGTCCGTGACTTTCGTGGCGTAGATCTCCGGACGTCTCGATCGGCGGCCAGACGGCAAAACTAGGTCAGGGTATTTTTATTCGGTCTGGCCGCTTTGTCTGCCTCTGCACGCCTATCGGCGAAATATTAGAACCGAGGACGCGGATTTACAAGTGGGCTTCGTTTTTGCGAATTATTAACACGGAATTTAATGGTTTATTGATCAAAACTGACCTTGTTTCGGCTACGTTTCAACGACGGAGAACGCCGGGTCATTAAGGTTTCTTAATTGTGTATAATAGCTTCTGATATCTTTTGACAACTTAAGGCTTTTTCATTTCACCGAACGGGATATTTACAGTAATTTCGAGCACGTGTTCTTAATTTTTGCGTTCACGCTTTCAAATTATATAATTCTTATTTTAAAAGCTCGTCCGTTTCTGCCCGTCTACTTCGTCATTCCAAAAACGTGATTTCGGTTTAATACCAGTCCTGTACACTATTGTTTTGCTTACGAATTCTACGAATGAAACCTTGATCTCTTTATATTTACATTTTGCAGCGCTTATACAATCTAAAAGTTTTGATGCTTGGAATGCATTCAATATTTTAGACATTAACGTTGTCTATTCTAATATTTCCCTCTACAGTCAAGTGACGTGTTTAATAACTTCTTTGTAGGCGAGTTCGTATTTATTTTTTATTGTCAAAACATGAACAACATACAAAAATTGAATAACAAATATTGGAAATAAATGTACTCGATGAACTGTTCTCCTCACTATCGTCATCTAGGCAATTGAGAGGCGAATTCACTGGTAGAGACAAGTCTAATGAAGGAACTCCTTCAGAACGTCTTGATTCTTATATTTCCTATTCCGTGTTTGAAATTTGAGTGAACCTTTGACAATGACTGCACAAGAGATATTGTTGTATTGGTGAATGCTCTTTACCAGGGCTGCACAAGAGGCTTGTAGATGCTGTTGACTATGGCTGTACAAGAGGCTTGTGCTCTTGACAATGGTTGCACAAGAGACACTGAACTGGAACGGCTAGCGGCCTCGCTTTTATAGAGCTTTTTCCGTAGCCGTAACTTCGTTTTATATTGGTCTGTATATGTAATCAAATCACCGATGATTAGAGCTGCATGTATGTTATTCGTCAGAGGGCAGCCTTTTTATGTTTGCTATGTTTGCCTTAGCGACCAAATTGAGGATGCAATCCTATTTGCGGGCCAATCATAAACGAATGTAGTTTGCTTTAATTCGTCAAAGGGCGGCCGTAATTTTGTTTATTTGCGACGATCGTCGTCATCGTCGTTTTGTTTCGTAGATGTCAACGTGACGCTTCGTCCATATTTTTTGTGTACAGCTCATTTTTACAGTATATGCCGATCGATCGATCGATCGATCGATCGATCGATAAGCCAAAGAATTTTTAAATCGCTATTTCCTTCTAACTTTCGTGAAGCAGCTTCGCGTCATCTGTCATGTCATGTCGTTTCGTCGTATATTTTGCTAATTCAGATCTACACGATCAGCATATATTGGAAAAATGTACTATGCATGACATTGCCTGACGTTGTCATCGATGTTTGTTGCCACATGCCATCGTGACACGATTCATTGATCGCTAAGTATGAATCCCTGCATTTTCTTAAAGGAACGTATGAATCCCTGCATTTTCTTAATATTCTTATGACTTAGGGCCAGTTGTACAAAGGAGGTTTAAACTGACGCTCAACTGAACCAGGTTCAAAGTGAACAAAATCGCATCAAATTTTATTTATGAATGCTTTAATTGCCATATGTCAATAAGATCCTATGCGAATTTGTTTACTTTGAACCTGGTTCAGTTGAGCGTCAGTTTAAACCTACTTTGTACAACTGGCCCTTAGGCTGCGTTGTATAAAAGGTTTAAGCCACAATTCAATTTAAGTTAGACTGTGAAACACAAAATGCAGTACGTCATTATGTGTGTCACATTCTAACTTAGGATCAAATTTAATCCTGGCTTAAACATTTTATACAACCCAGCCTTAGGCCAAGTTGTACAGTGCCATTTTAAATTTAAGCTCCAGCTTAAACCCATAACAACAATTGTTGTTAAGGGTTTAAGCTGGAATTATACAACTGGGCTTTAGAATATTTCGTCGGCCTAATTTGCAAATTGCCTAACTCCACTATTGGGCCAAATTAAGGTTTTTAGGCCATCTTACATAGAATTTCCTCACAATTTTAATGGAAATATTCTTAATCTTATACCATAAAATAGTTTAAAAGATTTGAGTGAATAAATTAATTTTTTATACGTTTTTATACGTTATCGTAGAGAGTTTTTTGTGTCTCCTATAAAATTTGAGAATACGGAGTTAGGCAGTTTGCAAATTAGGGCGACGATTTGATCAATGCACTTATTTATTTGCATTTTAAAAGAAATCTAATGGATTGACATGAAGATTATAAAAATGGGGTAATGCTTCTCAACCAAGTACAAGTTTGTTTAGAGATCTTGCCCACTGAACAATTTTTTTTTGTCGCGATACCCAATTTTTTTAGTCTTGTCAGTACCGTGAGAACAATAAAAACTCTAGTTAAAGAAACCCATGGAATCTTGAGAGTCGAAAAACAAAACCCACATTCTTATTCGACTCTCAAGACGAAACCTTTCTAGAGCTAGAGTTTCACAAGTCATATTGGTATCATGCGAGTTGTGAAAAGGTTGATTCCAAAAGTACAAATGAAATTCAACTTACAATTACTAAGTAAATATTAATTCTCACACCGTCCATTCTCTTTTTGAAGTAGTTAAACAACAGTGACTCATTTTTAAGATATATAGAATAAGCTGCTTAATTTTCACACTTTTACACATCTGCGAAAATCATTAATTTTCGTTGAAGCTGCTTAATACGAAAAAATGTGTTGTATTTGATTAGAAATACTTCGAACGTTTAACTAATTAGATAATCAAGACCAGATATGATAAATGGAAATTCCAAGCAAATGTAAAGAACATGTTCAATTTAATTGGCAATTTTTCAGTCATACAAAATCGTAATGTGGGTATACATATACATACCTACAATAATAAATTGACGGAGAGAAATTGTTAATACATAAATGCGTCTTAATTTCAATACTTTATTTGGTATTAGCTAATCCATGCCATTTGTGGAAAGGCCTTTTACAGTTAAAATTTGCAAGTGAAACGAATTATACCGGCTGTTTCAAATTGGGTGTGCACTGAAGGGATCTCCTAAACCATGAGAGTTACAGATTCGGTTAAATGGAAGAAAAGTTGCACCAGTCATTGCTTAATTCGTATCCATTAACAAAATCAATTTTCTCTTAATTGTTCTTGAAGTATTGGTGAAAATGTAAAAATATCGATTTTCTTTTTTCCTCTGTAACTCCCTTATTAAAAATAATTTAGAAATTCTGTCTTAACTTTCTACAGGTACTTTTGGATTCTACTTTAAATAGGGGCAGTAGAATTGTGGTCACACGTTTCGTCTCTCCGCGACCATCCTCAGTTTACATTTTTAAATATAACGTATACCTTTTATTATCGTATTTGTTGCCATTTTTCTCCTGATTGTAATGGTATATCACACTTAATTGTTGATATTAATTTGAAGCTTAAATAATACAGATTTTTATATGAAAATTTTATTTAATACATAATTTCAAAATATTTAGTTCATTTTCTTAGGTATAGTGTAAATTTCAATGAATTATTTAATATCTGTCTTTAGTTATCAGAGAATAAATTCTTTTAACGGACACTGATAGTGCACATTTGTAGTATCCGTTAAAAGAATTTGTTATACGAGATAGTTGTTGACGAGGCTAATTTTACAAACAAGGGAATATTTAATAGAAATGTACATAGATATTGGTCCAGGGAGAATCAAAAAATATTTCAACAAGTGTGACCACAGATACAATTCAGCTTAAATGTTTGGTGTGGTATTTGGCATAATAGAATTAATGGTCCGATCATTTACGAAAATTATGTAACAGCTGAACGTTACATCGATTTTCAAGGACAGCATTGGAAAACATTTTAGATTACATTCCTCTAAATCATATTATGGAATTGTAATTTCAAAATGATGGAGCACCAGCACATAATGCTGAAATAACAACAAATTATTTGAATCAAACTTTTCCTGATAGGTACAAATGGACCTGTCGCGTGGCCTCTAAGATCGCCAAATATTAGCCCTTTGATTTCTTGTTGATTGATTGATTGATTTTATTGATTTTTCCTCTTCCGACATTTGAATGTTAGTTATTAATATTTAGTAAGTAAAAAAAGTACTAAGGAATAAATTTACTTATTAAATAAATCATGACGAAACTGTATCAAGCTTTTTTATCATATTTTAACTTTACTTGAAAAAAGTATTAATTGTTATACATCACTGCAATCAGCAGAAAAAATGCTATCGAATAGAATAATTAAAAGATATACGTTGTATTTAAAAAATCGAAACTGAAGATGGTCGTGGACAGACGAAACGTTTGACTTCAATTCTGCCACCTCTATTCGAAGCAGAATAAGAAAGTGCCTGTAGAAAGTTAAATCAGAATTTCAAAATTATTTATAATACGAGAGATACAGAGGAAAAAAGAAAATCGACATTTTTACATTTTGATCAATATCTCAAGAAAAAAATAAGAAAAAATTTATTCTGTGAATGAATACGAATTAGGCATTGATTTGTGCAACTTTTCTTCCATTTAACCAAATTTGTATCTCTTACGGTTTAGAAGATCCCTTCAGTGCACACTCAATTTGAAACAGCCGGTATAATTAGTAAAGAAACGTTATTGACTTGACAGCAAAAGTAACTGGTATTAAATGGCCTCCCCTGCTTAATATGCAATTTTTTTAACCAGTAATTCATCCGCTATTAATAAGGACGCGAATTACGCGATTGACGACCTTCTTATTTACTCGAAAATGAGATGTAATTACGTAATGTTGGCTCAGTCACTCCGTGCATATTGGGAAATAAAGATATAATTATTATCTTTTGCAGTTAACAATCTCCTTTAATGACGACACTAAATTAGTTGATTTTGTAGCGCTAGATTCTAACCTTCACAGGCTTACCCGAAATAATTACAGAGTTAAATAATAAGGAATATTAGATACCTGTCGCTCGTTGTTACATTTGCATCATTTAATTTGTTTAAATAAGTGAAATTATGAATTATGAACGTAAACTATAAGTACATATTTGAAATATATCAGTGTAGCAAATTGCAACTGATGACAAATTTGTTTTCGAATAAACTCGTTGTACCAGTAACCACAGCTCAATTATACTAACACGCAATTAATTGCGTTAATTAATCACAGATATTTGAAATTTAAATTCGTATCCTCGGGTAAATTAAAATGTTCATAAACGTTGCAGAGATGCAATTTTTGGTGTGTGCGTTGGAAATTTTGCATTCGTTATTTGAGGTTTCAGTTTCCAGCTTTACTTGAAAAACAAAACCCATTTTCCGGAAAAACTTTCCTTATTTTAAACCTCGCTTATGTTATTTATGTAATTATTGCGGTAGGTCGTGCATATTACAGCAAGCTCGGAAACTTTGCAACTTTTATGCCTTCGCTTTTATCGCAAACACGACATTTGCATTATTCTTTCGCCGCGTTACAAGTTGCGACACTTAAATGATGTCGAATGATGTTTTTGTTTTAGGAGATTAACTTTTTTCACAAGACGTTAGTTGTTACATCGACTGAGCTGGAAACGCTTCAAGAACACAGCAGGATGTCTGACGTAGTACATTTGTAATCAAGTTTAAAAGTCCGCTTGATTGATTTGGTTTTGTGGTCGGTTTACGTCCCACGCGTCTGGAACTTTAAATCTATTTATTCAATTGCTCCTTGGAGAGATTGGGTTACCAAAAATACCTAGACGTTGGCGCCTAATCACGTGGCATTACTCACTCATTACATGTTTATTTTAATGTTGCCCATTGCACACATTGAAAATAGGACAGGTTACTTCTAGACAATAGGAGTATGAAATATTGTTCTAGAATAGTTCCTTTCTATTACTTTTCTAACAATGTTTTTTTTTTAATTCTGCACGTATACAATTGTGTTCAGCTAAAACGACACAAGACGTCCTCATATTGTATCTTTTTAGGTGAACAACATTGTACATACATATCTTTGTACATAAAGCACAAAGACTAAACATAACGTAATATTCTCAAACTAGAGGAGATTAATCATTGTTAAAATTGTTTAACTTTCTCTTAGAATCGAGCATCGGTTTTGCAGTACACAAATGAACTATGTCAGTAATTGTGGTGCACGAGTCAAGGTTTTGTCCTGTTTATTCTACGACAATGAATCGCTATAAATAAACCATTATTAATTAGTACACATTAGCCAAGTATCGCGTTGGTTGTTAATCTATTCTTGGAATTCTCAATTCACAATGTTTAACCCCTTAACTGATTTCAGTCAAACATGCCACACCCGCGGACCTACTTTATGCCATATGGAAGCATTTTCCTCTTCAACTCATTTTTCCAAATTGGATTTTGTGTGGCCTGGCGGCTTACGAGTCAGCTGTTAATACTGCCGATTGAACTTCGCGTGGTTTGCGCGGATGTTTATGTTTTTTGCGAATGTTTGTGTATTCCTAACTGTAATAGAGACTTAAAAGGCAATCGTAACGTGAATTCAACAGTTTCTATGATGTCGTGAGTCATCAGACAGCCTTCGCAAGTCCTTAGACGTTGCCTTGTTAGGTCGAACGCCCACTACGTTCACCGCTCAGCTGTTCACACTGTCTACGGTATTCCCATGCTGAAGCTTGCTTACTTCTTCTTAAAGTAAATGTTTTTTTAAAAGTTGTTTATTATGTTTTGACAATTCTATATAATTCAAACAGAATTCGGAAAGTCTTCTTATTTTGAAACTTCAGTTTGAAACATTTTTGTAGTTTGTTTGAGTTGGCTACAATGTTTGCATTACTTCTTATAATTATTTATTATTTCTGTAAACCGGGGGCATTTCTTCGGCACCTAAGTTCCCATTTGACTTAACACCTGAACCTACTTCTGGTTATCTTAACTAGGCATCTAGTCGTCTATTACGTTCATTCGATTGTTTAGGTGCCTATTTATGTCAGCCACGCTTTCTTACGTCGTGATTGTCACATTCGCCGGTCCTTTCTATCCGTTCCCTTATTAACAATTCTCCGCGTCTTTGATGAACGAGGTGATAAACACGTTTTCCTAAAATTTCAAGTTTCTCTTCCGATGGGAATAGTATCTTATACAATTATTTCATTTAAGTGGAAAAAGTAACTTTCAAATGTAAATTAATTTTTTATGGGATCGTTGCTTGCATTCGTTTATAGTTAAATCGTACGAGTGATACAAAAAAAAATGTGGAAAGAAATAGAATTTGATAGTTATTGTTTAGAAAATTGTGTATATCATTAAATTTTAAAAAATCCAAGTACTTCTATTTCAAGGGACAATTGTTTTATTTTAAATCATCATTAGTTCATTGGACGCAAAATAAGAACATTGTTGATACACCTACTAGATTCTTTTAAAGTTGACGTAACAGCGGGTATATGCAACTACCCAATCACTTCGTGCAAATAATTTTATTAAATAAATCAAAATAATACAAGCACTTGTGTCATTTGAATATGCGGTTTGTTTGACATCGTCTTCTATAATCATATCACTTTTATGGAAACGTAAATTATTTTAATACGTTTTTAATTGCATTTTCTATAATTGGCACTGCCAATGACTTTCTACGTTGTAAGTTACGTAAGTTATTTAGATCGTGTAATGGCCAGCTCGATAAGTACTTTTCCTGAGAATTTGTTTGTCAAAATCCAAACAGCTGAGTTAATTTTTATCTCTGCAGCAATATAAATACTGATAAGTCATTTGGCCGACGATGCAAAATATTATTGCACTCGAAATTTATCCGTCGAAATTAATTGATATCATTTGCACCGCACACTTTATCATTACAGGTGAACGAATTAGTTCGCTTTTCTGTTTGGCTTTTTAAACCTGATAGATTGCGTCAGTTCAACCAACCTTCGTAAACGATCTAGTTTAATGTTTACGGTTGATTATGGTTGCAAGTATTAGTTTTGTTGTACGGTAAATAAATTTACAACATCTGTTGTCCTTGCAGCAATGTGACCCAAATGCTATAAGAACTGACGTAGCTTTTACTACGCAGCGCGTATTCCGTTGGTCATTGATCCATTGTTTTCCTTCTACGCCTCTCTTCGCGTTTAAATTACACGGTACGCACAATGTGAACATGTAACCCGTGAAAACGGGTTTCTTAAAAATTCATGCTTTGCTTGGCTTTCTTCTTCGCTGCCAGAACTAACTTCTTGCGTGACTCACCAGAAAAAAAAAATCAAATTTTAGGAATTAATAGCAGGGTTCGTAAGTTTTCGGCCCTCATATTAGGTCGTTGTGTGATATTCATGAGCGTACTTTCTCGTGAGAAGCCACAGCTGATTTGGTAGGTATACATAATTAGTAAACAAGTGGGCGAATTATTATTTTTTTTTACTTGAAACGCTTTTCAGATGAAAACGAAAAATTTATGTATAAGTAGAATTGAACGGCAGTTCAGTCAACCTAGATAGAAAACTTTTCCAACAGTTCATGATCCAAGTTGTATTTTTAGCCTTTAAGAACGTGAAACGGTTATTGCGTTCCAGTTTCAACGCATTCACCGGCACTGTCGTAAGGTTTAGTTTTATTATTCTTTTCATTTAGATGAATGACAACGGATGAAGATAAACTGCAAACAATGACAACACAAGTAAATGAGATAACAAATGACACAATTAATCTGTAGCTACATCACAGCTTTGACGAAAAATGGAAAGCTCTGCCCCTGTGTATGATTTGTATGTACTCGTATTTCGTATAGGTCATGTGTTATTTAATTTTAAACATTTCTAATAATAATATTTCAAACCGTTGCGCTGGTGGGTTTTGCTTCATACATATTCACTAGCATGAACATAAGAAAAATAGCTTTAAAGTAAAAAACTTACCGTTATGTTGTTAAACAAATCACTCATGGTAGATACACGCGAACACTATTGTGGAGATATTAAATACGCACGTGTTTTTTAAAGTTTGGTCAAGAAGCAGCATTTCGAAGTATGTCTCATTAAACAAGAAACGGTATTTTTGTTTACTACAAGCTGTTCAAATGTGTAGCGTAGGTAAATTCCACAAGTTACGACGTTCAAAAATGTCAATAATTAAGTGCACGTATTCTAATTATATCTTTATTAATTAGTTTAGAAAGTAACAAGATTGCCTTTCCGAGTATAAGGAATGTTCAGAAAAAGAGAGAGAGCGTATACCGGAATTGTTCCAAATGCATAGGAATTAGTAAAATAGTGCGATTTTATTAATTTAAAAGTTGTCTGTGTGATAGAATTGGAAAAGAACGTTTTATAACGATAACAGCGGTTCTAATCTAACTGCATAGATCTTGTCTCAGAATTTTAGGATTATCTGTGTTTTATTACAATGTCGTTGGCGAATATTTCATAATTTAGAATATCTTGACCGTCATCAAGTTATAACTTTTTAATAAAATGAGGACCTTATTTAGGTTTCGTTTCTTTGGTTGTTGAAACGTTGCGTTTCAGTATTTCAGAAACTGAAATATTTATTAATAGTGACAACCATAAGGAGTATTCAGTGTGTACATACATTTTTAGTTCTATTCCTTGTTAATTCAGTTCAAATGATAAAATTAATTTTGCTTTTAACAACTCAGTGCGAATGAAAGCCATCAATATTTAAAGAACCTAATAAGTGTCCGGTAATAAAAATTAAAAAAAAGGACTCGCAATATATTATGTAAAAAATTAATAGCGGTTTGAATCAAAATTGATTTCTTACTTAAGACATTATGCATTTATTAGGCTGATGAACTCTGTTGGGGCCTTGGAAACTCCTAGAATAACTAGCGAGAGGCCTCAGACCGTGAAGGTTTCGGCTGGCTGCTTTGAACAAGAGTCTCGTCTAATTGGGCCCCACATAACCCACTCACCTGTACGTCTTTAACATTGTTTAGTCTGAAGAACAGGTGTCGTAATATTGTACTACGAGTGTACGCTACTACGGCGATACTGATGCAAATTTGCCACTCCACGGCCAAAAAGTGTTCAGTTTAAAAATTCATAACCGGGTCGTAAGGTCCGCTCTTGTTTAAGCGGAGCAGTAAATTAAAGCGGAGTGGCATGGGTTTTATTATGAAACGACTTACTACGTTGTTTACGTTCCGACCGTAACAAATTTTACTCGATGTAATTTCATTCCCTCTGTTTGTAAACAAACATTGACATTGCAACACAAGCGAATTAGATATAAATATGTTAAACATGCGCGCAAACAAAATTTGAAAAATTCTGCTTCAATGTAAGGAGCGTCCAAAAGCTCTCGGACTCTCGGGGCGGACCAATGTCTATGAAGACAAAAACTATGTCGCAGTTTGAGTTATGTCTTAATATTTTTCTAGAATAAATTTAATTACTATTTTTTACGTGCCATTATTACGGACAAATTTTAGTATCTTCCTGAATTAATTAAAGATTACACTGATAAATTTAACTAATTTAAAATAATAAATTAAAAATTCTAAGATATGTTAATGAAAACAAGTTTCAGACAATTAATTTATATAATGCAGCAAACCCGAGCGGTCCTTTTGTGCGTACGCACATAATGAATAGAAAATAAGGATGGCCGTAGTTCGAAATGTTTTATTTAAAATGCAAACGATCCTCGCCGTCGATCGTGAGATAAGAAGCGCCCTAACCGGTGGCTAAATTTCAAAGGCAAATTTTTATTAAACACCTGTCTCCTAGTGTCGCAAAAAAAGGCAAATAATTTATCGGCCGTTTTCGATGCGAAGGTCAAGCTCGCATTGGTTATTGGAAATAGTCGTCGGCGAATATAAAGCGACCGAGTATGTGCTATAATGTACCCATGGATGCCGTCCAAGGTTAACATGGGAGACGCTAAAAAACAGACGCACAACCTTGGAGTTGCTTTGGCGGGAAACGTTTGCGAAAAAAGAATCACACACACATCCTACATACACGCTGTGATATGTATCTGTGTGAAGATGGGGAACTTACTATAATTCCCATGAATATTTATAAATATTTGTAAATCGCTGAACTAATACATATATTTTTAATTTTTGTCTTTCTCTTTACTTAAATATTTACAATTGAACTCCATTCAGATGTACCCACCCTTTGTAATGTACCTTTGACTTTTAGGGTCCCGTTTCCAAATAGTAGTATTAAATAAATCTGTTACTTATAACTAGGGTTAGGAGGATGAGATTCCGCTTGCAACAGTCAGCCTGGGTCGCCGCTTATACTGTGCATGTTTATGTACAGTTGCGATCATAATCCATGACGCTCACAGAAAGCTTACAGAACATCGTACCCATCTCCTTTGCGACTATGAACGTCGAATGCAATCAAATTTTACTTCTTAAAAGTGAATCTGGGATATCGTAAATTATTTTTTGCTTGGAAACCACAAATAAAATGTCCACGATGAGTTTTTCTGTAAAGGTTATGTCATGAATTATGATCGCGACTGTACAATCATTGCGCTAGCTCATTTCTTCATAAGCGTCAGACGAAATTTTAATTTTATCGCGTAAAAAATTGTTAAATTTAGACAAAATTTCGTATTTTCAAATTAAAAATTAAATAAATTAAATTAAACACTAAACGTTCTTTGCTATTGCAAATTATGCATGCGATTATTTGCTATTCCCGTATCGAGTGCACTTAGGCTAATTTCACACACAGCGGTTTCGTCCGTACGGAATTCATATGGTTCCTGCCGGATAAAGTAGTAGAACATACAATGTTATGGGAGCTTTCACACACGACGAAGCATGTCCGTACGAATATTTTCCGTACGGAATTTTTTTCGTATGGACGAAACTGTTGTGTGTAAAATTAGCCTTAGATGCGACACTCTTGCTAGCGCGAGCGGAATCCGATCCGCCTAACCGTGCTTATAACGTACACTTGTTTATAGAGTTTTCTCTGAGAGAGTCCAAAGTCTTTATAACGTACTCTGTGATTATACATACAGTCCCAGCGGTACTTAGTGGATTCAAAATCCATTTTCGAAGGTATTTGGTACAGAAGATGATACAACTTTTAAAAACCAACAACGCACCAATGTTCAAATTTTTGCTCGATGCAACAAAACTTTAGTACATATTATTAATTAATAAAAGAAAAATTGTTTTGTACATTCTGGCCTTCCTATCAAAGTCGTTTGAATTTGACGTAGGGGATGAACTATCTCGCGCTCAATGGATTATGGATTATTCTATCAATCAGAGAGCGGCCAGTTTTAGGTTTTGTTATAAGAAGTAGGCTGTTTGCTTTGAATAAGTCATTTACAAGATGTTGAATGAGTGTGAATAAGCAAATAAATAAACCTGCAAGATGTGATTCACTGGTTATGGTTCTCTACTAATAATACAGAAGAAGACTGGGATGCTTCTTTAAGCAAAAAACGCTAATGTTTTGATTTGGGCAGCTATAATTATTACGATCGATGACAATCTCCTGGTAACTAAAAATCTTTTTTATTTGGAAATTGGTAATACATACTACCAAGTCCTAGTTCAAAAGAGAATAGGCCGAGATAGTGTAAAAATGAGACACTTTTTAAAACTTTTAATTCTTAGGCGTTCTAATGTATGAAATACATGATAAAAAAATTTGCATCATATCTAGATTTTATTAGGGAGTATTTGCAAGGTAAAATGTTTCTGAAGAAATGAAAAACCCTGTCTCATTTTTAACCTGTCTTTGGGGTAGTACTGAGATAGGTATGGGTAAAAATGAGACGCAGTATTTTCAGGTGTATATGTAAGCTTGTGTGGTATTTATTATTGCTGGGGTGATATTAAGACGGTTTGGTTAAAAAATGAGACACAAGTTATACAAATATTTTTTAAATTATAACAAGAAACTATAGAAATAGAAAACAAGACATTAATTCTAACTGAAAGAATGAAATGAATTAGGAACATAAATTGTTAAACTTCTTAAACTACAGCTAAAAGACATCAAAAAGCCATTGGAAAACGAATGCAAATGATTATACTTTTTAAACTATAACTCGTATAACCAATATTTTACAATAAATTTGTCAAAATTAATAGCAAACACAATTTGTTGAGAAACTCTGGCATTTCCTCCATGAAACATTGGAGCAGGCAGTTTTGTTACCACGTCGCCTTTAAATACGTCAAATTTTTCAGGCACTTGGGAAAAACAAACTTATCCACTCCTTCGGCGCAAATATGACACAGCAAACTCGTCTTCTTCAACAATTTCTACTAGCGAAACGCAGATTCTTCTTTGTAAGAAACTTGACCAAAGTATAATCACCAATAATTACAGTGGAACCTCCATAATTCGAACCTCAAGGGACCGAAAAATTACTTCGAGTTATAGAAATTTCGAGTTAAAGAAAGAGATTTCAATTATACACTATGTGCAGGGACATCAGTAAATTTCGACTTACAGAGAGTTTCGAGTTGTGGAGGTTCGAGTTATGGAGGTGCGACTGTATATCGCTTGAAGAAATCTCTTCGTCCGAAAGATTATCGTTCTTTACTAGTTCTTCTAATGTCATGCCTTCAATATCTCTCTCATCTTCGCAAACAACTTCGTTATCACTTTCTGATGAAGAATCGATTGTCTTGGCTGTTTTTTTTTTTAATATTGCAGAGCTTCTTTTTCTTTTCCAAACTCGATAGAACCGCACAATTGTAATCAAGTTTACGTCTTCGCTTAATTTTGGAATTTGACTTATTAATTTCACTGATTGTGAGTATAATACTCTCAAAAGAAGTAGATGACGCGGATGGAGTGGTAAGAATCTGATGTAATTTATTTGTTGATATATTTTCTGTAAGCTCACTTGTTTTTCCCCTGTTAATATTACATATTTTGTGGTTCCTTATTTTCAGCCTCACTGCTTTGCTGATTCCCTTGTCTATGTTTCTGATGTGTTTCTCCTTGTTCATTTTCTTTACCTCTTTCTTGTTGGTCTAACTCATAAAAAATGTCTATTGGATAAGTGTTTTCGGCCCCTTCATTGTATTTTTGTAATTTGATGGCATTTAGTCCCCCCTTCGGATACTTCTCCTTACAAGAGAATATTCCCTTGCTTTCAAACGATTTTTTTATATAACAACTTCTGCTATTCCTTCATTCCATAATGCACAAATCATATCAGCGAACTCACTTTTTGTTGGCCTTCTTTGATTTAATCGCTGCCATTCGATAAGCCTCTGGTTCCATTTTAGCTTGAGTGGGCCAAAGCAGCACTTGTCCAAAGGTTGCAGAAGATCCGTGGCATGTGGTGGTAATTTAAATAAGGTGAAGTTATTTTCTAGGTCTGACACATTAATTGCACAAAATTTAATAAACCATCCATCCAGCCTTTATCTGTCCCAACGTAGCATGTATCTTTTAAATCATTGGTACCTTTCCATGTGCTTCACAGATTTTGCCCCTGAAATATAATTAGGGGTGGAAGTAATACTTCACCCGCTGAAATACAGGCCATAGTCGTTGTATTTTCTTTCCCCGAATCCTCGATGCTTCTATGAACTCGTTGACCTCTGACATCAATGCCCTTTACTCTCCCTACACGAAGCTAGTTTACTGGCTGCTAGTTAGATAGTTTACTAGTGGATAGTAAAAAAGCTACGTGTAATTGTGGTAGCTAGTAAACTATCTGAAAAATTTATTCGATACTTTACTATCCGCTAGTAAACTATCTAACTAGCTTCGTGTAATCGACGCTTAACCAAGTTGAAACTTGTTTCGTCTAAATTGAAGATATGTGATGAAATACAGGCCATAGTCGTTGTATTTTCTTTCCCCGAATCCTCGATGCTTCTATGAACTCGTTGACCTCTGACATCAATGCCCTTTACTCTCCCTACACGAAGCTAGTTTACTGGCTGCTAGTTAGATAGTTTACTAGTGGATAGTAAAAAAGCTACGTGTAATTGTGGTAGCTAGTAAACTATCTGAAAAATTTATTCGATACTTTACTATCCGCTAGTAAACTATCTAACTAGCTTCGTGTAATCGACGCTTAACCAAGTTGAAACTTGTTTCGTCTAAATTGAAGATATGTGATGGTTTGTCTTGCAGGCCCAGCTGGTTTCTTGTTTCTTCCAGTCGGTCATAAAAAGAGTATATTATAAAGGGATCGCTAGTAACTGTTCTTCTACACTGCTCCAACTGTTCCATTTTCTTTTGGCTCAAATTGTTTCTTTTACAAAACATGCGGAACCAATCGTCCCCGGGTTTACCATCTTTAAAAATGGTTGTCAGATTATTTTCGTTTACGTAGGTTTGAACCACCGACTTGATTTCCTGTTTTGAATGAGCATTTAGCCATAACTTCGATTTTCTGAGTTAAATCTGTTTCTTGTTCCTTCGATAATACTTTCGACCACGTTTTGAATTATTTTTGTTGTTTAGGCATCTTCTTAACTTAGATTTGTCGATTCGGAAAGTTTCTGCAGCGGTTCTGGTTGATAGCTTACCTTGTTTAACTAAGGTAAGCGTCTTTTGCAAATCTTCCCCAGTATACGGCCTCGCTTTTGGTACCTAATTTCTAGGCATTTTGATCAACTCTAAGCTAAAACGCGATTTATTTGTGTCTCATTTTTAACTTAACCCACATGGTGTCTCATATTTACCCCAGAAACCGTCGTCTCAAATTTGCCCCATACAGTCAACACAAGACACACTCCTAACGGTTAATGGTAGAATAGAATGGGTGCGCCTTATCATAAAGTGGTTGGTAGGGATCGCCAATTCAAACACGACTTTCATCGAGCCTGTCCGATAAAATTCAATACGGCTAGTTAACAAAAATTTACCGCTTCATTTTAAAAGTTTTTAAGAGGTAACATGCGACATGTTCAAACAGAAAAAAATTATTGAAGCATAATGCTAATAGTAATTTTCCTAAAAATATGTATTTAGGTTTTATAATACAGTGAAAGCTCTCATAAGCTGACACCGACCGACGGTTCCAACTTTTTTGTCCGCTTATGGGAGCTGTCCGCTTGTAAGAAAGCTTTAAGCGAGATAAAATAAAATTTTGGTTCCAGAAAAATTGTCGTCCGGTCATGAGAGCTGTCCGTATGGAGAGCTTTCACTGTACATAAATACCAATTTGCCACTTTATCCTAAATAATATTTTTAGTGAAAAAGTATGACTTGTCTCATTTTTGCCCAAATTTATTAATTGTCTCATTTTTACACCATCTTGCTTACGCCCAAAATTGAAGATGACGCAAGTAATTTCGTTATAGGGTCCATACACGGTCAAATAATTTGCGCAAACCTCTGTTGTACAACACTGTTTTCTGCATTTAACTGTTGCACAACAACTCAAACGCGAACATACACCATCAAAATGTTTGCACAACACTCTTTGTTGCGCAAATTGTTTGATCGTGTATGGGGCCTATTAGTGAAACTGAAAAATCACTAAACATAGTGTTGCTGTGTTCCATCACCACAAAGAAAATTCGTCAATAAATGCATTTTAAAAGTAAAAGGATATATAGAAAGACTACATATCATTGTAAATCCTGAAAAGAAACAAACTATTTGGGATTAGTAATATTCGATAATCTTCCTTTATTTTTATTAGATATTTAATTATCCTTTAAGTACTTTCAATTACTTTAACAATCAATTGCTTTATAATGGAGTAAGGATCCAAAGACAGTTTTTACAGTTTCAGTAAAACTACGTTTAAATTTTTTTGTTCAGTATTAAAATATACACGTGCTGCTTATATCTCACGTTATGTTTACATCAATGATGATGCAGCTTAAGAATGCGAAAGTGCAATCAAGATAAAGATAAAAGAAACCGATGTTTAATTCGCACTATTTGAACGTTACGATTTTAGAATGATGTTTACCCTTCGGGACGTAATGGTTCACATTGGGCTAAGTTATTGTTTGTTTTATTGCGAAGTGTGCACAATGATTTCTGTAATTTAATGGTTTATTATTGGTAGTACGGTGTGTTTTATTGCAGTTGCTATTTATAACATTCAACTAATTGTGTGCAAGGTCCGCAGTGTATTTCCCCTACTCCGCCATGCTACATCCGGTCGCTTGTACTCCCACAATATGTATCCCGTGTTGGTTCGGTTTCCCATTCCCATCGGAGCAAAAAAGCCCGGGGTTTGGTAATGTTGTGTCATTGCCGTTTTGTACATTTAAAATACGTGTACGCATGGTATTTTTGAATGAACTGACTGATTTACGGGTACGACAAGACGTTAACACTTATCGTGTCTTGTTCGTCGGGTAAATACACATGCTAGTAAATGCTGCGCTTAGCAGATTGCGCACTGCATCGTCTATTGACTTCCCGGTGCATTTGTGTATGCAGTAGTACGCTGCATTTTACGCTATACTCTAGTGCAAGAGAGAGAGGTAAAATCTACACCGCGCCCTATTGCTTACGTCACACCGTCTGCTGGACTCCCGCCAAAGTTGGAAGGCATTCCGAAATGACTTTGTTTTGATTGCAATATCAGGCGCAGGTGTCGCCTGTAACTTCTGAACATGATGACCAAGCTTTCAAACTCGCCACATGTGCGGAACTTAATAATAAAAAAAAAAAAATACAGCGCGTCACGTGTTCGCATTTTCTAAATTAAAAACAGACACTTCTCCTACTTCTGCTTGCTTCTTCAGATCCGAAAGGAAGTGACTGGGGCCCCCATCCATTTCGTATATAAAATATAATTAAACGCCAGAACTTGTTCACAAGCCGAACTAATTATTCGTACGTGCCACTACAAACTTGTCCTTAATTTTAAGGTGAACGTACCGGCCTCAGAAACGTAGTTTGAACCTGAAACTTCATCATAAAGTAGTTTCTAATTCGAGACATGAATTTAGCACAAGCTCCCGTGCATTTTGCCATTCAACAGATGTTTTGTAAGCAAGTCCGTCTTCTTCATCGATTCATTTTGTTTGTTACATCGTCGTTAAATTCCGTTTGATGCTTGAGAAATCAACAGTGGAAGCCATGGTATCTAAACACGATTAGATAAAGCTGCTATAAATAAACTATCTCAAGTCCTGCTTGTACTCATTCATAATCGAGGAAGTGATAAAGTATTTACGTTCGGAAATATTAAATTCCGGGATGTCTTACGTGCCGTACGGTCACGTAGTTATAAATCATAGTAAGATTAAACGTAATCTTACTTAAAAAATTTTAATACCTGAATTATTTCTTTTTTTTTTATTTGTAGTTGACTATATGCTACGTTACAGAGTGTACTCTTATCATATGACCTAAAAAGTTGTTTTTCGACAGTTAAGGTTCAATCAATGTTGTTTGTGTGTTTACGTTGATAAACTTACAATTTTAATTTAACTTGCTAGTAAGAAGATATCAAATCAATAGAATAACTGCAGATTCTATATTAATTCCATTTTTTATTTGTATGTTTATCTTTTTCATAAAAAGTTAATCAGATATAATTTAATTGTGTTGTGGCACAAGGTTACTAAAAGAAACGCTCATTATAACAATCAAACTATACTATGTAATTGTATGGTGTAGACTACCACTTCAGTTTAGTCATAGTAATTTTATTGTCGAATTACACACATGTTTGTAACGGTAAGGCGTGAAAAGTATTCAAGTTAATCATGTGTTTCTTGCGACTTTGTAAAAATCATCCCAAAAGTTATAAGTATACATTAATAATTCGTTTATTGTAATACAGTTTCTTTCTGCAACCGCATAAATCATTTTACGAGTATCCAGCGAAATTATTCAACAAATTTAGACGCTGATTCATTGTTAAAAAATAAACAATGAACATGTGGTCTCCGATTTCACACATTTTACGCTTTTCAAACTGAATTTAATTTCTGATTTTAGCCAAGCAAACTCATTACGTCGTGAATAAATCATTGCTAGATTAAGCTGACTTTTAATTAAGTTTTTTTTTATTGCTTGACTGCTTGCTTAGAGCTACTTATTTGAATATAAAAATTTATTCGGAATTGTATTGCCTTTTTAATGTAAATTTGAAGACCACCTGTTTGTTCAATTAATTTTTTTTTACTTACTTTGCCTTCACAAACATTTTGGAACATCTGCACCAAGCTTATAACAATAAAACAAGAAAAAAAAAGCTATAATTGTTTAATGCCAATATACATTTAGTAAACATTTTTATTTACTTTACATTTTGCTGCAAGAATTGGGCGCTTTTTGTGATGCATACAGCTCCTGGGAATTCCCTTCAGCTTTTCAATAATAATCATTCAAATAAGTTATCTTCTGTAAACTCTAATGCTTTTTGAAACTTTGGTTTGGTTTGGTTTCAATCTTTCAATAATTGATGTATTCAATGAAGGGAATTTATTTTGGCCTCTCTTTCCTGAACTTAGAATCTAATCAAAATCAATGTTAACATACTTTAGGTCAGTAAGGTCAGTAAGTACAGTGAGAGCTCTCTTAGGCGGACACCGACCGTGAGCAGCAAACTGTCCGTCCATTATGCCCGTTCTAGACGATCATATTCTTGTATCAAATTTATTACGAAGTGAGTGAGAAGTGCCAATTCAACCAATCAACATTCACTGTGGTAGCTTATCTCTCTCACTTCGTAATAAATTTGATACAAAAATATGACCGCCTAAAACAGGCATTAGAGGTGTCCGTCTAAGAGAGATGCAAATGCATGTAAATTACATAAATGGGAGATTAAAAACTGTCCAGCTAAGAGAGGTGTCCGCTTAAGAGAGCTGTCCGCTATGGGAGCTTTCACTGTATCCATTATTACCTATCACAGCAAAAGGAACAGTTGTTCAATGTTACACTTGTATTTTCCCTCACGTGAAATTTACAACATTCTATGAATTTCAATACGACGCGACGCATCAACATAGGCTTTACACGATGCAATTTTTATTGCAGCAAGACGCAATTTCTATCGTGCGCATGCGCAACGGCAAAGATGTGTGTGAACAATAATTGTTAAATAACCGCAATAAGACCACTCAGTACAAGGCGCTATAAATATTTACTTTCAGAAATTGGTATCTTTCATTGCAACTACTTAGAAATAGCTTAAGTATAAAGCTGCGAGCAAATGTAATTTTTGTGTGCATTGTATTGTATTGCATTGCATTGCCGGTGTAAAGCCTGCTTAAGAAATGCGATAAATTAGAGCCACAGTTAAAAATGATTTCTATTGAGTAAAAAAATTCTGATTCGGTGGTGAAAGTAGAATTTGGGCTGTGCAAGTGTTTAAAGAATGCACGTCGTTGATGTTCATTATACAGGTATGACATAATCCTTTTGGGTTATGACGTAATACAGGTGAAACGCAGGTTCACTGAATTAATTGTTAACTTTGGGTGCATTCAAATTCAACTCAACGTAAAGTAGATATGTAGGTTCTTGATGAATGTTTTTATTTCGAGAATCATTAATAAACAATTCAAAGAGTTGATTGTGTTAGTAAGCATTATTTTGGCTTACATGGGTCTTGACTTTCCAAGATTGGAAGCCAGTGAGTCAATTCAATTCCAACAATTTATTCAACATATTATTTTAATCGTAAAGAGTTTACGTACTTATTGTTACGACTTGAACTAAATCCTTTTAAAAATGTGTGTGGAAAAAAAACTTACCTGGTCTCCTATGCCTACTGAGTTTTCGGTCGTTTACCTTTACAAAATTATTTGCATCAGAATAAAAAGTTACGAAATAAAATATTGATTTTAGGTTTTCCTACGTTTATGATAAAAATTCCATCGATATTTACATCGTTATCTGCACCAAGAAGATAATGTTATTGACAGTGGACTTGATGTTTCTTCGGAACATATTTTTGTACACGATGGTGTTTATCAATTTCCACGTGAACGATAATTTTGCGTCGCTCGCTGGGGTAGTGTAATCTAGTCGGCTGCCCCTTGCACGTCGGCGTATGCATCCCCAACATTGATCTGATGACGTCAGAGAGGCGGTAGTCCTGGTAACGGGTCCATATTGATCTACTGCCTCTGTGGATCAGCAGACCTGCTCGATAATGGGGCCGACCCGGATCCAATTGCGAGCAGTGCGCACCTGGCCCAATAGCCCCGTGAATTCCCGCCATGTCAAGCCGGTTACGCAATGTGGCGTGATCGTGTAGGGCATGGTTGATTCACGTGAACGGGAGCTTCGTTTGGTAATACTATAGTATTGATAGATTTTTTTTTTATTCTGTTGTACAGGTGACTTTACAGAACTGCACATAATTCTGGAAGTACCTGCGTTTCAATGGCTAATGATTAACTGATTGTAGGTACATTTATTTGAAGTGTCTCTAACTCATTATTGATCCTAAGAAATTGATTCATTTCAGTTTAAATGTATGGCATGATGAAGAAGTAAAGCTTTGCAAATTAACTGTTACCATGCCTTTCAAAAAAGGAACTGCTTGGTGTTCCCAAAATAGGCGTTGTTTTGCAAAAAGAACACATAGGTATAAATTATTTTTATAGCTTCTTTTTAAAGTAACTTTGAAGATCTTCTTGTTAAATTTCGTTTCCGTTCTTCCTTCTCTGTGACTATGTTACCTTTGGTGTTTCCCTTTTCGTCATTCCAGTCGTATTGTGGTGCTTGACTTCATGTTGTTGCATCATTCTTCTTTGGTACTATATTTTTACATCACGATCTAATACATATTACTTGAAATTTATGCAGTTAGAAGATATTTGATGATTGCTGTTTAATTTCTAGGTTGCGCAATGGTGAACCTAGATTTCGTCCATAATTCGAATACACTCATGTAAATATGATATGTTAATAGGTGATAACCACGGTTAGGCGGATCGGATTCCGCTCGCGCTGGCAAGAGCGTCACATCTAAGTGCACTCGATACGGGAATAGCAAATAATCGCATGTATAATTTG
This sequence comes from Dorcus hopei, assembly GCA_033060865.1. NCBI lineage: Eukaryota > Metazoa > Arthropoda > Insecta > Coleoptera > Lucanidae > Dorcus > Dorcus hopei. The sequence continues at coordinate 53,646,425 of CM065419.1, forward strand.
CAATAGCAAAGAACGTTTAGTGTTTAATTTAATTTATTAAATATTTGTGAGAAATGAGCCAGCGCAATGATCGTACATAAACATGCACAGTATAAGCGGCGACCCAGGCGGATTGTTGCAAGCGGAATCTCATCCTCCTAACCCTGGTGATAACTGATAACTATACACGATATGTATACTTACTTCATTTGGAAGAGCGGGTGTGGTAGAAAATTTCTCCTGCTCACCAACATCAATTACCGTTTATTGGCCTTCAGGATTGGGAACTGTATCAGAAAGAGCGATTAATCAGTATAGATCGTCGAGCCAGATTATTATCTCGGATTTTGTCTCGGGGGGAATTTGTTTCGTTAAAGATCAAAGGTCGGGAACAACAATGAATGTTTACTTACCGAAGTTCACGTTTTAACATGACAGTGTCCGCTTTTAATTAAAGGGATCTAATTTGCATCGGCTTTTAACGCCGCGGCCGCCTGCGAACTCTTTTTGTTTGCCTTTTGCCGAAGCCGAATTGGGTGTTAAATTTTTTTTTTGCGACGGTGTTATTTTAAGTAATAGCGCTTATGTAATCGTGTGTGCAAGCAATAACACACACGATTGTTTGCGTTCGTTTCGAAGCTAAGCTGGAGCTGGGTGCTGAAAATACTTGCAGTATAATCCTGGTGACTTAACAAGTACCGAACACTGGCCTAGTACATACAAGTTTATTATTAAACCAAGGTTATGCATCTTGTGAACACGTAGACAACTGCTTCTTACTATTGTTATATACACAATGCAATGTGGCACGATTTTTTTTATTTTTTGAAAACGAGCCAACAACTTTTAAAACAAACGAATGTTCCTCACCAATCGATTGAAAATACTTAACTCGTGTAGCCAGAATATCAAAGAAAACAAGTACATGGTAACTAATTTTGAATTTTTATAATTTATTTCTTCAATACATATTTAGTTTAAATAACATTTAACACTCCAATGGTGAAACTTGGATGGTTTGATTGTGATCATTCAAAATCATAATTGATGGTGAAAAACTAGATCTTACGTCTAAATTATATGAAGATGAGCATAAGAAATATTAAGTGAAATGGAAATGTATTTTAAGCAGGACTAACTTGTTTTCCAATAAAAAAGTTTCTGCATTCCTGAATACTTATGAAAATGGCAATACTAGTTTCAAAAAAAGGAAGAATTTAACATCAGAAAATTAACAAATATTATTTCCATATGAAAACCACCATAAAATCTTCTAGTGGTTAGTCAAGAGAACAAGAAACGTATGCCAGTTTATTATGATCTTATAACTTAATTCCTTATAGGTTTTCGAATGTCATTAGTTAAAATTGTCTAAATTTATTTAAAAATAAAAACGTAATGTAAAATATCCGGTGGTTATTTTATAAAACTGTGAAATGCCAAAACATGTTTCGTTTGAATTACAGGTACAACTTTGTAGCTTGTTACCATTCGGTGTTTTTCAGGTTGTATTTGAATCCGATCGTTTTTAATATTGGCCGCGCTGCAGGAACGAATGACAGCTTTTTATCAAACGTCAATCAAAATGAACGATTAAAATTTATCACTTTCCATGTGCGCGGATATGCACGGTAAAGCTTGATTGAGGTCGAAAATTAATTCTCGTACCTCACGGGACGCAAACGTTCAGATTGTAACACAAACATGAAAAACGAACGACTTTAAATAATAAATTTTTTTTTGGCGTTACATTACATATGAGACAAAATGGATAATTTGTTCATAAAAAAATCAGAAATGTATCGACAGTAAATCGTATCAAAAATTATCTGAAAAATAGAATGTGTTCTATCTCCAAACTGTATCTGTAACCCAAAAATTTCTTGTTCCAATTATCATTGTATTAGAAATTGTCATAACTTATAGCAGATGGTAGTTGCTATAATAACAACAACTGTCATTGTAAAATTCTGTTACAAAGTTTATCACACTTAGCTTATAATTATTGTAATTTGTGGTTTAGGAAGAATCAAGGTGTTTTTTTTGCTGGTTTAATAATAGTGTATTTAAATAACTTCGGTAAAATAATGCTGCCTTGAATTAAATGAAAACTAAAGAATTCATATGATTATGCATGTTGTGGATTCGGTTTCTGTTCAGTTTCTCAATTCCTTCTCTCCTGCACCAGCAGCAGAGTAGAAAATCCAAATTGCCATTTACTTATGATAAATGCGGTCAATTATTTACATGGCCCGTGAAAAGTCGCGCATTCAGGCATCCCTAGGTGCGACGCGTTGCGTTATCTGGAATGACTGTAATTATAGTAACCGACCGTCGTTTTTCACGAGCCTTGCAGCGCCCCGGAGTCCTGTCCGGGCGTGGTCGGCTCCGCGGGGTCTGGTGTTCCCGCCATTTCGTTACCATGGTAACCCGGCATACTACTCTCCCGCACGTACGCGAAAGCGTGAAAGCAGAATCGAATCGAAAAATATTGTGTGTGCATTAATGTTGCCTTGCATATTAGATTATGTTTTTCAAGTTTTTGTTATCCTTTTTTATTGTTGCGTCGGCAGATTCTTATCTCTAATACGCACATAAGTATGCATGCGAGGGTGGAACGAACCAGTGTGAAAAAGGTCCTTTTTTTATTTCGCCGCGGAGAGAATTCTCGTGATATAAAAGGCATTATTATTTTATTCTTGATTCGGCGCCATGTGGAGTGCAAGAGTACTGTGTGACCTTTACTCACGCCGGGTGGATCGATAACGGCGTCGGGCGGCGTCCAAGGACGGCCGCGCAGCCCCGCCACAATCCTGGCGTCGCTTCGCCGTTCAAGGCCAGCGCCGGGACGTCACCCGCACCCTTATCTGTGCGTCATCATCAGGGGACATGCGGCAGACTGTCATTATCGTCTTGAAGTTACATTACTACTTTAATAGTTGTTCGGATCTTTATAATTCAGGGGTGCTCTACACACACTGAAAATATTTTAATGGCAACATTTCCAACAAGTTTATGGTTTTCATACTGAGACTTGGACGTCTTCAGCTTTTGGTTAAAGCGAAATCGACTTCTGTGTTCAGATTAAATTCCATTATATTTTTTTTTCTCAAATATTCACAATTTCCACACTTCCTATTTTCCTGCTCTCTGTTTTCATGCGTTTTTCTTATTACATATTTTTCTTTCCTCGTAATTTTGTCAGTTTAATATATTTTGATAGTAGCGACTTCATAATTTGTAATAAATTGATAAGCAATAATTAAATAAGTCAATGACTTCTGTTTAAGAAATTATAGAAAAGAAATGTTGCTTCTGAATTACAAAAAAACCTTCACAATTGGACCAGTCATGAATACGCAAATTACATACATCTCTTGATATACAATGGAGTGAACCTCAAAGTGTTAGACAATGGTGCGCTATCCTAACGACTGCGCCTGTTGCTAGGTTTTTTTTTTTGTAATTTTTCTATATACAGCCTGTTCAATAGCACTATAGTACAGGAAAAGATTTGAAGAAATGATATACATAGAAAATGTAGGGGAGAAGAATCTTGAAGAATTATGGGAATATTTTAAAAGAAAAATTTTAGAAGTAGCAAAACAAACGTGGAATCACGAGGGTAAATAAAAATAAGAAAAAAAAAGGACACCGTGGTGGAGTGAAGAAATCAAGAGAGAAGTTAAAGCTAAGAAACAACTGTGGAAACGATATTTGAAGGAAAAAACTTCAGACAGATAATAGCGTCTATAAAAATCAGAGACTTAAATTAAAAAAAAACTTGTAAGGGAAGCTAAAGAAAATGCATGGGAGAACTTTGGGGGAGAAAATAGAAACAGATCATTACACGAATCAGAAACTTTTTTATAAAGTCTTAAAGAATTTGAGATTAAAAAAGCGACAACAAAACGTGAAAATTGGAAACAATATTTTGAAGAACTACTGTGCACAGAGGAAGAAATTATTACAAATTATAATCAGCAAAATGAACAGGTACCACTAAACATTGAACAAGAAATGAAAATCGAAATAAATGAAGTAGAAGACGCTATTAAAAGATTAAAAAAAAAGGAAAGCAGCAGGGCATGATCACATCACAGAAGAAGTGCTAAAAAATATGGGAGCTAAAGGTGTGCAGTTACTCACTAACATCTGTACTAAAGCATGGGATCGAGGAAAGATACCGGAAGATTGGGGAGTGGGCATAATTGTGCCGATATTTAAAAAAGGGGACAAAACAATCGGCAAAAACTATGGAGGCATTACTCTGCTAAAGGCTCATTTTCACGACGATAGTTTCAGTGATAGTTGCTGACATGAAAGCAACTATCACAGAAACTATCATCGCAAAAATAACTTGACAGTCACTTTCACTCTTTCCGTGTAGATACTTAACACGGCTGTCAGAACTATCACACCCACTTTCGTAACAGTACTTTCATGAGGGTACTATCATAGTGAAAACGGGCCTTAAGTGTAGTATCGAAAGTCTACGAGAGGATACTAGAACGGAGACAGAAAGCGGCAACAGAACAACAGAGTGGATAAAAAGGATAGAAACATTCAGGATCATATATTCACTATAAAAAAACTGATAGAAAATGTTAGGATAACAGGACGAACATTCCTTATGGCTTTTATAGATCCAGAAAAGGCATTTGACCGAATTCCCAGGAAAATTGTGAAGGAAGATCTAGAAAATAGAAACGTGAGTACTAAATTAAGAAAACGAATAATGAGTTTATACAATTGCAGTTACGTAAGAGTAGACAAGCTGCAATCACGAAAATTTTTAGTAAACGAAGGACTCAGGCAAGGAGGAATCTTAAGGATGGTCTACACGCAACGACTTGTCGAATCAGACAAATCGTATCAAGTCGGAGCGTATGGAAAACGCAAAACGTACGTCTAGCTTTACGTTTTGCGGTCCACACGCTCTGTCTTACTTGATACGATTTGTCTGATTCGACAAGTCGTTTGATAAGCCTTTAAGCTCAGTGTTATTCAACTTTGTTATGGACGACACATTAAAAAGATGTATGTTGGACATACAATGAAAATCACGGAACTTGAGTGCTGCGTAATCAATCGCCGAAGCGAGAACCGACAATTATTTCAGTATTATTTCTTTGTTAACGGCGAATGAGAGAAAAGGACGGAGTTATGATTCATAAGTCCGTTGATGCAACACCAGACAATGACGCAACGGTCTTCTCTTGTGAATAATACTATAGGAACCAGTAACACCAGTATGGATCGAAGAATGCGTGTTTGCCGACGATCTGGTAATTTTGGCACGAAACGAAACCGACTTAAAGAAGAACCTAGACGAGTGGAACAACTCATTTACGAAGAGAAATTTGAAAGTTAATGAAGAGAAAACAAAAATTATGGTGGTAGGAACAGTGAACATATACAGGGTGTCCCGTAAATAAGGGACCATAATGCACAATGGTGCATATAGAGTCCGCGAATGTAAATGAAAGTGGTTTGCTTTGGTAATTTTTTTTGGGAAATTCTTCAAAGAAATTACCATCGGAATACGGTCCTGTTTTGCTTATAAACTCTATAAGTCATAGGTAAGCGGATGTGATTCAAAGCGAAGATAATTCGATTGTAAAACGATAATAAAACTGATCTGCTCAACATATTGTTGAGGTCTTTGGACTGCGATTATTACGTCATTAGTTACCGTGATGTATATAGCAAGTGTTCGAAATGCCCTCCGTTGCGCAGGTCAGGGAAGGCAAGTTCGTACTCAGTATTATACTTTAGCATATCTCCCAAACGATGCTGTTTTTGTAATTTTATTAGAAGAAAAAAAGTTATTGTAAATGATCACCTATCCGTTGCTGCCGTACGGCCCCTTATTTATGGGACAGCCTGTATGTAAACGTAGTAATAAATGGTAAAGTACTGGAGCAAATAGAAACATTCAAGTATCTTGGAGTACAGATAAATAATAAGGGACAGCAAGGCTTTTGAGAATGCTTCATTCAATAAAAAACACATTTGTCCTGAAGAAGGAAATATCACGAAAAACAAAAACTAGCGTATTCATAGCTATATTTGTGTCAATTCTGATTGGCACTTATTGCTAGAGCTGTATCAACGTCTGCTCGAATATTGGCACTTTCATTTCAATACATTTTTCTTGAATATCGCAGTTATTTATCGACTGATTTTTGTCTGAAGTTTTATTTGTTGTATTCAGCATAAGAAATGCTATTAAATGAGGTATCACAAGGAGTACTATGCTATTTGAATTTTTAAAGCTAGCGCTTAGATCGTATACAGAATCGGAAATTTGGGTAATGGACAAGTTTGCTTCGATTCGGTTCGCGGAGATCTAATTGCAGGGCGCGTGGTAGTCGGCGTCGAAAACAAGTGGGCGAGATTAGTCCAATTTCGTTCTTTATTTTTCTAGTGCGTTCTCTGTCGCACGCATTATCACAGGGTGTCAAGTTGAACATTTACCGAATCTGTATAACACCTCGCACAACGCGATTTTTTAAAAATATTTTGTAAATACGCCGTGTGCAATCTCAATTCTGTTTTTCTCTAATTAATTTCATTTTTCGTTTTTAATTCACTTTCATTTTAATTTAAATACAATTGTACTGTCATTTCAAAATTCATTTTACGTTGCTGTAAATTTCTTCTTAAACATTTTTTGTAATTGAAAACAAAAAGAAAACAGTTGTTTTGCGAATAGAGCGGCATCAGTTCTCTGATTTCAAATAACAATAACACGGACAGCTCGCTGATATATTTTGTGATAAAATGTTTTCTTCTGGAAATGATACATTGATAGTCCATTCTTTGATAAAATCTGTTTACTTCTGCAAAACAAAGCGACAGTTACAGTGCAGGTGCAATGCAACGTGAAACCGCAAGAATTATATCACACATTGACATATGTAGGTGTATGTATCTATATATATTCACTCAGGGTTAACCACCTTCTGCATTTATATTTATTTATAAATTCTGAGAATTCACAAGAATTATTTATTTGTAAATTTTTTTATGCTTATTTAAAAAAATAGTCTGGTTTTAAATACATCAGACGATATTAGTATGTACGTATACAGGACAATAAGTGTATAAAATTCTGAATACTTGAAGCCCTAATTTCTTACATTTAAAATTAAACCAGTCTGTTTTTATTATTACAAAATGGTACTTTTTTAGATTAAATAAAAATTTATGTTGCAACACGGAATTCTATGGGAATAAAGTGAATTCTATCGGGGTGATATATAGCTGAATTGTGCGAAATAAAGGAACTTAAACTATCTAAAAGTTCAGGGTTGGTCATAGTGGAGTGCTTTTATCGATCCGTTTGGGAACCGTGGCGGGAAGTCGCCAACTTCCGTACAGAAATCTTGTTCCGCGCCGCGTTCACGAAACCTCTGCTCCTGCAGATAAGAGCCCCGCTATCTGAAAGAACATTTTTTACGCGGCCGACGCTTACAACCGAAAAACCATACAATACCCGACCGAAGTTATGAAATACAATTCAACTTGAAAACGAAACGTATATAGAAAAACCATGTTATTTATAATTAACACCGCCGAAGGCGAAGGAATTTTTGCTAGGCACCGCACCGTCCATTCATGTTTTTATCTGGAAAATGTCGCGCGGTTATTATTACATTACATTCAATGAAGAGGCACTCAAAATACTGTACCTAACATTGAATTTAAGCGGCTATATTTAGACGGAGCTGCTATGTTTTACTACAGAAATTCCTGGCGGTGGAAAGGTCAAAGTGCATTCGGTCACTGAATCCGGGCAAAGTTCCGGGCGCTCCGGGATGCACTACATTATTTACAACGCCACAGGCGTAAACGCGGCGTTGTTTAAGATTATTGTTAACGTTATGACAAGTAATTAGCTTAAATTTTCTTAATTACGCTATTTCAAATGCAGTTTGTTTTAACACACGTTGAAAAGCTCGAAACATTTTATATAAAATTTTATCTCTTTAATTGTAAAACAAATTTATCTTCAAGTTTCAGTTTATTCTGGATGAGCTTCTAAATTTGTGTAAAATAAGAATTTCTTTCTTTATTTATTCCATATCGATTTATTCCATTCGATATCCATAACACGGATATAAGAAACTATTTATCTCTACTTTTATATTGCTTGGATTATGTGGATTTCCATTACGTTTTCAACAATCACTTCATTTGATTCTCTGTATGGTCTTCCTTTTACGTATCGTCCCACACCTTCTAAATCGGCCTTCTCTTCGATATATTTATGTTATATTATGTTTATGATGATGTAATGCTTTGTTGTATTTATGATGTACAGTCGTGCGCAACTTGAGAATTCTCTGAGCCTTGTACCACAAGGTTTTAAGGGTGAAGTTTGCGAGCAGAAGGTGCATTTTAGGTGGGCATGACTGTACTCTTTGTATAACTAATTCATATTTCATTGAAAAAATATTAAGGCCCAGTTGTACAATGAATATTAAGGCCCAGTTGTACAATGCCAATTTAAATTTAAGCTGAAGCTTAAACACATAGCAACGATTATGTCAACATTTGTTGTTAAGGGTTGAAGCTTTGGCTTAAAGTTAAGCTGGAATTGTACAACTGGGTCTAAGGCCCGGTTTTTCGATCGCAGTTTAACTTTATTCTTCGGTTTATCTCTATAGCAGCAATGGAAATAAACTGAAGTTTAAACTGTGATTGAAAAACTGGGCCTAAGTGTTATAAGTTATTTCAATAAATCTCTGTGAGATAATTTTTTTTTGCTATGCGGGTCTTGTTCAAATTTCATTCAAAAAGAATGAAATTCAATTATCTTGTTGTTGTTTCGTTAAAATATTTTTTATTTAAGTATTTGAAGATGCTGTTGATTGCCCTTCGTAGTTTCATCAGCTTCCAATCATCCGACAAATCGAGTTTTATTTATTAAGTGCACTTTTTTTAAGTTGTGATTTTTAGGGCGGAAATATCCACCTCTTAATCAACTGGCTAATAGTTATTAGACGAATAAAGGTTGAACACGCCAAAACTTGGGCACGAATAAGAAACTTACCAGCCCAAAAATTACAACACCCATTTCTCTATGTTCACCAGATGCATCTAGTAAACATATGAATCAAATTTGACATTTACTGTTTTTCACTGTTCGTTAGTTGTCATCATGGAAAGAGCACTGGCAAAAAAATTGAATTTTCCTCAATCAACTGTCTGTTCCGTTTTAAAAAAGTACCGAGAACGTTTGTCAGTGGAAAGAAAGCCAGGAAGTGGAGGTAAACAAGGAGTGAAGGTTAAAAAGAAGGAGAAACGAGCCCTAGGACTTTTTGCTTCTAATCCAAAGCTGTCATCGCGTGATGTTGCTAAAAAGATAGGAATGTCCCAATCGTCCCAATCCTATGTATAAAAAGTCAAACGTAGAGCTGGCTTGAAAAGTTACAAGGCCCTGATCGCGACGCTAAACAAAATTTAACTGCGAAACGTCGAGCGAGAAAATTATACGAAAATTTTCTCACACGATATGAATGTGTGGTGATGGATGACAAAACTTACCTTAAAGCAAACTTCAAACAAATACCAAGGCAAGACTTTTACGCATGTAAATATCGTAAAGATGCACCAGAAAGTTGTAAACAGAAAAAAGATCAAAATTTCCCAAAAAATTTTTAGTTTGGCAAGCTATTTATAACTGTAGAAAAAGAAGTACATAGGTCATTTATCACTACTGGGACAGTAAACCAAGAAATTTACCCTTTTTAAGACAGCACAATGTACCACCATTGTTTTGGCCCAACTTAGCTAGCTGTCACTATTCTAAATCTGTGGAAGAGTGGTATCAACACAATAATGTTATTGTAGTTCCCCCCGAACAGTCCTGAACTTAGGCCAATCGAGGAATACTGGTCTATTGTAAAGGGCATATTGAAGAAAAAGGGTGGACAAGCAAAACTGGTGACAGATTTGCAAAAATACTGTTCATGGGCTACGAAACAGATTATGGTATATGCTGTTAAGTTGAATTAAATAAGTATCATTTACGTATATTATTGGAGATGAAAAAATCGGCCCTAAGTGCCCAAGTTTTGGCGTGTCCAACCTTTATAACTTATAACTACCATGGAAGCAATTCATAAAAAATCAATCAACAATTCAGAGAAATCAAATTATTCGTTCATTTAATAGGAGATGGATATCTCGACCCTTAAATAAATTGATTTAAATCAACTTAGAAAACTTCAGTCTTTTATGTACCTACATATTACAAAATTTGATTGGTTTCTTGTCAGATAAAATTTGCGATATCTGCCAGGGATGGAAAATGTAACCGTAACCGTTCCACAGTTCCTGTGCATCTGAGCGGAATAGAACCCCCGTCCAAGGAACTGAATTCACGTTACTTTCCAGTTCCCTGATTATCTGCAGAAGTCTTTTAATGCAAGTTTTGCTAAATTTGGATGCACTTACCTCGGTCCATACTCCCCTTCTACGCATTCAATTTTAGATTTTTCGAGTGGGCCATTTTTGGTAAATAACTTCATCTTTGTTTGATCCATAAGTCATCCAAGTGAACTTTTATTCTCACGATTCATATAAGGAATTTCTTTCTAAATGAGCATTTCTAAAACAATTCTTGTGTTCAGGAGACGCTTTTCAAAAAAGATTTCTTTGCAAATAAGGACATCTAAAACCCACTTGGAATGTATTGCTAGATTTGTAGCTGCAAGCCTTCAGGAAGCGCTTTTGAAAAATTGATATTTGGTTGAGCTTGAGAGTTCATAAGTGAATACTATTAGCATACGTAACAGAATTGAAACTCGGACAGGTAACTCGCCCGTCCCTCTCCATTTCGCGGGTTGCCATCACGTACGGAATGTCGTAGCAGCGGTCACCATGGCAACCAATATCAGCAGCCAAAGATGTGGCCTTGGCCGTTGGAAGGGTGAGCGCATACGATAAGGAATGCTGCTTCGCATACCGGTTCAACGGCGTCTCCAAATTGTACGCCCGTCGTCGTCGTCGACTAGAAGCGCTGGGTATTGAGTGGGTGCAGATGCTGCGTGGGCGACAAGTAATTCATCTGCATGCAGATGTGGTTCCCGTGGGAGACCGACTGGTAGATTTATTGGTGCAATTTTTGGTACGGCCAAACGTGGGCACGCGGTAATATCTCTCCCTTTGAACTGTTAAATCGAATTCTGGGAACATCATTTTTATCCAGCTATGACAGCATCGAATCGATAGTGATAATGAGTAATAAGTTGGGACATCTTAACGAGACTGGATAGATTAGTCATGAGCTCATGAGTCACTCACGAATAACTGTTATGCATTAATGCATTGTATGTACTTACTTGTGTGAAGTGATAAGGCGAACGCGATGGTTGAAATGGAATGGATCACTGCACTAGAAGTCAACGACAGAATTTTTGTTTCATATTGTATACCTTTAGTATTAAATTATACTACTGACTTGGTAAAGAAAGAAAACATAAGTGCGATGTGTAAACCGATTTATGTGATATATCAATTTCTATGATGCTAAGACAAAGAAGAAAGTATATTGTGCATGAGTTCACCCACTCTATTGCAGTCTTTGTCATTAATGCCACCCAATACAATATGTTTACTTCTTTGCCTTGCTCTGCATGTCACACAAATTGGTTTACACATTGTATGTCGTACAATGTCGAAATTCTCTTAGATTATTGATTTTATCTTCATTTTTCGGTAGCACCATTCACATTTTTTTCCATCAATTCCTTTGGTATACTTCATTTATATTTCCTCTTACATATATCCTTAGCTTCTTCAACCACTCTGTATATTATGTTAGGATAATACGAGACGTTTGGTAAAATGTATTGGTTAAACGTTCAAAGTTCATTTTAATAGAATTTGATTTCCTTTCACACTGAATGCCAACTGTGTTTTCGAATCCTTATTTTTATGAAAAAAAGGTTTTATTCTTTTGAGAATTGAAAAGAACGAGTTCTGAAAATGCCAATTGTTGGATAGTTTGTTTTTTTTGTTAAACATTTTCGACTAATAACAATGTCAGAGGACCGAGTTACAATAAACATTCACTCACCCTTTGGTTAGATCTTTCTTTCCCGCTTTCTTTCTCTCTTTCTCGTCCACTGCGGAGCTGAGGGTAAACGTCTTAACATCTGGGCTTCGCTTTTCGATTCGATAAGGATGTCGTGCAAAATTACAAATAACCATTTACGAGCATCTACTCAAGACTATAGGACTTGTTTACTTACCGGGGCCCTCTCCCGGCCCCGCACCATCCAGCGGAGACTCTAGATGCGGTAGTTCCCTTCTGGGATGCGAATTCACGGAGAAGGTGTCCTCGAATGTCCATCTTCGTACTTCGCATGCATGAAGACAAGCCCCAGGTGGATATTAGCATACCTTGCCTTCTGAGCGTACGTTCTCAGAATCATTGGTACTACTGACTGCCACAGTGTTGCTACACTGGCCTCAGCCCAGTCAACACCAAGTCATGACCTTTCTTGGAAAGCACAATGCAATCACCTGGTCAGGCATTACAACTAGTTGTTTTTCCCGGCATCTATTACTCACGCCTCTGTAGCAGGCGGATACAGTCAGGTGCCGTATACAGGTGAGATGATCCCCTCTCTCCGATCTCATCGAATAAAGAGCGATCACCCTTCATTACTTGTCATTGCAACACTCGCGAGCCCGTCTGCGTAATTAGCGCAACTTTACTAAAACGTTCGCCCTCAAGGACCGCGCCTAGACTGAAGTGCTTGTTCCTTCTTTCCTTGCATCTCCCTGCCTGACGCATATACCCGTATCATATTACCAAACTATGGACAAAATAAACAAACGTGCTCGTGTTTTACGGATATATTGAAAATGCATAAACTTTTCTAAATTCTAAACTTGATAAAATAAACAACGACAACACGATAAACGATAAGGGCCGTAAGCCCTAATCTATGAAAGTTCAAGTGAAAGACGATAGAGAAAACACGTCGTGTATGTAGTGTCACGCCCGCAGCGTACTATTATTGTGCTTCAACACATTCACACATATGGAGTGAAAGTTATCAAAAAATTAACTTGGTGTTAAATACTATATGAAATGAATGAACTCTATTGACTTTGTCTGATGGTTCAATGACAGTGACGAATATCATTCGTATTTGATTTGATCTAGAAAAAAATTTGCCTGTATAAACGGTACAATATTAGCAAAAGGAAATATTCGTCTGGTCTACGATTCTGAAACCGTCGCTAATTAAATTCGCATGTCTACGGCGAAACGGCCGGGGCCGGTCTAAAACCTATTTATACAGTTCAAAATTAAATTATGCGTCTGAGACGGAAATTTGTCGTTTTACGTGGCGTTTCGTGTATCGGCCCCGATCTGCGGCAATCAATCAAGATAAAGAAGTGAGCGTGCATTGTAAATTTCATGAACTTTATGAATAGGTCAATAACTTGTGTGAAATCAAGGCCGGCTGTTGCGCATAAATATTCAAACGTCTTACATGTTTTAGAGTGGAATAAAAACACAGGTGTTCTGTTCTCTTATAACAAATTATTTTTAATTACTATAAGGCTGAAACTGTGCACGCGTTCATTGAGGAGGATAGAGGTGGCTGATCCTATCCAGTTCTGCGTTGGGGGGGGAGGGGAGGGAATCTATGGAATGCGTGACGTCAGTCTCATGCACCGAATGACCGACTGCAATCCAAGAACTACGTGGGAACGATAGATTGCAACAGAACCTGCTGTGTCTGCTCTACCGCAGTGTTTGCAAATTGCCCTTAAAATAACGATCTACATTAAAACTACATGGAATGTTTTCTGCTCGCAGTGAATCCAGCCAAATCTTTTTAAGGATTTTGTAGGGATCAGCTGATGTTTACTCTGCAATTGTCGCGCCTGTTTTGCCAGAATTATTTTAGGATTCAGATAACTAGAACGCATTAGTAAACACAGCTGATTGTTTCAACACCGTCGTATTTTTAACTCACCGAAAACGACTTCCTTTCCTGAAATAACTTATCAAAAAGAAAGTCGCGCCAACTGGATGTTCGAATAAATCCGTCTTAGTCACGCTGTTTTCTCTTCCACTCTCTTAGATCCTACTGGCAAATTATTCCACACTCATATGCAAATGGTACTTACTTGAATAGCAAGTACATCCTGCAAAGTAGATGCTATTTTCTCATTGTGTGGAGAGGAAGTGCCATGTATGATGTATTAAGCTGGCTAAACAGTATCTTCCCTTTTCATTCATTTTGCATCACAATATGTTGGGAACTCCGTACGTGCGCTGCTTACTTACTAATAAACAAGAAGATTTGTTAGACAACTTTGGAAATATACAAACTGCAAAAGTTTAATTAATAATGTTAATATATTGAATATCATAACCAGACCATGAGTAATTTATTCTAATTACAAATTGTTTACAAATTAATAGTTGTGCACAAAATCTTTTGTCATTTTATTTTTTGGATGGAACTCATATCTCATAGTAATTGCGCAAAATTTCCCAAAAGAAGATCAATAATAGAAATGTATTTCATCAGTTAGACATGAACTTCCAGAAACTGTACCTACTCCTTTTGAGTTTGTTGTTCCATTGATTTTGATTATAACGTTTCTTTTGAGAGGTTTTTTTTTAACCAGATGCTTTTCTAGCAAGTCTCAATTTTACAAAAGTATTAAGTATTTAAAAACTCGACGATGTAAAGAATTCCTCAAGAATGTTGGAGTGCAGTAAATTAAGTGCATGTGATGTACCTACTTCCAAATTAGTACTCGTGCAAAATACTCGTGCATGTAAGTCTATAAACGTTGGTCATATATTTGAATCGAAGATGCTGGGGAACGAAAATAAAAGTGAGATCAGCATTGCACCTATGAGGCCCGCTTTGAATCAGAAACAGCTGATCATACGTCGCCTCACTCGGATTTCACATGTGAATGACGATCCAAATTCGGTCGAGTACAACAACTTTTGATGTTGGGTAATCGGATGTTTTAGATAAATCGGGTTCGTGAAGTGGATTCCAATAATTCAGATGTCGTAATCTTCTATTTATTTCGAGAAATTCATCTCGAATGCGCCTGTGATTGCGACAGAGTTAAAAAGGAGCGCCGCCGCCGCCGCTCTTATTCCTTCTTATATTTAATTGTGACCATTTGAAACGATGACGCACTCCTCAGTTATTTCGCTCATAAAAATTAATAAGCGATGCATGGATTCTGTGAGTCAC
Organism: Dorcus hopei; assembly: GCA_033060865.1. Lineage (NCBI taxonomy): Eukaryota > Metazoa > Arthropoda > Insecta > Coleoptera > Lucanidae > Dorcus > Dorcus hopei. The sequence goes on from CM065419.1 coordinate 53,661,667, forward strand.
GACAGTTTTGCATTCCCGAAGCAGATACGGTGGAATTTTAATTCGATAACATAGTTATTACCGCTTCTCCTCAACCAGAGCGCTCGTTTCTTCGTACAGTCATCTCGGGCACTGCTTCTATAATTAAACCCAGCATTGAACGATGGCTTTTAAATGTCCGGACGTTCGAGTTATTAAGTGTTATGGAACGCCATCCGATCTCGCAGGCATCAACATCTTTTATTAGGAAGATGCGTTCGGCTTTTAAAATAGAACGGTGACGCCACGGTTTCTATTTAGAATTCATTGATGGGTCTATCAAAAACGTTTTCATCAGCTGATTTCGTTGAACTAACGGATAATCGCGAGCGTGATGTGGACGAAACGTTCTGACATTTTATGAAGTTTACATTGAATTCCGCAAATTTTATTTCATTACATCATTTTATCTCTAATGTCGTCGTTCTTTATTCAATAAAACGCAAAATAACACTTTCAAGTACATACATACAAAATTCATTAAACGAAATTGAGATTCTAATGATGTGATCGTTAACCGTTAATTATGTGGTTTGCACTTCCAAATGCTCAGATATTTAAAAGATTAACACGTGGAAGAAATTAAGATTTTATGTAAATTAAAAAAATACATACCACTATTTTTAAAGACAAAGGAGATGGCTTCAAGACGTCAAATTCCTTCCGTTTTGGACCAGAATAGGTGATTGTCAAGTAAGACGTTTTAAATCCCTTTCTCTAATTTTTTTATTGAGCTTTAACTCAAGTGAAGGATCTAGCATTATCTTATTAAATAATCGTCTTGTCCCAACTTACCAAGTACAAGATATTTTTGTTGCCAAACATGCTGCAGCTTTTCAACTGTAAGGCCCGATTTTACAATCGTTGGATAAACATTATTCTTAGAATAACGTGACGTAGATATGGAGGAACGTTAATGGATATTCGGCGAACAGTTACTCCGTCCTTATTCCACGATTGTAAAACTGGGCCTAAGCGTAAAGGACGACGTCAGTCGATCGTTCATTAGGAACCTATTTTGTTATACAAAAAGCATGACCTTCCTTTGGAAACTCTCTCGTGGATAAAAGCGGATAAAGCAAGTATGTAGTTCTAGTTCCTTTGGAACCTCTCTCGTGGATAAAAATGGATAAAGCAAGTACGTAGTTCTAGTTCTAAAAAAAGAAGAAATAATTCTTAAAAATAAATCATATGGTATGGGGAAGTTCCTCCAATTCAGAAATATCTATTTTGATTTTTTGATATTTTTAAATAAAACAAGGCAATAAGGAAGAGAAGAAAAGGGATAACCAATGATGAAATGGATGGCAAAATAAAGGAAGACTGGAGGAGTTACAACTAAACAATTGGAAGCAAAAAACACAGAAACGAGCGATAGCTAACGGTGATGAAGAAGGCAAAGAATAAATAAAAACGATTTCGGTTCTTTCAGAAATGTCGAAGAGATTATTAAGGGGTACAGCTATCCTCCTCCTTCTATTAAAAGCAGAACTAAGACATCTTATCTCGAAGGCTTTGATCTTCAGCCTTGGATGAAGAAGAACAAAAAAAAGAAAAAGGAAAATGAAAATTCTTGGCCAGGTGGAAAAGGAAAAGTTCGCTCCAACTTTGATACTGTTGGGTCCATGATACTGTTGGGCTATTTCTTTCACATGGAGTTGGTGCCCCACCAACAATAAACATCTCAGCCAAGTGAAGATTCAAGCTTCGTCATCGTATTTTAAGGAAACCCTGATTTGCGGAAGCCTGTCCAGTACTGTCAGATGGGGGATTTTTTAATAATTCCATTGGCGCCCTTGATTTTTTTTTATGTAACGGATTATCCATGATATTCGTGACCAATAAAAATGAAGAATTTGGCCTCACGTCACTGTAAACGCTAGCGAAGTGTAAAATCTTTGTATCTTCGGATCATCCCAAGGTCAGTGCTAAGTATGTGCCTCCTATTATTTCGCCTCACCTGTTTGACCCTGTATAAGCGCAGCAAACTCTATGCGAAATCGTCGATGTTGAAAAACTAACTTGCGAAATATTTCCAGCTGTAGAGACGGGCTGGTCTACAACTATATTGTCGATAGCTTAAACCTGGATGTAAAGAGAGCGCCATCTAGCGTAAAACTCGTGGTACAGCTAGGCCTACTCACGATATTGAAAGTAACTGAAATTCCCACAGGTTTATGCCCGCGTACTTTAAGCCTTCTGAAGAATATTACGCAAATAAAAGGGCACGGAAGGTTACCCTAAACTTGACAATTACGTTAACCAAAATTGAAACTATTATAAAAATCATAACAGAACCAACGACATTTACTCGTCTGCGGCAAGATTTCGGCGGCAAAATACCAACTGCTCGGAGACTACACCCCCAGTCACATGCATCCAGAAGACAGGATCTCGAAACCTGGTGGTGTTAACTCGTCCGGCCCCAAAAACTCGAACAGGGGGTTTATTCTAACCCTCAGAACGTGCTAATGGAAGGAACACAAATATGAGAGACACTCAACAACGATGGGGGAAGCTGATTCGAAAGAGACTTACCCCAGTGACCACTATCAATGGGCCAACACGAGAGACGCGTCATTATCCGCAATAAAACCGTTGGAAACTAAAACTTCCAGGAACCTCTCACAAACGACAATAAATCCCTTAACTTGGGGCGCCATTAATTACAAAGCAACAGCGCAAGAAACGCAAAACATTCGACCGTCGTTTGCGAGTCGTACTCGTGTCAAAATTGGGCCGTAACAGATGATATGTTTCGGTAAACCACCAGCACAGGAAGCTTTATGGTTTTATGGTTTGTGTCCAATTTAAACGACCTGAAGTATTCATGGTAATAGTGGTGGTAGTATTGTTTCGCTTTCGCCTTTTTCTTCCTTGATTCAAAAGCTCGTTCTTGATCTTGTTTTCTTCTCCGTCATTTTTTTTAAATTGTTTTATTCCTTTCATTATCACGCCTAAATAATTCAAACTTTTTAACGTTTATTATTACCGGACTTTATTTATCATGGTTTATTTTTGTATTTACCTTTTCGATTCTAATTGAATTCTTTTCATGTCGTCTTCAATAAAATGCATCTTAAAAAGTTGGTGCAAATGTAACAGCAAGAATTAATCAATTTTTTTGTTGGTAAACCGCAATGCCAGTTAAAATACGAGTATGTAATATTTTTAAAATTATGATTTAATAGATACTACTTAGCCTACGAAACACCACATTATAGTGCATGCCTGAAATGCCTTTCCACGACACTATCATTTACGCGCGTGTGTGGTGCACTTAAAATTCCAAGAATATTTGTTTCCATACATAAATGTAAACTCGTACACATCAATAATTATTTACTTCGCTTTTTATGCAGCAGATAAGAAACAAGGCCAAAGTTCAATGTTTGTTAAGAAACGGCGAGTAATCAAAACGTACAGTGAATGAGACCGGAAGTCTTTAGTTAACAATAAAAAATAAGCGCGAGGGGGGCCGCCGTTACCATCAACCATCAAAAACGCCGTGGCATCTTTGAAACGTATCTTTCTATATAGTAAAGTGCTTGAAGGGAATAACTTAGATACAAGTACAAAGTTGATTTTAATAAAAACGCTAAGTGACCGGCATTGCGGACATTTAAACAAGCCAGCGTTCCCTATCGGCGGAGAATTTAAACGATGACCGGCGCCACGCCCAGCTGATGTCGCAGTGACGTCATGACGCGTCGGGACGCTCAATACTTGCAGCAAGCGTTTTACGTCATGGGGTGAATAGCCGACTTCGGATATTTATCCTTTTTTATTCTGATATCCGGTTCTCATCGAGTTATATATGTGTTTGAGGAGAATTTGCAACGAAATTGAATTCCATTTTGTATACATTTGCAAATTCGTCGGGTTTTATGGCAACACGTTCTATGGTTAATTTCGTGCGTCGGAAGTTAATTTTGGGCCACACCTTTGTAATAAAGCCGAACTATCGCAGGCTTTTAAATTAAATGTTTTCGGCTGCGTGTTAGTTAGCCGGGTCCTTCACCTGCTCAAGCAGCTGCTGCCAAGCTGTCACGCTTCCACCCAGCTGATGTTCAAAATAAACAGGGGTACCCACATGATGACGACGACGACGACGACGACGACGACGTTATGATGTGTCCTAACGAAATCTACCCAAGTTTAAAAAAATGCATGGAAAAAATGTTCGTTAATTAGTAAACAGAACAAATTTAATTATAACTAATTTAGTTGTTTATTTTTAATTATTGCTTCAAGGTTTAAGAAACTTCACAGACCAACTAATTAGTTTTGTGTATGTATGTGTGGAAACTTGTGCCAGAAAATGTAATTATTGTATTAATGGCTTAAAAGTACCTCACAAACAAACTGTTAATTAATTAAAGTTGAACCAGTTTAAGTTACGAAAAAAGACATTTGCTTCAATGTTAGGACTTATTAATTCTCTGTAAATAATATTTTAATTTATTCCGCTTTTGATCTTAGCAGAATTAATCCAACTTTAATAAAAACTAACAATTTATGTATGTAATGGACCTACTGCAAAATCGGATTGTGTTTAAAGCAAGACGGACGATCATGAAATTTAACGGTAGATTATTCTCAGGTTATCGTTTTATGTTAATCATTGTCTTTTTTCGATTACTTCTAATTGACTAATCCGTGTTAACGATTTATAGCTTGCAAGGAAGACGCTTAAATAAGGAATTACACTTAACCAATTAATTACCTTATTCAATTGGATGATTAATTAAGTCATTTAATTTATGGAAAGTATTTAAAATCTCGATTGAAGGAGAATTAATTAACAGATTTTTTTTTTGGCCAGGCTGAATATTCCAATTTTTTCTTCCACGTTTTTATAACTTTGCTTATTTTACTGTTCCGGTCATCCCGAAAAAGTATTTTTTTTTGTCTCACTTGGCACTATTTTAAATGTACAGTGGGCAATCCACTTCTTAGGCCCAGTTTTACAATCGTGGAATAAGGACGGAATAATTATTCGCTGAATATCCTTTAACGTTCGTCCATATCTACGTCACGTTATTCTAGGGATAATGCTTATCCGACGATTGTAAAATCTTCAGAATTTCAATTTATGATGAATTCAAATTAATCATTAAAAGAGTTATTTAATGTTCTCCCCAGATGAGATTACAAACTTGTAAATTTTCTCTTTTATATTGAATTCAAATAGTATTATAATAATGTTTATACTTAGGTAAAAAAAATGCCATTCACAGTGTAAGTGAAGAAAGTAATAAGTGATTATGGAATGTATTGTTGGCAAGCAAATGTTAACGTACTTCTATGTATTTTGTTTAAAAAGCAGATTCTTGTAAGATGGATATTCCGTTATAGTGAACCTACTTCTTTGGTCTCTGGAAATTCATTACATTCATTAATTATGTAAATCCGAAATGCAAGCAAAATGTACAGTGACGTCAGCACTTATTGTTAGATGCATTACACCTCAATTAGTAATCGTTCGACAATAAATTCAAGATCTTGTCAACCTGAGTGTGTGCCTGAGTGAACTGCCTTGGATCGTAATGTTCACATCATAACTTGATTTGTTTCTTTAATTTCATGTTTTCATCAGCATTATATTTAATTTTTTTTTTCAACAAAGCTACCTTTTTCCTTTTTAATAAAAAAAATCTGCGGTTGACAGGATTGTATGCAGCTTGCGAATGGCTCCTAAGATCATAAGTGATTATCCGATCACACACGAACAATGTTCATGAGGCGTCCGTGAAAATTCGACCAAACAAATGCTTGAAAAATACAATTTTAAGAGCTTTACATTACATAAGTATAAAGCTTAGTTGTTATTCTAACAAGTGTTCAATTGAAAAGCTCATCAAGTAGCCTTTAACTTTTTCGTAATATTGTGAGGTAGGTTTTGAATAAGAAAAATTTTATGTTCCACAGCGAAAGCCATCGTTAAACAGAAAAACGAAAACAGCTAATTTGTAATAATAACTTCGCCGAAAGTAAGTCACACAACAAACCAAACACATACAGCTGAAATCAATAAACGCGAAAATGTCAAAAAAACTGGCACTTTTTTTTCGATATTTTCATAGGGTGAAAATTACTTTAGAAATAGGTTAGAATTATTTGACGCTATGTCAGTTTCTAAGTACAAGTTAATAGGTTACATTTTTTTGAAAGGTACAGTAGCGGGCAATAAAATCCGGGCAAGAATTTGACATGTCATTCGTATTTAGACAAATTTGGTAAATCAGGCTTTCATTGAGGTTATATTTCTGTCAAAATTTGCATTAAACGTCATAGTTACTAGTGACATTTTAGGCCCGTTCGTTTGTTGTGCACTTTTCTACACTTTTAGCACCAACCGCTCCTGAGAGAGTGAGATATATATAACATAATGTAAGTAGGAGTGAGTCTTTTCTAACTCCTTTGATTTAAACGTGTAGAAAGTGCAGGACAAACGAACAAACCTTTTGTATTGTATGTATTAAATGTCAAAAATGCAAATGATGTGCCCGGATTTTATTGTCTACTAGTGTATGTATTGTCAAGTAGACAATTAATTGACCAACACAATCAAATTTACAATTTATTTCCCTTTTTTTTTAAATTTCAGCTGTACGTTAAACACCTGTTAACTGATAACTGTCATCTATCAAATGTCATTCGGTTTAGGAAATCATAACTTTGTCGCTCTATCTACTTTAATCAAAAATCAAAGCCGACTTGTTGAATTTTTCAATTGAACACGCGTAAGTAGCTATAAAAACTCATTTTATTTGAAATAAACGTGCAATTTTCTTGAAAAAATGTCCGTAACTGTTAAATTTTAAAGCAGATAACAAATTAAAATAAAATAATTCAATATTATTTAATCAAGGAAACAAAATAATGTAAATATTAAGAGATGTTTTAAGGAATCAAGGAATGGGCCACGCAACAGTTACACCTGTACAGATCAAGCTCCTCATACAAATTGAGGCAGAGAAAGCAACGTTGTTCCAAGCAGGAACTTTTTGTGTGCCTGGTTGGCAGTTCCAAAATATTAAGAAAAGATCTTGCGCAACTTTTAATTAAAAACTACCAGCCAACAAAATAACCATTAATAAACAATAATCACAAATACCACAATTTAAAAAAAAAAGGAAAAAATACTAAAAATCAGAACTTATTAGAATAGTAGCACAGCGCAAGCGCGTCGGGTCAGAATCACCAATTTAGTAAATTTATCTACATATTTTTTACGAAGTTATTAATTACTAAGAAAAAAATTGTTATTGCAAGACGTTGCGGACAGGAAATTTCGGATGTCACTATCATTCCACTGACGTAAAAGTTAAGAAATTCCTATATAGCTGCGTTCGTTTATTCAACTCTGTTCACTCTATTTACTCTTTTCGCACTTTTATCTCATTCTTACTTATATTAAAACTTATTCGTTCTCACTCTTTAGAGTAAATAGAGTGAACGGAGTTGAATAAACGAACGCAGCTTATGTATACGTCAGATGAGTGACAGTGACATCCGAAATTTTCTGTCCGCAACTGTACCACCAGTTTTAACAATATCAAGACACCAGTTACGAAAGTACCAAATTTGGTACCAAAGTACAGCTGAATTCAAAAAAAACGGGAAATGATTTTTTTCCAGTTGTAAATTTGGTTCCATTTGTCAGTTAATTGTCTACTTGACAATACATACATATCTTTAAAAAAAAATAACCTATTTACCTATGAACTGACATACCGTCAAATAATTGTAACCTATTTTTAATAAATCCATTTTCACACTATGAAAATATTGAAAAAAACGTGTCGATTTATTTTGACATTTCCCGATTTTTTTGAATTCAGCTGTACCAGTTTGAACAACATTGAATCTGGTTTACACCGAACAAATAAACAGCTTAAATGTAAGCGTCACTTTTGTCCGATTTCTTCACCGTCTTATCCCAAGGTTAAATTTATCTGTCAGTTAGAATGTGACATGTGGTTTGTGTACAGCCAATTGTACGTCACATTCTAACTGACAGATAAATTAACCTTAGGATAAACACGGTGAAGAAATCGGCCATTAAAATGTGACTTATTAAATTTCGGATAACCTGAAATGTCAGATTATAAACATCACTTAAATTTAAGCTCAACTTAAGTGTTTGGTGCAAATGGCCATTTGTATAAAACACTTAAGCTGAGCTTAAATTTAAGTGGTGTTTATAATGTGATATTTTTTAGATTACACAGCATTGTGTAAGTCATATTCTAAGTGATGCTTAAAGTTAAGTTGAGCTTAAGTGCTTGGTGCAACTGGCCACAAGTAATGATACGAGACGAGAGCGTTGTTTAAGCCGCACCACGGAGCCAAGGACGGGGGATGACCTTAGCAGCCGTTCGCAAGCTGTATACTCTCTTGATAATTTTCAGTGAGGACGCTTTATACTCTAGAATTGACAATTAATTTGGCTTGTTCACGAGGTTTATAAATTTTCCGAATAATTAATTTTATCATTATAATTAATAATTTAAAAAATTGAAGAAACTCTCATATGAATTATGACACGACATGTATATTTTTAAATCGAAATTGAAGGTCGTGTGATGTGTGCAACAGCGAGTTACTTTGAGAATATTTTTGGCGTGCAATTTTAAATTATTTCTCTCAATTGAAAAACAACCTATAATTGTAAATTGAAAGTAGACAATGAGTGGTATGAATAAAAATGAAGAACTTGCTAATACTACAAATATAAGTATCTGTTTTTGAACACAAAAATGCCCAAGGAAGAATATCTATAAAATGACGACTTACTACTGACATTTGCACTTATGTTAGATTTAAAAATTATGTTATACAAAAGAATGGCTGGTAAAATGAAGACGAGTTGGTAAAAAATCTGTATAACAATTTTAAAAAAATTTAGAAGTGAAACAAAGTTAAAGAAAATAAATACTACGGAGAGTAAATGAAAAAGAAATAATTTGAAGAAAGCAGGAGATAGAAATTCGAAATGAATGGCTGGTAAATTTTTTTTTACTAATTTATGGAAATGAGAATTCAGTTCTCAGAAAAGTTTCAGATACGTATTTTTTCCAAAGTCCTTGCTCAAATTTAACATAATCAAACAAAAAATTGGGAAAATTTAACTTGGGTGTAAATCACTTTTCTTTACAATATCGGCTTATGCACTGCCCATTCTTCTTTAGCCCTGTTGAGTGTTTCGTTTGTAGCAAGAAACTCGATCTATCCAATTTTAGAAACAGTGGTTTGATGAATTTTTTCCTCATCAATACCAACTCCAACTCCTAATTAAATTCCAGGATCGTGTTTCCTAAAGCTTTATTGAAATACTTACCTAAAAGAAAATAATTAGTACGAAGGGCAGAATGATTTGAAGAAAGCGAGATAGAGTTCACAATGAATGACTGCTATCGAAGGAAATACTACAGTTTGATGTAAAACCGAAGAATATATACAAGTTGAAATGAATTCTCCAAGCTGTAGTAAACACTTCAATAATTTCCACAAGAATTCTATTTGTTGTAATAACTTCCGGAAAGTAAAATATGTATCTGCTTTGCAATTTAGTACATACTAAAATATTGGAGTAAATACTAAGGAGAAATTTCTAAAACTTGTAGTATTAGCAGGTTCTTCATTTTTATTCATACCATTCAGTGAGAAAACTAATAGTTTGAAAAATTGCCATTGGATCCATGTGCCCCCCAAATCTTCTAATTCTAATTTATTTAGTTACGTGTTATAATTAGAAAATTCATCCTGATGATAATTCTCAATATTCCAAATGTTCACCTCATTTAGTTTACTTTTCTTTATTCTTTCGTTGTGGTTGGTTTAAGTGGTGATCTTTTAATTCTGTGTTTGACTCAAATTCTGAGGGCTCTTCTTTTTTTTATTGTTGCTAGTCACATTTCTCTTGCTCTTATTGCTTTTAAAAATCCAATTATTTTCATCACTTCTTTCTACCATTTGGCCAGATTCAATAAGAACGTTATCGTAAATCTATGAAACGCGCACTCGGTTCTTTATCAGTTAACTGTCTTATCGATAGAAAGCGTCTTTTTCATTCTAATCTCATCATCTTAAAGATTTCAATTTACCATATTTTCTTCGCGGTTCTGATAAAAGTTTGAATTTGCAAAAAATACAAGATCTTGAATGTTTTTACAAATTTACGGTCATAAAAGGATGGATACTCAAAACTGTTTCGAGTTGAGCGTCGTTAAATCATCGTGAACGTCGTCGAAGTTCTTTGTGGGATAAAATAGACAAGGCAGTTAGTTCGAACGTGAAACGTTTCTTCGGTCGTGACCTTGAAACTGCATTCCAGCATCCATTTTTGCGAATTACTCGAAAGTCGCGCTTGTTCTCAGCGTTTGCCGTACATAGCAACAGAGGCAACGTGCATACCAGAGGATTCCTCTATTTAATCAGTGACGTAACAAAGGATACACTGCGCGGCTCCGCTGGGGCCTCACAGTTCGCGCGTTTGTGGCAAAAACACAGACCGCGTATTTATAGGTGAGGTGTAGCTGCAACTTTTTGCGTTTATTAACAACCTTTGGCGACCTTCGCCGGTGCACAACGTCCCGAAGTGCGCATAATCGAAAATAAAACTCCGGCCCAGTGCTGCCAGATGCGATGTGTTCCTCTTCCCTAGAATTTTCACAAAAAATTCCCTAGATTTCCCTAGACTTCTTTCTCTCTCTTTTAAATTTGTTGAAAACTAGAAAAGTACCTACTTAGGTAAATAAAAACATTGGAATTTTGCAATTTTGTACTAACAAAGTCATTGAACCCTGCACAATAATCTAAACTAATAAATCTGAACTAGTGGAAAAAAAAATACTCAAGTCATCAATTAATTAAGTACAAAAATGGAAATTTATAAGAATATCTTATAGCGTTTTTCACTGGGATTAAATTGTACACTGAGTGCACACAGAATATTCTCATCTTGTTTTAACCTCATATATTGAAACGAGATGGAGATACTCTGAGTGCGCACTCAGTGCAGAGTTTAGTCCCAGTGAAAAACTTAAACGTGAAATTAATTATGTACTTACCAGAATTGTTACACAAGCGATATTTCATTGGTTTGCAGCTAGAAGTGTAATTGTCCTAGTCACTATCAGAGGACAGCAAAATCGATCATCAAAATCAGCTGTACAGAAAACTTTCGCGCGCAACAAATGGGAATACACATTTATAAGCGGTAATTTTAAACAAAATGCATCTGATCTGAAATGTTATATTAAAATTTTGTTTTCAAAGAAAAAATACTGGAAAGTTGGATAATAATATTTCAGACGTCAATAGGTACTTGGATTTCCCTAGATTTGAGACAAAATAATAAATTTCTCCCCTTTTCCCTGCTGTGGTACAAATATCCCTAGATCTAGGGAAATTTCCCTAGACCTGGCAGCAGTGCTCCGGCCCGAAACAGCTGACGTGATAGAGAATAGCGACGATGAGGCGCCGCTGACGGCCAAGGTTAACCGTGTGCACGTGACCATGTGAAAAAGCATCCTTAAAATAGAACACCCGGCTATGCGAGAGAGTACGGGGCTTATGTAACTAGTTGTGCTGTGTCCCCCCAGAATAAACGCGAATCGTTTCGAAATCTCAATTTTCCAAAAAACAGAAAAAAATAATTCTATTATAATTCTTACTTTTAATACTGCAGCTTTAAATATGTATAAATATTGATTCGAAACCATTCGTTTTTATTTCTACGCGCCAGAGGCGGAGGGGAACTTCCTCCTGTCCCAAGCTTCTTTCAACTCACGAGCTCTCGTAGTTTGGAATACCGATGTGCATAACTTTGCGGCAGCACTTCGCGGTGTAAACTCTACAACTCGGGCTATTTTTAGAACAAACTTACCTTACCAGTTTTTCCCCACGCCGCGCCGTGTTTTTATTCGTAACGTTACGCTACAAGAACACTCGACGTGTTATGAGAATCGAAATCGTATCTATTTTGGTGCGCAATTTTCTAAAGCCTTGAACTTTATGTGGATGCACTGCTGAAACTCGGCAGTCGCTTACCTGGTCAGCTCGGGGGTCTTTCAATTTCGAATCGTAAATCTTCAAAGAAATGTTCACTGCCGGTGTCAGGTTATGTAAGTGCAGCTGTTCTTGGGAGTGTAACAAAGAAATCTTTTCCTGGAACATCTGCTCCTCCTGTCTTTACCTTAACGTACAACTCGAATACGTTTTACCTGAACGTACTACATACGCTTCTTCTTACTTTTCATTATAAACCTTTAAAATTGATACAGAAATATGTTTTTAATAATTCAAAAATTAAGAAAAATTGTAGAATTGTTTTTTTTTACATCGTTTTAAGATAACGACGAAAAATTAACATCAGCGTCTTCTTTGCTTTTTTTTTATTATTCGACCTCGGTTCGTGTGTTGAGGAAAACTCGCTCATTGGTTCTTAAAACAGTCCGATGTATTTAGAGCTCGGTTCGTGTAGGGCAAAACGATTTCAGCTAGTGCGTAACCCGTAAAAAATTTAAATAATTCTGTGAAAATAACTGTATTTGGTGGGGTGCCGTTTCTGACGGCACACACCCATTAGAAGGCGTACGTCGTTAAGGGCGAAAGTCGCGGTTTTTGAGGGAAGGCTTCAATTTTTGATCGAGCGATCGAAAAGAGAATTTAATTCTGAATAGGATGGTATAGTCGTCCCAGTTTGGTGGGCTTGCTATAAAAAAAGCGACAGAGAGGCGACAAAGACACCGCAGTGTCGATCTCTTTGAAGCATTTTTTTATAGCAAGATCATAAAACTGATACAAATCTTGGACGACTAAATATATGTAATAGGCCCGTTTTTTTCACCTCCAGTTAACATTATCTGACGGTTTATTTCCATAGTAACAATTGTGATCACAAAGGTTACTAAGGGAATTAATCGCCAGATAAAGTTAACTGGAGGTGAAAAAATCGGGCCATAGTTCCAGGCAAAATCGAGAATTGATCGCGAAAAACATCCGGCGGTATAGAAATCGTTCTAGCGGTAGTAGTTGTCTGTAATTTGGTACAGGTATTTGGAATAACAATCGCAAAAGAATGGAGAGAATGAATCGGAGAGAACGCTTATTTTATTTCAGTGAAACAAAACGCAACGGAAAAAACATCGAACAGATTCCTTATGGAATCGACTTTCGTGCTTCGTGGGAAATAAGATAAGCCATATCTCTCTCTTTCTCTGCAAAAAAAAAGGCTGAGGACAATTTGAATGAGCAATATACAAAATAAAACGCGCAAGTTCTTTCTTTTTAATGTTATGCATTTATTCTAGTGAATTCTAATGTATTTTGAAACTGACCTTTCTGAAGAAATTATTGTAATTTCAATGTGAAATTAAATGACTGTGTGTCTCTAATATTTCGTTTCATTTCAACAGAGCATCTAAGCAAATTTTTTTCTGTTTCTTTTACATTTTAACTTGGAAACTGTCTCTCTTATATCGTCGTTATTTTTCTAATCTTAAAAATACAAAAATCAATTTAAAATTTTGCTTTCTGCTTGGAAAATGCCAAATTTCTTAGAATCCCTTCTTGTAAGACAATAAAAATTTCGGTTAATTTATTTGTAGCTTTTCTATGATCGTTTTAATTATGTATTTATGTGTGCAAGCATTAAACTAACTACAGTGTTTTTGTTGTGTTTCAGGCTGCCATTCTTCAACAGACGGCAGAGTACATTTATTCTCTCGAACAAGAAAAGACGCGCTTGCTGTCCCAAAACTGTCAACTGAAACGCTTAGTAAACCAACACGAAGGAGGCGAGTTACCGCCGAAAAAGCGCAAAACAGAAGTGATCATTCCGACAATCTCGGAATCCTCAGATGAAGGTCTGGGATCCATGTCCCCGGAGCCGTTGAACGTGATGACGGTGTCCGTCGTAAACCAAACGGAATCTACGGTCGATCTTCGGCGGCAATTGGAACGGGAACGTAATCTGCGCGTGATATACGAAGAACAGATAAGAGACTTGGAGACTCAGTTGTACCAGCAGCAACAGCAGCAGCCGCAACTGTATCAAGTGGAAGAGCAGGAGGAACTGAGTTTACAACTCGTGGCCGCCGAGAACTTGCCGCCAGTCGGGCACACGCAGACGGTCGTGTGTTCACCTCCGGCTTCGCGGAGTCCTAGTCCTTCGCCCGCACCCGAACAACGACTTTCTTCGGTGCTAGAAGCGGCTATCAAAGCAGAGCCTAAAGTTGAAGTTGAACGTCTGCCGTCTCCGAACACGGCCCCCGAAGAAACCACTCCAGCAAGACTGTACGTATCCAACACGTCGCGGCAAAACCTAGAAACAATCGTAGAGGCCATCCGCCATCTAGAAGGTGACCACATGTTCGGCGACGAACAAGAAGCTCCATTGGCTTTAACAACCACTCGGACATCAGAACATTTACTTAAAGTGGAGATGAATCCTTTCCTCGACTTTCATACAACAGTACAACATCAGCAACAGTCACGACCGGGAGTAATAGTAGTAAAACAGGCGTCGTGATCTCACATCATACAGCATCCTCCCCCGTAGGCGATGTAGATGCCCTCTGTAGCAAATGTAGGCAACGTTGGGGCGTGCGTGCGCGCCGTTAGTGTTAAAGGGCGGTGTTCGAAACCCTGTCACCTCTCGAATCTCCTAAATAAAACTGTGCCAGTGTTTCGCTAACCGCCTACTTAATTCTAAGGTTTTAAAACATGACGATTTTTTATTATTTTGTTACTTAAAACTCAAATGTTTCGTTTTATTTGAAACGCCAAAAACATATTTATCGAGAATCTAGAATGTTTAGCGCAACGTTTTGTTCCTTTTTTGTACATATATTATTTACTTTTAGATTAGATTAGGAATCCGGGCGTATGTTCAGTTTGTAGTTCTCTACTTGTTTGTTGTTTTTCTTTTTTTCAGTATAAGATTATGTTTTAATGTGTACATAACACAAGATTTGGTATACGTATGATGAAGTTTGAGAATATTATTGTTTTCGTTATGCATAGGTACATAGTTTAGATCCAGTTACTGAATACACTATCAAAGCCGAAAGTCTACGAGGAGCATCATCACATTACACGCAGACGTTCATTCAATTCAAGTTTTGTACAAACAATTGAAATTCTTCTTTGTATTATAATTTAATACAATCACATGTAATAACTCTGAGACACCTGCAATCGTGATAATAAAAGAGAATCATCACAAGACAAAACAGTAAGAAAAAAAGTGTTTCAGAATTAATCAAACTTAAAGTAAAGAAAAATATTCATTACTTTATTCACATTTGTATAATCTGAAGTGTTCTTACATGTAAAGTGCAATAATGACTTGCATGGAATATTTATTTAAATAAATTTAATGATGTTTCCTTTTTTATACTTTATTTTAGCTTTGTAATAATCATCCGAATTTGATCCATAAATTTCAATTGTGTAGTTTTTCGACTAAACAAATTGCATTTGCTTATATTTAAAAACCATAATCCATTGCATTTCTCACGATTTCATACATTTAGTCTTTAGTCTTTCATACATTAAGGGCCAATTTCATAATGGAATTTAAAGGAGACTTTAAAATTAAGGTCACATTCAGATGTGCAAACTGAAAATGGCTTTAAATTTAAAGTCTCCTTTAAATTCCATTATGGAGCTGGCCCTTAGTATTTAGAAGTATTAACTACACTTTGTAGAACAAAACAAACAATACAATGTAACTGAATACTGCTTCAGAAAAGGCTGATTTTTTTATTATCGAAACATAATAATAAATATCGGATGCTCCTCGTAGATTGAACGCTTTACAGTTATGATCAGGTATATAGGCCAATACACATTCAAGTAATAAATAAATTAATAACGTGTAGCAACATGATCTTAGCGAACGATTGAAAGTGAATCCTCGATCACTTTGTTGTGTATTTCAATAACTCATGAATGTGTAGTTTATATCTGTATGAATGTGGATACAATTGCGTGCTATGAGTTTGTCCAATACAGTTGAAATACTTATAAGAAATAGTTCCGTTGGGACAGTACTGAAAATTGAGTGAGCTGCGATAAGATGAGTAGAGTTAAGTTGTCTTGCACGTGGCAGTCGATTCAAACGATCGGTTGTCACCTACATGGTGATGTAAGTCTGTCTGTAGTTTAAAATCAGTTCATGTCATATACAATATACGCGGGAATAAGGCACTCAGTCCGCATATAATTGAAAGTTCCTCCATTAAATAAATAATAATATACTTTTAAAGAAAAAAAAAACAGATCTTCGGTTTGCATATCCTGCACAGCTTATCTCTTCTAGCAGCCACATGTGGTTAAGACTGGGTGTATTTTATATAGTTTGGTAGGTAATTAGTGTAACTCTTGTAACAGATTCATTCTACCTATTGGATTGATGTATAAAAGTTCGTCAACTAATGTAAAAAATTTTATTAACATTTTTTCTGATTGGTTCCCGTTTATTACTGTGATTGTATTTATATGAAATTGATAATATTAACTCTATGCTAATTTAGATTATGGTGAGCGTTTAGGGCGCTGGGCTATTTACAAGCTCGATTTTGAATTGTTCTTAACCACTTGATTGCAGTATAATCGTGCTCAGAAAAACATGACAAAGAAATTTAATTCTTCAGTAAAGCTGCACTTGATTTCATGCTTGAAATCAAGACTCAGATATTAACCCTTTTTCTGATTCTTTTTTTAATAAATCAAATGAAAACTATACATTTACAATAACTGTAAATTGTAAAGAATCTGTAGATTAAATATTTGTAGTTGATTTGGAAATTATAAATCGTGTTGAATCTTAAACCATTTCTAATACAACTCCTTAAAGGCCCTTGCATGATTGTAAATATACATTAATTACTAATAAATGGATTTTCTCTTAATAAATTACAACAAATCGTTTTGTTTTTATTATCATCATGTTTTTCTTTGTATACTGCATTCTTTTGTATCAGAACTAGATCTTATACTGTTGCTTTTTTATATAGCACTACATAACTTGTATGTTTTGGTAACAGTCGCTCTTTGAACGTTCATTCTTTGCAGTATTACAGGTGTGCTTTCGACGGAATGTAGTTCAAAGATCCGGTGTTGCGATACTGAGCAGATAATTTGATGTTATTGCAGCACACCGTGTCGAGTTTCGAGTTCACTTCACAGATTGTTCGTGGTGCAATAACAGTGAAGTCTGTGTTGGTTTGGTTTTGAGAATCACTGCACATGTTAACTTATGGTTATGTGCTTCGAACATACTTATGTTGTGTCGCTTGTATCATACAGAATATTTCAATAAAACAATTATACTATACTCGTCTCTTTTTTTAATACAAAATTATGAACCCCTTTGTTGTATATTTCTTTTTGGGTAAAAATCTGTCCATACTTATGGCAAAATATGCATGGAAAAACAATTTTGAATCACTATAGACTAAACTATGTAAGTAAGCTCCTACAATTATGTTAAAATTCTTTGTATTATCTGATCAATGATTTTCTTGCCATCACTACAAATATCATAAAGATATTTCAATAGATTCTTTAATAAATCACAAACTAACACACTAAACATTGAATTAAACAAATCTAGATGCAATAGCTAAAATCTTAGTGTAATCGGCACCTTTAATGTGAGTTTTCTGCTTTAATATAGTTCTTAGTATAGTAGGAATTGGAACATGTATTCTAGTACCTAAGGGCGTGCCATTGTCGTCTATCAACACCAAATTATTGCTGTCAAACTTCGGTACTCTGGTCTTCTGGTTTTGCTTAAGGCCGACCAAAATGCCCCTTTTCTTTTCGCCCTTAATGGCTACCAGTACTCTATCACCTGCAATGTGTTATCGTTCAATAAAATTAAATACTTTTAAGCGGTGTTAGGTGTTACCTATTCTGCCTACTCCTGTCTTATTGTAGACCTGTATGCATCTGGGTGGTTTTCCTTCGGCCATGGCCCTTTTGCCAATGTCACTGTTGTCTACGACTCTTAGCCTGGTCATTTTTTGGATTTCTGAAAGGCTCGCTGTTGAATGAAGAAAGTTATTTCTGCAACTTACTGTCCGAATTGGCAGTAATAATTTTGTATTGAAGATCATTTTTAACACATAAAATGAGGTTATGTCACTCAATGTTATTCTACCCGAGAAACAAACCAAAGCTGTAATGCAACATCCCTGCATGGCGCAGCAGTGTTAGTATATAGAGTCCTACTTTATCAACTTAATTAAAGCTGACCTAAAGAAGGTGGCACTGCAGAAAGCAGGAGTTCTAAAAATGTCTTCCCACAAAAGATTTAATTGAAATGCTTCTATTTAGTATTGTAAAAAAAAATCACTATATTATATATTTCTGAAATCAGGAAAAAATGATATTTCATTTTCGTGAACAATATACAGAGTATTCCAGTTACAAAAAAACAAAAACAGTTTCTTTATTTTCACTTTGCCATTCCAACGCGTTTGTTATTTATAATACAAGACAATTAGGTAAAAGTTATACCACTTGGCTGTGTTCATAAAAGACACTCTAGAGTTACTCTTGGCTAATATTGCAGTCTCTCTCGTATAAATGAATTTATGTATTTTGTTTCTCATCTATGAATCATAAAAACCTAAATCAGGCGTGGTTTCCAAAGCAACAAACACATTTTCTACATCCTACTTAAAAGTGCGGCGTAAAAAGTGCGCCCGTTGTCATGGTAATAATATAAACACAAGACTTCTTGAAACAGATAAGCGAGACGCAAAATAAGCAAATAATCATGATTAAGAGAGATACGATTACACGGCCAAGGTGCACTCGAAGGTATATTTTATGAACGCAGCCCTTTTGTATTTAAGGCTTTTCTTTAGCTCCTAAAAAAAAACCTTAAGATAAAGTGCAAAATATGAAAGAATCCTGTATAGTGGTGGACGTGGAAAACAGGGCTAGCCTTAAACCTTATGTTCAAAAAATAGCTGTGTCAACGAGGAAAGAATTAACAGGAGGGAACCAGCGGTACCGCGAAAATGTAGTTATATTTGGACGGAAGTTATCACTTTGCGCTAGGTCAGTTTCTACAATATGGCGGCTTGTTGATATCCGTTGTTGTAATTGTGTTTGTTTCTGAGTGTAGAACGATTTTTTTAGTAACCGTGATTACTGATTAGTAGTATTGTTACGGTTGAAAAATTCATTTAAGTTATCCATAATAAATGGCAGTCACCCTGTATTTTTAAGGGAAGCCAAACTTCAGTATGCGTATGTGACTTTTGCCACGTTTCTCAATTTTACCCCATAAAATTATACGCTGTTATTTAGTCCTAGTAGTATCTCTCCATTTCACTCTGTCGCCCGGCTAAATCTGAGTTCATTCGTAACGACTCCCGTCTCAGCGCATAGTTGGAGAGAACTCGGCGTCGCGGTCATTCTTGCAATAGCGCTCGTCGCGTGCTGACCTTTTGTTTGTGTTGGTGATTAAAATCTTTGTGTTTCTCTCATTGGATTTTGTGATTGAAACCTGGAACGGAATCTTCTCCGAGATTTGTTAAAGCACGTCGAGTGAATTTCAAGCTCGTTAAAAAGCTTTTCGAAAGCCTGCTTCTGAGATAAGGAACAGGTATGTCTTGTTGGCCATTTTGCGTGAATATTCTGTGAGTAACGCGTATCTCTCTCTTCTATTAGGGGTACTAGAGATAGTTGTACCCATCAGAGAAAACCTTCGTCAAACCTTTTTGGATGGAAGAAAAGGCCAGAATCGGTGAACCCCGGCAACACGGCTCATCCTCCGCCTGTAAAAGTGGACCTGACCCGTTGACTCGACGTCACTTGGTGACGCAACTCTTGCCGAATTACGTCATTGGCAAACTTGACCGCCGTTGGAGGGCGCTCAGTCACTGTTGACAGCTGCCTGACATTACGCAGGATTCTTGGGTTACCAGGTCGGAATAATTTTAATTAATTCCGTTGATTTATTTTGACTCACTCTAACGCGGCGTTGTTATTCAGATTATTTATTTATTTATTTTAAGGCGTAGGGGGACATCTACTTATCGGTTAGTTTCTAGTTTGATTGTTTGCCTGATACTGAAGTTTATTCAATTACTTCTCGTGTTTCGTGTCACTGGACCCCGTCTGGGTCATATTTAACTTTGTAATTTGAAAACCTGTTTATTTTGACCAAATCTTCGAGCGTTTTAAAATAAAAAACAAGTGCGCTTAGCTGGTGATTTTTATTTTATTCATTTTGCTCCACTTTGGGGTTTCATCGAACCCTCCCATCTCCAAGAGCTTAGCCGAGCAGTGCTGGAGAAACGTCAGTCACTAGCACAACTTGCTGGCCTTCAGGTAGGTAGCAGTATAATTTAATTATACATACCTTCATTCATTCATTCATTCACTCATTCGTTCCTTCATTCATTCATTCATTCACGTTCGCTCGTTCGTTCGTTCCTTCATTTATTCATTCATTCAGGGTAAGGGGAAGGAGAAGGGGAAGGGGAAGAGGAAGAGGAAAAGGAAAAGGAAAAGGAAGAAGTAGGAGAAGAGGAAGGTCGATAGGAAGATGGCGAAGAGACGAAGGTGAAAAATGAAGGCCGAAAAGAGGAAGGCGAAAGGACAATAGCGAAAAGAGGAAGGCGAAAAGATGAAGGCGAAAAGACGAAGGTGAAGAGACGAAGGAGAAGGGACGAAGGCGAAGAGACGAAGGCGAAGAGAGGAAGGCGAATGACGAAGGCGAAGAGAGGAAGGCGAATGACGAAGGCGAAAGACGAAGGCCGAAAAGATGCTACCCTACCTAGTTGCAAATGTAGAAATGGGTAAGTTAAGATCACTTCCCGACCGGCTAGACTCGAGGAGATTGGAGATGGGAATTTACCAGTACAGCACACTTGTCTTTATTTGTGGAAATAAGGAAGCACGAGTAACAACAAAACCCAGAAGGGGTTAAAGATTTCAATAAAGAAAATGTAACACCACGAATTTGTCAAATGAATACATGTATCCAGAAAATTCGGATCCGACTTTCGTTCACAAAGTCGAAAATAAATTTCAAAAACTAATTAATTAAACTCGTACAACGAAAGGTCGCTTCATTTAAGAGCACCGTAAACGTAGCACTTGAAATATTACAAATCCAAAATAAAATCCAACCTGTGGTTTACATGGTCGGCTCCAGTACACGTCAGCTGTCAAGTCGACGACGATGTTCAACGAGCGTCGAATTCGGCAGTGGGGTTGTGCTAACAAGAATAAGGATGGAATTTTGGGGAAGGTTCCAAGGATAGACGTTGAAGGATGAGATTAGGAATAAACTAAACATAATACCGTGGATTGGAAACGTGCAGAGGATGAAACAGGAGGAGTTAAGAAAGAAAACCAGAGATATTGGAAAGGAAAAAAGAGGTAGGCACAGGAAAACATGGAAACAGGAAGTGAGCATAGCATCGGAGAAAAAAAGGGAAATGGATAGGATTGTGCAAAATAGAAAATAATGGACCAACTCCACCTAAACCTTGAAAAACAGAAAGGAATGAGGCAGATAATCTAAGTTAGGTTTGGATCTACAAGTTCTGGTGGAGACCTATCTTGTCCACGTTCATCAATATAAAGTTTGACATTAAAACGCAGGGAAAAATAATTTGGACGCAGCGATTAGTCCTTTCCTGTCAGTTTTACTCAGGGAAAACGCAAACTAGAACGGACAGTCACTTCAATCAGGGCCTGGACAGTTAAATGATCAGTAAAAGTGCAAGTTGTAGTGGCGTCATCTGACGGCAACCCCATAGAAATTACAGTTACTTTCTTTCAACGAGTGATCGTCAGATGGTAGCATTAAAATTTACTCACTCACTTTATTTCAATGCTTCTTCAAATAAGTGGAGAAACGACGAGTTTTGTTCGCATTAATTTTCTTTTAAACTTGCGTTTGACGTTTGCTCTTTCTTAAACAAAGACACAAAAAGATGAAATAAAATGAAAACTCGAAAAATGTAGAAAACGAAAGACAGTCGACAACTTTGGAGAAATCGAAACCAAAAGAAACGAAAAATACAACCCGATGAAAATTACGACGAATTTAGTTGGAATAATAATTATTATTATTTTGCAGATAGACTATTGAAAGTCGATCAAAAACAAAAGACGATCGATTTTATAATGACAAATACCTATTTAATTTTAATTACAAAGCGTAGAAGGCAATACAAACAAAAACAAAACAAACCTAAAAGAACAGAACACATGCGTTACACTTTGAACCATGCCTAAGTACACGCCATATTTACTTAATCTCAAACTGCCAGGACTAGGCTTGGACAAGCATTAAACAATGCTTCTTAAAAATGCAGGGGTGACATTTTTAAAATCCAGAAATCAAAGTGTCAGATGTTTTCAGCCAAATGAATTGCAAAGCACAAAACTACAATGGCACCATACATGCACACCCTACAACGAGCCAGGAATGACTGGCTAGCGTGCAAGCGTAAGACATCAAGTGGGGAGTTGATAGAAGGACATAATTAACTCACTTCAGAGGGAGACGGCAACAATTCCGTATTGCGTAGTGCAGGCTCTCGTTTAACGGCGCACAGTTGAAAGGCGCATGGCCGAATAATGGAATGTTCAAGTTATCTCGCCATACAGGGTGACTGACAATACTAAAATGATCTTAACGGGATTTTCACCCGTAACAAATTGACGATCGATTTCACAATTTCGTCTTTTTTTTCATGAGAAAAACACGTAAACAAAAGGCAATCGTTTCAAGATGAATTTCAACTACTTATTACTACCATAGACAAAAGCAAGACGACTTTCTGTATAGGAAAACGATAAACCAAAAACAAAAGACGATCGATCTCACAGCACAATTCCATAATTATTCTTCTTCGTAAGGAACAAAGAAAAAACAAAGGAATCGCGATTAATTTAGTTCGCATAATTATTATTCTTTTCTTTTTGCAGAGGAACTAGCGAAAAAGGAAAACATGAAAAGAAAAGATGATCGATTGTGTAACTGACAAACTCTTCCTTCGACAGTTCATCCGAAAGGACAATAATCTTCCCTCTCTTTAATAATTTCCTTGCGGGCTAGTCGTTCAACTCTGTCGACTTATAGGCATTTAGATCACAGAAGCGCTTTAAGTTGCCTAACTTTAAGGCGTTATTCGGTCTATTTTTGACCAGCACTTATCTGCACACGTGGGCATCACGGCATGAAGAAGAGCACGTACGCACAGAGGACCTTTCGTGTTCCCACGCAATACAGGGTGACCCGCAATACTGAAAATGAGTTAAATAAATTTTTCACCTGTAACAAAGAGGAAGGCGAAAAGACGAAGGCGAAAGACGAAAGCGAAAAGACGAAGGCGAAGAGACGAAGGCCAAAAAGACGAAGGCAAAAAGACGAAGGCGAAAAGACGAAGAGGCGAAAAGACGAAGGCTGAAAAGAGAGGGACAAAAAGGCGAATACGAAAAGGCGAAGACGAAGAGGCGATGGCGAAAAGACGACAAGATGAAGGCGAAAAAATAAACTTAGCACATGTACCTACTTTTAAATGTCACAGCTAGTTTTTAGCATTGTTGTTAATTAGATATTGTTTGTTATAAGACTAGAATGAATGTTAAATGAATCTTTTAAATCTCTGATTAAATAATCAATGACTGTTTGCCCAATCTATAACTTAGGCCCAGTTGTACATTTCTAGCTTTAAGCCAAAGCTTAAACCCTTAACAATTGTTGAAGTAATCATTGTCACGGGCTTAAATTTAAACTGGCATTGTACAACTGGGCCTTATAAATATTTTGAACTTTTACTTCATCAACAAACATCTAATTTTTACAGCGAAAAAGTATACTGTATACAAAACAATGCAAAAAAATTGCCACTTCTAAAACAGCACCCCCTAAGATCGAGGTACTAATTATCAGGGGACGGCGAGATAATTCCCCGCAATGATTGGGACAAAAAGTAATAATGGCTTGCGAAAATGGCTTCTCGTTAATGCACGTCAGGCGGAATCACCGAATGCAATGAATGGAAAATATGAGTCTTCGGCGCGGAGCATTCGACGTGAAATGACTCATTATCAAATCTAGGGTGGCAATATTGTAACTTCCCGTGACAGACGCCATTTTTTGGCACGCCTGACTGCCCCGGAAAATTGTAACGCTCTGTGATTTAACAAAATTTCACAGCGTGACGTATTTATTCGCTGTAAAAATTTTTCATCCACGCGATGAGAATAAAAGGAATATTGAACTTCTGGTTTCGTTTAGAGTACTTACTGAATTTTACGTAAATGGAGTTGCATTACAATAAATGTAACTTAATACAGAGATGTATGTGTAAGTAAAAGAAGTTCTCACGACCTTTTGGACAGTTTAACAAGTGAAAATCTATTCAGACATTTAGAAATATGAATACTTCGTATAGAATTGTTGATATTACAGAGACGAAAATAACCTCTCAATGGGTTTTTATACTAACAATAACAATCCTACAATAAATTTAAAAATCAAGTTTACAATCGACAAAAAAGCTTTAAATTTCAGAGGTCTACAAAATAAAATTATTTTCATCTATACAGAATGAATCAAAACAATGGTGTCGGATGCAACTATTAATTAATACTAAAAATGCATGTCTTAACAATTTCACACCTAAAAGTTTAACACTTTGAGAATTAAAATTTAAAATGAAATAACTCGAGTCTTCTCCGCAGAACTTATGTGGAGAACACTCGTGTTATTTTATTTTAAATTTTATTTAACCTACTTCACTATGAGCTACATATGTGGGTTGTCCATACTTTGAAAATTAATCGAGAACATATAAAAAATAGAAAAGAGTTACGTTACAAAACTAGATGGAGAGAAAGTGAAATAAATTGAAAGTTTAAATAAAGATGGATTATGAACAAGAAAAACAAAAATATTCAACACGATGACGACAAAATTTCTACCCAAAAAAATTGATTGCAAAAGAAACCAAACGTAAATAATGAAGACTATATGAAAATGTATTTCCTACTAAATTAGGGACAAATTAAAAAATTTAAAAGTCGAGGAAAATTAAGAAAGTTTGATCTCAAAAGGAATCAAAACGTAAATAACAAATACTATAGGCAAAATAATAAAACATATTTAGTAATAAAATTAGAGGAAAAATTTAAAAAATGAAAGAATTTAAAAAATATTATGCAAGCAAAACCAATGACAAGATTGACTTAGGACTGAAATAAATAGAAAAAAATTGAAGGGGCAGATTAGTAGTTGGGACGTTTGCTAAAGATCGATAAACCAAAATAGGAGAAATTGTTACCTACCTGCGTAGATAGGCAGAAGTTTTACATTGGAGCGAAACTTTACTCCAATGTTGCCAGCCAGCTACAGTGGAACGGGAGGGTTCAAATCCAAACCGCGAAGGCCAAAACCCATAAGAAAATAGGCGCCACTTAATTTTTTTAGAAAGGGGGACAAGGTGAAAATTAAGAAAACCCGTTACATCCAGAACACATCAATTTACTTAGTCACAAACAACAATCATAAAAGAATATACACAAATAAATAATATATAGGGGGAACACAAACGTTTACAACATATTCAACTTGGTCGGATCCGAACTTCGCATTAAACTATATTAAAATAATTCAAATCGTAACTAATGCAACAGAATACAAAAGAATGCAATCTCCGGTTATTTGCACGCGTCAACGCTCGCCTGCTTATATCATATTTAAATTACACCGGCAGTTACGCAATAAGTTGCAAGTTTAATTGCGGCAAAATCAAAGTAATGGATCAAAAACTAAATCCGCGAAATATCGCTCAAAACTAAGAAAAGAAATTGTAACGCTCCGACCTTTATTCCTTTGATGTCCGATTCGTTTGTCGGTGTCTTTGCGGCAATGTCGCAGCGACGCTTTGTAGTGTGCCGGCTTCCGCGTAGAGGGGCGAGAGAGGGAACTTCCAACGCTGTAATTCGCGATGCACCCAACGAGAAATAACTCTTGATATAGGTCCCAGATTAAAGTCTAGGATTAATGATAGCTTTTGCTAGAAGCTCACGATAAAAGCCTATAAGTAATGAAATAAAACGAACACATAAGTCAAACCGAGAGTTGCTGCGTATAGAACTTACCTCGGTCTGTTACCGAAGCTGGGACAAACCACGGGACACGCGGTTTTTCCTGTCTCACAACTGGGTCTAATCAGAGTCGGCAATTAGCCATAGAAATGCACAAACATCCCTTCGATGTAATGGCACGCACAAATAAAATATTTACGAAAAGAGAGTGTGACCCAAGAGACGGCAAGTTTCGTTCTGACAATGGCGCAACATTTCTCGTTTGACAAACAAGGAACGATTATAAACAAGCGAGACACCTTCTAATCTTACCTCCGGGGAACTTTCTTAGTAACAGTGGGAACCAATCGGCTGAAAGGGCAAAGATCACGCATAATACGCGTCCAGAAGTAGAATTTCGTTATAATTCGTTCAATTCCTCACATACACGCGATTTTGAACTCAAATAAGGATGGATTACCTATATAAAATGAATTTGTTTAAATAAATGAAGGTCCTGTTAATAGAAATATGCTAAAACGAAAGTTTAAGAAAAATTACGCCGGTGAAATACGGGTATTCCTACACTGACTGCAATGTGTACAACGACGCGGTCCAAGGAATAATCCGACACGTCGAATTTCGCATATACAGGGCGTGTTCGGAACAGAAATGAAGGCTGGACGGTGGCAATGCATATACAGGGGGTATTCAGAACAGGAATGAAAAATGCACTGTAACAGATTTTCGAAAAGGCTGTCAAAGCTTTTTAAACTTTGCGACATATCCTTCAATAAGAAAAATGAAGTTATGATATACGTCAATTTATTAACTTTCAAGCAAGGCTGGTTCATAACCAACAATTCACGGCCAACTACAAAAAATGTTTAAGGCACGTTATATGTATTTAGAGGAAGTGGGTGTGTACCTCTACGTGCTGCTTGGGGAGGCATTGTATTCAGTTTGTGTATCACAGTCTTTATGCCACACCTCATCGAAGGCTTGAGTAACATCCAAAAAGTCAAACTTGTTTTCCCTCAAGTGTACAGTTGTGTTCAAAAAGGTGTTGTACAGCTACGTTTTAAATATCTTTGCTTTTGAGCGGTAGTTGGTTTTTCTACTTTTGTGTTCAATGATATTGTTATTGCCAGAAACCGTATATGTAACAAAACAACTTGTACAACAATTTTTTGACTTAATGAATGCAGATACAAGTTTACACAGTACAAATTCTGTACAACACTTTTTTGAACACGACTGTACGTTCAATTATAATTGTAATTCGATGCACTTGATCAATAGTTGAATCCTTGAAGCCGAATTGAAAATCCGTAATTGGGTTGTTATTTTCTATTAGTGGCCTTAATCTCTTGGCTTCTCTGGTTTTGGCAACAAGCACTTCTGCAACTTTCCGGTAAACAAGAACGTGCTCAAGTCCGAAAGCTGTACTGTATGTGAGCAAAACTATATCTTTCCTGGGTAGCTGTCCCTAAATTTCGGCAGTTATGAAATCAAATCCTGATGACCTCAGATTCAAATGTGTTTTAAACTTGTCAACCATTTTTTTGGGGGCTGACTTTTCCTGATTTTTTGTTGTCAATCCTAGTCGAGATATTTCCTACCCGCTCTTGATTGGATGTAAAAATGTCAGGTACTTGGAGTACAAGAAACACAGATAAAAAATAAGAAGATATGTGTCTCTGTACTTGGAAAACTCAGTGTACTTGGAAAAAGATGTTTTTAATTAAAAATTTCAACATTTTGTTCGGAAAATAAAAGAAAAAAAAATACAGGTTGCTTTGTTATGTTTACAAGAGATAAAATTTCGATACAAGATGATATTTCGGTTTTATTGCCGATTCAAAGAAATAAACAATTTGCTCCCGTTTAAGGGAGAAAGGTGAGCGTATGCGTCGGGCAGGTATTGTGCCGATGTCGGTCCCAATCAGGCTCTCAGGAGACGTGCATTCACCGAGGTGTGGACAGCAATAGAACTCTTGTCAAACAACCCGTCACTCGCATTCTCAAGTACCCCGGCAAGACGGGGGCTTCTGTTGGGCACCCGCCGAGTGCCCGCAGCTTCTTACACACTACGTTCAATATGTAGGTATCTGCTTAATAGAGGTCGAAACAGAATGTACTTACCTATTACGTAAACACTCTTGAGAACAACAAGGAAACTTTCTTTATTACATTCTTTGCAAACGGTTTTTCAATCTAAAAAAATTTAAAAAGTTTAATTCCTTACATGAACTTAGAGCATTAATAAGTGAAACTTATTCGATTACACCCTGTGTAAAGAATTCTAAACAGAGAAATGTGCTCGTGTTATATTTATATCAGATGACGTTTGCACATAAAATATCATCTGTATTATTAATAAAAGGCAGACATTGAAATTGATTAAAATATGCATTATTCTGCAGATGCAAATGCACGTACTAACCAAAGGAATTTAGAACAGCGTCGCTCTTAATAGGGTTTACAATTAGAGATAATTAGAACTGCAGTGCCTGTCCCCACCTTCGCCATGGCATGAGTACCGGCGACCAGATTAACTAACGATGTTTAATTGGATTAGTCATTCATCGATATTTAAAAACGGGTAGACTGACATTTCATTTTAAAAACAAAGACATTTTACATTAAAAAATACGGAACTTCTTCGATAGTAATAAAACGTATTTCCAAATTAAATAAATGAGCTTGCAATTCATTTTCTTGCATGAAATGCTCTAGACTATTCGTTTTTTAATTTTACATAAATAATCTTCTGCATAATTATACTTCTATGGATCAAAAATATGCAGTAAGAGTTCTCCTCAGGTTGAAGACGAATAATGAAAATTAATGCAAAGCCGCATTTAAATTTTAGTTCTTAAACGCTTTACCTTAATGAAAAAGCTCGTTGGAAATTTACCAAATTCACTTTAAAATTAAAAACACATTTGCTTTCCTATTCTTAAAGTAACTTTAAATTAATTATTATAAGAACGCGCCTAATTCTGTTATAGGTTCCGACTATCACAGAACCGATATTTACTATTAAAATAGTTCTGTCATTTTACTGTAAAAGATGGGATGTTCAACATCAACGAAGAACGACTCTCAGGAGTTGCCGAAGTGTCCTACCAAGGAGCTTTCCAAGCTCTGCCGGTATCCGACGGAAAGCTTTTTTATATTTCTGTGTCGATACACGTTTCGCGTGAAAACTTATTTAATTAAATGAACTGAATAATATTAATAACAAAGTACACACATTTTGGGATAAATTGTTAACCTTCTAATCGGTGTTACCCGAAAAGTTGTAATGCTTAGGTGAAATAATTTTACTCCAACAAGAATAAGTTCAACTCCTGTTTAACACCGTACAGTAGACATATTATCCATAATTCGTCAATTCAATAAGTAAGAGATAAGTTACATTCTATAATGAAATAGTCTATCTGCATTGGTGAAAGTTATCACCACATTTAATCCAAAGAATACAAAAAGTTATCCTAAAGGTGTTAGTTCACACTTATTTACTTTTCGTCTTATAGTAAAGTTTGATGTATAAGGGACTGACGTTCTCATTTATGACAAGCTTACCAACTGCAGTGAATGCTTGCTTTAGAATAGAACCGTCATTTTATTTGTGCATTAAATATAGTAGCAACAAAAAGTGGTTAAAAAATAGTGATATAATAACAAATGGCACCATAGCTGATAAAAGTCTTATTTAGCGGGTAATATTGGCCAGGCCTTATGTTAGATGTTCGTAAGGTCTTGCCAATATTCTCCTTTTACTTAATCCAGATAAACAACCCTTAAACGGTGAGCCTTCAATTTTTTACGCTAAACCTTTTTTTTCGCAAGTTAATGTCTTACCATCAGAATCTTAGTATATATATATATATATCTATAGGCGTTATATAAATAATTGGTTCTTGCATCTATAAGGCACATTACTTTTAGTCCATATTTATTTGGCTTATTTGATAAATACATTTTAAACTTGTATCGACCTCGAAAAGCTATCGGCATTTCGTTAACACATACTGTTTCTCCCAAATAATAAAGTCTTTGGCAATTCTCGATAAATATTTGAAAAATGAATGATATAGCTGCTGCTGCATCTCCCTTTTTTCTTTCTTCTCGTGTAGCTGGATCGTCGAATCTGAGACGTGCCGTTATGGTAAAAAATCTCTGCGCTGGCATTGTACATCTAAAAATATCGCGAACTGTTCCATCACTCGAAAACAGAGAAACTAAACGTTCGTGACCAGACTTGAAAATTTGAGTAAATAACGACAATCCTAAAAACGCGTTCAGTTCTTCAACATCCAGACCTCGAAGGTGGGTTCGGTTAGGTTCGGAGAGCTTTGTTGTGTATTGTGCCAGTTTCTCGTTAGCCCAATGTAATATGTCATTAATAATTTGGTCAGAGAATAGAAGATTCCAAATGTCTGCAGGTTCCGCTTTCTTTCCTAAATCTTTAGATGGACCTTTTAGCCCTGGTAGGTGTAGTATGGTATTGTGCGCGGGAGTTCGTACATTTCTGGCCTATTTGCGTCTATTTCTTCCGTAGAAATAATTTGTTTGATTACTTGTTGCATCCTCGTTACCGTCATGGTGTACTCCATCGTTAATATCATTATCTGATGCTGATTGATCAGAATTTGATAGATACTCACTTTCGATTGCAAAATCCTCATCCAACTTCAATCAGTTTTGACTTCATTGTACATCTTCTTCAAAATCACGATCGGTAGCCCTTACTGTTTTACTACTTCCTGGATTATTTGACGTTGTTAACCTGCGTAATTGGTGAGCCTGAGTCTCAGATACCCTTTGCAGCTGGTAGTGCATCGCTTGATCACCAAATAAGTATTGAACACACTTAAGCGTGTTAATGGATGAAAAATTAGAAGGTACTAACACTGCCATATAGTTGCAATAATGTTTACCAATAAAAATAAAATTAAATGAACTTGATCGGGTGTGTAGAACCCACGCTTATCATTTAAGGGTTAATATTCTAGTGCAATAGGGAGTTCAATTATTTCCACAAAAAAGAACTAGGGATAAAAGACAGTTTTTTTAAAATTTTATTCTTAATTTGTTATTACAAATATTCCAACAATAAAACAATAACCAAATGCCTGCATATCTAACATTTATTTCGTAAAGTTTTACACTTTGAGGTATAGGGATAAGGAAAGCTCTCCCCTCTCTCTTTGGAGAAGTTAAAATACCAGTTAAGATACAAGTGACTGTCCCAACAGTAGATATTCTTTCATTTTCTGGATATAAATGCCTGACACTTTCTGGGTAATACAAACTTCTTTAGGGAAACACACTACTGTATCAGAAGTTAAGTCTGCCACTTTTCCTGGACAATATTAACTCCTTGGAAGATAGAAATAACTACAGCAACGATTAAAATGTCACTTTTGAAGACAACGATAACACCTTTTTAAAGTTAAACGTCCTAACGTTTATTTTAACACCAGAAACGGATGGACGCGGGGGAACACCGAGAAGGAGTTGATTTTTATGTCTGTTCAAGCATTAGCGAATTTATGAAAAGAAAAGTAGAGCGTTTGGTGTTAAAGTTGTGAAACATAGAAGGCAGTTTATTCTTCTTAACGATTCCTATATTTAAAATGAAACAGTTCAAATTTTTTTTTACAGATAGTGGACAATAGAAGACAGACTTAGATTTTGAAGCCCCCCCCCCCCCAAATATGCACTTCACATTCGCTTTATTAAGAAAAATTGAATGATCTTGTGAGAGATCTCGACCTTTCAAAGAGTAACAGAGCAGAGCTCGTTTACAAAGAGGTACGAAAATAGCAGGACAGGCAATTTAGTACCTAATCGTCAAAAAGAATTGTATTTGTATTGTATTTATTGTAATGACGTGGAAGATGTAATGAAATGATTCACAGATTCATCCAAGTTTACCTTTCAGTTCCAATAAGACGTGCAGTTCACATCACATGAAAGACACATCGACAACATGAAATTATTATTGAGTTCCATAAACTACAATGAGAATAAATGGAAAAACAGTGGAGGCCTTAAAGTGATTGGAATGATAGTTGTTGTGCAATATTATTTTTATGTGAGTGGGATAATAGAACAACAAGAAAAAGTCCAAGAAGCAGTCCAAAGTCAAGAATAAAAAAATGTCTACCACTCATTTTTACTGGACACTGAAAAAATTAACTCGCTTTGAGGAGACACGATAACGACTGAAGACCGAAGAAATCAAACATGCAATAAAGAGGTTAAAAGGAAGAACTCGGTTTGTCATGATAATATTGCAGAAGAAACGTTAAAAAAACATGGGGGAAAAGGAATAGAATTCCTATCTAAAATATGTAATAGTGCTTGATGTGAAGGGAAAGTGCCCCATGACTGGGAAATACTACCTATGAGACGAACGAGATTGTAAAAACTAACTAGACATAACATTGTTAAGTATACCTTCTAAAATTTTATGTTTGTATTGAACTAAACCAGAATATTTATTTGGAATAGTTAGTACTTAGTGATACTAATTAGATTACATATTTAAAAAGAATGGTGTTATCGATTTTTGGTTTCGTTAAGTGCGTTGCAACAGGAAACAAATTTGAAAATGATAAAAGAAAAATTCAACTCATTAAATAAAATTAACGGAGCACAACTAAATTGAAAAAAAGATTAGCGTTGTTTAGCCGGATTGTGCGTCGAAAATAAAATTTAACTCGATGAAAACCACGTTAATTCAATTTGGGAACATCTGTCCCGAAGCTATAATGAAGAAATGCCTTATCTCGTTCCGTCCGACACTTACACTACAATTTAAGGAGCGGACAAAACGTGGAACGCCGACGTTGTATACAGTAATCTTATATATTTAAGATTGTGTCTGCGTAGAAGTGACATTTCAAAAAGCTGTACACGCATTTACCTGTCAACATAACATCTGCTAACAGAATACACATTACCTGAAACAACTGGGGCTAATTTAGTGGGAAAAGGAGCGCACAAAGCCGGCCCTCGTCATCTTTGACACTTACTGTGTTCGGGAATTTTATAATATCACACATACACACACACACACACACACACGCACGCACGCACAATGTTTATTATCTGTCGGATTTTTGTTGTTATACGTAAACATTGCACGTATAAGTGACATCTGAGAGTGGTCTATTGAAGTCCTGAATTTCTATTTGGGTTTAGTAGTAATACTAACAATCGAATTAATCACATTATGCAGTTTCTTCCTTTTACAGAAAAGCAAAAAAAAAATTATTCCACATTCTTTTGTGCTAAAAAATTTACCTTGAACTGTTTTATTTAATTCTTAACAAGTAGGTAATAGGTATAAAACACTAATAACGTCATCGTTCTTCCATTTTAAGTTCAACAGTGTAACTTCTCGCAGAATACAATTGATTCTTTAGCCAACAACTTTCAAACAGATGTAATATACATTGATTTTGCGAAAGCATTCGATGCTGTGGGTCATGATGTATTATTAACAAAATTAATGATTGTGGCTTCTACAAGAATGCACTCGACTTTCTCCTGTCTTACATTATTGATAGAAAACGATATGTGGTCTTTAGAGGAGCAGTTTCTGAATCTGGTGTACCCCGAAGGCTCTAATCTTGGACCATCATTATGGGCACATTTATTTTAAACGAGGTATGTATGCCTGGGTGTTTCGAGTTTAATTTTTCGCACACTATATCACTTAAGTACAATAGGTTGCGACTTCGTCTGAGGTGGTGGATGGCGACAATCATGAAATGTGCAGGTAGTCCCTACGTGGAATGGCTTGAAGTTGAGTAGAGTCTTTAAAAGAAGACTTTATTGTCTTTGAAGGAAGAATTTTGTTTAGTATCAATTACAAATTTCTTTTGATTTTATGACTAGTTGCAGCAGGCCGCAGTATTTATAGTAGAATTTGCATCAAGAGCGTTCGTTTCCTTTGACTTCCGACTCTGACCATTTGTGTTGTGCGTATTCCCGTGAGGAGAAGTCAGATGAACTCCTTATTTTGGAAGTAGGAGCAGTAATTTGCAAGTTTCCAGATTTTAGCGCTTCAGACTTATGATTTGTTTGAGATTCAGAATCGCATAGGTTTTGTTTCAGTTGAAAGATGTCGTTGCTAGTCTGATGATGTAAATTTTTGCGATAATCCAAAATTTGCACAGATAAATTATTTAAAAGTAAGATTTCTTGCTTGTAGATGCTAATATTCTCACGCAAATCACAGATTGTGGCATCCTTTTCATGTAACAGTTTTCTTAAGTACACTTTCGTGCTTTCTGGTTTATTTTCTAAAATTGTCAAAGCTGAGTTACTGCTGTCTGAGGAGTTAGTCATCATAGCCGCTATTATTTTCATCAATTTCAATTTCATTACAGCAATTGATGTGTAAATCGTCAAGTTTAATTATATTGCTATAATACCACGCAATCATTTAAATTTATAATTAGAGTAGGCTATGAGTTTTGAATTAGATTGGCAACACTAACTGTTGACAGCTTAATTTGAGTTTGAATTGTCAAAGTGACGCTTCAAAATGTTTAATTAATCGCCGGGGGCGAACACTTTGAACATTTGCCTTGGTTGTCACTAAAACTGCTTCACTTCCTTTAAATTAAAACGATTGGACATGAGAACCCTATGATCGTCCAAATATTTACATAACCTCTAATTTACACAGCGAGGCGATTGGCATGGTGCACAACCGTATAAAAAAAATCCCGCCTACTTTAATTATAAATTTAAATTATCTCGTGGTATTTAATGCGATTATTAATTAAATTAAATGTGTCGATTCTGCTCGTATCTGTAGCAACCGTATGATCTGTAAACCTGTAACTCAATTATTAAAATATGGAATTTTGAAGTTCTATGGAAGTCATGATTTTTCCCAAGTCTCTAGGATTACTCGTAAGTCTTTGTGGTATTATCTTAGAGACTTACAAGAAATCGTATTATACTGAGAACTTTAAAATTCAACTTTTTAATAATTGACTTACAGGCTTACAGATTTTATGGTTGCTACAGATATGAGCAGAATCGCTCCAAAAATTATAAAAAAAACATCTATAAAAACTTAATATTTATTCTCATATAAAATATTGGAAAACCGTAATAACATAAAATATTCAAAAATAAAAAGTAAAAGTAATGGGAAATATTATTCACGTTCATCACATCCACCGCTATTACCTAGATAGGTTTTTGAAGAATATAATCTTACTGGTACATAGACGAGTTTAATAACAACCGAAAACTGAATCTAATTCATTTTTCTATATTTTGGAAAAAGTAGGTATTTGATACAAGCCCCTCGATTATAAGAATTTCTTGGACAAACAACAAAACATAAACTGTTGCAGATAATAATTATCTCTTGCGTTGCGTAGAATCTATTTGGGCCAGTCACATATATTTTGGTTTGAAAATGAGTGTTGCAAACTAAAATCAAATATTGGAAGCTGATAGGTAGCTATCTCTCTTAACTTGTTTCGTCTGCATAGCTGTTTATTTTCAGTAACTTCCGTGATGAACAAAGTTGAAGCAGGACGAAGAGGATTCCCATTACCATGGATGAATGCTCGTTCTACCTGTATGGTCCGAAAATTACTAAAGAAATGAGTAAGGAGTGGAAGCACTCCTCTCCACTCCTTCCCAAAAAGGCTAAGGAGCAGAAATCAGATTGTTTTTTCTGAAATACCAGTGCTTACTGCTGCCTTCATCTGCAGAAGCATTTGTTATGGAAGTCGACAGGTGTGGCTATGAGATTTCGTTCACCATACTACATTTAACTGTTTAACTTGTTCTGTTCGTGGTGTTGATTAAAATTTTATAATTTTATAATTTTATAATATTCCTGTTCAACTGATTTTCCCCAAATCCGAAATCCACATTCACATGGACTCTACCGTCCAGTTGTACAATTCCAGTTTGACTTTAAGCCAAAGCTTAAACCCTGAACAACAAATGTTGAAATAATTGTTGTTAATGGGTTTAAGCTTCAGCTTAAATTTAAACTGACATTGTACAACTGACTTTAATCATTTTAACCGATTGAACATTCGTTCGTCATACGTGATCTCTGATACAGTCGCAAACAAAAAAAATTGGTTGTCAGTGGGTGTGTTTTATTGCAAATGTCCTACTCGATCTAGAACAAGTAGAATCGTTTAACCAATAAAACGTTTTGCTGGATAAGAGTGGATATGACAAGAAGTTGGCGCTGAAATTTAAATTTTGCAAAAGGACAGAAAAAAATACCCCTGCCCGTGACAACCTTTAACAAATTTATTATGACGATGAGTACTAGCAGCTATATCCTGGATGATGGGGAGGAGCTGGTACAGTCATACGCAGCTTAAGTGCTACAATTTGACAGTTCTGTGAGCCTTGTACCACAAGGTTTTAAGGATGAAGTTCGCGTGCTCGAGGTGCATTTTAGGTGCGCATGGCTGTACCAGTTGATGACAATATTACGAAACCTTTTCATTTCAACGGTATTTGTCATTTTTATGACTGTTTCAACCACTGGTTTGAACCTAACCAAATATTTTTTGACTCTACTTTTCACTCCACCATTAGGGATGGAGTGGAAATCTGGAGTGAAGGGTGCAGAATTTCACAATAAAACGCATAGAATGATGATTCCGGAATCAGAATGGTGCCAATAAAACGCGCCCAGTGTCATTCTTTAACAAATGATGAGTTTTCTGTAGTGAAATATTGTGATTGTCATAAGAAGCGATATGTGTCATGTATGTTCTATTCGTCAGGTCGATTAAAATCTACGACAATCGACAAAAACATATTTTTAATTTGTGACAATTCCATTAAATTTTTGAATGACGTTGACGATAATTCTTTTTGCTTGCTTTCTTAGGGAAAAATTACTCACAATTATTTCTAAATTATAAGGCGCATCTCATCCTCGTTTTCTTTTCAGGGTACTAAACTCTTTTTCTCTGTCCCCATACAATTTTTAAGGCCTTTATACGACGATGAGTAATTTGAGAACGAAACCAGGAACATCGATGTTGTTACAGGACAGGACGACTATTTTTTTAATTGAATCACTTACTTGAGAAATCCAATAAGTCCATTTTTGAAAACTGAGTTTCTGTCAATCTTTTTTCAACTATATTTTGGCTAGTCATGAAAAAAACATCGAAATAAACCACATAAATGTTCCGGTTTCAGAAAGCGCACCTCGAAAGGAGTTAGACAGTTTTTCTTTTGAAAAGATTTAGACATTTTTTTCGAAAAGATTCAGATTATCTCAAAATTATGGTTACGGGACTTGTCGGGTTTCTCAAATAATTGGAACGAGGCCGACTAAAATGGAGACTCTGATGCAAAAGGTCATTATATAGTTTAATCAAAATTTATATACTCATGTATATAAACGTTCTGAATTAAAAAGAAAACGACATTTTTTCCGAACAACCTATGTAATAGATAATTTTTTTTTAATTTACAAATTATTCTTTCTTCTTATTTAATCGAGTTGTGGAATACTCTTCGAATCTCTGTTAAGGCCATATCGCCAACCCTATTAGAATTTAGCGGAACCCGAAGGAATTCCACCCCCGATAGGGGTTTTTATAGTGCTACACATCATATTGGCATGAGACTAGGTTTTTGGCTTTTCATTTCATCCACAATTGAAAACTCGACCGCCGGGTTGGGATTTGAATTCACTCCATTCGGAAAGCAAAAATTTAACCCAGTGAACCATCCAGACGACTATCAACAAATTATTGAATTTTTAGGCAAGATCTTTCCATCTGCGTATTATAGTTATTTGTACACCAAGGCCGCGAAATCATTCTTTATCGTTCCGAGAGCAAAATGTCGGCGAGACTGCTTGCGGCCGAGGCAGGACCATCCCGAGGAGGTTAAAGGATATCGCGGGCAAGATGTATGTACTATCGATATTATAAAAAACTAGGACAACTTTTAAATCCAGTAGCCATGCGTTCCCATTATTTTATTATATTGAATCTTACTTTATTGTCAAGTCAGTAATTCATATTTATGTCATGCCAAATTTTGATGTCAATAAACCATAACAACAACAAGAATTATAAAACTATTGAAACGTTACCCTCGGTATGACAATTTCAAATAATTTTACATTTATGGTCGGAAGCAGTTTTACACAGCTAAACAATCTTATCCTAGTTTTTTATGGTAGCAAAAGTACACAACATTTTTTGGGCAAACACATAAAATTTTCAAGTTTTGATTTAATTTCCATCGTAAATAGAATGACGGCTTTCATGCTACCATAGAAATGAGATAAATTTTATCAATTCAATGTGTGGAATGTGCCATTTACTTTAACGGCCGTTACTAAGAGTAACGGCTGCGGCCTGCGTTGCGTACGCGAAATGATAACTTCGCGTACGTTGCCCAAAAAAGTATTCGGTGAATGGTTGTTAGATTTTATGAATTGTTTCCATGGTAACTGTTCGCCGAATAACTATTATCAGTTTATTTAGGCCCGGTCTTTATTTGTCGCGTCGCGTCGCGTCGCGTCGGTTTGTTCCCGATCCTTACTACGGAAACAAACCGTCAGATAAAGTTAATTAGCAATGAAAAGACGGGACCTAAGAGATGGAAAGACTAGCCCTTAATTGAACATGTCAAACATATTTTAGGACAGTCTAATCAATTAAATAATTCGAGCTTCAACATTCAACTGATCAGTCAAAGTAAAAAAAGAACCTTTTTTTTTGGAAAAGCCTGACCATCAGACCTGCAAACAATCACGTTCTCTCGTAAATCCGAAACGACACCATCCTCTTCTTCTAACTTCTTATGCCGTCGTTCCGAACAAACTTTTATACCGCCGATAGACTCAAAATGTTCTATTTTCTATTTTCTTCGGCATACACCCGCGTGTCCAGTTGATAGGTAATTTTTTTAAAAATTTTCGTTTCCTTGATAATTCACAGCCACTTATTGTCTTGGAAACTACACTTACACGATATTACACCTTAAGGTCAGTTGTACAAGGCCGGTTTAAATTTAAGTTGAAGCTGAAACTCGTAGCAACAATTATTTCAGCTTTTGTTGTTAAGGGTTTAAGCTTTGGCCTAAAGTTAATCTGGGGCCTTACTGTGCCAATATTTTTCAAAGCTCGAACAACAACAACAACAACAAAAAAGGCTATTCTTCATGACATTTTTGAGTGCTCCGTCTTTATTGGCTGTAGATAAGTATTCGATGACGTTGTGAATCTGGACGCCACCCGATCATCCCATTTTGTCTTTAGTTGCAAACTGAATACATGGTACACTTAGGGTATATAAAATTTGTCTATAAAATATGTATATCAAGTTGATGTCCACAGTAAATTTCAAAATTTCTTTCCCAAAATGTTAATAAAAGTCTAAACTAAGTCAAGAACTTACTTCTACGTCAGTTTAGTGGAATGATGGTAACTTTGTTCCGTAACTTTGTTTCTTAGAAAAATTCTGCGCGATTTAAAAATTATACTTAAATAAAAGAGTACTGCGTTTTCAATTTCTTTTCCAATTCCAATTTCCTTTTAAAAAAGACCAGGGAATTTCCAAATAAAACAGAACCTCCGGCCTTTCAATTCGCGGTGGCGAAATTTGACTCGCGCCGATTTTTTAATTTTTGTTCGGAGGCGGTTTTCTCTTGGAGGTATTTTCGATATTGTGGGAACTGGAGGACGTTTACCGAAAGTCCGTAAGCACGCTTTCTGGATAAATACTTCGGGCGATTTTTGGTGGCGTCTGGTAGCGATCACCCCGCAGGAAGCGAATATTTGAGGGAGTTGCACTTTGTACCTCTTTTTTTGGCGAATTTTTTTCGGCTAGACATTGTAGAATTAAAGGACCAGGGAATTCGACGGTGATGGTCGTTTTCGATCTGGGGCGCTGTCTTGGTCCATCATCATGCCTTTGTATAAGGCATTATTGAGCGAATCGTAATGTTTTGTCGTAGTTCAACAAACATTTGCACGACTATTAAATTCACCTTGAATAATTAAAACTCTCCCACGTACACACTTCTAAAATTTGTACCGAATTGTGTTTAATTTCTTAAAAATATCGACGATCCGCTGCCGATAATTTTACTAGAAAATTTCACCACGGTAGACGCTGCTAAACTAAGCAAGCTGTAACGAAGAAAGCTTCAAACGGTACCTACCTACATACATGAAACAATAGCTTCAAATATGGCCGATATTCAATAAGGATTTGAGAGAGGTAATTAGCGCCGTATTGTCCTGAAAGAAACTTGAACTCCCTCGATAGGTCCTAATCTTGTACTTGAAATACTATTTTTTAATTAGTTTCATAACAAAAAGAAATATTTCGTCCTTTGAATTATGTAATTGTTTAATTAAATGGTTTTTGAAATTTGAACTTCGTTAGTTGATAATCCTGAATAAATCTTTAAGATTTTCCTAACAAATATGCAAAATGAGTTTTAACTTAGATTAAATTGTAATAAAACGTAGGAGAATAATCTTCGAGCAGACATCTAGAAGGACACTTTTACATTAACCGAAGTGTATCGATTAATAAGTATGAAATATTCATTCAGTAACCTCATTTCGCCTAAGCGATTATTATTTGAAATAACTCATCAATGCTCTCTAATAAAAAGAAGCGTTTTCGAACGGACTGTACTTTCAGCCATTACAGTTCTTAATATCGTCTCATTTCAGAACGAGAAATTGCATATATACACCTCTTTCTCTCGCATTAAAAAATACATATTCAGATTCGTTCGCGTCCCAACATGAGATTACAGCGCGAATTTTGATGTTTGCTATGCAAAAATATGCAAATCGCAGTGAAAGCTCTTCATGGCACGAGCTTTTGAATTCGAGTTCTTTCGAAGTAGGGGTTGCGGCGCGCTGGGGTTTCAAGACACCGCCCCTCAAACTGCGGGTAAGGGAACTCCCAATGCTTTATTTAAGTCTAAGTCACTATTTCTGCGGAGCAGGAAAAAAAGTTGGCGGATGTTTGTTTGTCAGAGGGCTTCCTCTGGCGATTGTGATGGGGATTATAATAAAAATGGTGGTTTGCGTTGATTATACGCTGAGGTGTGCGAATTAACTGTATTTAAACGTTTGGTGGCAAACAATGGGGATTGCCAAAAGCTTATATTTAGAAATGTAGATACTTGACATTAATTAATTGATTTTTCTACTGTAAAAATAACCAGTTATTGAGAATGAAGAATTAGTTTTTAATTCTGTTTTTGACGAGTCCTATGTCAATATGTTGTAAGTATAATTGAAGGACATATTTTTTACTGTAGTCTGTCAAGCAGTTTCTTCTTTAGGTAATTGTAAATACAACTATGTATTAAAGCAGGAAGAAAAATTGTGTAGTAACAGTTTATAATAATAATTCAGCATATTTTTTTTAATTTAAAGAAGTAAAATAGTGAGCAATTTATAAATTGTAAATGTCCTGCAAAATGTACGACGTTTTCTCGCAGAAAGTATTTAAAGGGCAAACGAAGAATAAAATACAATATCAAATATTTATTTAGCACGTAAAATCAAATCTCTTCAAGAAGTTCATATTTTGGCGGTTACAGATAAACTTTGGTATAATCTTATTTTTGTTTAACGTAGTATACATATACAGTTCTTTTTTTAATACTCCTATATGCCGATCGATTGATAAGTCAAAGAACTTTTATATATCTATCTCCTTTTAACTTTCGTGAAACGGTCTTGCGACTTTGTCAATGTCATGTCATTTCGTCGTACGGTACGTTTCAAAGATATTTAGATAAGGAGAGGCTATTAAAAATAAAATCAGAGTCTGACATTTGCTTTCTGACTTCTGTCAAATTCACATTCGTTAACTATGGATGCTGAAGGATGTTTCTCTTCTTATGATTTTATACTTCCATTCATTTGAACAGACTTTGGTCTATCCAAATTTCTCTCCTGCATGTGACCTAATCATAATTTTTCACGGTTTGAAAGCAACGATTTTATACTTCTGCTGTCTTTCATGAACCTTGTCTGTGTCTCTTCTGATTTTGTTTGAAGCAATGGCCTCGTTTCATCTCCTCATCTTTCTAACGGTAAATATTTTTGAATACTTAATACGTCAAATACCACTTCCACACTAAAAATATTTATTAATTAAATAACACACACTCTTCCATTCGTTAAAGCAGAAAGGAAAGACCTGGTTATAATTGTCCCCATATTGAGGTGCCCGAGTGCCCAATTCTACCCGCTTTAATATCTTCTGTAAAGTCAAACAATTATACCTTCATATCATTTCCGATTTAGAAAGAGTCAAAATACGTATCACCAATTTTTTTTGTATCTGACAAAAGTGAACAAGGAGTATGGCATATCCAAATATTTTGCACCCAACTGTATGAGGTCCTAATTACCTATTCATCGAATAGTCAATTTTTTATTTGATGGCATCAAATTAGCGACTTCTTCAATATTCAGTTGAAGTCGAAAATCGTCATGAATCGATTTCAAACAATTTGTACATGGTCTTTAAGGTTAATGCAACATCTCCATAATAGACACTGTTAATCAGATTATTTAGTTGAAACACGTGTACGTTTACTCCAGGCAAAATTAACACCATATGATTTAGGTCTCGTGGGCTTGGCAGTGTTTTCAGACAAACAACGTCTAAGCATTTTTCTTACAGTGTTATGTAGCCCTTTCTTTGGTAGCGAACTCATTTCGATTTGATATTGAATCTGAATTTGAACACCAGCCCTTTGACCTTTAGTTTCGAATTCTATTTCCCAATATCTGAAGTTACTGGTGCCTTTTTGCACACAATATTCTTGTTGCACTGGCAAACGCTGTATGTGCTCCATTTTGTCCGGGTTAAGTAATGCCAAATCGTGCTTAATCTTTGGAGTACTCGTGCCCTTGATGGCAGCACCGTCATCCTCAGCTTATCTAGTCGCTGATGTTGGAATAGTCGTTATAGCTTGCTTTAAATTAGCAGTTTTCAGAAAAGTTTTAAAAGAATGATGAACACAGTTACGATTTTCAATAATTCATATCTAATCAGGAGTGGAATACTTGCTGGAACGGCATAGTATATTTGTGGTGGGTTTTATACATTGGAATTCCAATGGTAAACAGTTTGCTGGCTCGAAGAGCTTTTCCTTGCAATAATTTCTCAGTGTACACTGCTTCCTCAATTGTCTTTGATTGTTCAACTAAGAATTCAAAGCTTTTGCTCCAGCTGGAGCTCACTTTGTTTACTTCTCGATGGTTTATCCAACAATTCTGATAATGTTTCTTTGAGTTTATTTAGGATCTTGTAGTATCTTCAGGATGGTATTCATGTCCTTCTTGTTTTCGAAATTTTCTGCAACTGTGAGGAACGTGATGGTGATGATGACGGTCGGAGTTTCTTCGGAATTTTAAAAGTCGTCTGCTTACATCTTCTCTTCTTCTGATGTCTCCAAAACTTGTCGGTCTTCTTAGAGATCTCTCAGGTCGTTCCCTACATTTATTTTGTCTATGTCTTCTGAAGCTTTGCTTAGTGGATCCTCGATTTCATGAAGGTGATCTGGTTCTCCCTTTGGTAGAATTTCGGCTTTGACTTTACCTTCGCTTTCAGTGATGACCTTTTCATGTACGCCATATGTCTCAACTTAACAGTTTAAGATTTCCTTGTCCCAATGAAGATTTCTACAAGTTTAAAAGTGGTGTAAAATATAAAATTCGTATAGTACGAGCAATATTTCTTATTTCGTTTGAATAAAGTACTTCAAATCAAAAAAACTAAAGCGTGTTAAACAATTACTCTTATCAGATAATTATATTTTCAACTAATATCGACATTAAACTTTAATTTCTTTTGGTTGAGATCAGAAGCTTATTGACTATCTGTCAAAACAAACGTCTAATTGAATACAATAAGGGTTTTTAATATGAAAACGACCAATTTCAAATGCCACGGGTTTGCCCCCTGACCGACCGACCAAAGACTACAGTGTTCGAGAGTATTTAAACAACAACAGATTTGACAGAAGCCAGAAAGCAAATATCAGACTAAATTGATTTTATTTTTCATAACCTCCCCTTACCTAAATAATTTTGGATCGTACGGTGTATTTTCTTAACTCAGCAGTTGGCATATAAACA
Source organism: Dorcus hopei (assembly GCA_033060865.1). Classification (NCBI taxonomy): domain Eukaryota; kingdom Metazoa; phylum Arthropoda; class Insecta; order Coleoptera; family Lucanidae; genus Dorcus; species Dorcus hopei. The sequence continues at coordinate 53,705,951 of CM065419.1, forward strand.
AAAAATGAACTTTACAATGAAAGTACTGTTCCGAAATTAATATGAAGTTAGTTTGAGTAAAATTTTCTTCATACTTCTTCAACCCCTCATGACTTCCCAAGTAGAAATAAAAAACTAAAAGATGTGTTTATGAAGATAGCATGTAAATAATTTTAAAATAGATTCTGGGGAACTGATTCTCGATTTATTATTTCATGTCGAAGCCAACATTGAACTCTGTGGAATGTATGCCATTTGCGTACAAAATTATTTTAGTGCCATTTGCGTACACGGATAGAATAGAGTTGATCCGGGCCACGTAATCGGGGTAATTATTGGTAGTGCCATTTGCGTACCTACTGCAAAGAACTAATATACAATTGTTAGATATTTAATGTAAAAGCATTTAAGAATTAACAAAAGATACTTTCAAAAATATGAACGCAAAGTGGTAAAGCGAAAAACTGTTTGGCATTTTATGAGACTCAACTTTATTCATAAAAAAAAATATATTACAATAAAATTTATACATACGTATGTACAATGAATTCTTACGTAGGCGCTAATCTAATTTTGTTATGTAAGCCAAGGATTTTAAACATTTTTTAATATCTTTCATCTCACAATACCATTGAAGTATTTTGGACTTCGCTTGTATAGAAAGTCGCTCTGTTCAGCTTCTATTTTCAAAGACTTTACTAGATCCAGTGTTCTCGGATGAAATGTATTTACACTATGATTTAAACGGTTGTTCCATCCTTCTACTGCGTTATTTGTACGAAGTAATTTATTGTAACAGTTCCACATTTTGCAGCCACTAGTCCACGAAGTAATCATAAAATTCCTGCAGCTTGTTATTTTTAGGAGAACATTCTTGTATAGAAAGCTAACCTTCTTCTATATCTTCGACCGGAAGATAAGCCAACGGAGCACACATCTGAATTTGTAGTCTTACTTCGTCGTCGTGTCTGTATACTCCGTAGTTAAGCCCAATTCTTGAACTTTCCTCCAAGTACACTGAGTAAAATGAAAATGGCATCCATGTACTAATACTTCAGGAAACACTTTTCTAATAGCTACAATAACTGCTTTCTCAAAATCTATGGTTATAGAAGTTGAGTTCTAGTTATTATTCTTCAGCAGCGTAAGCAATCGTTCATATGTGCTCCCATACATAAAAAATGAATTGGAATTTGAAATAATTTCTCTTCCTGTTGTTGTTGCGAAACATATGAGTCGATCTTCTTTACTACCGTTGTAGTCAGCAAGGAGAAAGGACGATCCATCCTGCATCAGAAGGATACTTTCTGGGATTTCGATTTCACTAGCAGATTTGGGTTCTGATAAAAGACCACGTTCTTGACGCCTATTCCTATATAAAGTGCTCTTCATTGAATACAACAGTGGAACATCTGCAACCAAATCATATCCACGGTCAACCAAAGGCCCCATTTCTTCTCTGTAAATTTTGGAAATCCGTTGATCCGTTTCTCGTGCTCTCTTCTTGGCGTTTTGTTGGTGTTGTAGCATTTCCACTTCTGCTAACCTTGGTTTACACTTATGCTCGGATTCTGAGAGAACTGTAGAGTGTCTCTTGTTTTTAATGTTCCGCGGCACTTCTCAGACTTTTCTTTAATACACAACCACGTAACTACATTTTCTTTATTAGTACGGTGTTGACGGTATCTACAGCCGCCAAAGATGCGAAACGTTAAGTGTTTTGTGCGCTATTTAGTGTTCGGTTTAAAGATTTTGTGATACAATTTTCATCGGACAAGAACCAACTTTAAATTTGATGTTTTCGTATGAACACAACTTCTTCACCAAGTGTGCCGTAGATATTTTTAATTTTTTTGCCAAGTTCGAATTCGTACAGTATATGTTGTCTCAGATGATGCAGAATTTAACTGTGCTTTTAAATTTTTGTTTATACTTTCCCTTTTCGAATTTCCGTTTTTCTTATGGACCCTAAGACTTAGGAATAATTCATCCCATTTAACCCAATTCGTATCTCTTTATAATAAGCGAATCCCTATGCTGGAAAAGTTATCGGGGACATATTGTATACTTCCTAGAATTATGAAGGATTCTAATATTTCACTTGCAACAAGTTGTTACTAACTCTTGACTTACTATAATCACAATTATGACACACAATATAGTTATCATTTAGGACAACCACTACATTCTACCTGCACAACTGTATGAACGTCAACCTCGGTATATTTGTGCAAAATTGTTTAATCATATCCCAACTCAATCATTGTTTTTAAAAACCAACTAAAATTATTTTTAATCTAATCGTTTTTACATTGCAAACAAATCATTGAAAATACTCAAATTCTAATGTGAGATATCTTTATTACAATTAGTTTACTTCAATTTCCTGTTGCCTAATTTTTAAAATTTAATTACAACTGCATTTATTTTTGTTGCATTTCGTTGTTTATTGGCTAAGTTACTAACATGATTTTGAAAAGCAAAGGCTATGTCGTCGTCGTTACTGCAATAGATCGTATGACTCGTATGTCAAAAAATAGTCGTTTTTAGTTTGAAACCTAAATAATCAAGTCTGCCTACTGACATTGACATATGACATATTGCAGTAACAACGACGATATGCGAAAATTCGCCAATTTTATTTCATTTGTCAATATTTTCTTGTATTTCATCAAAAATTGTAAATAAATTACCCAACTCATTTAAGAAAATTGAATAAAATTGAAATAGATGAAAATGTTTAGAACAGGATTTGTAGAAACTATGTAGATACATAATTGTAATTAGGAAGTAGTAAAAATTGCTTTTTATTTTTATTTTAATAATTTAAAATATGTGTATATTTTTAATTTATAGTGAAGAAAATCATTGGAAACTTTTCTCCATCAATAATAATTCAAGAACTACTGCAAATAACTGAAACTTCTTTTCACTATCCACACGGTATACCAGTAGCAGTCTATTAATTTTTTAAAACTACCTTGCTTCTTGAAGTATTACGTTTCTTCGTGTTATAGAAGATACCTATGTAAGTACATACCTACCATTTTTAAACGAATAATAAAATCGAAATGATTTGCCGAAATAAAATGAAATTAACTAAATTTTTATTAGAATGGAATTCAAAATCCAAACAGGAAGCAAGTAAAGCAGATAAATAAATAGGAAATGGTTGAGTTTATCAGTTGCTGGTTGTTCATATCTGCCAGTATTTGGGTTAAGACAAAACCTCCCAAAGTCTTTTATAAAAACTAGTAAAGAATTATCTATTTGGATAATACCGCGACATCAAAAATTATTTTGGTCAAGGGCGGTCATGAAAGGCGGTCTTGAGGCCGTTGAGCGTCTTGAGGTCTTGAGGCGGTCTTTGAAAATGTATTAGTATTAATTAATTAAACATCAACTTCAAAATTCTCAATTTCTAATACATTTTCAAAGAAGAAAGAAAAAATTATTTTCGCCTTCAGTAAGTAAATAGTTAGCTTCATTTTTCATAAGTGTACAATGTAATTTATTATTATATAGCAATTTTGGTCCTGATGAAGTAATAAAAACATTACGAAATATTGACCAATTATATTTATAATTAGCCGTTAATCCCCGTTAATAAAAAAATAAGAATTGGTTAATTGTAACACTTTTTCAACTCCTTTCCGTTGCCCCCTCGCATCCATCCGTTTCTGGTGTTAAAATAAAAGGAGTTACGACGTGTATTGTAAAGTATTTATTGACAATTAGTCTTCAATACATAATAATAATTATTATTGTTTTTCAACCCAGCACTCTATATCACATCTCCCTTCTTAAACTTATTCATAAATATGTCACGTTGGATTTCACAAACGTCACTTAATTTTAATCATCGATTAAGAATAAACAATCCCATACCTTCAACACATGTAACCATGGCAACGTTTACTTTTAACGAATGAAATCCACCATCAGACTATTTGGAATTTTAACAAGTCGCCCTAATCTTGTTCGATATTCATTCGGTTGTGGTCGCATTGTTTTATCACTTTTATCTGTCTCAACGTTCATTATGGAATTCGTGTTTTCTCATTTCCATCTTCGTCCCAAACGTCCATACAACTGGTATCATGATTCATATTTTGAATTGGTATAAGATGTAATCGATTTGTTCTCAAATTCCTTCCATTTGAGTTAACTACATACGATCTCGGATAACTAGATTTTTCAGTAACCGTTCCCATTCTTCGTAAATCAACGATCCAGACTTTATCCCCCGGTTTGAGTTCACTTAGTGGTTTTGTACGATGCCGACGATCATAATTTTCTTTTTGCTTAGTACGTCGATATTCTTCTTTTTCCAAAATCATCGTCCTATCTCGAGTTTTCCGTTTTAATTTTGAAGGTGCAATAGGAACTGATGCTCGGATTCTCCGTCCCATTAATAATTCTGCTGGTGAGAAACCGTTTGTAATAGGTGTTGTCCGATAACTCTGTAGGGCTTTGTACACATCATCGCTTGCTACCTACCTGCGTAGATAGGCAGAAGTTTTACATTGGAGCGAAACTTTACTACAATGTTGCCAGCCAGCTACAGTGGGACGGGAGGGTTCAAATCCAAACCGCGAAGGCCAAAACCCATAAGAAAATAGGCGCCACTTAATTTTTTTTGAAAGGGGGACAAGGTGAAAATTAAGAAAACCCGTTACATCCAGAACACGTCAATTTACTTAGTCACAAACAACAATCATAAAAGAATATACACAAATAAATAATATATGGGGAACACAAACGTTTACAACATATTCAACTTGGTCGGATCCGAACTTCGCATTAAACTATATTAACATAATTCAAATCGTAACTAATGCAACAGAATACAAAAGAAGGCAATCTCCGGTTATTTGCACGCGTCAACGCTCGTCTACTTATATCATATTTAAATTACACCGGCGGTTACGCAATAAGTTGCAAGTTTAATTGCGGCAAAATCAAAGTAATGGATCAAAAACTAAATCCGCGAAATATCGCTCAAAAGTAAGAAAAGAAATTATAACGCTCCGACCTTTATTCCTTTGATGTCCGATTCGTTTGTCGGTGTCTTTGCGGCAATGTCGCAGCGACGCTTTGTAGTGTGCCAGCTTCCGCGTAGAGGGGCGAGGGAGGGAACTTCCAACGCCGTAATTCGCGATGCACCCAACGAGAAATAACTCTTGATATAGGTCCAAGATTAAAGTCTAGGATTAACGATAGCTCTTGCTAGAAGCTCACGATAAAAGCCTATAAGCAATAAAATAAAACGAACACCTAAGTCAAACCGAGAGTTGCTGCGTATAGAACTTACGGTCTGTTACCGAAGCTGGGACAAACCACGGGACACGCGGTTTTTCCTGTCTCACAAGTGGGTCTAATCAGAGTCGGCAATTAGCCGTAGAAATGCACTAACATCCCTTCGATGTAATGGCACGCACAAATAAAAATATTTACGAAAAGAGAGTGTGACCCAAGAGACGGCAAGTTTCGTTCTGACAATGACGCAACATTTCTCGTTTGACAAACAAGGAACGATTATAAACAAGCGAGACACCTTCTAATCTTACCTCCGGGGAACTTTCTTAGTAACAGTGGGAACCAATCGGCTGAAAGGGCAAAGATTACGCATAATACGCGTCCAGAAGTAGAACTTCGTTATAATTCGTTCAATTCCTCACATACACGCGATTTTGAACTCAAATAAGGATGGATTACGTATATAAAATGAATTTGTTTAAATAAATGAAGGTCCTGTTAATAGAAATATGCTAAAACGAAAGTTTAAGAAAAATTACGCCGGCGAAATACGGGTATTCCTACACTGACTGCAATGTGTACAACGACGCGGTCCAAGGAATCATCCGACACGTCGAATTTCGCATATACAGGGCGTGTTCGGAACAGAAATGAAGGCTGGACGGTGGCAATGCATATACAGGGGATATTCAGAACAGGAATGAAAAATGAACTGTAACACGCTCTTCTTCCAAGTTCTTTTGATAATTTTTACGGTTGCTTCTATGAAACCATTACACGACGTTTAACTTTAAAAAGTGTTAGTGTTGTCTTAAAAAGTGGCATTTGAATCCTTGCAGTGGTTATACGAGTATCTATTTTTCAAGGAGTTAATATTGTCCAGGAAAAGAGAGCAGATAAACTATTTCACTATATAAGGTAACTTATCTCCTACTTACCGAATTAACGAATTATGGATAATATATTTACTGAAAGGAGTCAAACAGGAACTTGTCCTTGTTGGAGTAAAATTATTTCTCCTTTTTTAACACTTATTTTTAGATCCTTTTTAATCGGGAAGAGATAACAATAACACTAATGGCGGATTTCACAAATATAATCATTGATTAAGAACAATCATTCCTATACCTTCAACACATGTAACCATGGCAACGTTTACTTTTAACGGATGATTAAATTTAAGTAACGTTTGTGAAATTCGCCATAAATTTGATAAGCATTGCAACCATTCAGGCAAAACTTTATCCTTTAAAAATTTATCCGAAAATTTTTTATGTGTGTATGTATATTGTGCAACACATCATTACTATTGGTTTATGTTGTAATAAGTATTAAGACTTTTGTTCGTCCGGTTCCATGAATGATATAATTTTCATTTTTAAGCGAATGTGCAACGTTACATAAAACGTACACAAAAGTTGGATAATTTTCGTGATGAAGGACGTAATTTCATTCTTCTCGTGATCCCGCTTCCTGGCAAGCCTCCAATTACAGTCCGCACAATTCGGCCGCACAATTACGCGCAATTCCGCAATGCTCTTTTGAAAAATTGAATTACGAACTTATTACGCGAGCGTAAGACCTCAAACTCGGCGTGCAAAATTTCCATCATGACTTCTAACGAAGCGTAACGAGTCCCCGGTTGCCCGCCGAAATTACCGCCATTTTCACCGGCACAAAGCGTTCATCGCAGCATTTCAGAACTTTATTATATTAAACATTATGGTAATTCGTAATTATTCTCATTCGTCGGGCGCCCTGAACGACTTCGTATAGCTTTTTTCGTGCAAAGGAGTGTGTGTGTGTGTGTGTGTGGAAGGCGCAATCGAATGGCGAATTTAGAACGCCATCTTGTCGAAACAAACGATCGCTGATGTTCACCACTTATGTGTTCCCATTCTCCTTTTGTGAGATTTACAATTATTAGTCCTATTCAATACTAATTATTTCTCTTTGAAGGTCTTTAAACTAAAGGAGTGATTTTCTATTTTGAATCATCACCATACCTTGACTTAAATTGCAAATTCAGAATTCTCAAATAAATTAAATTAAAAAAAAAGAAAAACATTTTTCGGACAAATAGTATTGAATTAACAGGAAAAAAATATTCTATTTATTTGGAATAAATTGAAAACTCGCTAAGTATTTGCAGTTTTATTTAAAAAAAAATTCTATGAAATATTTACAATCATATTAAGAATTTCTACTTCGTAAAATTGAATATTTTTCAACAAGCTCCTCGTCAATACAAAATGTATGCGAAAAAAATTGAGTAAAGACGCCGAATTTAAATACGAGTTTAAGGGACGAAACACTCGAAAAATATTGATGTCGTTATGCGATTTTTTCCAATCCTCCCTATTTGTTAGAGAATTTATGCATGAAATATTAAGTTATTTACATTTCCGTCCTTTGGACTTGATTGGAGGGTGAAATCGCGATGCAAAATTTACGTCCTCGGGGGGTTAACTTCCAGATGCTTATTGGTGAGGTCCAATTTGATGACGAATCGTGATTATCTATCATTTAGAAATTACGAGACGATTGATTCCGTACATTAAAAAAAAAAAAAAAACCCGCCCAGGTTTTAAAAGCCTGGGCAAATAAAGTTGAATAAAATATCGGATCATGCAGTTCGAAAGGCGAACATTTTTGCCGGCAAATTGAATTTTGGCAACTCACACGTAAAGTGACTATTGGAACTTTTTGCGCTGTTTACTTTTATATTTATTTTCCACGGCGGAATTCAACTTGTAACTTGAAGATTTCCTTTTCTGCAAGTTTGAACGAAAGGTCCGCAAGGACGCTGGCTTCAAATACTTCGTTACAATTTACAGTCTTTTTTTGTATTGTATATGTACTTTAATAGATGTCCTTCAAAATAAAGTTATTTATAAATTATTGAAGCTTTTAATAAAATGTTGAAGTATTTCTTTTAAAATTTCTTGTAGAATATAAAGTAGCATTTGAGAAAGTCTCAATAATTGTGCATTAAATTTCGTCGCCGCGCATAAATAATTAAAAATTGATTAATTTGAAAGAGAAGGGAATGCCATTAGCGCCAGTACGTGCAATTACCGGGTTCCTCGAAATTTTATAGGCAGTCATGCACACATAAAAGGAAAAATATTTTCCTAGGCGTTCTTAAAAAGCAAGAAGGGTTGCACCGATGCACTTTCCTCATTAAAATATTGTAATTACGACAACACTTCGCGTTGATCAAAAACAAGCAAAAAAAAGCTCGGCTTTTAAATCAAAATTACAGTCGAACGTTGCGGTCATAATTTAGCGCCGAAGGATTTAATGACTGTCGTTTCCTCGTTCCACTGTATCCTGTATACTATCATACATCGCATCAATCATTATTACAGTTTGACGATTACACACACACACACACACACACATATTCTAACTCAAGTGTTTCTTTTTTTTTAATAAAGAAGCTCGACCACAAGTTTTGACCAACAATAAATAAAAAAAGGAAATTCAAAGAAAATCGAAACAGATACACTGGATGAATTATTCGCAGTAGGTATTAAAAATTTATATTTAATTACATTTAAGGGCTGCGAAAACGCATCGTAAAATTCAATCTATCAGGTAATTCAATTTACTCAGCGATGTGACATAAACGTAACGAAATCTAGTTTTAAGTGAATTAGAAAGTTTCCCTGATTCTTTTATTCGCCGACCACACATTCTCGAAGAAGATATCTCCACTCTGGGGCAACAATGACAAAATAAATTGGATTAAAGGCATAGCCTGCCAGTGACTTGTAGAGTTCCACAATAGCTCATCATTTCTGCTCCGTCCGGGCGAAATTGCACCGCAGCGCCTTATCTATACGGCCGGAGACGCTCTGAAAGTGTTTACCGAGCTGTCAAGTCCGGAAAATGTCTCGGAAAGCATTTTCTCGCAAGGAACGCGAACACTTATCCAATCTTCTTCCGGCGGCGGGGCCGAATTGGGGCCGGGTCGATTTACTTGGGGAAACTTTTCAGTTAATTTCTCTAATAGTTTTATCACAGAGTCAAAAAGGAAATTATTACATCGCCGATAATTAACTTTAAAATAATTTCAACATTCATTCAGGTTTTCCATTCATACATTCATACTCTTACTATTACATACTCTCTGATCAAGCAAAACTAATTTGGCAAATATTTAAATAATCATTGATACTTGTGGGAATTAGAACGAATTCCCGTTTGTATTTTTTGCAATATCTTAATTCAATGGCCGAAACCCCGCAGAAAATTTTCAGAACAAAAATCGAACGTTTCTTTGAATAACTTCTCAAACGCAACGTGCGTAATCAAGTGGGACACATCCGTTTCGGGAAAATAATTCGTCCTGAAAGGATTCCGCGCGCACACGTGAAACCTCGAAATCACGAACAAAACGCGCTTATATAAAACAAATCGTCTCCCGAACTGAAATGGTGAAATTTAATCTGATCAATCTGTTCTATCGCTGTCACAACATTCAACGCCATCAATTACTATAATGAAGCTGGATGGTGGTTGTTCGGGGGTGGGGAATTTCATAATGTGTCGCCGGGTTGCACATAGTGTCAGGACTCATTTCCGATAATATCTGAAGAAGGTCCCCGTGATATGTGGATGTGATTTTTTTTTATTAAGCAAATTGCGAATATTGCGTAACCCTCTTTATACGACGAAAAATATTTAATTCTGCTCGAAGTAAGAAAAATTCGATTAGGATTATTTATTTTCGGTGATTAGATATTTTTTTTGTTAATCTAAACAGATCCCTTTGCGCCTACGTTTGTAAAGGATGATTCAATCAAAAAATGCAGAATTTGTTTTTATTTTGTGCAAAATTTAAAGTTTTTTTTAATCCAATCCATAAAGTGGTGTCTTTCGCCCTTTTATAGATCAACTTGACGAAATTCGCAAACAGTTTCTCTTTATTTCAGCAGTAACTTGTAAATTCTTTTAAGAATGTCATCATAAGCTTTCTCTTTCATTTAGCCCCCCAAAAAAAGCTTCACTATTTCGTCCTGTTTTGGCGCTAAGAGAAGATGGAAAAGTATAATTTTGAAATGTTGGAGAAGTCATTTAGGAAAAGAGTACTAGAGAAAAAGGATTAGAAACGTAAGCATAAAAAATGTCAAGAATGTTTGGGAGCAATTGAAGGATATTTCCAATGAAAAGCCATCGAGAAGAGCAAAGGAGAAGCTATACAAGGCAGCTGTGAGGTCATTCCTAGCTTATGGAGGGAAGCTTCGGAAAATACAGTCTTTTTCTATTGCTTTTCCCCTTTTGTCAAATGTGTTTCCTAATTTGTCAAATGACTTTCCAATCCGTTCAAAGTATAGTAGGCCTGCGGATTGGAAAGTCATTTGACAAATTCGGAAACATAATTGACACAAGGGGAAAACCAAAAGAAAAAGAGTGTAAGTCGGAAAGAAAAATAATGTTTAGAAATTTGGAAGAGAAAGGTATTGCGAAGAACGTATGTAAGACAAAAGTTGGAAAATATGGCGGAGAAGAAGAATAAATAAAGAAGTGTAACAGTTAATTTTAAGGTTACTTCTGACAGTTCAGAAATGCATTGGACGTTCTCATCGGATAAGTCAGAATCCAAGAGGAACTCACTTATAAGATCAAGACAATCTTGAATCGGTTTGTAAGTAAACAAGTTAACCACATCTAAAGAGATGAAATTACAATTCTGATTGATGTTATAACCACTCAATTTCTTAACAGTAAGTTAAGGGGAGATGTTCTCTTAAAATGAAATCTAACGAGCCCGCTGGGAAATTGCAAAAACTCACTAAAGCAACATTCTGTTTATGTACTTTCGGTAACCCATATGAACGAGGGGACAAAGGGTTCATACACAGATGGTAACTATTTTTAATCAAATCATTATTCTCAAATTAGAGATTTGAGAGTCTCGTTAAATTTACGACTCGGGTCTGAGCTGAGGAGAATAAAGTTGTTATCACCTAAGAAAGATTCGACTTTATGGATGTAGTCTTCTTTGTTCAGAAAGACAAGGCAAGAGCCTTTATCAGGCAAAGGCTACCAATCAAGTTATTATCTTCGATTTTTCTTTTTTAAGAACTCGGAGTAACCGAATCAGTACTTCTATGAGTTAGTTTGTGAATTACAAGTATTCAAAACCTCAGATCATCTGAACCTAATTTGATCACCATCAAAATTTTTTTCGATAAATAATGGATTCAGTATGGATTAAAAGATGATTATTTAACATGAATTTGTTGGTCTTGGGTTTGATTGAAAATTTGGGATCTTTATCCAACAAAGCGAGGGAAATATTAGATAAATTTAAAAAAAAAAGTTTATGAAAATTATGACCAAAATAGCCGAAAATAATAACTTTCCTATGGAAGTTATTTCTAACTTTTTTACAAAACCAGGAATACCCTCATTAATTGAGCCGTTTTCCCCAAACTCGAACTTAATCCTTCTACTACCGACATTGCTTACGTTTCGTTACCTTATTTAGGTATTCTATTTGAAAGGCTTTGAATAAGCTGGATCACTTTTTCAAATGATTATAACCTAGTGCCTGAACTCTCTAATTCCAAAGATGAGACTCATTTTATGAACAAAAGTTACTTCAATTATTTCAGCAGTAACTTGTAAATTCTTTTAAGTTTGTCGACATAAGCTTTCGCTTTCATTTAGCCCCCCAAAAAAAGAAGTCTCATTTAATTGTGAACACCGTCTACATTTCGGTATAAAGGTAAAAAGATTTTGAGGGAGTACAGGTCCAGATTTCTTTTCAATTAGTTCTGCCTCATGCAATTCTGCCAGATGCGTTCGAAATTTCTCCAAATCACTAAAAATTACACTTAAAATTCCCACCAATACTGCTTTTAGATTAATTCACCCTAAAATTTGCTTAACTTTTAAAAAGGTTGACAAGTGTAGAGTAACCTTTCTGATAGTAGGTATTCTTTGCAACGTGTTGGCACATATTTCAGAACATCCTGAATGAATTAGATCAACGTGAAATGTCATTTTATTCATTCAAATGTCAATCGGTTTAGGAAGTCGTTCCTTTTTCGTTTCTTTTTCTCCTTTCATTAAAAACTCAAAGCTAATTTGATGAACTTTTCAAGTGAACACTCGTTATTATTGATATTTTCCATGACTGTACTAGTGGTGGTTCGTGACACGTAAACACAATGATTATATTTGCAATATTTAGTAAAAAGAATTTAAAAAATCTTTCCATTTATTAAAAAAAACCCTTTTTTCATGCGAAATACTGAAAATCCCTTCAAATCTCCCATCTGGTCTCTTGCTACTGTGCTACTGCGTTGTCTTCCCCTCTTCTCTGTCTGACTCCTTTCTTTCTCGTCGCTCTTCTACCACTTCCTCCTTCCACATTTTTTGGCCTGTTTCCTTTTTTGCCTGTACTGGTACAGTTTGTTTGAATTTAAACCTATTCTGTTACTCTTGTGAACGTAATGCATGTAAAAGTGATCCAATAAAAACTGCAGAATTTGATTTATTTACAGTATCCTCCAAATTATCTGCTCTGCTCTTAATGCAAACCACCTTTCTTTTGATAATATTTTGCATAACATTTTTGCAAACAGATTTTTTCCTTGTAGCATTCAATTGCTTGCCCCAAAGAGCTTATCCTGCTTATCTGTCTGTTTGTGTCTTTACATCAACGAGGTTTGATCAATTAATACTGTGAATGAATACAAAGAAATCTTTTAATTAAATTACAAATATTATTTAATCCCCCTTGGCTTGTCACATATTTATTCCAACGATGAAGCCATTTCTCAAAACAGTCCTGGAAATCACTCTTCATGGGTACTTTTAGGCGGCAACTTTAATGTTCTCCATTCATTCAAACCATTGCGTCGTCCCTTCAGTTTTGGAAAGAGCTAGAAATCGCAAGGTGCCAAATCAGGTGAATACGGCAGACGAGGGCACCCAATAATTTTTTTTATTCAACAAACACTGTTGGATAAGAAGCGTTTTATGAGAGGGGGCACTGTCGTAATGCAAAACATGTTCAAATCTTGAGTTAAAATCTCTTGCACACAACCAAATAAAACGTGGAGACCATCAGATATTTCCTGAATAGTCAATCTTCTGTTTGAGTGAAGTATTTCATTCACTTCTGTAGCGTCTTGGTCTGTGCAAGAAGTCGAAAGGCGTCCAGATCTTTCTTCGTCGTCGATCGATTCAAAACCTTTTCGAAATCTATCAAACCGTTTGTACATAGTTTTGAGGTTACTACAGCTTCTGAGTGAACTATTTTAACATTCCACATGTTTCCGTTGGAGTTTTTCCAAGTTTGGAGCAAAACTTAACGTTGACGCGCTGTTTACGATCCAATTTTTACGACAAAGTGCAATTAGACACCAATTAAAACTTAGCGGTCGAAACTTGTCAGTTTCATGACGGAAGGTTGCTAAATCGTGGTTTTAAAACAAATACAATTTTTGATTCTGTACATCCAAGACTGTGCCTACATCCACCATGTTAATTGATCATACCTCGTAACTCCTCTCTTTTTTGACACTCTTCTTACTTCTTACTTCCTCCTATCATATTTTTCTTTGCCTCTCACTTTGTTCTTGTTTCGTGCACTTTTTTCGTCATCCATCCTTTGTAGATGATCCATTCTCATTTTATCATCATTCCAACTGGTATTAAAACTAAGTATAGGAAACGACCCAACTATAGCAAACACAAAATTCAAACGCAAAGTCACAAAAGTTTCCGATACGAGCAATGAGAGATCAATTACTGACTACTTCTTGTTGAGTACGACCAAATGGAAAAGAATGAAAGACGTGAAAGTAAAAAGAGGAGCAGAGATCGCAAGTGATCACTACCTTTTAATAAAGAAAATGAAAAGAATGAAACAGGGTGAAAAGGATAAGAGAAGGAAGAAAGTAAACGAAAAAATTAAGAGCACCAAACTAAGGGAGGAAAAATACCGAAAGGAGTATCAATTAATCCTCGAAAAGAAACTAAAAGGTTGGACAAACAGCGCAAGGAATACAGTGCATACAGTGTGCAGCGGAATGGGGCTGCGGCAAAACGAAAATACCAAATAGCAACACAAGAAGAACTAAATGGTGGACGACGGATGATATACGAAGACAGGTAAGAAACAAAAAAGAAAAATGGAAAAATTATCTGAGCACAAGATGAACCGAAGACTATGAAGTATACAGAGAGAAAAGAAAAGAGGTTAAAGCCGCAATGCAGAAAGCAAGAAACAAATCATGGGGGGAATTCGGGAGCAGAACGACAGAAAACTACAGCGAGAACCAAAAACTATTCTATGGTACATTAAAACAGCTCACACAGAGAAGAGAATATAGCAGACCGAATATAAAGGATAAAGAGGGCAACATAATAAAAAATGAAGGTAAAGTAATGGAACGATGGAGAGAGTATTTTGAAGAGCTAACAGCTATTGGCATATCGAGACCTCAGGATGAGGAGGTTGCGATAGGTGAAGAGGAAAAGGAGACCATAAGTGAGGAGGAAATGGAGGAAGCAATAAGAAAGATAAAACTAGGCAAAGCTAAATCACACCGGAAGTGCTAAAATATATGGGAGGAGAAGGAGTAAACAAGCCAGTGGAGTTAATGAATAATATTCTGATGAAAGCAAGAATACGCCAGGATTGGAAAACACACATTATATTACCAATATATAAAAAGGGCGACAAAAGAGACTGTAAAAACATTTTCTAGTGTCCCAGGGAAGGTATTCGCAAAAATAGTAGAAAAGAGAATAAAAAAAGAAGATACGCAATGCGGATTTAGAAAGAACACAAGTACACAAGATCTTATATTTACGTTTAGACAAATGAGTGAAAAGATAATAAACAAGAACAGACAAGCACACGTGTGTTTCATAGACACGGAAAAAGTCTTCGATAGAGCGCGAAGAGAGGACGTGTGGAAGGTGCTGAGGTTAAGAAGGGTAAGCAGAAAGATCTTAGAAGTATAAAAGACATGTACAGGGGAAATATGAACATAGATAGAACAAACAACGAAGAATCAAAAGAATTCGAAACAAGACAGGGGGTTAAACAAGTCCACTGCTGTACATAACGGTACTAGATGATGCCATGAAGAAGGCCAAGAAAAAGATGGAAAAGTTGACACTAGGATACCGGCGAATGAGACTCATACAACTGAATGAAGTGATCTTCGCAGACGACATGGCCTTGATAGCAGATACGGGGGAAAACCTACAAACCTACCTACCTTGAAGTAATAAAAGAAGAACTGGAGAAGATAAACATGAAAATCAGTGTACAAAAAAAAACAAAACGATGGTAATATCAAACACCAGAGAAACACACGAGATAAAGCTGGACGGAAAACCAATTAAGCAAGTAGACCACTTTAAGTACCTGGGTGTGATTATAGAAGAGAACGGGAAAATGGACAGGGAAATAGACGAAAGAGTAGGAAGAGCAGGAGGAATATTCAATACAATGAAGACAACATTTCTAGGCAAAAGAGCAATATCGAAAAAGATCGAAACGGAGATTGCAAAAAAAGTGGTTGTACAGCAGTGAGTCATGGACACCAACTGAAAGGCAAGAATCATGCACTAACGCAGTGGAAATGAGATTCGTGAGTTTCAGACGAAACTTACAAATTGAACCCAATTGAACGCGAAAATTATTGAGGGACAGCTTAGATGGTTTGCACTGGTGTGTCGAAAACCGGACGATAGACTCACCAAAATAGTGTTCGAAACACGAGTGTCGGGGAGAAATAGGCGAGGAAGACCAAGAACAAGATGGTTAGACAGAATAAGAGAAGAAGTAGAGAGGAGAAGAATGGCATGGAGCGAAATACGAACTCCCCCAGCCTTACACTTAACGGTAAGAAGACCTTGGACTAACAATAAGTAACTAAGTTCAATTGGTATTAGTTTTAAGTTTGCTCTGAAGTTCGACTGGTCTTTTTACCCCTTCTTCTCTTTCTTTTAATTTTTCTTACGATTAGCCCTTTTGTTTTCCTGTTAGAGTTCAGGATTCACTCGTAATGGAATGCATTGATTTCATTATTTTTTTTGGATTGTTTCCTTCTTTATTTCTTCTCTTTTACCCAATGCTCACGCTGTTTTTCTAGTTTTAGTTAAACTGTTTTGTATTTTGCTTTTGATCGTACTTTCGTCACTTAACGCTTCTATCTTATATTAATTTGCTGAGTGAACGATTTTGGCCTCTCTGTGATAAGAAAGTGGTCTAAGATGAAGAAGCGTTCAATTGCAAGTTCTGGGTGGCCAGAGGATATATATCATTCTTTCACATGTGCTACCATCCACGTGTTATCAACGTAAATGTCATCTACCTGATCACATGTAAAATGCTTCCTGTCAAAAAAATATACGAAGTTTTCTTTTTGCTGCTGTAACTGTAACTCTTATGATAATAGACGTCTGTTCACTGTGCGAATCGCTGAAATTAACTGAAGAAAAGTGGCGCGAAACTCAAATCCAAAACCAAGTTTTTATTGCATCACTCTTTACTATAGTTCAGTTGAGTTTTAGTTACAAATAATGACTAAAAAGGAGTGATATTGTATTTCTTCGATTTAGAAATTTCTAACGTAAGGTGGAAATTATTGTTAAAATATTAAAAATATGTAACCTGACATTCAAAGTTCTTCAGAGGAATCTTCTTTCTTCATAACACACTTGAAGGAAATGAGAAAAAAATAAAAGCCAAAACGAAATGTTGAACTAATTTCAAATTTGAAAAGAGAGAAAAACGAAAAGGCTTGAAAATCTCAAACTAATTTGAACAACAATTTATAACAATAATGAAAAGATAACAATATTAATATAATAAATTCTCGTAACACTACTTAGATCTAATTAAACTAATTGCAATTAATGAACGATAAAGTGAGAAAGAAAGTGATAGAGTTACGTATCAGTAATCGTATGTTATTCGAATGAAAACAAATTACTTATTCTATTCTAGTAACAAAAAAAAAGCATATGCCCACGTTATTAGTTATAAATAAATCACGCGTTAATTATAAGTTGGAACTAAACAGACGCCATGCCACGTTAATACAAATCTCCCTCCAAACGAGCGCTTTAGAAAGCTCTCGCCCCTTTTATGATATTTTATTAATTTACACCTTGCGTGAAGAGAAGGCCCCCTAAAGAGTCGGCCATTAAAGCCCATTTTTCCACAATCATAAATCACACATGGCTTCATACGTACACCTTGAGCTTGCAAGCGCCTCGTCTGTCCATTGGTGCTCATGCATTAGAAAGAATCGTTCGGATTGGACGGAATACTCTTTTAATTTACATTCTGAGAGTTGAGAGTTGTATAATGTGCAGTTACTCATTTGTAAATTGCGGCGTTTTCCTCAAGGAACGTTAATGAGGAGCACTGTTCCGCTGGACAACCGCAATAGGGAGTACTCGCGTTTATATTCCGGTACAGTCAATAACAATATTTGTTCTTTGATCTACATAATTATTTTCGTACGTTAAGGCAATATGTTCGTTTCTTTGACGGAAATTATAATTGGAAACCTTCGGCAGATGTACGCGTACATTATTAAGCGTGCGTTATTATTATGCATCGTAATAATAGCTTTCAATTTCATTCTTGTACAAAAAATAATGTAGTTTACTTAATTTTATAAATAGCACATAAAATAATTGTAATTGTAACAACAATTTAAAATATTTGCGTTTTACATTTGTTCAACAAAATAATTATTGTGATAATAGTGATTATAAACTTACCTAATCAAGTGATTCGTCTAAACTTATATTTGTAAACTATTGCGTATTATCGTATCACCAAATACCAAAGGTTTTAAAGGCATAAGGAATGTAACTTATTGTTAGCACTGCTGGCCTAAAAGATCTAAAAAGGACTGTTCTAATTATTCCTGTGGGGTTCAAATTAGCCCCAGTTCTTCATTTGCATTCGTAAATTATTTGCTGAAGAATACTTTTCTTCTTAGGATTTTATACTTCCATTTATTTGAACTTGACTTTGGTCTATCCAAATTTCTCTCCTACATGTGACCTAATCATAATTTTATATTGCTGCACATTTCACGGTTTGGAAGCAACATTCTTATACTTCGCTGTTTCATTAACCTTGTCTGTGTCTCTTCTGATTTTGTTTGAAGCATGGCCTCGTTTCATCTCCTCATCTTTTTATACGTCAAATATCACTTCCACACTAAAAATATTTATTAATTAAATAACACATACTCTTCCATTCGTTAGAGCAGAAAGGAAAGACCTGGTTATAACTGCCCCCATATTGAGGTGCATTTCCTGAATGCCTAATTCTACCCGCTTTAATATCTTCTACAAAGTCAAACAATTTTGCTTCCATATCATTTCCAATTTAGAAAGAGTCAAAATACATAATCACCAATTTTTCTTTTGTATCTGACGAAAGCGAACAAGGAATATGGCATGTCCAAATATTTTGCACCCAACTGAATGAGGTCCTAATTCCCTACTTATCGAATAGTCCATTTTTTATTTGATAGCATCAAATTAGCGATTTCCGCAATATTCAGTTGAGGTCGAAAATCGTCATGATTCGATTTCTAACAATTTTTACGTGATCCTTAAGGTTCATACAACATCCCCATAATACACACTGTTAATCAGATTATTTAGTTGAAATACGTGTACGTTTACTCCAGGCAAAATTAACACCATATGATTTAGGTCTCATGGGCTTGGCCAGTGTTTTCAGACAAACAACGTCTAACCATTTTTGTTACAGGGTTATGTAGCCTTTTCTTTTCATTTCGATTTGATATTGAATCTGAATTTGAACACCAGCCCATTGACCTTTAGTTTCGAATTCTATTTCCCAATATCTGAAGTTACTGGTGCCTTCTTGCTCACAATATTCTTGTTACATTGGCAAACGCTGTATGTGTTGGGGTTAAGTAATGCCAAATCGTGCTTAATCTGTGGAGTATTCGTATATTTGATGGCAGCATCGTCATCCTCAGCTTATCTAGTCGCTGATGATGGAATAGTCGTTATAGCTTGCTTTAAATTAGCAGTTTTCAGAAAAGTTTTAAAAGAATGATGAACACAGTTACCATTTTCAATAATTCATACCTAATCAGGAGTGGAATACTTGCTGGAACGGCATAGTACATTGGTGGTGGTTTTTATACATTGGAATTCCAATGGTAAACAGTTTACTGACTCAAGAAGTACACTGCTTCCTAAATTGTCTTTGATTGTTCAACTAAGAATTCAAAGCTCTTGCTCCAACTGTAGCTCACTTTGTTTACTTCTCCATGGTTTATCCAACAATTCTGATACTGTCTCTTTGAGTTTGTTTAGGATCTTGTAGTATCTTCGGAATGGCATTCCTATCTTTTTTGTTTTCGAAATTTTCTGCAACTGTGAGAATTGTGTTGGTGATGATGATGGCGGTCGGAGTTTCTTCGGAATTTTAAAAGTGGTCTGCTTACATCTTCTCTTCTTCCTGATGTCTCCAAAACCTATCGGTTTTATACACTGGGTTCCAAAAAAAAATGAACCACCCTGAAGCAGAACTTTGAAATTGCGTGAAAATGACAAGCGCATGCACACAAAGGAATGATTAAATAGTCAATTAAATCCAACACTATTTATTCAAATAAAAATTAATAATGTGTTGCATCTCCTCGTACTCTTATGCATTCAACAACCCTTCTGGGCATGCTGGAAATCAGGTGGTCGATTGCCTCTTGAGGCAGCTCATTCCAGGGTACCTGCAGCTGTTGATGCAATTCGTCTAGCGTGTTGGGAGGATGAGGTAACTTCTGTCCATCATGTCCAAGACATGTTCAATTGGGTTTAAGTCCGGTAATCTTGGCGGCCAAGGCAAAATGTTTACATTATTTTCTGCTAGGAAGTCTAAAGTTACGTGGGCAATATGAGGGCACGCGTTATCATGCTGAAAGACTCTGGAAGGCTCCAGAATTGCATGAATGTAACGCCTCGCGTTTAGTGTGCCCGGAATGAATACTAAGGGAGACTTGCCTCCGTAGCGTATTGCTCCCCACACCATCACCAGGAGCATATTGTAAATTTTGCCTCTGGCCTCTCGGTCGTCTAATCCGTACATGCCCATCAGAATGCTACAAGCAAAATCTGGATTCATCACTAAAAATAATTTCTTCCTATTCATAGTCCCATGCTGGCTGTCTTGACTCCACTGCAGTCTGGTAGCTTTATGTTGTATTGTCAAGGGTAGACGAAAATAAGGAGCGTAGTCCCCACGAACGTATTCGGCGATAAATCGTGCTCATAGAGACTCTTCGACCGATTGCTCTTACCCAATAGATTCCAACAGCTCGTGATGGTTCTGAAGGATCCAGAATTGCACTTCGCCTTAAGAGGCGATCTTCCCGTTCTTGTGTTGCTCTGGGACGTCCACTACCTTCACGACGAGCTTCTAGGTGTTCTTCCTGCCAGTCTCTCCAAGTTCGTCTCACAGTTGCGTGCGGTCTACCAATTTCCCGAAAGGTTAAGTTAGCTTCGCGCATCCCGATAATTCGCCCTCTTTCAAAGGGTGTAAGTTGGTGAAAACCTGCACGTCTTCGTAATCATGGCATTATTAGAGGCACCAACGAGTACACTAGTAAAAAGGCAAACTAATACGGCGAAATAATACGATAAAGAAGGTAACTAAAACAAAAAGACTTGTCAAGTGATAATTAAGAGATAACTTCTCATGCATTTGTCTCCATGCACTTTCTATTTCCATGCAGTTTTAAAGTTCTACGTTTACTCCTTCAGGGTGGTTCATTTTTTTTGAAACGCAGAATATAACCGTTTTCTTAGAGATCTCTCAGGTCGTTTCCTTCCTTCATTTTGTCTATGTCTTCTGAAGCTTTGCTTAGTGGATCCTCGATTTCATGAAGGCGATCTTGTACTGGTTCTCCTTTTGGTAGAGTTTCGGCTTTGACTTTACCTTCGCTTTCAGTGATGACCTTTTCATGTACGCCATATCCCTCAACTTAACAGTTTAAGATTTCCTTGCCCCAATGAAGAATTCTACAATTTTAAAAGTGGTGCAAAATATAAAATTTGAATAAAGTACTTCAAATCAAAAAACTAAAACGTTTTAAACAATTACTCTTATGAGATAATTATATTTTCAACTAATATCGACATTAAAATTCTTACCTTGTTTAATTTCTTTCAGTTGAGAAGATTTTTTTTTATTCTTCAAAAAGTAGGCATGAGAGGAAACCCGAGTTTGCGGAAAAGATTTAAAGCAGGATTAAATTTAAGCCCAAGTTATTTTTTTACATTAATTATATTATATTACCCCTGAGCTTGGGGTAAAAGTAGGTGAAAGAAAAAAAATTAATCCTGCTTTAAATCTTTTCTGCAAACTCGGGTTTTCTCTCATGCCTTCTTTTTGCTTGTCGGGGAGGGATGGCGGCTGCGACCGACTTAGTTAATTTCTCCTTCGGCATTCGCCTTACAAACTGGGGAAACGCAGAAAATCCACTTCAAAGGAGCCGGTATGAATCCGAAACACAATCCGACACATAAATACTCTGTCTCTCACAAAGAGCCCACATGCACCAGGATGGGATTCGGACCCACACCTAATAGTTGCTCGGCCGAGTGTTACGAGTGTTGCCAACGGACTCAACCACTCGGCTAACAACTACCTTAGACAACAATAATAATAAGGAATCGAGATTGCGGACTTTTATTTAAATGTTTGTTGCTTGAGGAGCTGCAGCTGGTTCGAAATGTCTAACTAGCTGCATAATAATCTGACAATCTTGGTGCCAAGTACTTTTTTTATACTCTATTTCTTTTCTCTAGCTAACTTTGTTAATAATCTGTACTTTCCAAACATTAGATCCTCTCTGACCTTCCTTTGACGCTAGCACTCCAATATTGCCTTTTAAACAGTTCTTCGAAATTATTGAAGGTTCTTATTTCTTCACACACCATCTTTCTTCAAATTAATTTTCGCTTTCAATATCTTTCTTCTTTCGTCAATTATACATTCTTTCAAATTTTGCAAACATGCAATAGGATTTACTCTCTCGCCTCCATAGAAATTTGGTAGTGTTCCATATTACGTTTGAACATTCTGTTTATTATCTGTTTTTCTTTTATTTCTTCTATTTTTTTTTCATACTCCATTTTCAATTCCATATTCTTTAAGGTATGTCATCATTTCTTTTTTTTCTCTTTCCTATCTCTTTGCATAATCCTTAATTTTATTTGCTAAATTCCCATATCTGTTCACGCATTTCTGATTTATTTCTTGGGCTTCTTTATTTAGTTATTCTTTTATTCTTATTATTGATTCTGTTGTCTCTGTTTGTATAATTTCGCCCATGTTTATGACGTTCTCTTTCATCTCCTCATCCATTCTTCTTATTTCGTTTATTAATTTCTTACCCAATTCATTCCTTGCCCTTTCCTTGTGTTTATTTTTCGAATAACGTTAACATTTCTATTTTATTTTGTTCTGTTTTCTTGTTCACTTCCTCAATTATCTCTATTTCATTTTGCCTGATTTCTACATTATTTTGCTCTAATTTCTGTCTAATATCTGCATTATTCTGCTCTCATTTTACGTTGTCCTCTTCCAATTACTTCGTTATTTCTGAGTTATTCTGTTCTAGTTTCGTATTGTTTTGCTCTATTTCTGCATTATTCTGTTCTTCTTTTGTACTGTTGTATTTCTTTCATCATTATGGCTAATATGTTTGTTTATCTCTTGTTCTTTTTCTTTTGTAAATGTTCTTGTTTTCTGTGTCGTTTCGCCTATTTCTTCTCTTTCCTCTGGTATCTGATTGCCCGGCAGGGGGGTAACCCTGCTTACTACAGCGTGGATCCAACGGCTGCGGCCGTAGGTGACCATTGTGGACGTATGATAGAGTTCCTATGGGTGTGACGAGCCCACCGTCCTCAGTTGGCGCACCAGTGCTTGGGTTGCACGTAACCTAATCTGCAGGACTCGGCCGACTTGTTCGGTCGTGGCCGAACTTCCCACCAGTGAAGTAAACTGGTACCGTGGGGACCGGTTAGCCCGGAGGATACCCTCCCCTCCTCTGGAGTGGAGCGAGCAGAGGGGACCTCCACCGGTCGACTGGGTTGGACTCACGGGGGTAGTGGTTGATGGCCCGCATGCTGGGTTAGGGATGATGTCCACCCCATCCCGACGTGTGAACTGCGGATCTCAGTTCCGGCACAAGCCTGGATAGCTAGTAGAGATTAGATAGGTCTCCCTTCACCAGAAGGGGCGAGGGGCGTGCAACTCCGAACCAGTCTGGTAGCAGGACGACACTTTATAGTGTCAGCCACCGAGAGGTGGCCCGAGACGGTTAAGGGCTAACTTGCTCAGGTACCGCTCGTAGCGTTCAGGGTAGATAAGGGGCTCTCTGTCTGTCTGTCTGTCTGTCTGTCTGGTATCTGATTGATTGATTATTTTTTCTAATTCATTTGCTTTGGTTCTTGTTGATCTTTGGTCTTTCTTTCTGCCATGTTTATATTTCTTTTCTAACTTTTCTCTGACTACTATTTGATATTTCAAATCACCTCGAAGTTGGACGCCAATAATAGTGCTATGTTGTTCAGGGTGTCTTTAGTTCGTTTGCCCCACGCGTTGGCGCCAATTTCTTTCATTATTGAATCTGTTTGTTTTTGTTTTGTCAAACGTCTTTCATTTATAGATGTGATTAGTAGTTTCCGACGCATACTGAAGTTCATCCATCTTGAAGACTGTTTTTGTCAGGAATGTTGATGAAGATATCACTACTGCATCTTTTATGTGAAGTATACTCTTTGACGATGGATGTTCTTCGTTATGTCTGCACGTCTCGTCTGTTGATTACGGTACGTTACTTTTTATATTCACTTTGGTAATATCATAGCAATATGTGAATTTGATTCGAAAGTTGAGATTGCAGAAAAATAAACGAATTCAAGCACATTCGACTGTGTAATGCAGGAAAAAGTAAAAGACATAAATTACAAATTAATGGATAATTTAAACAAATTGAGATGAATAGAAAAAAAAAATTAATAGAGGGCTATCTCGATATCGATGTGTTGACTTTAATGACGGCTTTTCGCAAATGTGTACGTCGGATATTGTTACGGTCATTTAAAAAACACATTGTTAAATTCCGAGCACGTGAAAGATAATATTTGAATTCACCGTTCATCGCCTCTGACAATATCACGCAGATTGTTAAGTTAACGAGAATAAAAATCGTCGCGAAAAATCAGAAACGATACGGCGCGGTTTAGCATTTGCCTCTCACTTAACAAGCCTACCGCGATTCTAACACGATCGCAGTTCATTTCCGAAACAAATGATTGTAATTTAATATCCAACTCGAGGTGATCAAGGAAATAAGTTGAATTACGGATCAAATGGATCCGTTATACGATTTGCAGGGGGTGGGCACGATTTACCTTTCGACGCTCAAATCTATTTAGTATTTAGTTCACGCCCGTTCCATCAGATATTACGACGATAACCTTTGATTTGTTGTTTATTTATTTATTTAAAATTTATGATTCATTTATTAAATACAAATTACATAAACCCACTACCGAGTTTTTTTTGTCAAAATGCCACGATCAAATAGTTTTAAGATTTTGATATATCAGCAGCTATATTTTAAGAAGTACCTACACAACCCTTGAAATACATGAATAATAACGACGTTAAACATTTCCATAAAATCAGCAGAAATTGAATGACACCTGTCAGTCTTGAGCGTCTTAAGGGTTAGCGCACGGGATATTTTAATTTTTAATGAGACTTAACGACGAAAGAATTTCATTAACCGCCGTGTTTTATAATAAAATCAGAACCACCGGGGAACTCCATCCGCCTCGAAACGCTGACATAATGATATATAATATATTCTTTTGATCACATATTAAATTTTTCTGTGTCGTTAGCGGCCGTGATATTCATTATTTTTAAAAGCGTATCGCGTGTCCGATTAAGATTTATTCTTCGCAATTTTTTTCATAATTTATGCGCTTAAAACATTATCACATTGCCTTTGTGAAATCAAACTCTGATAACTGTTTAATTATTTTTTAACAATGGAGTAAGTAGGTTTACCAAGAAACAGAACGAAGACGAGAACATAACGATTTTAAGAATCATTCACAACCTGTTATTATTATTAATTTTTTATATCCTTGTGTTTATTTAACTACAACTTGCTAAGGGTCGGTCTTTCCATCGTCTCGTTAAAGTTATCCGACAAATAACTTGATTTTTATGAATGGCTGATTGATTTTTATGAATTGTTTCCATGGTAGTTAACTGTCAGTTGGTTTATCTAGAAGTGGAAAGACCGGCCCTTAGGCCCGATTTATTCACCTCCAAGTAAATTTATCTGGTGATTTATTCCCATAGTAACTATTGTGATCACAATAGTTACTATGGGAATTAATCACCAGATAAATTTAATTGGAGGTGAATAAATCGGGCCTTAATCTAATTATGTAAAAATACTTTTCCGTGGCTGTCTAGATATTTTCTTGATATATTCGTAAAAAATATCGAGGAAACTTTATTTGAAATAAACTGAAGAACAACGAATGTTTAAAACAATCGTTTTCAAATTATGGAACGCAAAAATAAATTGAAGTTACGTAAAAAGGAGATGTAATGCTCCTGTACATAACTTTAGAAAAGGTTTTCCACTGCGAATTCCTACATTGTACTCATATATGTGTATGTTGTGTAACATTCATTTTACGATTAGGAGTTAGGTCGACAAGAACCAAGGAATAACTATGACTCAGGAGTAAGTAAAGGATCAAACCGAAGAGTACCTACTGCAGGAATTAAATGGATGAACGTATATAAAAGAGAGCAGGATAAAAATGGTTGCTAAAAGCAAGGATTATATTAACAGCAACATATAATAAGAAAAGACACAAGGAGTAAAAATGATATGTGAACGCATATAAGAAATCTAAATAATAAGAGAGAGCCTGAAATATAAGGTCAGACAACTAAGAGAACTAGAAATACGACAAAAAATAATAAAGAATCTGTAGAGGACGAAAGATCAGCAGAATTACTGAGAAATGGTGGAAACTAATTACACAAACAAACCTTGTGTCTGATAAGACAGATAAGGCTACAAACTAAATTTCCTGAGCAAAACCACAGTAACCATACAAAAGGCGATAAAAAAATTTGCTAAAATTGTGTAAAAATAAAATTACTAAACGTTAGGTACACAACTTTGTTTATTTTAAAGGACGTTCAAGAAAGAAAGGAGTAGAATAAGGCCAATTATCACTTTACGTAATGAAAACGATTCTAACGACCATAAAAGCGGAGGAAGGCTTAAAAGAAGTTGAAAAGAAAATAATGAGAGTGGTACTAAGAGTGGACAATAAAGAATAAAGGAGAGTACAAAAGGAAAAGGAAGAGTAAACGAAAAAATCAACAAAAGAAAGAACCATAATAAAGCCAATATCACCAGTAAAGTAAAGAAAATTTAATATACTGGAAAGGAAATTAAAGAGAGCGACCGACACGAGGGAAGTCAGTACAAGGGAAAAGGGAAAGAGAGATTTTACAATACCTGCAAACTCTCAAAATTGCTTAGTAGATACAGAAGAAAAATCTATCAGTGGATTAGTAAAGTAATTATAATTTCTTGTAGAGTGATTACATTTTTTTGCTGAAATACAAGAGAAGTTGAAAACTTAATACAAGTAGAAGTGTTGAATTGAAGTAATACAGGGTCTGGCAAAATGTATGACTCAATTTATTCCTTAAAAAAAATGTACTCGCTAAAAACGTAATTTTTAATATTTTTATTTTGAAATGAAACTCTTATAATTTCGTAAGTTCCTAGGATGGCCACCGCATCTTCCGCTGTGAAACTTTCTGTCACCAGCATTAATGGAGAAATATTAAGAAAACTGTCAGCCAACAAGATGGATATGTCCTCCTCATCGATTACACCCTCTGATCTACGTTACTTGGTTGTGCCCGATGATCGGCCACAATGACCGAAATCAATTATCAGCCACAACGCACTAACTAACCCACATGCACCGTCGACCAACAACCACTCAGCTGGTCCTGAACTTTGCAACCTGAACAACCTAAAGCCAGAGAAGCGTTGCCATTCTTCATTCACCCCAAAAAGTCTCCAAGCCAATAATGTCATAGTCAACACCATGTCGCTTGTCTGCTTCATTTTTGGGCAGTTCTTCTACGCATCCATATGAACGACACCTTGGTAACATTCCCAAGGTCTACGCCACCAGCCATTCGAAACTATCCAGTCAAAGCAACACCAAATCAAATCAAATGAACTTCTTGGTAAAAACTTGAAGAAAACAGCCCGCAACGTACTACAGGAGAAGCACATCAAACTTTGCACCTTCTGACGCAACAAGGACACAATGACCTACCCTTACATTTACTTATGTACCAAATTCTTTTTTGCGAGGGGGGGAAATGTAACAGTGACAAGGATAACGCCACCAACGCAAGAATCCGCAGCTGCAAAAATCAGCCAGCCAAAGCTTTCCGTAAACAATTATAACGCGTGATTTTTTAAATTTTTTATCAACACTTGCCATGGAATTTGAACTGCAGGTCATAGCTTTACTGTGAAACAGCAAATAGGAGTGCAATGATGGACTTTTCACTTAAGCTAAGACATGCCATCCAGATCTCATGGCAAGAGTTGATAAAAAAATTAAAAAAACACTCGGTATGAATCGTTCGGAAATGTCAAGAAAGGAATACGCAAATTCCGAGTAACACGCTTGCAGTTCTGGATAATCAAGGCATAAATTTCATAACACCCCGGGAAAAATGTCCTCAGACGAAATCCCTTTAAATAATCGACGAGCTGATCATGAGATCATTAGTGTGATAGCTAGTCAGATGTCAGTGATATTGTGTAAGTGACCAAACAGGCCGTGTAATTGTATGTAAATAAATGCTATGTTATACTAAGCTACGACCCTTATTTCATGTTACATAATTTATTACCGTAACAATATTTTTAAATTAAAGAGTAAGCCTTGGATATATTGTTTTATTGTAATGATAGTTTGTCGCGGTTTGCAGCACCTTCATTTTTTGAAGAAAACAGTCAGATGGTAGCGGTCACTGAAACACTTCAAAAATCCTTGTTCCACGAAGTCAAGGAAAATTTAAAAAATATGCTAGAATCAGTTTGGAGTTTTAGGAAAACATTTCCACGACAAATTGGTGCAACTTTTTGGCCTCTAAGATTTGAAAAATAAAATAAACGTAAATAAGTCATGGAATTTAGAATTGAGAAGGCTAATAAAAAATGAATTCCACATCATGTTCTGCATTTAGAAGAATATATTGCTGAAGAAGATGGCCACTTAAAATATATATAGCATATAACTGTGTAGGTACTTATCTAACTTGTAATTTAAATGAACAAGATTTTATAAAATGTTGAAAATAATAACAATAATGTCTTTATTTTCAATGTTTTAGATAAATAAATTTAAACTATAAAATATTTAACAATAAATAAAATACTTAAATGTAAATATTGAAAAAAAAAGAAGTTCAGAATGTCTGGGGGATGTCCAGCCTTTTGCTCTTACACTTAACAACTTAACCTACAGAAAAATCATAAACTACAAGAAGTTTTAAGTGTTTGATGCGTAACAGTAACACAGAAAATTAATTTAATTTATTTGCCTTTTCGCCAAGGTAATAATACGAAGGATTCTCACTCAGACTCCTACTCCCTGAACAGCTGTTTCTATAAAGATTTTTAAAAGAGTACACAGAACACTTTTTTAAATCATCGGTAATTTGATTATAACATTAGCTATTGTGTAACTAAAAGACTATTCAAAAAATGCAATCTTGTGAGGTGGTGGATTTAAAAATCGCTCAAATTCAATACCTATTTGTGCACATCTGTTCTAAAAGTGATTTTTATTTATTTATTTTTATTTAATCTAAAGTCCGTGTACCGTTAGGTGTTGAACTGTATTTTACAATTTACATTAAATCTGATATACTTTCAAGTTTTCTTTTCCATGAATTTTTGTCCTGTGCGTTTTTACTTCGTACCAACAAATTCCGCGTTTTTCTGCCACCTGTCTAACTTGTTCTTTCCATCTCAATCCTGGTCTGCCTACTTTGTTTCTTCCTTGCGTTCTGGCTTCATATATTTCTTTGGCTATTCTATTATCCTTCATTCTATGTAAATGTCCTAACCAACTTAATTGTCATTCTTTTACTCATATCACATTTTCTATCGACTTTACTTTCAGGTCATCCTTGTTGTCGTGTTTCTTATCTTATCCATTCTAGAGACCCCTTGTATTTCTCTTAAAAATCTCATCTCCTCGCTTTTACTTTACTTTTGTTTACTTTTGATATACTCCAGGATTCTGAGCCATAGATTAAGGAAGGCCTTACCATTTTCTGATATACCTGGGTTTTGATCTCTTTTGGTATCCCTTTTTTTTTCAAAGAACGTATTTTTAAGCATGCTAAATAACCTTCCTCCCTTTCCCACTCTCTCTGTGATTTCTTTGTCTACTTTTCCGTTGTATTCTATCATTGTTCCCAGATAATTGTAGCTCTTATGTTTGTCCGTTTATTTCTATTTTATGTTCTTTTTCTTTGTTGGCCGTTATCATTTTTTTGGTCTTGCGTATTTATTTCCATATTTATTAGTTTCAGTTCTCTTTGGTGTTCTTCTATGATGTATTTCAATTTTTCTTCAGAGTCTGCTACAATTACCATGTCGTATGCGAATAGCATTTCTTGACTTTGAATTGTTTTCATTCTCCAGGTCCCTACTTTCATACTTTTACATCTCTCTTTGCATTTTCTTATGGCTTCGACTATTGAAAATAGCAGTGAAACAAATTTCAGTTCAATGTTTAATGTAAATTCATTCGATTTCGTCATGTTCTTACCTTGTTTATGTTGCTTTTGTATAGGGCTTTATCTGTGATTTTATTATACAAATAAATCGGCTCCCTACAGGTAATAATCTGATGATACAGAGATACACAATGTAATGTACATCGATTGCTCACATTTAACTAACCAACTTCCACCAAACTCGTTGGTTTCTTTTAATACCAAAAATTAAGCGTAAGCAAGCGTTTTGGACCTTCTGCATTCTGTATTTGTCAGCAGAATCGATACGTGAATCATAAACTACGTCGCAGTAATTAAACTGCGATAAAACTAGTTTCGCAAAGACATTCTCTTACTCAAAGATTATCTATTGTCAAAAATTACTTTTAAGTTATAAAACGCCCGTTGAATACATTTTGAAACGTAACTTTTGAATCGCAGCTTATGATCCATCGCGATACCCAGATTTCTCGTCTCAGAAGAAATTGGCAGAGTAACATTGTCAATGAATATGTTAATTTAATGCTCCCGCATTGCCGGCATTCTCGAAAATTATTGAAACAATATTAAAAATACGTATCACAAAATACTTAGAAAAATTTAACCTCTTAACAAAAAACCCGCATGGTTACAGGACAAACAAATCTACGAACAGTGCCATGATTTCCTTTATGGAACGTATAGCAGATGTTTTTGATGAGAGAAAAAATGCAAGAGCTTTACTTTGTGGTCTCAGCAAAGCTCTTGATACCGTGGATCACAAAATCCTTCTGCCCAAACTACATTGCTACGGTCTGAGAGGCACCGTTCACTAGATCAGAAAATTCTATCTTGACAACAGGACGCAGGAAGTCTTCTTCAATGGGCAAATATCTGCTGAAATAAAAATTACACATAGGGTACCACAGGGATCAGTCCTGGATCCACTCTTATTTATAATCTACATCAACGATCTACCAGCTAATGTTGATATAGCAGAGGTGTGCCTTTACGCAGACGACACCGCTTTCTTAATTAGAATGGAAGAAATATCAAGCCTGGAAACAAGTACCGAGGTAGTCTGCTTGAAATTATGGATTTACCCATATTTTGAGATGGCAGATGAGTAGAAAAGGGTGCAAAAAGGCTTAAGACAACTGATTGAAAGTGCTTGACTTGCGAAATGATCCTCGTAATAAAAGAATGCAAGAAATAAGTTTTATTGCCCCCAAAGAAAATTTGAAATGACAATGAAATACATCAAAATATTTTTCCTTCACAAAAAAAAAAAAAATCGTCGACGACGGGTCAAATTAAACTAATTAATAACGTATTTGCTAAATGTGACAGCAACTATTGTCTTCGAGGACCCCACCGAGTGTGGTAAAAGTACGTGCCTGTGCAAGCAGTCAACGGTAATTTGCGAACAAGTAACTAACAATGTAACAAAGTTAATAAACGATTACTAAGGGGTGCCGGGCTTACGCGTGTCCCGAGCCCGACGCTCCTGCGACGCCTCGCGAGTTTATCAAAATGTCACGATTCTCGATTTTGACTTGGGGGTTGTTAAGCCTCCTTGTTAGCGTTAAATTTCATCAAAATAGATCCTGATTTCAACAGTTAAAAGCCGTGTAACTTCCCCGACAGGGAAGCGATTCCTTCGTTTGCTTAAATGGTACAATCATAATATGAAACAATATTCTCAAACGTTACTTGAAAAAAAACCTATACATGAATTCTGATCCTAAATTTATTTGGATCATAAATTAAACCAAAACTTATTGTAACTTGGAGCAATATTTAAGTAAGAGACTTTAACGCCGATGTTAGTGTAATTTCGATAACTTTCGTTCACTTGTTATCGAGAATACATTGAACTTTTCAAGAAGGCAATTGAAGTAAACGTGCGAGTCGAGATTCAGGATAGCATAAGGACGTTATAACTTGTTAGAACTTCCCGGCGTTATTGGCTTAACTTGCGAACTCGACGCCTACGTTCGCGCACCTTCCAGTTTTTGCAGTTCTGCAATAACGGAAGTACTAAAAACGGATAAAACGATTTGCATGAGGCACGAAATACTCTAAATTTTTGCAAGCAAAATATCGGCAGAAAGAAAATCGCTACGAAAATTAATAACAGAGTTTCAGAATTAAATATCGATTTGGAAGCGGTTTAAAATTCGCTGCGTACAAATTTAAGGGCGCACGCAGTTAGTTCCGCTGCTTGCCAAATGTCGCTTTTAATTTAAACGACAGCGCCACTGTTTGGATGTGGGTAAGTAGCTGAACTGCCTACGTTATCGGCCTTGCACGAATTACCACGGATGATTTTCTTTATTAGAAGTTACCTAGAAAACAGAAGTCCTAAAAAGTCTTTTTTAAATACCCATCTTACTAATTTAATTTTAATCAAATTCAGTCCTAGAGAATTATCTGCAAATTAAATAAAAATGTAATTTTATAAATAGCATCCAGACTATTTAGAATTATTTTAATTAACTTCGTTTAAGGCCCAGTTTTACAATCATGGAATTAGTACGGAATATCCAAATGTCCTTTAATGTTCCTCCATATCTATACGTCACACCTACGTAACGTTATTGTAAGAATAATGCTTATCCGACGATTGTAAAATCTGGCCTTAATACCTTAATTTTTAATACATTTGATAAAAGAGTCACATGTTTAAATCGGTTCATGTTCATGCCCTTATTTTTTTTATAAACTCGTAACCGTAGAATGTGCGAAAATAAAATTACATAATCTGGCCCGCGATCCGCCACATTTTGGTCTTAGTCCTGGCCATCAATTTCTCGAAGTCGGCTTTTTTGAAATGGCGAAGTTTTCAATTTATTCTTTTAATTCTTCACACGTGTATGTGCCTCCCATCCATATTCATACACTTTTTGTTTTACAAAATACTAGAAACCCTGAATTGGCCTTAACTGGTGTATGTTTGGAACGTTTTCTTCCCATGTAATTCGAAAACGGCTACAGTCTCATTCGCATAATAAGCTGTAGCCAAGTCTCGCCAAAATATATATTGACCAGTAAGATACTCTTTTCTAAGAAAGGGAGCTAATTTTTTTTGTATGCACTCCTTCTTTATTAACACAAAATCTAGAAGGCGCTCTAAAGGCTCTGGATCTGCCTTTAGAGCAAACCAGACCAAAACTTTAGCTTGAAATTTAGGGTGTCTTTTAAATTTGACTTCAGGATCAACGTTTTGACCCTTCTTGACAAAATATGTTTTACTGCCGGCACAATCACTCCCATCAAGCCTAAAATATGACTCATCGTTCATGACAATATCAACATCATTTGAGGGCTTGAAAACTGTATCCTGAAGTTTCCTCAATAAAGTTTCTTGTTTTTCAAGTTGTTTGCTGGTAT
This sequence comes from Dorcus hopei, assembly GCA_033060865.1. Taxonomy (NCBI): domain Eukaryota; kingdom Metazoa; phylum Arthropoda; class Insecta; order Coleoptera; family Lucanidae; genus Dorcus; species Dorcus hopei. The sequence continues at coordinate 53,739,483 of CM065419.1, forward strand.
ATTTTGGGGCTGGTTTCCTCTTCCTGATGGTAATAACTCTTTGTTTTAAAATCTTGTGCGCATATACGTGCGAAATTTTAAACCGTCTGTCTGCCTAATTTCCTCAAAGTTTGCCCCTAACTTTCCCGATAGCTTCATTTTCCAAACATTTCTTCTATATTTTTCGTCATTTTCCGCACTTTTCTTTCTACTAATTTTCCTTCATCAAGTCGGGAAATAATACTGCATACTGTTTTTCTTGAAATACCCATCTCAGTAAAATGTTTAACAGTAAAAGACCTCTTCTAATAGCTGCTGAGTATAAAATTCGCCAATTAACTTTCTACGGTTTTATTACTTAAGACCTTCCATAGCTGAAACTATTTTGACAACTATCGTCAAACCCTAACGACACAGAATATCCTAACAATTGTACATCATATCTTGACAATAGGCTGCTAAAAAAAATCCAAAGCTAGTTTATTAAGGCTGGGTTTCTAAGTCCTAATTTAACTTTAAATTCCTGCTTATTTCCATATAATTGCTACCATGGGAATAAGCAGGAGTTTAAAGTTAAACTAGGACTGAGAAACCCAGCCTAAGTGGCTTTAATAGTGCTGCAAACTTTATGCAGATTTTTGCTTAGTTAGGTATATCGTATCTTGTTTCAAATTTTTTTTAGTAAGAGGGTAGTTCAATTTTTCTAATGACTTTTAATTCGTTACTTGCTTTGAAACACTGTGCCAATTTTAACAGATGTATCAAATGGAGTCGTACAGACGATTACATAACATTTTTCCAAAGGAAAGTCTCAAGCTCCACAGCTGTTGAATGGCGTGAAAGATTTATAACTTTAGAAAGGGAACGAGTCAAATACAGTAACTCAAGATAGTGTGTGACTTGTTGAGAGGCTAATTCTCGAAAGAACAAATGAAGTGGTAATAACCAAAAACTTGCAATTAATAACCAACGCCATAATCAATCAGCAAAGCATAACAAAGTTCTGCCTGTTGGTGATGGCCTCGTGCGATTGTAATAATTGTAAAAATTCTGTAAAAAGTTGAAAACCCTGGGGTTGAAAACCCCAAACATCGCATACTCCTGATTTCTGATCGTGTGATTTTATCTGTTTCATCAACCGAAGGAATTCGAAAAGGACTGAATCTAACGGGTGTCCAACAAATATTGTAGTCCTAGTGGTTGTGGAATCAAACATTTTTAACTAAATATATAGTGTTTGTGCCTGACTTGACATGTATAAATTGATGTCTAATAAAACAATCAACAAACAACTTTCAAAAATGTCTTTTTCTTTTTAAAAAGTAGGTATCTTTAACTTAACGAAGTGTGTTTTGCGATACTGAATATTTCAAAGAAGTATAAGAAGCCGCTAATTTTTCTGAATAAATTATTTATAGGAAATATATCCACATCTGAGCAAATGCGTCCTTGAATAAGCAACAAGGGCTTCCTCTCACTTTCTTGCACTATTTTTATGGGAATATTTATGTTCAACATTAATCCATTAGGTACATATTGATTCTTGATTAACACTTAACACTTCCAAAGTAGTTAGCACACTCAACATTGCTGTGAACCGTACAACAATTAACACCAACATCACCTGCATTAACATTAACCTTTCAACAAAGACAACCTAAGCCCAGAGAAGCGTTGCCATTCTTGATCCACCCCAGAAGGTCTCCAAGCCAATAGCATCACAGTCAACATCATATCGCTCTTCGGCAGTTCTTCTACGCATCCATATGGACGACACCTTGGTTACGTTCCCAAGATCTACACCACCAGTCATTCGAAACTATCCATTCCAAGCAACATATTCGAGCATAGGAGGTAACCACCTCTGTGTATGCTGGTATTGCGGTAGATACCTTCGTACCAAATGTCTACAAAATGATGGGAATCAGAGCAACCCCAAATCAAATGAACTTCCTGTGGTAAAAACTTCGAAACAGTCCGCAACATGCCACAGAAGAAGTCGATCAAGCTTTGCAAACTATCCATTCCAAGCAACATATTCGAGCATAGGAGGTAACCACCTCTGTGTATGCTGGTATTGCGGTAGCTACCTTCGTACCAAATGTCTACAAAATGATGGGAATCAGAGCAACCCCAAATCAAATGAACTTCCTGTGGTAAAAACTTCGAAACAGTCCGCAACATGCCACAGAAGAAGTCGATCAAGCTTTGCACTCTATCGTAACAAGGCCTCAGTAAGCTACCCTTATATTTACCTATACGTCAATTTTTTCTTGCGAGTAGGGAAAAATGTAACAAGGAAATTAGAACGCCACCAGGAATTCGAAGCTGCAAAAATCAGTCAGCCCAAAGCTTTCGCAAACAATTACATAAGTATGAATCTTTCGGAAATGTCAAGGAAGGAAGACGCAAATTCCGAGTAACACGCTTTCAGTTCCCCATGGGTCATATGCCAAGACATAATTAAATAACTTCCCTGGAAAAACGTCCTCAGACAAAAGCCCTTTAAATAGTCGACGAGTTGATCATTAGACTATTAGTGCGATAGCTAGTCAGAAGTCTTGTTTTATTGTGTAAGTTACCAAGCCATGTAAGTTTCCCTTAAATGTATGTAAATGTTTCCTTATACTGAGCTACGACCCTTATCCGAGTTACGTAAATGATTCCCGTATTTTGCATTCTAAGAGACCTCGTCATGACCTTGGGACTTATCCAAATTTGATATGTTGTGATAATTTTCCGTTTTTAACAGTGGCAGCTCGCGCTACTTTTCGCAGGTGATGCTTAATTTATGAATGATTAATTTTTTGAGTAACCAGATATCCTCTTTAGAGCCTCAGTATAAGTGGCAGCATACTCTTAATCCCTAAGAAAAAATTAATAAATCTTTACCGTGTTTATTCATCTTGCCTATAATAATTATTATCACCACAATTCGAGGTGAGGCTCGGCCTTACGTGCCTCATTTGATGAGCCATCATCAAATCATAAATTGTGAAGCCAATTATTGAAGAAAAGAAGTAAATTAAATTTAATTAATCGGTGAGAGCTGAAGGTGGATCTTTTCTTTGTAGTTTTTTTTTAATATTCCCAATAACAATAAACCATAACTTTTTTAAATAACTACCATTTCTAGAGAAATAGGTAGTACTTGATTCTAGTTCAGCAACCTACTCTTCTGTATTCTACGACTTGTAATTACCTACACACCTACTACAAGATCCGAATATGTGTGAGAGTTTAAGTCCATTTCACAATAAAGGACTACCAGAAATGTTACGAATAAGGGCTACACCGTTGGGCCAAATAGAATGGGGCTAACTAAAAGAAATCACAGCATTGCGAAGATATAAAAAAAACAAGTCCCTTGAGTCTCTCGCATACATCGATCAAAATTTCTAAGACCATCATTATTTTTAAAACAAGTATCTTTGCTTTTGCTCATAAGTTTTTAGTAACTTTATGCCTATTTACAAAAATTAACACGTTCGGAGATTGGCTATGATTAGGTGGCTTATTGAATCACTTTATTGAGTTGATTAGCTGACTGACATTTAATTCAATGTGCGCGTTTTAAGCACATTTTTTCAAGCTGCATGATCAATTCCAAACTTTCGTGTTTCAATATTCTATACATTTTAACAGTTTTAGTTTTCCATTTATTAGTATTTATTTATTATTTAAGGGAGAGAAAAACAAGAGCATTTTAAAATTTTAATTTTCGATTTGCAAGACGTGGATCAATTGAATAACCCTATACCAAATTGCTTTGGACAATAGTTTGATGCCAATGGGACAATTATAATCTGTATTACCTTAAGTAGAATCCTTCCATGCAAAAAATATAAAACCTAATAAACAAAGGCTGCCGTCCGTGATTTCCTGTATAAGCAATCAATAGAAATTCAATACAGCAAATCGGACCATTATAAAATTTAATTTGCGCAGGAAGAATAAGAGAAAGTCGTTCCGAACGGTTGCTGTCACTGGAAAGATTGACAGGGTTTTTGTGCGAAACTAGAAAACGTGAAGATAAACGAGTTCTCAATTATATTATTCCTTTATTGTTCGTTATGAAACAAACATGTCGCCTTGCACTGAAAAATTGGTTCACGTAATTATTACGTAATCCTCTTTCATGTAGCTGCGTAAACAGCAAATTAAAATACGCTTATTTAATTATTAAGCAAATAGAAACAGCTGTTTATCGTGATTCAACTTCGGTAAGCTTTAGAAAATACGTGATTGGATTGTGATATAATTAATTATCACTAGTATAGATTCAATTCTATAGAATTTCAACAGCTTCATAAAGAAGTTTTCATAAATCAGAAAGGACCGCATACTCATCTCCTTAACAAATAATTTCCCTCGTCCTTTGAAGAGGACGCTGAAAGTAAGACGCAGATTAAAACCAAGATGCAAGAATAAATAAGAGTCACGCTCAAAGGGAGATTCAAGTCAGCAAATTTATGAGAGTAGTGAGATAGTGAATTTAAATTAATTTTCCATTTTCCCGGATTAAACCGGAGGTTCCTTAAACGTTTGGATTCATATTCGAAAGCGATTCAATTTGCGGACGTTCAAATAGAATAATAAAATTTCTCAATCAGCAATTTAGTTCATATTTAAATTAATTTCGACCCGCGCCGCCGTCGCTCTTACATAATAACTGAATCATAATCGGTTCGATTTTTTACTAAAAAATTACGCGTCTTCAACTTGAATAAACCAAAATCGAAGGTGAAGTCAATTTTATTTTATTGAAACGAAGAAATGTTTCAGTTCGTATTAATTACTAATACAAAAATTCAAAATATGATTAACTACACGTACATATTAAAAAGAATATTTTCGCATTAAGAAGTAATTCATAAAAATAATTATCTCAATTTTTCAAGTTAGTAATTTAATTTCTTCTGATGAAGCCCAAGTTGATTTAACTTAATATTTCTAACAATTCTGAGAGCCCTGTTTGTTTTTCTTTCGAAAGAAGGGACTTATTTATTTCTTTTCGTTCAAAAATATTAGAATTTAAAATAGAGGGTTCAATACGAAAAGTGCCTAAATCACAAAAAGTTACAACTGAGATATTTAAAGTAGAAAGTTTTATAACTGTACCTTTGACATGGTAGACAACAATTAATTTTTTTTAACATATCAGTTGATAACTTACAAAAAAATGTATTGGGAGGCACCTAGATACTTTTTGTTTGGGGTATCAAGAATGTAACTGAAATTAAATGTGATGAATAGATCTGCATAAGATTTGTAAATGTTGAAGGCGATTATGTGCATATCTAGGAGAGCACTTTACTAATTAATCTCGTAATTGATATTCATTAAAAGACCGAGGCGAAATGAAACGCGACACCGACCATCTTTGAAATACCCAGCGTGTTCGAATAAAGCACTTTTCGAATCAGCAAACAAAAACAAAGGCTCGTGGGCTGGCATAATTAAAAATTCACACTGAGTAGGCCATGCCGGCTTTTCTATTGGAGCTTTTTATTACTCGTATTCCTTCCCGGTTTTCCGATTTCTTTTCTTTGGGGTTTCCGCACTAGGATTTGTTTCTGTGCGAATCAGATGGGAATTCTTATGCACGTCACTCCTGTAATGATGTTCTTGGAGATGTTGCATACTTTCATGACTTTCGTTTTGAATATACAGGTGACTTTCACGATTATGTATTAATAGAACGAGAAAATTTAAAAGCTAGTTGACAAGGTATGTTAATAAGTTAACTAATCATAATCGAATAAAAAAAGAATTTCTTCTTCTTACAATCCTAAGTACGTGTTAAATTTATAAATTCAGTTTCCAGCAAAGAGGAACAAGTTATAATATTTTGTAATTCTAGTCTTGTAGGACTCATGAAAAGTTACAACTTTACAGCAAAAAAAATTCAACTTTTTATACTTGCACAAAAATATGTCTAAAATCTTTTTATTGCTTTATAAACGTTGCGTATGTAAAATATCATAAAACAAATCAATATTTTTGCAACTTAATATAGTAAACGTTTTAACACCGATTAATGAATTTTATAGAAAAAGAAATTTCCAATCAAATTTAAAAACGAAAGCAATGAACTTTGCAAAGCTGTATCTCTTATTGGATTGACCCAGATGTGGTCTTAACTCATATACCATTGATTGTCCAAAAGAAGCAATGCAAAACAGAAGTAGAAACAAAAGTCATTAATAAATGAAATACCTAGACTAATGTGGTATGATTACGATTTGCTGCCTCTTTCTTCATAGTAGTAATTTGAGACGAAGAAGCTTTAAACTGGTCTACGAATTTTTTTGATTACATCTCAGCAATTTTCTTTGCTGCGATTGATGTGCCGATATTTTTGAATCTGGGTATAAACTGTAGATTGTTCGCAGACTGAAACAGTGCTTCCAGCAGATTGGAATGGTACCTCTTCATTCGCCCTAATAGCTAACCATACATAAGACTACTTTCATCGCCGATTAGTTTATTACCATGCTTACAATTGTAAAGGCAATTGTTTCTATAGGAATAAACCAAAAATTAAAGTTAACCAGTGATAAAGTACCGGCCCTTAGAGTCTTATTTTGTTCTAGAATCAACAAATGCACTTTCTACGGGGTGTCCCAAAAAATCACCGTCTAACTTTTAGGATGTGTTATTCAGACCAAAACAAGAAAAAAAATTTCCATGAACATATGTCCGATAATGTCTAATTACTGCTGCTTCTTATTAGTCGTTAAGACTATCGTATCAGCAGTAGCAGCAGCCCTGAGGAAGTTCGCCTGTAACGAAGAGTGAAACGTCCGCAGAAGAAACCAATGTTACGCAATTCCAACCGGATTTCTTTTTCTGGTCTAGATAACATATCCTAAAAGTTTGATGGTGATTCTTAGGACACCCGATATGCATATAAAAATAGCATTACGCTTCTGGGATGAACCGGGTCTGAGCTCGACGTTTCAGGTGCGATTTTTTATCCATTCTCAAGAAAGATTGAATCTTTGCAGTCTGTGGCTTCAATCTGCTTATTCCTTAGTGTCGATACTGAGGCCCGATTTTACAATCGTCGGATAAGCAATATTCTTAGAATAACGTGACGTAGGTGTGACGTAGATATGCACTGAAAAAAATAAACTGTTCAGTCAACCAAAAACACGTTCAGTTAACAGTATTTTTCGTTTACCTATTAGCAATCACGCGTGGTCATTGAACCAACAGTCAAAAAATGTTAAATATTTTAGATTGAATCAACTCAATATTTTGCTTGAGGCAAGCATACAATGAAGACATCTTTCTAGTTGCTTTAATGCCCAAGAAGATTGATACAAGAACTTTAGATTGTTAAAATTGCTAAATATTTTATTTGTCTGAACGCCGTTAGAAATTAAAATTATATTTTGATATGTTTAACGTAATTTTTCAGTACGGCTAATAAAAGCGTAGAGTCAATTCAATCTCTACTATCGTTTAGGGAAACATCAATTAAATGTTCACCTCTTTGCGATACTGCCAAAGTAAGATAACCCTTCAACCTTTGTTGAGGTGACAAGAGGAGCTGAATAAACCTCAACGAACTTTATAATGTCGGACGCATTCGAAATATGAATGACTTATCCGTTTAAGAAACGATGTCGAACAACAAGGTTATGCTGGGACAGGCAGTAAATATACGTTAAGTTCTAGCAGGCGCCATCTGGAACTCGATAGCTTATTAATATGGGAATTAACCCTCGCTTTTACTTGACTTAACATTTATTACGTTAAATAAAAAATCAAAACAGACACACAAAAGCAACAGCACTTTACGATCATTTTGAAATTTCAACTTTTTGATTTAACATATTAAGCACTTTCGTTTTAAGGAAAACACTAACATCGTTCAGTCAAACGTAATAGTTTAACATTTTTTTAGTGTTACTTGAACAATTTCCAAGATGTTCAGTTAAGAATATTACCGTTGAAACAAGTACATTTTATTTAAGTCAACGCACAAAAAGTTAACATTCAAAAAGTTGTTGACTTAACTATTTCATTTTTCTCAGTGTGGAGGAACATTAAAGGTTATTCGGCGAACAGTTATTCCGTCCTTATTCCACGATTGTAAAACTGGGCCTGAGTAGTAGGTAGATTGGCTAACCCAAAACTCTTTCTGTAAATATTTCTTATCATGGACACCTTTTTACCCGAAAAAAATATTTTTTATAAACTTTAATAAAAAATTGTAGTTGTTTGAAGACTTCAAGAAACCATCCTTCAGTTTATGTAGTAATATTTGTTGATTCTTACTAAATTTAGGGATTCAATTTTTTTTTTCTTTTTGCGTGATCTTTATTAGATAAAAGAATAAATGTTTATCCTTGCTAAGTCAGTAACAAATAAATAGAAACGTTAGTGAAAAGGAGCAAAGGTCTAAAAAATGCATGTTTAAAAAAGTGAAAAGCTTTACGTCCTTATTAATGTAAAATATAAAATAAATAAAGTGTAAATATGAATACTCGCGAACAAATTCTTGACACAGATGTTTTATTTGCGAATTTTAGCAAAGTCGAGTCGTGAATCAATAGTTTTATAACGTGAGAAACTTTATAGCAGGTTCATGTTTATTTACAGGTTTAATCTCTTCTTATTCACAGTCATTCGTGACTATGAAATACTTTACAAAAACCTGTTAATTAATTTAACAGGAATAAATTACAGTAAATGTGTAAAGAATGAAGCAAAAGAAAATTAATTGAGTTTAGAAACGTGTGAGAAAAAAATGTAAAAAATAACACTGAAAGTATTTTTCTTATACCGAAACAAACTGAGTGATAAAGAATAATGAAAAATGATAAATTTTAGTATGTATTACATATTTCCAAACCAAAGTAAGAAATCCTTTAGGTCCAGGACGTAACCTTTTTTTTTTCATTTTAAATTAATGTAAATCTATGAACGCTTTTGGGTTCTTTGCACGTTCGTAAATAATTACGTATATATGAGGAGCGTTCTAGCAAAACAGAACATGTTCATTTTTTATGAAAAATTAGTTATTAGTAATCGGTTGAAGAATTTATTGGTTTACATAAAATACGTAGATGTAAGCAACTCAAATGGATCATACAGTCTTTTTCTTTTGGTTTTCCCCTTTTGCACTGAGAAAAATAAACTGTTCAGTCAACCAAAAACACGTTCAGTTAACAATATTTTTCGTTTACCTATTAGCAATCACGCGTGGTCATTGAACCAACAGACAAAAAATGTTAAATATTTTAGATTGAATCAACTCTATATTTTGTTTGAGGCAAGCATACAATGATGCTCGTGCTTTAATGCACAAGAAGATTGATACAAGAACTTTAGATTGTTAAAATTGCTAAATATTTTATTAGTCTGAACGCTGTCAGGGAATTAAAATTATATTTTTGATATATTTAAAGTAATTTTTTCAGTACGGCTAATAAAAGCGTAGAGTCAATTCAATCTAGACTATCGTTTCGGGAAACATCAATTAAATGTTTACCTCTTTGCGATACTGCCAAAGTAAGATAACCCCCCTTCAACCTTTGTTGAGGTGACAAGAGGAGCTGAATAAACCTCAACGAATTTTATAATGTCGGACGCATTCGAAATATGAATAACTTATCCGTTTAAGAAACGATGTCGAACAACAAGGTTATGCTGAGACAGGCAGTAAATATACGTGAAGTTTTAGCGGGCGCCATCTGGAACTCGATAGCTTAGTAATATGGGAATTAACCCTCGCTTTTACTTGACTTAACATTTATTCCGTTAAATAAAAAATCGAAACAAACATATAAAAGCAACAGTACTTTACGATCATTTTGAAATTTCAACTTTTTGATTTAACATATTAAACACTTTCATTTTAAGGCAAAACATTTACATCATTTAGTCAAACGTAATAGTTTAACATTTTCTTAGTGTTACTTCAACAATTTGTAAGATGTTCAGTTAAGAATATTACCGTTGAAACAAATACATTTTATTTAAGTCAACGCACAAAAAGTTGACATTCAAAAAATTGTTGACTTAACTATTTCATTTTTCTCAGTGTGCCAAATGTGTTTCCTAATTTGTCAAATGACTTTCCAATCCGTTCAAAGTATAGTAGGCCTGCGGATTGGAAAGTCATTTGACAAATTCGGAAACATAATTGACAAAAGGGGAAAACCAATTGTATGCTATTTTAAATGGCCAGAAAGTTAGGGTGTTCAATCAAAACTTGACAAATCCTAACTACTAAATGTAATCGTGGTGTTCAATCAAAGATAGACATGTCCGCAGTTATTATTTATGTACCTATCAGCAAGAGTGTTACTTCAAAACAGGGCATGTCCATAAAACAGACGATTTTCATTTTGGTTGTTTTTGTTATTATGTTTATCCAATTTATTCAACAGGGGGTTCCAGGTAATCACCAAAAGTAAAGTCACTAGACACGCATCGACATTTTGAGTCAAAATAAGCGTGCCAGATTCATAATTTAATGTAATGCAAATTTGGCGCGCTTAAGAATTCTGTTTTTGTTCAAGAGTTATGAACATCATTAAAATATGTGGTATAAAAATATATTTTGATATAGGTGAAAGTATTACAAACAAATTGTTAGTACGGTATGAAGAAAGTTGAAAATGAAACGAAAAGAGCGAAGAGAAAGATAAAAACTTAGTGATTGTTTAGAACCAGATGCTGCACTTCACATAAATTACTTTCTGTAAGAATAATTTTGATTTTTTGTTAAAAAAACGTTGTGTTTCGTCATGTCCACGTCTCGGTTGAACCAAAATTCGACATGTCCACACCGACCAAGCAAAACCAGACATGTCCTGAGAACAAAAATGATTATTTTGGTTATTATTCATGCAACAATTTCAATTCACATATTTACAGACAGTAGTAGCTACATATCAAGAAATTCAATTCAAAATTAATGTCTGAAGTTAGTGCTAAAGTTTTTTTGTAATTTTCTCACATTTACTTTCTTTGGATATGTCCTATTTTGCTAGAACGCTCTTCATATGCTTATAAATAAATCAAAATGAACGCTGCTCCAATTAAAATTCTTTATTTGCAATAATACGACTGTTTGTTTGTTTAGTTGAATTTAATATGAATTTCGTTTCTATTTGTTTCCAATATGGCACGAGGGGTACTGTACACAACTTGATACAGTCATACTTGGAAAACAGAACGCAAAAGGTTTTTTTTCTAATGGCGAAACTTCCCATGAAACTAAGACCATAAACGGGTCCATTCTAGGACCACTCCTTTTCATAATTTATATTAACGATCTACCGGCAAACTTAAACACATCCGAGATATGTCTCTATGCAGATGACACGGCCCTACTGGTTAAGTCGGATACCCCATCAAACTTGCAGAAGAAATCTGAAGCCATACTTAAAGAGTGTAACACACGGTTCAGAAGTAACAAACTAAAAATGAACTTGGATAAAACGAAGTCTCTGAAATTCCACACCAAAAACACCACAGAGGAGCCTACCAAATTCCTGGGAATTTTTTTCGAAAGCACTTTATGCTGGAGGACACATACCGATGCACTAACATCAAAATTAGCTTCTGCTTTATTCTGTATCAGGAAAATACATACCCTAACCGCAAAGTCTACCTACTATGCCAATTTTTACGCCGCGGCTACATCATATGGGGAGGCTCTATGGAAGCGCGGGCCATCTTCCAGCTACAAAAAAAAGATGTAAGAGCCATCTACGGAATCTGGGATCAACAACACGGCTGCAGGGATTTGTTCAAAAAAAGCGGCATACTCACCATCCCGAGCGTCTACACAGCTGGTCTAACCAAGACTAGGAATGCGTTTCTTATGAGTAAATGAAGGATGGAATAGTAGAAACCGCATGAGTAAACGAAATAGTTACATCAATCGACGTTGCCGATTGATAACACGGGCTACGCTCCGGCCGTTGGCGCCGGTCGAATTCCTACCTTCTTACGCAACATTGTAATATCTCTATTTCACTTCCACACAAGTTTCAATGAGCCTCTCCTTCATTTACTCACAATTAAGCGTATCCCTAGTCTTAGTCAGGCCAGCTATGTATATACTTACCTGCATAAGGCACATCAAGGATAATGAAGAAGAGTATTGTCAAAATCACGATTTCCACTTGTACAGTACAAGACACAGCGACGAATTCAACATCCCACACTACCGTGTGCACAACTAGGCACTAACTACCAAGCAATCAAATTTTCAACAAACTACCACCGCATATTAGAAACGAAAATTTGCTTAAAGTGGTAAAATGGACAAAAAATTTCCTAAAACGAAACTGTTTCTGTAGTATTCAAGAATACTTAAAATATAAAATGTATTTGTAAAGGTAATTATTTTAAATTGTATGTTCAAAACTGTAATGTTTTATATCACAAAATCTTTTAAGCGGACACTAAATCGCGCACTATACACTTAACGTTTCGCAGTCGTTTGACACCTTTGTCCAACGACTGCGAAACGTTAAGTGTATAGTGCGCGATTTAGTGTCCGCTTAAAAGATTTTGTGATACAAATTTCATCGGACAAGAACCAACTGTAAATATGTAATGTTTTATTTTGCTCTGAACAAAATTGACTATGACTGACCATTGTTTATAACTTACGTATAAAGGAAATAAACATTGTTATTATTATTACGTACATCACAAATCAGTTAATAGCAATTGAAGGCAAAAATTATTATTATCTTTATTTAAAAGCAAGTTCTAAATTGTTTATTTTCAATCAAATTAATAATCTGTTCAAGTTCTTGCGATTATTCACCAAACTAATGTTTACTGTCATCTCACCTTGCGTAATTTAAATTAATTCGCACATCATTGCACATTAACAATTAGTGTTTGTATACGTTCAAACCCGTGTATTTCATTAAACTCCGATACGTTCAAGCTCGTTTGTTTTACTATACTCCTCCTCAATTTAATGTTGCACGTATTTATAAGCTGTCTTAAAAAAAATTTAAACGCGTCATACAATGATGAATATGGAGAAAACAATTTCTTGCGAAAAGGCAAATTTAAATCTAATATAAAAATAACTTTGTAATCCTTTGTCTCACACATTCGGGCTTAACACATCAAAATCATACGTACAAAAATATTTTTACAACAATTTTTAAATTTCAAAACTAAAATAACATAGCAACATGTATAAATAGGTTGGTAATTAGAAAACCAAGAAGATGTGCTTATCGTGTAAACGTGTTTTTATAGTTTAAGCGATTTTATTTTCCTTGCTGCAGATATCTCTCGTGGACACTTGTTTGAAAATTTTTTACTGGTTCAAATTATAAAAAAAATACATTGACTTTTACATTTTCACATAAGGTAGTGTATCTGGTCTGGCTGAAAATATATCCCAACCTTTTCAAATTTCAAACTAACAGTCATCTTTTCAATTTTTCAACGATTCAGTTTTCCTTATACACCTTTCAACTACATATGACAATACATTGATATAGGCGAAAGATATAAGAAGTCCACGATCGGATTAAACACTCGTCACGAGAGGCGCAGCCTCTCACATACTGACACTGTTTTATTTGTTTGTAAGAAAAAGATACCAGGTAAACGTATTCTCCGAATTGTTAAGAACAGTGCCAGGAGACTTAACCCGATTGTGGACTTCTTAAATCTCTCAGCCTATATCTGCAGTACCGACTAGTCTCCGTAGTAATGTACAAACAGATTACGCAGGAATAAAATCAGGGCAAACGATTTTAAGTCAAACATCGGTTGAATTCCCATTGCAGAATTGAAATTTGGTTTAGCGACACGCAAAGTTATGTATTAAATAGTTACATTTATTTTATTTCACAAATTTTTTTGAAACTTTTTTTGCATCTTTGTCACATTTGGACAGTTCATCTACTGAGTTGGCGATAAGATAAGATGTTTATTTGGACTGCTGAATAAACAAATAATTAAGAGACAAGTCAGGTAATTTCATACAAGTTACAGAACATAGCAATACAAGTAAGTTAACAGTAACATAGTAAAGCAATTTAAATCTCATTTTAGAAAATGTGAGTTGAGGTAATTTCATACAATAGAGGAGTTACAGAACGTAGCAATACAGTAACGTAGTAAAACAATTTATACAAGTAAATTTAAAGCTCAATTTAAAGAATGTGAGTTGAGATGATTCATACAATAAAGGAGTTACAAAACGTAGCAATACAGGTGAGTGAACAGTAACATAGCAAAACAATTTATACAAGTAAATGCTCATTTTAGGAAATCTGAGTCTCACTAATATCTCCTAATCCTTGAGTGGATACTCACTGGCGCTGTCTTGTCCGGTAAGTACTTCTTTTAATGAGTATATGGGCCAATTAATAAAGTAAGAATGACACTTACGTTTAAAAGACTATTTCCTTGGGCAAGGCATTGAAACATTTTGTTCTAATGTAGTCGACTGTGTTAAGTCCCACATTCAAACGTTGAAAATCGGGTCTAATGTCACTGGCACTGCGTGTTAAGTGGTTATGAAAGTCACTATTTCTCCTTTTATCGCTTTTAAAAACAAAAGTTACTAGATGATATATAGAATGAAAAAACAGTCCCACATGACCCACCTAAAAACAAGGTATTCGTAAACAAAAATCTACGGTGCAAGGTAATAAAGTATAAAGCTCAAAAAGTTATTAACAAAAAAGCGTCCCCGTGTTCCTTACATTCATGAAGCATGTGTTGGATTAACGGCCGATGACACAGACTATTTTGAATGTTTTAGTTCTTCAACTTAAGTCAATTCTGTAAGGGCCCAATTTCCAGACCAGGTTGGCAATGAGGCCCATTGGGAATTTTTTAAATATTATTTTCAGCAACAGTTTAGATCGCGGCGTCTTGCGACCGATTGCAGTGGAGTTCTTGACTTACTCTTCTGCTGACGAGACTCGAAATCAATCAAAACCGTCCTACAATAAATTTCTAATAGTTTTTCATATTTCGCATTTAATTTTCTAGAGTTTTATTTTTTATTAAAAGTATAGAGATTTAACTTCCTGTTTTCCAAAGAATTGTCAATTATTTTTAAAGATACGTTCGAGAAAAAGCCATTTCTTTTCTTAGCTGGGCCTTCACTACCTTATAAGAAAGCTTTAAGCGCAAAGTACACTTCTCCACTTATTCTACCCGGTGCGACCGAACTGCGGTCCGTTTTTTCGAAAGTGACCGAATTGCGGTCAAAACATTTCTATGTACGTGGCAGGATGTAATCCTTATCCAAACTGCGGTCAGAATTTCAACGTGGGCAACATTAAGGCTTAACAAACTTTAGGTAGAAATTTAATATAATTTTATATTTAGTGTCGATTAAAATATAATTTCGACGACAAAAATATTAAGGGATTAAGACCCCCGTCCCGGAATTTAGGGCCTGACCGCAGTTCAGTCGCGAAAAACAACCTCCTTAATGACCTTCTTACCTGTTTCAATTTCCACCGCAGTTCGGATGTCCCCATTCTACCGCATTTAAAATAAGAAAGGTATATATCAGGAAATTTCTTAGCCAGTTACCCCTGTATACTGACTTTCTATAAATCGAACATTCCAAGTGCGTGCCCGGCCTATAATCACTTCGTTAAGGTTTGTTCTCGCCTGGACAGATTCTGTTGCTCTTCGACAATCAATCTCGTTTCGTTTACTTAGGTATGAAACTATGGAATATCATGAAACGAAGATGCACAAAAAGTAAGTAGGATTGACAAAGAACAGGTAATGCACAGGACTTTTGCTCAACACGACATGAAATTTTATTACCGGGCAATGCAAACATTTCTTTCATTATTAAAAAAATAGGCAAAGGACAATTTTGAATTTTGGAAATATTATTTAAAACTTTTGTTAATTTCACTTATGATACCTACAACACGATCAAACATTAAGGTTGCGTTGCCTTAAGGTTACCTTCGAGTGCACCTTGGGCATATAATCATATCTTTCTCACTCACGAGTTTTTACTTATTTTGCGTCTCGCTCATCTGTTTCAAGAAGTCTCGTGTTTACAGTATTTCCATGACAACGGTCGAACTTTTCACAACCCACTTTTAAGTAAAGTGTAGAAAATGTATTTGTTACTATGGAAACCATGCCTAATATAGTCTTTTTATGATTCTTAGATGAGATAGAAAATACACAAACTCGTTTATGCGAGAGAGACTGCAATATTATTCAAGAGTAACTCAAGAGTGTCTTTTATGAATACATTATATATTATATTGTATGCTAATCAAGATTGATAATTTTAAGAACTTTTATAAAGCTGTCTCCTTTCAGCTTTACTGAAACAGCTTTGCCTCTCGCAGTCGGAGATTGCGTTGTATTTTTAACTCAAATTGATCAGATGTTCAGATCGGCATATAATAAAAAAATTGATGTTTAGATAAATATACACAGTTTTTTCTTATGATTATTTACATAAAATTTCTATGCATGTAAAGAGTTGAGTATAGAATAACTGAAATATTTAAATAAACCCGAAAATTGTGTCTAATTCTTATTTAATATTTTATATTACGCTCCTACAACTGTTATATATATTTTTTTTGATATGTTTTCGTTAATTACTCATTTAAAATGTTCTTCCTTTTTCTAATTAGACATAAAAAGTCGTTTGTTCGTTGCAAACAATTAATTTTTTTTGGTTATAAGTAAAGCACAGATCTAAGTGCATTTCTACCTAAGGAGTCTTGTCTTTAATCGAGCGTACGCGTTGTGGTGTCATGACTCATGATAGAAAAATACACCTTAATCCGTGCTTTAATTATAAGTTTTTAGATTTGTAGATTTGAATTCTAGCTTGCCCTAATTGGGTGCTAAAACAATTAGGTAATAAAGTAACGGTATAGCTTTGCAAATAAGGAAACAGGCAATGTTTTTCAGTAGAAAGTGTTTTAATTTTTTTTTAATATTACTAAATATGTATAGGATATGTATATATGTATAACCATTTAATTTCAACCAACAAGGTAATCATAGTAAATCGTGTATAAAAAAGAAATAAAATATCAAAGCAAGCTCTAAGTAATCTGAACGTTAATTTAAAATTTTAACGGGTAGGTATATAAAGAAATTAATATTAAAGCGCTGTATTTTTTTTTTGTAAAATATTTAATACCTACATCATTTAATCAAATTTAATTTCCATGTTGTTATTAGTAAATAAAAATTTAGGCACTTCCTGAAATACAAGGATCCGTCGAGAGTAATAAAAAAAAAGGGGGAAATAATTATCATAATATATTAACGCGATAAGACACTAAACAAGTAACAAAAGTTAAAATCATTCTGCATACTAAAGCAAGCCATAAATTAGTCACAGCTAATTAATTATAGTCAATTATAATAATTGAACACATCATTTCCAATTAAGCAAACAAATTGTTTGACAGTAATTGTCAAAATGTGCCGGACAATTCTGGCCCGTAATCAGGCCCGTCCTAAGGCCGAGCTACCGCCGAACGGCGCTCAAAAAAGCTCCACCCTCGTCGCCGGCGCTTCGCGCGACCTTAACTCTAAAAGCTCGCGGGCTTTAGGCGCAAAATTGGTGCCCGTGGTGATACCAATAAGAGAGAGGTTTTCGCCGGCACCATTGGTTGAAACGAGGCCCCTCCCCGGTTAAGGGTCTCTTTTACGTGAATATTAGGGAGTATCTTAGTTAGGAATATGCAGTCCTCGTTTTTCAAATTGAAGTAGTCAGTTTGCACCCACATTCGAATGCGGCCGGTCCTCATATATGTAAAGCAAGCGTTTAAAAAAGAAAGCGCGCCAAATTTTAATATAGATAGTTTCTCTCAGTGTTACGTAATTCTAAACGAGGCTCATTAAGGACAATGGAATACCCTAACGGGAGAAGGTCTTCTTTCAATAAAAGGCAGTGATTAAACGATGAAAACGTGAGAGGCAAGTTTTATTACAACGACCGATAACAATAAAAAATTACCTACTTCGAAAAGTGATCAGTATAACGATGCTTGATTTCGTCCTAATTTTTATGAACAGTTCAACCGAACGACTTTATCATAGGTGGTACTGCATACAGATTGAAAAAAAATCCGTTCGCCATGTATGATTTCCGTCGGTAAAAGCTTCCTAAATAGAACAAACTTAAAAAACCCTGTGTAAAAATGAACAATGAAACGTTAGAGAACACCGTTCATGTTACAGCGCCTAGTATACTGAATAAACCGTCGCAGACGATGCCTCAAAGGTCTCCTTTTGCCATCCAGGAGCTCCTGGGCTTGGGCGATTCTCACCACCGTTCTCCAACGGCTGCGGTTTCCGCAATAACGCCTAATGTTTACCCGCAAAGGCACATACAAGCGCCGACGTGTTTCCCGTCGGAACACAGCTTTAACCACCATCATATGACCATGGCTGCAAGTCGGATGGCATATTTTAATGCCCAGGCGGCGGTGGCGGCGGCATTCTTGCCCCATAACATTGCCGCCGCCGCTGGAATGAATGCCAATCCAGGGGCTGCATCGCCGGCTGCTGTTTTGGGACTTGCAGGGCATCAACCTGGAGGTACCCCTGGTAAGTACTTTCTACCAAGGATTACTTTGCAAAACATTGTATTTATTTTACCGTTGAAGTCTAATGTTTAAATTAACTTTTTATTCTCATCAAACAAACATTTAGGGTGGGTTTACAGAAAGCAAATCAAATATTTAATTTCGAATTAAACTAATCACGAATAAGTTGCCATAAGAATTACATTGCGAACTGTCAAATTAACAACGTTATTAAAATTTGATTGCAATTAAATTTTCTGTAAACTGGCCCTTAGTGTATAAAGTTTTTATGGGAAATTCTAATTTCCTTCTGCCCTATTCTTTTTTTTTTAAATCGTGCTGCGTATCACTCAATAAATTGTACTAAAAATTAGATTGAATCGCAAATTGTTTGAAAAAAATTGAACGGGTTCTATATTTTTTCCAAACGGCCAAGAATTTCTTGTTCCGAGTATTTTATTGTAGAAGTTAGAAGTCCGAACAAACAAATACTACCCGATTACAATAATTACGATTCTTTATACTTAATGATCTATTTTCGCATTCCGAAATAAATGGCATATCAGGGAAATAAAAAAGAAACCTTGAATCTTCGAATGTATAACGTCCTGCTATGACATACTACATGAACTTCATATCTAGCATCCATTAACGTGTCCAAAAAACTTATGAACTACACCCAAAGGATTCACATTTTTCAAACGTGGATTACGGGTTCCATCTTTCATTTTATTAGGAAGAATTACGAGCCCATCGTCAGTAAAGTTCGAACCCCCTCGAATGAATTTTTTTAATTTATATATAAATTATGGAAATTTGCGAGGGTCAATGGTAGAGATCATAATCAAAGGACGACCACAAGATAACTCAAGGTGACTTGCCAGAAGCAGGCTCAGGTTGAAGGAGTGTTTGTCAAAGCAGTGGACAATGTTATGTTGTAATTTTCCCTACAAGCAAGGGGTTTGCCTGAAATATGCAAGACTGAATGGTAGCTCGTACCATTGGCTCGGGCAGTCTTGCATATTTCTGGCAAACCGCTTACTTTTAGGGAAAATTACAATATAACAGTTTTCACTGCTTCGACAAAAACTCCTTGTTCAAGCTGAGCCTGACCAAAGATAATCCGCTTCTGGCAAGTCTCCTTGCTGTCGTCTTCTGCTTAGGATCTTTGGTATTGACCTTCGCAAATTTCCGTAATCGTTTTATACATAAATGAAAAAGAAGGGGTACCAACTTCGCTGACGATGGGCTCGTATATCTAACGCAGGCCATTGGCCGAACGGATTCTTTTTAATCGCAATCATGATTTTCAGAAACTCACTCACTGGAATACAACCAATTGGTAGACTTTGTCGTTCTTCTCCAAATCGTGCCGATTTAAATTGATGAACGTACCAAAACCCATTGCTCAACATAACAAAATACAGTTTTAATTGATGAACATATTTTTTTAAATTATACATTAGCTTTCTACCTATATAAAATGAAGCGAAACGAGCAATCACAAGGCGAAGTTCAGATTTGGGTAAGACAACTTAACCTTGACTATAAGGGAACATATAACCCAGAGGCAAAAAGAACTAAACAATAACCTACAACTAATAAGCACTCGTACAGAAACAATGTCAGAGAGAGAGGGAAGAAAAATCGTTGATGAGGTACAAGATGTCAAAATATAGAACTGAACTCTTAAAGTAATTACGAACTTAATAGGCTTTTAGGGACTTTTGAGCTAGACTGGCTTCTGTATTTTCATTTCCAAGGGTAGATTATTTTATTCGATGATAAAGATAGCAAATGAAAATGATCTTTCATAGAGGGCAGTTTTATGGGGTGGTGGTGAGATTAGTTCACGAAACCTAGTAGTCACATTATGAATGTCGGAACGTTAACGAATTTTGCTGTACAGGTAAGGTGGAATTTTGTGAAAGTAAGCGATTTGAGATGTTGAGCCAATTGGCCAACATGTCAAATTTAGGTTTAGTATTACGAGTACGTTATACCCATTTAGTAAAATACTTCTTCTTACTGGTATTGTGTGGATGTAAGTCATTCTTGACTCCGAGCATGTTTCTATTCAAATAAAAACTACGTATACATACTCATACAACGTTTACACGTGTCATGAATTCATGTAACTTCGAAATATGTTAAAAAAATACTTCTAGGCGAATCAATGGTAAATTGAGATAGACAGATAACGCAAGAGTCTTGGCGATCTTCTACCGGATGCGCCACTCTAAGTAGGCACACAGCCCACATTGGCAAACATCGAAACTACAGTTTGAATTGTATAACTCATTATTATTGCTGTCAAAGTGGATTTTCCGTATTAATCAGATCGGTAGACCGTCGTGATTCGTGATAGACATCGGCGACCTACATTGAAACTCCATTAGGCGATTGGACAGCTTCGTGAACATTCGTGTGTTCCTACTTGCGGTGGCGCACCCGGTATGTAGCTGCCTCAACAGCTGGCAAAGGTTTATTTGCTATAAATAAAACTTGCTCAGAAGAGATGTTAATTTCTTTTAATTAAACATTTAATTTAATGGCCGCACATGTGCAAAGTTAGTAATGACGTGGAAATTCTATGAAATCCCATCCAAATGAATAACTAAAGAGAAAAAATCTTGTTTAGTTTTTAATTTCTGTTTATTTCATACAGGATCAGATGATTGTAACTTCATCTTTTATTTTGGTACCTACCTTGCTTCAGATTCTTCTATTTTTGAAATCGGATGCTTTCTTTCTCTTTCTATGAACATTACATATGTGTGACTGATCAGTTTATTCAAGCTAATATGTTGATATCTCTACATTTTACATAACTGAAGCACTTCCTTGTCCGTTGAAAATTACATTTGATCAGATACTTCAGTTGTCACGTACAGTGACGTTTGGCAGCTTTTTCAGGATAAATAATCCTAGCTTGTTATTTAAAAGGCAGAACCCCAAACTAGAAATCAGGACATTATTATTACTAGGCATAAGTACGAGTACCAAGTTAATCTGGTATCGAGCACTTCTTATCCAAAGGTACCACTTTTGGTATACTGGTGTCCAAAAGTATTCGGACAACCGGCGTGACCGCCTGGCACTGTGGAAGTTTACCACAAGGGTCAAATTCGAACTATTTTATTGCTTTTCATTCGGATACTTTTAGACACCAGTGTACAACAAAAATGCTTCAGTGTGACTTCTCAGATGTAGAAGAATTTTCCCCGTCATCTCTGCAAACTTTAACAAGTGGCTAGACCTGAGGCCCAGTTTGTTTATTAGGCCTGCATTCTCTAATTAGTCTTCTTAGTTCTACCCTGCTCAACTTGAAAAGGGAATCTCGAAGAAAAGACTTGGTATGTCTTTGTTTCAGTAGATGCAGTGCTACTGACTTCATTGTTTCGCACGAAACTTTACAGTATAATTCTGGCCCTACAGTTGGTGTGTCACTAACTTGTGCAAATTCGTCCGCTCTTCATTTCGTCTTTCTGGGAGCATAGGAAATCAAAGTGATGTTGTGCCATTTGCGCCCTATATCGGTCGATTTTTTTTATTGGTGCTCGGATAATCAAAATTACCATGAGGAAGTTGGAATCAACACCATGGCTTTACCAATTCAGACCTCAATCCCATTGAGCCGGTCTGGGATACGTTCGATAGGGTGTCTCGAAGATTATCAAAATCAAGTCAACGATTTGGAAGAGGTTTGGAATCTACGTTCAAAACAGTATTGTGGAAAGGAACATGTTACTTTTTAATTTGATTTGTCAAATCAGAATCTTCTATACCTATTACATTTTTGTAAGAAAACGATATTAAAAAAAAAACTGGACCCGGTATAGTATCAAAATCTTTTCTTGCTTAAACCAAAACCTCAACTGAATTTATGATTAGAGTGGAACAAAATTTCTGCTGTAGAGTTGGTATCATTGAAAGACACACCAATCACGAATTTGAGAATCCACCACGTTCATGGTTAGAGTTCTACTTTGCAAAATGTTTTGCCTCATTGTATGCCTGTACCTAAACCAAAACGTTTTAGATTTTTATAAATTGGGTATTTAGATTCATTAGAGTGTCTCCACTTATATTACTACAATCACGGCCATTCCAATAAATCATAAACTACACTTTCCAATCATCCTATTCATTCATTCATTGTCACTATAATATGTATGTGGGTGATATTTTGAAACTTATTTTTATACTGAGAATTCTTTATAAATAAATATGTATATTAATACTATATTTTCCCTAACATTTACTTCAATTTTTTTTTAATAATTACAGTTCATAAAAAAGGGAAAAATGAAAACAGAATAGGAAAGACCTGCCTGGTGATAGTGAAAGCCACAAAGGAACGGAAGCTTGCGTTTACGTTAGATAAGCTCATGCATGCTATCGATTTCTCTTGTTCTTTCTCTGTACTTCATGTAAAAAGCGCTCATGAGATGCGCGCTACCTTACGCTGAAAGTAGCCTAAGGACCACTAAAGCTCGCTGTTTTCCTTTAACATCCCGGAGCTTCCTCTTGTAAGATACGACCTAACAATTTATTTGGCACCTAACCCACAATTAACGTAGTGGCTTTACGAAAAATATTACAAATGACGTCGAGTGTGCGAAACTAGGCACTTATTATAAAATACTGCAGTTTGTTTTAAGTTAATCTTTTTTTAAGGAGGAAATGATCCTTATTGCTAATCAACTGCAGATGATTACAAAAAAGAATAACTTTCTGACTCGCATTGGTTAAAGTTGCTGCCAAAGTTCAAGTGGCCATTTATTTCGATTAAGTGACAATTGAAAGTATTTTAAAAGTTATAATTTACATAAAATATCAATTTTCACACGTATGAGTATTCTGTTATAAAAATTGAGAATTCTGGAAAGGAATCATCGAATGAATGAAAGTTTCTATTTGTGAAATACTCTTTAATGGTCGATTTATATCGTAAAAGGAGTTTCTCGTCGTATTTCAAGATGCTAAGTATTAAAAAAATTTATTATATAATAATAGCAGCCACATCGGAATTTATTTAAATCACTGTTGGGGCACTACTGTACGTGAATTACATCTGGTGTTATGTTATGACGATTGACATTGACATTCGAACATGATGGAAATGTTAGCTTAAGTAAAATGATTTCGCTTTCCAAATAAGCCATAGTAAGCTACTAAACCATCAACAAGATTGATGTCGCTGTTTAACGCTGTCGTATCATCTGCAAATAACACTAGCTTTGCATTGTTGGCACTTTAATCAATCGACATCGTTTAAGCGTAATAAGAACAAAGTTGGGCCTAGAACAGACCCTTGTGGTACACCAAATTCAATGTCGTTCGTCTTGATATCGAACAGTCTGCTTCCTGTTGCTTAAACAAGACTTTATTAATTGTAAGTTAGGTATGTCGAAATTGTAATATTTTAATTTAGAAATTAAAGCTTTTTTAAGATCGAAAAATACGGAAATTGCATATTTTCGTTTTTCAAACACATTCCTAACAATAGTTAAACGAAGAAGGTATGAAACAGTGAAAAATAAAAACTACTTGAACCTGATTTCAACCTACTTTTCCTCTTTAAATTTTAGGAACGTTATACACATTGAAGGTTCACATGTTATTAAAAAGCAAGAAGCCTGAGTGAAAAAAATCCCATCATTACTTCTCGCTTTAAATTAGCCCGTAAAGTAAGGTAAAATTTTAATTTAATATTTTAAGAAATATCTTATTTCTCATTTTCCGTTTAATACCGATTTGTTGGTACTTTGAAATGCGAAATACGATTCGTCGTCATAAATTCTATACCTACGTTTAAAATGATTTAAAAGTAAGGTTGCGTTCATAAACCTATACCTTCGAGTGCACCTTGGGCGCATAATCTCATATCTTTCTCACTCACGATTTTTTACTTATTTTGCGTCTCGCTCATCTGTTTAAGAAGTCTTGTGTTTACATTATTTCCATGAATGACAACGGTCGTACTTTTTACAACCCACTCTTAAGTAGAGTGTGTAGAAAGTGTGTTTGTTACTATGGAAACCACGCCTGACATAGTCTTTTTATGATTCTTAGATGAGATACAAAATACATAAACTCATTTATGCGAGAGAGACTGCAATATTAGCCGAGAGTAACTCTAGAGTGTCTTTTATGAACACAGCCTGAATTATCAGAGCTTTTCATGTTGCCTCGATTTAGGAATTTTTGTTTTGAACCTTAGTTTCGTTTTGCTTTCAAATTTTAGATACGATTGTACCGTTGAGGTACGTTTTAACGTAGTTGCTTTTGTCTGAATAGTTTTAACATTTCTTTTATTTGTCATTCACTTAATTTTTTTCATATTTTCCCATATCCCTCTATCCTGACAACTGCACATCCTCCACTATGTATTTTCATACGTAGTATACAGAACGCGTCACGACCTTATTGTCAGACACCTCAAGTTCGTTCGAATTTCCGTCCTCGCCCCAATTTAATCACGTTAATTCGAACTTAGTCATTTAGCGAATTTTATGAGTGGAGCGCTTTTTGTCAAGTAAATATGTAGTAGCACCATCAAGTGGTAATTGATGAGATCACGTTCGAAACACTTTAAATATGAATTGCAAACATGAAAGGAACTCATACCCATTTTAAAGTAACAAGAAATAATTTCTATATATTACATTGCTTACTTTAATCAGTGTTTTCACACGGGAACCTTACCCAGACAGCAAGAGTGATACTTATCTTTAAAGGCATCTCCGCAAAGGGTCCCAACAACTACAGGCTAACCTTATTACTGTCTAACATCAAAAACCACTTGAATTTCAATTTAATTTCAGATCTAAAACTTTTTTATTTAAAATTATTGAGGGAAAATAAATATGTGTGCGTTGCTTTTCGGGACGTAAGAGTTTCGGTTTTATGTCAAAATTAATAGGGTTTTCGATTCATTGCTCTAGAGCACTCTCAGAGTATCTACGCCTCTTCCTATTCTACATGAAGGAAACGGCAGATGAATCGATAACGTTCTAAGATCTGTAGAAGCGTCAGTAAAACTAGTTCTTCTTCTGCTTCACCTTTTACATGAGGATTCGTGTTAATTCGAAAAAACTAAACAAATGAGCTACTCTGATGTCAAGTCTCAAGTACCTAAAGCTCTTAATTAGATAATTTACTTGATAGTTGAAAGTTGTCCCCTGTATATCGCAATTACATTACATAAATTAACCAAATATTCCGCAAACGCCTTAAAATTATATTTTTCTCTTCATTAATTATAATTACAAATAAAAAAATACAGTGCGATAGTATTGAGTCAAAATGGAAGACAAATAACAAATGCAATTGTGAAACGTATTCTGTAGACGTTATTAAGATAAATGGAAAAGAAATATATACGAGGTGCTATCGAAAAGTAATTGGAAGTAGTTTAGACTTTCCCTACTTACTAACTGAGTTAACTTCTCGTGACTTATTGTTAGTATAAAGAGCCTAGAGTTTTAGTCATGTTGCAAATGCATCATGGAAGTCCTTTTCCCTACAGTGAGTCCAATTAAGTTTTATATTCTTCGCGATTTCAAAACTTTTCGATTTTAATTTTTGGAGACAAGGAGATTTTGACTCGATACAAGCGAATTTCTGCAAAGATTTTCACGTAGAACTTGATGCGTATTCTGGTGTCAAAGACTAAGTAAGGACTATATATTTTTCAATGTTCATTTCGAGAACTTTTAGATAATACGTATACGAAAATGTACGAGATGCAATAAACCTACATACCTATTGAAAGGGACAGAAGCTACATTAAGGCCCAGTTGTACCATTTCAGTTTAACTTTAACCCTTAACAACAATTGTTGAAATAATCGTTGTTATGGGTTTAAGCTTCGGCTAGCATTGTACAACTGGGCCTTAATTTCTTAGTTTTAAAATAGTTCCTGTATAAATTCAATCCAGCTTTGAATAAATTCAAATCTATGATATTTTAAAAAAATGTTATTTTAAAAGGATTTGGAGGACAATATAAAACAGGATAAATTCAACACCATATTATGTATACTGATAAAATCCGGTTTTAAAAGAATAATTTAGGCAGAAAATTTGTTGGAAAAATAAACATATCGAATTGTTAACTTGTAATAATAAGAGAAAAAGAAAATTTAACCGCAAATAAAAATTTTTTTGCTAGAATTATTATTTGCGGCTTCATTTACCCGTACATTTTTCAATCGCTTGCAAAATCCGTTTTGCGACGAAAAGGAAGGTATTAATTAATATCCGGCCGAAATGAAAAGCATACAGAGAGTAATGCGTAAACATGCCCAAAAGCGTATAAGTATTAATTCGCAATTATTGGAGATTTTCCAATTTCCATGTTTGTGTTTCAAACAGGATTTGCAATAAGGTTCAATAGCTCATTACCCATTGATCTGAACATCAATACTAATTGGTAATTTGATTTGCCCTGATTAGATGATACAGAGAGACGTTCAATAATTCCGTAATGAAGTCAATGTATACGGTACACTACCAACTGAAAATAATTACTGCGTGAAGCTCGACGAGAATAAATTTATTTGAGCTACCATCGGTAAATATAATAATCATAAACGATAGTATTACATTATTTATTATTATTTACGGCCATTAATTTAATTTTAATAAATAACTAATCAAATAAAAATCAAAACGGGTCAACAATAAAACTGCGTAAGCGGGGCGTGTCGGACACAGCTTACATAATTAATTTCACAGCAATTTCGTAATTACTCAGGTGTTTAACTCGTCGAAAGATAAAAGATAATGCTAACAAATTAATTATGTAGTAAAGACTTCCTTTTGACTTCGTAGAAATATCACGAATTGTTTGCACGCGCACCTTCCTTCTCTACTTACTTCTGGTTTCGAAACAATAAGAAGTGCCACGTCATTTTTAAATTGTTTATACACGTTCGTTAGCAGATACAATCACAAGTCTTTATTAATCATTAACTATAGTTAGACGTTGAAATTTTAATTGTTAGCAGACGTGTAAGCTACAGATACTTAAGATTTTAACTTATTTAATTATTTATATAATTGCACCTAGTAGCTATAATTAAATGAGACGACGAAGGCTATTTTCTGTATTCAAAAGAAATCATTATTAATTAAATCTCTAAGTATTAAATAATACTAAGTTTGCTAATTTAAATATAATTTCAGTTAAATTATGTAAAAAATAAACAAGCAGCTATTTATTTTTTGTCAACTGTTGAAAACGAATGAGTGAATGAAGGTCTGCGTCCTAAAAAAAATTGGTATTACATGTATGCATTATACAATGCGTGATTTTGAAAACTGTTGCTAAATACTTCGTTAGAGTGTGTATCAGAGGTCATCGTTTAGTCATATAACCATATTAGTGTAGTAACTTGATAGGTGCAAAGTTCAGGAATATGTATAGGGACAATACAATACATCACACCACGAAATTACCAAGCTGCGAATGTAGGCCAGCAATACTTTGCAGTGTTGTCATTCGAATTTACGCGGGCACAAGGATGCATGCTTAAATAAATATCACCAGCAATAGGTTACTAAATTATGTTTATTAATGAGATTTCAGGAAATAAATACCAAATATTTACGTTTATTAGTTTTGTTAATTTTGGAAAAACTACTCTATTCAATATTTTATGCTCTTGAACATAAATTTGCCTGTAAGAAAATTGAAAAAAACGAAAAGGGGCAAAGGTGAATGGCCCCTTGATTTTTCTTTCCTAAAAATAACATAAATAATACTAACAACATAAATTTTATACTGAGAAGAAGTTATCAAAATCTAAAACATAAATACGAGGGCAGATTCCTATGTATTTAGCCAGGAAACGAAATAGCTACCTCGTTGATTTTTAACAGTTATGAATTGACAAGTTTTTGATACATCTTTGTCACAAATCAATTCATTTGGTCAAAAAGGTAGGAGTTATGAAACTTTTAAAAGTGGAAAATGAGTTATTTGAAATTAGAACTTCGAAGTAAATTTTTGACCAAAGAAGGGAATACTCATATACAGTATGTCCATCTGACAATGAGACATAGGGATTTAACATGGGAAAACAGAAATTGCCTTATATTATCTACCTGAGTACATATGTGTAAAATTCTGGGTTATAATCGGAAAGATTACTGCATTCAAAGTGTTTTGATACTAAATTTGTGCAATTTTAGTTGTTAATTATTTAGAAATTAAGCAAAAATTATTATTTTTTCCCGGACAAGATTAGTAGGTATTTAACGAAGACTTTCCAAACGAATGTCGTGGTCAAGTGAGTTTGTTCTTGTTTCACAACCGTAAGGTCACGAGTTCAAATCCGAATGAAGACACTTTTTTTCTTTTTTTTTAATATTTTTTCAGATTTGAGATCGCTCTTAAACTAGTTTATTATTGTTTATATTATAAGTTTATATTATTATATAATATCAATTATGTTCCATTTACCTTTTCGTTTGCAAAATTTTATTATGTTAAAGTTATAACTTTATTTATTATGATACATAATTAATATTAAAATGAAACTTATAAATAAAATAATAAAGTAGTTTAAGAGTTTAAGTGATTTCAAATCTCAAAAAATATTTAAAAAAAAGAAAAAAAGTGTCCTCATTCGGATTTGAACTCGTGACCTTACGGTTGTGAAACATGAACAAACTAACTTGACCAAGACATCCGTTTGTAAACTTTTCGTTAAATACTTACTAATCTTGTACGGAAAAAAATAATAACTTTTTTCTTAATTTCTAAATAATTAAGAACTAAAATTGCACAAATTTAGTATCAAAACACTTTGAATGCAATAATCTTTCCGATTTTAACCCAGAATTTCATATATATGTACTCAGGTAGATAAAATAAAGCAATTTCTGTTTTCCCATGTTAAATCCCTATGTCTCATTGTCAGATGGACAAACGGTACCTATAATACGATGAGTAGTCAATGTTATGCCGATTATTAGTGTGGTGGTGCTACGAATGTCAACGGCGCTGGGGTATGAATTCGAATTCGAAAGCGCCGTTGACATGAGTGACACCACCGCAAGAATGATCTGCATAACATTGACTACGAATCGTATTCGGACGACTATTTAATAGATCAAATCCCTCAGACCCGTTTTAGTACAATATTCGATGTAATTTGTACTAGTCCGATGACCGCTGGAAATGACTAAAATTAAGTTTTTCCATTCGTCAATGAACATTAAATGACAGATGGATTAAATGGTCCTAAAAATATCCTTGAGAGAATGACGGCAGTGTATAAGTATGATTACTCAACGTCATCATAATTCCAAGTCAAATTTTAGTCTAAACAGTTTCGTTGGAGTAGACAATCCATGCAGGACGATTCAAGAGGTGGAAGGCCCTTAGAAGTTCGAAAAACAGAAATGATAAAAAAGTTGCGGATTCAGCCATAATTACTCCAATATTAGAAAAGGACCCTTGCCCGAAATCAGCTGATTAGCCGATTTAAGGCAAAATAAGCGTTTTATATGAATTACTGACGGGAACAATATTAGTTCTACATGGTAGGGAAGACGTATCCATTAAATTAGCAAAAAAATTTCTTATCTCAGCCATACAAGTTATTCGACATTTTGCCCAAAATCACGCGGTTACATTTTCCCTTCTTGTTGTCTAACTGTATTAAGCTATCTCTTTTTTTTGACGTTGGAGTCAGTCGTTTCCTATGCACTTGCGTTGCCACATCCATTCTACCACATATATCTATGGGATTCAGAGATGAAGGAGCAAGGTCTGAACGTGTCATCAGTTTAGGCCTTAGAAAAGTGTCTACACGATGGGTTCCTATGCTGTTGATGCCAGAACAAAAGCTGTGCCGCAAGAAAATTTCAGTGCAAAATTTGGCCTGTTTAGAAGTGAATCCAAACCTGCTTTCACAAATTATCACTGGAAATGAAGCTTGGATACAGTTTTGGGACCCCAGACGAAACAACCATGTAATGGGTGCAATGGATGCATCAAGGTTTTCCACCCCAAAAAAAGGCACGGACACAAGGTTCTACAGGAAAATTGTAGGTACATTTTAAAACTTAAAAAAGGCTCTTGTACGACTATTGCAATGTGCATAAAGCACGGAACAGTTAAGCAATGTATCGGCGCCGCTGGACCAATCCTCCATATGGTCCAGATCTGGTACCCTTCGACTATTTCGACAACTTAAAAGGAGGAAGGTCATTTTCTTCAGATCGGGATATAAAAGATGCTGTAGACAATTTTCCAAAAGGTTTTTTCCAAGCAGGTTAGAACATTTAGCACAAGTGTGTGGATTTCAGTGAGAATATATTGAAAAATAAGAATGTTTAAATTACTTCCTCTCTTCTTCTTCCTCTTCATAGCTAGGTAGATAATTTTTGAATTTAACCTCGTAGATACATACGTTAATACCCGCTTGCCTTTCTCTGCAGCAAAATAAATCAAAAAAATTGTAAAAAATATTTCTTTCAACTTCTAATTATAAAAGATCCCTGTCCCTGCTTTTAGTAAATGCCATAAATAAACTAGCATTAAGAAAATGAGAAAAAAATAAAGGAAATACTTGCTTCCTCCTATTCTGAAATTTTGCAAAAATAGCGTTTTCCTAACATCATGGCAGAAAGAGTCGTTTTTGTCACTCCAAAACGAGAGACTATTATGTATTTCCTTTCGTTGAATAAATAAACACTTTGTCCCTATATAGTCCAGATCTGGCACCCTCCAACTATTACCTATTTCGACAACTTAAAAAGAACCTGCGAGGAAGGATGTAAAAGATGCCGTGGAGTTTCCAAAAGAATTTTTCCCAAATGGGTTAAAACAGTTGGAAAAAAGTGGCACAAGTTTAAAGGAGAATATACTGAAAAATGGAAATTGCCCCCTCTCTCCTTCTTCTTCGTCTTCTTCTTTTTCTTCATGGATGGGGAGATAATTTTTGAATTTATCCTCGTAGATACGTTAATATCCATTTGTCATTCCTCGCAGAAGAATGAATCAAGAAAATATTTTTTTTAACTTCTAATTATAAATATTTCTTTTATATTTGATCGGCAATATCCCTGTTTTTAATAAATGCCATAAATATACTAGCATTAATAAAATGAGAAAAAAAAAATAAAAGAAATACTTTGCTTCCTCTTATTCCTGATTTTTTGCAAAAATAGCGTTTCCCAAACATCACGCTTTTGTCAATCAAAATATATTCCCTTTTGTTGAATAAATAAACACTTTCTACACAAGTAAGTAGTATTCACATTCTACAAATCAGAATATAAACTCGTCTTATATGTATGTACGTCATAATTATTACTACTTCTACATTTATTCAATTTTAATTAAGTACATACGTAGAAAATCAGTAAGAAACGATATGCGCTGAAACTGGTCTTATTCGTTCGTTGCACAAGACGTCCTTTTAAATACTCTTATGTAATACACCTACTATAGTTCAAGTTGCGCTCGTCTTCAAAACAATTTTTTTTCAATTATCTATTTTACTTTATTAAAGCTTTTCAAATATGAAAGTTATCTAATGACGAATTAATTGATGCAGACTCAAATCATTGTAAAATAATTAAACTACATGGAGAGTATAGAATTTTTCATAAGAGAAGAGCTCTGCGTCACAAATAAAACGCGTCTGGTGTTGCATCATCAGACATAAGAAGCGTAGCTCCATCTTTTTTCTCATTCGACAAAGAAATAATACTGAAATGTTTGTCGGTTGTTACTTCGGTGATTAATGACGCAAAGCTCAAGTTGATACTTGATATTGCAACCTTGGACGGAAAAACCTCTCCTGCATCATGTTGATTTCTCTTCAATGATGCACGGTTGATTTTAATTTTTGTTAATTCTTGGCGATGAAGATTACTTGACTGATGAAGTTTATAAAAGAATCGAAACCGGTCGCCAAATTAAAATATCAAAAATCAGGAAGTACATACTTACAATGGACAATCAACAATTACGAATATATTCATAAGCTTTAATACAAAAAAGTTAACTACGAGGGGGGTTGAAAAATTCTCCTAAGCTACTATGAGTCATCTTATCCCTTTACTATGTATGGCCTTTGACTGGATGAAATCCTACCTTACTTGTAGGCATCAGATAGTAGTTCTAAAGCAAAAAACGGAAACATCACAATCCTGTTTGAAAGAAATCATCAGAGGTGTACCTCAGGGGAGTGTGTTGGGACCGCTGCTGTTTATATTGTACATGAACGACTTGCCACAAACAACACAGAATACTTTTTGTAGCGTGTTCAACTATGCTGACGACACTTGTCGGGGTAAACGTTCGTGGATATCCCAAAACATGGTAAACAGTGCCTGCAAAACATGGATCACTGGTTCTCTTTAAACAATCTAGTGCTAAACGATACTAAAACCAAGTGTATCTTGTTCAAAGCTATAAATTTCTGTGAAACTCCACCCTCAATAACTATAAATAATAAAAAAGAACTTCTAACGAATAGTGTTCGTTACCTAGGAATACACCTGGATCACAGACTATCGTGGACTGACCATATAGAGTGGTTATGCAATAAGCTCAGTACTGTCTGTTTTGCCTTAAGGACACTAAGCCATCACATCAATACCGAAACCTTAAGAACCGTTTACTTTGCTAATTTTTATTCTCACCTGCAGTATGGCATTATATTTTGGGGAAATAGTGTCAATATAAATAAAATCTTTGTTATACAAAAGCAGGCCATACGGATTATTAATAAACTGTCGTGCCGTGAGTCTTGTAGGGGAATTTTTAGACAAAATCACATGTTAACTGTTCATGGCATATATGTATGTATGTGTACAAATGTCTGATCTTTTTATTTAGAAATAGGCAATTATTCTCAAGATTTGAAAATATGTAAGAATATTAGTAAATATAATACAAGGAACAATGACTGTTTCCAATATCCTTGCCACAATTTAACAAAATTTGAGAGTGGTGCCTTATACAGTTGTATGAAATTATATAACAAACTTCCGATAAATACAGAGTGTACATTAATGATTGAAGGGTGTTTGAATTTCCCGCCCATTAGATTATTTGTAAAAGTTAGTACTGCATACTATTCTGTTTTACCATGGGCGGCACATAAAATTATATATTATTAAAACAATTTATTAGTGATTAGAAATTATTTTACGTTTATTAATTACATACATTGATATGGAGAATATAAAAAGTAAAGCAGATATAAAATAAAATTATAACATCTGTTCAAAATGTCCCCCATTTGAATCCAAACACAAATTTACTCTTCTTTTCATGTTTTCGAAAACTTTGTGTCGTGTTTCTGGAGTGATGCTGTTGACAGCCTCTGTAATAGCATTTTGTAATTCTTCTAACGTATGGAGACGTTCTGAAAACACTTTATTTTTTAAAAACCGAACATGAAGAAATCAAGTGGGGTTAAGTCTGGTGACCGAGGAGGCCATCTGTCCCTACTTATTAACCTATCCCCAAAGAACTGTTGCAAATGATTCAACGTTGTCAGTGCAGTGTGGGCTGTAGCTCCATCCTGTTGAAAGTAACCCCGTTGTAATTCATCGTCATGAAGTTCTTCAATGAAAGGATTTAAAATTGTTTCTTGATATGCAAGTGCATTAATATTGTGTTGAAAAAATATAGGTCCAACGATCCTCCTTCTTGACATTGCCAACCACACACCGATCTTCTGAGGATGTAATGAAGTCTCTTCAAAAATATGAGGGTTTTCTGCACACCATATTCTACGGTTTTGCGAATTTACATAACCGCTGAGATGAAACCATGCTTCATCACTGAAGAAAGTTATGTCTAACATATCATCATTATTTAAGAACTCATTAAACCATTGGCAATATTGCACTCGACGAGGCAAATCAAGAGGTAGCAACTCATGAGTTACAGTTATCTTATATCGATGTAAATGTAGAACCTTCTTGCAAGCCTTTTGACATGTACCAAGTGATAAATTCGTTTGAGCCGATAAACACCGTAAAGACTTCTTCGGACTTACATCCATTCTTTGATGAATATCTGCGATGACTTCTTCGGTGAGAACAGTGGGCCGGCCTGTAGATTTTCCTTTAGAAACACTGCCTGTTTCACGAAATCTCTGAATTATACGGCGGACGTGTTGCATAAAAGAATCATATGTGAATACCACTTCAGGGAACTGTTCTTGAAATTGTTGGTGACAACTTTGATAAGAAGAATTCCACACATTTTGTTCATTGCGTATCCCCGACCGAAAATAGGCCTCAACAATAAATTTATTGTGCAGGTCCGTGAAAACCATCGCTAACCTAAAACGTTTGTGTGTATTTTTATTTCCTGTTATATGGCTGTACTTACCAATGAAAAATGTCTGACAGCAAAAGTGGAAATAAAAATAACCTTTTCGTTAATACTAACTCAATAATAATAAAATAAGGAAATCAAAACGTAAACAATACAACACACGCACGCTACTGACGAAATTCAACATATCCAGCATGAATACCAATCTTGTAAGACGAAAATTACTAATTCGACAACGCGCCAAATTCAAACGCCTTTCAATCATTAATGTACACTCTGTATAAGAACTGTGTAAAAAATCCTGCGGAATTCAAACGAAATGTTTTTAATCTCTTAATTAACATTGAACCTTATAACGTATCAGATTATTGTAATGCCCAAAGAAATGAATATGTTTGTTGAGTAAGTTAGAACATTTACTTTGTTGGATGTTTTCGAACCTGTACCTTAGTTTAAGTTCAATTTTTTCTTCTTTGTACAGTTGTTTCTGAAATAAACATACATACTTATGTTACTAATTGAACACCTTCTAGTATAATAGTATATAAACAAATTGATTGATTGAATGAGATTTGTCACGATATCTAATCTTGAACACCGCGCTGTGATCAAATTTCTTACGAAGAGTTGTGAAACATCGAAAAATATTCTTCTATTCAGTAACCTGAAAAGGGATTTGCGGGGGAAAAGGTTTCAGGGCGATGCAAACATGAAAGCGGCAGTGAGCGAACGTTTTGAAGGGAAAGATAAAGAATATTTTTTTAATGGTATTAAGGCATTAGGGGGGTGTGAGAAATATATTGAATTAGAGCTAGATTATATTGAAAAATATAAATAGTTTCATTTTTCTATTACTTCAGCTCGAGAACTTTTCACTCTCCCCTCGTATGTATGTATCTTCTATACGACTTATGCGTTTCATTTTGGTTTTGCCTTGAAACGACTGCCAAGTTTTTCCTGTGCCTAAATCCGGTCCTGTTGCTTAAGTTATTAATAACAAATATTTTTTACACGATTTGCAAAAAATATTTGTTTTTTTTATGTCTATCTACACTTTTAAAATGCAATTATTCGGGGAACTCTGCGGGGATTTATACGGAGCGAAAAATACCATATGCGGATACCATCACTAGGAATATTAAACATCTTGAAACAATAGGAAGCGTAGACGAATTATGCGAATGTAAAAAATATCGTTGAAATAGAAAATGAATAGCACTTTAATGTATTATCAATAGTCAATGAAAATTAAAACTTAAGTTTAAGACATATTAGTCAGAATTTGGGAATTCATGATACTACAGTTTTTCGTGTACTATAGAGATAGATACGACAATATAAATACCACAAACAACGAGGAATCTTTGAAGGGGACAAATTTCAAAGAATGATGTTTTCTGAAACTATCTAGGAAATATGCAATAATGTTAGAAGTCTTTTATAGCAAATATTCTTTAATGATACGAGGGTAGTCCCAGAAGTACCCGACCTAACAAAGAAAACACAAATATTTTGGGAAAAAGCATCTTTATTTCTCAACATGCTCCCCTTTTATTAACGCGATGCTCAATAGTTTCTATTCCATTCTTATAATGAAAGGAGTCGAGCTCTTCAAAATAGCCATCGATCGCAGACTTCACCTCTTCATTGTTGGCAAATCTTTTACCACCGAGTCATTTTTTCAAATTTGGAAAGAGAAAATAATCCGACGGGGCTAAATCTGGCGGGTAGGGTGCGTGAGGAAGCAATTGGAACTTTAATTCATTTCTTTTTCGCAAAATGCGGCCGTTTTCTCTTGATTTCATCATTCAAACGCACCAACAAGTTCGCATAGTGCTCGCTGTTGATCGTTTCTCCTTATTTAAGAGAATCAATGAAAATGATACCACGCGCATCCCAAAAAACTGAAGCCATGACCTTGCCAGCGGATAAAACTGTCTTCATCTTCTTTGGAGCCGATTCTCCGTTTTGAGTCCATTGTTTCGACTGTTCTTTCGTCTCAGGTGTGAAATGATGGACCCATGGTTACGAATCGACGCAAAACTCGGCTTTATTGCTCTTAAACATCTCCAAACACTCGATTGAAACATCTTCACGACGCAGTTTTTGTTCCACTGTGAGCAAACGCGGCGTCCATCTTGCACACAGCTTTCTCATGCCCAAATTATCGGTCAATATGCGATGTAGAGCATTTTTTGAAGTGCCTACCATCGGACACTTTCAATCGACGGTCATCGAATACAATTTTTTGGATTTTTTGGCCATTTCTGGCGTGCTTACCTCATTTAGCTGACCAGTGCAATATTCGTCTTGGCAGCTCGTACGGCCTCGTTTAAACTCTGCCACTCAATATTTTACTGTCGTAAACGAAGGAGCAGGCTCCCTCTAGCTCAGCTTTGATATTGCTTAAACAGAGACCTTTCAAATCAAAGTATTGTATCACGTAACGATGACCAATTTTTTCCATGTTTATAAATTCACTAAGAGCATTCACTGTTGACGGCTGTCAAAGAAATACTAAGCAACGCATCCTCTTCAAGCTTGAAACTTAAGCTTTAGAAGGTTTGTACTTTCGACCATAATACTTTTTTTGACTAACGACAGCCATCTATGCATCAGGTCGGGTACTTCTGGGATTACCCTCGTAAGGTACACATGGAATCCCCCTTTACATTAACTGTCCCAAACCGAAGTCAACATCGTCAAATTAACGTATGGACAGGAATTTTAGGAATCATTGGTCCCTTTTTTTATCGAAGGATCCCTCACCGGTAACAAGAATCTCCAATTGTTGCAGAATTCAGTAGGATTCACTTTAGGAAATCTTGGCATAGCCATAGACCATGAAATTAGGCTACCTGTGCAGTTGTGCGAAAATTTTAAATGAAGCATTTCCTAATCACTGCTAACTGGCTGGCATGTTTTCCAGATTTATCACCAAATAAATTTTTCTTCTAGTATAATTTAAAAAACAAATTGTATAATTCCCAAGAAAATGTAGAGACGTTAAAAGAAACAGTAACTGCCGAATGCGACAGAGTATCTCAGTATAAAT
The DNA here is from genome assembly GCA_033060865.1 of Dorcus hopei. NCBI lineage: Eukaryota > Metazoa > Arthropoda > Insecta > Coleoptera > Lucanidae > Dorcus > Dorcus hopei. The sequence continues at coordinate 53,777,397 of CM065419.1, forward strand.
TGGGAAACAAGAGGCAGGGATATTATGATCAATTCTATTTGTTTGTTTAATTTTTCTTATCTACTTCTGCATTCCTAAGTTTAGGAAGTTCGACTATTCCAAATAGTAGCACTAATTCAACTAGTAATTATTACCCTTTAAAAGATATAGATAAAGACGTGAATTTTTGGTTGTTTTATTATTGCTGTGTGACTATAGATTTGAATTTACGATAAAATAAAGAATTGTTGGCGATTCTTGAATTGTTGGCACAACTGTTGGCTCTCCCAAAAATGAAAACAAAATTCAACAAGCCAAGATTTTTTAAAGACAAACACTACTCCCATTTTCTAGTATTTTGGTAATGATCTCGCCTTACAAAATATTTAACATTGAATAACTTCAAAATTCAACTATTTTATAAAATTATAGTCCTGGGTAGGAAATAAAATAACATAATGATTGATTTTGATAGCTTCATCAAAACTGCAACTTTAATGAGTGCAAGCGTTTGATTTTACTTAATAATATTTTGGTTTCTTTTACATAAAATTAAGTTTAGTTCTTTTCTAAGTTTTTTTCTTTTTTGGAAAAGAAACTGAGTTATTTTCTTAATAAGCAGCTGATGTGTACAGTTTTCTTAAACGTTCCGAAAAAGCTACGACGAAATATTCTGAACTTCCTACAACTGTAAACTATGCATGGTCGAGGTTCTGTAGACGAGAATGATTCGTTGGTGACAGCAACACAAAGCTCTGTGCCCAGCAGGGGTTGACGCTCGCAACGCTCTCTGTACGCACTCTCAGTGTGGACGCAAATTGGTCCTTATGCAGCCTTAACATTAAAACCGGCGCATATTTGATTAAAATTGTCCGCGGCCCCGTCTGCTATCGAAAATTTCAAATTGCTGGAGTGTGATTTTATTGATATGTCAAATCGCGTTAACACGTCGAAACTTCGAACGTATTTTCAGCCAAATAAAGCGGAGCGCTGAAATGTTTTCCAAATTTCGCAGGACTGACGGCGACGTTTAATATTTCCGTTCTAATTTCTCGTTTTCGCTAATCGAAAGGAAAAATAAGTACAATTTCACATTCACATCGAACAGTGGCGTAGTAAAGCTTTTTCATAATTCATAAACAAAAATAATTGAATCCATGGAAATATTTACTTTAACAGAAAGTATTATCTTGGAAATTTCTAATCCGTTTCAAATAAAATAATAATCCAGTTACAGCATCGCCGAGAGTGTGGTAATCAGGTGAGGTGTATGTAATAGAACGTGTGAACAAGCAAGCACATGTCAAGTGCGGGGAGGGAGGACTTCCTGCCATTCAATAGAAGCGTTTAATTCCTTCAGACATTTCAATAGAGGTGTTCGGGACGCACCACAACCGCTAAATGCCTCCTTACCTGTCACTTTATACAGGCAGGTCAACGAAATCGCACATCACGATCTGCAATCATCGACATTTATTTCGTTTTAATTTCGCGCACTGTGAGAATGAGAAGGGAACGAAGACACAAGTTCTCGACGAGCCTTAAGTTCGAATGATCAGTCTACACAAACAAATAAGTTTATTCTCAGTCATGTCCTAAATAAATAAATAATGATTTACACTCGGCCTCGGCATTCTGGTTTTAATTCATGTCAGCTAACTGCTTCAACAAGTTCTATGTATTAGAAATTTGGCATTACAAAAAAGCATATCCAATTTAGGCAAACAAACTTGTTCGGGAAGTAAATACTAACACGTTAAAAAGACTTCATTTGGCCATATAATAAAGTTCTATTAATACATCCACTTATGCACCACCCAGTAAAAATAAATACGGTCCTGAAGATGTGCCTAAATAATGCTTTATTATCAGTACACTTTCAGTCAAAAAAAATTAACAATTATCAAGAAATAATTAATAATGTACACGTACATCATTGCCAAACATTTACTTTTCCTGGCACACTTCGTGTCTGTCAGTTTTTATTTTTCTGGAGTGCCTCCTTCCAGACAACTTCGAGGTGGTGTCCAGGTGATCTGCAGCCTTTAGCTAATATCGTCATCACGTCCCACACATGCTCGATTTGGCGAAAAGTCTGGTGAACTTGCAGACTAGGGCAAATTTGTAACTGTGCTTGCTGCAGGTACCTTCTTGTAAAGTGTGTGGTTTTGTATTATCTGGCTGAAACGTTCCCAAAACGCCAGGTGTTAAAGCTGTGTGGAGTTTTTCAGCAAACTGTAAATTTTGTTTCTCTTCTCGTTACCGTTGTGTACCCTTCTATGGCCATCATGTATCCATACTTCAGATGATATATTTAGTTCCATTGACCAAGTGGAACAGCCTTCTGAAGTTCAATTAATGGAAGCTACCTATTTGGATGGTATGCGCGTTGCCATCGACATCAAGAGCTCTCATTCAATCCATACTAACGGACCTAATTGTTTGGATGTGATAACCTATGGCCATCTTTCTCAAAAGTCGATCTTCACGAGTATTACTATTATGGGGAGGAGTTCCAACTGACTTGAACTGAATATCCTCTTCAGACCATGTCGCCCATGCCTCAGTAGTGTGCTGTCGATTAAGTCTTGTCCCAAATTCATGGAAGGAATGACCGGGTTTCTTTTGTGTTTATAATCCAGCCCCTATCGAAATCTAAAATCTCTTCTCGTTATCGTTGTGTACCCTTCTATGCCCATCATATATCCACACTTCAGATGATAGAGTTCCATTAACCAAGCCGCTCTTGACACCATTCGAATGGAAGCTACCTATTTGGATGGTATTGCATGTAGTCCAAAAGAAAAAAATAGTCGATTAATTGTTGCCATCGACATCAACAGCTCCCATTCAGTCCATACTAACAGACCTAATTGTTTGGAAGTGATAACCTATGGCAATCCACCTCATAAGTCGATCTTCACGAGTATTGCTGAATATCCTCTTTAGACCATTTCGACCATATTCATGCCACGGTAATGCGTTGTCCAATTTCATGGAAGGAAAGAGCGGGCTTCTTTCATGTCCTATAATCCGTCTCCTATCGAAATCTGAAATATGGGCAAAATTTTGATGTGTTTTTGGGACATTCTACGGTGTGGATTTGACAACAAAATCCTTCACAAAAAGAGTAGATAAATTTTCTTTACCTGCTCGAGTTTTTGTTAATTGCATTTAATTGTTAGAATTGAACATAGAAATTTCTTTGGAAGCAGATATGTTTTGTTGTTATTAAACGATCAAGGTATTTATCTCTTTTTGTTATTACTTGACACGAACCTACTTCTTTAAAATAAAAAATACAAGTAATTATACGAAAGCAAGTAAATAATGATTAAGTAAATTTCAGCAATTTAGACGTGAAGGATTAGTCGAATAAGTTTCTGTGTACCTTAAAAGAACCAATAAAAGCGTCGAGAGTTTCGTCTTAATTATTTATAATGAAACCGTGCATTATACTAAACGCACCTAAAATATTCGTTATTAACATTCTTAAAGTTAATAATTCTATCAGGGCAAACAACTAGAGGTAGAAGTAAGTTAGAAAGCCGTAGTTACGAAATTACCCTTTCCTGATTTGCGACCTGGCGAGCGCCAAATGAAATTCCAAATTAAGTAACGCTCGTTGTAATTAAGCCTCAAGATAGCTTATTGTAGCGCTTTAAGGCCGGAGAGCTTTACGGACGTCGGCGTAAGGATGGCCTTCGTCTGTTCCGGGCGTCGTGCCTACGTATGCGCCCCAAAATGCCTCACATTCCCTCATTATATTATTCTTAAATAATTGTGTTGCACTCACTCTGTGTGCTGAATTCGTGTGCACTGCAACTTATTTATGTGCTTGAATTAACTATGTATATGCTTTAATTATTACTGCTCGTTTCTATGAACTATCACAAAAATTTGTAAAAAAAAAAGATTTAAATACCTACAACACTTCAATATTACGGAGAATTTATTCCATTTATTTATTTTATAACTACGTGTTATAGAAGCGGTTTATTTTTAATCATGTGTGACACAGAATGCGTACCTACTCCTACTAGTAGGTAGGTATATTTAAGGCACGAGGATGTTCCGGTTTAAAAACGTCCTGGCAGTTCAAGGCAATCGGAACCCGCGCCGCTTGAACACAATAAAACACAAGGATTTAATTAAACTTATTCATCGCAGTAAAGTGGAAGCCGTGGAGAAAACTGCATTTAATTAAGTTCAAATTCTCGGCATTTTTGCTATAATTAAGTTTGCGACATTCTTCACTTCGAATGACTTAATTTTTAGAACAGAGTCGCCCTTCGCGATCGCCGAATTATTTAACCGGATCACAATGAGAAGTTGAAATACAAATAGAATTAATTTCGAAGCAAGCTGAAAGCTAAACACTGAAATTTTTTCGCAATCTTCTTTGTTATAATAATTGCGAAATTAGTTAATATAATAAACATTATTTAAATATCTTGGTTACAACGGTAGTGAGAATGTAAACTCTTAAATAATATGTTATTATTATTAGCTATTAGATTTACATATTATGAGCAAATCATATGTACTTACGTAGTAAATACATAAGTAAAAATATTGAATCGTGAGTAGAATTTAGAAACAACGTTAAACAATGTCATGCAGTGCAGTGCAAAATCTATACATGTAGAAAATTGAATTATACGAAAACAAAGGGTTTGCCGGGGGTGGTAGGTCGACACAGGCTTGCCAACAACAGAGAGGAAAGGGGTTCGTTAAGGCAGTAATTAACTGCGACTCGATAATTAATTAGTTCCAACGAGTACCGCTCGGTGCCGCCACTCTCTTACCGCGTTAAGACCAAATTCGCCGGCGTTCGGCTATGCCGGCGAAGGGCGGCTCGCCCCTAACGACGCTGCCGCACAACAAAATAAAATATTTGACTGTGAGGGTTGTTTTTGTATGAAATTTTACTCGCGGCCAGAATTCATACATTTATTATCATTTCGCCCGGCTTATTTTTGTTTTAATTACTTACGTACCAAAAAAATGAAAACAAAAAAAAATATATGTAACGAATCGTAATCAACGAAAGGTGATACTTTTTTTTTCGGCTGTGGGCGAACTATTGATCTTTTTTTTAATAAAATTTAAATATACGTTTAAACAAACAGAAAAGTATGACTGATGAAAATTTGATTGGGTTCCGAAATGATTCAAGAGATTTGAAATTGTTAATACGTAAAGAAGAGTAATAAAATGCGCAACTTAAGGAATTTTTTTTTATTATTCTATTATATTTTTTTCAGAAGCATTTACAAATTATGTAACAGCTTAATCCCGAGTTTGTTCTATTCCTTAGCAATCATATTAAAGTTTAATTGAGTGGGTCTTCGTCTTGACCGAGATTAAAGTGAAACACGACTAACTAGCATGTAGGTACAGTAATCTACAATGTTTCCGATACTTCCGATAGACTATACGTGTTATTCGTCAGAAGTGTAAAACTAATCTCTGTTAATTTAGCTCGGGAAGGAATACTTATAGTTTCATAAAATTAATGAGTGTATTTACATAATCAGAATAACGGCATTGGGGTTGGTCGCGAGACTTTAACGAGCGACACATCAAACCTAACAAAAAAACAAAGTTTATAATAAAGGTCGGATGGCGTCCTCGCTCTATGACGTTCCTGCACAAATAAATAGTGTGAAATATTGACATATAAATTTATCTGAAATGTGATAGTTTTCTACTAACATATTTGTTGGTTGATTGCGCCCTCGGCCTATAATGGACACATAAATTTAAAGCGAAATGAAACTTAACTTAAACAATAATTGAAAATTAATTTGTCGAAATGCAAATCTGAACGTCTAAATAAATTGATTTAATAACTACTAACTAACTGCACTGGCATGGCGTCTTGTTGGTTTCACAACACTATACATGAGTTTACTGTGGGGAGTAGAATTTATGTCTATGTTTCCCAAATTCATGTCGATTACCGAAGAAAATAAAACACCCAACATGTCGGTCGCAGCATTAATCAGTTCTTCTCCGGCAAACTTTAAAAATGTTTGGGGCTTTGAGCAATTAAAAATGTCACAATTGTATAATTTACTAAAAATACAGAAGTCTGGTATTTGGAATTACTTTGAAACAAAAGTAAAAGAAAAACAAATAGAATTCATTCAAAGCAAATAGAATTCTTTTACATTTTTTTTCCCATTTTTTAGTGAATTCAAAGGCCATGGGTAAAAAAAGATAACTCATTTTTTAGTCATCAAATCAACTGAGCGTTTTTTTTTAATAAAGGCCAATGGCGGATTTCCCAAACGTTACTTAAATTTAATCATCCGTTAAAAGTAAACGTTGCCATGGTTACATGTGTTGAAGGTATAGGAATGATTATTCTTAATCGATGATTAAAGTTAAGTGACGTTTGTGAAATCCAGTGTAAGAGAACAATGTTTTTGTATACAGCCTGTCCACCGAGTGCCGGTCTTCTCTTCCGTGTCTACCGTCTGTAGTATATAAGATTCAAATTAATCTGTATATACATATATCTGTCTTATAGCAGGTATATAAGATTCAAATTAAAATTGAAGATGTAACACTGTCAGCTCTATTTTATAAAATTATTTATGGCTATAGATAATGTTTAGTAACTGAGAGCCATATCAAAGTTATATTTTTTTAAATTGAATATCCTGTATGTTTTTACATATTTCGAAAGTACGCATAAGGAATGGTTAATAACCAAAATTTTCGGAAGTTGTACTTAAGAGTTTGTAAGATATTGATGTTAGAGTGCAAAAACTTGCTTATAACTTTATTATTTATTAACATTTCGTCGTGAATTCTTGCAGATAGTCAATATAACATCTATAGAGAAATCAGAACAGCTTCGGTCTAACAATTATTATGTATTGAGTTTTGCAAAAGAGAATTTTTCTCAAAATGTTCAAATGGGACACCTAGTATATCTAAACTCTCGTGAAATACTGTTTTAATAAGCTTTTATAAAACGTCAAATGTATTTGTCTAAAGTGAAGAAATCGCGAGACAAAGTTAATTTTTTCTTCTTTCAATATTGACGTTATTTAGCTTTTTCAACCGGTTCCTCTGTTTTGATTCGCTGAAAAATCAATTAATATTAATAAATTAGAAAATAACATAAAACAATGAACAAATTAAGAGTAACAAGTAACCATTGGATTTAGAAATTTATATTAAATGTTCGAATTGTTTACCAGGTTCTTGTAAACAGAATTTGACGTGACTTTTACACTACATACTTACTTTTATACTACAGACGATAGAGAAGGTCACGGCACTCGTTGGACAGCCTGTATAATCCGACAAATATGAAACTATATACGTTTTTATAAAGAATAAAAAATATGCAAAGTCGTTTGGTAATTAAGAATTCTTTTACAATTTAAAGGATTTAAGCGTAAAGCTGTTAAATCATTTTTTGTTTATCAAATTAAGGCATTATTTTTTAAGATCAAGGATTAAGAAAAGATTATTGATTCGTTAAGTGAATCAATGAAAAAACAAAAAAATTAAATAAAGAAAATGAAATTGATCGTAATTGATTTAATGCGGTAGTACTTTTTTACTTGTTATTTTCATCAACATTTTCTTCGTATTTAAGAATTGTAAATTGAAACACAAAAGCGATAACGTTATTAGCTTGCTCTGATTCAGCAAAATAAAAGACGTGATCCTAGTTGAATAAAAAGTTTGATTTGAATTAAACTTATAATACCAGAATGTAACTATTTTTTTTTAATAAGTACAGTTTGTTTTTCACAATAAATTTATTGAATAAACCTGCAAAAACAGTTTTTACCTCTTTGTTGGGCGTCTTTAGACTTCAAATTTTCTATGTTGTTTGTTTTAAAATCAGGAGAAAATAATCCACCAATATTGTGCTGTATTGTATACTTTAGAGCGAAATTTTGTTGAAGAGTTCATTCTCCGTTGCCTAATTCTTCTTGGCCTTTAGGACATATTACAGTTTTCTATGCGATAAAATTGTTAATAATTTTTAATGGTTTTTGAGTTAAAACAGCAAACGTATTTGCAGCCTGTACTTATAGGAGATACCTGCTGTTTTTCGAAAGATAAGTATGTATTGAAATTATAGCAGAAAGTTCTTCATTCTACTATATAAGATAGAACCGGGGGCCCAATTCTTGAAATCATTCGACAAATGTCATACGCGACATGACGTCAAAATGACGTAGACACTCATACAAAACTATACAAATCTTTCGAGAATTGCGTCATTTTGACGTCATGTCGCATACGACATTTGTCGAATGATTTCAAGAATTGGGCCCCGGGCGCCAGATTTAAATCAGTTTCTACTTAGACAGCTTATCGTAAAATTACTTTACCGTTTTAAAAAGTAATAGAAGTAAGTGTTAGTTGATGGAACTGTACTGAAATTCGTCTGTTGAATGTGAAGCAACTATGGACAATTAAATTCTTTTTAATTCAATGAATAAACATTTCTTTAAACCCCGAAGCGTCGCTGTTCTGTTTAATTATTTTGGAGTTACAAGGAACCATGGCATCGACTTGTACGATTTTATGCATGACCTAATTTGTGATTATTGCATCATTGATTCGATGGATACAAAAGCAAACTACTTCATATTGTTGCCAAAAAATTGCTTTTCGACCAGAGTTGGGATACTGATTACCAAATTTTACTGCACGTACTGAATATTTTTACTAATTGAAGTACTTTTGAATTTGCGTTACTGGTACTTGAATTTTGAGTACCACTCAGAAAGTACTGGTACTGGTACATTATTTGTAATAAGTAATACTGTGTGTTTGGAAACACATAGTGCAGAAATTATCTCCAGTACTTCCTATTACTTTCAGTACATTGAAATATTTCTAGTATTCTACTAACAGCAAGTATCCAGAAATACTGGAAGTAAGAATACTTAAATGAACATCGAAGTTTGTTTGTATTTGTTTACGAGTTTTGTTATATTGCAAAAGAAACAAAACAAAATAACAATTGTAATAAATACATTAATTAAATCTTAGAGACAATACTAATACTGCAATGCTTTACTGTATTGTTTTAAAAATTGTTATAATAAAAATATGCACGAAACGATGGATGTCCACTCCGATACCAATAATATTTTTAGATTTAAATTAAAAGTTCCTTTTCTTTTGTCATTGCAACTATTGTAATTATTAATAAACTAGCAAACAACGATTTAAATATTATAATTATGACTCTAATAACTATTAACAAAAATTGTATTAATAAGACTAGTTGTCAGTGCATAAAATATTGTAAATACAGTAAAGTAACTTGCAGTACAAAGTACTGAAAATACTGTAAAGAGTAGATACTGTGATACTGGTACTGGAATTTAATATTTAATAAGTGCTACTAAGTAATACTTATGTATTTCAAGCAAGTACTGGTACTGATACTGGATTTCAAACAAGGAATTCTGGATAGTGTGTACTGCCAGTACTTTGTTACGGTACTTGCAAGAGCTCTGTTTTCTAAAGTAAACTGAAATTTGTTAACCCAAGATCAGATAATTTAGGTATACCTAAAAAAGTAATAATTTGGCAATGTGGTTGCACAAGCAGTAAATTAAACTAAAATTTATCCGGTTATTTATTTCGGTTACATTACTACATCAAACTGACAGAGGAAATTTAGAAAACTAACTATAGCCCGCCTAGAAAATATTCCAAAAAAAAATAACACTGCAATAATTAGTTTTTGAATTTATGAATTGTGAGATTATTTGAAAATATGAGTTTCATAAAATTACTGCGCTCTTAAGATGTCGGGAAAGCAATATACTGGAAATAATTCATAGAAATTTACAAAATTCGGAAGCTTTCTAGGCGAACTTTGCATTTTTATGAAATGAAGCTTTTCGGCTAATTCGAGAGATATCTAACTGGGTTGGATTCCTATCGCATTAATATCGTTCCTTAGCAAATTTTCTTTCTAAGCTTATCTAAAATTTGTTGGAATTATTTCTAGTTACTTATACTACATAAAGACCAGCTTCTTACGTATGTTACAGAGTTATAGACCCCATTAGGATAGTATCATAATCAAGGAGAAATTTAGAGATAAAACCACAACGGTTGATTTTATCCGCAAATTGCCAACACTTTGCTCCTTGTTATGTTGATTCCATTTTATTGTTGCAATATGACAAAGTAGTAACCTTATTCTTGTTATATGTTTGTGTATTAACAAAAGCAAAGTATGTATATGATAAAAGAGAATTGTAATTTACATATCTGATAAAGACACACAAATACTTTTTAAATTACTTATTGCTTATTACTTATCTTCCCGTTAAAGTTATCCGGCAATAACTTGATTTTTATGAATTGTTTCCATGGTAGTTATCCGTCAGCTAGTTTCTCAAGAGGTGGAAAGACCAACCCTTAATGTAACGAATAAAAAAAGAAATTAGGATCATTAAAGACTGATATGTCACAATATTTCCTTCATTTGTATTGTGGTTGTTGTGCAATATAAATTCTTTCTTTTTATTGAACGACGACGATGATTTTTATTCAAATACAACACGTGATGAGTCGATTCAATCATTTTTGTGTTGATCTTTACTTCTTTTAAGCGTCAACCTTTCAGGTATACCCATATGTCCAAAAATTTCAATCATCAAATAATGTGCACTTTCCATTATTACCCACAAATATCTACGAGCATCTGTCGTTATTCCACGTTTCCTTTCAACGGAAAGGGTGCGAATTTCTGGCAACAAATCGAGGAACTGTAAGTGGGTATTTTAAATTGCTCTATTCATCCCATGAAAAGGTGTCATGTTGATGACACAGGACACCTGATCTACACACTACTCGGATATTGTTAAGCACAATATGAAACAATTTAAGGCCGCATTATTTTATCTGGGTATGTTCAGGGGAATATAACTGCATAGAATCAGGCGTTTTAATTACTTATTATATTTATTGAATACAATTAAATTAAGAGTATATTCTTCAACAATAACATTGGTGGTTACTAAGTTACTAATAAAAGATGAAAAGAAATTGTTTGTATATCTTATTCCATATTTAAAGTTCAGTAAATGTTAACCTGTGTTAATGAGGAATATATTTGCTTGAACACTGTAATAAAATAGAAAACCATTTGTCTGTCAAAACACGCATGCCATAACAAAAGTATTCCATAAAAATATTGACTTATTTACACATTCCTTTTTGTGGGACAACCACTAAACCGATTTAACATCTTTAGACGCTATAGGATTACAGATAAAGACGTGAATATGCCCTATTATACGAAAAATCCGGCTTACATATATCGACAAAGGCGCATCTCTAGTGGTCAAAATACTTTTAAATCGATCCCGCGCGCCGCCACCCCATTCTAGACCTTCCGGGAGAAGTCCTTAAGGCCTTTCTTCGCGATCGAGATTAAATATGGCCCATTATGCCCGAATAGAGGCAGCGAGCGAGTAGTTTCAGACGGCTCAGGTTATCTATTATTGTTGATAGATTGTCATGTGACGGGCTAGTTAACATAGGTTTCGGCACAATGCCTACACGCGGAAGCATAAAATTTTATGTTCCGGGTGAAACATGATATTTTTTTTTGCTCGGAAACAATCTTTTCATGCGGCTGCCATAACGGAGCTTCGATTAAACTAAAAAGAGCTTTCCGTTTGTTTTAGGTTTTTCACAACTGAAAACGTTCGGTGCGTCAGGTCCTGGCTCATGCCTTCCCGGTGAGTATGCTAGTGATCTACAGTGTGTACACTTTTGTCCGGGCATGTATAATAGCATGAAATTCTTCGGGGAATAAAAACATATCTAAGGTGTAAACCCATTCACGTGTCACTCAAACCAACACATTCTGTTTCTGGCCTTGAATTAGAAGAGAATGGGGTCTTTATTTTTGTATTTGAAAACACGAGGGCTAAATTAGAGCGAACGTATAAGCGAGAAGTAGGTAAGGAATCACGAAAGAATGCAGTGTGTTTACGATAATTAGATTGCAGGTCACCCATGGGCCAAGTGTCTAACTAAATAATGAAATGTTTAAAGCAAATACGATGAGGTATTAAATATGTCAACAATATACCTCAGAAGGCATAAGTATAACTGAACATAAAGTACTCAATTACGTAGTTACGTTTTTTACAATAATTCTGAGCTATTAGATAAATTATAATTTAATTCATTTAATTCGAACAAAATTTTAATTTCAAATATTACTTAATCTTTATTGGCATTGACAGAAAATAATAAATAATAATTATTATAATGTAATGATAATTATAATAGGTCCTAAGCCTAACGAATCCTTAATAGAGAGAATCGAGAAAGGCTTAGTTTCGGCCCTCAACAATGTTCATTCTGAATTTTCTAATAAAACACATTGCAGGCATTTCTTTTACTCAAATAGCAATTAATATGCAATAAGCACTACAAAACTTTATCCTTTGGATAGGTATTGCATGAAACTTATTTATAACCAATTCCTATAGAAGCAGTGTTAACAAATAAAAGGAGCAAAAGCCTAAATTTCTGCAGTTTATTTATGTTGTTACTTTAGACAGAACATCCCGTATATCTTTTAGATTCTTGCAATCTACTTTTGACCTATTCAAATGGTTATATTGTGTACATTACAAATTAGAAATAACATTAAAATGAGTGTCTTTTTATTACCTAGAAGTTAGCTGTGAATTAATTAACAGTTCAAAATGAGTTCAGCGTCGTATCAAATGAAACCGAAAATTAAATACATACTTTCGTACAAAAGTATCCAGATTTGGTATAAGATTATATGGGTGGAGTTATAAAGCATTTTCTTCTACATTTTCCTCTACTCCTTTGATTCTTTCACCACAATTAGGATATCTTTTTTCTACCTAATTCATCTTCTCTCTGTTGCTTTCTTATGTCTTATTTCTTCTGTTTTTTCCTCATCTTTCCTTTTTTCTTTTCTCACTTTTTTGCTTCAATTCAAACAGTCTTTCTCTTAAGACGTGTCATCCATTTCAATTGACTCTGTTTCGTTGTTACTTCGATTATTACCGCTTATTGTTCACCACATCTTCATTTTTTATTTTGAGATTACATGAGGTAGTGATCAGCTAGCCATACAACCAGCATTCATTCATGACACTCTTTCTTTCGGCATTATTTCCCTTCAGGAAATTGAAAAGAAGAAAAAGAAGAAGTAACAAAAGGAGAGCTTAAATTAGCTTTAAGAAAAATGAGGACGGGAAAATCACGAGGACACGACAAAATTACACCGGAAGTGATGCAGAAGATGGGAAAAGGGGGATTTAAAATGTTGCTAAACCTGTACAACAAGATATGGAGCGAGGAAAAAATACCAAACGATGCGGAAATAGGCCAGATTGTTCCAATATACAAAAAAGGAGACAACAAAGACTGCAACAACTACAGAGGCATCACATTATTAAGTATACCCCTCAAGATGTATGGAAAAATAATCGAAACAAAACTACGTATGTACATGGGTAGAACCTACACTACTGGAGGCCCAAAGTGGATTCCGAAAAGGAAGGAGTACTCAAGATCATATTTTCACAATAAAAGAAATAGTTGCGAAGAGGATACAATACAACAAGAAAACGTACCTATCATTTTTAGATCTCCAAAAGGCAAAAGACAGTATACGGAAAAGCTTATATGTATACAAGAAAAGTAGACACAAAACTGATACGAGTAATACAAAATCTGTACAGAAAAACAAGAAATTACGTCATTAGCAATAACAACATTTCAAACGAGTTCCAGATATCAGAGGGGCTAAAGCAGGGTGGAACCTTAAGTCCGGCCCTATTTACAATATTCATGGATAACATAATAATGTCACCAAGAAACAAAGAATCTGCACGTAGGTTACAGGAATCTACAACCAATTTCTATATCTACTTGCAGAGAATGAAAACGACTTACAAACAAACCTAACAATATGGGATAAACAGAACAAAATGAGAATAAACACAGATAAGATAAAAATAATGGTTGTAGCTAAAGAACATAAAAAGAGAAACATGCAGATACAAGGAAGACGAATAGAACAAATACAGAAAATTAGTTACCAAGGAAGATAAGAAACAGAAATAAATGAAAGAATAGGAAAAGCTAACAAACTATATCGCGTTGGCCTGACCACCACTGGCTATGCGTTTATCATGAGTAAATGAAGGATAGAATAGTAGAAAGCGCATGAGTAAATGAAATAGCTACAACAATCGACGTTGCCGATGGATAACGCGGGCCACGCTCCGGCTACCTTCGCACGCAACATTGTAATATCTCTATTTCACTTCCACACAAGTTTCAATGAGCCTCTCCTTCATTTACTCACAATTAACCGTATACCTAGTCTTGGTCAGGCCAACTGTGTATTATGCCATGAATAAGAATTTTATGGGGAAAAAAATAACACGGAAAACAAAATTAAATGTATACAAAACAATTCTCAGCCCAACAATGACATATGGATGTGAGATGTGGACATTAAACAAGTGTTTGAAACGAAGAATAGAAGTGACAGAAATGAAATATTTAAGGAAAGTTAAAGGAGTCACGCTGAGAGATCGAATGAGAAGCGCACAAATTAGAGAAGAACTGGAAATAACACCAGTATCAAAATTTGTGGAAAGACGACATTTAAGTTGGTGGGAACATCTTCAAAAGATGAACGACAATCGACCGGTAAAATAACTATGAGAATCAAGGAGGACAGAGAAAAGAAATAGATGAAGACCGCAGGAATCATGGTACGAGTATAAGATACTGGGAAAAATTCTGATAAAGAAGGAGACGACATGGAACGAGGCAAAGATACTAGCAAGGGACAAAAAATTATGGAGGAAGTTTGTGCACGAAGAATAGAAAGGATATTTTATTTAATTTAGTAAAGCGAGGATTAGATTTTACTTTAGGGGAATCAGAATAAGCAATTTAATAGTAGGATAGATTAGGAATAGTTAAGAGTAGTCGTAGTGTAATGTATTAAGCAATCTCTCTTATAAATTATCCAAACCCCACACTGAAAGGTAAGGGGGATACGATTATATGTATAAACAAGTCTACACGAAACTAAGTATTTATCGTGTTGGTCAGAAACGTCGGAACTTCCCTAACATGATTCCCGAAGGAAGTAAGAATGTTGGCTAGTCATCTCGTACTTCACTAACACACGTTCTTTTCTTCACGATTGCACTTTCCGGCGGGAATGAACCCTCGTGTATGGTATTCGTCTTCATTTTTCTTTTTCTTTTTTCCTTCTAACAAATTTTGCGTAGATCTTGGTTGGTTTGACTATTTTTCACAAGTTCTGCTTTAAATCATTCGGATTTTTTTGTTCAGAAAAAGTTTCGCAGCATTTGGTTATTAGTTATCCCGCTGGAGTAGTTCGACTTTATTGTTCGTCCCTTTTTGGTCTGTTCTTCCTACAATTTGGAATTTTCCTTGTGCTTGGGAAGTAAATCGAAGGTCTACATCTTTTAAAAGTGTAGTTCAGAAAATAACAGCTTAATTTCAGACAGTGTCAAATGTTTTTCAGATGCAAGAAACGAATTTTAGAAAGTATGAATTGTACTTTAGAAACGTAAAATCTATTTCAGAAAAGGTGAATTGTATTTCAGAAAATAATAATTATACATATTTTATCAGCATACCATAATAGTAAATAAGTTTTACAATACCTTAGGCTTAGGACCCATCAACAGATTTACGTGGAATAGGTCATACGATTGCATTGAAATAAAGTGAAGAGTGAATCCATGCCAAGAAATGCAGTTCTTTGCTTATTACCATGCAGGGCACTTACAAACCTACAAAAAACACATAGTCACAAATGATTCCTGATTTACAAATGATGCTTTCTGATTTACAAATGATATTTTCTGAATTTCATGTGACGCTTTCTGAAATACAATTTACTGATCTGAGCTACAATTACTACTTTTTGAAATATCATTTACTAATCTGAAATATATCTGAAATGTTCTGAAATACAATTGGAAAAGATGTTGTACATACGTACAAGTTAGCTACGACCTTGAAGGTTAGAAAATGCTTTTAGTTTTGCAATGATTTCAAAAATTCATTAACCAAGGACGTATAAGGACGAAAGCTCGGGAGAAAGTAGAATCAATTATCTTAATTATTTACAAAATCATTGGATTCTTTTGTAAACATATTTTTAAGAAGAAAATGAATAACGATTTGTTTTTGCGGAAACAACGTTGACGTTTTCGGGTTCCATACAGAAATACATTCGGCAACACAGCTTCGAAATAACATTCAACAACGCTACTGACTGCATTAGCCTAATCTGATTACGTATTACAGAGGTCATTAATCAGGCGCTCGGTTCGCGCTGAGGGGCCACCAACACATATATTTTATGCACCATTAAACGTACTAACGCGTGTTCACTACAATTGTCGATTATTTATATTAGAATTACCATTTATCACATTATTATTCACTTACGCCCGCATGGTTCGGGTACTCAATGTTTGGTAAATATTTGCTTTCCTTTTCGTTCTCTTATGTGTTACTTAATTCTACATACATACATACATAGTTTCTCTGCGGTTAAAATAAAAGAGTTTACAATAAATGATTCAAAACGCATAAAATTGAACAAATTTCTTCCCCGTTTTCTGAACATAAGAATTTAATAGGCGCGACTTAATTAATCAATTCTTGCTTGTAGTAATAATTTGGACAGTAACTTACTTAGATCCTCTTTAGATGTAAAGAACGGACTTTTCCAATTGCCTAACAAGTATAATTTAAATTAAAAACGGCTAACGAAAATGAAAGGCATTTTGGACATTTGCCAACATCTCTCGTGATGTAACCCTACACTTATGTTTCATTCAATCTTTTAGTGTATCTTCACAATTTGAGGTTTCGTCAAAAAGGATTTTCAAATAACCTTAGTAAAAAGTATTCAAGTGGAGTAAAATCTGAAGACCCTTGCTGGTCATATCAGAGTTCCGTTTCTTCTTATCCATCTACCTGGGAAAACCTCATCCAATTAACCATGAACATAGTCATCTGGTAACGATTCTGAAACTTTCTATTTATTTACTTTACGTCGTCCTTCAACAACTAGCTTAAAAATGGGGGCATACGATAGCATCACAGAACTTTGAGTTGGTCCAAAATATTGACTTTTTAAATTAGTTTACACGTTCCAGCTTTCTTTGTTGTGCTGAATTTATTCCATGTTAGAGACTCATAGTACACATAGTTTTCAGTAAGTAGAAAAACTCATGAAATGAAGTATGAACTGTATTTCTCAAAAATTCTCTCTGCTTTTGCTAATTGACAGGATATTCGTGATAATTCGGATATCCAAACGCAATTAAGGTCGGGATATTCGTGGCAATTCGTGTAAATAGCGATAATCTGCAATTGCTAACTTTCCGCATCAATTACGTGCCAGAATGGCTCTCGTGACAAAAAGCTGTAACCTCATCCTGTTCATTTTCTGACGCTGATTATTAAGTCCCATTAAAAACAGCTGGCCAACATTTTATTTATCTTTAATAAGACACATAATATGATTCGACTTTTTCAACTTGAAGCTTTTCGCAGGCGCAATGCAAACAAATTCTAATAGAAACCCTTTATCAAGACATTGGTTAATATTTTAATTGTTATTTTTATGTAATATTGTAATTTATAATTCAGACAAAATAATACAAACGTCTCAGCAAAGATTCCATTTTAAAATGTACCTACTTCACCCGACCGGCGACGACGTAAAGCTGTCTGCTGACAGTTCCAAATTTTAATTACAAACGTCTTTGTTTCAAGCGAGCCAAGAAAACGTACCCAAAGCAATTACCACTTATTTAATTGGGACCTAAAGTGACAATTACAATTTCTCTTTAATAACTTGATAATTTTATAATTGGAGATTTTCGCGGAGCCTTTTGTTGAGCCGCGTTAATCTATTTGAGGGAAATTCGCTTTATTTATTTCCCGGGGCGCGGCGGCGGCGGCTGAAAGCTCGCCGAAAGTTTCGCCCAAAAAGAAAATCTTTTAAAAATGTAATTATGAATTTTTAAAAGGCTGTTAGTTGTGTCAGCTGAGGTGAAAATATATAATGGTTCACGAATTTAATATTAACCGCAATTTTCTTCTTTGCGCGCGGAACTTTTACCGAATAATTTAATAATAAAATAAAACGAGGTCCTCGAAGACGTTTCGCTCACGTCAACTTGAGTATATTGTTAATTCCAAAGTGGAAATTAACTTCCTCAGAGTTGAACTATCACACTCACTTTTGCAGGGCGAGAACGTAGGTGAAATGATATTTATAATTACTACCCTTGCGAGAGGCCCCGTGTAACGTAAACAGAAAACTGACGTTGTTTCAGCGGCTATGCAACCCTTGTTACAAGGCTTCCTTCCTCTCCCACTCTTCAGCCACAAGGGAAGCGATATAATAATTCTACGGATCCCCATATTTTGAAGTTATAACTGCGTAGTGAAGGGCTTTGAGGGGGGAGTCGTCGGTGGCTCATTATCAACAACCCCAAGTTACCCGGAGTTTCCCGGAATCCCGGACCCTTACGCATTCATAGCGGCCATATTGGCTCGGGATTCATAATTTAGAAATCAGTGGCAAAAAATTGTAGAACTTATCTCCGTCGTTATTTGTGCATGTCATAACAGGCTCTAAAATCATAAAAAAAGGTTTTCATACAGGAAATTAATGAGTAAAGGTTTTCACTAAAAAAAGAATGAATAAAATGTTACTTATTTACTTCGTACCAAAAATGTTATGTTTTCCTCATTCAGAGAAAATTTGTTAGAAAGTGTAGAAAAATAAATACAGAAGAAAATTCTAAAGTATTACATATTTAGCACACTCACAGTCCAACTAGAAATAAAAAATAATATGATTAAAAAATTATCGGAGAAAAATGTTTTCTGCAATCTACAGCAATGCCCAAAAACTGCCTAAGTAATTTAGTAAAATAAATACCAATAAAGTATAAGTTTTCTGTTTTATCTTAAAGAGTTGTAAATAGGCAAATGCAAGTCCTCTTGGATGACCTTCTCTTTTTCAACAATTGTATGAAAATAACACGTCACGTTCAATTCTAAAAATCCTTTATTATTTTGAGAGATAGAGCAAAAAGTCTTTAAGAAAAGTTGCATGGATGTTAAAGGCTGCAATCCTCATTACTTCCAGGACCAAGATCTTTACTTGCTTCCAAGCACGCCACTCCTTCATTTTCACGATGTCAAGGTGTGCTTTATTTTTTATAACAAATTTTAATAGATATTTTTGTAAAAAGTTTACGTTCATAAAAAATTATAATGTCATTAGCGATGTTGTAGACAAAATAAAAATATTATTAACAACAGTTATATCTCACTCACAATCAGAAAGGTCGGTCCCTTCCGGCTCGGTTTCACAAGTGGAAGCAATGGTGCAATGGAGCTAAGCACCATTTCAATTGGAAGCTGAAAACTGCCTCCCTTCTTTCCATGGAAATGGTCTCACTGGAGATATCTGTGTTTGAAATGTAAATAATAAATCAGACATCGATATTCGTTTTCCGACATGATAATTTATTTGTATGTTTCGCGGAATCTCTTCAGGTCTTTATTTCTCGCTTCATCAGCTTCATCATCGGACAGGTCCTCCGACAGTTGTTGCTTATGTCGTAAAGAATCAGAAGAAAGGAGACTAATAGAGGAAGTGTTTCAAAGCAGAGAAGAAGTCGACAAAGTGTATTAAGCGAAGCTATAGAGAAAGCAACGAAAACTGTCCCAGAAGCAAAAACGCAAATATCTAAAGAGTTTAAAAAGAAGCTTCTGTGTCAGAAACGCAATGATCTGATGACAGAGAAATTACCAAATCTGAAATAATAACGACGGCCAAAGGCGAAGCTTTAATTTGCACGTGGTCAAAGGAAACACGGTTTGGTGAATCAACACAAACTGGAACTGGTGTCGACATTTCAAAGACAGGTGAAAGGAAACACTTGAAAAGATTACTGAACTTGGACGGGAACTAAAGAAATTAGTACCGAGGAAAATAAAGTGGACAAACGAATTTATTTACCTTCAACTTACGTTTGCGTCAAAATAACACAGATGGATGAAACCATTGGTTCATGCTTCGAAATAGCTGAATGTGAGGAAACTGAAGTTTCTTCAGAAAAGAAGGTCCGCCCAGAAGGCAGTGATGGAGTTAAGGAAACTGATCAAAAAATTGCTGAAGTGCAAGCTTTTGAACGGGCTCCTGTGCCACCTGTTGGTGGTCGATGGGAGGGGTACCAGGTAGACTAAGGAATGATAAGAGTCGCAGTCGTGAATTGACTGGGCGACCTGGTAGACCTCTGAACCGAGCTGGGGCTAATAAAGGGATTAAGTGAACACGCCGTTTTCATTGGTGCATCCTCTCTGCAGTGGACTGAAGGAGAAGATCTAAGCCTAGCCCTTCCATAACTCCAATAAGGTACCTCGAGCTAGCGAGTACTCTTCCGGGAGGGATACCACCCCCATTTACAAATCCTCCGAAGGGTACGTAACAATATTTACTGTCGTTAATGAAGACGCAGTATCAATTGCGAGCAATTTACACCATCTCAAAAGAATTAAGTTCCAAGCAATCTACTGAAGACAAACAAGTTAGCAAGTAAGGTTTTTTAGTCTCAACTTGCACTTATGGAAGAAGGGCCCAGTTAGGCGAAACAATTCGAGACAGAATTGGGGTTGATAAGAGCTGCGAGATTCGTGAATGTTTAGAAGATGAACAAGTTGGTAAACAATGTAAGTATGATGTTAACAAAGGCGACGAAGTTTAATTTTGCTGGAAAGAAGAAAGATGCCATTACGAAGGAGAGCAGGAACGCAAAAAGGAGAACGAAGAAAAGAAAATTGAAATAACTGATTTGGTGAGTGTATAACTGAAGCCGGAACGATTTATGAAAAGGACAGAAGACGGGTGTATGTGGAAACGACAGAATTTGCAGTTCTTCAATCAGAGAGAGAAGAAGAAACAGAAGCTCGGCCATTTATAATAAGATCAAAAGTAAAACGAGCAGCTATAAAGAAGACGCCAGGGAACAAGAATTGACATTGAGATGCACCATATATCATAATCAATAGAAGTTCAGTCAGCAGCTATAAAGAAGTTGTCAGAAAGGAATATCAGGCAGAAATTACTAGAATTTTTTTAACCGAAACTGGACCTTAGTACCATGGATATAGCTGTAAACTGTTGACATCGAAGCCACTTGCAATAGCTTCAAGAATATTGGCGAATCGTTCTGTCAGTGCCGGATCGGGTTCTATAGGTTCTCCCGATCTTCGAAAAAACCACGGTCGGTATTCCTTTTGTTCGTACTGCCACTTCTTTCAGGTTTTAGTTATGTTAACAACGGTGACGGCGACGAAGTTTAATTTTGCTGGAAAGAACAAATATGCGAATTTGAAAGAGACCAGGAACGTAAGAAGGGTAAAGAAGAAAGGAAAACTGAAGTAATTGAACTGGTGATTGTACAACTGAAGCCGGAACGATTTATGAAAAGGATAGAAATCGCAGTCCCCCAATCAGATGTGAAGGAGAAACAGCAGTGAAACTAGCAGCTGTAAAGAAGTCGCCAGGGAACAGGAACTGACTTTGAGATGCACCAAGTTAAACATGTGCTTATATCAAAATCAATAGAAGTTCAGTCATTTACTAAAAGTGAAACCAGCAGCTATAAAGAAGTTGTCAGTAAAACACTGAAGAGTTCGAAAGTAATGCAAGAAAGAATGAAGAAATGACTAGAATTTTTTTTAACCGAAACTGGCACTTAATATCGTGGATATAGCTGGAAAGCTTTGACATCGAAGCTACGTGCAATAGCTTCAAGAACATTGACGAATCGTTCTATCAATACCGGAACGAGTTTTATAAGCTCTCCCGATCTTTGAAGAAACGACGAAAGGTATTCCCATTGTTCGCAGTGCCACTTCCTTCAGATTTTAATTATTCGATCAAAAATCCTAACTCCCATCGATTTCCTATAAATCTCCTATTTCCTCCTACTTTTTAGTATGTGATTTGCCATTTGCAACCAGCCGACATGATATATGAAGAAGGCACTTAAAGAAAGGGTGGAAAGTAAAGAAGGCCAAATTTAAGGGTTTTTGGATCAATGACAATAATAACGTTTATTTGATTACAAAGTAAATGAGTCAAGAAATACACAGAAGTACAAAAATCAAATTTAAGTGCAAATGAATACATACACTACCAAAAATTTCAACTTCTTTGGAATTTTGTTGAAAAGGTTAAATCCAATGGATGGGGGCTCGTTGTAACAAGTCGGTGAAAGGGAACTGACAACTCTCAACCATTTCGAATGTTACGGTTGTGTAAACCTGGAATTGTATTCACCAATGTGTTTTTTGACATGGAATATTTCCTCCATAATATACAAGGAAGATATAGTGAAATTTCCAAATTAGCTTAGAATCCAGGTGGAACCCCAAGAACTTTGAATTCTCTTTAAAATTTTTCACTCTGCTTGTGGAGAAGTGCGCTGTAGTAATTTACTTGCGGCAAACCAGGTTTCTCCGTCAGTTATAATTTGATTGAGAAATGCATTCAAGAGACTATCGTTACCGGCTGCAGTGATAGGAGTTGTGTCATCAGCGTAAAAGATGGATTTGCATTTTAAGTTCTTGGGAAGATCGTTAATGAATAATAGGAAGAATAAAGGTCCTAACAAGGAGCCCTGTGCTATTCCACGTTTAACATTTATGGGATCGCTGTGTTCACCATTATGGTAGATTACTTCTTTACGATCAGTTAAATAAGAGCTTATAAAATCATGTGCTACGCAGCCGAACGCTTTAGATAGGTCACCGAACTGTATCATACATTCTTCATGATTTTCGAAAGATTTGTAGATGTAAAAGAGTAGGAAGATGCCAGCGTCTGTGGTACTTTTCTTTTTTCGGAAGCCTTATTGCTCCTCATCGATTAGGACATGCTTCTCAATGGCATCTGGTGAAGCCGGGGATAAATACATCGAGTTCTCGTTCACCGGGGCACTTGGCTAATAATTCTTCTGGGAAAGCTGTGATTTATGGTATACTATTTATTAAATCCTCAGTGATGCTACCGAAAAAGTCCTTAAATTCTACTGCAGATGGAGTATTCTCGTCTGAAGAACTGACTTTCCTAGAAGTTTCCCTATTAATTATATGCCACGTAGCTTTTTACTTATTATCGTATATATTTACACTTGTGATGTTGTTCTCTTTTTTATCTTTTTCCATAAAGTGATGATAAAATCTTCTATAGCTGTAGATTCCGTAGATATCCAGATCGCCT
Source organism: Dorcus hopei (assembly GCA_033060865.1). Classification (NCBI taxonomy): domain Eukaryota; kingdom Metazoa; phylum Arthropoda; class Insecta; order Coleoptera; family Lucanidae; genus Dorcus; species Dorcus hopei. Next base: position 53,800,762 of record CM065419.1, read on the forward strand.
GTTTGCTTGTAGGTGTCACGAATGAGGCCCAGAGTTTCTTTGATTTGTCTGGCTTCTTTTGTCGTATAATGTTAATAACTTTTCTGGATAAGGTGTAAGATTATTCATTTCTTTATGAGAAGCCCCGCAAATGTAATAGAGTAGATATGATAGATGTAATCCCAATTAATTATAAATAGTCATCACCAACCGATGTGTTACGAGGATTCGCTTTTCTCATCAGTTTCATTTACCACGCACACGTCTTCTAATGTTCATAATACGTTGCAAGAAAATGCTGGCTTATTCGTTTTCTTTTTGGTTAGGAATAGACACATGGTCCTCATACTATTGCACCACCTTCTGGCCGAATCACTTGCGAATCGAACCACTGCCAGGCGAACCTTCTGTCTGACTTTAGGAGTTTCCTCAAGCCCTAGTCTAATGAGGACAAATTCTGAAAAATGTATCTTTCTGTCAGGATTCTGTAGGTTTCGTTTTCTCTCATACTAGTGAGACCTAAAATAAAAATCAGAATAAGGAAAAAGTGGACATAGATGGGCAGCTAATTCTTTTGGATCGACGAAATAGAAGCGTTTTGGAATGCATTGAATCTTAGTTTAGAACCGATCATCATCAGTCACAATTTTTTTTTTGTTTTAATAATAATTATTTGTTTAGTTTTTTTCTATTACTCGCGTATTCAAGACTCGACAAATTTCGATTTTGTTTCTCGACAAGGGCATCAGATTTTTACAATTCAATGCGAACCCGAAGCTTTCAAGAACACCTTCCAACAGACCCGCCACGTTTATGTACGCACGACCTAGAAAAGACAATAAAGTTTTTATCGCGAGCATAAAGGTGATTTATTCCCTGTAAACGCGGCTTTTCGCTTATGCAATCACAATAACCGGGCTTCTACACGTGCAGGGTGCAACTCGCCGGCGAGATTAGATTCGTCCCGAGATGAGAAAAAGCACATATTTTAAATGCATAAGCCGTGGACAAACGGGCGAGAAATGTATCTGCGCCCGTTAGTAAAGAAAACAACGAGCGGAAGCCTCGTGACGGATGTAACTCAATATTTCTACGACAGTGGCGCCATTGGCAATATGTGCGTCTGTCAAAACATTTCACGGAGATACTTAAATATTTAAGCCAATTTAAATAATCTCAATTAACTGACTCGACTAATGTTTTAAATGTGTTGTAATTAACTAGCAGCCTTTCTCTTTTATGGATTAGAACGCCTCTCTTCTATTAAAATAAAATCTTTAATTATTCAAATGGAAAATTAAGAACAAGAAACGAAAACGATATATTTTCTTTTATCGAGTGGTCTTTTAATTTCCTTTTTTTTTTAGGAACTAAACTGTTCAACATACAGAGATACGAATGGTGTTCTATTGTACGTGATAAAATTTATTAAACTCTCTACTTAATAGAACACGTTATACAGGGTGTAATCAATTAAGTTGCACATAATATAAAATATAAAAGAAATCATGAATTCTACCTAACAATAAGTAAAAAAATAGGTAATTCAGTTGAGGTCACGTTCTAAAAGTATTATTGGAATAAAAAGCGCGCCGAACTCGTCATCCCTTAATTTACGATTCTTTATTACGTTCAGATCAAGCAAACAAAATTTCGAAAGATACAGTGTGAACGTCTGTTCACAGTTCCAGTTGGTTACGATAGTTCAAGTGTTGCGTGGAAATTTGCATTCTTAATTATTAGACGTAGTTTATCATTTAATATTCTGAAAGCAAATAGTGATTCATACGTACCTAAAGTAAACAATAAACGTTTGTACTGTTAAACTCGAGCGATAAAATCGCATCTTATTACTCTATTACGTTAAATGATTTAAGAATGATCTTCTCAAAGCTTAGGGAATATCACTCCGTGTATATTTCGTAATATATCTTTTAGTGCTTCTAAATACAAAGAAAGTCCTTGTTTTTGTGTGGGTTTCTCTTAACAACCAATATTTTCTTTTGAATGAGGTTCTTTTAAGACGTCAATATATTCCATGTCGTTTGGCATTTTTAACAAACACAGGGGCCTGCTTGCTTAAAAGAGGCATTTGCGAAGGAAATAATTGGCGAGTTCAAGAAAGAAAGAAAAAAAAAACGCCCCAGAAAGAAGCTGATGCACGCCAGATAATTGGGAAAACGAAGTCCCACGCTCTCTCTCTCTCTCACCTCGCCTCGTTATTTTTCTTAGAATTAACATGTGTATTCCCGATAAGCCGTAACCTATTCAGGCAACTTTATAGAACCTAGTGGATCTTTTAGGACCGTTCGCAAATAAAAAGCAGCTAACCGGTCGCGGAAGCCATTGAAATGCGCCGAATAAAGCCGTTAAATTCGCTCGGGCAACTTTATAACGATTAGGAATTAACTTGTTAAGTTAAAATAACTTTAGGCGAGGGTGGATTCTATTAAACTGGAAAGAATTTTCAGAATTCTTATTGAAACTTTTAACTGCTTTAGCATTTCAATTACATTGAAGTGCGGAAATAAAATTATATATTTTTATATTGCGTTTGTTAATGTAAAATGTGAAACGAATTTACAATTCGAATTTTCATTTGTCCCATTGTACAATTAGGAAAACCTAGGACTTCCCAAAAATCCCTTTAGAATACTTGAAAAAAAAAATTAGCGTGTTTTATTTGGGCTAGAACGTTCTTTTATATTTCGTCCAGTTTATTCTTCGCCTTGCAATTATTTGGGCTCGAAAAAAAAACTCTGAATATAAAGAAAATTTAAAATTTTTTCGGTGCTTTCTTGAATCAGGATTTAAATACGCTTTAAAATCGTCGGGCGACGTGAAAACTATTAGGCAATCCAATTTGCGAATTATTTTCGAATCGAATTACCGCAACAGCAGCTACAAAGCGTCCGCAGACAAAGCTGGGATTTTATCAGCAATTCGAGTGAGCTTATGTACGCGGATATATTTAATTGGCACTTAGTCGACGCATAAAATTTCTCAGTGCAACGAGCTGCATTCTATTTAATTTGCTTCAAATTCGCTCCTCTTTCATGTAACTGAAATTTAATACAACAACTTACTTGGCGTTGATGACAATTATCTACTCCTGTTACATGTAATATTTATTATCATATGTAAGGTAAGAGTAACGTTTCAAATAATAATATACTGATTGTCCAAATGAATTTTTGACAAAAGAAGGCCATGGAAATGATCATGTATATCATAATCAACAATTTTGTTCGAAATGCTCCACAAAGGTGGAGGTATTGAACAAACTGCCGAGGTTATCGAAACTGCAAGGCATAATGCAAAATGCTTCTCACACCTCTATCCGCCAATTATCACAATAGGTTGAGCTTTCTGTGGGAACGTGCCACAAATTTTTACGTAAAGATGTTCAGCTCTATCCTTAGCGCATTATATTAGTGCAAGAATTGCTGATTGAAATTGCTTTTGTATGAATCTTATATAACGTAGGAATATATTTCGATAAAAAAATAATTTACAGCACAAAATGTCCAAAATTTTTTTGTAAAAAACCATGATAGTGATGCATTCTTTTTTTGTGAGACGTGGCCAAGTTCCACGTTAAACTATAAATTTGATTCAAGCCTTAACGTTCCTATAATTCGGCCATCCGACTATTCATCCGTCCCGAATAAGCAAAACTATCTTCTGCTATCATATAGCTAAGGCGTCTTAAATTGAATGTCCTTCCATTTTGACTTAATCTTCATCTTAATCTTGACTGTCAACCTCATGTCCATTTCGTAATTTTTTTCATTTTTATCTTCATGTACCTCATCATTTTCTTCATCTTCGCTGTAGGTATCTTCATCATTTTCTTCATCCTCGTTTTCATCATTGTTTTCATATTGGTCTTCATTATTGTTTTCATCATCGCCTTCATCGTCGTCTTCATCATTGTCTTGATATATGGAAATTCTTCCATAATCTCTTAGATTCTAATCCTTCTGCAGCAATGAAACCATAACTGCAATTTCTTATGACTTCGTACAGAACTGCGTGCATTTGTCATGGTCTCGATTTTCCTTTCTATCTTATCAATCCGACGTAGATTAAATTTCACACATTCATCATTGTATTAGTAACCCAGTTTTGATCTTCGTTTGGATCTTATCGGTTAATATAGATCAATCCCGGACGAGCTCCCATAAAGTAGGAATATTGAACTGACTCATCTGCTTCCAATGGTCTCTGTTCCGAGTTGCTCCAGTCTACCTAAAACCGGAAATCTCCTCATCCTGTTGTATCCTCCAGAAATCATTTTCTCTTCTTTTTTTACCACCCCATGGTCTCTTTGGCATTCCACCAAGAATTTTCCGAAAAAGATCTGCTTCACTTGCCCCCCTCTTAACCACGTAATTGATTTAATTCATTAACTAATCTATTCATTTCACTTTTATTATTTTAGTCAAATGCCAACCATCGTTGACGTCTTTATTGTTCACTGTGTGCACTAATTGTTTAGTAAATCTCCATGTCTGAGCCTCACTATCAGTACACACTTGTGATAGACATAATGTATTGAGTAATATTCCTCTCTTTAATTCCTTCTCGACGTTATTAATTAAGTCTTCTTTTATTAATATCGTTTCTCAACCTGTTCGTTTCGAATCTTTTTTAAAATTTCTTCTAAAGCCCGTTTTACACTACCCTATCTCGTATATAAGATTTGTCTCAATTTCTTGAACAATTTAAATCATGGAGTAAAGTGTAGCGAAATTTAAATTGAATCAAAAATTATCTGCAGTTTACAAGACAATAATCCCATCGGTACCCGATGTTTATCAGCAATTACATTAGCATGGCACCAGCTTTTAGGATGTATGTTCGTGCACGTGGTATCGTAGCGAAATTTTTTAAAGCACTACATGACGCAACAAAGGATCAGAGTTTAGGGCTGTGTACAGCCACAGTCATGTCTGTATTAAGTCAAGATCGACTCAAATTGACTTAGACAGGGATTGCTTAGAGTTGATGTTGAATCTGCTTGAATCAGATGTCAGTTATCGGCAGGCACTTGATGAATGTGGGCTGCTATCTTCAGCCCAATTAGAGAAAAACAAACAAATTCAAAGCCAGGGCCACGCTATGCATCTCAACTTGGATAACATCACAGTGGGACAATTGACAAGTTTAACTTCAAAAAAAGCAGGAGAATGGTTCAAAGAAGAATTGAGAGGATTAGGGGGACTAGAGCACATTATGAAAACAATTTGCGAATGCTGTCACCAGGTTTCTGATTGCGTTGTGTCATGGACCGATACGCTTCTGGATAAATTGAGGAAAGTTGATCGTTGTTTGCGTGTTTTGGAAAATGTGACTCATAATAATGAAGAAAATCAACTGTACCTATTAAGATATGATAACGGATTAGTATTAAATACCCTCTTTAAATTGTACAGGCTATGTGATCCAGAAATACCTCTGTATCCTGTTGTTGATATTAATAACAAGGAGTCGACTGGTTCGATCATTCGGGAAACTTTACTCGCCACCTTGAAGGTTCTCTCATTAATTTAACGCATCATTTTAATAAATCATCTGAAGGTAGCAGTTTGGTAGGTGCCAGACCTGGAATTATCGATGCAAGTCTGCATTTACTATTACAAATTCCCTATTATATTCCCGATCAAAAGAAATTTGAATTGGACGTTTTGGTTCTGATGTTGATGACAAATTTAATTCAGGATAATGAATCGAACAACGGAAAGGCACCGTCTGAATGCGAAAGTATGTGTATTAAATCTTGTACAAGAAATAGGGTAATGTAAAAGTGCCTAAAAACCTAATTCCTCTTTTACCTAATTTGTTCTTTTTTTTGTTGGTGCTTTCACTCGATTATGCTTCTTTGTATATATGACCGTCTATGGGAAAACGTACCTTTCTTACAGTCAGAAAGCTACTGAACGCGTTGGTCCTTTCAGATTTTCGATATCTCGATCCGTTCAAAAGTTATGAATTTTTTAAGTTGGAACTTCCGAAAAGTCAGTTTTGAGAAAAACGCTGTCAAAGTTCCAAGAACTTTTTTCTTGAGGTATTCACTCATTTTTCGGTACTTTTTTTGTCCTTAGTTAATAACAATAACACGAATAACCTGGTTGTTCTTCTTCTTCTCCTTTTTCTTTTTAGAATGGCAGGATGGTCATCTTATTACTATTTTTTGTTTTCGTCGGGAAGTTAAGGTACGTTTTCTTGGAACTCGACTCTGCTTCACTTTTTGCGATTTTTCGATGTTTTCTAGTATAGTTGCATAAAAATGACCTATTGTATCAGAAATTTCCTATCAAAATTGATTCTAACCTATTCTGCCACATTAGAAGTTTGATAATATAGGAAGTTCGAAATATCTATGTTCTGCGAAAACATCGATTCTTGATCTTTTTGTCGATTTTCGGTTCTCCTGTAAAATTTGCTCCGGGAAGATGAGGTAGTACGTTTTCCCATGGACACTCACATATGTTTTAATTTAATTTTTACATCTGAAATCACTGCATACACTACTCATAACTTGCCATAATTGCCGAGGATTTAAAGGTATTTAACTGCAAAGGTCACATAGAGATTGTGCTGCACAATTTTCTTGACGAGTATTTTCATAGTCAACAATGCCACGTAAGCCTTTGTAAAAACAGTCTTTTCAGTATTTTAGAATGTTCTAAACATATATTGAACAGTTCTTCCAAATTACGTAACACCAAGTCCAATGTTTGTTGAATCATTCCGTCCACTTCTATTCATCGGTTAAAATATTGTGGGAAAAGAATTGAACCATTTAATGCAGACATAAACTTGCTGAAAACGATACGAATCTTCAAGAGGCTTTTGAATTTTCAGTCAATTTACGTCAACAAATTCCTTGTCTTCTTCAACCCTTAACTAGGATAGAACTCGTACGTATGTCCTGGTCTCTTTCACGCTTGCGTCCTGCGTTGCCAATTTGTCTAGATGCAATGATTTATTTGGTAAACTTCATAAGTTGCAGTAAAATTGCTGAAACCTTTCAGCATATCTTCGGAAAGGGTACAAGCAAATCAAAGCTTACCCTTTTGATGACATGGTACTATCGCCCAGTTTTCCTTGATTAGGGATAAAATTACTTTTACGTCAGATTCATTACCTTCTCCATGTGTTTGTTATAATTAGTACTAATTTCTGGACAGATAAATGTGTTTCCACGTGCTATACTATGTACAGTACTTCCCAGTCAAATGCACCTTTTAATCGCCGATTTTCTTTTCGTTTCTAATTTACATTCATGCATAATTCTTATATTTACAGTTGGTTCTTGTCCGATGAAATTTGTATCACAAAATCTTCTAAGCGGACACTAAATCGCGCAAATATACACTTTACGTTTCGCAGTCGAACGACTGCGAAACGTAAAGTGTATATTTGCGCGATTTAGTGTCCGCTTAGAAGATTTTGTGATACATAATTCTTATAGTTCCTAGATTATACGTCTTCATATTATTGAGTCTTCAACTAAAAAGAATTTATCAGATTTCCTTATTGGGTTTGGAATTGATTTGTACAAACTAATTCCTGCCTAGAGGCTGTTAATTCAAACTCGGAACTGTCACAATTTTTTTGTAACTGCCGATAAATTAACATCTCAATTTATGCTTTCTTTCTGCCACTCAAATTCCATCAAAATAATCAATTATCAATAAATCTTTTTACAGAAAAATGTGGTTTCTAGTCTTTAATAGCAAATGGCCTTATGTATTTCAATAATTTCAAATTTGTGCATATGTATTTAGTGATGCATCACATGTATTCTATTTATCACTTGGTAGAAAAATTGTTGTACAACAAATAAAGAAAATTCAAGAAACAACGGTAATTGTTTAGTACAGGATCGAAGTTCGTGTGCGAGAGTGAACGAACCTTTTTCGAATTGGGTGGTAATTTACGTGAGTTGTTTTAGTCCTTAGAACTTTGTACATTTGTGTGTTTCTGCGCACGGGATCAATATCAAGTTGGCTTTAAATTTGTATCTCGGTTTCCTTCTCTGCATTTCGGCGAATTACGTGTGTCGCCGCTGCGTTATAAAAGATGTTCCAATCACTTTTCTGACAAAAGGCTGAACACTTTTAATATTAGAATATTCCATAACAACAATTTTAATTCGAATTCGTTAGAAAATGCGAGGAAAAATTAATCATCGTCAAAGATTTTTCGTTTTCGTATTCGTCAATAACAGCTAAAAGCTAATTTGGGTAAAGCTGATGAAATTGAAATAAACTTATACAGGGTGATCAAGGTTACAGCCCACTTTCGCAATTAATGAAATCAGGATGTCATCCAATTGATAAAAATGAACAGTCTTTACACAGGATTTTTTAAATTGAAAATCCATTTAATAATAGGGCGGTAGTATTCGTTCTAAGTCGTTTCTATTTCTTGTTCTGAAGATATTTAAAGGAAGAGATTTTAATGGAACATACCGTATATATAACTCATTGAGATTATGGTTTCATACGATTATTTCAACAATTGTTGTTAAGGGTTTAAGCTTTGGCTTAAAGTTAAGCTGGAATTGTACAACTGGGTCTTACAATTAGGTACAGTATCTCTAAACTTAACATTCTACAAGCTTTATTTTATCAGCTATAATTGCAATCTTATCTTTTATCGTTTTCTTATACAGAATTTAGTTTATACGGACGTAAATACATAAAGTAAATTAATTAGTTCATAATATTATTGGCATGCACTTTTACTACGCGCAGAAGTTTCGTTTGAAATTAAATACTGTTGTATGTAACAGATACTTCCTACTAATATCTTTATAAGCATCCCCTTGAGTTTGCCATGAAAAATCAATTATCAACGCCTCCGTAAATATGTTACGGAATTCCTAGACTTGTCATCTGTTATTTTTAAGAAATAGTTACATCGTGAAGCGAAACACCTTCAAACTTGAAAGATATGCCGGCCTGTCATTTTTTTTTCTCAACAAACTAATTCTAAAGTGATCACATTTCCAAATACGTGTCTCCAAAAGAAAGCAAACAGAACCACATTCATTGCCATAATTTTATTCTTCAGTACAAATACTCGGCTGTAAATACGAACACGCCGTACTTAGTTACATTTATCAGACGTATACGTGTTGGTTAAACATCTGTCAACAGACCTCCCCGTTCGTCCGTAACCTGTCATTACCTTTTATGATGATAATAACGTGTCTGATTACATAGAGCACAGTTTACTCTATCGCCTCCATCGCGTTTATACCTACACTGTATTTTGGCGTTGCAGTTCACCTTTATCGAGAGGGTTAACATTCCTCGTGTCTTTGTTGTTCGCATAATAAATTTCGTTATTCGACCAATCAGAACGCACGTTGTAATTATGTATTATTATTTGAAAGATGGGTGAAAAGATTATGGTAGTTAGACATGTACCAGGTGTTCGAAATTTTTTATTTATAATACTCTTATCAAACTCTTTTTTTTTAGTTCTTAATGGTATTCAAAATTAGCAAATGTCGTTCTGGAATGCATAATTCAGATTAGTATTTCGCACCCTCGTAACTTTTATTATTAATACTCTTAAGAAAATGTAATTTAGTATGTATATTGTATAATATAAGGTCCGCAAGTAAATATCACATTATGAAACAATGTACTTCACATCCGGTTAAAACGGAAGTGGTTTCAAGTGAAAGTTTTATTAATGTTACTAAAAGCCAACGTACTTACTAAAATTTGAGATAAATGTTTAAAATGTCTACCTTAAGCTTCAAGATGCATTGTGCCCAATGGTTTCCTGCACATTGTATTATTATTATTATTCATTTTTTTAATCTTCCAAATCCGTTTAACCTTTAAGGCCCGGTTTTTCGATCGCAGTTTAACTTTAATCTTCAGTTTATTCCCAATGCTCCTATAGCAATAAACTGAAGATTAAAGTAAAACTGTGATCGAGAAACCGGGCCTAAGTAGGAACACGGAATGCCTGCCACCTTAATTAATATTTTCGAATACAAATACACGAAAGTGGCAGGCATTTTGAACATTTATGAACAAGAAAATCCAGAAGCAATTTTAAGAAGTTTTAGAATAGTATAGCTGTACTGGGTGTTCATGTTTTAACGACTGAGGGGGTTACATGCAGTCTTTTTTGTTATAATCTTACTCTCAACGTTATTGACAAAAAAAAGAAAAGTAAGATGGAACAATCACGACGGTTCTTGTCACTTTTTGACAGACACTTGTTTTTAATCTCTCAGTAGAGACTGTTACAGTAAATTTTGCTTTTACTGAATCCATCGCCATGCAGAAAAGTTCAGTTATCAACTCAGTTGTGCAATAAATGCAGAACGTTTTCCTTGTTTGAATTGGCTTCCGGTTGGAACCGCGTCACGTTGACTTCTTCTATGTTTCGTTCTCTATTGCAGAAGAACTTCCTCAGGGCTGTTGCTGCTGCTTTTCGTTAGTCGTTAGTCGCGGAAGCCTTGAAGTTAAATTAACGTTTTCCTTGTAGATGCATTCCAGCTCTAATCATGTTTGAAGGGATCAATATACTAACGTCCGATTTCTTCCTCGCCTTATCCTAAGGTTAAATTTATCTGTCAGCTAGAATGTAACACATAGTTTGTGTACAGCCTTTGAATATAAAACTACAGGAAGGACTATACATTAAATGAAAATGTGTCCGGAATGGAGGTTGGAGAGCTGTTTCCGGGAGACAGTGGCGCACTGTTTCAAAAGGATATTTATAGGAATATAAATTCAGTTAATAGATAATCCGTAAGAATATAAAGAATTTACGCGTTCGATTCGTGTTGGGTTCATCATAAACGAAATTGATCCAAATCACTTCTAAGCGATCTATTGATAAAAACGATTTGATATCAAATGCCGCTGATATCTACGTTACGCCCATGATCTTGACTTGAATCATAACCTCAATCTTTGTTCATAAATACTTTTAAGTACCCTAACATTCAGACAAATTAAACGAATGGAAATACTTATCTATGAAATGTAATTCTCAATTCTTTATTCTTCGTGGTTAGGAAAGATATAAATAATTATAAACAGAACCACCATCCAAAACGTCAGCAAGTAATGAATCATACGTGGAAGATCAAAATGGCTACTTCCGTCGCACAATTCAATTTATCATTTACAGTAAAGACTCGTTCTTGATAGTTTTATATTCAAAGTGTACAGCCAACTGTACAGTAACGGAGAATAAAATCCGGGCATAATGTAAACTTGGCTTTAAATATTTTTGAGTTTAATACATAAACAAAATGTGACTAGTAATTCTGGCGTTCAATACAAATTTTATTTATTTATGTTCAGAAATATAATGTCAAGAAAAACCTGATTTACGAAATTTGTCGAAATACGCACGACATGTCAAATTCTTGCCCGGATTTTAATGTCCGCTACTGTACGTCACATTCCAACTAACCTTCGGATAAACATAGTGAAGAAATCAGCCATAAGAAGAAGAGGTTCCCAATCCGATAATTAAAAAAAAAAAACTCTTTAAGGCCCAGTTATACAGTTGTGGAATAAGGACGGAACAACTGTTCGCCGAATATCCTTTAACGTTCCTCCATATCTACGTCACACCTACGTCACGTTATTCTAAGAATAATGCTTTATCCGACGATTATAAAATCGGGCCTAAGTGAGTAGTCCACCTTAGGGTAAACAAAGATATTTTTTTATTGGCCCTAAAAGTCTTTAGTTGTGAAAGTGTTTTACATTAAAAAAAATGTTGTAAAGATTGTTATATTTCATTATGGCTAAAAATATACCGAAGCAAATATGTAATTCCTTTATTCCAAATGAAATTTAAATTGGATGTACAATGGTGTCCATTTTTGCATGTATGAACTATTGCTATAAGGAACACGAAATTGGCGACCCATATCACTTCAGTTAGACACGATGGTACCATCCACAACCACGGTTAATGGCATAAGGAAAACGAACTCACACCTTCTCGTCTTGCCTTTAAAAGCGTCCTTCTGCAACCGATTGTGTTTAAAACTAGAACGATAAAGAACTCAACATAATCCTCACCTTTTCCGTCCTCCTTGTATCAATTAATCGCATTAATCGTCGCGATTAAAGTCACTATTTTTCTTTTTCCCAAGACATGACATAAGTATCTATCGTTGAAATAATTAAAATGGTTATATCAGTAATAAGGCGATAACAACAAATTGTTAAATTTATAATACATTATCATATTGTGATTACTGATTATGATTAGAATATCGTAAAGAGGAAAAAGCAAACAATGAACCAAGAAGGCGCAAGAAAGTAAGCAACCAAGAGGCATCATGACCACTAAATCTCATATTTCTCGCACAAAACAAACCCATGCAAACATCACAACGTGCGATGCCTACACAATGCCCAGCTTTTATACTTAGCCGAGGTGTGAACCGTGAATGATGTCAGGTGTGAGGAGTGAACCGCTCGAGAGCCCCACCTTCTTTGCCGCCCCTGCTTTGTGCCCTAACGGCCACGGGATTAAGATAGGTGTGAATATGCCAACTCCATCATGGACGTTGATGGGGATAATTACGACCTCATGCACCGTTGACTTTACTTTTAATTACTCTTGTTGTTTGTTCGAAGTGTGTGTTTTTAAAACGAATTAATGTGACTTCGATTTGTTTTTTCCTTCAAAACAACAACTGTCGCTAAACTACAAATTAATATGATTTAGCTGAAGATGTCTTGTCTTTTTCCAAATTTGCTGGTCAATTAAAAACTAATTTGCTTAAATCTGAAGCAATTCTCATTACTCTTACATTTCTTCGATAAACAATTGAATAAGGCATATTGGTGTTGCTTCAATACAGAAAATGTTGTGCCCTTTGCAACATTTGATTGAAAACACCCTGTAGTTCATTTTACCAGTCATTAATCAATACGCGCTTGCTATGGTTTATACATTTAACTAAATTATGATAAAAAGTCACATCACATTATAACAATACATTTCTTTTAATTTATGAAATCGTTGCTGAACATAATTCAATTTGAATAACGAAACAGTGGCAGACAGCGCAAGGACAATGATCTGTAACTCCCATATTTTGGTCTGTAATGTTGATAATGCGACCATAACATCCAATCAGAGGAGATTTATGAGTGTAGAAGCTTGTAAATTTAGCCGCGGGTGGTCCGCAAATTCAATTGTGCCAACATAGTAGATTAAGCCGATTGATATTTGGAAGCCCTCCAAGGATATACTGGACTGGGCCAGTAAATGCACTTATGTAGTACAACGCTGAATTTTAGCTGCGCGCATATATCATCCTTGTTTTAATATATCGCAAACGTTCAAGCTTGTTTAAATAAATTAATTACCGAAGGCGTATCAAATATCCACCCGGGCGAGGCGACGCAACAAAAGACAAAGATTAAAGAAAACTCTCCCGTTTTTCTAGGGACTCGCCTCAAACTGGATCCAAAGAATAATAATCACAATAATTCGCAGAAGTACACAAGGGTATTAACTTTCCGAATAAAGCCGAAAAAGTTTGAAAAGAAGTGAAATTTAAACCACCCCGTCCTGGCCCCAAATGAAGTCTTAACTGGGAATAAATGGATCTCTTAGACTTCTTAGGGGAGGGTTGTTTACATCCGGGCGGAGGAGCTAAGGGAAACAACGCACGAAATTTACAGGCTGCATTGTAAAGCAAAAATGTCTTCATTACGTCACCCTTCTTAACGAAAAAATCCCCAGCATTGCCTTACGTTAAGTTACTTTTAATTTAATGGGTCATGGAATTCGGTGAAATTCAATGATAAATAAGAGAAAGGAAAGTCACTTATTCTTGATTATTGATCGTTATGACATATAGTCTATATTCAACAGTTTTTTTGATCTAGAAACATCTGTACAAATTCGAAATGGTATGACCAACTTTAAAAATACGTAAGCAATTTTCAGGACCTTCGAGATAAAACGACTTCCTTTGTGTGCATGATTGAGAAAGTGTCCACTACTTAAAGCATTATTACAATAAATAATTTAGAAAAGGAATACCCACAGACGAGTTTATGGTGGCCATTCCGTACATCGGGCGTAAACTGGTGGCATAAAACAAGCCGCAGTGCAGCGGTCATAAAACCGAATGGAAATGGGCAAAGTGCCGGGATATGCAGTGCCCGTAACCCGTATGACTAATTCAAGCTTGCAACTTAGCGTGAAAATCGTCCCGGATCGCATCCCGTCAATCCCAAACTAACATTCAGTTCAATTAAATAAATAATAAAAGGAGAGTAGAGAGTGTATGACTATTTAAGGAAAGTCGCGCCAGGAAATTTACTGCTACAAGTCGAAAGATGCAATTCGGGGTAACTCCCCATCCCGGGGGGCGACTTGACGCTCGATTAAGGCCGCTTAGAGGGTTGTAATACACTTGCTAACATGTGGTCATTTACTCAATATCTGAATTTAATCAATTACGTGATACAGTGAACAAATAAATTACTCTGCTTTCATCTTTGGGGAGTAATAATTGCCACTCACTCTTAAGATACAAAATTTTGAAAGAATTAATTTGCCCAGTTGACGAATTAAGTATTCCTAATTATAATTACTAGAATTAATCAATCATCAATTATAATTATAGTTTCTACAAGTTTAAATTAGCAATAACATGAAAAAATTAAGTCATACGAAAACCAGTAGCTTAGGTATTAATAATTAAAGCGTAAGATAAAAAGAAAGGAGACGTAAACATATGTGAATCAATAAAATATCGAAATGTAATTTATTTGGGAATTTATTAACCAGTTTCGGTGTGTCAATGGAAAGGGTTGTGTTCAGGGGCGAGTAGGTAATCAACGTAACTGTCGCCCATAAATTCTGCTAATGGTCCTCTGGTATTTCATAAGTTAGCTACTGTACTGGCCTGCAGCTAACACACTGACCCTCATCTCAGAGTTGCGGCCCAGCAAAAAAGTGATCAGCCTAAATAACACCGTCGGCGTCGATTAAAATTAATTTCTTAAATATTTTATCACTTGCTTATGCATGTTCATATGTTATCCAAATAAACACATATTAATATAGTTTTTTTTTATATAATATAACTGTCAGTGTCAAAATCCCTTTTATTACTAAATGTAAAACAGTTTCCTAACATTCAGGTAACAGGTAGCAACATCAGAGACATCTGACAGGTATTATAAAAAAGAAAATCGGAGTATATTATTTTAAATGAGTATTAAATTAACTATGATTATGACTAGTGATTGCTTTGCTCAGTCATAACGTCATAACTAAATAAACATTGTTGCATGTTGTTACTTCTATTAACATAATTAACCATAATTATTTTCTCAAAATATTTGTACAACAGTGAACGAGATAACGATGGTGAGATGCACATCTTGAAAGAAGACGTTTCTGCTTCTAAACTAAAGAGGAGGCATTGTCGACACGACACGACAATTAATTTTAAGGAAAGATAATTCTAGGTTAACACTTTAAATTGAATGTACTTGAAAATAATTGATTACTTCTCCTCTAGGTCAGTGATCTGCAAATTGTTTTGCGAGACTTCGCGAGTCAAAGTCAAAAATTGAAGGAATTTTCAAAACGAAACATTCTCTAAGATTTGAGAAAGTGCTTTTAACTTATTGTGAGTGTGCGCGTGTGTACTGAAGATGGCAGCGTATCTGCCGAAATACGCATCTATATATATGTATAACCAATTTCCCTGTTAACGTTAAACTTTTAACTGAACACGAATTTGCTCCACTCTTTTTTATTCAAGGCAATCTTCTTGGCGTCGCTTATCGCCTTCCCTTTCTCTCTGAATATTTTTCCTAACACGTCATTCCACGTTTCTTTCGGTTTGCCTCTCTTCCTCTTCTTTTGTATTGTTGCCATCCATACATTTTTAACTGGGATTGAGTTGTTCATTCTTTGCAGACGATCCCACCAACTTAACTGTCTCTCTTCTATAAATTCCTCTATCGGTTTTATGTCCAACTCCTCTCGAATACTAGCATTCCTTAATTCATCTTTTCTCGTAACTCCTTTAACTCTGCTTAAATACTTCACTTCTAATGCTTATATTTGCTCTTTTGTTGTTGGGAGTGTATTCGTATTTTTTGCTCTCTCATTTATTTCTACGTCTTGATATCCGTTTTCATTTATTGTAACCCCTAAATACTGAAACATGTTAACTTGCTCAATTTCCTCTCCTTCTCTCACTACGTGAATGTCTTGTTTTTCTGGAGCTACCAACATTACTTTAGTTTTTCCCTTGTTCATCTTCATGCCATTTTCTCTTAGCATTTCATTCCATACATTTAGTTGTTCTCTTTTTCTAGCTATGAGCACTATATCGTCCGCGTATGCACATTCAGAAATTTCTACTTTATGCATGTTTTTATAACCCACACAGAATGCTTTTGTTTGGACGTTGCCTGATCTTATAGTATCGTCCATGAATGTTATAAATAACAAGGGGCTCAGACCTCCATCTTGACGCAGACCTTCTGATGTAGTGAACGTTCATACTTATCACACAATTTTTATTTTGCCGTAACTCTTATTAATTTGTTGTTCACCTTTCTCTTTCGCAGGGTTTACTATAACTTTAATCTAGGCATTTTCCAGGTGAATGCAAAATATACTCTACTTCTGGTGTTTAGAGATTTCCCCTTCTAAACCCACTTTGAGATTTTGATAGTGTTGGTTCTATAATTTTTCTTAACTTTCTTTCCAATATTTTCACATATGTATATCTTCACCACTATGCTTAGTAAGGTAATACCTCTATAGCTTTTGCATTCTTTTCTATTCTCTTTTTTATAGAGTGTAACTATCAATCCCATTTTCCAGTCAAACGGTATCTGCTCCTCGGCCCAAGCCTTGTTGCATAATTGTGTAAGCACCTGTAATCCGTACTCTCCCATGTTCTTCATCATTTCGGGGGTTATTTTATCCTGTCCTGGTGCTTTTCCCCTTTTTAAGCATTTACGGAAAAAGTGATTATTTAAAAATTGTTTTGAAATAATCACTTTTTCTCTAATGAACCCTTGCCTATGTTGCCTTGTAAAAATTGTAAGAATTTGAAATGTGAATCAGCAAAGGTGCTATGAAAGGAAATAGTTCAATACCTAACACACACAAGAGTGTTCATTGCAACCAACAAATAAAATGCTGCAGATTAAGAGGACTATGGAGGTCCGCCATATTGGCAAAAATTTATTTTTCAAATGCTGCTTTTAAAACGCGTTCGATTTAAAAATTTTTAAAGTGGATCTGTCTGTAATAATACTATAAATGTGCGAAAGTCATTAATTACGGAAAATGTTTTATATTAACAAAGAAAAATTATAAAATTTTAAAACTCATTACGGAAAATGACTTTCCCACATTCTAGGTAAAAAACTGATCACATATGTTTAATAAAAAATACGAAATTATCATTCCTAAAAGTGCAAAATGAAAAATACGTAATATAAAAATTTGCTTTGTAATGTGCTGCCATCTTAAGGTTGAAGGAAGACTAACTCGTGTCAAATAAATTTGGCAACGTTGTTACTGTAAGACTGGGTGCGTTCCGACTTGTCGCTACGCTTTTAAACTTGTTACCTTTACCGTTCCAAAATTCTGAGAGTGTTTAATTTTACTATATTTGAATTTATGAGCAAACGCCGGATATTCAGGGTTATTTTTTTTTATTTTGCACCCCAGCTAGAGATTTTATTTTAGGAGATACCGAAAAACTGTAAATGCAAAAGATTTTATGTACCTACTTATTTTATCTTTTAGAGTTATTGCAAAAAACAAAAGCGCATCGCAAAGTATAATATTTTACGAACGATTTACGAACGTTTTAAAAACACGAATTTAACACGTTTCCAAATTTTAGTTAAAACCTTTCTACGAGAAAGAAATTTTTATCACATAAATGACTCAAAGTGTGACAATTAATGCTCTTATAAAAATTAATAAGGCGAAGTTTGCTCTGAGAGAGTTGGAGTAACGGCACTATTTCACCCTAAAGGATTGCTCATTCCCTGTTCGCATATTCGCATGTTGTGACGGATGATGGAATCGTCACAAATTGTCTGCTTGTCAGGTGTGATTTTAATCAATTTGACAAATAAAATTGACACCTGAAACATTTCGCTATACAAAATTTATGACAACCACGATCGCTTGACAATAAAACACTGGTCAATCGGGTATATTCCATATATCAGTGATTAATAAACTCTGAATTATGCGCATGTGCTGTCGCTTTTAACCACTTTTTAAACATTTTGCTATTCCACAAGCGCAAATGACATTGAGAACAAAGATATGCAATTATGTTCAGTGATTATATTTTACAAATGTTTAAAATTGTAAAATAATCACCGTGTGCTTATGAAATACGTCTTCAATCAGTGATTTATAAGCAGTGGTTAAGAAGTTATTATTAAGCACAGTGTTAATAAAGTAATAAATAACCGCTGCATTATGGAATACACCTGAATGTGTCCAAGTAAGACACTGACGACCAATTTTTTTTGTCGCGACTATACATAAATATTTAATTACGAGAAATTTCTCTAAATTGTACCACTGCTATGATAAAAAAAACTAATAGGACAAGACGTTTTAATCTGCATAAAACTGCTACCGATCGTAATTTGAAATTATCATTGACAATCATGCTTAAAGTAAATGTTATTTTAAAAGCTATAGGATAATAATTGCTTGCGTAGAAGAGAGTGTCATAGTTACACAAATTCCTCAGAATTTCGGCGTTAACAAAACTACGGTTACTGACTTGACAATAAAGTAAGATTTAATATAATAAAATAATGGAAACGCATAGCTGCTGAATTTTAAAGTTTTTTTAAAGATATCGATAGAACGCCTTTCTTAATTTCATTTTGTACGGTCTGTTGCTTACCTCACATGTCAGCGATTGAGCAATCCTATAGGTTAAATATCACTCAACTTTTCTTGAATATTAAGAAATTTTGAACTGGAATAACTTTTAATATAATTTCCTTCCACAATTTTTTTTTTTGACTAAAATTCGTTTTAGGTCAAAATATGTATTGTATTTTTGTTATTTAGAATCATTCATTGGAGGAGTAAACTGTAACACGCTTCTTTCGTTGTGCAACAAGTTTAAATTTTTTTACAAGTATTTTTACAAATATTTTTACAAGATAATGTTATTGTTTGATTTTTCAAAAGTTGCAACAATATTACTAATAAAATTTAGAAAATTATGCACAATTTATTTCCTATTTGTATATTAGAAGATGATTGTAAAGATGTTATGTCTTGAAATGAAAACAAAAATATATTTTAAATTTGAAATAATTTCTATGTAGTGTAATTAATAAGCCATTTATGTATTACATTTTTGTTAAATTTAATATTAATTTAAATTTCAAAATGAAATTAGTATCGATCGTATTCTGTTTGATTTTTCAAATATCAGAAAATTGTTTATCAAGAAAATTATTGCCTAATTGACTTAAAGCATAAGCTAATTTTCACAGAAAGAAATGGAGAAGTTTATTTTATTTTAAAAGTTATTTATTATTTGATAAATTTCCACGAACAAGAAAGTGTCTTAATTATGAATATGATTTAATTAAGAATCATTTTACTACTGGCGTATTTCGCAATTTATTTTTCGATATAAGAATGATTTTTATTCAAATCGTATACTTTTGAATTTCGCGCGTATATAACCAGCAAACTTTTCTTCCTTTATTTCAGAATATAAGAATATTACCACGTGTTAGTTTTGCGACGCGACGTTGCCACTTGTTAGATACGATGGATGTGTATGAACTTATACAAGACGAGTGCAGATGATGTTATCCTTGTCGTTCAACTATGGAGCCTAATTGGACTAAACGACACTTATTTCAATTATAAGAAAGGCGTGTTTTCAGTCATGCGGGGTTTGCGGGGAGTACTGGTGGCTTTCGAGTAGTTGATCACGTGATCCATAGTCCTCTTAAAGACCGAGTAACTTCAGCCAACACCAAATCCAGCTTTCATCAGTAAGCAGTAACTCCGACGGAATCTGCCCGTTTACTGAAATATCGGCTATAATGTTCGGATGATAGTAAAAAGTACTCCCTTTGCAATTAAAAATATTGAAAACAAAGAAAAATAACTGCCATCCAACAAGAGGATCAATGGCCAATGAGAAAAAACATTCCCAAATGCGAAGGTGGATCTGAATTGAGCTTTAGCCTTAGGATTTCAACCAAATCAAAACTTGTCTGTTGTTTCTACATCAAACCATGCCCAGGTTGTACTTTAGAAGGTCAATTAGGGCACATCACTATGAATACCTTTATTGGATCTTTAATGAACCTGTGGGGTCATTTGAAGTTACCTATTTAAATACCGAGCGAAAAATTTCACTATTTTGATTTTCGAAAACTCCTGTATGTTACATAAACGTAAGTAATTTTTTTAGTTATAAACATGTCTTTTAGTTTTGTGAATATGAAAATACACCACCAACGATACTTTTCATATTTGGGGCATAAACTCTGGGTAAATACAGAAAAAGTAAATCCGCTTGATATTACGGTGTATTAGACTAGACAGCGTCAGCATTGCGTGCGAGCGAGAATGTTAAATGAATTAAGATGGCGCAGAAGCTATTTAGGGCATTTAGGGGCGAGGGATTTTACATTCATTCTGCTTTTCGGATTAACTGACTAGCTGCGGAATTTTCAATAAAGAATACCGCAGGACTTCAGGTAATATTGCGAATTACGCGACGTACAAGGTATAATCAATTTTTGATAGACACGCTCCAGTATTAAATAACACAGAAACAAGGTTCCTCATTTACCTATTTGAAAAAAAATTATTTTAGTTTCCTAGATGTGATACCAAATACAAATTTTTAAACGACAATTAGCAATGCTTTGAAACTGCAAAGTCTTCCAAATAATGATTCGTTTAGAATACTTTGTTCATTAGTGAGTTAAAGTGGACTTCAAAATAAAGGAAAACAACATTGAGAATTTTTTAAAAAAGTTATGTAAAGCAAAACATAATTTGGGGTAAAATTGATGCAAAACTGGAATTAATTTATGTATTTAACTCTTAGAGATCCACAGGAAGATGATGATTGGCAAGAAACAACGTCGACATCCATCGACGGAAAGGGATCGAGATTTATCGAAGTTTAAAATTACCCATATGTCGAATTTCTGAAAACGAAACGAAATAACTAATCAGCACAGAGACGCAATCTCCTACCAATAAGCTACCGGTTTGAAAATTCAATTATGCCCAAGTGGAGTACCGTTCCCCGGGGTAGCTACCGCCCCCTCCCCGGGGGGGTTCTAATCCCCTTTGTGCCACCATCATCACGAATTTAGTAGTGCACTTGACAAAATGCGAATGTGTCCATGAATTTTTATTAACTCTTTTAATTGAAACAGAAATATAATAACAAAAATCATGGCGGGCATTAACTATAACTATACGTATTAGATAAATTTTATTCCTTCTTCAGAATATTAAATTGAAATTCTTGACATTCAACATCTATCTACTCGCTTTTTCGTTAGATTCTTTGAAAAAAATATTTATGACGCTCCCAGGATGTCTAGAAAACAATATATTGAAAGAATTTCGTAGAAATTTCAAAATTCCAGGAACTTTCTAGACGCCTGTATGTACAGCATGAGCGAACATGATTGGGAACAGTTTAAATTTCGCGCCTTTCAGGCACACATTAGGACGCAGATATTGATGCAATAATATATATTTCAAATGTGCAATATTAATGAGTTTCATTATTTTCATTATTTTTCACAAAGGCCACACACAAAGATTAAAAACCACTAGTTAGAGACGCGGGAAATTCAAACTATCTTCAACCATTTTTGCTCACAGTGAAGTCAAAACGAAGAACAACATAAAGATCTGAAGAGTTATGAAAAAAAAAATAAATAAAACCTAAAGTTCGATTATACGCATAATTCTTCTTTTTTTTAATTTCAGGTCAACTAGACAGTTCCAAAGATTTCTCAGTTGCGGACGGTCTAGGAGGCTTCAATAAAAAGAAGAAAAAGAAGAGACGGCATAGGTAACTACTTACTTTAATCACTTTCGTAAACTTACAGTTACACGTACAAATACAAAACGGTATGACGTCGCGTCGTGCCAAATAAAGAACATTGCAAATTATTTGAAACTCGTAATAGTATATAATGGTATTAGGCTGATATGCTTGATATAACGAAAGAGGATAAGTTCTATGGCCGAGGCGCCAGCCGAGGCTATAAATTATCCGAGTTTGTTATATGCATATCGGGCGTATGTTGTTTTATACTTTTCGTAATACTAAATGATGAAATAAATCTTTATTTTGGCAAAAACATTAATAATAATAAATTTCGATAAGTAGGCAGAATTATGAGTGTGATTTAGTTGTAACTATAGCAACGTATGAGATACAGAGCAAATAGACGGCCGTTAAAATTTAACAGGCCTAGGCTGGATTTCACAAACGTCACTTAACTTTAATCATCGATTAAGAATAATCATTCCTATACCTTCAACACATGTAACCATGGCAACGTTTACTTTTAACGGATGATTAAATTTAAGTAACGTTTGTGAAATCCGCCACTAGGCCGTTATGGATAGCATAACAACCATGGAGACAGTGCAGTTATAATGAAATAACATTCAAGTATTACGAAAAATACTTAACATGCTCTGATGGCCATGAACAGATTGCGATAATAATCTTAATCACTTTACAATTGGCATTATCAGTTTCAAATACAGTGGAACCTCCATGACTCGAATCTCAAGGGACCGGAAAATTACTTCGAGTTGTAGAAATTTCGAAATAAAGAAAGAGATTTCAATTATGCACAGTGCGCAGGGACATCAGTAAATTTCGACTTACAGAGAGTTTCGAGTTGTGGAGGTTCGAGTTATGGAGGTGCGACTGTAGTTTGAAACGTGTTCAATTGAAAAGTTCATCAATTTGGTTTAGATTTTTTGATGAAAGAAGAGAGATGACGTTTAATGGATGACAGTTGTCAAACAGTTGTAGTGTTTTGCTTATAATGTAACGTGACCTATTAGCGCTTTCGTTTGTTGTATTGATGCAGAATATCTTCATCTCGTATTAATGTATGAGGTAAAAACAAGATGCGAATACTTTGAGTGATCGCTAAACGTCAAGTGACATTTCGCGTTTATCTAATTCAAGACCTGCTTCACAACGTTATGAAAAATTCGAAGGGTACTTGATGAACTTTTCAATTGAACATCTGATACTTCTAACTCTCTAGTATGAGACATTCATTCTGAACCAGTTACATTATGTTTTAACGAAACAATATAAAAATATAAATATTTTCCAGTAACAACAATGCTGGAAATGTTGAAATAGTTTTTCCTACATTTTCATTCTATTAATCGTATTTTTTAATTTTGTGATATAATCGTATTTTTTTAATATAAAGTTGCCTATGAAAAACAAAAATAATGTCCTTGATTAGGAGAACGAACAAACTGAGGCAACTATAGAGCAATATGCCTTTCATCAATTTGTGTTCACATTCACATCCGCACATGGATAATGGAGAAGAGTCTCCGAAGTGAAGTTGGAAGTTAATTGAAAAATGAATGATAAGCTAAGTTCAAAGCAAAAAAGGTCACAAATAAATACATATACCTAATAAGAAACACGGTGGAAAGGAAATTACAAAAAAGCAGAAAAATAACTATAACTACTAGGTATTCACAGATTTGAAGGTGATGTTTGACGAGATCAACAGAGACATATCAAAAAACACATTGAGAAGACATAAAGTTCACGAGAAATTAATAAAAGTAATAAAATCATTCTTTTTTTTGTGTTAACATCCTGACTCATCCCAAGCGTAGAAGCTTATCGGGAAGGTGTGTTTTGGCTAGTTACTACGTATTGCCAGCTGCGGCTGCGACCGACTTTTCGATGGTTTTCTCCTTCAGTATTCACTTGACAATCTGGGGAAACGCAGAAAATCCAAATCTTTTAAGATGAGGATTATGAACACTCTCAATAATAATACGGACAAGGGATAGAAAAGCCTTGGTATCTTACTGTCATTAGTACGAGGGTCAAGCTGAATTTATTGAGAATAAAAAACACGATTAATATTTTCTAGGATCTTATTTTAAATATGTTCGAAGTAATTCCCCCCTTCAGCATTGATACACTTGGCCATTCTTTATTTCCACTGTTTAAAAGCTCCCAACTAATCTTCTTTCGGAATACCTTCAAAGTAAGGGTTAACTGCGGCATCAATCTCTTCTACAGAAGAAAACCTTCTACCCCGCAAATTCACTTTAAGCCCAAAAAATAGCCAAAAGTCGCACATTGCTAAATTAGGTTAATACGACGGATGTTCTATTACTTTTATATTTTTTTCAGCCAAAAACTGAAAAGTTAAAGCTGCTGTATGGGACGATACATTATCATGGTGCAGCATAATTCCCTTGTCTGGAACTCTACTGAACACTTCAGGCAAACATTTTTCAGTGTACCATTTAGCAGTCCTTTTGTCCATCTAGGTCAGTGATGGCGAAGCTTTTTTTACCAATGGGTCAAATTTAAGTTAAAAATTTTGTAGTAATGGACCGTGCGTCAGATATTTTAAGTCATTAAAAAGTACATCATCTTTCTTTTCTGATTCTGACGTATTATACTTATATACAGGACGCGACGATTATATACTTACAAGGAATCGCTTAAACATGTCGATTTTTTCCAAAGTTTAAAATGCTTCATTTTACCTGCAATCCATCGCAGAATTTTTTTTCACTTTAATTAAAGACCTATTATTTTATTTATATATTTTATTTATTATGGATGCAGCTATGAATGCGTGAGTATTCATTTAACGTAACTTGAATCAGTTCATTTTCATTTTTCACCGCGATATTTGTTGTTGCTTTTCAGATGATAATTTTTGTAGGTATTTCAGGAAAGTAATATAATATGCAAATAATAAGATGGATTAAAAAAAGCAAATGAAAATCGACGATCTTCGGCGAGAAAAAATTTGAAACTCAAAGCCTGGTAGAAAGCAAAAGAAACCTGCCAAAAAGTCAACGAAATACAAAGTACTTGATAATAAGAAACAAATGAGAAATGAAATAAACTTCAAAAAAGAAAAATAAAATAATAAATAAAATAAAATGTAACACCTATTATTGAGGTGAAAAAAATTCAGGATGAAAATAATTTCTACAAAATTTTTATACAATTTATAAATATCTACAAGGGTCACTCTAAATATTCTGACGGGTCACTCCGTGACCCGCGGGTCATGGGTTCGCCATCACTGATCTAGGTTAATTGCCTTGTGAAGAATACCGCATACATAACTTCTTTTGGTCATTGTTGGAGTTTCCTCATCTTCGTGAATTCATACATGACTCTCTTGGCGGGTAGGTACGTCGAAAAAGAGAATATAAGTTTCGTCACCTGCCACTATTTTGGAAAAAAAATTGGTGTCCGCCATTACTTAAGAAATTTAAAGTTTCATGGCAAATTCTGACACGCTCTGCTTTTTGGAAGTCAGAAAGGTGATGCGGCACAAAACGACTAACCGCTTTTTTTAAATGCAGGTGATCATGTATTATTGTTCTGACAGCTGAGGATCCAATCTTGAGTTGATGCTCTGTTACCGCATCTAAGTGACTTTATTGTCCTCTTTGTCTAACAGCAGCAATGTTTTTGCCGGTAACAGCTGTAAGAGGACTTCCTGCTCCTTTTTGATGCTGAACAGAATTCCTTTCGCATTCAAATTCCTTAGACCATCTGTAAATAGTAGCCAAAGAAGGTGCTCGTTCACTAAAAGCCGAATCTAAACCCTCTTTGCATTCATAAGCGCCCAAACCTTTTTTAAAATCATAATAAATCATGATTCGAAAATGCTCTCTGTTTAATTCCATTTTTTTTACTTGTAATGTCACTTCAAAAAATTAGCAACTTGAGTTATAACGAACGTAACTTCGACAACTAAACTTCAAATGACAGATAAAGAGTTGCTCTAAATAACACTGTACGTTTCGTTTTTCACGGCCTACTAGATTTTCTTATTCTCATTCAATAAATTCAGCTTGACCCTCGTATATAATAATCTAACCCGATAAAAATAGATGGACTTCTTTATGCAGATAACATAGTCAATCTCGGATGCAAATAATAGATAAAATTCAAATCTTGGGCATACTTGGTAACTCACAATGACTTTAAATAAAGTCAAATACAGAGACAAATGGGGATAAGATCGATGCAGACATAAACAATAAAATCAAAGCAGGTACAAAAATATACTAATCCCTAAGCATAAAGTACAGACTAAAAATGGGACAGGTGAATGACACAGAGAATAAAATTGCACCGTTGTTTCACTCAAAGTTAACGCAGGTAATCATAAAAACACGAATGCTGCAATGAGGAGATACTTGGGAAATAAAAAAAATGAACGTATAAGAGAAAAACCAAAACAACAAATGATGGGGAAAAAAGTAGACAATGGACAACTAAATTGGTTTGGCCTATTTGTGAGGATGGATTAAAAAGTGGTAAAGCAGGAAGGAGCAAATGCAGAAGAAAAGCAAGACCAAGGAAATTATAGACAGATAGAAAATGGGATACCTACGAAAAGGAATTGCTTGGCAATGTCAGTCAGAAATTTAATGGAATCGTCTTCTTGTCGGGTTGTTAAATTTGAAACAATTTGGGCCCGTCTCTCCACCTCTTGATAAACTACCTGACGGATAACTACCATGAAAACAATTCACATAAATCAAACCACCATTTATATAAATCAAGTTACTCGCTAGATAACATTAACTGGAAGATGGAAAGACTGGTTCTTTGTCGATAATTTGAGGGATGCAATATCCTAGTGACAACAAACAAAACGTGCAACTGCTAAGTCCTATTAATGGATAACCATTCTTTTTGCTTTAAAGTCTAAAAGTGAATGTGAAAAATTTCTGGAGTTTCTGCTCTCCTGTAAAATCTTCAAAACTGGAGTTAGCCGACGATATAACAGATGTCGCTGATAATAATTACAACCATTTCAGAACGGAATACTTGTCACTGTATCAAATAATGACACTGACGACCATTTTTTTTGCTCGCGACTGTACACGTACTGTTACCCTACGCCGAAGAAGCACAAGAGAATCGAGAAAGTTTTTGAAATCTTATAAATTCGACAGTTCACTTTGAACATTTTAAATTAATTACGAGTGAGTAACTAATCAAAGACGTTCTTTTTAATTTTCATAGCCTAGGGTTTCTAATTTTTTGACCTTTTCGATTTCTCGAGACTTCTCGTCTGTTGTTTCCGGGAATTCCCGGGAAATCGAGAAATAAAAAAAATCAAAAGTCGTTAATTAAGGGTAATTAATCAATTACTACACAAAAATATGATTTAAATCAACTTTAATGTTTAGAATTCGACATTTAAGTATAAAAAAATCAGCCTCGTATTCACACTTAATGCTCTCTTTGTCTTTAACATAGGACTTTGGTTAACACAAAATTTACTTTTAAAAATCTCTTAGTTTTATCTTTTACGTAGAAACATTTTTGGTAATTTAACAAAACACTAATTCTAATAATAAACAGAAAACTAACAAAAGTAATTTAAAAAAAAGCAAAAACCCCCTCTTTTATAATATAAAACAAATCTCTTCTGAGAAATAGTGGTTAATGCACAAAATAAAATTAAATATTCCTAAAATAGTAACAGTTTAGGTCGAGGTAACGCTTGGCCTAAAATTTCGTTGTAATCAAAACCGACGCAACAAATTTTTAAATTTTTTAAAATAATAGTTCGAACAATGAGAGCATTGAATGCTCTATCAGACAGTTGATTTCTGACTTTGGAAACAATATTGTATATACCGTTTGAAGACTTTCACTCTAGCCAAAAGTGGTTTCAAAAATAGTAGCAAAGAGCATGTGTATGCGGTTGGTTGAAAGAGATGGATATACTTAATGCAGTTGCATCTAAGCCACAGATTAATATTGACAATAAAATATCTTTGTTTGGTATCATCGGAAAGATTCAAATTCTTAAATAATATTACAGTAGAAATTCTGTACAAGCAACAATTAATTTATTTGTTGCTGCTTTTGAAAATATTTCAATCGACGAATTGCTATTCGTATATTTGCAGTTTTCGTTGTAACACGTAATCTCCACTATATTTTGCCCAGTCCCACTACTCACGCAGTGGCGGAGCTAGCATAGGGCAAAGTGGTGCAGTGCACCTGGGCCCCCAAGCTCAAGGGGGCCCTCGAGCAACCCGGAAGTTCCGAAGCGAAGTTATAAAATTTTGTAAATAATTATATAATTACCACGGTTAGGCGGATCGGATTCCGCTCGCGCTGGCAAGAGCGTCACGTCTAAGTGCACTCGATACGGGAATAGCAAATAATCGCATGTATAATTTGCAATAGCAAAGAATGTTTAGTGTTTAATTTAATTTATTTAATTTTTAATTCTAAAATACGAAATTTTGTTTAAATTGAACAATATCTTACGCGATGAAATTAAAATTTTGTCCGACGCTTATGGAGAAATGAGCCAGCGCAATGATCGTACATAAACATGCACAGTATAAGCGGCGACCCAGGCGGACTGTTGCAAACGGAATCTCATCCTCCTAACCCTGATAATTACACACTACACAGTCTGTTCAAACTTAAGTCGGCACTGTTGCTAACTTTAATATTATTATAAAAACTACAAATTCGGTTAAATTAGGAAACTAGCAGTACTTTTCACAGTGATTACAATGACGCAGTAAAAAAAATCGAACGTCGCGTTTATAAGAGTCAAAAAGATACGTTTTTTAGGCGAACAGCCTTTATATTACTTTATCAATCGAAAGAGAATAAAATTATTTATTAAAATTGTCCTTTGCAATTTTTTTTTGTAAATTAAGAAATAAAGAAGATACCTTGATTTTTGTAAAATCATCAAAGATGCTTGTGCTTTGGAAACAAAACATTTGCAAATCGCCGTAATAAAATTATTCTGATGTGTCAGATGATTGATGTAAATTAGGAAAAGTAGCGGTCCTATCGCCGACCCCTGGCTAACTCCGTTTTTTATTTTTGAACAATCTGATTTTATGTTGTCAATTTCGACGTACTGATACCTATCGGACAAGTAGAATTTTGAAAAATGCTAGAAATTCCCTTGAAAAGTTATAAACGTTTAGTTTGCCGAGTAGAATTTGGTGATTAACGCAGTCGAAGGCGCGGCTCAGGTCACAGAAAAGAGAACTTATATACAATTCTTCATTTTTGTAGATGCTTGTAAAAACAAAAAAAAATGTACAAAAATAGTCATAATTTTTGTTAATTTTTGTGGATGCGGGTAAAAACCTTAAAACGTTATTTTGGTTAGGGGTCCTGATTTCCTTTTGCCACCTAGCTACGCCACTGCACGCCTGCACGCATACCTCACTCTTAAAACCTTGTAGTATAAGACTCACAGAATTGCCAAATTGTAGCACTTAAGCTGCGCACGGCTGTACATGCGAGTCGCATGCGCATTGTTGCTTTTCATGATACCACTATTGGCTAAAGTGAATGTCTTCAATCTGTATAAATTCGCCCGTAGAGAATAATAAGATGTGCGAAGCAGCGGAGAGTTGTCTTGAGCGGAAAGGGGAGGCCCAGAATTCGGAAATTTCTCGATTTTTCGACAGTCTTTTCCCGGGATTAAATTTGGCAATTTCCCGGGAAATCGAGATCGAGAATTTCCGGATCAGAAACCGTATTCATAGCTTACTTTCATTATACGAAAAGTTTTATGATTGTATTACTAGAAATTGTTTTTAGATTAAAATTTCAGTTTCGTTGTGCGTAGAATAAGATAATTGGGATTAATATACACTTACGTGCAAGGAAATCGACCCACTTCACACTTTTAACTTGATCGTTCCTTTTTGTCAGAAGACGAAAGAAATATTAATAAATTTAGTTTCAGGTCTTCCAAATCCAAACAACGTAGGGTTTTTTTTAATCTGTTACCTATGAGTAGTTTTCATAAAGATACAATCAAAGTAAAAAAATGTAAAACGTTGAATTTCTTTACACGTAAGTGTACTTTTGTTTTATTCATTAATTTTTTCTCTTATTTTATTGAAAGTTAGTTTCTTTTCAGTTTTGCAAGAAACATGGATTCAGGAATACTTTGCTTATGACTGAATTAAATATAGCTTACGCTTAGTGCTTCACATTTTGATTTTATTTTAATTTTGAAAAGTAGCTTTACCGAAACTACTTTTCAGTTGTTCGTTAAAAATGCAGAGGCAATATAGAGATGAAAATTTTAGGAACATACTGTATGTGTATTTACCCCGTATTTAAACGGGGATGGAGTTGTGTAACATATTTAACTACCCTTGGTGGGTGTGTGGCAGGACGATTTTCACGAGCTACCAACTGGAGGAACTGGAGAAGGCCTTCAAGGACGCACACTATCCGGACGTCTACGCCAGGGAAATGCTAAGCCTAAAAACAGACCTTCCAGAAGATAGGATACAGGCAAGTAATATTTCTATTCTCTAAGTAGTAATTACCCTGTTTCTTTTGTTTGCACAATATACAATCCCCTTGATATTTTCACGAAATATAAAATTAAGTCGGGACGTATTTTTGAACGTAAAACGCGGAGAGTGCTTTGATTTGCAAGACGTCCTACAGATTAATTCGACTCCAGTGTTTGGCAAACAAAGGAACAGAAGCGAAGCCAACTATTATAAATCATAGAGAATAGGGTAAGCGCAGCCCACTAATTATCCTGCGAGTGCATAAAACATCTAAAAGCGCCTCGACTTGAATGTAGTTTGGTGGCTTGCCGATTGGGCTCGCTGCTGTCGCCATGTGTGATTGGCCGATCCCGTGCCGCCCACTAATGGCTGCCGAACGGCTCCAACAGATGAATGTGGCGAGTGTTTAAATATGGAATTATGTCCTCGTAATACCGTATTTACTGTCCGTCAGTCAAACTTTGACCATTGTACTCGATCTGTGAATGAATAAGCGAGAAGAAACGTTGGCTGACGCGGCGCAAAACGATGCACAAGTGAGAGTGAAAAATTTTGACGTAACGCGCATGGTTATTTTCAAATTGTTTCAAAAATAGAAAAGATCTATTTAAAAAAAAAATAGAACGATCGTTTCAAATTAAATCGAAGAAAAATTTAATTGTTTTAATTTATTCGTGCATTGACAGAAATGTCAAAAACTTCGTTATGAATAAATTTTATTTATTGCAGGCATACGTTTTGCTTGTTCGCGATCACCTTCAACTTAAAAATTTTCAATACAACGTTTACGTATTTATTATTATAAAAATTGTCCCTTTTCTTTAATTAATTGTATAAAATTATAGCACTCATTCGTTTATTATTATATTCGACAGCTTAACTCTTTGTTTTATTTATTAAATCGCTCAATCGTTGAAGTGATTCATTGAGAAAGAAAATTGCTTTCACCTTTCAATTCATATAAAAAGATATTAGTAGTTGTTGAGTAGTCATTTCTGGTACCTATAGGCGCTTTCCAATTGCACATATAAACTACTCGGGACTATTCCGAGCTATTCCAAGTGTAATTGGAACACATTGGAGCTACTCTGGAGCTCCTTCGAGCTGTTTCAAGCGCGATGGGAACACATTGGAGCTACTCCGAGCTGTCCCAAGCACAAATGGAATGCATTGGAGCTACTACTGCGAAGCTTCTCTTAGTTGTTCCAAGTGCAGTTCCGGAGTAGCTCATATGTGCAGTTGGAAAGCGCCTTGAGTCTGCTGCTTTAATGGCAATGTTTCGTAAGTGAGGTTAAAAGAATAAAGGGTTCCACAAACCGAAGCGGCCGCGGTGGCGGCCACGGTAGCGGCCGCGGTGGCGTTCAAACGCGGCACATGTATGTTTAACAGCGCTTCCACATTGACGCGGTTTAGCGCTCGCAAACGCGATCTGTGCAGCGTTCTAATGTGCGGCCGCGGCCGCGGCCAAACGCAGATCGCAGATTGCTCAGTTTGGCCGTTGCTCGCAGTAAAAATGACGTCAATAACGGAGCAAATTATTGAAGAAGTAAAATTATATCCTATCTTGTTTGATTTGTCTCATCGAGAGTATAAGAATAATTTTAGGACAAAAAGAATATGTAATAGTAGGTCAAAGTTTTATTGTAATAAAAAATTTAATACCAACCTTTTAAGTAACAATAATTTTGCTTTTAAAATTGAACGTTTTTCTTTTCAAAAACAATCAGAGTCAAAATCGGTTTTTCTAGAATATCTGTAAGATAACTATTGCCAAGCCGATGAAATCTGATATATCCTTTTTTGTAGTTAATTTGACTGAAGATTCTTTCCTTTAAAGTGATTTATAAATACCTACATGCATAGGCAATATTTAGTTTATGAAAAAATAATAGTCTTTTAATTTGGTTGTTTAACAAAAAAATGACATTGTTTGTTTTTGAAAAAATGACTAATGTTGATAATTGAACTGCCTACCTTTCCTGTACATCTTCTTCCAACAAAGCTGCTAAAAGTAATCCTTCTTCTATAACATCATTTTCAACATCCATGTTGGAAAAATAGTTAAAAATAGTTAAAATTTCTCCGTTGATATTTTTCTAAATGGAATCAAACTTTGTACATAAAAAAGGATGTCTCAGGACATTATCCCAGACATATTTGTGCTCCAATGAATCGTTTAACAAGAAAATGAAAATTATTAATTTCAATCTATTATTGACAATTTCGCAAAACGCTCGCAATAGCGCGCTGTATAATGTGCTAGATTAAAACACTACGATACTAAGTTTCAAGGTATCAACAGTTTTTGCGAGTTCCTGCGATTTTACAAAATATTTAAATTTTTATATACAGGTTTTTTTTTTGATATATTGCACCCTATCTAGAGGTTTTATTGTAAGAACTAGAGAAAAGCTTTAAATATAAATGTTGTAGGGTTTCATATGTATTATCTTTTAGAGCTATCACAGAAAACAAAAGCGCATCGCAAAGCTGAGAAAAAATACAATTTTTGGTTTTTTTTAATCCTATTTCCATTTCTCCACTTTGCGTTACGCTTTTGTTTTTTGTGATAACCCTAAAAGATAATACGTACAAAACCCTATAACTTTTGCTTTTAAAGTTTTTCTCTGGCTCCTAAAATAAAGGCTCTAGGTGAGGTGCAAAATATAAAAAAATATAAAAAATATAAAAAAATTGTCGGCTTTTGTTGAAACTAGCCTACTACGAAAAGAATGCACCAGAAATAATAAAAAGCCGTTTTATTCTATTAATTGTAAGAAATAAACCCAACAAAGTATATATTTTTGAAAACAGAAAAAAAAAATGTCTATTTAATGATGACATTGCCTACTATGATTTCTATTTAAAAAAATATAACTTTATGCTATAACTCGAAAATTTAATTAAATATCAAGAAACCAACTACACCACTGGGTTGTATTCCAAAAAGTGTCCTAATAATGTCAAAACAGTTTTTTAATATCTGCATAAATAAACGAGATATGACTGATTGACGAAAAGTAGAAAATCTCAATTTTGGCTTATAACTCGAAAACAAAAGAAGATAGTCAATTTTTGTTCACACTATTGACTTTATCTCTAAAAAAGAGATCGAGATTTAACCACTAGTTATCTCTTATAGTTACAGAGATGCCCATAAGAGACATCGAAATTGATCCACCCTGCATGTATTCCAGCTGTAAGTATTTCTTATATGGGGTGCCCAGAAAAGAATGGATTACAGCTTAAGATTAGCTTCCTTGAGTCAAAATAAACCGATTTAGATCATTTTATTTTAGTACAATTTTTTTTCGTTAAAAAACTACGGTCCTTTAAAAAATATTTCTTTACTTCAATTTTTCATGAAAACTCATTTATTTCTTGAGATATTTACTTGTAAAATGACAAATGGGAGTTTTGTGTATTGCTGAATCTGAATATTTGTTTATTCTTTGTATAAATGTAGGGGGCGCTGTCAACACTTTGACATTTTTTTGTTTTTTGGCTATATTTTATTTGTATATGGAATCATTCAAAAAATGATTCGTTAACTTTAATTTAAAGGATATTTATTTTTCATTAAAAAAGATATACTTATTGTATGTGGCTAAAGTGAACCATTCTCGAGAATAATTACTTTAAAATTAATGATGCAGAATGTATGTACCAGGAAAATTTACAGTTATTTAACACCTGAGAAATGTCAAATTTTCTACTGCTTCTTTCAGTTTGTCGATATCATTTCGATTGTTCAAGATTTTGTGTTCTTTTAATTTTTAATTTCGATTATTCAAACATTTTTTTCATTTTTCCATTCTTAATGACGATTAGATTTGTAAGCTTTTGGTGTTTTTAAACAAAAATTTTAATTTCTATCAATAATTCTTGTTGGTGAATTTTTGTATAGAAATCTTGGTACCTAATGGCAAAAGTTGATACGTTCCCTTTATTAGTAAACCATCACATTTCATTCGTAGAGTAATAATTTTTTGTAAAAAAAATGCGAGACCTATTATGGACCATGCTGTATATTATTATATGTATTTACACTTATGTTACAAATATTAGCTAATTTTTCGCTAACTTACGATAATAATGTAGAAAAATTATTTCAGTTTTCATTTTTCTTTCATTTTCCCTCTCTGCTAACACAAGGCTTGATATAACATTAAACAACAAGTTTGTTATTTATTTTATGTATGAACTTTTGAATTAATCGCAGTTAAATTTTCATCGTGTATTGCAGTTGACACTGATAACACATACACAAATTTTCATAAAAATCTGTACACCTATGGAGCTATAACAGCTACTGTGGGCCGCCACCGTGACCGCTACAGTTTGTGGACCTTTTTTCGCGTTCGCATCCGCGGCCGCGGCCGCTACCGTGGCCGCCACCGCGGCCGCTTCGGTTTGTGGAACCCTTTAGGAGTAATTTTTATGGACGAAAAGATTTTAAAAAAGAATGAAACATTAAATTTTTTGCAATTTTTCTTTTCCCTCA
The DNA here is from genome assembly GCA_033060865.1 of Dorcus hopei. NCBI lineage: Eukaryota > Metazoa > Arthropoda > Insecta > Coleoptera > Lucanidae > Dorcus > Dorcus hopei. Next base: position 53,835,881 of record CM065419.1, read on the forward strand.
AACGTGCTATCCCCAATTGATTAAGTGAAGACTTTGCGTTTAGTGTCATAAGGTAATTCTTAACTAATCCTTAAAGAGAAATTGATTGGGTACTAATCGTACCCCACAGAGTAATTGGTAGGGTCTTGTAACTCTATATTATATATACATATATACAGAGTGTACATTAATGATTGAAGGGTGTTTGAATTTCCCGCCCATTAGATTATTTGTAAAAGTTGGTACTGCATACTATTCTGTTTTACCATGGGCGGCACATAAAATTATATATTATTAAAACAATTTATTAGTGATTAGAAATTATTTTACGTTTATTAATTACATACATTGATATGGAGAATATAAAAAGTAAAGCAGATATAAAATAAAATTATAACATCTGTTCAAAATGTCCCCCATTTGAATCCAAACACAAATTTACTCTTCTTTTCATGTTTTCGAAAACTTTGTGTCGTGTTTCTGGAGTGATGCTGTTGACAGCCTCTGTAATAGCATTTTGTAATTCTTCTAACGTATGGAGACGTTCTGAAAACACTTTATTTTTTAAAAAACCGAACATGAAGAAATCAAGTGGGGTTAAGTCTGGTGACCGAGGAAGCCATCTGTCCCTACTTATTAACCTATCCCCAAAGAACTGTTGCAAATGATTCAACGTTGTCAGTGCAGTGTGGGCTGTAGCTCCATCCTGTTGAAAGTAACCCAGTTGTAATTCATCGTCATGAAGTTCTTCAATGAAAGGATTTAAAATTGTTTCTTGATATGCAAGTGCATTAATATTGTGTTGAAAAAAAATAGGTCCAATGATCCTCCTTCTTGACATTGCCAACCACACACCGATCTTCTGAGGATGTAATGTAAGTCTCTTCAAAAATATGAGGGTTTTCTGCACACCATATTCTACGGTTTTGCGAATTTACATAACCGCTGAGATGAAACCATGCTTCATCACTGAAGAAAGTTATGTCTAACATATCGTCATTATTTAAGAACTCATTAAACCATTGGCAATATTGCACTCGACGAGGCAAATCAAGAGGTAGCAACTCATGAGTTACAGTTATCTTATATGGATGCAAATGTAGAACCTTCTTGCAAGCCTTTTGACATGTACCAAGTGATAGATTCGTTTGAGCCGATAAACACCGTAAAGACTTCTTCGGACTTACATCCATTCTTTGATGAATATCTGCGATGACTTCTTCGGTGAGAACAGTGGGCCGGCCTGTAGATTTTCCTTTAGAAACACTGCCTGTTTCACGAAATCTCTGAATTATACGGCGGACGTGTTGCATAAAAGAATCATATGTGAATACCACTTTAGGGAACTGTTCTTGAAATTGTTGGTGACAACTTTGATAAGAATAATTCCACACATTTTGTTCATTGCGTATCCCCGACCGAAAGTAGGCCTCAACAATAAATTTATTGTGCAGGTCCGTGAAAACCATCGCTAACCTAAAACGTTTGTGTGTATTTTTATTTCCTGTTATATGGCTGTACTTACTAATGAAAAATGTCTGACAGCAAAAGTGGAAATAAAAATAACCTTTTCGTTAATACTAACTCAATAATAATAAAATAAGAAAATCAAAACGTAAACAATACAACACACGCACGCTACTGACGAAATTCAACATATCCAGCATAAATACCAATCTTGTAAGACGAAAATTACTAATTCGACAACGCGCCAAATTCAAACGCCTTTCAATCATTAATGTACACTCTGTACAATGAAAAGTCAAGATGGAAATATAATTAATTCATTTCATTCTTTATTGATCACTTGCTAATTTACAAAAATTAGGTGTGACATGACAATTGTAAAATGTTGAATAAGAATTAATTACAGACAAAGGGTTGCCTAACATTGTATGAAAATGTCGGATGACAAGAATTCCCATTAAAATATCAAAAGACAGTAACAGAACACATTAAAAGTTTAACATATAAATGTACCTGCATGGAATACATTAATATTGCAAAAAACTGTTGCATGGAGTAGAAGGCTTCATCGAGTAAAAATTTCCTGGTTTCTTTTTTAAAAGCAACGTCATCATTTATATTTCGAATATTTTGAAGTAACTTATTGAAAAATTTTTTACCAATGTAAGCAGGAGATTTTTCAAACAAGGCACTGCTATGTTTTGTTGCTCTAAAAAGTTTACAATTTCTAGTATTGCGCCCATGTACATCATAGTTAGTCTTAAATTTATTTTTGTTTATAAATACCCATATTATACATCGATAGATATAAATGCGAGTCAAAATTCTTTTTTCAATAAATATGTTTTTGCATGTTTCTCTTGGTCCAATATTAAATATTAGTCTTATTACACATTTTTGAGCTAAGAATTCTCTCTTGGTATGACTTGAATTACCCCAAAACTCACAACAGTATATTAAAGACGAGTGAACGAGTCCATAGTATGATTGCACACAGTATCTGCATGTAAAAGACCAATTTAAGTTCCAATCAATGTTTACTCCCAGAATTCGGATGCACTCTGATAAATTAATATTGTTCCCATTAACAGAAACTGATAGCACTCTTCGTTGGTAGAAATTTATGGGCACTGTTTTAGCACTATTTAATATTAAGTTATTTTTTGAACACCACTGACTAAAGTGAGAAGCTACTTCTTTTAGGTTATTTTCTAAATTTCTTGCATCAGAATCTGATAGAATAATTGAAGCGTCGTCAGCAAACGAAATGAGTTTTCCGGAACACTTGATATTTTTGGGCAAGTCATTAATAAAGATTAAAAATAAGAGTGGCCCGAGAATTGATCCTTGTGGGACGCCACAACTAATATCGACTTTTTCTAAATAATATCCATGCACACTTTTTGTGTTCGATCACTCAGATATAATCTCATCCAGTCTAGAATGTTGCCTCGTATCTCTAACGAAAATAGTTTGGCCAATAGGAATTCATGTTGTACAGCGTCAAATGATTTACTGAGATCAAAGCTCGTAGCAGCAACGTACAGATTGTTATCTAAAGAGTGGTAGACATATTCAACGAAGTCAATACACGCGTTAGAAGTCGACATACCACTTCTAAATCCATATTGAGTGTCAGGTAGCAAGTGAAAATGTTTGAGGTAATTATACACTATTGTATGTACGATTTCTTCAAAGATCTTTGAAAATTCGTTGATGATTGAAATCGGTCGATAATTCATCATTTCATTGCTACTTCCTTTTTTATGAAAGGTAATATTATATTGTTCATTATTATATTATTCAATTTGGTTGATTCAACCAAATTGAAGTAACGAAATTGAAGACGAAGGGAGACAAATGTTTATTATTATTACAATAACACTCACGTCAAGCCACGATTGAATAACATATTTTAACATTCAAACGTTGTATATAGACGTGTCAAATGTTGTTCAACGAATTGAAAGAAAATTAGAAACTCGCTCTACTTCGTTCAATGTTTAATTCGATTGAACATTTTCGTTCACTGGCAAAAATACACTGTTGAATTTGGTTCGTTCAATGTTTAATTCGATTAAACATTTTCGTTCACTGGCAAAAATACTTGGTTGGATCAATCAAATTGTCCAACCAAATTGAATCATGTATTTCCACCGTCTTTAAGGCGAAAAGACGATTCAATTTGGTTGAACGATTTGGTTAATTAAAACAAATTGAAGCAACGAAAATGGAGACGATGAGAAACAATATATTGTTATGGTCGTGCGTAGAATAAATGAATTTTTGCAGATTGACTTTGCCTTTTTTTTTAATAATAATTTATTGTTATTACATTAACACTTCGTTACACCAAGCCACGACAGTAGCAGCTATTGAATAACATAATTTTGATTTTGAAAATACTAACATTTTATATTACGAGTCTAATATTTTCAAAAGACGTTTTATTGAAATGTGTAAAATAAAAATGTCGTCGAATTCTATTAATAAACGTACTGATTTTGCAAATTTAAACGATACATTTTGTAGTTTTCTCGATTCCTTAAATAGAACATAGATCTGTCAATTTTTTAACTTTGTAATGTTCAAATTATTTTTAGATTAAAAATAAATATAATATACATAAAAAAAAAAATCAAGTTACTTTTTCAGTTTCCGTTGACAACCTTGTTTATTTTGACAACATAATTTTCACTTCTGACGAAGCAGTCGAACGACTGCGAAACGTAAAGTGTATATTTGCGCGATTTAGTGTCCGCTTAGAAGATTTTGTGATACAAATTTCATCGGACAAGAACCAACTGTAAATATAAATTATTTCACTGTTCAAACGTCGTATATAGACGTGTCAGATGTGAATGAATCGTCCAGTTCGTTCAATGTTCATTTCGATTGACGACTTTCGTTCACTGTATTTTTATACACTGTTCAATTTGTTTGAATCAATCAAATTGAATCATGTATTTCAACGTTTAGAGATTTACGTTTATCTGGACAAGGAAATTCAGATAGATCTAACTACTCGAAAAAGGTTTCACATTCGTGAGAGTAAAATGTGGAGTTGTTTGGTACAAGAGTCGGAAGAACTCTTGCTTTAGATCAACGACTCACAATCGACTTTAGATTTACATGGACGAGAAGACGAGGTTGAAAAGTATCGAAAAGGTTTTATCTTTTAAAGCCAGCGGCATTATGATTTTGGCTGGTATGACTGATCTGGTGATGCTACGAAGCAAGAACATGAACTTGCAATGTACACAGAGAAAAAGACGAACTCAATGTAGCTCTTTTTGGTAGTTCCCTGGAGAACATCCATGAAGGTGTTAGATTTAAGGTAGTTACTTTTCTTAACTCCAAGATGGAGGTAAACTAGGTAATTCCCTCTTTTTATAGTGTTGATATTTCATTCGAAAATACAGTATTGGTTCCATAATCAAAGATGTAACACGTGTGCGCTAAGAAGCAGGTGTTCAAACGTAATAAATTTTAACTCTTTGTCAAAAGATGTCACATCATCACGAAAAATTGTAACAACTTCTATGAAGATGTTTAACAAATTTCGGTATGTATATACTTCCACTTTGTGTATGTAAAAATCGAGTATGTGAAGCTTAATTACTTACAGTGTTAGTGTAGTGGAATTTTTCATTTCCTCGGAGTCAAATAATTCCACCTTAATTTTAACTACTTCCAAAAAATAAACGTCTATCCAAAAAAGTGAAAAATATTTTAATTTTTAGTTAGAACTATCAAAAAAAAAAAAACAGGTATTAATTGCAAATTATGGAGGAAATGAATTTAATTCTCTAAAATTTTTCTCTGTGAACGCACTACGCTGTTATTTAAAATTTGATGGCGATTTTATTCTTGTACAACAAAACAAAATTGTGAGATGACACGCTTGTTGGTTCACTCGAATGTAATTCAAAATCGGTCGTAATCATACAAGTTGAAACGACAACTCACAAATTCTCAGCACTTTCCTACCTATGTTGGAGTTGATAAATGCTGTGTGTGAAGAATGGAAGATTTTTCCCATAATAATAAGATAAGAAGCAGAATTTGAATTGGCTTCCGGTTGGAACCGCGTCACGTTAACTGTTGAAAAATAAACTGTTGAAAATGAAAGTTACAAACTACACCAAATTCACGCAAACTTTGCTTCGTTTCCAAGGTTACTCTTTATTGAAGTCTAAAAATCATTCAGTAACCAGAACGGACAAATGTGTTTCACCACATCATCTGAGGCGATGATGATGATATTTTATGATAATAAAACAATAAACCGATTCTTTTGACGAAGGTTAAGGTTTCCAAATAGGGAAAAAAATTAAACTCGAATCTTCTCCATTTTAAAAATGGAAAAGATTCGAGTTTAATTTTTTTCCCTACTTGTTACAATTAATTCCATTATGAGCTAACAATGAGGTTTAGTTCGATATATGTTAAGGTTTTCGTTCGACCTCATCTACGGTACGTTTTAAAAATGTACGATTCTCCTTTCCCTTCGATTTTCTCAAAATCTATTCGTTAAAAAGAAACATACGAAATTTTTATTTCTTTTGTCGTTATCTATCGACATACCGAGTTTGATGCACCTTCATTGAAACACCTGCTTTGATTAAGCTACTTTGAAAATAGTGTTTTCTTATTGAATAATAATAATAATAATATGTCATCGGTGTTTCACTTCATCACTTTATACGAAGTCAATCAGTTATACAAACTTAAAGGAAGTTTCGTATTGAGTTTTATGATGAAGTTGGAAGACGGAACAATTTCAATAAGATATACAAAATTGAAATGGGTGCTAGACTTTGAGATTACGGGAAACGTTAGCCCAAAATTTATAGGAGAAAAATAACGAACGCGTCAAACAAGGTTTCCTAAGGACTTAAGGGCAATTGGCATTAAGCCATTCAGTTACATTTTTCGAAAGAAATTCTGCATTCAGATTTGAACTTCCGCCCCACTACACAACTCAAAAACGCTAAACCTCACGAATGGCCGTTTGCAGGAGATTATTAGAAATTTTGCACAATGACTAAATTGACGTCAGATGAGATTCAAATTTTGGAATCGCAAGATTTTGAAAGAAAATGATAAAATGGTTATTTGGGAACATAACATATCGTGGCAGTGGAATTCACCCGATTTTTACTTATGGGGGCATTTGAAACAAAGCCTATGGTGGGCATCACCAAAAAATACACGAACTGAAAACGTTATTTCCAAAGAAATAAATAATATTGGTTGAAAATTAATGGGCCAAGTGAAGCAAAGCTTTTAACGATTCAAAGATTGTAATACTTCAAAGAGAGGTCCTCCACATGACATAATTTTTAAGAATTCAAATTAGATACATTCGATTAACGTTTATGTTTAGATTAGAACTTTGCTATTAGTAGATGATACCTGTTACTGGATGCTATATAAAAAATATCCAAAACGTCTTTCAATGCTGCTCTTAATGATAATTTATTTTTCATTAATAAACACAAAATTAAATCATTTTGTCATCTTGTTTGAGATGATGTAGTATCTTTAACTCAATCCATTAACCACCGTGGACCTGAAAGTATTTGTTAGATTCTTGTTGTGATCTCACTGTCCAGTTAAAGTTTTGCTGCGAATCGAAAAGAAAGATAACTTTCTTTATACGAATCGAATAAAAAAACGCCTTTTTTTCTGAGTTTCATAAATTGCATAAATTAAGTTTGTTTATCCTTACAAGTTTCCTAAAAGAAAAAATGTACTTGTACAGGCTGTCTTACGAAAAACGCCCCAAGCCATAACTCCGTTATTTATGGACTTATCTTAACAAACAAAAAGGCAAATAAAATGAGACTAAAAATACTATAAAGTGAGTCTAGTTTCAATTTTTTTTAAAATTACCTTCAAGGTCAAACGACTGTCAACTTTTATTTTTCAAATGGCTCTGTATATTTTTTATTATTATATCTGATAGAGATTTTTTTTCTAAATCCAATAATGTGCAACACTTTGATATTTAGAAAACATTTTTCGTAAAAAAAAGAAATGAACTAGTCTATTACGCAAAACGTGCTTTTCATAAAAATGTTAAAGTTTGTCGTGAAAACAATGTCACTGAGGTTATTTTTCACAGATGTTTTAAACTATCAAGTTCTTCTACTTGTACGACTTATTGTTTCCTAAAAAAAAAGCCGATTATGGATAACAATCACCTGACTGACTTATTGCAAGTATATTGTGAATGCAATATAAACAGCAATCAAGCAGTACAGAAAGCATTAATGAAATAATTAAAATTAAGTCTACAACTGTGTAAGTTGCTTTGGGAAAAAATCTCTGTCTATAGAGACGTACTGCTTGTGTTTTTGTTGCATTCAAAATATGCTTGGAGTAAGTCAATCAACTGAGTATTATCCATAATCAGCTTTTTTTAGGAAACAATAAATCATACAAAGAGAATAACTTGACAGTTTGAAACAACTGTGAAAAATAACGCTCAGTGACATTGTTTTCACAACAAACTTTAACATTTTTATGAAAAGCACGTTTTGCGTAATAGACTAGTTCATTTTTTTTTAGGAAAAATATTTTTTAAATGTCAAAGTGTTGCACATGATTGGATTTAGAAAAAAAATCTCTACCAGATATAATAATAAAAAATATACCGAGCCATTTGAAAAATAAAAGTTGACAGTCGTTTGACCTTGAAGGTAATTTTTAAAAAAATTGAAACTGGATTCACCTTATAGTACTTTTAATTTCATTTTATTTGCCTTTTTGTTTGTTAAAATTAATCTATAAATAACGTAGTTACGGCTTGGGGCGTTTTTCGTAAGACAGCCTGTACAAAAATAAATGAATTAGAAAATATTTCTTAACCTAGCCTTAAATAATTTCCCGTCAAGTGTAAAGAAGTCTCGTCAAGAATTTACATTTTACCTCTTCTTAATTAAATTAAACTCGCAAAGATAGCTCCTCTGGTAGTTAGCAAGAATTTTACTAACGAAGTAATTATCTGGTTGCTAATAGAGGGCCACGAAAGTTTTGTTCTGACATTCAGTTGTTTAGCGCGACTAATGACGTAACTTGAGCAGAAAGACTGCTTAGTTTTAATGAACTCGTGCCTCATCTCTTAATAATTGTTAATTATTGGGGAGAGCTGCGGCGGGATATCAATGCGCATTGGGCAATCGTTAATCGAAAAAAAAAACTGATTTTCGTTTCTCATTTTAACGGGCCTTTCCATCTTGTTATGATGTATTTAGTACCATCGTATTCACATTACATAGAATAGATAATTATATATTTCTTTCCGGGCAACATTTAATAAACTTATTTCAGTTTTTGATAAAAGGTGACTATGTCATCTTGGACTGATCAAAAACGTAATATACAGGGTATCTCAAGTTGAGTGACCTGGGATACCTGTATATGTGCTCAACTTGGGATACCTGTATATGTGTGTATAACTAGACTGACTACAGAGGAAAATCCGAATTATCAGTTTGGTAGATGCCAATGTCAAGTCAGTATTAGCACAAAAAATTCACTGCAACTGATAATAAATAAACTAGTCCAGTTGAAGCACTACAGAATCAAGATGTCATTAGCCATTAGAAATTACAATTACATTACAATTAGCCATTACAAATTAACACCGAAGGAAGACACTCTTCTTCTGCTTCCGGTGGCCTATATTAAAATTTAAAATAAATTTGGAAGTACCTACCTACGTTGTACCTAAAATATTTCAGTTTTAGCAGAAAAAATTGTGCAATTTTATAATTTACTAATGACGACAAAGCGAGGGGGTGTTCGATAACGTTCGACAAAATAAAGCGTCGCCAATGTTCTGCAACGAAGACGTCCCGGGGGACGCGGTGGCGCAAAAATAAATTTAGGCCGGCGCGATATCAACATTCATGCGTTTGATACAAATCTCAGGGGGGTACGACTCCCAAACCCAGTTGCGTGATTAATACTTGGCACTCTCATTGGCCAAATTGATTGTTATGGATCTAATGCGGCTTAAATGTTTTATGTGCGAAATAAAACGATACACACTGCAAAACATCTGTATCACAAAATATTCACAGATTTCGCATAAAATTTCAAATTTTTAACAAATAACAATAATAAAGGCAATAATGTATATTACGATAAATACCTTTTGTGTTACATCGATTTATTTGATGAAATAAAAAACAGATTTTTTTTTTTTATCAGAAGTATCCGTTAAGCATGTGTGTACTTTAGTAGATTAAGTTGATCCCAACGATGTAACTATATAATGTTTGTGCTTGAGCCAGAAGTTTGGACAATATAGAGGAACGTAGCTCTTCAACTACAATAGCCATTGTACTTTTACAGCCCACTTCTTCACGAGAAGCTGCTGACGTCGTTGAAAAACCTCGCTCGTAACACCGCACAGTTCATGCACTCACTGAAAAGTCAAGAAATTTACGTTTTGCCCTTATTCACCTCTCACGAACCAAAAAAAAAATTCGGCTTTAAACGCTATGGCAACATTTAATTTCTCGCCTTGCTACGAATTAAGACGTCGGTAAAGAGAATTGTGTAGTTAAGCGCTCTGAAAGCAACACACTTCATTCTACTACGTGCATGCAAATTTGGTGCAGTTTCTTGCTCCATTAATTACATTAGAGTAATTAGAATTAACCGCAGCGGTAAGCTACGTGTTGTTTATTATAGCCATGTACTCATACGGATTATTTCAAGTTTGATGACTGTGGTTTCTAATACATAATTTGGGGCCAGTTTCATAATGAAACTTAAAGGAGACTTTAAAATTAAAGTCACATTCAGATGTGTAAACAAATGTGTTTTCATGTTGTTTTGACATCTGAAAGTGATTTTAATTTAAAGATTCCTTTAAATTCCATTATGAAACTGGCCCTTGATAAAAAAATGTATGTAAATAAGTCTTATCTTATAAATGTAGATAATTATCTAACTCTCCTATAATTTTGTGTATTTCATGCGAAACTGATTGTCCTGCAAAAAGTGTGTAGCTGTTAATTACACCTAAACACACAATGGCAAGCATATCTAACTTTATTCATTAAGCAACAAACTGTAACACTTGTAAATTAATTTCGGAGTAATGCCCTAATGACTAGTTGTGTTCCCTAAGGGTGCAAACCCCAAAATACATCCTAAACATGTATATGTCGTGTTTCCCCTAACTCTGCCACCCCATTCGCACGCTAAACTGCTTGTAAAACTGTTACTCATGTTAACAACATCGATAATCACGTTGTTTGTAATTTATTCCGCGCGTATTCTCCTATATAGTGTTTAGATTTTACGAATTTGTTCGAGCATACAGTAGGTACGTAAGAGAAAAATGATTTGCGTTTACATAAAACGGGAGCGAACCGTGTTTTCCCTTTTATTCGACAGTTTATTGTCTGCACGTTATCTGTAATTAGAATTTCGTGATTTTTAGCAATCTCTTCCTAACAATTCAGCGTGACAATTTTTATTTTCGCCGGCTTCACGCTGCGATTCGATATACTAACAAATTGCTGTTGGCAGATCAATCCTGGCAGCTTTATTCGCCAGGAAAAAATGTTATTCGCCGGCGACGTGAGCGAGGACTTTATTGTGGGGACGCAAAAGGACGAAATTTCGTTGATGGGGCGGCAGCCGGGCGTATGTTTTGGACAGGCGGCGGAAAATAAACTAAATACAATGCAGCAACGCGTGCACAGTTAATAATTGGATAATTTGAGTGAATTTCCGTTTTTGTTGCCCTTATTTTATTTTAGGCGGAAGCGAATTATCACTTTGATTAAATTAATTCTCTTTCAGTGCAATTAAATCTCTTCAAAACATTTAATTATTTACGAGAAATATAAAATAAATATTTTATCAGGAGGACAATTTCAGACTATGGTCTGAATGCATTTTATTGGTTCCTGCAAATTGGCATTACGAAAAATTGTCCCCGAAATAAATAATTTCTTATTTTCCTGACGGGGAAACACTGGCAAGGTTTGAGCAAATGTGGGGATGCTGCATTTCGAAAAATATTAGGTCGTTCAGTTTCTGAAAATCAAAGAGACTTGGAAAGTCAAATTTTGAAAATTCACAAAAAAGAGCTCAAATATTACAGAAAGGAGTACAGATGCTAAATGTGGTATGTAATAATAATAGTAATCGTTTATTTCAGGACACAACTGTAAAATAAAAATAAACATGAAAGTTATAACAGTGTCTGAAAACGTCAAGTAAGTCCTTACACGGTCAATACTATTGAAGCAATATTATTGAAGCAATATATGGTAAAAAATGGGTAGCCCTCACACTATTCAATAATATTGATCAATATAATGTCAGTTACGATCTTGCTTTGAACAAGGACGGACCTAGGTATGTTTTCTCCGAGTGATTCTGAATCTGACATACTAATTTCGTTGGCTGTGGCACTTAAGAAGAAGAAAGTAAGAAGACAGAGAAAAGTGTGGGTCAACAGCTAAAATTCCTCTCTTCTTCTTCTTTATCCGTCGAGTTCAACTTCCGTTTTCTTCCTTTTTCATTTGTACTTTTAGAAGTTTTATTGAAGCCGTTAATTCCCGTTTTCTCTAAATATAATTAAGAAATGTACTTTTACCACCAGCCATCTCAAAATACTTGATATGACTGTGTGATGACCCACTCCAGACCACGGCTTGCTAAAGATTGACGTCATATTACGCAATGTACCCCTTACAGGTGAAATATATACATATCGACACCGTCTCAATATATTGCCAGACCTTCAATAAAAATTAAATCGTTTTAATTTGCTTCAATAATTTTTTCATCAATATTATTGTTTCAATATACCTCTCAGACGATCAATATATTGAACAATATTGATATTGACGCAATAATATTGACCGTGTAAGGAAGGCTTAACATAGGTAAATTTAAGAATAATAATTAATTACTGCTTACAAAGTGAATTGAATATGTCAAGTACATATATCTTTTTAAAACTAACGATATCTAACCTAATCACTTTTATATAAATTCAAAGTAAAATATACGGTGACATTTGACTAATTGTTATAGGAAAAATATTCACTTAGGCTGTAGGATTCTATAATAAAAAGTAATTTAAATATTTCTTGTTTGAAAGATTTGTTAATATTTGGATACTTCGAGGCAATACAGAATACAAGAATACATACTTTTTAGGCATTGAGTTTTTGTGTGATTTAAAGTTAACTTATTATTACTGAACCATTCTTCTGAGTTTTCCATAACTTTACAAGCTTCCTCTCGCAAAGTCATTAGATGATCATTATGCATAAGCAAGCAGATGTGATCGGCGTAATTATATGTACGGCTCACGGAGGAACTCAATGATTTTGGTAGATCATTCACAAACAAGACATAACAATGGTCCAAGTACACTCATCTGAGGGATTCCAGAAGTTATCTTCTTTAGCAGCGATTCACTGACCTTACCATCTCTTTGGATAACTACTTTTTGGCATCTATTAGAGAGGAATGAATTGAACGCGACTCCACGGATTCCATAAGTTCCCAGCTTTTTTAGAAGAATAGAATGGTCAAGAACATCGAAGGCTTTAGTTAAGTCTAAGAAAAAACCGCAGCATACTTCCTCGTCTTCCCAAAATTTCATAACTGTGTTCGTCAGTCGAAATACTGCAGTTTCTGTACTTCGCCCTTTTAGGAACCCATATTGGGCGTCACTCCACAGATTGCAGTCAGTTATAAAGTCATAGATTCTTAATCTTTAATTCTTTAAACTTATTGGTCTATAGTTAGAGACAATATTCGGGTCTCCTTTTTTTTAGAACTGGTCTAACTACTGTGATTTTTAAATTTTCGGAAAATACGCCTTCAGTTAAGGATAAATTTATAATTTTCACACTTGCACCACCTTAAAGTATAAAAAATATCTTTCTAAGAAAGCCAGTTCAAAAATTAAAAAGCCAAAACGCCTTGCCGAAAAATTATTGAAAAAAGGGCACTCATAAAATCTGGTAAGTTTTGGATTATGAAAGTTATATTGTACTAGATCCTGGAAGAAAGTACTATCATACCGCCAACAAATCAGCCATTCCAGTTGAATATACCCTGAAAACTAAGAATATTTTTTTTTAATACATGGTGTGGCAAAACAGACGAAAAAAGGAACCGTTCATTTCTGAAAGTATCATGAATGGATGAACTTACTTAAAGAATGTACAAAAAAAGAGGTTTCTCTGTACTGGTGTTGCCTTTTGGCCGGATATGACTTTATCCAGCAGAAGTCGTCAATGAAGTGAATTTTTAAAATATCGATTTTATGGAAAAAACTAATGTGCCTCAAGCATGATCAATTGAAAAATTTTAGGCTTTATACTGAGTGAGCATTTTCAATCCTGGACATAGGAGATAAGCATGAGCACCCTTAATAATGACATTTTTAATGACATTAACGCTGAAACACTAACGAATGTGATTAATGGATTTTATAATGGGTTAGGGTACTGTTTGGCGCAAAATGGAGGGATATTTGAATTTTTACTATAATTTATAAGAAAACGTTCAATTTGTTTTTAATCTTTAGTTTGTAATAAAATTAGAATACTTAAATTCAATTATTTTTAATATTTCTTTAATCAAATATGTCATTATTAAGGGTAGTCATGTTCACTTCCTATGTCCCGGATTGAAAATGCTCACTCGGTATAGAAAGGAATATGAGAAGCGACAGGAGCCTACTAAAAATAAAAACCATATCGCTTAAAATTGCAACAATTGAAAGATGAACTTAAAATAAAAGAATGCCCATCTGAATCTGCGAGTAATAATATTTAGACCTGTTTTAAGAATAAATTCTTTCTTTGAATGTTATTAAGCCATCTGAAAACCAAAGAGGAATGACTTGTTTGGAATTGCCTCACCCATTTCCACAGCTATGGTAGAGTTCTGCACAATACTACGAAAAAACAAGAACTAAGAAATGCAAAACAGTATTAACAATTTGGAAAACAGAAAGATTGGGGCATTTGATAGTCTCGGGCAGGCCGAATGAGAGAAGAGATGGTTAAAATTGAGTAAAAGCAGCAGAGCAGAAACTCAAATTGATGAATGAAAAAATGTTTCTGTAAAAGGCGAGAAGCTAATCACCAACTTGAAGGTCATATTAGGGCAGTTGAAGAAGAATGCGAATTTATGAAAGCAGTGGAAGAAAAATCTGGCTTGTGAAAAATTTACAAACTAAACAGTTGTAAATACAATGCCAGTTTAAATTTAAACCCATAAGAACGATTATTTTAACAATTTTTGTTAAGGGTATAAGCTTTGGCTTAAAATTAAAATGACATTGTACAACTGGGCCTTAATATATGATTACAATTGATCAGACATTTCGTTAAAATTGATGTAAATACCGACGTTTCGTTGTACGCTTGAAGCTTCTTCAGAATCAATATCCTGATAAACATCCTAAAGATGCTGTCAAACGTACAGCAAAATGTCGACATTTATATCATTTTTATGATGTGTCCAATCAATCGTAATTACACATTTTCAAAGGACAAGAAAGTGCTTCAATTAAACTAAGTATGAAGCCGAGTATATGAAGCATTACAAAATTGATAAACTAAAGAAGACAGAACTTGAGTTCAGCAAGCGTTCAGTGTTGCGGAGGATAAAACCAGTCATTTGGAGGAAGCTGAGTCCAATTATTAAAGCAACAACTGCATGACAACTAGATCAATCAATCTAAACTAATCAAGAGTAGATACCTTAGGACAGAAATTTGCTTTATTTGAGGACACACCTTCTAAACTTCTCATAGAATGTGCTCAAAAAAAAATTGAGTTCGTTAGTCAGGTGAGGAATACAAAGCAGATTTAGGCAAAGCAAAAAATGGAAGTTTTAAATCAAAGACATGAGTAGCATTTCAATCTGCTGGCCAATTAGTATCAGCCAAGTCAGTGTTTGGCAATCTGATAAATCGTATTATGGATATACTCATTTTTTTGTAGACTATTTCTACATACAGTCGACAATTTTCTGATCAAATGGGATATATGTTCATTCGAGGAAATTAATGGCGACTGCAGAGTACCTAACATTAATGAAATGCAATGTATTTAAACATTAATGTGTGTTGGTGCGTCCTGTTTTGTAGACAATAAAGTTTGCATTAATTTAATGGTGTATTTTAAAGACCCATCCACCTCCGAAGTATCAAATGTCACAATAGGGAAGATCTCTACATGAATAACAAATTGAACTTAAAAGATAGCTCAAAAAGCAAATGGAAAAAAACTATTTGCAACCAAGCACATAAGACAAGTCAAATCCTTCGAAAAGCAAAAGGAAATTTAGACTCTGGATTTGAAAACGAATTTAATATTAAATACTTCGCAAAATGGATTAACTTGCCCAAATTGATATTGTACATAGTTAATTCAGAACTAACTATTAATGGGGAAAGATTCTAGACGATATGAGAGCATTCGTGCAAATTTGTAAAACATTGAATGGATATAAACCAGGGATGAAGGTGGAATTTAATCAGTTATTTTTAAACCGCGTTGTCAAAGAAGAATTGCGAGATATTTTAAATTTCGTGAAGCATGCTCGACGAGTGTGAATAATAATTCAATTTTGAACTCGAATGCAACTCGTCATTTTCTCTTATACAAATTTCGTAAGCATTTAATTTTTTAATAAAAATTCAAAATTATACAATTTATTATTTATTTCAAGTTGATTTGTATACAATTCTGAAAATCGGAAATCTATAAACGACTTTTTTTGAATAGAAGAAAAACTGAAATTACAATAAATTGAAAACTATGTAAATTACGGTACAGCCTGATTTCACACGATTTTTAAATACTGCTGCGGATAACTTTTAACGAAATGAAAAATTTTCTAGAACTTATTCTAGGCTTATTCAAACTAATTAGATTTCTAATTAAATTTCGACTAGGATGCGTTATTGAGTTATCTTGTATTTCGCAAACATAATCAGTTGTCTAATTCAGTAATCCGCAACCCGGCAGACAGATTAGTATTTTGGTCAATTGACGCGTTGATCGGCTTATCGTTCTACAGGATTACAAGATTCGTCCTGCAACCCTTTATCCTTTCGTTCGGACATTCCTGGCGTGCGTGGCTGCGTTCCTGTGCGCCTATACAAATAAGTTCTGCTCAGATTCCGTTCAGACACAATTCCAGTATTCGCCAGGCAGATTGTCACAGAAATAGTTAATCTAGGGCCGAGCTGCAGTCTTTGTCCATTAGTCAATTATTTCGCGTGCCTCGGGGTCTGACTTTATTGAATTTATTTTATTCGTAACACGTCGGGTAATAGTTTAGTTCCAAGGAAATATTTTCCAATAAGCACAAAATAAAATAATTGACTACACTATAGTGTAACGCTATAAAATTTAAATTTGCAAAAGTAGAATGATAATGTATTCTGATGGTCGCCCAGTAAACTTCTTAATTCCAAATCAATTTATTTCGGAATGAAATACCTCGCTATTGATTTACGATTAAGAGAACCTCGTTGAATAATTCAGGATTAGTCGAATCCGTAATGAAAGAATGTTAAGTCCTCGTTATTCAATTCAATATGAATGGAACGACACCTCGAACTAATAAAGACCCCGGCTCTGGTACTCACTCTGCATTGATCACGAGCGTTAAGTCTATGAATGGACAGTGGAGACTCGTCCTTTTCATAAGGGGTAATATTTCCGAAGGAAGATTAAGTTCAAATTTTATGAGCATCCAGTGATTTATGTGTTTGTCATTTGAAAATGACCGAAATCTTTCGAAACATAAATAGAATTATTTAATTTTCCTCCTTCGTTCCATTTCAAGTCTACATATTAACAACGAGAACTGAAATTTATTTTCGTTGGAAATTATAAAAGTGGTGATTAACGACAAAACATGCCAAACAGGAAAGAAACAAATTTTATATTAAGAAAAAATTAATCGAATTCAACGAGTCGAATAAAGCAGCAAGTGAAACGTTGAATATAAACAAAATAATAAAAAGAATATTCTTTTTCTGTGTCTCCTATATAACAATATTTGTTGCTTTTACAAAATCAAATAACTCCTCGCAACTGAAAAGCATTTCCAAAAATGTTCTCCGTTTGTCGGAACAACCCTTTAATTTAACGAGTCGCCGCTGTCGATCAGTCATCCTGCAGGCATTCGTGGCTCGCAGAAAGGGATGAGGCCACTCTTAATTGACTAATTCCTCGCATAATGGGTAATTGCTATGCTGGTGATGTATTACCACCGGCTAGGCTAAGCTCCACATTATATTCATACTTCGGGTCGGAGCCGGCGTTATTACCACCGACGCATTCGACTTTGATATCACCACTATCTTCACGATATAATCGAGCTTTCAGTTAATTTCAGTTAATTATACCACTGTCACTTTCATAATGTATATAGTCATTAAGCGAATTATTAGTACAATGATGGTAACTACAAATATTTTTCCAACATTATTTCATATAATCTGAATTTGTAAATTTGATACTTTTCCAATTTAATAATAAACTTTAGAAGATTTAAAATACACGTAAGGAAAAAAATGTTGAATGCCACGTAATTATTTATCAATATGCAATTGTAGCAAGTAATTTTCTTTTTTCCCCTTTGCACAGCGTGGCGCCTTGGGTAACGATGTTTCTAGGCACGTGATCCATATACATATATTCTCATGATATAATATCACGTATCTGTATTGAACTCATTTTATTCTGTATAACAAACCAAATTAATCGGCCTCCGGAGTACTTGGGGGCCATTACTCTTCCGAAACACGTTCGCACGCGCACATACATGATGTCAAAAAACCGAATGAATAATTTCGAACAGAATTCCCAAGCAAATGATTTTAAATGATAACGTGTGTGGCATATTTCAGCCCGCTTTCGGAGATTTTCCACCCAGATAAAGAAAAAATAAATAACTCGCGGTAATTATCTCGTTAAGTCCTTAAATTCTTTGTTGGCTCGAATTCGAAAATCATCACTTCAAAGCTCAAGTGTGGCCCATCGGGACGGGGGTTTCTTACCTAGCAGAGAATGATATTTCTATTTTATTTATTTTTTTTATCCTGCGCCGGTTAATGGTTAATTTACACGCGTCATTGTACAAATATCTTTCAATTTTTTTTCTGCATTTCAGAAAATACTGGTAATTTTTATTTTGTACGAAAATACTCGAACAATACCGACTGTACTTTGCTGTATTTCATCGTTGATTACTGATTTTCATTAAATTTAATTAAATTTAATTAAATACATTCCACCTTCACTGCTGCAATACATACTCGTACACTCTTTATTGAAATTAACAAATCAAACAAAAACGATACATAATGCACTAAAATGTATGCAGAAGAGTATTTAATTCCATAATTATTAAAATGATTGGTTTCATATTGCATTTAAATAATTATGAAAATATTATTCCCTGATAATATGTACAGTATTAACTAAATTTTCAACAAGCAAATTAATTTATGAATAGAAATTTAATAGCTCCAATGGATTGGTGTTTGTTTATAATCATCAGCAATAACGAATAAAATCAATCTAATTTAATCTGAAATTACAGCATTGCCAACTGTCTGAATTTCATAAAAATTATCCCACGCCCATTCCCCTCTGAAAAGTAATACTTCGCCGACATTTTAAAATTTCTTAAACCGAAGATGAAACAATACATTATTAAGCAGATTGTAAACCGCTATATGTGACGCAATTATCAAGAGATACATTGGAGCATACAAGATGAAGTTATAAATATATAGGGTGAATGACAATTGTTCCGACAAAAAGAAAAACGCATAAGAGATCACGGGAAAAATGTTAACAAAATTCTTCTGAACAGTTTATAATTAATTTAAAAAATTACCCAAAATCAAGCTGCGGCACTGCGTACGGAAAACGACGCCACGTTCTAGAAGTGCCGCAGTATAGTAGGACTATAGTTTTTTATTAACTCTCGCGACCTTGACACATATTTCAATTTTGTTTTATTGCACGTTTAACAGCTGGGAACGGAAGTCTGAGTTGTTTCTTTTACGCGATGTAATTATTAGTAATTTCTAGTGATGAGCGATATATCACTGCCGGCGATTTAATCACCGTAATTGGAAAATCACTTATAGTGACCGTGACCTAATATTCGAAGTAACGGCGACCAGTGATCAAACCGTGATTTCACGATTTCGCTTATAATTTTTCAGGATTATTTGTTTATAAAGTTGTATATTATAAGGTACAGTTATCAAGCGGTAACGAAAATAAATTGATGTCGGTAATTTACTTTACATTTATAATACCACATAATAGGTATCTACATATTTTCGATATTAATTAAAACGACGATGGGGCTTTTTAATTTATTTTGAGAGGAAATTCTCATTCTTTCCTTAGTAATTAAATCTAAATCTCTATTACGATGTCAGTAACTTTTACGTTTAATATTGGTAATTATTTAAATTCAAATTTGGTTTGGACACATAACAAGAATGGACAATAACAGACTGGCGAAAAAAGTAACGGAAGCAAAGACAGGAAAGAAGAAGAGGAGAGGGAGACCGAGAAAGACATGGATACAACAGGTAGAGGAGATAGGAAGAAGTAAAGGCCTTTTTAGGCGGTCACATTTCTTGTAACAATTTGTTACAAAGTGAGAGAGATAAACTACCACACTGAACGTTGATTGGTTGAATTGGCATTTCTCACTCTCTTCGTAACAAATTTGTTACAAGAAATGTGACCGTCTAAAAAGGCCTTAAGGGAAAACACTAAATGAAATGAAACTACTGGCCAATGACCGGAATAACTGGAAGAGATGGGTGGAAGAATGAACAAGAATAGCCGACGCCCACATGGGCAAAAGGAAAATGAAGAAGAAGAAGAATTTATTTTGAGATGAAATTCTCATTCTTTCCTTAGCAATTAAATCTAAATCTCTATCACGATGTCAGTAACTTTTGCGTTTAATATTAGTAATTATTTAAATTCAAATTAAAAACTTTTGTTAATTTATCTCTTTGGCATTTGAAGCCTGAATTCATTAAATTTAAAATATAATGGAAAAAGTGAAGCAAAATAAATAGTCTCAATTTTGTTTACTAATGTCGTTATTTTGATTTGTGATGATTTAGGGGAATGGTGATTATCGCGCATGTATACGCGAACGTGCTTGGTATTCCAGTACTACATAACGAAAAACGATTTCTTACTAAACAGTGATCACGGTCACGCTTTAAAATCACCGTGATCCAAAAGTAACTGTCACTGATCACGACCATAACGAAAAATCACGATATCGCTCATCACTAGTAATTTCTAAGTAAATTAACTGGAATTGTGTATGAAATAAGGGTAACAAATTCGCAAATAATTGAGTAAATAATTGTTTGTTAATTCGTGCGGATTATTTACATAGAGCGGAATGTACCAGATGCTTCGTCCATAAAAAAATCGCAAGGATTTAAATCTGATGATCGCACGGTCCGACAGGCAGCTGATAGTAAAATAAAGCTTGTAAAACTTGACCTCCCATAGCAGACGTGTTACACTGCATACAGACAGCATGCTTCGGGATGAGCAGCTCACGACCTCGGGTCGATCCGAATGCTGTCGATGCTCAGTGTAGACGTAATATTTTATAACCAAATTTGTTTACTAGCTACCTTGAGCAACTAGATCAACGGTGAAAAAACTCATACGTCCTCGTGTGGAATTTTTACGAAAACGCGACGAGGCAATTCACGTCCTCTGTCAAGTCTGTGTACAGCTTTTACCAGCTGACGAAATAATGCGAATAAGTTCATCTATTCCTCTATTTTTTAACCAGAGGCGTATCGTCGTTTTGGGGCTAATTTTTGATTAATTATTTCTCGAAAACTAAAGTAGAAAGAATTTTTTTTTCCCAAACTTTCGGATATCGCTTCTTATCGTAATTTTATTTTGACGGGTTAATTAACAGTCACTCTGTATATACAGAACCTGTTACGACCCTGTGGTCAGACACCTCAACTTCGTGAACTTTCGCCATCCCTAGACTGCGGATTGCGGTACATCTTTCTCCCCCCACGTAAACTAACATTAACGATGTGACTATAGGCACCCGACACTTATTGTATAGTCATTTAAATCATGAAAGTCAAATTTGTTTTTTCTTCAAAGCAATTGCATAGCAACCATTTTTAACACCACACGGTCTAGGCAGTAAAAGTGACACTTTAAAGCTTCTTAATTATCAATGCAATCACTGTAACTCAAAACATGTTCAATACGTGAAATGTAAAATATGAAAAATACTTAGATTGCAGAAGTATTCTGAAATAAATTGATTTCCACACATACATACTGCATACTAAAATTCACTGTAAAAACTAACTTGAATAATTTGATTAAAAAAGGAAGAAGAAAGAAAAATAATAAGAATGATGCCAGACAAACACTTAAAGCGTGGCAGCATATTTATCTACGAAATGTCTGTAATAAAAGTAGATTACTTTTTCTCATCATAACCGGGCGAAATAACTGGTAATTTCGTGAATTGTAATTCGGGCCACGCACCGGCCCTGCATTTATCGAGCAAATTACCCTAAATGCCTTCGGAAACCGCCTAAATAACTGTAGTTTCGCCTCTAACAACCGCACTGCATCGGTAGCAGCCGAGAAACAGAAACAGTCGACTCATCCTGGACGCGGCCCATTGTGAACCGTTTCAAAGAGTTCTTATATCCTCATCAGATTCACCATTCAGCTGTCCGTCAGTTTACCACTAGAACATCTCTGGATGATTAACACCTCGCATTTTATTGTCATATCTCGTTGAGAGTATAATGATACTTGTTATCCGCTTGTAAGGGTTGGGTATTTTTATTTTCTTAATAGATATTTTATTGTTATTTTACATTATGAGAATGCACGCCAATTGCTCAACTTCAACGCTTGTAATACTAACAAGTTATCTTTCTAAGTAATCCACAAGGAGAAAATCGAACTCTTCATTTTAAATGTAAACCATCGGTCAATTTAAAATCATCTTTATTATGATCTGAATTTCAAGCGCAATTTCAACAAACAGTATTTAAGTAATTTCGTATATTTCCACCGTTATAAATGGAAGAATCCTGAATTCCTTATACGGTATAAATATTGGTAACAGAAAACGTGATTGATTAATTTTAGATTTCAGCATAAGCATTGAAGTTGTGAAAAGTAACGTTTTTCGTTGGCTAATTCTTTAAGATAATATTTTTAGACATGCGCCACGTATTTCCCATTAAAAAAAAAGACAGAGAAAGCTTCCCTTCCATAATAAAATTAGAGTCACTAAGCTATACGTACGTAATCGAATTTCATAAATCACAGTTATCAATCAAAATAACCCCCGGCACGGAAAAGATAATTATTAAATTAAAAGCTGTTTCCACACAAACGGGTCTTTATGGCGACCATCAATCGTCGTTCTTTCGGGCCGCGACTGCAATAAAGAGCGCACACGCGATCCCAGCGCCACCGCCGCCGACGCGTTAATGTAATTATGCAAATATAATCATTACAAATAGTCCAGTGTTCTTTTATCGTTCAGAAATGATTTGTGCATAGGCCTATTATAAAATGATTCAATTCGGAATTATTTCTATTCGCTTTCCATTTCAGAAGTTAAACCGTTGTCCCTTCTACATACTGTTGATCCAGTGGATCTTTACCATTACGTCATCAATTTTATACGTCCGAATCGACAAATGTTTTCATTCTCATTTGCTTTTATCCTGTTCTATTAAAGAGAGATGGGTTGAAGAACATATGCATTTTATTCTAACATGCATTGCTGACGTGTTGGTAAAGATCCATTGGATCAATAGCAGATACCTATCTGTCAAAGCAAAAATCATTTGGTTTCGACTTTGCTAAATTAAAAAGAAATAAGATTTAAGCATATAAGCCAATAAAAACGTATCGCCCAGAAGGGGTCACGTTACAAGGTCGATATTTTTACCAAATAACTATCCACGTCTTATGAATCGATGATAAAAACGTCAGAATTAAATAACGAAAAACTTCGGAGAAAACTTGTGAGAGTTGTCTTAAAAAGATAGGCTCTTGTTATCGGTAATTTTTTAAACGGGTGTGTCTTCTGCGAAAGCATGAAGCGTTAATCGTTAATGCCTAGAATTCTCAGAAGACAACGTTTTCAGCAAATTCCGACTTTGAAAGGGGACGACATACACGAAGCTGGTTTCTCGCGTTTAAACCGAAACCATTCTACGGTGCTTCGGTCATGGACGTCATGGGTTTAAGGAAGACATCCAACACCATCGATCAGGAAGTGGGCGTCTCCGTCAACTGGCTGTAAGAGATAGCTTTCGCCCTTCAGCTGCAATTGGAGTAGATTGGATAAAGGACCTAGGACAAAAGGTGTTTAGTCGAACCATTTACCGACGTACTGCACTGTTTGGTCTTCACTCCTATAAGGTACATATAAGGCAGCCAGACTTCAGTGGTGCCAAGAAAGATCCCTTGAATGAGATCAAGACATGTTCAGTGACGAATCCCAGTAGATTAAAGCTTTTCATAAAATATATCTCCATTAGAGATAGCATTGCGACACATAGTGTAAAGGGGAGATTTTATATACATATTGAGCAGTTGGCAAATGTCCACCTAGAGTTAATGCGTGGCACAAAAAGATTTAACGAAGTTAGGATATCAGCACAATCAAAATGGTTGTGGAGGACTTTCCATATAAATCGGGCTCCATGTGTATTACGACGTTGATTAAGAGATTGAAAATTGTGTGAAAGTAACAAATACTCATAGTCAGTTCATCTAGGCGGACACTGCCCACTTATTTTAAAAGTGAGAAATTTAAGAAATCTGCGTTGAACACGCTCAATATCCAAACGATAGTGATATACAACAATCTGCTAACAACCAACGAATTGAAATACTTAGCGGTACTCAAGACAAAGTCATACAATTTAGAGGCTACTGTAATTGACTGTATTATTTATATGTATATAACTAAGTGTTGAATCAAATCCAACCTCAAGATCTATAGTGAAATCCTTTCGCGTTAATTTTTGGTGATTTGGTGACGTTGATAGAACGAAGCTTTCTAGTGTAGGTAACAACACAGCATTTACAGACATTTAAATTTAAACAATTATGTAAACATCATAAAGCAACAGCATCAAGGCAATGCTGGAGTTCTGCAGCTTCTGCAGTTCGACAACATCTGCAAAGGCCTGTACTCGACCTTCAAGAGACAATAACAAGTCATTAATGAATAATATAAAAAGTAATGACCCAAGTTGGAGCCCTGCGGTACATCAGATGTTGCTCGGTATTCATAAGATTTGTAGCCGTTGTAGAACACATAATTTATTCGGTTTGCTAAATACGACTTCATTAAACCTAACGCCGGAAGATGTCACGCCAAAAGAACTTAGGTTTTTAAGAAGAATACCATGATGGACCGTACCGTATCCAAAGCAATGCTGAGATCTGTGTCAATGACATCAACTTGACCCCGCTTATCAAGATGTTCTGAAATAAATTGTGTTATGGTGACCAAGTTCGTTGTGGTTGGACCTACCAGAGACAAAACCAGTAGAGAAGATGCTAAATATGCACGTGTGTGATTGAAAACTTGCCTATAGATAACTTGCTCAAAGATTTTAACAAAGTATATCGTCCTTTTTATGGACAGGTGGAACTTTAGCACGTTTCCAAGCTTTTGGAAATGTAGATGTAGTAATAGCGAGGTTAATAATATACAACAAGGGTTTGACAAGTACATATCTTGCATCACGAACCAAAAAAACTAGGGATAAGATCTTCACCAGCGGTAGCTTTAACAGGAAACCCAGCCATTATTTCTAATAAGTTATCCTCTGTAGGTAACAGGTAAAAGATGAAAAGGAGAACAATTTGAATAGACATCTTCAATTTCTGTAAAATTAGAAATGGTTAAATAAATTTTGGAAAATAAATCAGCAAAACCATTAACAATATCCTGAGGATTATTATATAAGTTTTATCATCAGAAGATAATTCATTAGGGATCCGAGTGGGGCCTTGTCTCATGTGAACATATTGAAAGATTTGTTTGGGATTAGACAAGATGGATTCTTCTGACTGACGCATATATGTTTTATAGGCAGATGATATCTGAGATTTGCATAGAGTACGTAACCTTTTAAATTCGTTATAAAAAAATTAATTATTAGTAGCCCTCCATCTTAGTCGGTAGTGATTCTTTAGCTCTGTTCCAACCACGCTTTCTGACCGTTTAAGAAACCGAAACCGTCATAATCAGTTGCCCACCGAAATAATGATCGATGTTGACAACTTTGTCAAGTGTAAACAAAGCGTGGTTGGAACAGACCTTTTAATTTTAGGTTAATGATAATAGACACTGTAAACCAAGGAGGATTTGTAGATTAACGAATAATATGTTGCGGAACAGATAAATCAAGTATATTGTGTAAGATATTATGCAGTGTTTCAGTGCAAAGATTAACATTGGAAAAACATTCAACGGGAGTCCAGTCCACATCAAGAAGTGTATTATAGAGATGAACAAAATTTGCTTTGCGAAAATTATATCTTTTGACCTGAGCAACAGGGAAAGCGGAAAGTTTTGGCAACAAGCCCTTGATAGTAAGAGCAAGGGCAGGGTGGTAAGAATCCGCCGCAACAAAGGGTAGTTCTTCACGTGTAATTTCAAGTTCACATGTAAGATTTGATAAGACCAGGTCCAATATTATCGTTATTCCGAATGTTACTGTGTTGTATTAACTCACGAGAGACACAAAAGTTATGCAGCAAACGTACTTTCGGGCAAGTAGGATTTAACTCAACATATCTTGGAATACTGAAATCACCTATTATAGTAATCAATTTGTCAGTTGAAAAAACTTCGAGTGCATCAAAAAATATCTCAGAATCGCTAACCGATACATTTGGTGGTATATAAAATGAGGCCAAATAAAATACATTAGTGGAATGCTGACATTTGCAAATAGTATAATCTATTGATGGAACAGGCTCAAAGAAGTTAGATGCATCAATCACCTCAAAAGTAAAGACATTTAGAAATGCCAACAATGACACCGCCACCTTATGTAAAGCATCATAATTTCTATCACATCTTACAACGTCATAATCGGGAGGAAATAATTCGCTATTATTAATATAAAGTTGTTTAGCCAGGATTCAGTAATTATAATAATATCAAAAAGATACAGACATGCGTTAAGATAAAATTCATGGGTTTTAGTACGTAGCCCACGAGCATTCTGGTAATATATATTTAGACAATTGGGGATTTTGTTGGGTGAATTTATGAGGCCATGGCGGCGTAACATCAGGTGTTATGGTATGGCGTTCCATAGGCATCGGGTATTCATCAGAGGTACATCGATATATCGAGTAGATCTTAAGACCATTCTGTTACCTCTGATAAATGAACACGCTGGAGCAGTTTTCCAGCAAGATAATGCCCGACCCTATATTGCCCAAATTTGTAGAAACTTTCTGCAACAAGCAGTGGCCAGCTCGTTCTCCGGATTTGAACCCCATAGAGCATGTGTGGGATATCGTGAATCCTCGTTTGAAATGTATTCTTCAACAAACAAACAGTTTGCAGGAACTGCGTCGTCACCTACAGAAAGCTTGGAATGAAATGCCTCAAGAAGACATCGATCATCTATCTTATTCGGAACATACCCCAGCGAGTTAATTTCTGTTATAGTTTTTTCCAAAGTGAAATCAATTACTTCTTTATCTAAGGACGGAGATATCCATCTCTTAGGTCTGATTTTTTCACCTCCAGTTATCTTTATCTGGCGATTAATTCCCTATGGGGATAAACCGTCAGATAAAGTTAACTGGAGATGAAAAAACCGGGCCTTAATAAACTGGCTAATAGTTATTAAACGAATAACTACCATGGAAACAATTCATAAAAAATCAATCGACAATTCAGAGAAATCAAGTTATTCGTCGGATTAATTTAATAGGAGATGAATATCTCGAAATTCTCGAGAAATAAAATGTGAAAATTTTAACCTTGTAACTTGAACCCCTTCTGGATGGTGCATTTTTATTGGCATGTAGTTTATTAATGAATAAGTGTAATTATATTTTTTTTAAACCATTGGTGTAATTCTTGCATCATTAATTAACAATATTACGTACACGGATTACAATTATACCCCGAGGTATCCGAACGCAAGCTCAAAGGAAGACTGTGTAATATGGCCGACTTTTTCTTTAATTATGTAAATAATTGTGGCATAATAGTTCATAATTTCAAACATTAAGTTATATTCGTTCGAGAACTAGCAGAAGCAATGTGAATTTTTGCCTTATTTTCTCTTGAAAAGATAAAAATCAACAATATGGGAAATCCCATTTAATTCCCTTTACCTTGGATCGGCTGGGACAGCCGGTATATTCTGATGTTCGTAAAATATTATCTTGAAAACACAAAAACTAAAATTATGGCTCATACTTATTTTATCTCTTTTTCATTAGTGATACTGTCGTTGTAGTGAAATTTTACTTTTCAATTACGTCGTGCCTTGTTCAATGCATACAAGCACATACAAGCCTAATCAAATAAACCTAACGTAATGAATATTAAACACATATTTCATAATCAGCTCGCGACACGATCACTAGCAAGAGTAATGTGTTATTATGAGCCGATGTTCACACATTATCCTGTGAGACACAAAGGACACGTGTCGCGGACAATGCTCGCACGTGCATAGTCTCCTGAAACTGTACGAAACGCGCTAAAACACGCTTGCGCCTCTCCGATCCTTTAAAGTAACGAACCGTGCTGGCACGTGCACAAACAACGTCCAATTACTTTGCGGTATTATTTAACAATAATTGCGAGGAGGTAACACTTTTTTTTTTCCTTTAGTTTTAAAATACAAGTAAATATTCTACTTTGTTTGTATGTTACACACAGAACAGATTATATTATTTTCCAAATACCTTGTGATTATCTAATTTATGCTGAATATAAACATGTAGCATCAATAAATAAGAAAATAGGCGGAAGAATTATTCAACATTGTTTACGTTTTGCCTGACATAATTTGCATTGAATTACTTAGTCGTGAGTTCTACATCAAAACAAGATAAATAACATTTTGAAATTATCATTAATATTTACAACTACATATAAGAAAAGATGCCACTCTTAATTTGTAGGGCAAGTAATGTTATTTTATTAATTAGAAACCCTTGCAAATGTTGTTGTATCTTCCATACTGTAATACCTACGAAAGTGCATAAATTCATATCTCAAAATGATTCAGTAATTAATTCAAAGGAAGCATAAAAGTTTATCTTAGCATTAATGCTAACGTACTGAAAATCGCCAATTTTTTCCACCCATTTGCATAGGAAGCATCATCTGAAGACGCCAAATAAATCGAAATTTCCTCGCCAGTCCCGTATATAAATGGGGCATTATCTTAAAGACGGTTTTATTAGGAAACATGCACGAGAGTATGAGAAGGCGCTTTGCATATTTAGAGCGCAATCCTTCGAAACGTACTGGTATGAATATTGGTTGAAAATAAACGAACTAGAACGGCTTCGATACATCAAACGGAGAACGTTATAAATTCGAGACGGGCACATAAACCTAACCCCGGAGGGGTGAATTTGAGACAGACGCGAGTTATTCACCAACGGCCACCATATTTCAGGCAGTTATAAAGTTGCTGGATGAAATTGCTCGGAAAAGGAACACCATAAACATCGAATAAGTAAACGATGATTGAGGGTAATGGGAGATGCTGGAGCCAAAATCAAATATTAGACTTTTCAATTCAATGCAATTTATTAGTTTTTTCTTCAGTGGAAGTTCTTGACATAAATTAACACTAATAACTTTACGTTTTATATTATTAATATTAATGCCAGGAAATTCTGTTTTCTCCATTTATGATATGTATAGACTTTGAAAAGTACATAAACGTTTACAATAAAAAAAATGGCAGAGCAGAAAATAATGTTTTGTGTGGGAATGGAATAATAAAACCAATTTCCTAACCACTAACATTACCACTTACGGTTTATATTACAAGATATATAAGTTTACATATTGTTAGCCCTCTCGTGTAACATAATATTTGCTAACAGATATCTCTCCACTCGTAAGTGTCTATTAGTAACAGCTACTTGTAAAAACAAGTGTACTTTCCCAATACGTCCTTCCACGTCTTTTCTTATATTATGTGTTTTATGCATTCACCCCTGTAATTTAGGGGATCCAAGTTCTAACGTGTGAATACATGTCATTATTTATACAAAATATGTAGAAAGATCACCTGGGTATTGTTAACAAATATAAACTTGTGGTCGGTCAATTTAATTTAGTTAGTCACTTCAACGAACTTATACAAATAAAGAATCAAAAAAAAAAATGTACGTACATTAACTGAATCTATTTCTGTCTAGTTAGTCATTTACTAAGACTTATTATTAGTGATAACAAGCAACTTCCTTGGAGACAGGTGTCATATACTTCCGGCCAACTAATTGAAAACAGCAAATAAAATTATACAACTATTATATTATTATACGTCCTGAAATAACAAAATGCGCTGCTAATTGGAATCTGTTCGGGTAATAAGAACGAGTATGCCGCGCCCGCCCTTCCAAATGTGAGCCTTACGGCTCGTAAGCCTGGCAACTGACAGGGCCATTGTATCGGAATCATCCAGTCATCATTTTTCTGTATTTTTTCACGCTTTCTGCTTAGTAATTTTATCGGCCGTATGAATGAACCGGGCCCCGTTTTGTTATTCGGTTTTACGAATGTCTTTATTCGTCGGTAACGCGAACGTGTAATAGTTTTAATTTGAACGATCGCTATAGATGGTAATGTTGTTTATAATTATGTACTTATGAATGAAAATGATCTTAGAATTCATATTTGTATTATGCATTTAGTAATATCAACATATTCTGAACTTCTCTTTTTACTTCTCATCATCTCATCGACAATTTTTTATTTAGAAAGGTAACACCCTGTATATAGATTGCATTTTTTGCGTAATTTTCGCAACTCTTTTGCGTGGAAAATTTATATAAATTCACAATACTTACACTTACTTATTTACATGGTTTTTCCTCGAAAAATCGATAGGTGACCTCTTCACTGATGAGTATGAAGACGTGACAAAGCGACGAACAAAACCGACTATCGATGAAGTAAAAAGCAACGTATTCAGCAGTGATATTCATTGTATTACGTAGTACTACAACCTTTTGTACTTCTTGTTAAGTACTTTGGAATTTTGGGAATCCCCCGTCACTTTGCATGCATATTTTTAAGCATCGAAAAAAGTAAGTTCTCGAACAAGTGTTTCTAATAATTACATTTTAAGTTTTAAACAAAAACATATACAAAAATATATTCTAGGATAATTAACAAATTAAAAGTTAAAATGTTTCAATTCACAATAATGAAGATGTGTAGATACGTATTTCAACAACTAAGCTGTCATCGTCAGGACACATATAAATAAACATTTTATGCAATTTTTGACTGGTACAACCGGAGGATATTCTCCTTACGATATCTCCACTGGATTGTTTTTTCTCTTTTATCCTGACTTAAATAAACTTAAAAAGAATAAATATCGTAATCTAGAAGAACTGTAGATTTCAGTTTTCAATGACAATTTCCACAGTTTTCTACAGTTTTTCCGTCAGACAGAGTTGGCAATATTGGCTTTAGCTTTGGTGAATTTAGCGAATATTTAGGTAATTGTAAAAACCCGTCAAACCAAATAAATTAAGATATAAACTTAAACATTGCTTTAACATTTTGAAACGTTAAAATTACCACAATTCTCTTCATTCTTGTTTCTTTTAAGCTTTTATTTTGATTCGATTTCTATTCTATTTTATGTTTTGCATGGAATTTATGAAATTTGTACCTTTGTAATTGTAACCTATCAGATTAATTAAAAATTATTGCTGACGAAGTCTACCAACCAATTCATTTGTAGACATTCTAAGAAATGTTTTCCAGATAAACTTACCAGCCATGTTCATTGTCAACAAACAATCTTAACAATAAACAATACCCAACGCAATATAACCGATGAACACTATGTACAGTCGTGCGCAGCTTAAGTGCTACAACATGACTGTTCTGTGAGCCTTGTGCCTTAAGATTTTAAGGGTGAGGTTTGCAACTGCAACTATTTCAGATTTAACATCACAGAATTCACTAAACTTGTTCAGGTTCTCGCCAGGACAATCCTGGAATCGTGGAATCGTCCTAAAACTTTTCTGTCCTGCGCATGCCCCTGATGGTTCTAGGACTGTCCTTGTGAAAACCCCAACAAACCTACTGCTTTCTACTTCTAGAAATTATAGACAAACCGCACAACACCGTAGTTACTCAGCAAAACCACTAGAAATGTAGAAAAGAAATATTTTACTTGTGGTTACACAATTCTTTTAGAATTCAAACTCATTAAGGCAGCTTTTATTTGTTTAATTGCCCAATTTTCGATTTGATGTCTATTTACTTGCTTTTATGCAGTATTGATAAAAATCACGATTTTTTTTCAAATAATCAAAAATCATTGATTTAAATAAAAAAATGAAGATTTTTTACATAAAAATCTCATTTTAAATATTTCTTGACATTTCGTATAATATTTTTAAGCAAATAATAAAAGAACAAAAATGTAATTTGTAGTAGAACTCAAATTTGGTTTAAAAACTCATGCGTTAAGGCGAGGGGCCACTGCGCGCGAAGCTGAGCGAAAATAAGTTTTTTGAAAGTTAGCCCCAGCTAGCGAATCAGAACAGAGTTAAACCGAGCAAAGATAAACATTGTTTTATATCTTCGCTAGCCTCACTTCGCTTCGCTTAGCTTTAGTTGGCACGTCCGCGTAAGATTACGTTGGAGCTAATTTTCAAAAAACTTAGTTTCGCGCAGCTTAGCTTCGCTTCGCGCGCAGTGGCCCGTCGCCTTTAAAGCCCGTTCACAATGACTTAACGTATCAAAATTAAATTAAGGAAATTAGAGTGTTAATTTACGTGTTCACAATGAAGGAATTTCTTATTCTTTGCAGCACTATACTGTTTTAGAACGCCGTTGATTGATTGTACTTAACAGAGTTAAACTAAAAATGGAAGTTGTCATCTTAAGAAATGTAAATTAATAGAATTAGCCAATTAGTACGCTTACATTTCTAACAGTGCCTTCAACTTTTATTAAGTGATTAATTTTGTTACGTTAAGTCATTGTGAACGGGCTTTTAATCAAAACAACCTAACCAAATTTAGTAGAAAATTTAGAATTTTGTTTTCTTTAGACCATTTGTAACTCAAGAAAAACCAGAATACATTGAAATCGTTCTTAAATGAAAACAGCCAAAAATCGAAAGCTGTTCAATTATAGTTCGGATCAAAACCAAATCTTTTCAATTTTTCACTTCTGACGAAGCAGTCGAACGACTGCGAAACGTAAAGTGTATAGTTGCGCGATTTAGTGTCCGCTTAGAAGATTTTGTGATACAAATCTTTTCGTATCTGGGGCCCAATTCTTGAAATCATTCGACATCATGTCGTATGCGACATGACGTCAAAATGACGCAATTCTCGAACGATTTGTATAGTTTTGTATGAGAGTCTACGTCATTTTGACGTCATGTCGCATACGACATTTGTCGAGTGATTTCAAGAATTGGGCCCCTGATAAAAAATATAAGGTAAGGTGGGGCAAGTGCAAAATCGGGGTAATTGCAATTATGCTATGTACTGGAAATACCTGCAGAAATTTTTCTATTTTTTGGCATTAAATTTATTTGTTTAAATGCCACTGGTCATTTGTTGCAATGGTAGGTAATAATATTCCTTCCTTACTCATCCCCAAAACTGTGTAATTTAGTTTCGGGATTTCCAGTCAGAAGGACAGTGAGGCAGTGGTTTTCAGTAATTTATAAAATTCAAGTGAAAAGTATTGTAAGTGTTATAGCCTAATGAACAAAAGCTCGAAGTTTACTATTATTAATTTAGTTTTAGATTTTACAGATTGCACTTACCCCATAAAAATACCAAAATGGGAAAATGCAATCAAGGATTTCTTATTTGTGGTTTCACTTTCCCTCGTTACCTTGAAATATTTAATTTCAGAAGTGATTGAAAAATGGTGAGAAATTACACGAGAAAATCAACACTCGACTATCGAAAAAAGAGGAAGATTTTATTTTGCTATAATCATTGAAGGTGTATTTTAAATTATTTCGCTACTAGTATTATTGCAATTGTATTATGTCTTAGAAAACACTTTTATTTTTATACCTATGCGTTTATTTTAATATTTTTATTGCGTTAAAAAACTTAAGGATCTTAGTTTTATTATGTTTAATAAACTTTGGAAGGATTTTTAACTGAATTTTATGAAAATTAAAACCTTTGGAAGCTACCAAGGGTAACAGTAAAAAAAATGTTTGCACTTTTCCGATCGATTTCACGAACGACGATTGACTGGTTATGTACTTATCTTCAAGACAGATACCAACGCGTCTTGATTAAGGACGATAATAAAGCCTAGTTTTCTGATTTCGTTAAAATAAATGTAGGAGTCCCTCAAGGTAGTACATTGGGTCCTTTGTTATTTCTTGTTTTTATCAATGATATACGCTTAGATGATACTGAAATATGGAGAGCTATTGTGCAAAGAACGATCTTCTTTTAAGTAGTGCGAAAACGAAAATTATGACTTATTCATCTAAATCACGTCAATCAAGTCTTTTAATCAAATCAAATTCTACTAATATTCCTCATCTGGACACTACTAAGTTTCTACGTGTCCATCTCGACTCGCATTTAAATTGGGGCGACCATGTTGATAATTTATTAAATAAACTAGCAACTGCCTATTTTGTAATTCGTCAATTGCGCATCAACTTAGATTTGAAATTTCTCAGAATGTATTACTTCTCACATGTTCATCCTTTGCTGAGTTACGGCATTGTTTGTTGGGGGAACTGTAGCAGTATCAATGACATATTATTAGCTCAAAAGAGAATTATTCGAACAATGTAGGAGTAATTATTTTAAAAATCCTCAATCTTCTTGTAAAAGTTTATTTTCTGAGCTAAGTATTCTCACTTTACATATTATTTTGTGTTACTTATGTTCATTCTCATAAAGTTAAATTTCGATGTCTAGATAACAGAAATTTAGATTATAATCTTCGACATAAAGTTAAGGCAGAGGTTCCTCAACATAGGTTATCTATGTCAGCTAAAAGTGCTTACGTTATGACTATAAAACTTTTTAACAGTTTGCCTGAAGATGTTAGAGGTATTAACTAGTGATGGGCATAATCGGATTATTTCAATAATCGAATTCTACCGATTCGATTATTCAAATAATCGGATTATAATTCGAATTATTTTTAATTCGATACGATGACAAGTCAAGCTACGCAAATCACATGCGTCTCTCGTTTCAACTCGATTCGGAATGATCTCTTATTCTACTACTTACTACTTATTTAATTATTTATTTTCAGCTGCCAAAGAATTTTGTGATTATTTTGTTTAATATTTATTACTTGTAGTTTATTTATACATTCATACATTTATTTCATTTAGTACAAAATGTTTGTTTCTCAACTCAGTATTTTTTTTGTAAATTTATATTAAACGTTTTTCCAATGTTCTCTAATTCATTTTAGCTTTGACTCCTGACTTGCCTTGCGCCGTTTAATTTGTTCTGTTGTTATCCTCACTTTCGTTTAGTTCCATAAATCTGTAGAGTTGAGCGCGAATTATATCCTAAAGTTCGTTTTGTCTTTATATGCCGATCGTTTGATCTGAGTTAAGAAAATATACGATGAAATGACATGACATGACAAAAACCGCAACGAAAGTTAGAAGGAGATAGCTATATAAAAGTTTTTTGATTTATCGATGGATCGATCGGCATATAAAGAAAAAATGAACTGTACTAACCATAATCGGTATTTTGAATTCTCTTCACAACGGAAACTCGAATCTAATTTCAACCCGATTTCTCGAATTACCGATTATTTTTAATTCGAATTACGAAATTTGATAATCGAATTATTATTTGAATAATCGGATGACAGGTTATTTTTAATTCGAATTATCCCATCACTAGTATTAACTCCCTCCCATATTACATTTCGTATGAAAGTTAGAAATCTTCTCCAAAAGACTCTTTACTTAATTATTGAATTTCTTACAACTTACTCTAATTTATAATCAATTGTCTGACTTTGGCTCACGTTTTGGTTTGATTCAATAGTTCGAAACCAAATCAATTTTAGTTCAGATCAAAATCGAATCTATTTTAGTTCAGATCAAAACCAAATTCCTTTTAGTTCAGATAAAAGCCGAATTAATGACAGATCAGCTATCTAAATAAAAAATAAGAAAAAAGTAGTAAAGCTATTTTTATAGAACACGACATACATAAATACATTTAAAAAAGAATTCTAAAATTAAAATTATGAAAAAAAATTAAAAAACAATACTAAGCGCAATAAAAGCATATTTTGCATTTATAGATCTAGAAAAAGCGTTCGATCGTGTCAAAGAAAAATAGAGTGGAGCAGCCTGGAAAAGAGAAATGTCGACAGCAAGTTAATAACAGCCATACAAAACATGTATAAGCAAAATACAAATTATGTAATTAGTAAAAACAGAAAGTCTCAAAAATTCGAAATAAAAGGTGGACTGCGACAGGGCGGAGTACTGAGCCCAATTTTGTTCAATATATTCATGGATGAAATACTGACGGAATGTAAACCGTTTCTGAAAAAACTAAGTGTGGGATTCAAAAATCTAGAATCAATATAATTGACGGAATGTATGTTTGCAGATGACCTCGTTGTTATGGCCAACAGTGAAAAAGGATTACAGAACAACATCAATATATGGAACAATACATTAAAAAAATATAGCACGAAGATAAATACAGCAAAGACTAGTGTAATGATGGTAACAAAAAGACAAGAAGAAAAACTGAACATAAGAATTGAAAATGAGAAATGATAAATACTTGGGAGTTACAATAGAAAGAAATGGAAACCAAGACATAGACATAACCGAAAGGATTAGAAAGACAGTAAATATATGCCACGCAATGAGACAAACATTTATCAAAAAGGAAGAAATAGCGAAGAAAACCAAGATGACAGTATTTAGAACAATATACAGACCAATACTAGCTTACGGGAATGAAACATGGGTATTTACAAAGAAAAATAAAAACAGATTACAGGCATTTCATTACCTAAGAGGAGTCAAAGGAATCACAAGAAGAGATAGAGTGAGAAATATTGATATACAAAATGAATTACAAGTAGAATCCACAACAGATTTCATAGAGAAGAAACAATTAGGTTGGTGGGGACATCTACAACAAGTGGAAGAATGTGTACCTGCAAAGAGAATATAGGTATCCAGAATTAAAGTTAAAAGAGGACCTGGTAGTCCGAAGTTGACGTGAGAAAAAGAAGTAGCCAAATTGATAGAAAACAGAGGGAAAACAATACAGAATGCAAGAGAGATAGACAACAGTGGAACAAATTTATACACGAAACACATGGTTAACAGAATAAAATTCCTACACCGCAAGGTAGACATGAAAATAGATTACATAACAATTCAAAGCCAAACCAAAAATCGAAAGCCTTTCAGTTTTATTTAAGTTCACAACCAAATCAATTTTAGTTCGGATCAAAACCAATTTTCTTTAGTTTGAATCAAAACCAAATTAATATCGGATCATTTGAAATAAGAAATAAAACAAGAACGTTGAATTAACAAAATTTTGAACAGAATATACCCCAAGTAAAAAAAACAATAGACGATAAACGTAAATAAATTGAAAAAAAAAACACACAGAGAAAAAGCGACGCTTATGTACCCATTGAAACTTGTTGGAAAAATGTATTAATTTTTTTAATTTTAAATGTTTACTACTTCAGCGGTTTATTTTTGCAATTAAAATTTTGTAAACAAGTTTTATAAAATCATGATTTTAAAAATAATTCTTGACGATTTTAAACATGATTTTAACCAAATGATTTAAATCAGCTCAACCCTGCTTTTATGATCAGTCACTTGTCTTTATTTATTTATTCTGAAAGATAATTGCAAGAATTATTTTGGACAAAAAATATAAATTTACAGTGCAACGTAATGAAAATAAGCAAATTTCCAATAATTTGAAACTTCTTTCATATTTTTCTGATTTATTGTATGTACAATGAGGAGCCTATAAAAAAAATTAAAATTATTTTCTATGAAACGAAAGTTGGAACAGATTGTAGTTAAAAAGAATTCGAGACATTAGTTTTGAAACTCTTTAGTAGATACCAACCATAAAAGACGTATTTACAACATTTTTAATGTTGTTGGCAATCCATTTTTTACGCTTTAATAATCTTTTTAACGTCGTTTTTAATTTCCCATTTTGTAAATTCCAGATTTTTACATTCATTGCCTATTTCTTTAATCTGGAAATTCAAAGTTTATGGCGCATTAAAAAAAAAAAAAGAGATTATAGCATAAACTTTCGGCGAGCTGTTTTACGGCTTGCCATTAAAAATGGCGAGAAATGCAAAAATTAAAACTACAACACAGCGGCGATAAAATGCCAAAACCGAGGCAACTAATAAATGAGATAGAAATCTATTTAGCGAAGTGCTATAAAACTTATAATCAAACTAGTTAAATATTGAGTTCGCAATAGATGTCTCCACGAGTTACAGTGCAAACGGTTTCTATTGAACAAGTTAATTTCTAATTTAATTTGTTAATTAATTCTGTAGCGAGTCTCGGCAGGAGCTAATCGTTTCTATTGTGAACGGAATTACAGATTTCCAAAGCTTGCTTTTATCGGGGTGTTATATTTGTATAGGTTCGGAAGGCGCCCCTATTTGCTGCTGTCGGTGACATTTATTTCTGGGACGTATTTATTATTAAATTCGTATTTAAATATGTATTTCCAGGCCTTGCCTGTAATAATTATTTCAAAATCAATTAATTGAATCTCACAACCGCGCGTTAAGTCTATAATTTCAAAGCGCTCTAACAATGAGTTGTATTTATTATTAATAAAATATCGTAATGTAAAAAGAGTTGGATTTAATTAAGCAAATATGCAGCTTTAAATGCAAATGCATATGCAACCGTGTCGTTTTATGCACGCTGCACTGAACGGTTGCATACGTAAGCAAATGTTGTATGGCGATGCTTAAAAATCGACTGAAATAGAAAGTCCTTCGATATTCAGGCGTCACAAATCTTAGATTTCTCTGAAGTTTCGATCCAGCTTATGATTCATTCGCAAACACAAATTTAGAAAGTTCAATTTTCGCAAAAGTTTTTGCTTGACGTGAATGAAATATTTTTGTGTTAATAATCATAAGCTTCAAAATTCCTAAAAATACATACCGAACGATTTTGATAAAATGAAATACTTTTCATGTCCTATTTAGGTAATCGCGAAAAGGTCTCCAAAATTTAAAATTTAAAATCGAAATTCTTCTTTCCAATTATTATCGTGAATCCTTTTCTTTTTTCTTTTCCAGTGGGATGCTTTTTTCACATTGTTTCTTTTTTTCTTCTTATCCTCTTCGCTTTCTCTATACTCTTTCTCCGATGATCAAAATGATACAAGTCGTAAAATCCCAAAAATAGCGCTTACGATTACGATTAATTCCGAGAATTAGATTTTGAACATTTTTGTTCCGCGAAATGATCTGACAAACTTTGTATATCGATATGATACGTACTCGACCAAATCAATTGAGATCATATCTTATTACATTCACACTTAATAAAGGGTCCACCAAAATATATTACATCGTATTTTTCATAGTCCTATTGAATTATATTCCTACTGTTAGAACTTTTTCGATTAATAAGAATATCCATTATTAAGGGTCGTGAATTATGAATTCGATCAAAACATTCATAATTCATAATACGCTGTAATAATTAGTCCAACGACGATGATTTTCTTCAAAGAGCCTGAAACTGTCTCTCCCTCTTTTTACAGTGAACTATCGACAATTGACTAGTTAAGTTAATAACATTAACCACTTTATCTTTTTAAA
Organism: Dorcus hopei; assembly: GCA_033060865.1. NCBI lineage: Eukaryota > Metazoa > Arthropoda > Insecta > Coleoptera > Lucanidae > Dorcus > Dorcus hopei. The sequence goes on from CM065419.1 coordinate 53,875,535, forward strand.
AGCATAAAACGAGCGATTTTCTTGCATGTATTTTAAGCTATATCTTTAAATTCTTGATGGATATTCAATTAAGAGACTTGTTCATCAAAATGTATGTAAATATTAAGGCTACGTTTGTTACAGGTATGGTTTCAAAATCGAAGAGCAAAATGGAGGAAAACGGAAAAATGCTGGGGAAGAAGCACGATAATGGCTGAGTACGGTCTCTACGGGGCCATGGTCAGACACTCGCTACCACTTCCAGAAACTATCCTGAAGAGCGCCAAAGAGAACGAGTGTGTCGCCCCCTGGCTCTTAGGTAATGACTGTATGTCTTTTATTATTCTAAATCACAAAACTGCTTCATGCAGAACGCAAATCTTTTAAAATGCTGACAATAACTGCAAAAAAATTCAACAAAAAAAAACCCTTCCACGCAACACCGTTTGTCGATGCATTTTAAAAATTGATTTGCTGTTTGTTTTGGATGAAGCAATATATTTAATTTAAGGTTGTTACTGAAATTCATTTAGTTATTACATCGCGACCCAACGACGCGTATTGATGATTTTTTGGGTTAATCAGTAGTGCATGCTGAAATTCCGCAGAAAATTTAATTTACCTCTCAGAGTTCGATCTCGTCTATACACGAATTTGATTGCTACCTGCTCGAGGATACGAATGATTAGCCTTTCCTGTTCGATTTCCGTTTCCTGTTCACAAAGATACGCTCTTCTGCAACTCGTATATGCAGCAAATTCCTATCTATTTATTGCAGTGCACAGTTCAAATGTAGGTACAACAAACTTAAATTCAGAAGAAATTAATTCAGATTTTATTATTGTTTTAATTAATTATATCCACCTCATAATAAATTGTGACCACAATTGTTACTATGGGAATAAACCGTCAGATAAAGTTAACAGGAGGTGAAAAAATCGGACCTAATACTTATTCGACGAATAAATACCATGGAAACAATTCATAAAAATCAATCAACAATTCAGAAAAATCAAGTTATTCGTCGAATAACTTTAATAGGAGATGGATATCTCTTTTGATAAAAAAAAATCGATTTCTCCTTTAGTATAATTTATAATTTTTGACTTACTAAAATTTTTCTTTGTTTGTTTGTCCTAAAAGTTTGTAGCACTGACAGCTGTCTACCTTTGTGTGGGTATTAGAAATGTTTGTGCTAACATAACTCCCAACACTTGGCAAACGCGTTTGAAAACATGCAGCGCAGGTACGTTTGTGCATTCATGCTAAAGGACAGCATTTTCAACAACACTGTTTTGAAGTGAATGAATTAAGTATATCTCTGAATTTTGGGTTTACTTTGCACATCTTTTTTATCTGATGCCATGATCAGATAATGCGACACTGACAGTTATTGACAACTATCCTCTCGCTTCTGTATTGCGTGTCCGCCAATTTTATAAAAAAATCTCAGCTCACTTTAATCAGGAATTAATTTGAAGGCACGGTAGCTAGATCATATTTGTTAAGTTTCAGAACTTTTCAAAACAGTTGGACCTTTCTTGATCAACTGTGTCCAAAATTGCTTCATTTTGGAAAAAGAATGATGCCAATCTTCTTTCTTTAATGATTTCTAAAAATGATAGATATTGATACGGAAAATGTCATGGTCCTTTCATGACTATTTTGAACACCTTCCCTTTTTTGGGATATCTGAAAAATTGCTCCCTGGCATAAACAGTGCAGTTTACTAAAGAAAGTCCCGATTCCTGAAGTTATCGTGCATAGGTTTATTCTCATAGTAACAATTGTGATCACAATGGGAATTAATCGCAAGATAAAGTTAACAGGAGGTGAAAAAATCGGGCCTTAGGGCTGGTTTTTCCACCTCTTGATAAACTAACTGACAGATAATTTACCTTGGAAACAATTTATAAAATCAAGTTATTCGCCGGATAACTTTAACGGGAAGATGGAAAGACCGGGCCTTAAACATATAAAATAACCTAAACACCTGAAACAAATAATTGCCACCTAAGGTCAGTAGCATTTCATTCAACAGTTAATATTCCCTGAGGTTGTAATAAAAATATGAGGAATAACAGCAAGTCGTTCGTTTGCTTCTCTTATTATTAACGTTCCAGTTCCTTCTTGTACCATGGTGTCCTAAAAGGAGAATTTAAATATTTTGCTCTGTGATATGGTAACACAAAAACTCTTAGTTCAATTAAATCTAGTTCTTGAATTTTAGACTAGACTTTTCATTTAAATAAACTGCTCCTTTCGGTTTGATATTTATGTTGTATATATGATATTTATGTTATGTTATATTTAATATACTTTCCTTTCAATTTAGAAAGATAAGACATAATACATAGGATATTGTGTTGAGGCGTTCGGATACATTTTTTCGTAGACCATTCAAATGGTCTTCTTTTTCTTTTCGCAATGTGTTCAGATTGTCAATTTATTATTATCATTCCTGTAGCACACTATCTACCTTTTATAAACATTACTTTATTAATACTAATATACAGGCTGTTCTTTAACTTCATACAAAAATGAAACAAGTGAAATTTGACATTAAAAGTTATAGAATGAAGCAGTTTTTGTATAACAATTGATTAATAAATATTAGAGATAATAAATGTTTTCGGCGCAAGTTTGATAGTCCCTGGCTTATTTTTATTACGTAATTACATAATCGGAGAAGTATGTCAGCGTCGGCTGTTTAGGTGGGTCAGTTCTCAAGTGCACTTCGGCGCAGATAACAGCGTTGAAAACATGGCCGAATTTTCCAATAGTGTTATTGTGGACATGATTTTAATTTACGGCGAATGTGGTCAAAATGCGTTTGCTGCAAGACGTTTGTATGCACAGCGTCATCCAGATCGCCCTTTGCCAAATAGCAAGTCCTTTGTGTCAGTTGTGCAGCGAGCAAGGGATACGGGAAATTTGTTGTTTGGCCAATTATTCGTGAGGAACAATTATACCCGTTCCATTTTCAAAGAGTGCAAGCTCTGGTGCCCGTAGGTTACCTCCAACGCATGCGATTTTGTCGGTGGTTACTACGGAAACAGACGGACAATACGAACTTTGTTAATAACATTCTCTTCACCGACGAATCAATGTTTTACAAGGGATGGTATGTTTAATTCCACAACGTGCATGTGTGGGCAGAAGAAAAACCTCATGCAATGCGGCGCCGCAGTTTTCAACAACGCTTTTCGATCAATCTGTGGGCAGATATGTTAAACGGCACTTTAATCGGTATGTTTACGTCTCGCGCAGGGGGGGAACTTCGAACACTTATTGTGAGTGAAGGTCACCGTCCGTTGCGTCTAGAGGTTCTAAACATTTCACAAGGAATTGCCGGATGTCGGTATGAATTTTTTTATTTTTATTTTTTCGTTTTAATTTGGTGCATTCGTGAGAATATCTGTTACCAAATACGCCATTAATTTTTTTGTATGAACTTGCAGAACACCCTGTATATAACATCTTTCCTATTTTATTTTTTTTAAATGACGTAAATGGAAACTATTTCTTGTTAATAAATGATTGCTCTTTTTCTGTTTTGACTACATAGGATCTAGAATTATGAAGAACTTTAATTATTTTTCCTTGACTCTTAAGTTTTTTGAGGCAAGTTTTGAACCCAAACAATCTCATTTTGCTTGAAATTTGTATTTCTATTATAATTTTTAGCAACTGATCTTCTGCTTTCAATAAGAGTATCTATTAGTTTAGATTTCAAATAGCTTGTAGTACAAGGAAGAAGAGTTCTCAAATTTCTGTTCATTAACATTTCTGACGGACTGAAATTAGTACCTAAATACTAAGTACTAAGCAGTAGCGGACAATGAAATCCGGGCAAGCCATTTGCACAATATAAACCTCACTTTAATATTACTAGTAAGTCTGACGTTTAATTCAAATTTTATTTATTTATTTTGACAGAAATATAACCTCAATAAAAGCCTGATTTACCAAATTTGTCGAAATATGCACGACATGTCAAATTCTTGCCCGGATTTTATTGTCCGCTACGTTATCGCAGTTATGTCGTGAAAGTCTAGTGAGGATGTGGTACAGTTGCGGACAGAAAATTTCGGATGTCACTGTCACTCATCTGACATATACATATAGGAATTTCTTAACTTATACGTCAGTGGAATGATACTGACATCCAAAATTTTCTGTCCACAACTGTACTCATGAATGTAACTAAATTTTGACCACGAATGTCATGTAGATTTAGATTTTAAGGTTACTCCGAATTAGGCAATGTCGCAACATCTTCTTTTCGTCACGAGGTGTATTCGCGGCGAAGTTTACATAAAGTTGAGAACTGACAATACCGCTTAATCAATCTGATTTGAGTTGTCACAATTTGACGAATGTTATAATGACATCAAATTAAATTTGTCTAATTTAGGACCAGTTGTATACTGGTGCTTAAAAGTATTCGGACGACCGGCGTGACCGCCTGGCACTGTGGAAGTTTACCACAAGGGTCAAATTCGAACTATTTCATTGCTTTTCATTCGGATACTTTTAAGCACTAGTATACAATGACAGTTTAAAGTTAAGCTAAGGCTTAAACCCATAGCAACGATTATTTGAACAATTGTTTATGTTTATGTTTTGGGTTAACTTTAAACTGGGATAGTACAACTGGGCCTGAATATGATAGCCAACTTACTAGCTTGAAGTCAAGGCCTACTACGATAACAAATAGATAAGGAATGGATAGAATTTAAAAAAATTCTTTTAATTTTAAAATTACATTTTCTGATGTTTTAGAATTTATCAATCCATAAAAATAGGTAAATATAAAATAAAATTAAAAGAGGAGTGCGTGAAAGTACAAAACCTAAATTAAGGTTTAGATCAGAATGAATGTTTAGATCATTTAGAAGCTAAGGAAATAATAGCCAAAGCTAACGAACCAACCGATTGGTGCCATAATCTTGTAATTGTAAAGAAAGCAGATAAAACTTTAAGATTATGCACTGATCCCAAAGAACTATGTAAATAGAGTAATTAGTAGAGAAAGATTCTTGATTCCATCTCCTGAAGAAATAAGTAGTAGATTAGCAGGGAAAGGTGTGTTTAGTGTTTTAGATATACGAAATTGAATTAGACGAGCCTAGTAGTTTTATTTGCACATTTGGTACACCATTTGGCAGCTACAGGTTTAGAAGAAAGCCATTTAGTATTTCCCCTACACCAGAGGTTTTTCAGAAACTTAATTTCAAATTTTTTGGGGACATACCAGGAGTAGAGGTATATTTTGATGATATTATAGTAGCAGGGGATAATGATGAAGACCATGATAGGGTAATGGAGAAATTAATTAAAAGAGTAGTAAAATATAACGTAAAACTCAATTCTAATAAATTACAATATGAAATTTTGGAAGTTAAGTATTTAATCATGTTAATTTCAAAACATGGCATTAAACCTGATCCATCTACAGTCGACTATTTTTAAATATGGATCCACCTACAAACGTCAAGACATTACTTCATTAATACTAATATATAACACAATGCACACTGTCTTTCCTTCTAAAATCTCTAATTTTTTCTTCCTCGTACTACAGCAGGAGTTTTTTTTCAAAATTAAGATAGCCATGTTTGATACTTGTTACTTAGCACCGTTTAGAAAAGATGCAAATGTACTTTGTGTAAGGATTGTGATACTCCAAGCAGTCAATCATTTCTCAAAAATAAAATTCCTGAATATTGAATAAAGTTATAAGTAAATAATAAATATGCATTTACTGCGCTGTAATACACTAATACGCGATGTTTTCGCGCGAAAGATAAAATCTTGTAAAGTATGCAGGATCTCGTCTCAGCAGTTAAGAATTTAATCAACATTTACGTTTTAAATAATTTAATTAATAAATAATCACTGTATTGGATTAAATATTTTGAAGGCCATTATTGCAGTATTGGAATTACTTCTACGTTAATCATAACCAGTAAATAAAAAAAATTAAATGACGACGAAGAAGATTTTTTTATCCAACAAACGCATTCTTTCAGGATAAATTATCAAAAAATCCTAAAACAAAAAAAATGCGTATTCGCTCTAATTATTATTAACTTATTGCGTATTTTCCTTTCTTTTTCTTACGCCAGTGAATAATAAAATGTTCTCGTTTTACATAACATCCATTGTTAAATTACTCTTGCGCCGTGAATAATGAAATTTTCTTAAGGGCAAATTATACAGATGTGAAAGGCATACCCTTGCCCATTGATTTTACACGAGCCATAAATTTCACTATGCCAGAATATGTATGTGTCATAATAAAGGTTCCATTTTGGTGTTCATTATTTCATCTTAATTGAACCAGAGTGGCGTTCTAAATTATAATCGAGAGTAAGCTACCAATTAACGTCCGTTCTTGTTGACATATCATCAACGCCATAAGAAAAGAAAGGAGGTCAATTTATTAAATAAATTCGCCGTCCGTAGTAGCCGATTTGAATAAACGAATCGAATGGTGGCTTATTTGGTGCAGACAGTTCAGGGTAAGCAATTGACAGACAATTCAAGGAAACGGAAACAATTGTTAACGATTTCAAGTTTACTTAATTAATACTATTACAAAATATACCATGATAAATTTAATTAGGTAATATTTAATTACACGTTAAAAAAAAGTACAGTTATTGTATATGACAGATCATAAGTGAAAAAGCTTCATTTCTTAAATAAAAGTAACCTTCTTCTTTTTTCGCTTCTGAAAAAGTGCAGATGAAATTCTGCAATATATCGAAGACGCGCTTTCAGATTTTTTCTTGCTGATGTAGTTTTTTCCTGCAGAGGTAATAACAATAGAAGAACTAACAACAAGTAACAACCCTCCTCTGCAAGTCGGTTAGTATCAAAAACCTTTAACATAATTCTAATTTAGACTTGAAAACTTATGTCTTGTCATGTATCATGCAAAGCTGTGAAATACCGAGTGATTCTTAAAATTTTTTAACAACTCTTGGTATTAAATCTGGAAGGCATGTCTTAGCTTTACTGTAAAACAACTTCAAGAGGTACAACGAAGTACTTTTCACTTAAGCTAAGACATGCCGTCCAAATTTCATGGCAAGGGTTGATAAAAAATTTAAAAATCACCCGGTACTGTACTATGTGTTTAAAACGTGGAAGTCAACGTCTTCTGGTGCGTTTGAGTTCTATGTGAGACGTGAATTTAATTGTACCATTGGCTAAAAAAAAAACAAAAAAACAAAACAAGACGATTGTGAAACGTTTATTTTTATAAATTTTTACATGTTGCAATATCTTTTACATACGCATTCGGAAAAACCTTTGCATCACAAATAAGTGAAGAATAACGAAATTCATGAATGGATGGATATCTGTTAAGATTGGTTTTTCCAGCCTTGATCGAGCAAAACGTTTGGTAAGCAAGAAAAAATAAACTTGTACTGTAATCTAAAATTAGATCGCTATTTAATCAAAGCATAAACAGTCAAATCAAATAAATTTACTGCAAATTTGTTTAGGCATAATTTATAATAACTGTTCATATCACATCGGTGTGAACAGTACAAATACAAAACGTGTGGTGTCGCCACCCAACGCCACGATGCACTTCACTGATCGAATACTGTTTGTCCTGATTCTGATTTACTCCTGTACTACATTGTGTCGTCGTATTGCTTGCTGCGTTTTTTTTTTTTCTCTGCACGCCAGAGGACGAGTAAAAACCAGGTTTTGTAAACTGGCTTATCTACATCACGCTTCTAATTATAACAAACAGCAGCACCATTGCCAGTAAAATGATGAATCCGTGGAAAAATTAAACAGTGAATCACTTGCCTTGCCTGACGCTGTATCACACCCATAGTAGTAGCTAGGCGCACATCATAATGACGCTGCAGGATGTAAATTTAAATGAAATTATAATAATTTTAATCCGAAGGAGTTACTGAAATTGTTGTTTAAATTAGTGAATGTTCTGTAAACGAGAAAAAAAAACCTATTATTTCTTATAAACAATGATGACTAAACAAGTATTTTATACGGGCATCAATTTGTGCAATTTTATTATTTAATTAAATGATAATTAAATTAACTTAAATCTACATTCTAAATTTTGAACAAAGTCCTATATTCCACAATTTTGTTTTAGCTGTTTTTCCTTCGTTAATTATGTAATTGTATCTCTATGATTTTGTTTCCTTTAAATTTTTTTTAAAACGTAACTAATAAGATTACTGCTCTTTATTATTTAAAAAGTAGTTGATTACTTTAAGTAAGTGATTACGTTTTAGTTACGTGACACGGTTGACAGTTGTCAATATTTAGTCTTAATATGTTTTAAAAGCTTCATTCGTTCATTATTATGTTTATGTTAAACAACAAAGATGACAAATCTCGCAGTAATTTTGCTTTACTTTGTAGATATTATTTTAACATTTGCTTACATTTGAGGGTCTCTTAGATTTAAGGAAATGAGCAAAATAACTGTTGTAAAGCATAAATAATTTGATACAAATTGTTCTTGTGAAATAAGATAATGATACTACATAATTTACCGGTGAGAAGTTAGCAACAAACCTCCAGCAACAAAATTTCAAAATGTAAATTGGTTGCCAAAGCCGTCCTAATTATCACAGAACTATAATTTTAACAGCACTATGAAGATCATTAACTATAGTTTGTCCCTGATGTATCACAATTGAGGAAAAAACGAAATCCAAATTATTGGCAGTAATTAATGCCCAGTACCTAATTATATAAATAACTTTTTAAAGAACCTATTTACGATGAAAACTTTCACGTAATCGGATAGCAAATGATCAAATACATCGAAAGATGCAACCAGTAAATTTTGGCTTATCGATTTTATTGATTACTGATCGATTGAAAACAGTTAATGTCACGCACTTAAAAGACGCCAAATACAATAGCACATAACTTTTTGTGCAAATGTTGTACAAACGAAATTCTGGCAAAATACGAAAGAGAACATTCATATCTATCGATTTATACTATTTCTAAGTTTTGGTCAATCGATTTTATTGATTAATTATCTATTGAAACGGACGCTCCGACACTTCAGATATTCAAGACAGCATCAACTATAAATGCACGTAACTTTTTATGCAAATGTTGCACACACGAGTTTCTTACAAAATATGAAAGAGAACATTCAAATCTATCGATTTATGCTATCTGATCGGTTTTATTGATTAATTATCGATCGGAAATAGGCCTTCTTACAACTATACTAAATGAATTTATTATTACTTTTCATGTAAATGTTCGCAATTCACATCATACTATCGTATGAATTATAAGCTAGTTTTACACGGTTATATATTTACATATAATTATACGTGTATTTCTACATTTTCTTTACATGTAATTGGTTGTGTAAAATAGGCATTCAATACTTAAACCGATAAATTGGTATTTTTAAGCTGGTAGACAGAGATGTAAGTTGGTACAACCTTGAAAATTAAAAAGAAATAATTTGTGACCACTAACACCAACAGCAAATACACAATCCCTAGAAAACCCACAAAATACACGTATATAACTTTCAAAATTAGAACAAGTTCTATTGTATTTGTGTTGATGTCCATAATTAAGTATATGTTGAATGTGAAGTTGAGAAATAATAATTCCTAATTGTATTTTTATATATTTACTTGCTACCGGTTTCGACCATATAATGTCTTCATCAGGCAGTTAGTAGTCAAAATTCATAATGATAAACATCATATTAATAAAATTATTCGAAAAGAAAAATATATTACGTAAATCAAACTGTAATGGCTGAAGGCAGGTTAATGACACGTAGAAGTAAAAAAATTTATGAATTTTGACTATTAACTGCCTGATGAAGACATTATATTGTCGAAACCGGTAGCAAGTAAATATATAAAAATACAATTAGGAATTATTATTTCTCAACTGAAGCGCCAGAACAATTTAATAAATTTTTGAATTAGATTTGATAATATTTATGTTCGTTAATGACTGAACCTAAAAAAGTGCCTTGTTTTTCTTTTTGTTCTTATGCACTGGAATTGCATCGTGTTTATGAAATTTTTTTAAAGATTTTTATTTACTTTACATTCGTCTTTTAATAAATTTACTACATTAATGTCATCTTTTGATACTGTCTCATTCTACCCCATAACATGGGCCACAATGAGACAACAACAGTTCTATATATTTTTTTAATTTTAACTGCCTTCCTCGTCACATCTTAACAATTTTATTGACGTAGTATGTTGCTAAAAGTTTAAATTATTTACCTATGCTATCATTTTGATCAAAAGTATAAAATTTAAATTTTTATTCCAAAAATTGTATTTTTTGTCTCATTGTGGCCCACCCTCCCCTAACTGTTGAGATACATATATATTTAATTGCTTCTAGTTTGAACTACTTTATTCCTGCAATAAAATTAAGTTTTCTAATCAAATCGGAATTTGTTAGTTATGTATTATTTAGTTTCCAATGAATTATTTTTGTTTTTATTTTCTCTTAAATAATATAAAACATATTCAAAATATTCAAGATACGTAGATACATCCTGGTTGGTAGACGAGTACTAAGGACAAATGGTTGACGTAATCAGGAAATGACACTTCGAAATAAAATCTTTATCTCGAATGAGTAAACAAACACACATACACACAGTTAGTTAGGTACAGGAGATATCTCCGTCGTTTAGGGCAAATGAAGATGCAAACTATACGCGTTATTAATTTTCAAAATAAAAGGAAGTAGTAGTTTTGCTCATTTAACTAACAATAAATGAATATATGAAATCGCTAGCAAACAAACGCTAATTGTGAGTGAGTTATTTATGCTACATAATGTACAACATTTTGCCGCCTGCTAATACAAATAAATGTACAGTTACTTTAGAAAGCAATAATTTATAAATTCTACATTGATCTGTTACACCTTTCTGCTTGTATCACCGTTACTTAAGTGCTATTAGAGACTTCCAGTCGTTATTCACGATAAATTTGTAGGTACGATTACGCTCAACTTCATAATCATGATTTTTTACTTCAGCGCACTTGAGAATCTTTATGGAGTTTAAGCACCTAATTTAAATATTTTGATGTACCTAGCTTCTATAAATTCTAATCAGGCAGATGTTTGTAGGTATATGTATGCCGTGGTGCTCACTCAGAATACTCCTGCACGCAAACTTCGCCCTTCGCGTTTAAAACTGTACTTACGTCGGATTTGGTCCACGCTACTTTTAATTTGGGACAAGTCACAAACACACGAATCTTTTGAATTTCTTAGTGTAATTATCGATTTTCAATTACTACAGAACACCTAAAATAAATATTTTTACTAAGAAATAAAAACACCTAAATAACAATTTAATTATGAACATTATTGACGAACGTAAATTTACACAATCTATTAAAAATAATAAGTTTATTCTTGAAATGAATTCATACGAATATGCTACTGCTAAAACCGATAATTCAATTATTATCTGCTCAGGTTCAAAGGGAATGTCAATCAAGGTGAATCATAATCAGGGTTAGGAGAATGAGATTCCGCTTGCAACAGTCCGCCTGGGTCGCCGCTTATACTGTGCATGTTTATGTACGATCATTGCGCTGGCTCATTTCTCCATAAGCGTCGAACGAAATTGTTAAATTTAAACAAAATTTCGTATTTTGGAATTAAAAATTAAATAAATTAAATTAAACACTAAACGTTCTTTGTTATTGCAAATTATGCATGCGATTATTTCCTATTCCCGTATCGAGTGCACTTAGATGTGACGCTCTTGCCAGCGCGAACGGAATCCGATCCGCCTAACCGTGATCATAATATATGTACCTATGCATTGGTTGATCTATAATCCTCAGCTTTAAACAGATTTTTTAACGAAATATAAAAAAGAGAATAAATAGTCACAGTGTCCATAAGAAATAATAAAAAGTTTATCTATCACAGGGTGCAGGAAATGCAAAAAATAAATATTACTGTATTTCATGCAATATAATGCAGTGCCATAATATCTAGACAGAAAATTCTTATAGAAAAGTATACTCACCAACATGGAAATTGCAACACCAGGAAGAGGTGGAAATTTTTTCATGAAATTTTACAGAACCATCTGACTAACGAAAATTAACAATTGATTAAAATTTCAAAGAAACAGGATAAAGGATTTATTAATTTTTTTAAATAATGTGTCGATTTGCTTCTGTTATTTACACATTCTTCTACTCGTCGTGGCATCGATTCCAAGAGGTTGTTTATGTCTTCCTGAGGTATTACATCCCAGGCAATCGTTTCGGTGGACTTCTAGCGTCTGCGGAGGATTTACCAAGTTCCGTAAACTCCTTCCTATCATATCCCAGGCGTGTTCTATTGACGAAAGGTCGGGAGATCTAAACGGCTATGGTAAAAGATTATCATAGGCTTGCTCAAAGAAGTTCATTCTAGTCCTTGAAATGGGCGAACGAGCGTTATCTTGCTGGAAAAGAAGGTTTTCTTGTCGCTGCAAGTAATGAAGATTTAGGGGCTCTACCACTTCATTAACATAACGTTGAACATTCATGTTGTCTCGGATAAACACCAAAGAAGACCTGCTTCCGTAAGCGATAGCATCTCACACCATAGCACGGAAAATTCAACATTCCGCCGTGCAGCACGTCTTCGTCGAACTCTCTGGCTGCCATCATGCATCCGCAAAGCAGAATTGGGATTCATCGCTGAACACAACCCTTTTCCATTCGAAGTTCCAGCGGAGTCTTTCCTTGCACCAGTTCAAACGTTACTGACGATGTTAAGTACCTAGTCAAAGTTAAGAGGAGATGTGGCCAATAAGAATGTACTCCAATAGTACGGTAGATCATCCGAATTGTTATCGGATGACCTTCTTCATCAAACATGATCAGCAGTTATTGATCTGATGGTAGAAAATCCGTCCCTTAAAGCCAAATTCTTCAGAGGCGATCCTGCACTTCATTTGTTCGTCTTTGGTCTCCGGTTCCTCTTCTGCGACGATCTTGGCCTTCTCCAAGCCATGCCTGGTAGCATCTCATAACGATAGATTGGTTTTGGTTTAGACGGTTCGCAATTTTTCGAAATGAGAAACCACCTTCCCGTAAACCAACAATCTGACCTCTCTAGAATTTCCTCAACTGGTGATAAATGGTACCCTGTCTTACTCTAGGCAACTCTCACAACAGTTAACAAGAACGGAAACAATAACAAAAACAATCGAAAACACATGATTCATGTTTTAATCAATTGTTACTTTTCGATAGTCAAACGGTTCTCTAAAATTTCAACCCCTTCTTGGTGTTGCAATTTCCACGTCACTAATACTTTGTGCCCAAAAATACAGCGATTTCTAGATAAAGGGTGTTAAAAGATTTCCAAGAACGAGTAGATAATTTCTTAATAGCATCTGCGATAAACGTCTCAAATGCAGGATTACTGTCGGCCGCAGGTATAGGCCGAATATGCATTTGATATGAACAAATTGAAACCATCCCCTCTTTGAATTGCTACAAGGATCACGAAATTACTGAGAGCTAAAGTTGCACATGTGAGCTTGTGCAACTTTAGCTCTCATAACCTCACTTAGATCCGCCCTGATGAAGGAAATAAATACTTTCCGAAAGCTTGGCAATCAAACAAGAGTAAACTTTTAATTGCCCCCTTTTGACTGCTATCCTGCTAGATCTTTCAACTTTTCCATAAATTAAAAACATACCACAAAATCAAGCTGCGGCCTTGCGTACGAAATACGACGCCACGTTTTATAAACGCAGCAGCATAATAGAACTATAAATTTCAAGATTATTATTGTCACGGTACGGAAAATCGGGAATATAATACGGGAGTAAACTATGGATTTGTCTTTTATTTAACTTTTAATTAATCTAAGTCCTTAAAACTCATTAATTTCTTCAAACTTTAAATTTAATTAATCTAAACTTACTTCTTAATTACAAGTACCGCTTATGTTTAAACTAAATCGAAATAGTTGTCGTTGCATTGGTTAACCTAGGAGGGTCTGGCCCTCGTGGCCAGCTCTTGACTCGCAGAGCCACTCGCTTAGCTTTTTTCCACTCTCTTCACACTTCTAACTAACCATCACTATCCCCGTTACCGATTTTAAATTCTTGACACTTAATTAATTACTGTCCCTACTGATTGGTCTCCTACCGTTTTATACATCCCCAATTCTACGACACAATCGGTTCTTTTGTCCTGGTGGCTGGGGTTCGGTTCAAAGTACAAAGTTCTAAAGGTGTCAGCATTAATTAACCCTTGCCAGATTTGTTTCTTACAAACGTTCTAATTGCCTCAATCTTAATTGGCACATGTAAACATATACTATATTCCGCAGAACTTGCATTTCTACGTAAGTGGAATGCGAGCATGTGTCCTACTAATGGGTGCTGATCCTGCTGCAGGATCAGCACCCATTGACAATGCTGATCCTGCATAATTTTAAAATGCACACAATTGCAATAATTACGAAGCGAATTTTAATTTACTTATTTTCCCAGACAATGACATCGTGACATTTTATTGACTTCTTGCCTGCATACAATGCGGCCTTGACACATATCTTAATTTCGTTTTATTGCACGTTTAACAGCTGGGAACGGAAGCCTGAGTCGTTCCTTTTACGCGACGAAATTAGTGATTTCTAAAATAACTGGAATTGCGTAGGAAATAAGGGTAACAGATTCGCAACTAATTGTGTAAATAATTGTTTGTTAATTCGTACGGATTATTTACTAGAGCGAAATGTACCAGCTGTTTCGTCCACAGAAAAAAAAAGAATCACAAGGTTTTAAATGTGGTCACCGCAGGGCTCGGCTGATAGTAAAAGTCTTTCGCCTCGTTATCGCACGAAGGCAACAAAACTATTAGGATACAGTCATCTTAAACGTCGCTAGTATTATGCGTACAATTTTTGATCAAATCGGGTACGTGAACGTATGTCACAGATTACGAGAAAATGTATAAAAAATTCTGTCGGACAGTTTGTAAATAATTAATTATAAATTTACCCCAAAAAGTAGGTATGTTTATACTAAAACGCCAAATGCACAACTCACGTATGTCATAAAACATTTTACGATATGTACTCAGAATAAAGCTTGTAAAATTCGACCTTCCATGGCAGACGTGTTAAACTGCATGCAGACCGCCTATCTCGGGATGCGCGGCGTACGACCTCGGGTCGATCCGAACACTGTCGGTGCTCATTGTAGACGTAATGTTTTATATCCAAATTTGTTTACTGACTTCGAACAACTGGATCAATGGCGAACACTGCCATACGTCCTCGTGCGGAATTTTTACGAGAGCGCGACGAAGCAATTCGGGTCCTTTGTCAAGTCTGTACACAGCTTTAACCAGCTGACGAAATAATGCGAACAAGTGCGCTAAAAACAAAGGATATGGAATTGCAAACGCAAACGCGTCTTGAATTTGTTAAACTTTTAATAGATTAGTGTTAATAGTTCACCACGCACAAAACGAAATTATAATAATTAACAATCGAAACAGATTACGAATGAGTTTACTAATTATAATGTTTCAAATTCTCTTGATGAAGGACACGTTCTTTGTGGATATAAACTTTATTTACAAAACAATTTAAATTAAATTGAAAGAAAAATACTAGGAATTCTTAACACGGAGATTTAAATTGTTTTACGTTTTAGTGTTTTATTTGTTTATCATGTCAAAGCAGGTGTTAAAAGTGAGGCCGTTGTGGTCCTTTGCATGGAATAATCTGCTCCAGGTGATTTACTTGCATTTGTCAAGTAAATATTTTGTAGTTCGTATTTCACGGCGTTGGGCGTTGACCTAAAAACGGAGTTGACGTGAAATTCCACTTAAGGGTCAAGTTCATGATCAATGCTACGCTGCCGTGCCTACCATAAAACTTTTATGACGGTATTTATTTCGTTCGTCTGCTTCTCTATTTTTTTAACCAGAGACACATCGTCGTATTGGGGCTAATTTTTGAATAATTATTTCTCGAAAACTAAATTAGAAAGGATTTTTTTAACATTGTTCCCATATTCTCGGGTAACGCTTCCTAACGTGGTTTCATTTTGTCGGGTTATTAACAGTCACCCTGTATAAATGTATTTTTAATACTCACAGACTGAAAAATCGCCCTAATTCCGCAAACGGAACTCAATTTTTTGCACAAACTGTTAATATGCAGTTTGTGATTTAGGGTTTATCCTATTTTAACTCCGAGATACATGGCAATCTCTCTTAGGCCCGGTTTTTCAATCGCATGTTAACTTTAACCTTCAGTTTACTCCCATAAGAACACAATTGTCGCTATGGAAATAAACCGAAAGTTACAGTTTAACTTGATATTGAAAAACTGGGCCTTAGGCCCGGCTTTCCAGTGTTTAATGTTTGACAAGTTAAATTGAAGTTCATTTCCAGATTAACAGTTACGTTCTCATGGGAATAAAGTGAAGGTTAAAGTTACCTTGCGTTTGAAAAACCGAGCCTTGGTGGTGTGATGTTATTGTTATTGTTGACATGACTCATGTAAAATATTTTCGATCTAAACACATAGTCTTGATCTTATTTAATATAAGTTCGTTGGAGTTGAACCATTCTTCATAATTGTAGACTTCGAAATAATTCCGGAAAAATTTTGGCCACTGGTGTCATCTGCACATTACAATCTACAGGTCGTAAGTAGCAGGGCAACTCGTTTATAAAAACAGGAATAGTTGAGGCCCTAGTAGACTTCCTTGCGGCACACCGTTTTTATATTTTTTATGGAGGATACTCTCTGTTCCTTCTCACCTTCAATTATTAGTTTTTGAGAGGTGCGACACGATTTTCTCTTACATGATCAAACAATTCATTCCTTCGCCATTTTCAGCTTTAATTTTTACTAAAAAATGTTATTATTTTTAATTGATGATATGGAATATCATTTATATGCCATCAGAAAATAAAAGCGACAATTTTAATTTTTAGTTCAATGCTAAATTTACATTCACTTAATTAAGAGTATTTTTTAAATATACAGGGTGATTCGTGTTTAATCTTGTTAACTTCAAGAATCGAGAGAACATCAGAAAACAATGGGACTTCCTTTAATGAACAATGTCCAAAAGACGCTTTGTTTCCAAGAAATGACTCAAAAGTGGAAACAGTAATGGTCTTGATATTTGGTATAATCAAGTAATATTATTTCGTGACACAATTTATATACCGAATGTTACTTTTATGGGGCGTGTGTATCCTGAAACCCATCCAATTTTTTTCATGTTAGGCCTCTGGTTTCATTTGACTTTCAAATTAAATTATACATCGTTATGCTTTTTCGATATTTTATTACATTGTGCTATTCCTTGAGTACATGCGAGTATTATGAAGTTCAATCGAGTTATAGTTAAACTTGAATCATTCTGTATTATTTAAGAGAATTTGAAAAATGATCGTCATTCCAGGAATGCACAGGAAGTCCTTAGAAGCAGCCGAACACCTGAAAGAAACCGAAAACTGCAACAGCAACAGCGATCACGAGGAAACAACATCGATGCGAACGGAAGGCAGCGAAACCAGCTCGACATCCGTCGCACAGCCTCCGAGTCAGCAGCAGCCGACGTCCTTCGGCAGCATCAACACCCCCGGCGAAAAGGAGCCGCACCCGCAGACGTACAGTGAAGATCCGGAAGCGTTTAGAAACAATTCCATCGCATGCTTGCGGGCGAAAGCCCAGGAGCACAGCGCGAAATTGTTAAATCACGGTTTAATGTTGCAAGTAAGGCCGAATAATGGACAGCAGAATTGCGACGCTAACGCCAATAATTTGCACCATCAGGAAATCGTTAAAACCGAAAATAATGCCGGCATGTTCTGACGAAACAATGCGCTTAACAACTAATAAAACGCATCGTTTTCTTTCTGGTTTTCAGATACTAAACATAACACGACGAGTTACTTGAAGTAATTCTAAAAGAAAAGACGAATTTAATTGACGTGTGAAAGGAATACGAAAGGACATGTTTTGTCTTCAGATATACTAATAAAATTATCCAATTCAATATTTATTTTTGACAACTCTCAATCAACATTAAAATCATAGTCTTTAAAAAAATATTTACTGTTTAAATTCAACTCTATCATCGAATGAAAAATTATCAATGTTAAATTACTTTGATTAAATGAGGCACTTCAAAAGAATTCTGCAATTCTACAGATTCTTCTAAAGTTCTACAACTTTGACCAATTTTTTTTTGTAACAAAACAGTTTTCATAAATTTTATGCACGATTTCCCCGATAAAAGTGCATAACGTTTTCGTATTTAACGTGTTTTCCCGTCCGTGGAAAATTTATTGAATGTTTCTGCTCTGACCTATTTATAAGGCCTTTTAAATGGTTCTGTTTTCTCCAAATTAAAATTTAAAATAATTATGATTTTAATGTGAAAATTATTTCTCTTTTAGTCTTTTTGTTAATTCAGGTTTCGCTGTGCGATGACAACTTCGGACGCTTTCGAAAATTGTCAATTCACAGAAGAACACAGATTAAAGGGACGTTATAAAAAGTAACAGTTTAAGTCGCGATATCTTGCAATCGATTTTTATCAAAATTGTCAAATAGAAACCGGTTTGCTGCCTAATAAGTCGGTGGAGTTCTCGAGCTACTCTTCTGCTGACGAAGCCCCAAAAAGGACCAAAAGTGCTCAAGGAATCCATTGCAATCAAAACCGACTTGCAACAAATTTCCTAAAGTTATAAAAAATCTTTAAAAAGTTACCTTCTTCAAAAAAACTGTTTTCCCTCGGGAATTTATTGCTTTCTTTACTCAAATAGGCAAAAGAGAAATTCCAAAATATTTCAAAATATATTCACTACATATTTTTGTCACATTTTTGCCAAGAAGTTGACTAAATTACGCATGTAAGAGTTATATTACCGACATTATAAAGAATGCGTCTTTTTAATACTAAACCAAAAAGGTAACCAAGCGGTAGGTGACGATCCAAAATTAATAACTGATAAAGGAAGTATTTCTTTAACTGTGGATAAACAATACATACGTAGAATTCAGAAAGAAAATCAATTAATCTACATACTTCAAATCAACCCCTTCTTGAAACATTTGCCATACTTTTTTGCACCACTTAAAAAAATTAAGAAAAAGAATAGTGAGGTATAACTTGATATACGATACAGTTCAGATTTTATTTAATGAAATTGTATAAAATATGTAAACAAACATAAAAGTTCGGACAGCTGTAAAAGTCAATTCAAAAGTCGACGACTCGCCAGCTTCCTCAGGATAAATAATAAAAAATAATATATAGGAAAAATATAATACCTTAATATGACTTACATACTTTCTTATATCACATTTAATTAAAAAAAAAGTTTAATGACAAAAACCATAATAATTATATCCTGTTCCATTCTAATTCTTTTAATTAAAGCTGTTTCTTGTCCGATGAAAATTGTATCACGAACTCTTTTAAACGGACACTAAATGGCGCACAAACACTTAACGTTTCGCAGTCGTTCGATAGCTTCGTCAGAAGTGAAACGACTGCGAAACGTTAAGTGTTTGTGCGACATTTAGTGTCCGTTTAAAAGAGTTTGTGATACTAATTGCCTACTTTTAGTAAATAAAGTAGGCAATTTTTCAGTCCTTGCCGACTATGAATCTTCGAAATTATTTCCAATCAACTATTTAGTGTATTTCATGTAAACAACTTTAAATTTTCTATGTGAACGACTTCCTCCAAAGAAATTGATCTTTCACATAATTAGGTGCGACTGCATTGCTGAATTCATTTTCAAGATATCGTCGGGTTACTGCAAAAAGTCATTAAGTTACAATACCCAAACTTTTGGATATTCAAATTTTTAATTTGCACTTCCACAATAAAATATACTGAAGAATATTTTCGATTGATTTTAGGGGCTTTTACATTTATTATTATGATTTTGAGTCACTTAAGGAGTTTTTTCACTGGTGCTTATGATTAAAATGAACACTCACGCACTTTAAGCTGAAAATTGAAAAAAATGTACTTAACGACTTTTCGCAATAACCCGACGATATAATCTATAATCTTAATAATGTCAAAGGTGTGTTTACATGTCAAATTCTGAGCGCTCGCTTGACTGATTTCTGTCAAAACAAATAAAAAATCAAAGGGATTTGCATCTCGTTACGTAAAACACTGATGAGACTGTGTTGAATGGAGGATCTAATTGGAACTAATTATGCTAATTTATGTAACGTGTGGTCTCACCACCCGACAGGCTTTGAAAATATTCTTAAGCTGGGTACAGATTGGTCGCACCGCATCTGTATTGCAACAACGCAATACAGGTTCGCTGAAAATAAAAATTAATACATCCGTCATGCACCTCGAGCGAACCATTGGTGCAAACACCTAAGCGCACTTCTTCATACTTGATCTTTTCAAGCAGATTCTGATGAAGCATTGGCTCTGTTACTGTGTGGTTGTTCTTTATTAGTAATACCTAATTAAAAAAGCAAAAATTAAACAACCATAACAATAATAGTACTACAAAGTAAAGTAGGTTCGCCGCACTTTCAGTCTTGTCACAAACTGTACTTGCGAATCTCTTTAGGCTTGTTCGTGTTCTCGCCAGGACAGTCTTAGAACCGTCCTAGAACGCCCATGAGAAACAACAAAAAAACGCGCAGTTTTCTTGTAATGCGCATGCTCCTGACGGTTCTGGACCTGTCCTTACGGGAATCCGAACGAGCCTTTTGTGATCGGCAAAAATACCGACTCGGAGCGGATCGCGACGAGAGGTTCACAAGGGATGCGTTAGTGGTTTGTCATCACGTACCAACTGAGCGTGCATCTGTATTGCAACGTTACAATACAGATGCGGTACGACCAATCTGTACCCAGCTTTAAACCAATTCATTATTCGAAGAGATATCTGTAGTTAATTAACGGGCACACTTAAGGTGGGTTTATGCAGCTAACTAAGAGTTAACAGTTAAGCATTAAAACTAACAACTAACAACTTAAGCAATGTTATTTAAGCTTAGTTATTAGTGAAATTGTATAAACCCCTTCTGCTTATGCATATATTTTAACCTCACTTTTAACTGTTTAATTATTAATTACTAAACGTTAGTTGTTAGTGTTAGTTACTGTATAAACCCACCATTAAAGCACTGTAGATTTTACAGAAATATTTAGTAATGAGACATCTTAATTACTTAATTATACTACTTTTATAAACATGTTAAATAACACGTCTATAAACATGATATCTTTTAAATTTCATAATACTGATTGTCTTCGAAAAATTCGTAAAAAGACGAAATAAAAATGGCTAGGCTTCGCGTGATACGTTTTATTTTCCGTGATATCGAAGTTACTCAAGTGCGCACGAATTCAGCCATACATTTCCGGATCAAAATGAAACAGACTATATTATGTAGTACCATTTCACCGACAATATAGCAAAACTCGATTATCTATAATTTAAAATATGACTGATACGAAGGAAACTGATAAACTTTAATCTGCGTGCATTATTTGTGTATTTTTTTATGATTTGGAAACTAATAGCGTTTTCGATTGACTAGTGCGCACTCAGAGTATCTTCATCTTGTGTTATTACATGAGGGTAAAAGAAAATGCAAATACACTGAGTGCAACCGGTGAATGTGAATCGAAAACGCTATAAGTTACAATTCTACTACTTTTCTCAATAAATTATGCACAATTCAGTTTTGAAAAGACTTTTATATAAAATGCCTTTAATTTAGATATTTCAATTTTATCATTCCTTCAAAACACGGTTTAAAGAAAAAGGCAGAAGCCAAACTCGATTTTCGTATTGAGACAAGCCATAGAAAAAAACCATAAGCAAAAATCGTTTTGTCGATCTAGAAAAGGTTTTTGACAGGATCAAAATAGGATATGTTTGGAAAAGCCTAGAAAACAAGGGAGTTGATAAAAAGGTAATAGAAATACTGAAAGCAGTGTATGAGAAAACGCTAAATATTGTAACAATACAAAGTGAGGAACCGTTGAAGTTTAAAATTATTTGTCCACGACTACTCAATAATTTGTCAATTATTCATGTGTTTGGTCAAGGATAATGCCTATCCATAATTCACTACCAACTGTGAATAATCATTATTCACAGTGTCATGGAAAGCATCATTGTTTGTGGTGTATAATGAATATATAATGAATGGAAATAGGTTACGATCACGTTATTTAAACAAGGGATACGGTTTTATAACATTTTATGTACGAAAAGACCAAGATTTTTATGAATAGAACTTTGTACAAACGCCTCAAATCTCAAAATTAACACAATTACTTATTCATTTTCATTAACATTAATATTTACATTTCAAGTAGCGACATCTTTTGATCGCTTTTTGGTTTGCAGTGGAGTTCTCGAGCTACGGTTCTGCTGACGAAGGCCCAACTAGGCCTGAAACAGCTGTACAGAGCCTGCTCGAGGAATCCATTGTAATCGAAACCGATTTGCACAGAAATTATTAATATTTACATTTGAACAATTAGATATTTGTAATAGTGGACAAAGTATAGTATACAACTCGCTATAATGGCTATCATTATCAAGTCAATAATGAGTCGGGTGCTGTTCTTACTCGTGAGATTATATGAAAAATAAAAAGAGATGTACATCGAGTTATTTGTATATATTTTTACCTACACGTAGTGGAATGGCAATATAAAAAAAGTGAGGTCTTTAAGCTGAGATATTGGAATGTTATCATGTCGCGCGTGTTCGTAGGTATTGTATTATGAAGAATAATGTTTCGGTGTCTTTTCTGCTTTTTTAAACCACTACAATTGTAAAAAAAACACTGAATCATTATTATTCATGAGATACCTATTGCAAATTAGGAAACTTACAGAATCATTCTTCGCTGACGACATGGTGGTAATTACCAAGGCAGAAAAGAAATTGCAACACATTTAAATCCATCAAATAAGAAATAAAGAAAATTATTGTGAACATAAAGGCGCACAAAACAAAAACCATAATAATAACAACAGCAAATAAAACTGGAGGGACAAAACACAAAAGCTCCAAATATCTAGGAGCAATAATTGAAAGTATGATAGGCAAGGCAGCAAAATAAATGATAAAATAGGGAGAAACCTTTAAACACTATATGTATATTTTTCAGAAAGAGATTTCTAAAGAAGTTAAATTAAAGAACTAACCCACAAAATAGCGACGTCAACATTGATACACGGAAACGAAGCAAGAGGTTTGTTCCATTCATCAGGATTTCAAGTTCTGAACCGGTCAAAACCGTACTGAGCATGAGCAGAGCACAAAATTGGTTATAAATTTCATACTGCGCATGATTTGAACGGTTCAGAACTTAAAATTCTGTCAAATGGAACAGATCTAATGACTCTCACAAATAGAAACAGTGGCCGATTAAAGGTTTCGAAAATAAGATTCCTGGAGAAATATACAAGGACATAATTTTAAATGAGGGATTCAGGGATAAAGCCAATGATAAAAACAATACAAGAAAGACAGCTAAATAGACTGCCAGATGAACGACTTACAATAAACGGGTACGAAATAAAACCACAGTGAAGAAATAGTAAAGGAAGACCAAGGAAAATCTAACAATAAATACACCATGCGACTTTTTGCAAACAGGCCAGAATTGGCTTTGGAATTTCCAAACGTTTGTCTTAAATAAATTCACTTAAGTCAATTGATATCCAGATTTGTCAAAGAACAAAATATTCTTAAAATTGTGACCAGAATGCTTTCTACTGAACAAAAATCGTTTTTATTGGAGAGTTTAAACTTAAAAATAAGGATGCAATTATGTTTTGCAAGTGAAACAAACATTTATTGTGATGTGTGTTTTAAAAACAATCTTATCAAAGACGTAAATCGCATGGTACAACAGAAAGAAGTAAACAAGCTTGCACAAAATAGAAAGATTTCAAAAGTCAAAGTGAACCCAGCCCAATAGTCTTATACCCCAGAGGAGAAAGATTTACGCCAACCAGTAACAATAACACAGTTCGATTCGGTTTTCGTTCTAATCCAAAGCAAATGTTCGGTTTTGACTTTTTCTTGAGTTTATAACAGGGATGCGAATCGGCACCAAAAAACGGTTCGGTTCGATTTGCGGTTCATGTTCCGGTTCGCTTCGCATGCTTGGACTTTAAATTTGAAGAGTGAATTTCTGTTTTAATATGTGAAATATTCCATAAGACGTTTGTACAGTCTGAATTGAAAGTAATGTCTCCCCAATAAAAAGTTAAATTGCGGCCTAATCACTTCCGATTGCTTTAACGAGTAGGCGGACGAACGGACAGGCACACATTCTTGTCGATGTTTGTATGGTCGCGCATTTACATTTTATTAGGAAGACATTACTTTTAATTCTGACTGTACATAACACAAAAATTTGGAGGTTTGGCATGGTTGAAAATTTTTAAATAATATAAGCCAAGTCTTACTTAAGAGTTTTAAACCTTAATGAAAACACGCCTATACAACATACCCAGCGAAAACACGTACGTGTAAAAACGTTGTAAAATAACATGTAACCAAACGTTGAATTCGTGTGGTAATGTTACGTTGAAAAAACGAAAAAATGTCGCGGCAATCAATTTCTTTTAAACGTCTCTGTCCACGTGTAAGAAACGTTGTAGAATAACAATTAATCAACGTTGAATTCGTGTGTTATTAATACGTTTTAACAACGCTCGAATCAACTTCTTTTAAACGTCTTTGTCCACGGTATTTCTACATTAAATCCCAGTGCATACATACGTATAAAAAACGTTGTGGAATAACATGTAACAAACGTTGAATTCGTGTGTTATGGTTACGTTGAAACAACGAAAAAATGTCGCGGCAATGTCCACGTGTAACGTTGAATCAGACAATTACGACGTGTATTAAAGCTGGGTCTAAATCATTAGACTGAACAAACATACATGGCTAATGGTGGAATTCGAACCCACGCCGCCGAGTGACACGACTTTCCAAGTCGGCTAGATTAGACCACTAAGCCATTTGGAGATCCCAGTTCCGTATCGTTTCCGTGACTGATTCGTAAAGCGGAAGGAGGCAGTAGTAATAAGGCGAACCGGGGACTTTAACTTACAATAGCTACGCGCCGCCCTCACTCGTTCAATTTCCGAACTCTTTACTACCTACAGTTTCCTTCTAACAGCCATATTATTATAACATCATTAAATCAATTTTTCTAATTATTACAATCCTAAGCTTATTTTCTTTGTATATACATTTCAAAAATTCTAAATTATTTATTTATAATAAACATGTAATTCTAAATCGCCTATTTCTAAAAATGTTTACACTAACTTAAAATATTCGACAAAACACATTTAATACAGTACTCTCAATTTACTTTATTATTTACAAAATTATTTCTTTATGAAAATTTAAAAAATTACATGCTGCTCATAAACACCGCAGTGGAGTGGAAAGTTTAACTGGAATAAATTCTGTAACTTACAAAATTGCCATTTGTAGCAAAATTCTTGGAACAGGTCAATTTTTATTTTATAGCGCATATTATAAATGGATTCTTTAACTTTTCAATTATTTGGAAGGATGAAACAACCCCTAACTATTTTTTTTTTTTTAATGGAAGGATATGTTGAGTAATTTTTTTTCTTAAAGCTTGTTCAGTGGGAATACAGCTACGTTTTATTTTTAATTTTTCTTAAACAGTAAAAGGCGAAAAATAAAAATAAATTTTTAACTAGAACGATTTTAACGCATCAGATGTTCAAAATGCTCGCCACCTCTCACTTGACAATACCCTAATCGATTATAAATTCCATCCATAACAGTTTGTAACTTTCCGGCGTTACTCTCTAATTTCGCAGAATTTGAAGTTCTGAAGTTCTGCTATGTCGTTTGGTTTAGTCACATAAACTTTACTTTAAACAATACCCCATAAAAGTCTAAAGGGTGAGATCTGGAGATCTTGTTGGCCACTCAATCGGTCATCGGTCATCTTCTTCCTATCCACCTATTGGGAAAAACTTCAGTGAGGTAATTACGTACAATTAAAAATTAGCGCATTGGCAGCGCCATCTATTGGCTGCACGCAACAATACGATACCATATGGAATGCTTGTTCTTCTTATCAAATAATAAAAATGGAGTTCCTGAATTTTTGGCATTAAAACGGTTTTAGTAAAAATTCTCTTTTGTTTTTTACCTTTTACTGCTAAAGAAAAATAAAAAATAAACGTAGCTGTATTCCCAATTTTTCAACATATCCTTCCATTAAAAAAACATAGTTATGGTCGTTTCACCCTCCAAATAATTGAAAAGTTAAAAAAGTCCTTTGTAATATGCGCCATTAAAAATAAAAATTGACCTGTTCCAAGAATTTTTTACAAATCGTAATCTTCTAAGTTACAGAATTTATTCCAGTTAAACTTTCCACTCTGTATACAGCTGTCCCCAATGAGTATTCGTGACAATATGTATGTATAATTGATTGACTATTGCGTTCTTTAGTATTTTTAATCACAGATTTTGGGCATCAAATTCAAACTAACTTAAAAAAATTTGACAGATTACGTCAGCTTAAAAAGGGGTTGTGGTTGACTCGTATGTCCAAATTAGCAGTACTTTTCATACCTGTTTCGTTTCATTTCAAAGCTGCCAAGCATGGAGAAGAACCTCATATTTCATAGATTTTTAGTAAAATTAGAATTCAAAGGTGTGAAACACGATAGACAATCACTGTAAAATTAAGTGTTTTCTAACGTCAACATCACGTTTTGTAACGCATATTTATTCGGTATACGTTAAAATAACGTTATAAAACGTGGGTTAAATATTTAGTTGTAAATTATGATATATCTAACGTATTAGTTTCGTTAATTTTTTTCTCATTTATTACGTAGAATAGTAGATGTTGAATTAACGTTGAAATGATGTGGTAATCAACGTATGGTAGATACATCGCATTTACTCATAGTATAAATCACGTCGTAAAAAGACAAAATTGTTACGCATATATTTCACATTATAATTACGTCCATATTAAACTGATCGTTAAAAAACACGTCATACAAACGTGATATAATTATGGTTGCTAATTCAACCAAAAAACAACGTTGCATTTTTCAACGAATAACGTTATTTCCACCATTACAACGTGAAATTAACGTTGAATAAACGTACATGTTTTCGCTGGGATGTTTCGGTGTCTTTTCTGCTTTTTTTAAACCATTAAAATAAAAAAACACTGAATCATTATTATTCATGAGATATTGCAAATTAGGAAACTTACAGAATCATTCTTCGCTGACGACATGGTGGTAATTACCAAGGCAGAAAAGAAATCGCAACACATTTAAATCCATCAAATAAGAAATAAAGAAAATTATTATGAACATAAAGGCGCACAAAATAAAAACCATAATAATAACCACAGCAAATAAAACTAGAGGGACAAAACATAGAAGCTCCAAATATCTAGGAGCAATAATTGTATGATAGGCAAGACAGCAAAGTAAATGATAAAATAGGGAGAAACCTTTAAACACTACATATTTTTCAGAAAGAGATTTCTAAAGAAGTTAAATTAAAGAACTAACCCACAAAATAGTGACGCCAACATTGATACACGGAAACGAAGCAAGAGGTTTGTTCCATTCGTCAGGATTTCAAGGTCAAAACCGTACTGAGCATGAGCAGAGCACAAAATTGGTTATAAATTTCATACTGCGCATGATTTGAACGGTTCAGAACTTAAAATTCTGTCAAATGGAACAGATCTAATGACTCTCACAAATAGAAACAGCGGCCGAATAAACGTTTCGGAAATAAGATTCCTGGAGAAAAATACAAGGACATAATTTTAAATGAGGGATTCAAGGATAAAGAAAGACAACTAAATAGACTGCCAGAAGAACGACTTACAATAAACGGGTACGAAATAAAACCACAGTGAAGAAATAGTAAAGGAAGACCAAGGAAAATCTAACAATAAATACACCATGCGACTTTTTGCAGACAGGCCAGAATTGGCTTTGGAATTTCCAAACGTTTGTCTTAAATAAATTCACTTAAGTCAATTGATATCCAGATTTGTCAAAGAACAAAATATTCTTAAAATTGTGACCAGAATGCTTCCTACTGAAGAAAAATCGTTTTTATTGGAGAGTTTAAATTTAAAAATAAGGATGCAATTATGTTTTGCAAGTGAAACAAACATTTATTGTGATGTGTGTTTCAAAAATAATCTTATCAAAGACGTAAATCGCATGGTACAACAGAAAGAAGTAAACAAGCTTGCACAAAATAGAAAGATTTCAAAAGTAAAAGTGAATCCAGCCCAATAGTCTTATACCCCAAGGGAGAAAGATTTACGCCAACCAGTAACAATAACACAGTTCGATTCGATTTTCGCTCTAATTCAAAGCAAATGTTCGGTTTTGACTTTTTCTTGAGCTTTATAAGAAGGATGCGAATCGGCAACAAGAAACGGTTCGGTTCGGTTTGGGGTTTATGTTCCGGTTCGCTTCGCATCCTTGGACTTTAAATTTGAAGAGTGAATTTCTGTTTTAATGTGTGAAATATTCCATAAGACGTTTGTACAGTCTGAACTGAAAGTAATGTCTCCCCAATAAAAAGTTAAATTGCGGCCTAATCACTTCTGATTGCTTTAACGAGTAGGCGGAAGAACGGACAGGCACACATTCTTGTCAATATTTGTTTGGCCGCCTGCTTGTTGTGGTGAGCAGAATGGATAAAACCACATTTTGTTAGGAAGACATTACTTTTAATTCTGACTGTACATAACACAAAAATTTAGAGGTTTGGCATGGTTGAAAATTTTTAAATAATATAAGCCAAGTCTTACTTAAGAGTTTTAAACCTTAATGAAAACACGCCTATACAACATATGATGGCATTCGACGAGAATACAACTTAAAAGTTGTGAAATCTTAGGTGCAAGTTAATTAACATTCTGCTAATTACATTTTATTTTACAGAATTAATTACTTCGCATTGCTTTATTAGAAAACCAAAAGTATATAGTTAAAATTTTTTGGGCAGCTTAATTAGGCAATTAAATGCAAACTTTTTTTGGGATTTAATTAGCACTGATTTTTTTAATTTAATCAAGGTTTAGAAGAAAACAATCCAATCCAACTATTCACGTCTTAAAACTGTAATAAATTATTTGAAGTAACACCAGGAAAAGACAGACAATTAAGAAACATGTATCACAAATTATTGCTAATTAAATTTAAATACCTTACCAGATATATTTGTTTATTTACTCGAAGAAAGGAATCGAATAGTACTTTGAACTATGCCCGAGACTTCAGCCGAGTCTTAGAAATTAGACAAAATTCCAAAGGAGCGTCTTCCTTTGAGTAACATGTTATTCTTCATTCCTAAATTGATTAGGGGGGTTTGGGGTAAACCAGCTTTGTCGTAAGCCATTCATTATTAAAGAAATATCCAACCTTCTTTCGCCAGAATAAGGTAGCAGTTGGCTCACGTAAAAATTATTTCCATTTTTGACGAGTACCACAAAAAGAAAAGAACCCTTCCATTTATATTTTTAAAGTATGCTTTTAGCAATTTAATTGATTCATCTAATAATCATGCAAGTGATTTTTTTGGAGTATCTTTTCTCAAACGTTCTCGTTATTATTATATTTCAATTTATTAATAAGTCATGTTTACATATTGTAATCACGATGCAGAAAGTGCATGGCTCCAATCCAGTTTGTGCCATTAATTCGCGCCCACACTTGTGCTGACAGTCGTTTCATAAAAATCCTTACACGAAAAGCTAGTTCCAAGAAAGAAATTATCTCCGATAATAAAGTAATAGCCGTTATTAACGTATGCAATCACCATCTGATATATTTATCGTATCACAGTTTTATCTGTAGCTAAAATGTTGAAACGTATGAATTTCAACTTACATAATAAATGCGTACAGTTGAACAAGTTTTAATCAAGGAAAAAATAAAGCTGAAAGCCAAACCTGAAGTTTCTTTTACAACAATCATTCACGGGGCCCCGATACGATTATTCAAGGAATCGAGGATCCCCCGCAAATCCTGACTGTAATTTTAATAAAATATTAAATAAATATCTTGGGCATTATTAAAGAGCAACTCGTCTCGTAGAGTGGTAGAGTTTTAAAGTTCTACGAAACACACTTTGGAAAAGCAAAGTAAAACAAAAAGGGATATGAATGGAAACAAATATTAAGTCGTTCCTTGGTTCCTATTAATATCACAATAGCTTTCAAGGCAATACATATTCTAAAAAATGATGTTGATGCTTTCGATAATTTATTTAATCTAGCATATTTTTGACGATTTTCTTGTTTGGTATGGAACCCAACTCTTTTTTACTTTTTATTTTAGAACCAAATGTATGCATTTATGCCTTTTTTTAATTGTGAATTTTGTCTTTAGTTTGAGATAAAAATCTTGTTCAAGATTTGATTTCGATCGCTTTCCTTTCGTTGAAGCTGAAAATTGACTGAGCATTCCTTACTTTGTGTGTTAGAAAGTGTCTGAATCTTTTCTGAACTTTTTCTAAACTTCTCAAAGACATTTCTAATTCTGGTCCCCCTATATGTTTGGAATTCTTTAATTATTGTCTCAATGAGATAATTGAATCCGTGGAATTTTTGAGTTGCGTTTGATGCAGCACGTACACAATTTAAGGGCAAACGTAGCATTCTGCCTTGATTTTTAAGAGCTAGGTTTAATGGTTTAATACCTTCCTGTAGCCAGGGTCGGCCACAAGGGGGGTGCTACTCAGAACTACTCAGGAGCCCTCGTACTCTATACCATTGCAACGACTGAACGGAATTTAAAACAAATTATCAAAGAAAGCAGATTAAAAGAACCTAAATTTTCAATATACAGGCTGTCTTACGAAAAACGCCCCAAGCCGTAACTCCGTTATTTATAGATTAATTTTAACAAACAAAAAGGCAAATAAAATGAGACTAAAAGTACTATAAGGTGAGTCCAGTTTCAATTTTTTTTAAAATTACTTTCAAGGTCAAATGACTGTCAACTTTTATTTTTCAAATGGCTCTGTATATTTTTTATTATTATATCTGCTAGAGATTTTTTTTCTAAATCCAATGATGCGCAACACTTTGACATTTAAAAAATATTTTTCGTAAAAGAAAAATGAACTAGTCTATTACGCAAAACGTGCTTTTCATAAAAATGTTAAAGTTTGTCGTGAAAACAATGTCACTGAGCGTTATTTTTCACAGTTGTTTCAAGTTGTCAAGTTATTCTCTTTGTATGATTCATTGTTTTCTAAAAAAAGCCGATTATGGATAATACTCCGTTGATTGACTTACTCCAAGCATATTTTGAATGCAATAAAAACACAAGCAGTGCGTCTCTATATACAGGGATTTTTTCCCAAAGCAACTTACACAGTTGTAGACTTAATTTTAATAATTTCATTAATGTTTTCTGTAATGCTTGATTGCTGTTTTTATTGCATTCAAAATGTACTTGCAATAAATCAGTCAGGTGATTGTTATCCATAATCGGCTTTTTTTTAAGAAACAATAAGTCGTACAAGTAGAAGAACTTGATAGTTTAAAACATCTGTGAAAAATAACCTCAGTGACATTGTTTTCACGACAAACTTTAACATTTTTATGGAAAGCACGTTTTACGTAATAGACTAGTTCATTTCTTTTTTTTACGAAAAATGTTTTCTAAATATCAAAGTGTTGCACATTATTGGACTTAGAAAAAAAATCTCTACCAGATATAATAATAAAAAATATACAGAGCCATTTGAAAAATAAAAGTTGACAGTCGTTTGACCTTGAAGGTAATTTTAAAAAAAATTGAAACTGGATTCACTTTATAGTACTTTTAGTCTCATTTTATTTGCCTTTTTGTTTGTTAAGATAAGTCCATAAATAACGGAGTTATGGCTTGGGGCGTTTTTCGTAAGACAGCCTGTATATAATTAATTTCATAAGGACTCCTCGAGACGCTTTTCTCCTCTAGATACCAAGTCGAGAGTGAGAAAGAGCTTCAAATATCAAAGTATAATAATAAGAATACACACAATAAAATCAAAAGGTAATTCGAGGAGAGAAGACACGGTATTCTGTACATTTAAAGCTTTTGTTAGTGTCTGATGTTTCTCTATGCTTCGATCATTGAATCTGAGTTCATTCAATAATACAATATTTGACGTACCAAACAAAAACTCTCACAGAAAAAAAATTATCTTTCCTACCGAATATAAATAAAACTAAGGAGAACATTTATTTATTTATTAAGAAACCGAACTGCAGAGAAATTGCTACGAGATTAAAACCAGTGTTGATTCAAATCACGATTTTTTTTAAATAATAAAATACCATTGATTAAAATTTTAAAAAATCAAGATTTCTTTGATTTTTTATTTAAAAATTTCATTTTAAATATTTCTTGACATTTCGTATATTATTTCTAAGCAAATAATAAAAAAAACAAAAACGTAATTTGTAATAGAATCCAAATTTGGTTTAAACACTCGTGCGTTAATCAAGACAATCTAACCAGACTAGCAGAAAATTTATAATTTTGTTTTCATTAGTCCATTTGTAACTCAGGAAAAACCAGAATAAATTGAAATTATTTTTAGATGAAAACAGCCAAAAATCGAAAGCTGTTCAATTTTAGTTCGGATCAAAACCAAACCTTTTCGTGTCTGATAAAAGCATATACAGGGTATAATTTAATTATTGTAAATTGGTAAATGGGGGTGTTTCCTGAGCTGATTCTAAGTAAAAAAACTTCCTACAAACAAGTAGCGTAAAGTGCTTCGTTTTTGACGTATAGTGCCATTCATAATATTAGTGACAGAGGGGAAAGTTTTTTATTATTGATTGTTGTGAAGAAATTTTACCAAGATCAGTTTGTATGTCAATCAAGACAAAAAGGCAACTCAACCACATCATCTAGTTGACAATTTAAAATTCGGCGGGAAGATTGAAATTCTCGAAAATGAAAAATTGTAACACGAAAAAGCTTCGATGTGACATATGAGTTCGCACTAGATGTCGATCGAATTAAATTCAAAAATACAGTGCCATACAATAAAGAATTATTTCATTAATAAAAATTAAACTTTGGTTTATAACTTAGTTCACGTCCAGATTAATTTTAGTTCGGATCAAAACGAAATCATCCTTTTCAGCTCAGATAAAAACCAAATTAATATCAGATCAGCTATCTGAATAAAAAATAAGAAAAACTACCGGTTTATTTTTGTGACAGACATAAATAAATAAAATAAAAAGTTTTGGAACCAAAAATCGAAAGAGGTTGCTTAACATTACATTTGGTCAACTCATTTATTTTTTCTTTTCTTGTTTGATAAATTGTTATGTTCTGGGAAATGCAATAAAGACGATTATTATTATTATTATTATTATTTATCCAAGTTCACAATCAAAATTTTAGTTCGGATCAAAACCAAATCTATTTTAGTTCAGATCAAAACTAAATCCTTTTTTAGTTCAGATGAACGCCAAATTAATGACCTGATTAAAAAATAAGAAAAATACAGGATTTTTAATTTATTGCTCGTGACATACACACAAAAAGAAACAAAGAAAAAGTCGTAAGAATCTTTTTATTCTTTGATTCATTCATTAACTCGAGGAAAATCAGAGAAAAGTAAAAGGCGAGCCATTTTTTAGATGAAAACGGTGAAATTTTAAAGCAATTGAATGGTGTTCAGTTTTATCTTAGTCCAAAACCAAATCAATTTTAGTTCAGATCAAAATCAAATCTATTTTAGTTCAGATCCAAACCAAATTTCTTTTAGTTCAGAACCGAATTAATGACAGATCTACTATCTAAATGAAAAATAAGAAAAGTAGTAAAGCACGACATACATAAATAAATTTAAAAAAAAGCAGTTATAAAAAATTCAAAGCCAAACCAAAAATCAGAAGCCGCTCAGTTTTATTTAAGTTCACAACCAAATCAATTTTAGTTCGGATCAAAACCAATTTTCTTTTGTTTGAATCCAAACCAAATTAATGTCGGATCATTTGAAATAAGAAATAAAACAAGAACGCTGAATTAACAAAATTTTGAACAGAGAATCCCCCATGTAAAAGGAATAATAAACGATAAACGTAGATAAATTAAAAAAAAAAAAAAACAGAGAGAAAGCGATAAGTAGACGCTTGTGTGCCTATTGAAACTTGTTGAAAAATGTATTTTTTTTTTTTAATTTTAAATGTTTACTACTTCAGCGTTTTATTTTTGCAATTAAAAATATATTTCGTTAAAATTTTGTAAACAAACTTTATAAAATCATGATTTTAAACATGATTTAAATCAATTCAATCCTGATTTAAATACAGACCACATTATTTATTATTTATTATTATAATCTATCTGGCGTCTCTAAGAGGAGTAAACTGACATCACCCGTAACAGTCAAATTCAAAATATTTCCATCTCGCGTATAGCTTTCGAATGAAAATGTATTTATCGCTAGAGAGCGTGCCCTTTCTTACTCTTTCACTCTTACTCTTAATTGTCTTTATTACCCTATTCTTGATTATAATATTAATTAATACAAATGAATAAACAAACACTAAGGGTGAAAGGCGGAATTCAATCAGATTGAAAGTCAATCGGCGTACCCTTTTTTGGTCTTCTAATCCTCTATTGGCCGTGACTGAGGTACATCGGGAGGATTGTCTAAATAGGAACAAAATCTATGTTGTGTGCTTTATACCAGTCTCTAGTTACTCTTGTATAATGGCATGAAGCCAGATCAGGCCAAACCATATCATCATTGGCACGGTGTGTATTTAAATGAATATAAAGTTGTGTAGCTGAACTTGACATTCAGGTATATTTCATATATCAGTGATTAATAAACATTGAATTATGTGCATGTGCTGTCGCTTTTAACCACTTTTTAAATATTCTGCCATTCCACAAACGCAAATGACATTAAAATGAAGGATATGCAATTATGTTCAGTGATTATATTTTACAAATGAAGTTAACCAATGTTTAAAATTGTAAAATAACCACCGTGTGCTTATGAAATACGTCTTCAATCAGTGATTTAAAAGCAGTGGTTAAGAAGTTATTATTAAGCACAGTGTTAATAAAGTGACAAATAACCACTGCATTATGGAATACACCTGATTGTCTGCTGTATTTTTTATGTCGTCGGTATAAAAACCATCATTTCCCTTCATTTCTGAATGGAACCAGTTAAAATATTTCTCATCGTCCATTACGATCAGTTTATTAACAAAATGAAATTCTTTCTAACTGGGCCCGGATATATTTTGGTGCCTTTCTTCTTTTTCGAAACACCTCGTCATTTCGAGTAATTGTTTAAAAAGCAGTGAGCTAATTTTTGCTCTAAAACTCCAGTCTTTGTTCCCTCACGTAGCTCACTTTTCGGCAAATGAATACAGGGTGTATCCTCTTCACATTCCTCTATGATAAATTGTTGATGCAAAAATATTTTGTTGCAACAATATCGCCCAACTGGATTGTAAATTCTTTTACGAATGCCTAGCTTATAAGACATTTTGCTAAACCAGATCAAAAAAACTAAACTGACATAATTAAAACGAGTTAATTGTGAATTTCACCTCCAGCGACAACTTAAGATTAAATGCCATTTGGTACAAATACAAACCCATCTAAAGATTTTCCGAAAACTTTGCGACCATACGTTACGACATTAAAGCCTCACATTTGTAGTTACAAAGAATAAAGGAGCGAGCGAAACGCCATAAAGATACCAAAATAGTCACTGGGCAACAGATATGCTTAAAACTATGCAAATAAGATGGAAAAGAAAGAAAACAAAAAGAAAGAGTAGAATGATAATGGAATAAAACGAAGGCACATTAACTGATGCTGATTTTTTATTAACTTGTTTGTTTACTTAACAGCACTTACTTACGGTACTTTCAATTTTCGGTTTTGAAATATATCACTTTCGTAAGCAATTGTCTAATCACTATCGCTAACCAAAGACATCCCTCTTTTAGTTCCTGATAAATTGGTATTACTTTTAAATGTGTTAAGTGTATTCAGATTTAACATGTATTGGAGCCTCTCCATTGCTTAATTATAAATTCATGTCATTCATAATCCTAATGTGACACTAAATTACGCGTATTGCAAAGTACGTGTCGCAAAAAGTATTTTCGAATCATCTCTCCTCAAGGACATTTGCATCTTCGTTTCAGATTTATTTCCCGTATTGACGCCATCAATGCGAACTAATGCTTATTGCGGTTCCGTGATCAAACATCTGGTACTGAAAGAAAATAATTCCACTTAGGTATTAACAGGCGCATCAGTACCTACTGGTTCTCTTGAGGCGTTCTGCATATGATAGGTGGTGCCATATAAAGCATATAAGTAAATATCACCGTTAACACGAACTGAAAATCGTTTAAAAATCAGGTTTTACCTGGAATTGAATGGAATTCTAACGTCAGAGCTACGTAAATTGGTAACTAATTAATAGCAAAGTGAGTTAAAAGGTTCCACTATTCATTAAGTAAATATGAAAGATGTTAAGCCAAAGAAAATTTAAAAAATCTATCTCGCTCACGATACGATTTAAAAAATTAGAATGAAATAAATGTACATAATTAAGGAGAAAAGAGAAATTAACGTATTTGGTAAAGTGAAGTCTCTACGAGTTGAGATTATACAATACCGCCAAAGCACGGTATAAGAATCTACACAGTAGAGATGCTTGAGTATAACTGTCACATTTGCTATTTTGTTTGATACGTTTGGATAAGGGTATCAAACAGGATGGCGTCTTTTTTTGACACTGACGTTTGAGTATTTACTTATACTGTGGCCAAAGTACTAAACGAATGTGATTACTTTAAGAAGAGTTAGCAAAACTTTCGGATAATACCTCGTATAACAAACACATTTTTTGAAGTGATTTCATTTAACCTTATCTCCTGATTACGTTTTTAGCGATATAAATTAACCCATTGTTCGCATATTTTAATTTACTTTATAACATAATATACACCACACAGATACTCAGGAATTAATATATTTTATTAGCATTTCTACATCAAGGAGGAAGTTTACTTTTAAATTTTAAATTTCTAAAATTAAGAGGTTCGGTGTTGCTTGCGAGTTCTATTTATATTTTCCTGGAGTTGCTGTAAACTAGTACATAGTACATTTTAAACGTATAACTGTAATATGATCGTAAATTTTACATAATTTTTGCCCTTGTCAACGTGCATTTACGTTTTAATAATTTCTACAGCAACTGCGTTCACTTTCCCTATAAGTTTTAAATAAAACTGTTTCAATAATGTCAACTGTGCACTATATCGAACGTAATTCTCTCAGTGTTACGTATGTGTTAGAACTAACACAGAAGCTTGCGGTATAAATAAATTACCGCATAAAATCAATGCCCCATTAATTATGAATGAGAAAATTATGGATTGGAAAAGTTATTAAAAACTGAAATGAATTAAAATTTATAAACTCACGCTATACCCAGTTTGTACCGATAGAAAGTATTACTTTTACGTATGTACATAATAATAATTAATATTAATTTCTGTATTGTCTTTGTTACTTTCATTTCATTGTTTACTATCTTGGTGACAGAACAAAAGATTTGATTTAACAGTTTTGCTAATTTTTTTTTTCCTTTTGAATTCTTGCACCGTTGTTCCAAACACAAATAACTCACAATCAGACGGTGATAAAACTTGTAACAAAACCTCTCCGATAAAGGAATTGTTGTATTCTTCATTGGAAAAAAAATCATATCTTATGTTACAGTATTCGCAGAGCTTGTCACGCAGCACTAGTATCAATTATCTTCACGTTACAAATGTAAAATGTTTATAACTTTTCAAATACATTTAATTCAGTAAACGCGACCGCTTTTGAGAAGCAATAAAAATTTACAAAGAATTTATGTAAATTTAGGTTTTTACTGGTGACATCATATACAGGGTATGTGTACAAAGTCCGGGAATGGTCTATGTAACAGGAGAAGGTACTTATTGCATGCAGCATCGCATACATTTTTTTCGCTTAGAATAAATTGTATGTCAAACTTCGTTTTATTTAAAAATTTCAAAACGTTATGAAAAAATGCAGATCGCCACTGTATAGATTGCTTCAAATTTGAAGTTTTGTCAAACTTGTGCCTTAGGAACTAGTTTAGTTAATTTTAAATTAACAGCGTATACAGAAGAACGTAAACATAAAATTAGAATACACACGAAAACTTTCAAAATTAAAGAAAAAGACGTTCAGTAATTAATAAATATCACCTAAATTTATTTTGCTTAATCCAGCAGCTATCAATCTTTCGATGTTACATGAAGTTGATTTCGGACTGTGTTGTATTACAAATTTTTCCTCTCCATCTTTAACCAATCTTCATTTCTCTTTTTCTTGACTCCTTTCGCCTTTACTGCAAATCTTCCCTCCATGTTATTTTTGGCCTGCTAACTTTCTTATTTTCTATTTCCTTGGCTTCATAAACTTTCTCGACATTCGTTCATTTTTCGTGTTTTTTTATTCTTTCTTGGTTTTCCCTCTATCTTTCTCAGAAATCATGTTGCCCTACATGCTAATTTTCTTTTATTTTTTATGTGTAGGGAAGGTCGACTCCGTTATTTTGTTCAGTACTTCCACTTTCACCTGTTCAAGAACCTCTTACTTCCTGGAGTTGTTGACTTTCAAATAATTTCCCTACTTTAGATATTAATTCTTCGATTTGTTTATCGTCTATCGACTTTGACTGTTTATGACTCCTCATAAATATTTACTTTTATGTCATTTTTTAATTTTCAGGTTTAGCTTCTTCAGTTCTTCACTAAATGTATTTATGTTGTTGTAAGTCATATCATTCTGCCCAGTTCTGTAATTTTCAGTGTTTTCATCTTCTAGTTGTCTATAGTCTGTCTTACTTTTGCATTTCTTAATTATATGGAACAGAATAGGGTTTAACATATTGCTACGTTATTCGTTATTTGTTTATTTTTCAATAAATAATAAACATGAAATTCTTTTAGATTCAAGGCGTAACTTTTTCCTTTCGTGTTAATTTGAATAAATCTATGAACGCTTTTGGGTCCTTTGTACTTTCGTAGATTATTGCTTGTGCTCATTAAAAAATTAAGATAAACTCTGTTCAAAATAAAATTCTTTATTAACAATTTCTTTTATTGCAACAACATTGACTGTTTGTTTGTGTAATGGCCATTTGTTTAAATACGTATATCACAAAACTGATGAAACAATTGAACTGTAATTATTATTGTTATTTTTAAAAAAAAAGTTGTAGGGCCCAGTTTCATAAAACGTAGTTAACCACTCGATCAAGTTAATCGTGTGATTAAGCAATATCATTGGTGGAAATTTAAACTTTCCTCCAATGATCACACGATTAACTTGATCGAGTGGTTAACTACGTTTTATGAAACTGGGCATAATGCCCAATTGCACCGCATTTTTAATCATTGATTAAATTTAAGTCGTGTTTAGAATGTGATATTAAATTAAATGCAGCATAATGTCAGACGCATTCTAACTGACACTTAAGTTGAAGTTTGAGTGTCAATTAGATGGCGATTGACATTATGCTGTCATGTATTCACGATTGTCACATTCTAAACACGTCTTAAATTTAATCAATGATTAAAAATGCGGTGCAATCAGGCATAAGTCTGGTTAAATTAAATTAATAATTTGTTCAGTTCCTTACGGTTTTTTTAAACCAAACTAATGGAAGTATTTATTATCACTTCACCTTGCGTAATTCGCGTTCATTAACTTATAGTGTTATTCAAACCCGTGTATTTTGCTTAACTCCACCCCAATTGAACGTTGCTCGTATTTATAAACTGTGTTAAAAAAAACTCAAACGCGTCATGCTACGACGAATATGGAAAAACATTTTTTTGTGAAAACGTGAATCCAATCCTGATACAAAAAATAGCTTTCTAATTCTTTAGCCCACATATTCGTACATGAATCACCATGTAATTCTGATTTTAATTGACAAACAAATGAAACCGTACAAGTTATTAAATCGGCTAAATTGGACTTGCTCCTCCTTGATCTAGGAAGTTTGACTTCGGAGGCGCCTTCAAGAATTGCAAATCGATGGTGTACATCCATCGTAACTGCTTTTAAACTGATGTGTGTATGTGTCAGTCTGGTGATGACGATTGCATCTTTTAATCGTTCTCCCCATGTTTGTTTTTCTTAACAAAAATTTGTGTTTCAGTAATAGCAACATTCGTGTTGAAATGCCTTGGGATCATAATTTTTCTTTGATATGCAAAACTTAATTGATCACGAACTAAATTACAATTAACACATCAAAAACAAAAATACAAATAATATTGTTACAACTTTCAAATTTCAAAACTAAAATAACATAACAGTATGTTCTTGTTTCAGGCCTATTTTATTTTTAACCGAGTTTTATTAGATCTGTTCTTAGGGTATTCTGTATTTCACCTCTTCGGATTCTATCAAATACTTTTTATTTGTTTACGAATCTTATTTTCAATTTTCTCTGTTTTTTTTTCTACCCTGCCTTTCTTTCAATGAATTCTCTATTTTTTTGTTTTGTTTTTAAACTAGAATTGGTTGCAATAATAAACTCATACATGAGACTACGATACAGGGAAATATATGTACCTACATTTCCATTTATTATAACATTAATGTTTTCAAAAACGAATTACTAAATTAAAAAACGATTCAATACAACTATAAATAATCGAGTTTCTCGTCGCAAACTGCAACAAATATTCTATGGCTTTTGATTTGATTTAAACAGCAGCAAATACCAGCTGCACTGATTTAAGCAAATCACCTTGAACAGGCGAATGCAGGCAGCATTATTTACCTTTCGCGGCTAAAATATTTACACGGCGCATTAATTTTATATATTTTATGCAAATTCAACGTCGCTTTTATACGAAGTACTGTGCAAGAAGAAATTCACTCTTCTTTCAGTAAATAATTCATTATGCATCGATGTTTGTTTCGTGTAATGAAAAAGGCAGAAGCAAACTTTAATAAAAATTTGATGCGGCTTTCTTTGAAACTTTCGTAATGACTTTCAAGGACGATTAAATTTTAATTAAATACAAGTGATATCCAGTTGCAGATAAGATAAGTGCAAATTTACCAAAAGCCAACCAAGGAATATTATTATACTTATAAACGTTTAGGTTTTAATTGTATTGTAATTTTCTAATAAGCATTCGAAGGAGGAGTCGTCTCAAATCAAACTATAATAAACTGTAATCGTTTTATCATAGAATTTATGCTTTCGTCTATGAATAATATATTTCTGAACGTCATGTTATAATTAAAAAGCCAGGTAAACGTTTCGGACAAGAAAGTAGTGACAGACTCAGTACTGTGATTTTTATATTCCATTTATAAACGCAATTTTCCTAGAAAGATAATTGAAGGGAACGAGACACTCTTTTTATTTTAGAAAGCTGTGCCAAAATTTCCTGTCGTTTTATAAAAATTATCGACATTTAGGTATTTTCATTTATTATGTACAGTCGCGTGCATCTTCACTGTCAATTAAAACGTAAATTTTAATTGCAGAAATTAAACCATTTCAGATAAATATCCTATTTTTTACCAAAAGAGTGTCGTAAATACATTAAATTTTTAAGGTACGGTATTTCAGTTACAGATTAACTTTAATCTTCAGTTTATTTCCATAGGAACAATTGTTCTTATAATTGTTACTATGGGAATAAACTAAATATTAAAGTTAAACTGTTACTGAAATACCGGGCCTGTGAGATTATTCCCGTTAGTCAAAATTAAGACATCAACCTCCTTATTTTTAACGAAATACAAGTCAGGCACAAATCTTTGACAGCAATGACGACCAATATTTATTGCTCGCGACTGTAACCGGGCAACGTCCCTCTCCTGAGGCATAAAACTTTACTAGTCGAGGAAAGCTGATTATTATAATTTGAGGCATAATTTCAGGTTTCAGCTGCGTAATAATAATGAAATTAATAAATTAAGAACTTTAAATTAAAAACAATATTAGAACGAAGTAAAAGAAAGCAGATCGGGACAACACAATGTGAGTTGGTTGTACAATGAAAAGTTATTTCTTTTGGATGACATTTCATGGTCTATCTCGTAATGATTTTAAGTAAGTTAATTCAAATGTACGTATATAAAATTGACAGTAATTGTACGCAATGTACAGAGAGATCGAAATGGGTTGTCCTGATCCTACACTACTTTCCGTAAACTTGTCAATATTTACATCACATG
This sequence comes from Dorcus hopei, assembly GCA_033060865.1. Lineage (NCBI taxonomy): Eukaryota > Metazoa > Arthropoda > Insecta > Coleoptera > Lucanidae > Dorcus > Dorcus hopei. The sequence goes on from CM065419.1 coordinate 53,917,921, forward strand.
AAAGTTAGAACGAAAAGCAGTGCATGCATAGAACCTAACCTAACCTAATTAATAAATAACATAATTATTGTTTAATCAGATTGCTATTACAATGAAATAAACCATTTTTCAAGAATGAACGACAATTGACTGTCAAGAAATCTTGGGATATCTAGTAACTTTCCCTGATCTCCCTATGTTGCTAACTTCATTTTAATAATTGGATGTAAATATCGATATCAAGCTCGTGGAAGGCAGTGTAGGATCAGGACAATCAATTTCGATCGCCCTGTATTTTTCTAAATGGTGCTTACTCACAGAGATTCAGATAATAAAGGGACGTACTGTAGGTAACAAGTTATGCAATATTAAATGACGAAGAAGTTTAGTATAGTTTTTATTTTTATAATGTATGCTGAGTTTTGTTTCATTTTTATAATATGTACAATGCCGTTTGTCAAAAAAATTTATTCGCTTATAAATAATTTCGTACTATTTTAATAGCATTATTTATTTATAAAAGAGCTATATTACATTTATATGTATACAAATGTCGTCTTTAACATTGCTTAGTTTGGCAATTGGCCTCTTTTTCATATGCTGATAAGAAATGTCTTATTTTTTAACACAACATTTTAGTGCCAATTCACAATGGACGTAAGCGTAAGAAATACATAAGGATAGTAGATACATAAATGCAAATTTTCGGTATGTTTGTCAATCAATTTTATATATGTACTTAAAAAAAAGATCGACACTCATTATTAACCATTACAAGAGTACTGATTGACGTATGAATTGACAAACATACCAAAAATTTACATTTATGTGTCTACTATCTTTACGTATTTCTTACGCTTACGTCCATTGTGAATGGGCACTTATACGACAACTTTAAAATAATTAAAAATCTGCAACACGAAACTAAAAGTAAAAGGAATAAAATAAATGTTGCAATTAAACTTCCAAATATTATTTAACTACTACTTTTATTTGTTTACAATTAAAAGTAAATTATTAGAAAAAATTAAAAATAATAATAAATTAAAACGTGATTCACAAGTCAAATGAAACTGTTCATTTTTCGTTGAGACATTTAAAATACTGCTGCCTAACTATAACATTACGTGCTGAGTAAAGGATAATCTAAATTATTTTACAAAATCATCTCATAGTTTATTTGAAAGTAACACAATTCATTAAGTAAAAAAAAAACTTAAAACAACTCAAAATATATATGAACAGTGCAAGAAACGAGAATTAAAAATTGACACAATTCAAAAAACTATTATTTAATTTAAAAAATACATCTGAACTACTATTTTTTTTGTAGTTATTAATTAATAACACTATGATCGATTCTTTTATTAATTTATTGCAATAATTTGTAAAAGCTTTTTAAAATACAATGCAATTCGTTTATAATGGACTTCTAAGGATCAACTGTAAGAAGAAATGGTTCAGTATAGGAATCTGGATTAAATACACACATAACAGGAAAACAATAATAGAAAACTTAATAGTATATTAAAAAACAAGTTTCATATGACAGGATTTTAGCACACGCGTCCAGGTTTAGAAAACGGGCCGAAGGCGAGTGCGCTAAAATGTCGTATAAAACGAGTATTTTATACTATTCTTTCTATTAAATGTAAAAAAAATCTGCGATATTTTATAATTTAAATTTAACATGTGTCCAACAATTATTGTAGTCCTGAGTGGCTGTGGAGTCAAACATAAATGCCGATTTTTACTTCGTATCGTTAAATTGACGTCTCAAATATTAAATAACAAATAAATGTTTCTTTACGTATTTAATGTTTTATCGCCATTCGAAACAAGAAGTAGTTAAAAATGTTTGACTCCACAGCCACCCACGACTACAATAATTGTTGGACACATGTTAGATTCTGATCGCAAATATGGCGATTGGTGACATTTGATATAGTTTCAAACAAATGTCAATTTGAAGGTTATTTTTGCCATTTGAAATGTTAACAATTAGAGGCATTCAACGGACACAATCGATTCACAATCAATTTATGATATGCATACGGTTTAGCGTTCAACGCATCTGAATCGATTCAAGTCGATCGTGAAATTGTCCGTCGTAAAAATTTTGCGATTCAACTGCGATTAAATATGGCGTTGTGGTTTGTATCATATGTTCCAGTTGTTTATAACAGTGTATTGTTTATTTCAAAGATTTATTAGAGAAATAACTTAACCGCACTGCTAATATTGTGATATTGCTATTGTTGAATGGTTAAATACCAAATATTATAGAAAGTAGGGTTATACCGTTTAGTGTTTTCATGAATCGATTGTAATCAATCGACTTGTTTCTTGAATGCCCCCTAATGTCGCTGTATATGCTGTCGCCAACCTAATAAAATAAAATTTGGATGCTTTAATGAGCTACTTTATGATACCCAAATGAATTTCATAACGTACTCGTTAAGACACCAAAATAGACAAAGGAACATAAATGTTCCATATATACAGCCATAAATATTTCTAAAAGACAAAAATAATACACTTGCAAAGCATGTTTCTGTATGTACAAAAAACATCTTTACTGATTTATCTTCTTATTAAACCAAAATAAACGGAAAACGTGCTTTTGGAAACGAAATTTCCCTTTTCTATAAAGAACATCGAATTTAGGGCGGAGATATCCACCTCTTAATAAACTGGCTAATAGTTATTAGAAGAATAACTACCATAGAAACAATTTAGAGAAATCAAGTTATTCGTCGAATTAATTTAATAGGAGATGGATATCTCGACCCTTAATGGAATAAATTGATATTGCATTAAATTCGATGTTCTTTAAATTGATATTTGTTGTTTTTTCTTAGTAAATGCTATTCGAAGAATGACACCATATTTGTTTTTTAAGGATATATGATAATGTCTTACTTTTGAAATCTCATAAGAAAAAGATCCAAAAGAGAAACTTTTCTGTCATAGTTTTTTATACAACATTGTTTTTATACGCTGCAGGCTTTTCTTGCACTTAATTTTGTCTAATTTCTTCAAATCTACAAGAAAAAGTTCAATAGTTTTCGCACTCCTGCAAGTTCTTATTTTTGAGAATTTCGACTTTTCGAGTTTCCCGCCAAATTTTATTTGATCAGCTAGATATGGTGTATTGTTTTTTATTTTGATTATTGCACGAACTGATACCAGTAAAACATTTTTGCAAAAATCAATAAGTAATTAAATTTTTTTCCATGTGGTACTTTACGAATGGCACTGTTTCTGGTCAAAATATCATTCCATTTTCAGTTTCACTTATTTTTGTAAATATTTTTTTAATTTTATTTTCAAACATCGTCATTGCATCGGATAAATTCAATGTAAGGTAGCAAATAGAAGTTTGCAAGGCATATTATACCTTTTATTCTTTTCGTTTTGACTTCACTGTTTTGTTCGGTTTAAAAAAACAAGGTTTACAATATTTTAATTCCCTAATAAGGCAAACTCCACTTATAATGAACCGAAACGGCACAGAAAATCTTATTATAAACACAGAACTAAAATAACTCGTTCATTACAGTTGACTTTCTATTACAGATGGATTACACTGTATGTATTAACAACAAATATCCATAGCGCCGCTTTTCAAATGTTTTGAATTCTATAAATTAAGCGAGAATACAGGAAATCAAATTTTATTAATAAGTATAAAAAAGCAAAAATGAAAATACCAGATTTTAGAAATATAAAAATCATTTTACGACTACAATTTTTCGTATTTTCAAATTCACTTTGGCACAGGAAAAGGACGTTCGTGACAAGATCAAAGGTCAGTCAGAAGCTTCTAGCTCACATTCATAATTCATAAATAATATAACAGAAATCGAAACCCATCGAACTGTAGTTATAAATAGAAACTTAAATTACAGTATTATGAATAGGTACATATTTCTAAAACGGAAATTTATTAATAAAAAAAGAATTAATTGGATGTTTAATTAGTCTAAAGCTGTATGTCCTTTCGTATAAATTATTTATGTTAAACTAAGCTTCGAGAGTTCCTTCTAATAAACGTAAGCGAATTTGTAAAAGTTCAAATAAGAAGAAGTGAAACGCACGTGCATCATATGTATAATAAATTCTTAATCGTTGTGCCGCTCAACAACAACAACAACAAACAACATGCAACGATCCGTGGTCTAAAACGAACAAACTTAATCAATGTACAAATATAAAAAGGCATCGAACAATTTCGTGGAGTAAAATTAGAGAAAAAGAAAATCCCCACAGATTTTATGATTTAATAGTGCAATATTGTAATTTTTTTTTTTTTAATTAAAACATTTGGGTAGAAATACCATAACGGAACGAACGAACGAACGAGAACCAAAGGAAACATCGACGATTAGCAACGGTAGTCACGTAGAATGTACTTACTTGTGTGAATAAATTAATCTAAAAGATATAAACACTTTCTCTCGAAAGCCTCGATTTTTAAGCGTACGTAAATCCGAATTTATTCAACGAAACGAGCGCGTTATTTCTACCCAACACGTATTTTCGGAGACTTGTAAATAATAGCTTGATTTTTATAGCGACTGTAATGTACTTAATTACTTTTTGTACTTAAACGAACACTGTGTTTCATTTTAACGGCAGTAATCACTTGGTGTGTTCGGTATTCGCTGCAAGAAGAGGAGTGGTGAATCTGTATTAAAAATATTCACAATCAGTGTCTATCCAAAGCAAAACTGTTTTCAAAAAAAAAAAAAATTCCTATTTATCCTCCGATGAAATAATGTAACACGTAAAGTGCAAATGTAGTGCGTATAAATAATAGCCCTAGAAGTCTGTAGATAACGTACTTATGTAAAGAAAAATGAAAACTTGCAATGTTTTTTGATTATTATGATTATTAAGTATAAAGTATGTGTAACGTTTCAAATGTCTATAATAAAAATATTTAATTGTACATGTAGTGTGGTTTTTCCGTTGCGGGCGCAAGTGAGAGGCTCGCGTGGCGTGTGCCGCCGCTACCCCCTTAACGCGAAGCAAAAAATGAATAAACGTCCTTAAAATAAGTAGGCTGTCGGCGGCGATAGCACGCGGATACTTTCCCAATCCCGATTTCCCTGCCGCATTTGCCGGCGCTGTACTTAATTTGAGAGATAATGCGATATATTATTGACTAATGTGAAATGGCCTACGTGATTAACAGGAAAGGACCTTGAACCTATCGCATTATAAATTAGCCTGGAAAATGAATAATACAAAAAGAACATGTCGCTTGCTCCCTAGCGGAGACTCTCCGAACTTAAGTCTCCTACATTCCTGGCGAAAGACCACGTCCTATCATGACGAGCTAAAATGATTCTTTTAGTTTTGTCAACAAAATAGATGCGCTCTTTCGAGGGCTGATTTTCGGCGTTCAGCCGCCGTTTCCGAGCCTGAAATTTACGTTTCTCGGTAAAACCGTACGCGAAACTCGCGTAAACGGCAGGAATTAGGCGAATTGTCGCGTATTTTTTGATATTATCGACGAAAATAATGCTTTAAACTATCCGTCGTGCCGCGATCGGGGTCCGTCGGGCGTTTCCGCAATTTGTGAATACGTGCTTTTGGTTGAATAGCGACGCATGTATAGTATAGGTGGCGTTGTGAAACACGAATCAGGGAACGTAAGTAACCCTTGGTATTGTTTTTTTAATTATTTAGCGCTTTCACCGCCCTTTGAATCGAATTTCTCGCTTAATTAATGCGGCCTAACGGCGTCCGGTACTGAATCCAGAGAGAAATTCGAGCTTAAACGGCGCATAACTGTAAAATTGTAGTTTTAAAGCGAACAAATGAGGAAATTGCCTAACAGGTCATCGTTGCTTTGTTTATACCAGTAGTTTTTCACTGTTACTGAAGCTGTAATGACGGTGTATTGCGGTTTTGCGGTATGCATACGCTCTCAATGTTATATTATATTTTGTTATTTGCACCGGATTCGGGTGGAAAGCGTTGAAATAACTCGGAATAACCTACAAATATCGTGTATGTTTTCCGTGCGAGCTGTCAGTACGGATAGGTATAATACTTCGCGTAGTTCTCGGGTAGGGCGTGCTACCAGTGCTCCGGCGGTGCCATAGAAGCCCCCGGACTTGGAGTGGGGCCACATCCTGCCTAGGCAGGGGGCGCTGACACTAAATTTGTTTCCGCTTTCTGTCACGAGTGATACATGTGCGTAGCCTGCAACAAGTTAACGCGAAAATCATTTTCACGTTCACGCTACCCATCTAATCGCACTCCATACCTACTACTACATTTAATACCGCGCGTTGCGTAACACCTTCATACGTATAAAAGGATAACTGTACTGCATTAAACCCTACAATCCCCATCGCGTTTTCTGTGCGTAAATTAAAAACGCACCGCCGCGCGCCGCCATAAATTATTTTACTTCACAATTTACAATATTACACTCCAAATTAATAGTGCAGCATAACTTTCGACCAATGTATTTTCTATAAATAGAACTTTATCAGTACAGCAACACATTTCAGAAACAATTACTAGATCTATACACTTTAACGCATTCACGAACATCTCCGCCCCATCAACTTCCCCACTTCAAACAAAAAATCTAATTCGAGAAAATTTATTTGACAAACAGGTCCTGATTACCTAAAACTATTCCAATGATATGGCAAGCCGCGATAAAAAAGTTTCCTTAGCCCGGAAACAGGCGTCCGCATCACCCGTTCCGCCCAAAGAAGGAACGCTCCCCGAAACCTCGGCGGCGAAAGCGCTCGTCCAAAAAACGGAAACGTCGGTGGCCGACGAGGCGCCGAAACTCACCCCCGTCAAACTCAAAAACACCACCCCGAAGACCCCGAAAATTAAGAAAACCATCGGAAAACCGGCCATCAAGAAAACGATCGCCCTCAAAGCGAAAGCCAAGGGCAAATTAAACCAAAAACTAACCAAGAAACTCCTCACCAACGCGAGGGAAATCAAGAAGACCCTCCTTAAAAATGGAGTCAAGCGAAAAATAATTCGCAAGAAGAAAACGCTCGACGACGAGGACGATAAACCTCCCGTTTTGGAACCGATCTACCCCATCACTGAACAAGCGAAACCAACCAAAAAGCGACCCAAGAAAACCGAAGAAGACAAGAAAATCAAAACCGAACCCAGCGATGGATACTGCTCGATCACCGACACCATAGAATCAATAATCAGTCAGTACAACACGGATCCAAAACCCCCCAGAAAAACTAAGGCGATCAAAAAAATTAAAGCCGAAAACTCTAGCATCGAGGAATCCATTGAGGAGGTCATGAAGGACCTCAGCTATTTAATCAAATCGGAAGACGTGAAGGCGGAGCCCGAAACGCCGCCTGACTTGATGCAAAAACCGAGGAAAACAAATCCGAAGAGTACAAAAATGGATCTATTGAAAAAAAGTATTAAGAAAGAAAACCTAGAAGTTGACGACATTAAACTCATCGACATGCTAGATCTAAACGTGACGAAAAAGAAGAACAAAGTCATTCGCAATCGAAGACACAGCATTGAAAAATACCCGATTGATTACATCGACACAAACGCTCAGAATTTCCCCGTCTTCAGCAATATACCCAGAAGTATAAGTCCGAAGTCAAAGAGGGCTTCGAAAGTTAGGCAAAGCGTCGACATAATGCCCACGAGACGTGCTAGTCCGTACAGTACACGCTCAGACTCCCCCGCTAGGATCTTAAGAAATGGAAAGCATCGGAAGCTTCGAGATAATTTATTGGATGGGTTAGATTCTGAATACAGAAAACGCAGAAGACTCTGCTCTGATTACAGCGGCAGCGAGATATCCATCAGTAAATCCGGATACGAATCTGACAGTAGCTTCTCGGATTTAGCCTCCCTGCACGGTGCAGAAAACAGCGAGAATTTCGAATCGCCCCTAAAACTCGAAATAAAAAAAGAATCCCCGGATGTATCACCCGGTCAAAAAATTTCGGGAATACTAAAGCGATCTCTATCGACCGAAAGCCCTAACAATACCGAACCAATTCTGAATGATCAGAAAGCAATAGATCATGGATTCGATTCCAATTCAAATCTATGTGATATGAAGCGCGAGTATAAAAACGAGTTGGAACTTGAAGACAATCAAAGGAAACTGCCGGTGAAAGACGAAGAGAAAAGTGAATATCCTGACACTCCGATCAGTCCTAGCGTAAAAGTGCCTGAAAAGTCAATTATTTTAGATAGTATGAAGCAAACGTTTAATGACTTGAACGCCGAAGAAGCACAAGATAAAGAAAAAAGGACAACAAGATCGTCAGCTAAGAAACCGCTGGTTAACAATGAAGAGAAGCATACCGCAGTGAACGCCGACAAATTTTATGGTAACGCCGAAACGTTTAAATTTAATTTGGTAAAAAAAGATGAAGTCGATTCTAAAGAATCGGTGAAACTCGAGGCGCCCAAACCGGAAAGCACTAAAGAAGATATAGCAAATTTAGAAAAAATAGTGGAGAAAATCATCGCAGAAATGGACTCGGTTGAAAAGAAAAGTAATGACAATAACGGAAATGAACAGGCGCCCGTCCTATCGGAGGAAGAAATAGAAGAGAGTACTTCGGAAAACAAGATAGAAATACCCGAAGCAACGATTGAGACAGCGGAAAGCTTGGATTTGAAAGAAAGCATCCTCCAGGCTTTGGGCTTGCAGAGCCTGAAGGCAGCCGAAGAAGCGAGGTTAAGAAATAAAGAAAAATTAGTTCCTAAGCAAGACTTGTATACTGGTACGTTGAAAACTGTGATTAAATTAAATAGGCCTGAGAAGAAGAGGGCCAGGAACTGTCTTAAGATGACTCTGCAGAAGAATAAAAAGGGGGCCAAAGATACTGGTGATAATGACTTACTTAAAGCAGAAGAGGATGGATATAAAACAACAAAAGAGGTGAGTTAGTTTTTTTTTTAATATACAAAGTAGTAATATTAAACATTTTTATACGCAACTTCCCGTGAATAAGTTGATTTTCATGAATTGTTTCCATGGTAGTTATTCATCAGTCAGTTTATCAACAGGTCGAAAGACCGGCCCTTAAATACCTAGATTTTTAGAAAAATAAAAAATATATTCTTTTGGGGTATTACAATTATATTGTTTTTGAAAATAAAAAAACTCTGAAAGATGAAAATTTTTGCCAGTTTACTTTTGGCTCACTCGTTTCAATTATATAATTAGAAATGTTTACCAAGAAGAGATTCTCAAGTACAAAGTTATTAAAATTAATAATAGTAATTGCGTTTACAAAATCTTTTGTAGTGGCTTATTAATATTACGTGTAATTTGTTTCATGCGTTAAAAGCTCCGAAAATAATTTGTTGTTATTGAAGACGTTAATTAATCCGGTAACGAAAAGCTTCAAATGGAACATCAAAGGGACGCTACAAAACGCAAGAAAATTAGTTTTTAAATTAAAGTGTGTTTAAAAGCTAATCGAACGTAGATTATTTTCAAATTTAAGAATGCACTTACACTTGACAATTTCAATTTTTACTATGTACAAATTTATTGGTTTAATGAGTTGCTTAATTAGATTTCCTTAATAGTTGTAAATACTTTTTTTAACAAGTTACTAAACATTCATACCCAATGTAAAAGTTCTTAAGTGTATGAAATATATAGTAATTTTAGGAAATAGTCGTGCATAAACATTTATTCATAAATATGTAGTTATAACCTTCTCGGTGGCCTTCAGGAAAAAATATGAAACATTCTTGAGATAGACTAAAGCACGAATTTATAGATTTTTGTCATTGTAAATTAAATTAAAAAATCTACCAAAATGGAAAAAAGTGCAGAATAATAACACACAGCTTACTTTTATATTTGTTCATTTGAATATATTTATGTCGACTGCACGAATTAAAATACATAGTAAGAATTCTACTTATATAAATAACTTGAAGTTTCTTAAATATTCAAATATGAAGATGGAAGAGAAAAGGTGCGATATATTTGCAGGTGCAATATTTTTAAGACCACCGTTAAAAAACCTTGTGTGTATTTATATTTTATTCATGTTAGTGCTAATCCTTCACAACAATAGTTTGCCAGCAATAGCTTTCTTTTATATTTTCATGAGTAATTAATTATGAACAGTTAAAAAATGAAGTTAAATGCTACTTGTGCTACTCTTCAATTTAATGCATGTCCTTAAGGTTTGTGTGCCAAAAATCAATTAATGAATTGGCTTGAATTTCGATCGCGGTGGCCAGCCTTTCAAATTTTCACCGACCGGACCATTATTTAATCGAATGTTTAAACTGGCAAGTAAAAAAAAAATTTAAATTACCGAAAAATAAATTTTAATTCATAAAATTTAAAGAAAACTGAAAATAAAGCAATTATCTGCGGAATTTCTACGCTTTCCTAGTTTGTAAGGCGAGTTTAGTTTTCATTCTAAATCTTTAAATTGAAATGAAATGAAAAAATGTCGAAACGAATATGTAACAAATTCCCCGTACAACTTTTATGTCGGTTTTATCCAACGTTTTGCTGTTCACAGAGCGCAATAAAAAAAGATAAATTAAAATGACTTCCACAGTTTGCTTAAATTGCTAAACAACAGTTTAGGTAGGCCGATTTTTTGGCGAGGCCCCAAAAAGGATCGAAACACTTGCACAGAGGATGTTCAGGATTCCATTGCAATCAAAAGCGACTTGCAATAAAATTTCTTACGTTCAAAGTTACAGTAAAGGCAAATATGACAAAAATGTCTTGGAACACCGTTTTCCATGCTTCAAGAATTACTCATTGGGAATTCTTGTTCATTGGTATTCATTTAACACTTTGGATTCAATGCGACAGTTTTAAACGGTTTTACATTGTGTTAAATATAAGTTTAATGATTTCATGATCTTTTTCTATATAAGAAATGTTTAGTAACGCTTACCTGTTCTGAAATTATGATTAAAGTGAAAAGTCTTCTATTTAGAACCTTTTTCAAAAACAATTCGTTGTTAATTACAATTAAGTTTTGAAAATTTCAATTTGTGTAACTAAATATTGGTATCCGCAACTGGTCACCCTCAAGAAACTTAGAATTTTTACACCTTATGATATTTTATTTATTGATATTTTCTGAAGTCCTTTAAATATTAAGAAAATATATAGAATATTCTTAAATGTTCATAATTTAAATTTACATTCAAAATCAATAAAATTACTGCATATTTATAAAATGCCCGTCCTTTTATTATTATTATTATTATAAAGCTCCATACCTATAAGTTTTATTATTGGTTGAAAAATATAATATGTAACTAAAACATTTAACTAGGTACAATAATTTGAAGGGTGCAAGGTGCCTTTTATAAATTAATATTACATTTTGGTAAGTTGCTCCGTGATTGATATTAGTAACCATAAACCGAATAATGAATATTTAGGATATATCGTTGGGGTTACTAATGGCGTTTTCTATTGACTGCACTATTGTGAACTCAGAGTATCTTCATCTCGTAATATTACATGAGGTTAAAACAAGATACAAATATTTTGAGTGCTACCAGTGCAGGTGGATCGAAAAGACTATAAGAAGAAAACGAAGAGGCTTCACGATTTATTTAATACCGACATGTTTCGGTCTCAAAAAAGGTCACCTTCGGGGCGACTGAGTAACGAAATGTAGGGTGGGTTTACAGAAAGCAAATCAAATATTTAATTGCGAATTAAACTAATTACGATTAAGTTGCCATAAGAATTACATTGCGAAATGTCAAATTAACAACGTCATTAAAATTTGATTGCAATTAAAGTTTCTGTAAACTGGGCCGTAGTGTATCAAAAAAAAATTTCACAATTGACTGCTCACATTTCAGTCTTAACTATGCAATAATTTAATTATTGTGAAAAATTTTGTGTGATACACTAAATTTCGTTATTTACATACTTATGTCTGTATTCATAGTGCTTTCTCGAGGTTTCCTTGAATGAGGAACCCCTTAGATTGGGATTGTTGTAATGCAACTGCCTTACAACAATCCCATTCTAAGGGATTCCTCATTCAAGAAAGCCTCGAGGAACTACTATGAATAGTCGCCCCGAAGATGTCCTTTTCTGAGGCCGAAACATAACGGCATTAAATAAATCGTGAAACTTCTTCGTTTTCTTCTTAGTAACCTCAACGACATATCCTAGATATTCTTTATTTAATATTAAATTAATAACATTAATATTATTAAATCACCTGTCGGACGACGGCGAAACGTTAAGTGTTTGTGCGCTATTTAGTGTCCGTTGAAAAGATTTTGTGATACAATTTTCATCGGACAAGAACAAGCTTTAAATATTATTAAAAGTGTTTATCCATTATCACATTATAATTGGACTATGAAGCATTTAAAGTGACCTATTATCCACTAGTGGAATAAACTTACTTTATTCCACTAGTGGATAATAATAAACAACGTACCATAGCAACCAGTAGATATGACAAAGCCTGTAACGTTTCATTTTACGAATACGAATATTTTTTAATTAAATTTCGCTCATTCTGATTCCATAAATGTAGTGATTGTGGATAAAACGTTGTATTGCCTGCGTATTTTAGATGCATTTTATCCACTTAAGAAAATTAAACTGCTGCTGGTGTTTATCGTCTTCAACAAAATATCGATTTAATAGCTTCTAAGTTAAGCTTATTATCTCATTTTCATTTTTATCTGTCAATGAACTACAATAAGTTACACGATTATCCTTTTTTTTTTAGTAACGTTTTTCTCGCACCAAATGATTACACCTTGTAATACACCACCAAAATAAAAGTTTGCATCCCTTCAGAAAAGAAACTGCCGTGGATCCAATTAAATTCCTAATTAAACTAGGTTATTCATTCAATGCATTTTATCCTAAAGGTTTGTAGCACTGACAGCTGTCGGTCATTCATTTGTTTGCGATGACATAACCTCCAACACTTGACTCGACAAACGAGTTTGAAGACATGAAGCGCCGGGTACGTTTGTGCATTTAAGCATCTGCTTTAAGCTCTAGTGTTGTTTTGAAGTGAATTAATTTATGTTAATGTTTCTCTGAATTTTGCTTTTAATTTACACATTTTTATGTGACGTCATGATCAGATAATATGACACTGACGGTTATTGACAACTGTCCTCTCACTCTTATCACAGTATAGGCGTTTGATTTTAAGATCGCAGCGCTACCGCGGATAAATCTGAACCTGTGTAAGCTATGCGGAATTTTTGTAATGCACGTGTTTAAGTGCGTACCAGACACAAGTTAATTTAATGTAAATATCACGTATAACACAATCCTGATACATCATACACTCAGGATCGGCGCCAAAACACGAAATGTCATATAGCTTACAAGGGTTTGTTTAGTTCACACCAGGTGGCGAGCGCTTAGCTGCAAACTCCTATAAGTAATTACCCAGTAACGTCAGTGGCAAAAAAAGCGGCCATACTGTTTGATGCCCTTATGAAAATGTAATCTAATTTTCAACTCGGTAGGTATCAAACAAAATGGCAAATGTGACAGTTATACTCGAGTGACGCTACTGTGTAGATTCTTCTATTGTGCTCTTGTATTGCGGGCCAACAACTTTATTAAAAATCACTTTAATCAGGAATTCATTTGAAGGCACGGTACAAGCAAATTTCACTGGGAGAGGCCAAGTTAACCATAACCCATATCCGCAGTATATTTATCAATCAGTAGAGACAGCTAGGGGTTTCCGGCACTACAGTTTCTGAGTGCGCATGTGCGAAAACTGGCGGACTTTCCACAAACGCCGCGTGTGGCGCACCGGTGAATTCATCAATTGCTTTTAAGCGAGCGTTTTTTAATTCAGCATTTTGTTGATGAATGCGGAGAGATGAGAAAGATTGAACAGAAAACCATCTTTGTTAGATTATAATGAATTTATGTTGTGTAGAAAGTCTGAAGTTTTGTAAAACAACATCGCATTCTATGATTTGCTTGCAATCATTTCTATCCGTGCCATTTTTTCAACCAGTGACATCTAGTAGCATTAAAATGAAAGCCCGCCAGTAACGGCCATATTGGCTCTGAAAACGGTAGTATGAACATCAAAGGTGCCGACACGAGCTGTCCCTACTGATTGATAAGTATACTGTGCCATATCTTAGTAATAAAAATAAAAATTGAATTACAATAAAAAAGAACTTAAAAGTTAATGGACGAGAGGGGAACAGGGTGCCTAGTTAAGCTTCTCAGTTGTGCAAAAGTTAAAAAGTGGTACAAATGGTTGCAACGAGATAGAATCAAAAAGCACTTGAAAGAACTTATACACGGGAAGGTTAACTAAGTCTGTATATTATTTTATTTCGGCTACTTAAGCGGTGCCAAAGTTAAGCGAGTTAAAGGGAGCTGTAAGATATAATAAAAAAATTCAGTTTCTATTTTTTTTTCTTAGCTATTTGACCGATACAAAAGTTAAAAATGGTTGTGCAACAAGATGCAATAAAAAAACTCGAAAATTTCCACTGTGGGGGGGGATTACGGTTAACTTGGTTTCTCCCAGTAAAACATGCTGGCTCTTTCTCTCCTGAACGGGTTCAAATTTTCAATTTGGTCGTGCGTGCATTGAGAGTGTAATCATTTGGTGCGTGAAAACTTTGAAAAACATTACTGGGGGTGGGGCAAGTTAATTGCCCCCTTGTTTTAACTTGTGTTCTTATAAATTTTCAACTGTAGACATCCTTATTTATCCGATGGATTCACAGGGATCCAACCAATTAGTTCACTTTTCGAACTATCTAATCTAGTTCATGTGTAATTGAAAATGTAAATAAGCCTAAAAAATAAAATTATTTTCCATTCGAAGCTTTTACAGCTTTTCTATTTCACATATACTACGTACCTACTGAAAATTGAAAGGGAAAGTGGATAAAGGTGGTATGTTACAGAAACCTACTTCTGAGTAATTAACTAACATTCAAACATTTTGCTTTGGTACTTTTTTATCATATAATTTTTGTTAATGAAAATTTGTCACAATGTAAATCTATGCCATGAATTTTAACTACAGGTAGTGATAATCTGATATTATCTTCAACTTTTTTGGCAAATTAGAAGGATTTAACATCTTTATCCATTAATAAAAATAATAGTAACTATTTTGAAATAATGAATAAACGTTTTAAAGGTTAATAGTTTTATTTTTGAATCTAGAAAATAAAGTTTAAAGGAGGTAATGTGATCATAGCACCTTTAATCCATTATTAAGCGAAAAATATCATATACATACCACCTTTATTCCGAAATAAATTAGTTATTATTCAGTATTTCATCATAAAACCTGTAGATTACGGTAGATTATTAAATAAATCGATTTGAAGTGTAAATGACTCGAATTTTGCAAAAATATGACTTACCAGTCATACCACCTTTATCCACTTACCCCTTCAATTGTCTTACGGCCGGTATTACCAACGTTTTAAGGAGACCTTAAATTTAATTCGTGTTTAGAACGTGATTGATTATATACAAACTAAGCAGAAATGTCACAATCTAAACACGACTTAAATTTAAGGTCTCCTTAAAACGTTGGTAATACCGGCCGTTAAACATTCGATTAATAAAAGAGAAATGTTATTTTTCCAAAGATACATTTGAAGTTCTGAATTTGATTTGTTGAAGTAATGCTTGAAGAACATTCGAGATTGGTTCAAGCTTTAAAAAAATTACAAAAAACATTTCCATAACTTCTACTTTAGCTACATTTAAAACATTTTTTTTTTTCAAAATTAAGACGTGCCTTTTTAGAATTTGTTACTTAAGTTAGATATACTTATGACTCTTAGGCCCAGTTGTACAATTCCAGTTTAACTTTAAGCCAAAGCTTAAATCCTTAACAACAATTGTTGAAATAATAATCGTTGTTACGAGTTTAAACTTTCAGCTTAACTTTAAACTGGCATCGTACCGTATGATTTTCAAAATTTTAGATAAAGGTTAGCCATGAAAGGCAAAATACAGTAAATTTAGTCCGAGAGGCTGATAGTATGGACAGAAAAAAGAAGAAGTGGCAGACCTACAATAAGAATTAAAGAAGTTATTCGAAATTCTATAGCAGATTTTTATGTATCGAGTTATTTAGCGCTATACGTTTTGCTTTCCACGGCCTCCCTGTATCTAAAATTTAAAAAATCACACGGTATAAGTGGACCTTAATTGCTTCCAACAAAAGTTTTCATCTTTCCTTCATTGACTTATCGTAATTCAAGAGTTTGTTTACACGCCGAATCATTTTCTTTTTAAAAGCTTAGCACATTACCTTTTTTTTCTCAAAGGGCTTATAAAATCTTTAAATAGTTGCAATTGCATATTTTTATTATACTTGACTGCACCAGTGGTGAATATTTCACATTTTTCCTAACAAAAAGTTCTGAGGTAACTCAGCACAACAGAACTTGAAAAATCCGTGTTTGACACCCAACTAATAAACAAATAGATCAAAAGGGATGTAATTATTTATTATTCAGACGTCAATTTCATGTTATAGGATATCTGTCTGTCGCTATGTTTTATTTTCGTTCTCTACTCTAGGAGAACCGTAAACGAAGAGAACATTATTATAATCATAGAACTAATTACATATTAGATTTACAAAGTTACCCGAATATAATACATATTAAAGCTTTAACACATATCACACTTAAATGTTGCTCTAGGCGCACTGTGTATTACAATTAATTATACCTAATATTAAATGCACACTCCGGGTTGTGTAGGTAATACGTTCCATAACAAATCTGACGTTTATGTGTATAAACAAAAAATATACAACAAAAGTATCGATCAAACGGCGCGCGTTTGTATATGTAGTAAGCAGTATGTATGTGACTTAATAATTGTGGAATTAAATTTTCCTTAAAGAGGGTCAAGTTGTTAAGTTGGCATTGTGCTTTATTTGTTGTAAATCAATGAGATGTGTATGTTAATCTACCAATTCTAACGATTAAAGCAACAGTACACAGTAAATTAAAATGAAACTGTTTATTTCTGATGAATAAAAGTTAACTCCTATTCTTTGACGATTTCATTATTTGGTAAGCGTATCACCAATAAAATTATCCACAAATAATCAGTTATCCTTAAAATGCAATATTGCAGTAAACGAGAAATTTCTCCTTAAGAAAGATCACTCGAAAATTTTTAATTTTGGAATTTTTATTATTATTAATTTTATTGAAAGAATTGTACGGTGATTTGATGTGATATGAATAATAATTAATGTTTGGAACGTGAGTGTATAACAAAAGTACTGGGAGCTTTTTATTATTCTTACAATATTTTCAAGTTTTTGGGGAAAACTATTTTAAAGAGACGGATCCTAAAATGATCTCGAATCTCCATAGAATCTGGAATCTTTCGAATCTTTCATATAAGAAGAATAATAAGAAAAAAGGACATCTACTTAAAATTAATATTTTTTAATGGTTCAGGCCACAACATCTTCAACTATTGATTACTAAAGTGCTCGTTTCCGAGATAACTAGAACAGGTCGGTTTGATTTGCAGTGGAATTCTCGAGCTACTCTTTCGCTGAAGAGGTCCCAAAGAGACACGAAACAGCTGTCCAGAGGATGCTCGAGGAATCCATTTGCAACCAAAATCGACTTGCAACAAATTAATGAATACAGCTTTTAAAATTTTATTTACATTTATTAAGGCGACACAAATGAAAATTACCTTTAGTAAATGAAGTTCTTAATTTAAACCCTTGAGGCTGCGTTGTATACCTGGTTAACCCAGGATTAACTTTAATCCTAAGTAACAATGTGACACTTGCTATGACGTACAGCATTTTGTGTGTCACCTTCTAAGTTAGAATTAACTTTAATCCTGGCTTAAACCTTTTATACAACGCAGCCTAGTCTTGAGGTTCTTTTCCCTTTTCTTTCATAATTTGACAAAAATATTGAACGTTTCTTGACAGTTATTTAGGACAGGATTCGAAAGATTCGAATTACGAAAGCAGTGTGAACATTCGAGTTTTCGAATCTTTGCGATATTCAAGGATTCGAGGAATCGAATGTCCTATCCCTACATTTATTTTCGAAGCCGTCAAAAGGAAAATGTTTCCGTTATGTTTACGATCTTTAATGCAGAGTGTACATTAATGATTGAAGGGTGTTTGAATTTCCCGCCCATTAGATTATTTGTAAAAGTTGGTACTGCATACTATTCTGTTTTACCATGGGCGGCACATAAAATTATATATTATTAAAACAATTTATTAGTGATTAGAAATTATTTTACGTTTATTAATTACATACATTGATATGGAGAATATAAAAAGTAAAGCAGATATAAAATAAAATTATAACATCTGTTCAAAATGTCCCCCATTTGAATCCAAACACAAATTTACTCTTCTTTTCATGTTTTCGAAAACTTTGTGTCGTGTTTCTGGAGTGATGCTGTTGACAGCCTCTGTAATAGCATTTTGTAATTCTTCTAACGTATGGAGACGTTCTGAAAACACTTTATTTTTTAAAAAACCGAACATGAAGAACTCAAGTGGGGTTAAGTCTGGTGACCGAGGAGGCCATCTGTCCCTACTTATTAACCTATCCCCAAAGAACTGTTGCAAATGATTCAACGTTGTCAGTGCAGTGTGGGCTGTAGCTCCATCCTGTTGAAAGTAACCCCGTTGTAATTCATCGTCATGAAGTTCTTCAATGAAAGGATTTAAAATTGTTTCTTGATACGCAAGTGCATTAATATTGTGTTGAAAAAAAATAGGTCCAATGATCCTCCTTCTTGACATTGCCAATCACACACCGATCTTCTGAGGATGTAATGAAGTCTCTTCAAAAATATGAGGGTTTTCTGCACACCATATTCTACGGTTTTGCGAATTTACATAACCGCTGAGATGAAACCATGCTTCATCACTGAAGAAAGTTATGTCTAACATATCGTCATTATTTAAGAACCATTGGCAATATTGCACTCAACGAGGCAAATCAAGAGGTAGCAACTCATGAGTTACAGTTATTTTATATGGATGTAAATGTAGAACCTTCTTGCAAGCCTTTTGACATGTACCAAGTGATAAATTCGTTTGAGCCGATAAACACCGTAAAGACTTCTTCGGACTTACATCCATTCTTTGATGAATATCTGCGATGACTTCTTCGGTGAGAACAGTGGGCCGGCCTGTAGATTTTCCTTTAGAAACACTGCCTGTTTCACGAAATCTCTGAATTATACGGCGGACGTGTTGCATAAAAGAATCATATGTGAATACCACTTCAGGGAACTGTTCTTGAAATTGTTGGTGACAACTTTGATAAGAATAATTCCACACATTTTGTTCATTGCGTATCCTCGACCGAAAATAGGCCTCAACAATAAATTTATTGTGCAGGTCCGTGAAAACCATCGCTAACCTAAAACGTTTGTGTGTATTTTTATTTCCTGTTATATGGCTGTACTTACCAATGAAAAATGTCTGACAGCAAAAGTGGAAATAAAAATAACCTTTTCGTTAATACTAACTCAATAATAATAAAATAAGGAAATCAAAACGTAAACAATACAACACACGCACGCTACTGACGAAATTCAACATATCCAGCATGAATACCAATCTTGTAAGACGAAAATTACTAATTCGACAACGCGCCAAATTCAAACGCCTTTCAATCATTAATGTACACTCTGTATAAACTTGAAATAGATGTGTGTATTCACTCAGCGGTGGTTCTCCATAGAATTTTACGAGTTTTAGTAGTACTGGTCATTGCAAAAGTTTCATCCCAAACTGCTATTTTCTGTTCTTTCACAATATTCCTCTTTTTAACCGTTGTTCGCAGAGTTTGAGATAATGAGAATAGTGGTGTAACTAAAGGACATAATTTTCGTCCGGGGACAAGAGCACGTTTACTTGCCCCCAAGGCATAAAGAAATAAGAAAAGTAGATAAATTTATATTTAGATTATAACGATTTTTTTCAGCAGCCTGTAGTACAAAGAAAGGAGAGTATCGTATGTTGGCAGGCCTCCAGCGACACAAATCTAGTTATTCATTGTTTTCTTTTTTTTTTCGACACTCGGTATATGAACTCATGAAATATGCAGATCGATTTTTTGTTAATTGTAATTGTGTAAATATTGAGGCGCCGTTTTAACACTTTATTATGGCACAAAATATGCAAATAACACGTTGCTTTAAAGTAATAAAAAAAACAAGTTTTGCTTGCATCCGTGTAATTATGACATGCACGCCGCTGTCTGAATATTATTTCAAGTTTCATGAATGTCCGTACGCGTATTTGACCGGTTTTTGGTCATTTTTATCAGTGCTATTCTGAAAACCCTGCTTATTGGACTAATTACCTACCATTAAATATTCTTGTTGATCGTAATCGTGATATTTTTTTTCATCGAGAAAGTGTAATCAAATTTTTTCAGATATTAACACGCTACTTCCATACAAACAAAATTAAGCAAAGCAGTTTATGTGAAGTTTAAAATTCAACTTTAGGAATATGTTTTCCTGCCGCTTTGTCAAAAGTGATTTATGACAAAACCTGTACATTTCCAACTTGTAAAAACAATTGTTAATAAACAACAGACAGAGACGTCAACGCATATGTATGTATATATCAAAGGTCACATGTATCTTATAGTGTTTTCGATTGACGGCTCTAGAGCACTCTCAGAGTATTCTCATCTTATTTTAACCTCATGTAATAAGAAAGGATGGAGATATTCTGAGAGTGCTCCAGAGCAGTCAATCGAAAATGCTATAAAGGATTAGTCCCCCATTTAAAAGGATTTTGGTTTTAGAAATCATGAGAACATTTTTGTAACAGTTCCATTTCTTTTCAACTGATAGGACTCCACAACTGAAACTGGGATTAAGTTTGCACTTGTGAATATGGGCCAAAAATTCTCTGCTCTGCACAAAATAAAAAATAAAATAAAAATAAGTGGTATTATGAACTCCAGAAGTTCAGCCTTGCATTATATTCAAAGAGTACTCGTAACATAAAGCTTTATTAAAGAGCTAAATGGACAAAATATTTTTGTTAAAAAATGTTCTGAAAAAAAGAAAAATCATAAAAGGCGTTTAAATACAAACAAATATTTTTAAAGCTCTAACCCTGGTTTGCACCGAACAAAATAAGCTCAGCTTAAATTTAAACGTCACTTAAGCGTCGATTACACGAAGCTAGTTTACTGGCTGCTAGTTAGATAGTTTACTAGCGGATAGTAAAAAAGCTACGTGTAATTGTAGTAGCTAGTAAACTATCTGAAAAATTTACTCCTAATACTTTACTATCCTAGCAGCAGCCAATAAACTAGCTTCGTGTAATCGACGCTTTAGAATGTGACTTGTTAAATGTCGTGTAACCTGAAATGTCACATTATAAACACCACTTAAATTTAAGCTGAGCTTATTTTGTTCGGTGCAAATGGCCATAAATAATGACAATTTAAAACGTAAAATGAAACAGTTAGTAATACAATTTGAATCAAATATTTTTAGAATATTTTTGTAGGTCCAAAAATTAGGCGATTGGTATTCCTTCTTCTTCTCGCCAATAATGTTGATTTTATTATTTTATTTATATTTTCGACGTTAGCAGCCTGATGAAGATAAGAACATTTATCGAAACCGGTCGCTAGAATAAATTTAGAACTAATTAGGAAGTACTTTTCAATACCAATACTTTAGAATACATTGAATTTTCTGGCAATTTTTAAAATTATGTATGTACTATCGGGGCCTTAAAATTTCGCACGATTTTTTATCAAGTAGTCAGAATTTCTCTAAATTATAGTTTTGTAGAACAGACTCTTTCCTCAATTTTGACACTAAAGACATTTAACCAAAAGTCAGATTGTTTGATTATATTTTAAGAACAGCAAGATAGTAAAGTATTAGAACTGAAATAACAGAATAAAAGTAGCAACCAACCATCTTCTCTCCTTCAGAAAGCACGTGATTTGGCATTGTGATGCTACAGATTTAGCATTACACGTGAAATCTGACGTTTAAAATGATTATTTTTGACAAGCCGTTAAAGAAAGCCAAAGAAATTGAATCGTGCGAAATTTTAAGGCCGCGATAGTACGTACATTAATCTTTCACAAATAATTTTCACCCGATATCATTTGAACTTTGAGGAGATGCACATTTTTGAAATTCTAGAAGAGTTTTAAAGGCACTGCAAGGTTATTCCTAATTGTCAAATAGAATTGTAATAAAAAAATAATATTCACTTTACATAATCATTTTAATTTCCATATTTTATACCTCTCATGAAAAGGAAAGTTATAACATATTGCATTATTTCAAGAACAGCCGCTGTCTATATACAAAAGTGGCGAAAAACGAGACTAAAACAGCATTTCCCAAAATGTTTGTACTGTAAATTGTAATAAAAAAAAATCTTTTTCATTGTGAATATATTGTGTAAAATACGTAAGAATTGACGTAACTTAAAAAGTAAACGAATCCTAAGGCGTAGTTTTACAATCCAGCTTAACTTTAAGCTGAAGCTTAAACTCCTATCAGCGATTATTTCAACAATTGTTTTTAAGGGTTTAAGCTTTACTTTAAGTTAAGCTGGAAATGTACAACTGGGCTTAAGTGTATTTTTTGTGTTATTTTATCATTGCAAAATCGGCTTCTACACAAAAATTAAAATCTGATTCAGCAATAAAG
This sequence comes from Dorcus hopei, assembly GCA_033060865.1. Lineage (NCBI taxonomy): Eukaryota > Metazoa > Arthropoda > Insecta > Coleoptera > Lucanidae > Dorcus > Dorcus hopei. The sequence goes on from CM065419.1 coordinate 53,940,608, forward strand.
CTCCTCAGTGAATAACCATTTTGAAACTTTGCAATAATCGGCATTTTTGAGTACACAAAATTGTTTAACGATATTTGTCACAATCACATGACACTTGATCACGTGGTCATATGTGGCGTAGATAATTTGTAAACAGTGAGGTTTTCTTCATAAGGTTATGTAAGTGTAGGGTTACCATAAAGCCGCTCTTGACTGGATTCTGAAAACCCAGACCGGACTTCGCCCGGATTTTATTAAAGACCGAACTTTTCTTCATAAGAAAAACTCTGTCCCTTGCGTGAGTTTCGGGACCACAGATTTAATAACAGACAGATATATTGCATTTTAAATACTGTATTCACCAAAATAAACACAAACAGTACCGAATTTTATGCAAGTCACAAAGTGAGTAGTTTTTTTTTTTTGTACTATTTATTTTGGCATATTGTACATTGTGAAAAACGTTAGCAACGTGCGAAAGCGATAGGCAATAGCCGGAAATATGAAGTGCATGAAAGGTATCCCCATAGATCACTGAACTAATATACAGTGTGTCCCCGGATTGAGTTCGCCCTACGCATAATGGACCAAAAAATTTTGAATTCAGATTTCATCTTCTGCAGTTCAGGTCTGCTTGGCGTGAAATGAATTTGTGCCAAATTTGACGCCGAAAGTCTTCAAGGTGGCGGAATTAACACCAGAAGAACTAAAATCTGTGTAGGTAAAGTGATCTTCTTTTTGAATTTAGAAGAAACATTTAATAAGATAAAATGATTCTCATTTCAAATTAGGGAGATATACCAAATTCCAACGTCCTAGGAAAAAGAAAATTGAATTACGGAAAATTACTAATTATAAATAATATTTCAGTAAAGTTGTAAAATGTTAACGCCATCTACATATTTATTGACCAAGAACAAATAAAATATGATTATTCAAATAACATTCCGTCCATATTACCACCTGACAGTGTTAATGTCTTACACAACTGTACTGAAATCCTAATTTTCCGTAATTCAATTCAAATTCACATTTTTTTCTAGAATGTTGAAATTTGGTACATCTCCCTAATTTGAAATGAAAATCATTTTATCTTACTAAATTTTTCTTCTAAATTCAAAAGGAAGACCACTTTACCTACACAGATTTTACTTCTTCTGATGTTAATTCCGCCAACTTGAAGACTTTCGACGTCAAATTTGGCACAAATTCATTTCACGCCAAGCAGACCTGAACTGCAGAACACGAAATCTGAATTCAAAAATTTTTAGTCCATTATACCAATCCGGGAACACACTGTAGACGTTTAACGGCAATGTTTACGTCATGAACGTAAGGTTACTGTATTTAGAAGGTACCGCCATTTATTTCCGCGGCTGTCGTCCCCCAAATTAAAAAGGACGCGATGAAGACGCCATGAAACAGTAAGAAGAAAAAGGTTAGATACATAACAAGTTACGGTTGCTAGGGAGTTTATGAATGGAATTGATTAGCCCCAAATTAAAAGAGATAGAAAGTTGGGGCTACCTTCTCAATACAGTAACCTTACATGAACGTAATTAGCAGCGCCACATGGTGTTTGGAATAGCTAGCATAATGTATAGAGCGGGAAATTTAAATTCGACTGCGTCCAGCGACATTAATGTTTCGTTGCACAGAAGTACATCAAAAATAAATATTCGTTAACAGACAAAAAATAACTGGATTAGCTGTTAACGAATGATTATTTATTGTTGATGAATGTTCGGGCAACCTATTTGTCCCATTAGAAAAGTATCGTTTTTCAAAGTGCATTCGAAAAACTCTTTTACTGGCATATGTAGTTTGAATGTTTCGTAAATGTAGATGTGGATTATTAATTATGTCTAACTACATTTTCATCCGCTGTAAATCTTTCCGTGGATTTGGAAAACGATGACGATGAGAAAACTTGTCATCACATCCAGATATGCAACAATTAATTATAGTCATCGTGTCAATATTTGCACAGAATGTCCCATACAAATTCCTTTCCCCTTCTATCAACTTGCACTAACTACTCACTTCGTCCTTTCACAAAAGCCGTAATGCACGAACTCACAATACATCGGTGGTTTATGTTAATTAATCCAAATTTTATTTTACATATTACATGCAATTTTCAGAATTAGTTATTTATGCAACAAGTGCGTAAAGTAAGTGTTTTTAATCGAGTGCGAAAATAATAGCACAAGATAAAAAGAATACGTTTACGCACGTGTTGCATACAATATTTTTTCTACAACCGAACAAATTTCACTACGACGCCTAGGCTACAACAGTTGATAAACTGTAAACAAATATTTTACTTTACGCAGGCATTTTTAAACAAAATTCACTTTACATTTTACATTTTTAAAAAGTGACACTTTACAAACTAAAATTAACATTTAAAGTATCTACTTTAAGCGCGGTTGTAGAAAAAAGATTTTACAGTATAAACGTTACACACAAGGAATCAGTAAAACGTGCAGTGGTAAAAGCAGTTCAATGTAAAATTTGACGTCAGAATTATTTGAATTACCTCAACTCTTATCTAAACATTAGGTGCGTTCGTTTATTACAGATTTCTTACATCCGACAGATCAGATTCCTCTAAATGGTTCGTTTATTGCTTATCGAGGAAGTAGATGCACATCTATATCGTTCGAATATTCACGATGCGATGTTTCACATTCACCTCGACTTGCTCGAAGTATTTCGACGGAGGTTCAAATTTTTAACAATCGCTCATGCGCTATGATTATTTTTTAAATGTAAAGTGACTTTAACCTATAAAAACAATGGTTTTCCTATTCTTAAATATAAAGTGACTTTAAATTAAAGTCTCCCAGTTCTATTAAGAAAACGGCCCTTAGTTCGTTTACTTCGTATTTAATTTACAGTGACATAACGTCTACAAAAATCGACGTGCTCTGTTTCGTTCGATTATTTGTTCTAGAACTCGCTTACATATGTCACTGTTTGATTCAGCTCGCATCTGAGATATAATAAACGAACGCAGCTATTATATAGGAACTCTACTGTAAATCTGTTTCGCGCACCAGCTTTTGGTTGGAATACTAAGTTTTATTTTCGATCAAAAGCGCGTCATGTAACTTAAACCTCTATAATAAGTAAGTGATTTGTGGGTATCCCTATATTCTTTAACCTAGACAACGGAATTAAATATTGTACATACACTTTTGACAGTACATGTTGATTTTTATATCTTGTATCAAAATAAACGCACAAAATTTTCCTAATATGCTCCAGCGCCAAATCAACCAATCCGGGGTTTGCTTATAATTATATGGGTGATCCTTTTCTCATGTTGGGATTTTTATCTCTTTCTCCATAATCAGTCTAAAGTTCATTTTTATAACATTAAAAAAAATTCAAGCGGAGTGTTCAAATATTTAAATAATCATTTTAGTCCACTATCTTTGCTGCCAAACTAAAAAAACTTTGCTTCGCAGAGAATATAATTGCAAACCGAAACTAAATGCATAGTTGTTTTTTGCAAATATCCAATTAAATATTTACGATGAAATGAAAATCCCGAAACGATGACTTAAAGTTTAAGGTTGTCATCATTGTATTACAAAATCGTCGAGGTAAAGAGTATACTTCTATCATTGGGAAATACAACCCTAAAATTGCAAAGAAATATCTTCGATACACAGATAAAAATGCGGAGTTAGATTTAACACCGTTTTTACTCTTTTTGGTTGTTGCCTCACGTCCATTTATACAAGAAGTTAAACACGATGGTGTCAAAAATTTAAGGAATAAAAGTAACTCTAAGAAGGAAATAAACTTCCTCTGCAAAAGATATAAAAGCATGTTAATGTGTTTGTAATTCATGAATTTGTTTTATAATTTGCAAAATACTAAACTGACATAAATATACATACATACACCGCTTGAAATTTGCGTATCAAATGTCAAATAAACTTCATTTTGGGTAACTTGCGCCAAAGTGGAAAAATTTTGATTTAAATGAAAAAATCTATAGTAGGTCCTGTTCATTATACAGGGTGTTTAAAAAAAACGTTCGGATACTGTAACCATGAATAGTACTCATCAAGAGCAAAATTAGAAGGTGGTTCGTAAGTACTTTTATTCTGCAAATAATTTCAGTTCTAATATTTTATTAACATTGTTCTTATAAATATAACAAACGATCTGACTTTTGACAAAAATATTTAAATGTTCTTGATGTCAAAATTGAGGAAAGAGCCTGTTCTACAAAACTATAATTTAGAATAAATTCTTTGGCTACTTGATAAAAAATGGTTTGGCAGTTATTTTAAGGCCCCTGCAGTACATTTGCGGACAGAAAATTTCGGATGTCAGTGTCATATCCCCACTGACGTAAAATCAAGTGAGTTCCTAAATACGTCAGATCTAGGTGACACTGGACCTTCCTCTTCCTATCCAGTTATTGTTGTACGTTGCATTTAAGAAATTTCTTACAACGATAGGAAATGTGGAATTTCCCCCTTTCAATATTTTCTTATCTTGGAAAATGCATAGATTACAATTTAAAAAATTGACAAGTAATTTGTTTATTTTAAATACAAGAAGAATAACTACTGACAGGTACATTCAAACGTGATTTCGTCTTATGAATTCTTGGAGCTGGCTGCAAAATTTACACAGGCGACACTGAACAAAAATTAATTTCTCAGGACGGCCACACACAAAGAGTAAAAATTACTAGATAGAGACGCGGGAAATTCAACTTGTCCTCAATCATTTATGCTCATACTGTACCTACACCGCTTGAAATTTGCGTATCAAATGCTAAATAAACTTCATTTTGGGTAACTAGCGCCAAAGTGGAAAAATTTTGATTTAAATGAAAAGATCGCCCGGGCTGAAAATCTATAGTAGGTCGTGTTCAAAACATATTCAGAAAACGAAATAAAGAGACATTCACCTCCATCTTCAAATGGGAATTTAGGCTGAATTAGTTGAACGGTCTGCTTGCACAATATTGTTAAGTCAAAAATCAGATTAAACCAAGTGATCAATCACTGAATTGGGAAAATCAATCGCGTGGTAGTCTGACTGTTGACTCCACGATTTTGTGGCTGTTGATCGTTCAGTTAACGTAGCCATATTGAATCAACATTATAATAATTGAATTAATAAAAATGAAATTACATATTAATAAAATGATCAGTGGTGAAAAACAAGTATTATGATTTTATTGGATATTGGAATAACTTTTGAAAGTGATACCCTAGATTCATATTGATTTTGTGTAAAAAAGACACTTTTATTTACTTTATTTTCATATTTTTTTATTTTTTTCTTAGTTTACGAATTATAAATAAACATAAATTCAACATTACTTATTTGAAGTTAGAAATTTTTTCTGCAAGGTTCACCAAAATTCATCTAACAAGGCACTTTGGCCATTTCTTGTGCAGGTGTTAATGCCTTGATTCATATGAGGTCGATATGATGAGTTTTATAATTTTTTATTTATTGCCAGAATTAATCCCTTTTTAGAACAATGAGTGGAACTCGCAGTTGAGTCAAAGATGCAATTTCTAAACAGATCACAAAATTCTGTTTAAGAAAGTCTATTACATTGTCCTAAGCAAGATTAAAGTTTCAAAGTCACCTTGAGAGTGTTATGCAAATATCGCGATGCATTTAGCGAAATACTAAGTTTTAATATCCTGTTGTAATCTTAAATTTACTTCAACATAGTACATCAATGAGATAAAACATTTTTTCTTTTCTTTTCATTCATTTATATATTACCAAAAATAAAAAGTAACGAGTATCAATAAAGTCTTTTGGTGCAGTATAAACAAATTCATTCATCTTTGGTTTTGTTTTATAGCTTTGATTGGTGATTTTTGTAGTAAAAGGATTACAAGAAATGTTCTAATTTTTATTTGGTATTGGTACCACTCAACATTATACAAGGTGAATCATAAGTAAAGCACATTGATGGAAAAGTCGTTATTGTTTCATCAAAAAAAAAAAGTCAGAGATTCAATGTTCAATGACTCGAAGTTATTTTGAACTAATCATGAATTAACTGATCCTAATAATTACAAGATAAAAAACTACTAACATGGATGGATTATACGGTAATTCGTAGCGGCAACATAAGCAACACGTGACAATATGGAGGAAAATTGCCATACATTGTCGAAATGATTGCTAGGAATCGCATGATGTTGATCGATATAGCTCCACTAGGTTGCCGAGCAACAAATTACTGTAAAAATTACTCGTGTACCTTTACCCTCACCAGACTTCGGATTTCATAATAAAATTTGGAGTAATAGTGTAATCGTAATAAAAAAAATTGCATCATATTTTGCAATTAAATTCTTGTCCATCGAAATTTATCAAACAATTTGTGATAATGTGATAATTATTGATTGTATAACTTTTAAAACCTTTATACATTTTGACAGCTTCTTCAGGTTGTTAATGCACAATCTTGTTAGCGTACAGAGAAACGTCGAAACTATAAAGATTTTTCTGAATTTTGTCAACGTAGAGCAAAACGTCGATGTTTATAACAGTTTTAAAAACTGTCCGACAGATAATTATTAATTTTAATTTTTTGTCCATTGGAAATTTATGGAATAAAAACAATTTTACACTACCCTATTTTTTGTACAAGATTTGGTTCCATTTCTTAAACAATTTAATTTGTGCAATAATTTGTATAAAAATTTAAATTGAATTTAAAACTACAGTGCACTCGCGCTAACGTAAACTCCTGTATAACGTGAACATCTAAATTTTAGCATTGACCACTGTCTAACGTGAACAGTGCACCTCGCTAACATGAACTGGTACTTTATATACTACAGAAATTTACAACAATCAACAAATCAACAAATTTACAAGTCCAAACAATCACTTCTTACTTAATTTTTTTTCCAAAAATACATAATGTGTAGGATATAAATAAAGGTTGAAAGGGATGTTTCATGTTTTTAATTGTTCTTCAGAGATGAAGAATGCATCTCGGAAACATGAACAATCCCGCAAACATGAACACAGCCGGTTTTAATTAGTTCACGTTAGCGCGAGTGCACTGTATCTGGAAACAATGTTTTATCTCCATACTGTACCTGCAGCCTAAAATGTTCTTGTTCTAAATTATTGTAGAAATTGAACCAAATCTTGTACAAGAAATTAGGATGATACCAAATGATTAATATTGAATAATGATAAACAAAATTAATTAAAATTCTGCCAAATGGAAGCGAAGTTATTCGAACTTTGCGAGTACTTGAGAATCTCCTTGCCCTTTGATCATTTATTCTATTATTTGACAGCTTTGCAATATAATAAGAATTTTTTTCTTACAACATGATGTATCCTGGGAATTATTGTCATTATTATTAATTTAAAGATCCATTACACATCGACATAAATCATGTTCATATTATTACGTGCAGAGAATAAAAAGTCTTGCACACCTTTACGTTCTTATATTGAACTCTGAACTTTACTTCAGGATTTAATCTACTGATGAACAAACATTGTTTTATGTGACATCTCTTTAAGTCAAATTATTTAATTCTTCCAGGATACGAATTTTAATAATGTAGTTTATTAAAGCAGTTTATATAAATATGTCATCTTCTGATTAAAGTTTGTTAAAAAGTGTTATCATTGTAACTTATAAATAAATATGTAAGTACATATAAAATACAGTTATAGCAAAATAATCCTGATTTTTTAAACAATGATAACCAGAGAGCGGCCAGCTTTAGGTTTTTGAATCAAAAGTAGACAGTTTGCCTTGAATAATTAATGATTTTATTCACATGCTTTGTGTGCAAATTTAAGTGTTGAATTTGATTTTGTTTTATGTAGGTTGGAGGAACGTCATGGAAGTCACACGGGGGCCAATCTTCGGATACAGCCGGTGCGCTTCGCAAATCACATTATGCTAACAGATCTAACATGGGTAATAACGGTTTTGGGCTTACCTTCTTCTGTGTTTTGTTCTCTCTTTCTCTCTCTGCTCTCTTTTGCACTTATTTACTGTTTTTAATATAACTTATCGGCACTGATCTCTGTCAAAAATATAAATGCATACAAATCACATAACCGTACATAAATATAAAAAAAACAGTTTATTTTTGTTAATTAAAGTAGACTCGTGGCCGATGAAAATTCGCTTAACGTTAAAAGGCTCAACATTCAATAAGTTTTTTAAGATGGGCCTATTTGTCAATTTTGTGGTCACGAAACTTTTCAATTCACCCTCGTATAGTACAAAACAAAACAAATCACGTTTCATCTCAAGACAAAGGAAATATTTTCTTTCGTGATTGTTTTGATTTCCTTGAAAATTTATTTTTGATGAAAAGAGGGAACGCATAAAATACATAAAATTGAAACCCCTGATTATTTGTCTGCTCTGTTCTTATAATCTTATCACATTTAACTTTCTGGTTGCTGGTTTTATTTCGAAATAGTAACATAACTAATGAATCTTTTGTACGATAATTGTTGTGAAGCTTTTGGTTTTTGCTGTGCGCAGATGGTAGCAGCGAGCATACTTCTGACGGTGATACAGCACCTACAGAGGAAGGTACAGGAAAGCTGCTCGTCATTCCTGAAAAAGCAAGTTCCTTCAGTATTCATCCCGGAAGACTGTGCAAAGACGAATGCACGTACTGCTTCGGTAAATTTGGACTCTTTGATACTCCCTGCCACATTGCTCAAATGAAGAGTGTCGAGAGACAAGACAAAATATTAGCCTGTAAGTTCAAGTTATCAAACCTGTGGAACAATGCGTTAATGATGTTTTTTTGCAGCTGAAAAACATTTAACTCGCGACTCATGCTTATGTGATGCTTGCTACAGACATGTTGACAGAAAGTCTAATACCCCATCGTATGCGAACAAATCATTCAAAAGAAACAACTTGGTTGCACCAGGTCCACGTCAAAATCACTGCCATGTTTTAGGATGTAAAAACGTCTCGACAAACATACTGCGTCGCAAATGGATCATCAAGATGAGAAAAAACGTTTGCCGAGTTGTAAGTACATACACGTCCTCCAAGAAGGCGTGTGTAAATTGAAAATCTTTGTTTTAATAGATTAACATAGACTTGGATAATCCTGGCCTGCATTCCATTCCGATTTGTGAAGAACATTATGCGGCGCTTGAACACCTCATGGTTTGTGCAATGTGCAAGAAGAGACTTGCAAGAAACCATTTTCATTACTTAGGGCCCGAGTCGAACGACCTTAATATGGCACTGAATGAAATGGGTATTCCTGTAAAACTACACGATAAACCACTGGTTTGTAAATTGTGCAAGTATTTTGCTACGCTGGTGCTGAAAAATGAAGATGAAAGACCTGAAAATACCGCAGAATTCTACAAAGAATATACTAAAAGGTGTGTACATTCAGTTGATAAAATCCATGTCTTCTGTTAAAAAAAATATATATTATTATTTCAGACTACTTCATTTCCATGATGTGAAAATAATGAAGGATACTGAAGCAGGAGAACCAATTCCATTTCCAGCTAGAGATACCAAGCCCGAAAAAGAAACAACATCTAAGAAAAAGAAGAAGTTATCCAAATCGGATGTGAACAGTGAACCTCCTGTGTTAGAACCACAAGTAGATGTAGAGTTACCAAATGACCAAACTCGCGTGCCTTCTACAGAATCCCGCTCAACTGAAGCTTCCCGCTCCGAATCACCATCTGATTACATGGTAGATTATAATACGTTAATACCTAACATTGCTCTAGAATGCAGCAGCGATGCAGAAACCATAAAGAAAGACGCGTCTAAGAAGCAGATGTTTTTGAAAAAAATACCTCGTCCAGAATCAGTCAAAGAGGCCGTAGAAATATCCAAAAACATAAAACTTAAAAACAAAAGTGATATTGCAGTGCAGAGGTTGGGTTCAAACCCATCTATTTCAGTAAGACAATTATTCCCAGGCGAAGAGGATTTGCCTTTACAAGGTAATATAGAATTCCATAACATTAAAGAACGAACGCCTGAAGGCTGGGAAAAATGTTCAACCACCCTACAATATGATATTGATACGAAACATTTATGGCAAGAATTGCAGAAGCCTTATGGAAACCAAAGCAGCTTTTTACGGCATTTAATTTTGTTGGAGAAATATTTTAGAAACGGTGATTTAGTGCTTTCGCCGAACGCAAGTCATCACGCAATGAATTACAGCGAATCCGTTCAAAATAGGTTAAGAGCATATGATAACACACCAACGAGTTCAGGTCCTATACAACCATTAGTAATGATACCTTTTAATAAGTCACAGAAAAGTACTAGTGGAATTATTACCAGCAAAGACAATTCGCAAAACCTAACAATGTTAAATGCAGCAAACATACCTAAGAACACTCCCATTACAATTTCTCAACTTAATAATCCTAGTTTCCTTGTACAGTCATCGAACAAACAAAAGACTACAAGCGTGCCACCAGGTTTAATGCCGTTACAACCTGGCACAAACCGACCTGTAACGTCCTTAGTCAAAGTACCTCAGTCACAAAAGATTAAATTTCCAATTACGAAAAATTGGCGACCAAATTTAATACCGATAGACCCTAACAAAAAGCCAGAGAAAAAGTCAGGTTTAGTTCAAGTGATCTCAGGTGGAAAGCCATATCATATCACCTTAGAAGATTATAAGAAAATGTGTGCTATCAAGAGAACCTTTGACTTGCGACAGAAGAAACTGCAAGAAGCTCAAAAAGCAAAACAAGAAAGTCAAAAGTTGCTTGCTTCTACCAATTCTCCGAATTCGTTATTGAAAACTATGGCGCCAAGAAAAAGCCTCGTAATATCAAAGACTTCTGCACTATCAAGTCCTATGTATGATCAAAGTTACACGGAACTTGAGAAGGAAGAAAGTAGTTTAGAAAAATTAGATAAGCATGTTGAAAAATTAGAATCAAAATTAAATGACTCTAAGTCAGTGATGATTTTACCTAAAATCCCAAAGTCCTTAACAGTTATTCCTCAGACTGTTACTCGTAAGCCATCCAGGCCGTCGAGCCCTGCCCTGTTAATTACCCCGAAACCAAAAGCGTCCATAAAGTCATGATTACTTTTGACTGTGTATCTTAAAGTGCCTCTGTCAATCTGCGTTACATTTATATTTCACATTGAAAGTAGTTTAAGTAAATTATACCGAACCTTGTTTCATTTTATCGTTTCGGTATCAATAATACAAAACATTATAATAATTAGAAGGTAGTTATTTGATTTCGTAGGAAAAGAAACAAAATTGTTAACTTGATTTATAAATTAGGAACGATATTTTTTTAAAAGATAACTTGTACATATTGTATTTATAAAAACAAAAAGAATACTTATATCAAGATAAGCGTAATGTTATGGAACAAAAATAGCTAAATAAGTTAAAAAATCGAGTGACTTAAGAAAAACAGGGTTGTCGACAATTTTGAATTTGTTCTTGTTTTTTTGGATTTAGAAGTGGTGTTGATTTTGAATAAATGATATTGCTTTTTTAGCTATTTTTTCATGTATCACATGTATATTGATATTTTTCACTGTAAAGGTTTCAAACTTCTTATATAAAGTCTATAATACATTTGTTATTTAATATCATTTAGCAATAATTACAAAACAGTATATGTTACAAATCTTCCGAGGTTTATTTATGAAATACTTCCAGAAAATAATATTGTTATTTATACACAAATATATGACATCTGTTAATGTTAAAAGTAAATTAATATGAATTAAAAGACATTATCAGAGAAGTTGTGTTTTCTTTTAATTTTAATATTTTTTTACATTATTAAGTAACATCTTTCATAATTTGAAATAATAAATTCTATTAACAAAATTAATATCTAGTGAAATAACAAAAATACCATAGAGTTAGTAAATAAGTTAGTAAAATTGAACAGGATGACGCAAATATCACTGAAAAAATGAATTTTAGATACATGACCAAATGATCAAATAGAAAGTTCATCATACTTACACAGGGTGATTCAAGACTCTATACATATTTTTAAAATACTGAGAGATAGAGCAAAAAGTCACACTTTGACATTTGGCAAAATTGGGCTACTTGAAACGTTTTTCTAAATTTTTCAAGAAAAATCTGGCAACCCTGTAGACGGAAGTTGGACGTTTTGCATGAACTGAGGTTTGATAAACCTCACAAAAGACTGAAGCCTTGTGTACAAGCAAGACGACAGACAAGTCGGTGCATGTAGACATGCGTCAGTATAAACGGATGACAAAACGTTACGTGTAGACCAGGCTTTATTCTAATTCATTTTAACGAAATAATTAAAACGAAGCGGACCGTAAATGTATTACGCTGTATGTACATACTATAATTTTAATAAATCATAGAGCCGCTCTCCGCAATCAGCACAAGAAACACAACAAAGACGGCAGGATATTGTCGAAACATCAAGGAGACCGCAGACGTGGCGATATTCAAGCGATCTGGTCGCCGCAACCTGATCTCGCGAAAATTGCAGGAAAATCGTCAGAATAAACGGGGCCCCATCAACGCTAAATGAAAAAATTGCCGAGCGATCAAGATATCGCTTGTAATCGGGCGATATTGAAGCTATTCGGTCGCCCGATACTATTGCTGTCGATCGAATTGCCCAAATATCGCCATGTCTGTGGTCTCCTTCACATAAATTCACTAAGGCTCAATTTTACAATCGTGGAATAGGGACGGAATAACTGTTCGTCGAATATCCTTCAATGCTCCTACATCTACGTTGCACCTTATCCTAAGAATAATGCTTATCCGACGATTATAAAATCGGGCCTAAGAAATACAATTGACAAAGTATAACCTTGATTTTTCTTTTCTTTTTTTTCTATAAACTTAAAAGGCAGCATCGAACATAAACGTCGGTGTGAATCTTTAATGATTAAATGATAAGGACCGGGCTAAGCTGAAACGCGTCCCCGGCCAGATCCGTCGATAATTTTGGCGGAAAGTCGCCCCATCCTTTTCTGAGAATACGGTCCTGCAGCGACTCTCCCGGTGCGGTGCGGTAGTCTGATTTTCAAACTCGCGGCGCTGGCGGCGGCATCGTGTTTCTCGTCATTTTCTGCTATACGATGACGTGCGGCTCGATTTGATTCGAGCCACCTAAGGTACGTACCGTAAAAAATTCTGAAAAAAGAGCTTACAAATTTGCCAAATTTCAAAAAATCATACCTCGAAAAACGCATTTTCCCGGAATATAGGTCCCATAGGTTAGGTACCCGGGGGGGGGTCTTCTTGCGTATGAGAGTTTAAAAAAATTCCAACACCACGTTTTCAAGAAATTTTCGACAATATGTCAAAATTAGGGATGTGTAATGAAACAATTGAGGAAATTTCATAGAGGAAATTTCTTGAAATTTCAACACTTCCAAATTGGCAAAACAGTGGAAATTTCTTAGTTGTTGGAAATTTTTTTTTTTTTCGTTTGGAAATTTCAATGAAATTTGTGCAAGATCGATATCTTGGAAATTTCAATGAAATTTCCAAGATATCGATCTTGCACAGCAAATTACTCACAAACAAGATATATTATGATACTTATTAAGCCTTTTGCTATTAACGAATTGCGATAGAATAGAATAGAACGCAATGTGAACACGCCAATGACCAGGATAGCCAATCCAGTTCATTTATCATAAAATAGGCGATGTGATTTTTTACGTATGGCTCAATTTTGTTTTGGTTTTGTGGGCGCATTCAGCAACACATATCAACAGTTCCCACCACAACAGTTGAGACTGAGCACTCATTTCTGCTGAATGAGCTTTGAAGTTTCGGAACCACCACAACAGGATAATAAAATATGAAAGTTCTTGTTCGTGTCCGAAATTTTTTATCAGCAACTTTAATAACGCTTCTCAGAACGTTCTTTTAATCGGTTTATCATTTTCATTATTCATTTGCATTCGGATAAACTACTTAGGCCCAGGTTTACAATCGTGGAATAAGAACGGAATAACTGTTCGCCAAATATCCTTTAATGTTCCTCCATCCTACATCACACCTACGTCGCTACGTCACGTTATACCAGCGTTATACCAATAATAATGCTTATCCGACGATTGTGAAATCGGGCCTTAATTTAGTTTTACCTAATAATCTTACTGTTTATCAGCATAAGGCCCAGTTTTATAAAGGCAAGTCAATTTTAACTTTTAACAATTTATTCCCGTGGTAGCAATTGTGAACACAATTGTTGTTATGACACTAAACTGAAAGTTAAAGTTAATTTGTGTTTATAAAACCGAGCCTAAATATTTACTAATTGGACATGGACAATTCAATAGTTAACCAACAAAAAAAAAGGTAAAGATGAATCCCGTTCTACACATTTTCTTTATGTTAACTTTTTTGGTCATATTGCAGTACATTAAAAATAAAAAGTTTTGTGCAATCAAAAGATGTCGCTACTTGAAATATTCATTAAAAATAAACTTCAAAATTAATTTGCAATCAATCAAAATAACAGTAAAGGGCTATTTTATATTATTATATCAGAGAAATCAACCCACTGTAAACATCAGCAGTAACCTGCGAAATTTTCTGTCCATAACTGTACATTATTTATATTTGTATTAAAAAAATTTTTAAATAAAACTGACTTGAGATTTTGAATTCTTTTCTTTTATTGTGAAATTTCATTGTATTTACCGTTGAAACGTTTCATATTAAAAACATGTAATCAAAATTCCACGTTTCTTTCAAAAGAAATATTTTTTTGAAATTACCACATCCCTAGTCAAAATGGCGGTTTTCAGGCCCTAACCAAAATTCAGGACCGGACTCGGGACCGAGCATATATAAAAACCAGATATAAAAAACTTTCTGCCCCATACCTACGTTGCGAGTTTGGTCCGATTCTGTCAGTACATAAAGGCCGTGGAATTTCTTGAATCCTCAACAATGACTATTTTTGAAAACCTCCATACAAAATCTTTTCCCCCTCACGTCCGATCCGAAAAAGGACACCTTTTAAAATTAAGAGAAGTTCGCTTAAAACATGAACTACATCAAGAGCAGTGGTTAAATGAGTACATCAAAATGGAATTTTATTTTGTTTTATTATAAGTTTTTTCGCGTAAAGAAGAACTCATTTAATTACTTCCTACATGTGATTTTCACAAATAAAAAGTATTGCCTTATTAAGAAAAAATATAGAGGCGAACGGTATTCCACAGTTCCTAACAACTAACCTAACTTTAGAGCTAGTTCTCATGAAGCGCGTCAAACGCGCGTTTCCTAAACGCGCGCTTTTAAAATACACATAATTAGAGCTGGATTTACATGGAGCGTTGAGCGCGTCAAAACGCCGGGCGTACTGTACTCTCATTGGTTACTGCTCTTTCGTAACGAGCACTAACCAACAGTACGCCTTGCGTTTTGACGCGCTCAGCGCTCCATGTAAATCCAGCTTAGTACTTAATACTTGTTCACATGGTAGCGCGTGATTAGAATTTTACGCGCGCTCGACGCTGCTCAACGCAAAAGTTTTAAAAGCACGCGTGGACCGGCGTTGATGCGCGCTTTTAGATATGAGATATATGCCCATTGTCTGTTCACATGGAACGCGTCTCTTGCTACGTTCTGTGAATTTCTTCGGTGCTCTACATTTCAATTTCATATTAGCTATGGAAGGTGAAGAATTTAATACCGATTTATTTATTGATCAAATTGAAAACAGACCTGCGATTTGGGACATGAATTTAAAAAATTATTCCAACAAAGTTGTGAAAAGAAGGGCTCGGGAAGAACTCATTCTAAGACGCCGACGTCTCATTTTTCTATACGCAATCCACAAGCAAATAGCGTCTTCAACATCCATTCTTGATAACAGTTGGATTCTACGCCTAGCGCGCGAAAATCGCAGCTTATAACTGCAGTCATGTATACAGAGACTAATCATAAAACGCGTGCTAACCGCGCGTCTAGCGCCTCTCATGTGAACGGCTTACAAATTACAGAACGCGCGTTCAGCGCGCGTCTGACGCGCTTCATGAGAACCAAGCCTAAGGCTGTAGGGAAATGTATTTCGTTCATTAGTTAATAAAATTGAGAAAGAATGCAAGTAATAACTGTGGACTATTTATTACAATTGCCTAAAGTAAAAATTAATTACAAAGTGGAAAACGCTATAAATATGCACGAGATGACAGATTCTTGCCCGGATTTTATTGTCCGCTACTGAACTTGTGTAATTCCCGTTACGAAATTTTACTCCGCCATGCTTCTTCATACGCAAATTTATCCATCCTGTGTTAACTCGAGGGAAACGCATTCTTTTTTTTTCTCTCTTCTTACTCTTTCTAATTATGAAGCTCCTTTTCAAGTGACGCTTCTGTTTAGATTAGTATTCTGTGCCATTGCCGACTAGAGGTACAGGCCATGTTCAATGGGTGGGGATTCGGAGTCTGGCATTCATGGCGCATGAATTAATGCAGACATGGGCATGGTAAGGGGAAGTATCTCCCACTACGCTAAGCAATAGGTCAAACGAGTGTCGATTGCAGCTAGCTTGGTCCCACGAAATATAAAATTGTAGACGGCGGCGGTGCGATGTATTCGTTTTGATGCTGTTCATATTGAATTAAACAGAAAATTATTATAAATATTGTTTAAAAAAGGTTTGGTTTTCAATTTAAAATGGTCTCGAACTTGTACGACACTGTTAAACGCTAATAAACCAACATGAACTAACTCGCTCGGCGCTCTCTGTTTTTGATTTCGTTGATACGACTGAGTCAGTTATGTGCCTGCGCTTGTTTGTCTGAAACATCGAGATCGTCGCAAATAATTGGGGGTGGAGGTCGAGCTTTTGGCGAGCTCGTACCCGTCCCTGAATTAATGAATGAAAGACTCCGAGATTCGAAGTCTCCCCACCCACTGAGCATGGTCTGTACTTCTAGTCGGCAATGTATGAACACATACACAAACATACCGGTATCTCGCAAAAATTTGCTTATAAAGAGTTGCTCTAAAAAATATATTCTAATAATAATAGAAGTACATAATAGATGGCTTTTGGGTTCTACAACACCCGTAGACGTGGTATTTATAAATAGACTGATTAGAAGGTTCGTCCCTCAGCTGATTATAGGCAAAATCGAATTGGTGGATTTGCCGCCGGAATGTATTAGGAAGATAGTTTTACTATGTAATACGTATAAATATACACACGAACTGTGAAAACACTTTTGACAATGCATTTAACATGCAATGTTATAAATCTGTGTTAGCAACCGCAATCCAAAGACATTTCATTTATCATAGTACGTACTTCAAAATTCATACTTTGATGCCTAAAATCCACATAAATAGGTATTTACCTAAAATTCCCATCCCTAATAATATCTAATACTAATAATTCTCTGCGTAACACCACCAATAATATTTTTTGAACTCATCGCCCTCTAGTTACTGTTTTACGCACGAAATAGTCAACCGGGAAACCTGCGGGAAACACTGTTTCCCGGTCGAGTAGACCAGGAAACAACGTCAATAACACTGGCCCTTTGAAGCATTCTTAAATAAATCAGTGTTGATAATAATAAAATCTAGTTTATAAAATAGCATTTTACAACAACTTTCAATCATTAACAGGCCCAGAAAAGGGAGAAAACGTCAAAAAATTCCAATAAATTTGACAGCATCATCTATTGAATACTGAATCATGGCTTGCTTAATTTTACATTTTTGGTTTGCCGTGACATGAAATTATGTGAAAGTAGTTTCAATTAAATTTTTATAGGATTCGTTTCAAAAAATATAATACGAAACTCTTGCGGGAATCATTATCCCGCGTTCGCGCATATGAAGCGCTTCCTCCTATGTCGGTCGCGCTTCAAAACTGCGCTCACGAGGGAAAAATGTGTTCCCGCACTCGGTTCGTAAATAACTACATATATTGTACTCTTTCAAAGACATAAACTTTTAGTTCTCGTCTTATGCATGGGCGTAACGTGCATTTTTCCCATGTCTTTTCTTTAGTCAGTATTTTTTGTCGGTCTATTCTAGAATCACCCTGTATAAGAGCCGGTATCTTTGATATATAGATAATTTTGAAAATATCTCATTGATCAGCGAATTTAAACCAATCACTTTCTTGGCGGGAAAAAATGAAATAAAAAATCATAAATAAAAAATTGCTGTCAAATTTATAAGAACAAACGTTGTTTAAACACGTCATCGATCAACAACTAATCATCACAACTCACCAGCGCATGTTCCAAGTCACGTCTTATTTTAAAATTTCTCAGTTCGAAGGAGGACGCTCAAACATAATTTTCATTAAATGTTAAAATCTTAAAAAGTTCTTAATAGAACATTTACGTAGTGATTACCGAGTGGCATAAAATAACTGTGTTGGTGCTGTTATTTATTTTTGGAAAATGTTTATCAACATCTGATGGTGCTGTACCACGTTGTTTTTTGTGTTTGTACGCAAGTTGTTTTTTTGATCAGAAATGCGTGACCTTGAAAAGCGTTATCTAGCCGCAGAAACGTCAAATTTAGCGGGTGTCATGTGTAAGTAAAATCAGCCAAGTGCATGTGATATTTCGTTAAAAATTATGGTCTTTCATCAAAATTTTCGGTAAGAAACCCAATTATCATTTACGCAATTCAAATCGGATGATACCTGGCGATTGCATTTTTCACATTTTAAACACAAATATGCGTTTCATTTACAAAACAAGTACGTCAACTTTCCAGACGCACTAATGTTATTTGAACATAAGGTTTACTTTTAGTTTTACGTTGCTTGCACCTCCGTCGATTTCTCTGTTTTCACACAATACTTAATTTGTACATACCTTGAAGATTACAGAATTTTTATACATCAAAGTGAATGAGTCATCTTTTTTTCCGTTGAGAACCTAACCTCTTTAATTTTTTAAGGTTAGTCGTATGTACTTTCTAATCCCTTTGTTGCAGTGACTCAAATAAATAACACTTTATTGGGGGCACGCAAAATGGATTCGTTAGCGAAAAATGTCTCGCATCAGTTGCTAAACGACAACAAA
Organism: Dorcus hopei; assembly: GCA_033060865.1. NCBI lineage: Eukaryota > Metazoa > Arthropoda > Insecta > Coleoptera > Lucanidae > Dorcus > Dorcus hopei. Next base: position 53,959,656 of record CM065419.1, read on the forward strand.
AATCCGTTGATTCTAACATCCATCGAGAGCCCTTCACTGGTTTCACAAAATTTAGAAAATGTTCCTACCTATTCGGCGCTATCCAATAACATGGAATCACTGAACATCCATGCAGACTCAGAAACTCAATCAAATAGTTTATCGTTTTTATTGCTAGACGAAAACGAGCGACTCACAGTGCGAACACCCGAGGAATTCCTTAAACGCCTAAAAATCAAAGACAGCATCGAGAAAGTGAAAGTAATTTCAATTTTTGGAAACACTGGCGAAGGTAAATCTCACACTCTCAATGAGATATTCTTCAAAGGAGTGGAGGCTTTTAAAACCAGCCCCGAACAAAAATCTTGTACCTTGGGTGTTTGGGCGGCGTTCGATCACAACTTGAAAGTGATCTGTCTCGATACCGAAGGTCTATTAGGGGTGACCTCGAAAGAAGGACAGCGAACTCGCATGCTCTTAAAAGTCCTAGCCGTTTCTGATATCGTCATATTCAGAACACGAGCGGAACGATTGCAAACGGACATGTACACCTTCCTCGGTAGCGCTTCCAAAGCATACAAAGACCATTTTCAATCCGCCCTTCAGCATGCTTGGCAGAAGTGCGAATTGGAGCCTCCACCGGCTTCCCTGGGGCCTAGTGTTATAATATTTCATGAAACGAAACACACCAATACTTTGCGTAATTCCGCTAGCGTTACAGAATCACCTGAGGATATCTTGAGGGCTCGTTTTGGTGAACTCAAGTTGGAATGTGATGCTTTCAGTTCGTTAAAGTATATCGGTTTGCAAAGTAGAAACGAAACGGATTTCAGCGAGCTAGAAAATGCCGTGCAGTTAGAGTTAGAAAATACGACCGTGCGATCAAAGAGGAATCCCAGAGTTATTTATTTTACCTTGAAGGTGTGTAGCAATTATTTTGTTGCAGTTATTTAGATAAGATAAGCGGATAAAGTAGATTCAAAACATTGTATCATTCGTTGAAACATTGTTCTGATTTCTTTGAATAATAAATAACATCTTTCTATTTTCTTATTTTTCAAATATTTTTTTTTGTTAGTAATTTTAATTGTGTTGAATCTTTAGTTTAAGTAAAATATTATTGATATTTATTTAAAATTTGTCCATTCTCTGCTTAAGTAAAACAAATTTAAAAATTATGAATTAATTTAGAATATTTGTTGTGTAAGTTGTTGAAATGTGTTGAGTTTTTGTGTATTAATGTTTTTCGTACAAAATTTGGGTGCAAAAAAAGTGCACTCTCCAAATTTATTCCCCACAGAAGTGAATACGTATTGCTGCCTTCAATTCTTAAAATAGAAGATGTTTTTATTCGAGAGAGTGAAGTACGTTGCTATTAATAAGACAATTTATGTTGGAAGTGAAAAAGTAATACTGCCAAAATTAATACCAGGAACAACATTGTTTTTCTAGATGTGTTCAATTTTATGAACAATGGAAAAATTTAAACGTGAAATCTTTTTAATATTACTGTTTAAAAATATAAACTTTGTTTTATGTTTCTTTTCACGCATTACTTCGTAAAGATAATTAAATATATAATTGCTATTTAATTTTTTTACATTATAAATACATACCTATGCAATTAATTTTATTATTATTTGAGTTATAAACTGTACTGTACAATAGTGAGACACCTCGTCATGTAATTTAGCTCTTATATTTTGACTTTGCAGGGTTTAAATGACAAGTTCAGCGGAGAAATTAAGAACACACCCCCTAAGCTCTATTTAAGAGAATACTTTACTTGCCAGGTAAAGTGTCAGTCCTGCAACGAAGGATGTACGTTGTCAATGGGGCATAAACAGGAAGGTGAAGCCCATCTGAATCCGAACAAATGCAAGTTTCAGCATCAGTATCAAAACTGCGTGTATTTATGTAGAGTAAGCAATAATTTACTATTTACATAATGGTTAACAAAGTAGGACAAATATTTTATACAGGGTGTCCCGTGACGTACTGTCACCACTTCACCTATGTGATAATCAAATCAAATCAAAAAGCTCTAATAAAGACTTGTTCTAAAGTAAACCGTTTCAAAAATACTGGATGTTTAATTTTTTATTTTTTAAAATTTTAAAGTTCGTCGAAACATTTATCCGTTCACCTAATAATCAATTCAAACTAAAAAAAAACTCTAATAAAACCGTTTTTCAAGAATACGACGTGTTTTGTAATTTTCAGAATTTTTAAACTTTATCTCAAAGGCAACTAGATCTCTTTAGAAGTGCGCTAGAATGTGTTTAGCAAACAACGGTTTGAATTGATTATTAGATGAACGGATAAATGATTAGATGAACTTTAAAATTTAAAAAAAATAAAAAATTAAATATCACGGAATTAAGTATCACTCTGCAATATTGATAAATCTTTCTGTTTATTTGACAACAGTTGCTGTTATTTCGACATGCATTAAAACAATCGCAATTAACCGTAGACGTAAGTTTTACAGTCACTCAGTAGGTTTTAATTGATTATTTAAAAAAAAGGTACGAAATAGTTGTCATAAGATATGTTTTAGTCATACACGAACTGACGTCCAAATGCATCAGCTCGAAACTAGATTATTTTAAGCGCCGATGAATGAACTTTTCTCAACACACGGACTGAGGTCAAAACAAATCAGTACATAACTAATCGGATCGTTTGCATTTTTTATGTGTAGATATTTTTTTTAAACCGAATTTAAAAAAAATTTGCCCGCCAAACAATAGCTTTTTAAAAGCATATTTTTCGCAATTTTTTAAAATATTATATGTTTCCATGTCTGTTTGTAGGTTGGTTATAAAAGAAAATTGAAATGCCGAGTCTTCTTACCAATTTTTTTATTTACATCCACGACCGGTTTCGTCTTTTCGACAAGTGGTTGACTATTAATAAAGTATAAATAACTTATTACCAAAGTTTCAAATTTCCATTTAAGTAATATTTTTTCACCTATAAACATAAATTCAATTACACAACAAGACAATGTTTCAAATTCTGTTTCTCTAAACTTTTCACATAAATTTTACAACTTAAATTATGAAGTAAATGATTTATTTATTTATCCTCCCAATTCAATTCACGCTTTTTATTCAAACGTTCTAAATCTTTCAAATATTAACTTTTCTGAAAATTAATTAAATATTTTAAAACTTGGTTTAAAATTTTCACCACCAAATAATATAAATTTGAAATCCTTAAAAATTTGATTATTCATATTGAAAACATAATTTTTTTACAAGATAATAAAATCAAAAGTTTAGCACATAATGAAGTTTCTCATATTATAAATTCTTTTCTCAAAAGAAATAAACAATTAAAATTAAATAATTCTCAAAAATCCTTTATAAATAATGTTCAGAAGCTAAAAGATAAAATTAAACAATTAAATTTAATAATATCAAAATTAGGTAAAGGTCAAAGTGTGGTCATTTTAGATAAACAATCTTATATAAATAAAGTAGAAATTTTCCTTGAAAATAATGGTTTCAGAATTCTAAATTCACAATATAAAACTAAATACAGCATTCAAAATACATCTGATTTAATTAACAAACTTAGTTTAGTCCATTTAAATAAAAATAGTTTTTTAATTTCTCTTGATGCTACAAACCTTTTCGCTTCAATTCCTGCTTCAGAAACTATTGAAATTATTAATGAATTACTAGTTTCTTCTGATTTAACAAATAATAATGTACAATTTTCAGAATCACTACTTAGAATTATACTTCAATAAACTTTTTTCACATTCAATAATAAAATATATTCACAAATAGATGGACTAGCTGTGGGTTATCCCCCCTTTTAGCAGACCTATTTATGGATAAATTAGAAATAGAATTTTTTTCATCAACAAGTTTATATAAAAAATACATTAAATTTTATGGTAGATACGTTGATGACATTTTAATAATTTACGAAGGCCCAATTTCTTCCTTAGAAGGCCTCTTAGAAGAATTTAATTCACTTCATGAAAATATTAAATTTACTTTAGAAAAAGAAACCAATAACTCTATTAATTTTTTTAGATATAAGTCGAAAAGACGAAACCGACGTAGATGTAAATAAAAAAATTTGTAGGGAGACTCGGCATTTCAATTTTCTTCTAATTTTTTTAAATTTATTACGGATTACGCAGTAGTTGAAATCGTACACGCACCGAGGTCAAAATAAATTACACATGGACCGAGGTCGAAATAAATCAATTCATAAATAACTAATTGGATTGTTTGCTTTTTTATGTGTAGGTATTTTTGTCAAACTGAATTTTAAAAAAAATGTTGCCCGTCAAACAATAGTTTTTTTTAAAGTATATTTTTCACAATTTTTTAAAATTTACTATGGATTACGCAGTGTTTGAAATCGTATACGTACCGAGGTCTAAATAAATTTGCTCGATGCTAGACTATTTTAAGAGGCAATGAATGAGTTTTTCTCAACACACGGACCGAGGTCGAAATAAATCAGTCTATAATTAATCGGATCGTTTGCATTTTTTACGTGTAGGCAACTAGATCTCTTTTGAAGCGCGCTAGAATGTGTTTAGGGGGTCATTTTGAGCACCTTTTGAGATAAAGCTTAAAAAATTTTGAAAATTACAAAACACGTATTCTTGAAAAACGGTTTGCTTTATTAGAGTTTTTTTTTTTTAATTCAATTGATTATTAAGTGAAAGGATAAATGATTATATGAACTTTAAAATAAAAAAAAATTAAACATTAAACACCCAGTATTTTTGAAACAGTTTACTTTAGAACAAAACTTTATTACAGTTTTTTACTTAGTTTGAATTGATTATCACGTAGGTGAAGTGGTGACATTACGTCACGGGAGTACGGGACAGCCTGTATACTTATCTTTTTCACTAATAGAAAAATATTACGAGTGCTAAATTTGTTTCATGTGCCTATAATTATTGTTGACTGCAAATAATTGTTACAGTCGTAATTACAATGATCACATTGACATTGAAAATTATTTATAGTACTTTAATCTGGTCTTTCGACAAATATAAATATTACCTTTACTCTGATTCAGTGATGTAAAAATTCTGCTGTGAATCATGACTTTGATTAAACACAACACCAATATTATTAATGATTCATTGTTACATAGATATAATTGTCTCTTGATTACAGCAATGCTCAAGAAATGGAGAAAGAATTATAGTGAAACCTAGTTACCAATCCATCACAGAAAAATCTTGGACTAACTTATTTAGTTATGTTTGGTCTGGTTATGTGATAGAATGTCGCAATTGTGGAGAGATATATCGCAGTCGACAACATTGGTTTGGGAATAAGGGCCCCGAAGATAGTGCTGTAATAGCTGAATATGTTCACGTTTGGCCAGGGGTAAGCTTTTCATCTGAAATTTTACATGTTTGTTACCACTGATCTTTTTCCCCATCATCAGTGGAAGTTATATTCTTTTAACTCACCCCATCTTATCTTAAAAGCCTTAAATATTAAATTGTATTTAATTTTATGAATATCTACTCATTTACTGTATTAATTTAATTGTAAATGAAAAGAGTCAAAAATTAATTTCAATGAGATATGAGTCACATCAAATCTTGAATAATCAAAATTTTAAATCAATAAATATTTAAATAATCTTGCAAAATTTATCGATAAATAGATCACAGAGTTATTCAGTAAATGGTTAAACCGATGGTGATAAGAAGTATTGTAATTCCTCATTAATTAACAATATTAATTTACAGTTATTTTGAAAATTAAAAATACATTAAAATAAGTACAAAGGACTTGTACAGTATAACTTGAATTTGAAACAGGAAGAAAAAATATGGCCAAATTAATAACAAAACAGCAAAGAAAAATCTGTGAATGTGAACCTAAAATGTATAAATCTCTTCGTATTGTTATGTTATTGTGCAGCTTATTGTGTGTATAATCTGTTGACGGGTTGATTCTTATCTTTTTAATAGGGAGAATATATCTTCCAGGAAAAGAACTTTATAGGATCGAACAATTCAATTCAGAAGGTGCTCGATGGAGTTACTTACATTAGCGATGTGGTTGCCACCGTCGGTTCTCAGCCGACCAAAGCTGTAAAAACATTCATCACCGAGTCGATCAACCCATCTTATTGGAGACCAGACCGAGAAATAACCGTAAGTTACAATTTTACTCGAATATATTTATTAGAAAAATCAGACACGTAACAAATATTTTAATAACAGGCGTGTCATAAATGTCAAACTCCATTTCCTGTAAACGCGACGAAACACCATTGTCGAGCGTGTGGTGAAGGTTTCTGCGAGAAATGTTCCTCGAGAACTCAGCCTGTTCCTTCGAGGGGTTGGCGCGAAGACGTGCGGGTTTGTGACGATTGTTATCTGGAGACACCCCCTAGTCTTTCACACAGCATTGAAGACACTGAAGTAACAATAAGAAAAATCGGAGAAACTGTCATTAATTCTTTCTCAGCTGTTGCGTCTGCCCTTGAAATACCAAAGGACATGATAAAAGATACGGCGAGGCCATCATACTGGACCCCGGACAGTGAGTGCCTGTACTGTGTGTGCTGTAAGAATCCGTTTGGACCGGTTATACCTCTCCATCACTGCAGACAGTGTGGCAAAGGAGTTTGTGATGATTGTTCTACGACATGGAAAACTGTTCCGTGGAGAGGATGGAATTATCCTGTTCGAGTTTGTAATAATTGCACTTAGTGTAAACTGGTACATAGTTGGGAGTAAAAGCTTAAGTCGGTTATAATTAATTATTAACTATGAAATATTTTGAGGTAATTTTTTTTTAATTTGGTAATGCCACAGCATTTATTTATGCATACTTTGTACTTTAGGAACAGTTATTTCAAAAAAAGTATATATTTATTAGTTACACTTATTAATAGTCACTTCCTTGAGATCAAATAATTTCGTGTCGAAATAATATGATTTGTTTATTGCAGCAACTGAAAGCTAAAAAAGATGTACCGATTTAGTTTTTATTCAAATGACAAGACAACAAATTATGGATTTATTGATATAAGACTGTTCTGTAAATAAACGTTTTTATTTCAAATGTTTATTCATACAGTTTGATTTATTTAATATTTTATTGTCAGTTTAGATACCAACGATTTCTTCTCAAATATGAAATAGAAAGCTTTGTTTTGAAAGTACTTTTCTTCTGCATTTAATTTTTTTTTTATCTAACAGAAACGTAAATTCTGTGGTGCTTATATATTACAGATTTTGTTGTTAATTGAATTAAATAGCTAGAAATCTAAAAACATCTAGAACTTGTGTATACATGTATATATATATTAATTTAATAATAAATATATCAAATTTTGTATGTCAAAATTAGACTATATGTGTTTGTATTCGAAGATTCCATGTTTTCTGTAGATTTGCTAAACAATTCTTTTGTAAAAAAAAAAAAAAAAAAAACTACATATGGAGTCGCTCAAAATTGACTACATTCCGATATTCGACTGCTGCTGGAGCAAAAATATGACCCGGTTTTTTTTTTAGCATTTACGTTCAAATATTTTTACAGAAATACATATGTATCAACTACTTTTAGCATATGTAGGTTATAAAGTGGAAAATGAATGTTACATCTGTATTTGTATACTTATTGTGATATTACTACATTTAATAATCGGTTCTGATACTTTATTAGCTTTGCAAAATTCTTAAATAAAGGTTGTAAGTATCTGATGCAGTTTTTTTCGTGTTTAATTTTTCCTTAAAAGAAAACGAATAAGAACAAAAAAAAATATTGGTTTTTGTGTTCATTAATTAATCACGAAAACTAAATTTCCTAAATACATTGCGATCAACAATGATTGAAAGTTCGCGTCTGCTCGGTGAAACATTTAAAGTTGACGTTCCCCCACTCAGTTTGTCTTCATGAACTGAATGATCAATAAAGTTTAAATCATTTCAAATGTAACGCTACTGTAGCTACAAAAGTAAAAAATCCCATTGTACAATAGCTGCTTTCTTTCGTTTGATCCCAACGCAACATAACGCGTTTAGATTCAAAGATGGATGTTCTCTTGCAAATGGATCTTCGTGAAGTTTCAATCCCGATCGGTAATCCCATTTCCCCTTTCAATCTTCCAATTTTACGATCCGTTTGGATTGAAATGCATTCAGATCCAGAGCGGGTAACGAAAAATTATTCGAATCATGATTCAAACTTTTCAGCGAAAGAAAGCAGCTAATATGTGCTACAAAGATAAAAATGGGAGTAATAAGACAAAAAGCTTTTTCTATTTTGCGTTCACAATGAGATTATGACACCAAAAATAGTTTCACAACGTGCGTCATTGTGAAACAGTTTTTGGTGAAATTTTTGTCAATTTTTAATTGAAGACCTTTAGAATTTACAAAATAATTCATTATTTATTTGTTGTTTAATAGAATACTCATAATGAAGCTGGACAAGAGTAATTAATTACTTATCAATTTGATTGTTGTTTAAAACGAAAGGTTGTCAGTGTTGCCACGCATTACATCTAAAATTCCCCATATGCTAAGGAGATTTTTCACATTCTTGTTCAATAAGTGACGCAAAGTAAAAAAAAATAGTATATTTTACACGTTTCACAAGAGGCATTGTACCACTCGTTCTGTTGGGGCACTCGTGTTACAATAAGCCTTCTTGTAAAACTTGTAAAATAATATATCATGTGATCATTTAAATTTATAATTAAAGTAGGCGGGATTTTTTTTATGCGGTTGTGCACTTGCCAATCGACTCGTTGTGGAGATTAAAGGTTATGTTAATGTTTAGACGTTTATAGGATTCTCATCGGGTTCAATGGTTTTTAATTTAAAGGAAGTGAAACAGTTTTAGTGACAACCATAGCAAATGTTCAAAATGTTCGCCCCTGGCAATTAATTAAACATTTTGAAGCGTCACTTTGACAATTCAAACTCAAAGTAAGCTGTCAACTGTTAGTGTTGCCAATCTAATTCAAAATTCATAGCCTACTCTAATTATAAATTTAAATGATCGCGTGGTCCTATTAGAAAGAAAACAAACAAATGTCAATGTTAAAAACAACGGAAAATTTATCAGAACTTTTTTTCATGTTGATAAGTTAAGAAAATCTCTTTTGTCTAACAGTTGCATGTTATTAGGTGATTTTTGCATTGATTTTGAGTGACTAAATTAAATTTTGGTCACTCATACATAATGCTTATCAGTTATCAACAACTGTCGATGACGACCGACCATGACTGCTTGGCTATGTTTTAAATAATGTCGCTTCAAAAATATCTTTTCAAGATTCTTCTTGCAACTATTGGACAAAACGTCGTATATCACACGTGAGCGAAATGCAATTATAGGGACCATGCACATTAAGGTACTAAATCAACACTCCGTATAGGTAACGCAATCCCATTTCTCTCGTGAGAAGATTGAGAAACAAAGATAACAAATATAATTGTCGCGAGTGCAATAAGGAAGACAACAGTTTTAGGGAATTCTGTTTACCGCAGTGTCACTGGTTTCAATTTAAAAGTGTATTACGTTATGTCTAGTTAGTTATTTACCAATCAAAAAGTTGTTATTTTGAGAAGTGCAGAATGTTTCTTTTACGAAAAAGGCGGAATCATTAAATGTCATGCAATAAAAGTTTGGGATGCGATATTTAAACTCAATTTTTTTAACCATTGAGAGTAACTTTGACAAACGTCACTTCAAATAATATTTCCAACTGTTTTTTATCCCTAGATGAGAGGAATGTGCGACAAGGATAGATATAAAAAATCACTAAATGCGTTACCTCTATACGAAGTATGTTGATTTAGTACCTTAATGCACATGCGAAGCCAGCGCCACCAATGACCATATTCTGCATTAGTGGTATGAAAATACGAATTGTTTCAAATTATTAGTGTACATTTGAACTTGAATATTGTAATGTATTTCAATACCAGGAAGCTCAAGTATTATGTACTGCAATCGTAAATTGTCATAAGAGTGATATTATTTCTATGCAATGAGTCTCAAGAAATATTTTCATATCACTAATTCACAAATCACCACGCCAGGCGGCGCTGAACGCAGAAATGTGCATGACGCCTATAGGAGATAAAGAAAATATTTTTGAAGGTTATTATTATTTGAAAGCTTTGATATGTATATTTATTTTATTGTTTTTATTTTTATCATTTAATAAAGTTTTTTTCCAAAAATCTGGTAATTTCATAGGTATTTTCTGGTAATCACATTTTCATAATCTGGCAACACTGCTTCCCTCGCATTCTGCAGTCTACAAACTTGAACTGTGGTTTGGTTGTTTTCTTGTGTGATTTTTTTTTAAATTGTTGCATCCATGGGAAAACACGGAAAATATACGAGACGTTATAATTTTATTATTTATTATGATAAATTTACCTTGCTTTATTTAGAATTTAATTTCTTTAGGAATTTCTTAGAATGTAGTTGGCAATTGGCAATTTTGGCTATCTCAGTGCCCTCTTTTGGCAAAACCAACCAGTTTTGATCTGGGCACCCTGAAGGCAACATCGCCAGTGGTCTTTATTTGTGAACAGAGTTTAACTTCATTGTAATTTTTTATTTTTTTTGCACATTGTTTTAAAAATGGCTTTCGTATTTAATGAAGATCAAAAACGATATCTGGTTGAAATTTATCTAAGAAATGGTACAAAAGTCAATGGCGAATGGGTCCATAATGTAAGAAATGCGTACGAGGATTACCTAGAAGAATTTCCGCATGACTATTTCTGCAGTTCTGTTCTACGTTTTGTCAAATTGTTCAGGGAAACTGGAAGTGTGGGTCGCAAAAAAGGCAGTGGCAGACCAACAGTTAGAAATGAGGAAACTATTAAAACAGTGAGACAAGTAATGGAGGAATGTCCACAAACTTCTGTTGTACTTGTAGACGTATCCTGAAAAATGATATACACTTCCATCCTTACCGTTTACAAGTGACCCATGAATTACTTCCTACAGACAGACCTCGAAGACAAGAATTTTGCCACAGATTCATTGATTACTTCAAAAATAATGATGAGGCTTTGGCAAAAGTTATGTTTACTGACAAATCATGGTTCCACCTATCCGATTATGTGAATTCTCAAAATATGAGGTTGTGGAGTGCTATGAATCTTCACTTTTTTGTAGAGAGTCCGTTGCATCCACAAAAAATTGGAGTTTGGGCAGCTGTTAGTCAAAGAAGGATTATCGGACCCATATTTTTTGAAGGTGACTTAAAAATATTCTAGTTCTAGAAATGCATGTTTTTGTGATTTTAGGAACACTCTTGTTATCAACAGGAAATTTTAACACCGTTTATAAATATGCTGCCCGATGATGAAATTCAGGAAGGTCATTTTCAGCAAGACGGGGCCCGTATACACACTACCAATGAGAACATTGCTTTTCTAAGGGAATTTCTTGGAGACTGAATTATTAGTTTAAACACAGAAACGATATGGCCACCACGTTCCTGCGATATGACTCCCTGTGACTTCTTTCTTTGGCCATATTTAAAAAACTCTATTTTGGAAACTCCAGTTGTTGATCTTGAAGACCTACAACAAAGAATTAGAAATGAGCTCGAAGAGATTAATAACTCGCCTAGGATTCTTCAAAATGTTATTGATTCTGTTAAAAGAAGAGCTGCACTCTGACTAGCAGAAGGCGGTGGACATATAACGCATCTTATTTAATTTGTCTTTTTTCCAAAACTCATCTGTCATTGAAAGAACACTTCGACTGTGACACACGTGATTTATCATACAACCAACTCTGAAAAATTTTTCTTTGGCTCGCATATTATGATCTACTATTTAATACATAACATAATTAACTAAAATATTTGTGCTCTTGTTGGAGATTGGAAAATCATAACTTTATTAAAACTCAACTTCCCATGCTCACAAAAATTATTTATTAAATTTATTTTATTTTATTACATCATAAATTTCTTTTAAATTTAATCTTCTTTCTCGAGACTCGACTCTGAATGTGTACTCGACTCTGAACGTGTACTCGACTCTGAATGTGGACTCGACTCTGAACTTGAACTCGAGTCTGAACTTTCTGGTCTGCAAGAACAAAACAACCAATATAGAAGTAAAACTATCGTTTGGTTTTACTTAGAAATTCAACTCTCCCAACTTTGTAGTAAATTCAGCTTTTTCATTTGGAGTGTCAAATATCAACGTTACTTTCATTGAAGTGTGCAGCATAATTATGACACTTTGTTGATCAACGTGTATCAAAGTTTGTTGGGGAACCCATAATCCAATTAACGGTGTCACAGATAATATTCTGTCTTTGGCGGTTTGGCCTCGATGTGGCAGCTCATATCCTTAGAGTTCGCATTAACTCTGAGGATGGAGTTATCAATAAAGGGTGGCATTCTTACGTTACGATCACGTACACGTCTCGAACTGATTTGAAAACGTTTAAATTCCTCAATTAAGTGAGTTTTTACCCCATACTTCTTATCTTCCATTTTTTTGTCTGTAACAGAAAAGATGCAAAAAATTTGAGCGATATATAATCTCCCGCTCTAAAATTTGTAGCGTTTTCGATTGATCGCACCAATGCGCACTCAGAATATCTTCATCTCGTGTTATTACATGAGGTTAAAAGAAGATGCAAATATACTGAGTGCAACCGGTGCAAGTGAATCGAAAACGCTATAAGTAATCCTGTGTTTTAGGTACCTATTAATGCGCATGCGCCGGCAGGATTCGAATATTCGAAGCATTGTTGCCAGATTTAAATTGTAGAGCGCGGTAATTGTTACGCCTTTTACTTCCTCTAAATGATCAAGTTTGGTCATCTTCCCAGCAACATCGGCGACGTCGAAACGCCAGCGCGTACCGGTCCGAAGACCTTACCAAATCATTCAATCGGTAGTAGCGACGGGCGGTGTGTACAAAGGGCAGGGACGTAATCAACGCGAGCTTATGACTCGCGCTTACTGGGAATTCCTCGTTCATAGGGAACAATTGCAAGCCCCAATCCCTAGCACGAAGGAGGTTCAGCGGTTACCCGGGCCTCTCGGCCAGGGAGGACACGCTGATTCCTTAAGTGTAGCGCGCGTGCGGCCCAGAACATCTAAAGGTCCGTTTTCACGCTCATGCAATTTGCGCAAATGTGCTTGTGCACACAAATTTGCACAAGGAAGTCGTTGCATGTAAACGTAATTTTTTTGTTTGCACAAGCTAAAAAGTTTGGTAAACTGCATGTATTTGCACATGCATTTGCGCAAGCAAATTTGTATGCGCCAATGCTTGAACAAATCCATTTGCGCAAATTGCTTGAGCTTGAAAACGGACCATAAGGGCATCACAGACCTGTTATTGCTCAATCTAGTGCGGCTAGAAGCCGCCCGTCCCTCGTAAAGAAAAATTATTTGTACACCGACAATAAAAACCGTGTGCGATCGCCGGACCGGCGGGCATTTGAGATGTGGGAAGTTCGCCTAGTTAACAGGCTAGATCTCGTTCGTTATCGGAATTAACCAGACAAATCGCTCCACCAACTAAGAACGGCCATGCACCGCCCGTACCGTTTTTATTTCGATCTGGCAACAACGCCGAGAATAAACCGCTTAAAACTGCACTTACTGACGCATGCGCATTCAGGGTTGCCGTTTCTAGTACAATTGTATTTTTCTAGTATATTTGAGAACAGAAAATACGCTGGAATATTTCAGACTAATTCTAATACAAAATTTCAAAATTATTGTATTTTAGTCAACATGCCAAGTCAAATACACGGTAACAAATAATAACCATAGGGGGCCATGCAAATAATTATTTCTGAAATATCTTCCAATATCTTACCGAATTTTATGATTCTATCTTAATAAACAAACACATTCCACGTTTTTGAAATACAGAATTTTCTGTTTACTTTAAGATATTTCAGAAATGAGTGTAGATAGAAGAGATTTCTTTGTACGTTATTTTAGACCTCAAAATAGCACACCTTTTTTTTTATAATTTAACCGTCTTTGTTTTTCTTATAGGTTACGAGATTCCTATTGTGGGCCTTTAATAATTAGTTGTAATCCTGTATATTTGTATTAAAACTTCAAAGTTTGTTGCAATGTTGTTGTGTTTAAATATTTTTTTTTGTTAGAAATGTAATTTAATTTGTGTAGAAATACATATCACAATATAAATAAGTTCTATTTTCTTTTTTCATATTCCCACCTTAAAATAAATCTAGTACTATTTCGTTCTGTCTAGTACAATTTTGGTAACAGTTCTAGTACATTTGTTAAAATTAAAGTGGCAACCCTGTGCGCATTAATAGCTGTGTTAATAGGTACACTCATACGCAGCTTTAAGTGCTCCAATTTGACAGTTCTGTGAGCCTTGTATCAGAAGGTTTTAAGGGTGAGGTTCGCGTGCGGGAGGTGCATTTAAGGTGCGTATGAGTGTACCTAAAACAGGATTACCGAAAATTTATACAGGGAGAACCAAAAGTAATGGGACACAGAGCAAAACATCAGAAAACATGCACCAATCAAACTTCGCAACTGCAATGTTGTTCACCCTTTTATCAGCCATTTTGCGATTAACAGACCTTTCACGTTGACAATTAAGTCGCGAATATAATTATTATTTTATGATATATGTCATGCTGACAATTAATAGTTAGGTTATGTCCGATTTGAATATACAGGGTCTCCCAAATAGAGTGGCCTATTAAAATATTATAGGGAAGGAAATGTATAAAAATTCTGAAAGTTGGTACACTGCCCTAAGACATAGTGATCTTTCCGCGTAAAATATTTTCACTCTTACATTACTTCCGGTTATACCGGAAATCGCCATTAACTTCCTTATTTTAAACGGAATGTTACATTTTTTATTACAAATTCTGATTCTGCACATCATTCTAAATAAAAAATGTTAAGACTTCCCTATGCCTAAATGTAACAGATTTTGAGATATCTTTAAATTTCTTTAAAAAATAGTTTGGGTAACCTTCCCTTTAAAAAATTGTATCTATGACACTTTCAAATTTCAAGATTCAAGTTGCATATCGTTTGAAAGTACAATCTTAAGGCTTTCAAATCATATCGTAGCTATCCCAAAAAAAATCACAGGCTGGTTACAATAAGGTGTCCAATGTCATTATGTTTAACTGCCCTAAACTCAATTTTCTTAAATGGAACACCCTGTATATTTGTGAGATAAAGAAACGCTCCGTGTGTCCAGTCGAATACAGGTTAGATAGATTATCCATCCCGAATATGGCGGCTCAGTTTGCGCGGGAAATTTTCCCGCCAAGGAGAGTGAACCTGCTGTATGTATTTATGCTGTGGTCGTGTGCAGTTTGTGTCATAACTTGACAGTTCTGTGAGCCTTGTTAACTTGTGGTTAAAAAAAGTGACCCATCTCATTTAATGACGTTTTGATTACAGCTGAAATCAATAAAAACGGGAAATGTCAAAAAAATTGGCACATTTTTTCAATATTTTCATAGTGTGAAAATGGCCGCGTTCAGGTAACTGCAGCAGCTGAGTTGCCGACTAAGCAATCGTTTGTGATTGGCTCAAATTAAAGTAATAGCCAATCACAAACGATTGCTTAGTAAGCAACTCAGCTGCTGCAGTTACCTGAACGCGGCCAATGACTTTATCAGAAATAGGTTAGAATTATTTGATGCTGCGTCAGTTTATAAATAAATATATAGGTTAGATATTTTTAAAAGGTATGTATTGTCAAGTCCCTGTTGTCAAGTAGACAATTAATTGACAAATGCAACCAAATTTACAATTGGAAAGTTTTCATTTCCCGTTTTTTTAAAATTCAGCTGTATATTTACATACTGTGCATCAGCCCTGCAGTTTTGGAGGTTATATTAAATATCGTGTTAAATTTATATGTATTCTAGTCTTCCCTTCACCTTCCGTATTAGTAGCAATGCGCGCACCTTGCATTTCATTAAAGTAGATCATTATTGAAAGCAGCACATTAAATATGACACCTTTATGACAGCTCCAATGATGTAGTACTTTGACAGATCGAAAGCCAATTTACAATACAAAAGAAAGTGGGTCAGTTTTTTTTTGACCGCAAGTTTACCACAAGGTTGTAAGGGTTCATCTTAGGTGCGCAGGACTGTAAACTGAAATGCTTAATGCTGCTAAAAATATGAAGCATCGAATACAATACATTTGTTTGGAAAATAATAAAATAAATTTTCAATATATTCTTTAAATAAAATAAACGGTGACCAAATAAAAATCAGATTAGAGTAGGCGGTGCAAAGAAAGTGTATGTCCGTGATTAAATAAAAAGTCAATAAATTTGACAGTTCATGAATTATAAAGTGTTTTTTTTTCTCTAAACCTTGCGTCGAAGTTGGCTAGGAAAATTTATTTGTGAACCATCATCAAAAGACGTTGCTAATTGTCAACACTGCATCAGGAAATTGTTAACGGAATTCTTCAAAACAACTTTGAATTGAGTACTCACCTTCAACTTGCGAAGAAGCCATATTATTCGAAAAAGAACCAATTTTAATTTATAAATTGAGTTGACAGATGTTGAAAAATTGTGGTGCGTTCACAACAAATACTTTGTCACCGCCAACTCCGACGCTAGATTCACGCTGCGTTCCAGAATTACATTTCTTTGCTCTTTTCGCTCTCTAAAGAGCGAGAGCGAATAAGTTTTAATATAAGTAAGAGTGAGACAAAAGTGCGAAAAGAGCAAAAAAAAAATTAATTCAGGAACGCAGCAACAACGAAATACTCATTATATGTACCTGTTGCTATTTAATTTGTATTAAAAAAATGGATTTCAAGTTTGACTGTCGGTATCACTTTTCAATTTTAAAGAACTAAGAAACAACATATGGATATATGGCTAACTTTAACCAATTTTTGAATCGCATTGTATAAATATGCAGAATTATTACAATAGTCCATTACTTTTGTGTCGTACCTTGTATGTAGAACTGCGAAATTTAACCGTTTTGATAGTACTTCGACAAAAGAATTTTAATTTAATAGAGATGTGATTTTGTCATGACAATGTTAATCTTATTGTTAGTCTTATGTTTGCTTGCTTAAGAAATTTAAGTAGATTTAATTAATTTAAATTTCTGGTACAGCGTTTAAATTTCGCGCGTAGGAGTCACATTTCGAAGGGAATAGTAAGAAGAAGAATAAAAGCTTCAAACAAATGCAAGCATCATATGTTTGTTGGCAGAAAATGGTGTGCTCGTTATAGGTTCTACAAGTGATAGTTGTTTATTCGCGAAAATACTCCATAAAGGTAAAGATATTTTCACGCATATTAACCTGTTTAGTAAGTGGATGCTCGGTCTGTTCAAAAATCCGTGTCCTACGCCTTGTTATTAAATATTTGGACGTAATACAAAGGAAAATGCTTGCTCACATTGGCAATTTTGTGGTCTAGAAATGGCCGAATTTTGACCTACATTATGCACTACCAGTTTACTTACCAACACGTGTTATGTGTTAACTTTCGCAACAAATTTTGCTCAGGTTATTTTATGTGGTTCGCTAATACGAGCGTGAATTATCCTCGGGTGCATCGTAACTCGTGAGTTTTCAGTTTTAAGAAAAAAATTCCATTTGCGTATTGCATTATTTTCAATCGTTATCAAAAAGTGTGAACACCAAGTTAATTAAACAACGTCGGATAATTGATTTAACTAATATTTATTCAAGGTTATGAGCTAATTTCCATGTTCGTCAATATATATTTTTTTAAATTAAAAACTGCATGAAGTTATAAGTAGGAATGTGAGGTTTTGTGTGTGAAGCAGTTGTTTTTAATTTCTACGTGCCATGTGGAGACTTATTTGGGTTTCGATGCACACGCGTTCAAGAATTTCGTAACATTTGTGTTATCCTAGATTCCGAGTTATTATTTTCTTTTTAATTTTTTGTATAGTGTGATGCAGTTTTGGGTGTTTGTAAATTTAGTTTTCCTAATTTGCATCGAAATGCCGTAAACGAAATGGCAGTAATCGCTATTTTCAAAAGTATCTGTTGTTACGTCAGCTCTCGTGTGGTTGTCATGGCAACGATGACGCTCAGAATTACCGAGGTGGGAACGGACTAACGTCATTGTTCTATTTGCTTGTGTTGGGGGAGATGCTCTTGCTCTTGCATGTCGCGTGCTAAGCTCAAGGCCTGAAACGATGCATTTATAAATGGGTAACTATGACAACCTTGGATTGGTCGCCATACATGTGCTGTGACGAGTTGGTTGTGTGTCTTTATAGGTATTGCAAATTAGGCGTGAGTAAATACGAGCATGAATTTCTACTTCGGCAATTTTTAATTGACCTGTTAATGAAATTTCACAGATCAAGGCGATAATTAAACCTCGCAACCTTGTATTTTGTTCACGGGATCATATTTGATTAGTCTTATCTTCTCAATATTTATAATTTTCTTTTATCTAAATACTCCTCCTGTTATCAGATCCTACACGCTCGAAGACTCCGGCTCGAAAGAATTTAAATTTACGCAGTTTTATGTAGCGCGATCGATTTTTCAGACTCGTAAAAAAATGTCATAGCAACCCTTAATTCCCAGCCCTTCTCTGCTACAATACGTTGACAATGTTGTAATGCGGCTTATCTAAGTTTTGTGCACCTCTAAAACCAAGGGAAACCTGGGATGCCAGAGCGAACGTTGCTAAGCAACAGGCGATGCACGTGACGCGTTGGTCTCGGCGTCAAGACGCTCTCACACAGAAATAATCACTATAGACTCAAATAAATACTTCTGGTTCTTTTTTTTTTCCTTAGTTTAAATAAAGCCCGCCTGTTTCTATAACTTAACAATTGTTTAATGTCATCCTGCTGTCATACATGCAGGTTAGTCCGGCAACATACGAAGTTTCTCTTATTGCTATTATTAGACATCGTATCATAAAAATGCAAATTTGCATCGTTCATTAACTGCAAATCATTTTTGTTTCAGGTTTAATAAGATGTCACCTGAAAGAGCTGGATCTCCACAAGAAGAACAGGTGACAACACCGAAAATGTCAGTGCCTGCCAGTCCTGTAGCAGGTACACCATTACGTGAAGCCCAATCACCCATGTCCATTTTGCTAGCGGTTGCACAAAGTCAGAGCAATCGCAGTCCTGATGATGATCTAACCAGCTTATCTTGGTTACACGAACGAGACTTGTTAAAAGGTAGCTTCAAATTGCTATTTGAATATTTAGTATTGCAAATAGGAATTGCAGGTTTAAGTAACTAGTCATTAGATTCATATCTGCTATGCATTCTGGGTTGGTATGTAACGAATGAAAATGAAGCACTTGAAATACATACCACCACTCACAAGAATTTAAATACAACAAATAATTTGGTAGTAAATTTTTACTTTAACTACTTATCAATTTTTCATAAAACTGTTGAGTAAATTTCCTTTAAATATCCTGCAGGTCAGCATTATGACCTTGAAGTACTCTTGCAAATGCATAACTTGAAATATGTGACCTTGAAATTTCACATGAACAAGTGCTGTGCGACCAAAATTTATTTACTTACACTATGCAACGTAGTGTAAGTCATATTCTAAGACCTATATTTATAGTCAGTTGTTATACTTAACACGTAAAGTGCCAAGCCAGTCCTACATGGACTCACTGATTTTTTACATTTTCTGGCCAGCACCACCTCTGTGGTCTCGCAGAACCCAAAAACACACAGACAAGTGAGACCAGATTGGTGCTTCAAATCAATTCTACGCTTATGTACGAAGGAAATAGGTAGCCTGGCGGACTGGAGCATGAATTTGACCCAATGAAAACCTCAATGTGGTCTCGCTTGGCCAAATTATATTATTTTATTGAACTAAAACAAGTAGATACTACTTTACAAGTGGCCTGTCAGGCCCATATTTTTTTCTTCTATTGTGGCACTTTACGTGTTAAGAAAATCTTAAGCAATGTCTTGCGAATTCACAGACAGGTTTTAAGAAAATCTTAAGCATTTGCTTGAAGTCTTAACTTACGTAAGATGATCTCATTTAAAAACGTTTCACAGTCGTCACTTAAAGACTTCCTTGTAATTCCTTGCAACGATGAACAATTTTAATGACCTATTGCAGAACATGCGAGATATTGACGACATTTGATATTGAAAATATTGACATTGACTTGTCAAAGTTCACTTTTATGAATGCTTGGCAACTTAAAACGATCTTAAACGTATGTATAAGCTCCAGTTGTACAATTCTAGCTTAACTTTAACCCTTTAAGTGCCCTTGGTACATATTTGGCATTACGGGCTACTTGAGCATTTGTTTGGATTTAAATTTAGCCCTTATGGTTACCTGACATCTTTAGTAAAACACTGGTTCATATTTGTACCAGACCTGTAAAGTGGCGACACCTGTTGGAGAAAAACTCAAAAGCGGTACACATTTGTACAGTAGCGGACAATAAAATTCGGGCAAGAATTTGACATGTCGTGCATATTTCGACAAATTTGGTAAATCAGGCTTTTACTGAGGTTATATTTCTGTCAAAATAAATGAATAAAATTTGAGTTAAACGTCAGAATTACTAGTGACATGCATTAATCGTCAAAAATATTAAAGTGTGGTTTACATCGTGCAAATGGCTTGCCCGGATTTTATTGTCCGTTACTGTACCATGATTTGTACCTACCAGTGACACTTTGAGTGCGAAAAATTCGGGTTAAATTTGAAGTGGCATTGTAATAGGTGATCAATATCTTTTCTAATCAAGTGACCTATGGAAATAAAATCCTGTGTCTTTGATTAGTTCATTATTTCAAATGCCACTTGAATTACATATTTATATTGCATTCCTATACAAAACGATAGCAAGGCAATAAAAATAATTCAAATGGCATTTGAAATAATGAACCAAACAGACAATTTTTTTTCCATAGGTCACTTGATTAGAAAATATATTGATCACGCGTTACAATTGGGCCTAAGGCGTACTTACGAAAAACAGTCTTAAGCACTTGCATAAGTCACGACTATGAATATCGCCCTAATGGCCAGTTGGCCAATTTAAGAAGTATTTATAATGTGACATTTGAGGTTACACAATGCAATGTAAGATCCTGTTGTACAATGCCAGCTTAAATTTAAGCTGAGGCTTAAACCATAAGAACGATTATTTCAACAATTGTTGTTAAGGGTTTAAGCTTTGGTTTAATGTTAAGCTATAATTGTACAACTGGGCCAATGTCATATTCGAAGTGACGCTTAATGTTAAGCAGAGCTTAAGTGTTTGGTGCAATTGGCAAGTGCTTAAGACCGTCTTTCGTAAGTTCGTCTTATACGTTTAAGATTGTCTTAAGTTGCTATGTATTCATAGAGGTGAACTTAGATAAGTTATTTTTAATCAATCAATATCTCGCATGTTCTGCAATAAAATTAAAAGAATTCTTCATTATTCCACTCCTTCAAGAACAGTGAGGAACACGTTCGAGACAACTGTGAAATGTTTTTAAATAAGATCACCTTACATAAGTTAAGACTTCAAGCAAATGCTTAAAATTTTCTTAAAACTTGTCTAAGACATTGCTTAGGATTTTCTCAAGTTTAAGGCTGACTATGAATACCGGTCTTAGCCTAATTCAAAACTTTTAGTTTGACATTTGCTTTCCGATTTCTGTCAAATCTGTTAGTTCTTTAAACGCTCTCGAACACTAGTCATCAAACAATCCCTATTAGAAGTTGGTCGTTATCATCTTATAAAGTTTTAACAATAAAGATTTAGGAGATTTTTTCTACTGTTGTCAAATGTGTCTTGACGTTTCAGTTTTGACAGGTGGTAAATAGGTTAATTGTATTAATTAAGCTAACAGGATTTTTTCGCGATTAACCGCATACTAACCGTGTTAAGATATAGCGGTTATAAACGGTTAGTCCCCCACCTATCAACTGATAAAGCAACGGTTATGTATTACCGCGAAAACATATTTGAATCTCGTAAGTATTAAATTTGAATGATTCATAGCAAATGAAAATTAAATTGATTTTGCAATTGTGAACATAGGTGAAACTAATGTTATATGACACTAAAACTCATTTCGTAGAATTTATTACAACTGGGACATTAATGCATGAAACAAAAACAATATGAATTATTCTTAATAAGTTCTTTCGGATTTGTATATACCTATGCATAATATATCCACAAATTTCAATACAAAAACATACAGCAAACACGGCCCTAGCCTCACTTTTATAACCGCTTTTCGTTACACACATCGAGAGCTGTGTTACTGATTCAATAACACGGTCACAAATGATGACGTTGCTCGCATACGTCATAACACCTTCCCCTTGATAACCGCTGTCAAGAAAATGAAGCGGTAATAGTAACCGTTGTGTTCGCCAGTTCAACGGTTAGTCGCGAAAAAATCCTATAAGACTCTGATTTTATTTTTCATAGCCTCTCCTTATCTAAATAATTTTGGATTGTATAGTATAAATTAAGGCATTTTAATTTTTAAAAATTGATGTATTTTACACATCATACAATAATAAAATAAGCAATAAACTTTGAAATTACATATATTCGTGACACAGCAGGTAAAATTTTTTAATATAATTTTTAATATAATTTTTTAAAATATCCAAAATTATATTAGGTTCATCGCACTTTCTGTTTGGCATATTTGCATAAAGCTTTTTATTAAGATTCCTTCGTAGAGATTTTTTTAAAATTAAAATGCCATAATTTATACTAGTTGGTGAGAAATTTCAAAGTCACGTATCCTAATCGTGATCTATAGTGTATTTAAAAGAGATCTATATAAGAATTTTGTGAAAAATCGATAAGTAGTTAGATAATTTTATAAGAATCAATATGTAAAACTTAGAAAGAAAATCATAATCTAGAATTAACAGTTCACAAAAGACTACATACTTACACTAGATATTAGGCAACATAAAACATACACATTCAGAAACAAGAACATTAAAATTTGAAGGCTCTGAGAGTTTCTTGTTCTCTAGCCAAACAGGGAAAACCACGTGCTACGCATTCACTTAATTTAAGCACTTGAAAATGTCTTTCCAAAATGAAACCGTGGTGGTGCAATTTGAAAATATTAAAAAATATATTGTAGAGAGACTAATTAAGAAAACATTGCAACAAATCTCTTAGGCCTATGTCTACGGTCTATTAAACACAACTATTCCAGGTGCTGCCATCAATCCCCAAACCTTTACATAACCTTTATCATGATTAATAGTTAGTAAGTAAATTTTTACTGTTCACTTCTTCACTTGTCTTATGCATATCGATATATCTGACGCTGTCATGTAGCGAAACAATTGTCATATTAAATAATTAAATTATGTGAACGTGTTTTACAAGGTTTTCTTCGTCATTAAATCTTTTAAATTGCAGTATCCACGTTTCTGCATTTGTGGATAGTCTGTTGAATTTCTTTTGCAAGTTTAGAAGCACAGTTTGTTTCTAATCTACTCTTTTCAGAATTGTTTGAGCAACCTGTTTATTCAAAGATCGTGTTGTATTAATTTAATTACAGATCAATTCAAACAGAAGTTTTTTTTGTAATTAAATTATGAATATTCTCAAATATTTCTTCCTATTCATAATTTCGGACACTACTTTTGATTTGACAAGTAAACAAAATTTGCTCTTATCTAATTAAGCCTAAACGAAAACAACAACTTTATTTTTAATATAAATTATAAACAATAAACAAAATCACTGTTTTTACGTCAACCGCGCGATTGTACTCTGTTGACTTTTGTGAGGTTCATTAATAGATATGCAAAAATCAAACTTGTTTTAGTTTTTGGAGCTATTTTCATTTTGGATAATGTATGTAGATTCTTGCAACTAACTGTAACTTTTAATAATTATTCAAGGTAAAATTATGTAATTGCATGTGTGTAAATGACGCAAGTCTTGTTAAAAGAAACATAAAACAGAATCACTTTGCTTATAATTATTGTAGAAGACTGAATTTTACATAAAACATTGTGTTAGTTAAATTTCTTAATTTTAAATGCCAAATAATTAAACATAAACTATGTGTAATTTATTTGATTTATAAACCTACAAGTTTGAATATAGAAAGACAACTATTGGGACTATTGGCTGTGTTTTTAAACATGTTATGATTGACGTAATAAAGTGGATAAGTTTTATGATTTTTTAAAATAATTAATAATTAGGACAAGAAGATTAAAGCAATTGTTCAGTGGAAACTATAATTGAATCGCTAATTGCAAAAAGCAGAAGACAAACAATTTTGTTATTTAATTTGCATATCTTTGGATGTATGTAATACTTGTTTTTCTGTCTTTTTTTATACCCATCATATGCAAATTGTTTATTATTTTTATTCACTGGAAATAACTAAAGAAAAGCAATTTTTTGTTTCCATTTAATTTGCATGTATTTTTCACTTTGAAGATGGATTTGTTTAAGTGAGCTCATGCCAATAAATTAACAATAATTATTATAAATCTACGGGCAGCACTAGGATTGTTATTTACTTACACAAGAAATTATATATTTTTTTTATTTTACTTTGAAATTGTTTATTTTTCAGGAATGAATTTAGTGAATCCTTCACCTTCAAACAGCGTAAATTCAACGCCCATAAAATATGCCAACAACAATAATAATTTATTAGACCAATCTCCTACTAGTGATTACGTTG
This sequence comes from Dorcus hopei, assembly GCA_033060865.1. Classification (NCBI taxonomy): domain Eukaryota; kingdom Metazoa; phylum Arthropoda; class Insecta; order Coleoptera; family Lucanidae; genus Dorcus; species Dorcus hopei. The sequence continues at coordinate 53,984,340 of CM065419.1, forward strand.
ACGATTCTTCAGTATCAACAGCAGAATCTTCTAATAGTTCCTTACATTCGCCAGTGCCGTATCCAATTCACAACCAGTTGCGTAACAAGCATCCTCACAACGTACCTTATGATCCGTTAGTGCACACATCGAACAAACCTCCATATTCGTTTTCTTGTTTGATATTTATGGCAATAGAAGATTCGGAACACAAAGCATTGCCTGTGAAAGAAATATACGCTTGGATCCTGGAACACTTTCCTTATTTTAGAAATGCACCAACAGGATGGAAAAATAGTGTCCGTCATAATTTGTCGTTGAACAAATGTTTTCAGAAAGTTGAAAAAGCCCCAGTAAGTGAGCTCGTGTTATTTGTAAATCATTCTAAAATTTTTGTGTTGCAGAACTTAGGTAAAGGTTCTCTGTGGACTGTCGATCAACAGTTTCGTCCAAACTTGTTGCAAGCATTAACTCGATCACCTTTCCACCCATGCTCAACTCTTGATCCCAGTGTGTACTTTAATAAAGCAAAGTCTAGTGTAGAGAGGACCTCTGTTAATCGATTACCAAACCCCGAATTATTTCCTTATTTATCTAATGAAATGAATAAGTTGGTGAAATCGGAAACATCTGATGACTCTCTCGATGCTGTCGATGCCGCAGCAGTTATGTTGAGTCTACGAAATGGACCAAAGCACAGACAAAAGAGAAACATATGGCAAATCATTACGACTTCTCCAAGTCAGGATCATACATACAGTGCTGCCGAGACTTACAGTGGATCTCCCGACGAAGCATTCGAGAGCGATGAAGAAAGGTTCATTTTGATGATGTAGATTTTAGGCTGATTATAGTTTTTAATTTTCTTTTTTTTAGGTTTCATAAACGCAGTACGTGTAGAAGAATTGACTTTGAAGATGAAGAACAACGTAAAATCAAGGAAGGCGCAGAAACTTTGCTCAACCTGGCGGGTATAACAACACGGAAACGTTATAATTCACAACATTACGAACACGAATCAAATAAGAGAATAAAAGAGGAAGTTTCAGAACCATGCGAGAGGCCATCTCATTTTCGACCAAGATTGCTTCGGAAAAAGAAGGACGGTAAGAAAATATCTAACAATAATAATATCGTCCAAGCAGACGATGCATGGGTGAAACATAGACGTGAATTAGAAATTAATCAAGGGAGGTAATAGAACACATTATTATTTAGATAAAATTATTGAGTCCTTTTTTAGTGTTTACTCAAATGTTGTTGTAATGAATTTAATATATTTTATGTTTTTGTTTATATTTATATATATGAGATGTATATTAAGGATTGTTTCCTAGACTGAAATTTATTTATCTACTTTATTTTATATTTTTTGTGAATATTCAAATAATGTACGTCATATTTAAGTAGAAGGGCAGCAAACAGCTGCACAACTTAATCGTAAAAAACGTTTTTAACAGTTCACTTATTTCTTGATCATATATGCATTTATATAACTTAAATTATTTTCATGGCCATTAAAATATTTAAGGATTCATTAACGATAAAAAGTATCCTCATCCTTTTTTTAAATAATTCAAAAACGCTAATTTGAACGTCCAGTTGTGTTGCCTTTCTGTTTAAAATATTTGAAAATAAATCAGTTATAGTTGTGTATTATAAAAAGTAAATTATTCAGATATTTAATTCAGGTGAATCACCAAATAATTGCTTAAGTTCAAAATTACTTAAAAACTAATTCAAGTGTGATGCTCATTGGATCTTATAGGTATATGATAAACGTGCACAAATATTATTGAATTTGGCAAACTTGCAAGAAAAATTGCTTAGTGTTATTGTTGTTACAACATATTTCATTGGCAAAACTAAATTTAAATATGAATATTTGAATTTCGTTCAATACCAATTTGTAGTTGACACTAACAGTTTTTTATTTGTTGTTGTCTTTGTACAAGTGTTTCTGTAGGTATTCAAATTTGCTATCAAAAATAATTATTAATGTGAGTATTTTTCCATGAGATAAAGTGATAAATTACTATCTTAATAGTAAAATACAGTGCGGGACAAAATTATAACCGCACTTAGAGTTTAGTCTCACCGAAAAAAGTATATTTTTCAAATTTTCTCTCAATTTTTCATTTATTTTTGTAGTTGTGTTTGTTAACGTTGGAATGATAAGCTCTCTTAAAACTTTTTTCAACAAAAATTTCCCAGCTAAATTCTCCCAACATAAGGCGAATTATGACAAGGATTTTAGTGATATAAATTTTAGTGTATAAACCTTAATTTGCTGTAAACAAAATCTTCTATTACAGAATAACATTTTTTGACCGAATACATAACTACTATTGGAGTATGAAGTTCTGACCCTGATTTTGAAGGCCTATATCTCTTTCAGTCGATTTCAATGAAACTAACTGAATTTAAAAGACAATTTATTTCTACATAAACTAATTACATAATTTTCTGAGTAAGCAGTAATTATTAGGGCACGATATGTTTTAAAATTTGGTTTTCTTTACCTATTTTTAAATGTTACGGCAAATTTACCAGTAAAATTATCATCTTGTCATTTATAATTTTACTGGAAAAATCTCGCCACTAAAACTAATATACACATCTCTTTGTTGCTTAAAACATTATAATCAAAAAGAAATTTGTTTCAAAGTAAAGAAATTTCACATAAAGAGAAAAATATAATTTACAAACCTACCTCTTTATAACAGAGATCAATATCAGGGCTGATATTTTTTCTGTGTTCTTTAAAATCAAAAATATAATGTCACATTTGGCTTAATTTAATAAAGTTTGTGTGTTTATCATTTATGAGATTCTTTGATTCGTTTGGCATACTTATAATATTGTGAAGATGATAAATCATCGTTAACCATGTAACAGCACTGTCTACACATTAATGAATTATTTATTTAATTTTAATTTTTGTGCTACCTTTTATTTTTAATTCCCTTAACGTTGTTATATGGTAGTTTGATAAATATTTTACCTCGTTAATTAAGTGATTTGATTTATAGTAATTATTGAGTGTCTTTCTAATCTTATCTATCTTATGTTTCTATTACATAATTAAATTCTAAAAGTAAATTCATTATCATCAATTTTATCACATAAATAAGCAATAATTTATTACATCTTAGTGAATAGTCGGAGACAAAACGCAAAATCACAGAAAACTATAACATTTCTTTGGCTGTGTCTGTTTAGAGACCGTTTTGAGAATATTTAAGAAAATTATAGAATTGTTGTTCGTTTTATCATATATTTTTCTGTGATTTTTGATGGTGTACATGTTCTTTATGCTAGACTAGAATAAAACTAATATATTTTTTCTATCACTCGTGATAAGATGCTCTTCCTGTCATGTGAAAAGAGGATAACTACAATCAATCATATATGTCTTGAATGTTGAACAAATAGCACTTCTTTGATTTGTAGTGTAAAGTACGCATGTTAAATTTGTTATCTCATTATATTTCAGCCTTAAAAATTGAACGAAATTATATTCTTGATACGTACATTATTTATTAATTTCATTTACGTGGCAGTATTCTCGGATTGAAACTTGAAAAAAAAAAAACAATCCCATTATTAAAATTCCTTCTACATGAAACTGCAATTTAAATGTGTTGTTTTTATAGACTGAAATATAATGTAACAGGGTTATTTTGAAATCTGGAAGTTATTTGTGGTGTATAATTTTTGATAACTTGTAATTTAAGAGCAGTGGCTCTCAAATGGTTGTATGTTACACGTAAGGAATATTTGAGAAACACTGTTTTATAGTGTAATCATTCTAAAATTTTAATCTTATAGCAATACCAGTTATGCCTGATCTAGCAGTAAATACTCTGCTTCTCGCCAAAAACATTTTGGCTTGTTTTGTTATTAAGATTCTCTATGTGCCAAATAATTTTTCTACTCTTTATTGCTGTAAAATTCACAGTCGAGCTGTTTTTTGGAGTCTGTCTTCCAGTTTTATATTATATACGAAAAGAAAAAAACAGATCGCTTCCTTTAGTTTTCCTTTACTTTGCATGTACATCAGATAGTTGCAAGGCCCGATGCAACGAAATTTTATCGAGCGGAAATAAAATTTCGATGTTGCCCTTGCAAATATAAATAAACTAGTTTTTTTTTTCGTGGTATGTGTATGTTTTTACCAACAGTCAAAGTTATAGCAATAAATTAATCATATTCTTACAAGTTCTTACTTTTCCTTTCAGTACTGAATTACTTGTGTTTTCACAAGTTTTTGTACCTATGACTTTTAAATAAATATTATATATTCAATTGTAGAAGTTTGCTGTTACTTTGCAAAAGCTCCCTTTCAAGTTATTGGTAAATTCAAATTTAAACATTATTGACTGATTTGGTAAATTTTGTCGTTTTTGTTTAATTACAATATTTTCATCATTAAAGCTTGGTTGTACAATCCCAGGTAAGCTCCCACAGTCATGGTCACGTTATCAACGTGTAGAAAGCAAAAATCATTTAAGAGTTGCTAAAAAATCCCTTTTTAATATAGAGAATCCCTAAAATTGTAATAAATTAAAAAAATATATTGAAAATACATAAAGTTAAAAAAACAATCAAAAGACGGTCGATTTTTCAGCGCAATTCTGTAGATTAATAAATTAAAAAAGAACATAATTTGACACTTTAACCAGGAAACGGACGCAGCCTTAATAGACACTTTGAGAACCTTTGTGGAACATATTCGTATTATACAGAGTACCTGCCGTTTTAAATCGTGACTCCTGAAGGTTTTAGAAAAGGCAACCCTTCAATAGAATAGAAATAGAATGGGTTGCCTACTGTCAGATTTTAAGGCGTTATAATTTAAAATGAATATCGCCTAAAATTATTTTGAAAATAAGGGGTCGGTTTTTGTATTTTGTACATATCCTCGTAATCGAGGTACGTACATAACCTCATTTTTTATTCTGTGACATATCCGAGTTGTTGCATATTGGGTGCGTTTTTAAAGTGTGCGAACAAGTGTTCGTGTACTCGAACATGTAAAAAGGCGTTTTTAAATACAAATCGAACAACCTAGCTAGCGTTTTAAAATTTCCCGAGTTACTCGAACATAGTGTTCGAGTTGTATTCTTTTGCACCTACTCGGCAGGAAGTGCACGAAGTACAGTGGCGGGAATTGAATAAACATAACCTAAAAATTCTGAAGTACGTCGATCACACAACACGATGGATCAACGCCCACTTCACATAGGCCGAAGTTAGATAGTGGGGAACATCGAGATTTCGGGGGACGCCAAGATTTTCGGGGGACTCGGTCAGTATGTGTCTCGCCGTTGAACTGTTAGCGCGTACGTAAACGCGCTTACTGATTGATTTAAAATGGTCACTTCATGTTCAGTATCGCAGTGTGAAAGTAACTCATCTGTTTTAATTATGTATTATTATTACATCTCGTATTTAATTATTAAGAGAACTTATTTTTTAACATTAAAAATTTCCTTTTTTTTAAGAATCATAGTAGTCCTCGCTGCGACTCCTGGGCAATAGTAGTTAGAACTATTATGTATTGTATGTAGTTCAGTTAACTCTGCTATATCGTTCATATTTCCAATAGTTTCAAATGAATTATTTCTTTTTTTAATTTAAAGATATTAGAAACAACAAAAATAATTAAGTTCATTATTTTTAAACTCGTGCTCGTGAGTTTACATAATTATATTCCACACACGGGCATTGTATATATTTTAACATGTTGGAATTAGTTTTATGAATATATTTAATTTTACAATAATAAATTTATGGTCAATTCTGACTCCGCATTACACATTCGGCATTAGATAAATAATACGTCAGTTAACGGCGCGGCGCGCGCGGCATTGCCTCAAGTTCTCGGGGTATTCTCCCACTCCTTTGAGCAGGCCTATTATTCAGTGGGCGTTGGATGGATACTTCGCCTTCATCGTCAGAACATTATAAGAACGATAACATGTTATAGAAATCAACATTTAAATTCATTACCTATTTATGTAGATATATAAGCAACAAAAAACAAAAATTTAAGGTTATGTACATATAAATATGACATATTAGCGTTTTTAAATTCTAGCGATCGAGCAAGTGTTCGAAGAATTTGGAAATTGTTCGAACATATTTGGTTTGAACAATAGGTGTGATTTAAAAACGCACCCATTAAGTGAGTTTCCTAATACTTAAGCCCGTTTTAGACGGTCACATTTCTTGGTTACGAAGTGAGTGAGAAGTGCCAATTCAAACAATCAACATTCACTGTGGAAGCTTATCTCTCTCACTTTGTAATAAATTTGTACAAGAAATGTGACCATCTAAAACGGGCATTGCATAAATGGACAACTTTAAGCTGTCCAGGGGCTTCCAGCTTTCAGTTTCTTTTTATGAAATAAATACAGATGAAATAAAAATTGAAAATCATTCTTTTAGAAAAAATCCTTGAACCTTTTAAAAAATAACCTTAAAAAGGCATTTATCCGTAAGTTGGCAACACTGTACAAAGTCACAAGTCATTACTCAGTAGCGACACTTAAACGTAAGTGTCAAAAAAGCGGCCATACTGTTTGATACTCTTAAGGAAATGCAATGGGCGCGTTCAGCCGAGACAACGCTGAGACAGCGATCGCTGACTTATAGCATTCTGGCTTTGCTATGTCAGCGGCTGCCATTTTACTCAGCAAAATTATTTGCGCTGCACGTCCGCTTGTTATGGATACTGAAACTACCATTCATTGTCTCCTGCGTCCAAATTAAGCAACTGCGAAAAACGTTTTCGTTGTTTGTTTTCTGCCAGTGAAAATACATCTATTACTGGATAAATTTACGTTACATCTTGCACAATCTCCATCTCCAGTATTAAGCGATTAATAATTTGTTCCATCATGTTATAGCGTGTTCGATTCACCTGCACCGGTTGCACTCAGTGTATTTGCATCTTCTTTTAACCTCATGTAATAACACGAGATGAAGAGACTCTGAGTGCGCACTAAAGTGGTCAATCGAAAACGCTATTAGAGAAATCACAGAAATACAAATTGTTAAAGACAACACCCTTTTGTCGCTTTTGTTTGTAAACACAGCCAGCACATAATGCCCTTTCTGATGCTACATCTGTCAAACTGTCAATTAGATGCACTAGGTGGTTCAGCAAAGAGCAATTGCTGTCTCAGCACTGGTCTGGCTGAACGCGCCCAATAATAATAATTTTATTGTTAACTTGTCATTCAGACATGGACATTGTCAATACAATATAGGTACACAAGATAGTACTTATTACAAGCATTGTAAATATATGGACGCTGAAACTTTACATTCCGATATGGACAGTGTCAATACAATAATACACAAAATAATTCTTATTACAAAGATTGTATATGGACGCTGAAACAATGTATACCTTGTACACTTTCAAAAATAAATAATAACCACTTGATAACTATGCACTTATTGTTTTACAACATATTCGTCAAAACTGTAGAAGCAGGGTCTCAGTAGGAGTAGATATAATTTTAATTCTTTGGCAAATTGTTTAGAACTTTCTATTCGTTTCAGGTTGGTAGGTAATGCATTATATGCTATAATCATTTTGTACTGAGGACCACGTTCATAACGAGACGAATGGTGATTGGGTATGGCGAGATCATAAGCATAAGGAGGATATTAAAGAGATTGGACGGTAATTATTAATATTGGTTCTTTCTTCTTTCTTGTAGACGGGAGTTACTTTGGTCTCTTTAAGCTTAGTTGAAAATTTGCCTGATTCGTACATCTCATTTATGATATCAGCCAAAGGTTTTGAAATGTATTGTGCACATATACCAAGAATTATACCGGGAATCTGATCTAAACCCGATGACCAATGTAATTTGGAAATCGGTAGGTTTCAAACAAAATGGAAAATATGACAGTTATACTCGAGTGACGCTACTGTGTAGATTCTTATACTGTGGAAATGTAATGTTTAGTATTTTACTATATGCCGATCATATAAAATATAAGTTAAGAAAATAAACGACGAAATGACGTGGCTTGACAAAAGTTAGAAGGAGATAGCTACATAATTTTTTTTTGACTTATAGCGTTTTCGAATCACTTGTACTGGTTGCACTCAGTGTATTTGCATCTTCTTTTAACTACAAGTAATAACCACGAGATGAAGATATTTTAAGTGCGCACTAGTGTGGTCAATCGAAGACGCTATTATCTATCTATCGATCGGCATATAGAGAAAGAATGAACGATAATTTGCAAATCAGTAGATATCAAACAAAATGGCAAATGTGACAGCTATACTCGAGTGATGCTACTATAGGTGCATTCGACATAACGTTTGGAGCGCTCGGAGTGTTTCTTTATCTCATTCTTACATGCACTGAGACGCATTCGCTCTCCCTCACACTTCTGCTCAGAGCGTGCTCCGAGCGTAATGTCGAACGCACCCTATGTAGGTTCTCATACTATGACAAGGTTTTACCAGAAGCCAGAAATCACAACGTTTAATTAAGGCCGAGTTCGTTTTTCCATGTGATCCAGGGATGGATTAAATTAGAGTGAGAGTGAAGCTGTTTTGACAGATGTAAAAGTGAGTTAGAAGTGCGAAAAGAGTAAATAGACTGAGCGAGGTTGAATAAACGAACTCGGTTTCCATCGAAGTGCTAACTTGTTTTTCAAAACTTTTATTTTTCCAGACTCTTTGATGTACGTTTTTTTAATCATATTGTATAACTAATAATAGTACGAGGCGAGATTTTTAAATTATCTACCTAACTTTGAAGGAAAAGGGTTATAATAAAAGAGGGTAATATTTTATTTTTCAATATAACATAATCTACTAACGATGACACTCTTATTCCAACGTTTTTCAAAACCATCCTTTGGATTTGAACCAAACTTGGTCGATAAAAATGTCCAGCTATACTTGACCACTAAAAATTTGCCAGTGTCACTTGTTTTCTTCATAATAATGAAAACAATATAAAAATCGCCCCTCGTATCTATATAAATTCCGAAAAAGTCGACAAACCGAATGATTTATCCACATACTTGGAAATAAAATTATCCCTGCATGTTGCAACTTTCGTTATTATTTCATAAATTAAAAAATTCTAATTCATTTCTGCATTTTGCGCTACGGAAATAGGTCACTTTTTTATTATCGTAATGATAGGCAACCAAATATACAGATAGTTTCTTACGTATAGGCATCCGCAGAACAAAATATTTACCATTGACCATCTCACTTCTTAGTAAGTCGCCTGAAATAGTGCTTCCTTGTTGCACCTGCCATCTCCTTATGGATGGACCAAAGAATCTGTATTGAAAGTAACTAAGCACAACACACGTGAACTTGTTGTAGTGAAGTAGTGTGCTGTTATTAGCAGTGTTTCCTAAATTGAAAGTAAATAAACACAGAGACGTACGCGCGCTTAAATACGAAGTGCACATTTTAAAATGACGTAGGGTTTAATTGATAGGCACTCGAATTAGTTGCTAATAATTCGTCCCGAAAGAAGTTTATTGAAGGTACCCAGTTTTAAGGTAAGGTTAGATTGTTTTTATTTTATTTTTTTGTATACGCCGCGTTGTGTTGCATGTATTTCGGATATTTAGAGCGCGTTCGGCTTTTCTTCGAGTTTGATTAGATTTGTAATAGTTTCTGACAACAGGCGATTCAATAAAATGTTTGGTGTGGGTGAAGGAACTTACCTTTTTATAGCCATCACCTGCACGACTTCAGTTCCTGTCTAGTTGCGGCTATACAGGTTGTAGGGATACGTAGAATTTCGGACGCGCTTCTTGTTTTCGTTGCCTTCACTCTTGCCATTCATTTCGGGAGATAAGGGAATTTTATTTTGCTAATAAAACTCATTATCTTCACTGTGAACCTACATATTTGTTTGATAGTGCGTGTATCTTTGAATTCAGCGATTTAATATTTATAAAATATGTATGTATGTATCTTCGGCTTGATGTGTTGTTTATTGAAATAATACAGCCGCATTTATTATCTAACAGAATAAATTAGGCGCCCCAATTTAATGACGCGAATCATTACGAAATTGTATATCACTCCTTATTATTACATTTTTTAATAACAAAAAATAATTAACAAAATTAGTATACATACAGGGTCGGTAAAAACGAAATGTTTACGGATATCAGAACACGTTGAAATTTGGCACACAAAAGTGTTTAAATTTCGTCAACAATTTTCTACCGTCATTTATTTTGGAGATTCACGGCTAACTTGATTTTTTTTCATGGCATGGGGGATCAAATTTAATATTTCTGAAAAAATGCATCTTTTTTTCCTGAATTCAGTAATGTAACACATCCCCCACATTTAAATAAAACAAAAATTTCGTATTTTTATTTTTCAGTTAAAAAAAAAAAATTTGCTAATTGATATGACGAAAAGGAAAAAATATCGCCGACCTTAGGATATTTCAATATACCGTTTGAAGACTTTCACTCTAGCCAATATTGACGTCATGAAGAACAAAAAAGAGCACGTGTTTACGATTGGTTGAAAGAGACGGGTATACGTCGATTTAGGTGGGGAGGTGCTGATCAGACTACACAATAACAATACATACATGCACTCAAGTTTCTACCGATTTTTCGGTAGATCTACCAATTTTACAAATTACCCAATACAGGCTGTTACAAATTCGAGGCTCACCATTGGGATCTCGGAAACGGTAAGAGATACGAAGTCGGTTAAATTGGGGCAAAGTTGCGTATTTTGGTGCTGAATAATAATCCGTTCTGAAAACTCCTCTGCGATTTGTAGTTTTTGAAATATTTCCAAAAAACAAGAAAACGTAATTTTCTTTTTTATTTTTTTCTGAAGTTATTATTGCAGAGATCATAACAAAATTAATACATTCTACAGGCACTTTTTAAGCTCTTTACGATGACATCATTAGATTTTACTTAAAACGTTTCGTCTCGTTCTGACCATCATCAACTTCATTTTTTCTTATGGGCGCTACATTGGGTTTTAATACCGTTGAATAGATCTATTTTTTCTGATGCTTTTCCATATATCACACATCCCTATTTAATCATTTGAAACAGCTGGAAAAGAAAGAAATTGTTGAAAATAAAACTGCAAAGAAAAACATGGTATGCCGTGAAAACAAAAACCAAGAAAGTTTGATATACCTTCGGAGTTTTATTTCGCTAAAGCTGATTTTTAGATCTAAAAATGAATATTATGAATCCAAGAATGACGTAAATTAATAAAATTATTGTGGTTTTAACAACAACAATTCAGTAATAATGAGCGAAATTTCCTTCCAACAATATCCAGAAAGACAACTGCAAAATAATAGTTGATTTTGTAATTAAATTATACATTATTTATTATTAAAGCAAGAAAATATCAAATTAAATTATTTTTAGAAAACTCATATCTTAAAAGATATTACTGCTCGAGGAGACAATGTTTCTTGTAGTCTCATAATTTTATACATTTTATAAATAACTATTAATTACCTCTTCTAATAATTCTTAATTCTCATAATCATTAAGGTTATCTCGATACGTCCTTCGAGTTTTATGAAAATATCCATAAAGTGCAATGTTTCTATCTAACTTAATAACATTGTTCTGTGTGGAGAGCATCTTTCTAGGTATTATTGGAAGTAAATTTCTCTTGCTATTACTAAATTGTTGTTAGAACAGTACATTTCTAAATTTACAGGAATGAGAGATTTTTAAAGACATAATTTCTTGTGATACTTTCTTGCTTTAATCATAAAAATGTATAATTTAATTACGAAACTAATTAAATACTGCGTCATCGTCATTGTTGGAAAGTAAATTTTCTGTTATTACTAAATTGTAGTTGTTAGCACAATACGTTTTAAAAACTTACAACTTTCTTGGATTCACATACATAATTCATTTTTATATCTAAAATTTTTTCAAAAATCTACTTTTGTGATAAACGAAATAAAACTCCGAAGTTATATCAAAGTTTTCTGGTTTTTGTTTTCACTGCATACCGTGTTTTTCTTTGCAGTGATATTTTCAACAATTTCTTGCATTTCCAGCTGTTTCAAATTATTAATTAGGGATGTGTGATATATGGAAAAGCATCAGAAAAATAAATCTATTCAACGGTATTAAAACCCAATGTAGCAACTCCATAAGAAAAAATGAAGTTGATGATGGTCAGAACGAGACGAAACGTTTTAAGTAAAATCCAATGATATCATCGTAAAGAGCTTAAAAAAGTGCCTGTAGAATGTATAAATTTTGTTATGATCCCTGCAATAATAACTTCAGAAAAAAATAAAAAAGAAAATTACGTTTTCTTGTTTTTTGGAAATATTTCAAAAACTACAAATCGCAGAGGAGTTTTCAGAACGGATTATTATTCAGCACCAAAATACGCAACTTTGCCCCAATTTAACCAACTTCGTATCTCTTACCGTTTCCGAGATCCCAATGGTGAGCCTCGAATTTGTAACAGCCTGTATACCGTCTGTTTGATTATAAAGGCCCCAAGCTACAACTCATTTATTTTTGCTTAAACACCCAGTAAAGTGTATATATTCTTAAATGGGACGTTGTTTCCTAGAGAATGAAGTAAAACAATATTTTTTTGGCTACACTGTATAGGAGTCATGACGTCATCGACATTTTTTAAATGGCACGATGAAAATTTTTTTATGAACACAATAGAACATCCTTTTCTCTTTCAACCACATAAAATTTTATATCTCTTACATAAGAAAATGTTCGAGAAAACTGAAAAAACTACCTACATAACTTACCATTTAACATTTAAGGCACGCTAATATTTCTAGCATGCTATGAGTAATTTTACTGAAATTCTGTCGTACTTTATCTAATTTTGATAAACAATTTCTAAAATACCGGCACTGTCAATCTGACTTATAATTAGTTTGAAACGGTGAGAAATGAATAACATTAATGAAGAAGCCGATATGCTAGAGGTTTACTACGAATGTAGAAGAAACAGTGTCAGTTTGACAGTGCCGGTATTTTAGAAATTGTTTACCAAATTAGATAAAGTATGACAAATTTCAGTAAAATTACTCATAGCATGCTAGAAATATTAGCGTGCCTTAAATGTTAAATGGTAAGTTATGTAGGTAGTTTTTTCAGTTTTCGAACATTTTCTCATGTAAGGATATAAAAATTTTATGTGGTTGAAAAGAGAAAAGGATGTTCTATTGTATTTCGCAAAAAAATTTTCATCGTGCCATTTAAAAAAAATGTCGATGACGTCATGACTCCTATACAGTGTAGCCAAAAAAATATTGTTTTACTTCGTTCTCTAGAAAACAACGTCCCATTTAAGAATATATACACTTTACTGGGTGTTTAAGCAAAAATAAATGAGTTATAGCTTGGGGCCTTTATAATCAAACAGACGGTATAGTTGTTTAGGTTTTAGATTATTTATTTGTCATTATTACAGAGAGATTTAGATTATGTTTAGATCTTTTTGCGAAAGGACCAGAGCCTCTCTTGCTCATTTTGAGATTTGCCAAAATATACGTACACCCAGACGTACACCACATTACGCCTTTTACTTCACAATAACAAGTTCATTAACGCTTCTGTGGTGGCCTCTATTGATTAATGATCTAAATACAGTCGGTAGTTCCGCGGAACGCAAATTCTGAATTAACGACTTTTATTTATTAAATTTCTTGTTTAATTTGAATCTACCGAATCTACTGAAAAGTACCGATGTCATTTACCGATAGAGCAAGACGAGGATCTGGCAACACTGCATGCATTGATGCAGTTGCATCTAAGCCAGAGGTGAATATTATTCGCTGAGTTTTGGCGAAAATTCTGTAACAAGCAACGAGCAATTTATTTGTGCATCTGTAACACGTAATCCCCGCTACGTTGTGCCTACCACTCACGTTAAGAATATAAGAGCAGTCCTTTTTCTGGTTAACATATCGCGAGACGTGCTATTCAAGAAACCACTATTGCCTAAAATGAAAGTCTTCAATCTGTATAGTCGCCCTATTGCCGGTCCCTCATTATTCATGAAAAGAAAACCCTAAAATTGAAAGGGGAAAGGTATACATATATCATTTTTGTATAATAGGTATTGCAGCCTACAGTTTAAAAGTGCAGACGTAATTCATAAATGACTGCTGAATATACATATGTTTCGTATTATTTACAAAAAAAAAATAATAATCTAGGTAACTGATTTTTAGTACTGTACCTTCCAGGGTTGAGCTGATTTAAATCATTTGATTAAAATCATGTTTAAAATCGCTTAATCCAATCAAGCGATTTTTATTTTTTAAAATCATGATTTTATAAAGTTACAAAATTTTAACGAAATTTAATATTTTTAGTTGCTAAACTAAACCGCTGAAGTAGTAAACATTTAAAATTAAAAAAAAAAAAAAAAAAAAACTACAACAAGTGTCCACTTATCGCTTTTTCTGTGATTTTTTTTTAAATTATATTATGTGTATTATTCTTTTTACTTGGGGTATTCTATGTTCAAAATTTTGTTAATTCACTGTTCTTGTTTTATTTCTTATTTCAAATGATCCTATATTAATTTGGTTTTGATTCAAACTAAAGGAAATTGGTTTTGATCCGAACTAAAATTGATTTGGTTGTGAACTTAAATAAAACTGAACGGCTTCCGATTTTTGGTTTGGCTTTGAATTTTTTATAACTGTTTTTTTTTTAAATTTATTTATGTATGTCGTGTTCTATAAAAATACCTCTACTACTCCTCTTATTTTTTATTTAGATAGCTGATCTAAAAGAAATTTAATCAAAAATAATAGGAAGAGTACTTCTTAATTTGATAGCGACGACGTTAAAGACGATAGCGATACTCTCCTTATTATTTTTAATTAAATATTACACCTAATTATGGACTCTCAACGAGATTTAAAGAAATTTGGTTTTGATCCGAACTAAAATAGATTTGATTTTGATCTGAACTAAAATTGATTTGGTTTTGAACTAAGATAAAACTGAACCCCATTCAATTGCTTTCAAACTTCACCGTTTTCATCTAAAGAAGTGGCTCGCCTTTTACTTTTTACTCTGATTTTCCTCGAGTTAAAAATCAGTCAAAGAATAAAAAGATTCGTACGACTTTTTCGTTGTTTTTTTTTGCGATGTCACAATCGATCAATTAAAAATCCTGTATTTTTCTTATTTTTTATTCGGGTAACTGATCGGTCATTAATTTGGCGTTCATTTGAACTAAGGGCCAGTTTCATAATACGTAGTTAACCCCTCGATCAAGTTAATCGTGTGATTAAGCAATATCATTGGTGGAAATTTAAACTTTCCTCCAATGATATTGCTTAATCACACGATTAATTTGATAGAGTGGTTAACTACGTTTTATGAAACTGGGCCTAAGAAAGGATTTAGTTTTGATCTGAACTAAAATAGATTTGGTTTTGTTCCGAACTAAAATTGATTTGATTGTGAACTTAGATAAAACTGAACAGTTTTCGATTTTTGGTTTCATAACTTTTTTATTTTATTTATTTATGTCTGTCACCTGCAAAAAGAAATCGGTACTTTTTCTTATTTTTTATTCAGATAGCTGATCTGATATTAATTTGGTTTTTATTTTAGCTGAAAAGGATGATTTGGTTTTGATCCGAACTAAAATTGATCTGGGTGTGAACTAAGTTATAAACTAAAGTTTAATTTTTATTAATGAAATTCTTTTTTACCGAACATACTGTATGGCACTGTAATTTTGAATTTAATTCGATTAGTATCTAGTGCGAACTCATGTGTTACATCGAAGCTTTTTCGTGTTGCAATTTTTCATTTTTGAGAATTTCAATCTTCCCCGCCGAATTTTAAATTGTCAACTAGATGATGGGGTTGAGTTGCATTTTTGTTTTGATTGACATACAAATTGATCTCAGTAACATTTCTTCACAAAAATCAATAACAAAGAGTATTCCCATTTGTCACTAATATTACGAATGGCACTGTACATCGAAAACGAAGCATTTTAGGCCACTTGTTTATAGGAACCTTTTTACTTAGAATCAGCTCAGGACTCACCACTTCAGTTTTCTTACAATCATTAAATTGTACCCTGTATATTTTTGTCAGACACGAAAAGATTTGGTTTTGATCCGAACTAAAATTGAACAGCTTTCGATTTTTGGCTGTTTTCATCTAAAAATGATTTCAATTTATTCTGGTTTTTCTTGAGTTACAAATGGACTAAAGAAAACAAAATTTTTAATTTTCTACTAGATCTGGTTAGGTTGTTTTGATTAACGAAAGAGTTTTTAAACCAAATTTGGGTTCTATTACAAATTACGTTTTTATTATTTACTTAAAAATATTATACGAAATGTCAGGAAATATTTAAAATGAGATTTTTATGTAAAAAATCAATTTTTAAAAAAATATAAATCAATGATTTTTGATTATTTAAAAAAAATCGTGATTTTTATCAACACTGGTACCTTCAGTTGAAAGTACTGTTTTCTTCATTATGATAGAATTAGAACCTTGACTATGTTGAAATATTTCGTGAAACATTAATTTTCCAAAAAAATAAATAAATAAAAATAAATTAGTAAATAATAATATGTAGTAATAATAAATTCCCAAAATGTGGAGTACTTTAATTCCACAGTTTTAGTGTTGGTCATTTTTTGTTATCGTATTTAGTTGGTTCTTTCTTAAGAGAATTTTAAAAATGAAATTTTGACTCAAAAAGCCAACGCCAAATCTTAAAATTATTTTTTATAATAAATAACAGTGAAAGATGGGAACAAATATGTAATGCTGTCTTTGAGAGACGTGTAAATATGAAGTAAAACTTTTTTTTTATTTGCGTGCGTTGCATAATTCTTTTTACTATAAATAATTTGTTAGGATTTTCTATACACTTTTAACGTATTCAAGATATTTGATAAGATTACAAATTTCTAAATGTCAGAATTTTAAGGCAAGATTATTTGTTTGATATACATGTTATACACTACTCAAAAAATAAAAGTAGTCATTGTTTTTTGGTGGCTTATTTTCGTTAAGACTCAAAAAATTTAATCAAGACTTGACATATCTGCCTTAAAATATCCCTGTACTTATACAGAAATTAATTTACATTTAATTAAGTAAGCATCTAAAAATTTTTAGCAGTGGCGAAACATACGTCAATAAAAAAACAATGACTACTTTTATTTTTTGAGCAGCGTGT
The DNA here is from genome assembly GCA_033060865.1 of Dorcus hopei. Lineage (NCBI taxonomy): Eukaryota > Metazoa > Arthropoda > Insecta > Coleoptera > Lucanidae > Dorcus > Dorcus hopei. The sequence continues at coordinate 54,001,561 of CM065419.1, forward strand.
TTAATGTTGTATCATAGAAATTATTGTCGACTATGAAAAAAATGTACGTTTTCCTTTTTATTGTTATTATACAGGGTGTTTTGATATTCGCGCATACCGAAAGTAGGATGATATTGTACAGTAAAAACTGAATAAAAAGTTTCTTTACCACGAGAGCGATAATACTTACTACTATGCCCATAATATTCTCTATTAGAATAATTTCTGGCGATCCTATATAATGTAGATTGCTTTTAAAATACACAAAATATGTCAGTTTTGACAAAAGAATTTTTTTAAAAATTGATTGAACGTTATGAACTATTATAATTACTTATGCCCAGTTGCACCAACTTTTTAAACAGAGCTTAAATTGAAGTGGTGTTTAGACTATGACATTATTTATAGATTTAACAAATGTTAGTCACATTCTAATTGTTACTTAAGTTGAAGTTTAAATGTCAATCAGAATGTATTTGACATTATACTGACCATATGTCGAATGTCACATTCTAAACATAACTTAAATTTAAGCTCTGTTAAAAAGTTGATGCAACCGGGCTTTAATTATTTAATTAATTGAACATTATAAAGCATTATACATAATTATAAAAGTATTGGTCCAATCAAAAAATCGTAAAGGAACTTTTTGTTCAGTTTTTATTGTATAATGTCATCCTACTTTCCGTATGAGCGAATATCAAAAGACCCAGTATAAATCAGTAAAATTATTTTTTTTCTATTTTAAAATTACTGCTAAAATTTGTTATTTGTGCTCATGTATTATTACACTGTAATTTGATTTTTTTACTTCTAAAGAAAAATCTTTTGATTACGTTTCTTCTTAATCTGAGTCCTTGAAATTGCATTTTACAAACGAATCTGTTCTTGTACTCTTTCCACATGATAATTTATTTCATTCTTTCGCGGCGAAGCTCAATCGTCAGCTCAATCGGAAGAACATAATGTAAAATTTATAGTTCGGTCTAATATGGTAAAGTACGGTAAATTGAGATGAGTTGTTTTCGAGGCTCTTGTTGCTTGCGATGAATTACAGGTGGGTAATTTAGTTTCTTATTTATGGCCTCGTTTAGGAACCGCAAGGCGTAAAATCAGTTTGTGAAATCACTCGGATATGGGAGGTATAATAAAGTACGTCCGTTTGTATGTGATGAGTGATGAGTGCAAATTTAAGGCACCTAAAATATTTCCTGATTTATTTTTATTACATTGTCATCGTATAACTTATTTGTCATAATATTTGTACATCATCTATAGAACAGTTGTATAAGTTAACATAAGAAGAAAGGAAATAGATTATAATAGATTATAGAATAGTGATTTTCTCGGGGGTGGTCGGTATCGACTTCAGGCACCCTTCAGTGTTGGGGATAAAATTCGACACTGCTTTCCCTTAAACGGCGAGAAGGTTGGCAGTAACAAAGACATGGAATACTTTACACACACTCAAATACACTCCCGCTCCTGAGGTCCTGACAAGTCTTTGACATAGGACCCCGTTGGGCAACAGATAAAAAAATTAAATAAATGTCATTTAAAAATCTTGTGGATTAGCCACAAATTAAAAATATCTGCTTGTCTTTCTGTCAGGTTGTTAGTACTTAATCAGTTTGACGAGTACACGTCGCGTCGTTGTAGAAAGCTTACATGACAATCACGACCATTTCACAATAGTATGTGAAGTGATGACATTGACGACCATTTTTTTTGCTCGCACTGTACATTTTTTCACGTTCATAAAGACTTTCGTCCTATATTATTATTATTCGGAATTAACCATGCACAGTTATAATTGTAGGGAAATTATGTGTAAATGAGCAATTTTCCCACTTTGTATTTTTCCGTTAGATTACACTTTTCGCATTCTACGCGCATTTTTTTTTGTGTTATAATGTAGAAGTGTGTTCTTATCTCATGGCGTGTACCGATTATTAACTTATCATTCTGAGGTATAATTCGTTATCAATTCGATGCCTTGACTGACGACTTCGTATTTCGACAAAGCGACAGAAAAAAATAAACACCATAGACAGACGTAACCGAGAAAATTTGTTTCTTCTATCTTTGTGTGAAAAGCAAATATTAGCGGAATTTGCTTGTCGTTCCTTACGAATTAAGGCAGATAATAGAGTACAAGGCTAAGTAGTCGCTTCTGAAACGTTACGTTAATAATAAATCGATTTATGTTACGATGCAGTTCCTTATATAAATTCACTTTAAACAGAAAGGACAGCTAGAGCTACGCGTGTGTTTACGTCATCGTATACATAGGTAGTTACTTACCTTAATAGGAATGCTAGACGTGTTAGCGTCTTATAATGTTCCGCCGTGCGTTGGAAAATATTTAGGTGACTAGTAGGAGGTGGGTTTAGGTCAGCTAGAAAGCAAGTTCAAAGTTTACCTTGGGCATTACCATTTTATTTTATGAAGTTTAAGTTATTGCCTTTACGTATGAGGCACCCACGTCCATTATTTTTTTCCCGAAGATTATTACAAGCAATAAATTAGGTCGGTTAATTTAAAACTTGTAGATAAAGATCGTAAAGTTGGATAAGAGACGGTCCTGTAAACAGTTTTGTAACTTTTAGGAGCAATTTGTCTTCAATTTATTGCCAAGATTTATTTTAGTGAAAGGATATCCCATTCTGAAGTCAGTCGTCTAAATTTTTTCCGTTACGGTTGAATTGGCATAGATAGCACTTGCCCAAGGGAAATTGAATACTTTCTTGGAAAAGCAAAATATTGTCTGGGGAAGACGGGGGAATGAGAGCCACTTATATAGGTAATTCTTTTTTGGACTCATCGTGTAATTTAAACAATAAAGTTGACAGTGACTTCCGGTTATACCGGAAATATAATAATTACGTTCAAAGCATCTACGCTTACGAACATTTGCAAATTCTCAGAGAAAAATGCTTATCGAAACCACTTATAAAGTTCAGTAACGGGTTCCTTGAATCATTCTATTATCATGACATTACAGATTGTAAAATACACAGATAAAGATAAAAGCCGTCTTGTAAACATTACATAACATTTGTCACGATTTTATTGCCCAGATCTTCCGAGACCAAAGTCTGATTTAAATGACATCAAATTAAATGGAAATTTTCTTTTCCGTTTTAAGAACTAATTTTAATGTTTTTTCTTAATTTTCCCAAATTATTATTACGTGTAAGCCACACTTGCGTCTAATGTGATGTTTAACGTCATTTTTAACTTCAAATTTCACATTCATCAGTGGCTACACTTACAGTAATGTCAAATTAGATGTGAAAAATCACGTTAGGCAGCACATTAGACGCAGACGTGGCTCCGACGACAATGGATTATTGGCATATATGGCATTAATTCTGTAACCTGCGTTAAGGTGGCTACACACGTAACTTGAAATGCTTGACAAGCATGCATGATCAAACTTTTTGTACAAGCACGCTTGAGCGTGTTGGGTACTTTTGCACGAGCATTCTGATTGTACCTATAAGCGACTTGAAGATTGATTGCTTTTTTAATAAAAACTAAGCATGTGTACCAAGGTTTCGCAAGCTTGTGGAAGTGAACGTCAATTGTGAGCTCTGTTTTAATCAGCGTTCGGAAGTAGTAAATAAAGCAAAATACTACACGTAGTTTTTATTATTTACTACGTCTCTATATGTTGAATAAACTACCTTAAAAATTACTTCATTCTCTATGTCATTTATATTGTTATTTCTTTGCCGGATTCTATTCTAAAATTGAATTAAGTCAAGTTTAAACTTAACTAAGCTGTTTGAGGTCTAATTTTATAAATGCAGCATTTCAAGCATTGTTATTAAAAGATCCTATATAAAATTTTCATCAACTAGTCTTTACACCATATGCCACGTTTCTTCTTACTCGTTTTTCGTTTTACAATGAGGACAAAAGCACCAAAGCGAGCGTATCGTCTTCGTCCAAGCTCGACATATTTCAAGCACAAGCTAGCGCTGTCAAGCATGCATACGTCGTGTGGTGGTAACGGAAAATTGTGCGTGATTGTACAAAAATATTGATCATACATCTTGTCAAGCCATGCAGTTACGTCTGTAGCCACCTTTAGACAATAGCTCGGCTGGCGGTTTTTGATACACATCATATGGATTGAAGGCGAACTTATCGCCTAGTTGTAGCCATAGATAAAGAAAGATATAGATAAGAAGGACAAAATATAGATTTTTTTTTGCAAAACAGCGCCATCTCGTATCTCGCCCCTTTCAAGTATTAATTTAAACCAAAGTAACAAGTGTAAAAATAGTTTTTCCGAATATGCAGGTAATTTGCAATGAATGCAGCTAACTTCGTCAGGAAGGTCATTTCAAGTAAAAACAAACACATAGGTATGAATATTTGATCTCAGTTTCAAAGTTCAACTTAATTTTAATTTCTAACACAATTTATTTAAATAATAATAATAATAATAAAAAGATGTGATTTTGATTGAAGCAAAGACAAGAAGATATTTTTCATTTGTGACTATTCTATGAAATTATTTTTGATTGACATTGACAACCAATTTTTTCTTCTTCGAGGCTGTACATTGATTCTATTCCATTTATAATCTTTTTCCTTTCTTCTTAAGTAATTCTCTATAGATTATGTACAAATGTTATAACAATCTGAGTTTGAGAGTAAAGTAACTCTTGGTACTGGTTAATTAAAAAGCAAAATGATGAAAGTTAGAGTTACTTTCCATGTGTATTCTGAAATACTCGGATACTATTAAAACTTCATAGAAGCTTTTTTTCTTGTAAACTTATAAAAAATTTGACATTTTTATAACCTATTAGAGAATGTTGACTGGTCATTTATCGACTGCAATTCCAATAATGTTGATGTTTTATTTGACAAATTCCTAGGAATGTCTTGATTTAAACAACTTCACATGGAATCTTGTCGATTGACTGGGGTGGTTTGGGGAACACAATCTAGTGTCTATGAGCAAGTTTGCGTTTTCACTGCATTGTTCTGACTAGTTGCTTTGTTAGTGTTAAGTGTTTTGTGAAATTGTCTCATACATCGCAATGTATTAGTTAATAAGTTCTCTTTTGAAACTGACTAAATACAATTTATGTAATTCTATGACTTGTGTAACCATTTTTGGACAAACATGAAATAAATTATTATTATTATTATTATTAACTCTGACAGATCTTCAAAATCCAAAAAAAGCAACTTCTTCCAGAAATCTGTAAATTAGGCTTTTATCGATGTGATACATAATCCATTCGCGATCTCTTGATATTCAGAGTAGGCCGTGTTAGGGTGACATTTTTGTTGGTACCTCCAAGTGAATATGTTCCAGTTTAATTTCATGGTTATATTTTGAAAACTGAAGCCGAAAAACATTGATGATTTTTAGAATTTTTACTTAGTATTAAAGTCACAAGTAATTATTCGTTTTAATGTTGTTATTTTACTTTCAATATAATTGATGGGACTGACGTTAAAGTGTCATAATTTTACATTTATCACATATTGAGTTCTAGCAAAATACGTCCACGTAACTTAACGAAAAGAAAGCATGTCCTTCTAGAATACCAAAAGATAAGTGGGGGGATGACGAAGTTGAGATGTCTGACAATAGAATCATAACACGTACTGTATACAATCCCTATGGCATATCTCTTACTGTATCATGAAATAAGCGTGAAAAATTCGATATTGTCTGTAAATGTATCACATTTGTTGAGATGAAACTTTTGTACTGTACTGTAGATTTCCCCATTTATGATTTATAATTCATTGCAGTTTTTTTTATATAAATTTATATTCAGTAAAAACACACATTTTTTTGTATTCATCGGAGCTGTGTGTACATGCTGGGCGCTAATTTATATTTAATAAATTTAGATATCAATGAATCAGCGGCTGGAATTAATATTCTTAATATGTGCTTGCATGTTTAAAATCAAAATAACTCTGTCGGCGTGCCCTGCATTTAAATCAGGCGCACTTCCAATGACGAGGAGAGCGCTTTCCGCTCCTGTCTAAGTACAGGTTTTCGTAATTACCGTAATCATTTTCGTACGTAGGAAGCTTTTAAGCTTATCGTAAAATTTTTGCAAGATATATGACACGTACTTTCTAAATTCCTTGACAGTTTGTCTTCGGTAATTAATTACGTTTACATCCGCCGATTACCGTTTACATTACGTATTGTTTGCTTTCTAAGGCAAGCAGGAGTTAATTAACAAATTGATAACACCTGTTTTGGATGGTATTTGACTCATAGTTTAAATTAATTTATAATTTGAGATGTTCATAAAATTAACATCTTTTTAAAGTTCGAGGTACACTATTGTCGAAAAATTTAAGAAACTCTGCGCACATCTTTCGTTTTAAAATGTTCTCGAATTCCTTTGCCATGTCCAACTGACATTTGAACTGTCGTATACTTAAAACCAAGCATTTCAATGATATTCAAACAAGTAAATGAAAAACTTAAATATTTACAAGTTGTCGCAGCTCAATGCGTGTGTAAATTGTCATGTGTGTTTTTTCTCTGAATGAACTATCTCTATTTATACTTTACATCCTGTCGCTACATTATAAAATTTGTATTTCAGTAGTCACTTCATTTCGGCTATTTTTATGGCGTCAGTATCGTATTTAAACGTCACAAAAAATGTAAATTTTTTCTGGGTCCTTAATAAAACGTAAGGATTTGTTAACAGGTAAATGTTCGGGCCGGCCATTTGACGAGATTGCCGGCAATAATAAAAATTTGTTACTTTTACCTGACGGTATTTACTAACTGCGTTTTTAAAGCATGTTACCTGGTGGTTTAATCCTAAAAGGGCTGGATTTTGTTTGCCCTAACATTTAAAAATAGAAATTCGAAAGAAAAATATGACTGCCTCAAGTCATCAGTGATATTTCACGACATTAAATGCAACTCGATATGTGGTCCTGGATCGACTAGACATATGTATAATTAGAAACTCACTATAAATATCGTTCAGAAAGTTAAATTTGTCATTAATGTGTTAAAATTGTTTGGTAACGACGAGTCTCATTGCGCAATATAACGTATGAAGTATAGCGTGGCCCGCTTTAATGTGTACGTCCAAAATAATTGTAGTAATTATATTTGACTGACCAACAACATAGAGATGGTAATGTATTATGTCACTAATATTTTAAACGTAGTCCGCATTCCAGCAAACCGGTAGAAGAAATAGGATCGTATCAGAAAAAGAACTTGGTGCATTAATATTTTCAGGTCGAAAAGCCGTTGAGCGTTCGAACATTAATTAAATTAATTAATTAATTTACCGATGAAAAAGCGAAGTCACATAAATTATTACGTTGAATAATTAAGGAAGACTTTATGATGGTTGTGCTTATTTATTTATTTTCTTCACCAAAAGAATTTCATTAGCTATAAATAATCAAGAAAGAATTTAAGTATCAGAAGTTAAGAACCTAATTTGTTCATACTTACAGTGATTAATGGTTTTTACAAGTACTATTTTTTGTTTGATTCATCAATATCTTTTCAGTTGTAAGGAATAAAGTAAAAGATCTATTGTAAATTGTTTTTTTTTTAAACCTGTTCAGTTTAGATTCTGTTATCTTCGGCAAAGAAGAAAAAATTTAGGATTACTTAAGTAAAACCCAAATTGTTGCATTGAATAACAAAATCGTGTACAAGCAAATTCCTTTTTGTTTACCTGCCATTGTACTGGTGGCTGTACATTTACCAACTGCTTAACTACGCCATGAAATTTCTACGACGTTTTTAAGACGCTTAACATTTGTTGGGCTCTGAATAGTCTTAATATATATTTCCACGAAACGACAATAGCAAAGCAATTACTTTGCTGGGTGCTTAGTAGACATCTTAGTAATTGAGTTCACAAATGTTTGTGTGCTCTTTTTGTTAAGGTAAGTTTGGAGAGAGAAAACGTGGGAGAATTTTTGCTATCTTTATTATTATGTTACCTATACACTTAACAATAATTAGAACATGCTTCTCTTCCTCCTTCTCTTACCTACATATTCGATAGTCTTGTTTTTACAATTTGACAAAACTTCAACATCAAAACTCTGTACAACCTTTTACTAGAGCTCTAAGTTTCTCTATACAAGATTTCATGCATTCATCACACGAGGATGTTTTTTTAGTTCTTCTTTCTTGAACCTTTCGGTACTTTTTGAATCTCTGGTCGCTTTGAATCCTTTTGAATCTTTCGCTCTTTTCTATCCTGTTGAACCTTGGAATCCCGACTGATTGTGAGTCCTTAAAGAATCAATCATCATAGTTATTTAAGACAACTACTTACAAAAATAATTCCAGTTTCAGACTAGAAACTGTAAGTTGTAGGTACTGCGATAATATAATTTTCGGCATAACCAACAAATTCTATTTATTAAAAGAAGAAGAGAAAGAAAATATTAAAATGCAAATTTATAACTTTAAACTAGCTCATAAATACTTCGAATATCATTTTGACGCCAGACACTTTTCAATAAAATTCGTCCTGACGTTTTTATAAAAGATAATTTTATGTTGCATAATTACCGTGATTTTGACGGAGCCAGGCTATAATTATACCCGAAATTTTAATAATGCGCGATGAAGCGAGCGAAAAACGCGGCCCACTGCGGAGAATTAATTTACATGTAAAGTTCTACACGCATTCCTTAAAACGACCCGGGATCAATTCGTCAATGCGGCCCTGGTAAAGTTGCAATCAAGTGCACCGTGTAATTAAGTCACCGGGTCCTGCCCACCAGGCCGCGGGTATTCCATATACAGACAATAGTACGACCCGATCGAGAAATTTCAGAAAAAAATAATGAATTCGCGTAGGTTACCGTCACCGTGGGCGGTTAATATGAGTTCCTATAAACTTAGCCTGTTATTATTTCGAGCTGCACGTTATGGTTATTTTACTCGACTAACGATTTGGATCGATGGGATACAAGAATGTCAGATTTTTCTTTAAAAAATATAGCCAATTGTTTCATAAAGAGTAGACCCATTTCGCCAAACATCTCACAATCAGTGTAAAAAGTGCTCCCAGAAAATAATATGAAACGGAAAGTGTTGTATACAATGTAGCCATTCCTGTCCCATCTCCGCCTTTTTCCAAGTTTTAATAAAACAATCGGTATGTATAAGCCATAATTTATTAATAGAAACTGTACACTGTTCTTAGAATTACAAATTATTTTAAAATACTAAGGAGTATGTAGAATACTTTCCTTGATGTGATGTATATAAAATTTATTTACATTTCATGTAACATCCAAAAATGCTGTAAACTGAAAACTAATTTGTTTAAGAAGTCTCTTACTTACAATTAGCTAGTCACTGTTATATCACTTACAATACTAAAAATCGTTTAAGGAATCTACAAGTGACATCTTCACAAAGCACACATTCATAAACCATCGTAAATATCTCCTGTAAACACTCGTGAATGCATGGGAAACGTAATTTTGTTTGTGTTAAAGTTACGCAAAGGTTGACAGATGAAAACTTTTAGGGGGATCTCTTTGGTGCACAAATCAATTAATTTAGAAGTATACATACAATCTTTCTAAATATGCATGTATTTATTTATTTATTTATTAATCGATGGCAGTTTCTGTACGCCGACAGGTTATTACCGTTTCTACAAGTCTTTTTAATACTTTTTTTTTGGCCGAGGCTATTAGTTTTTTGACACTTTTACGGCTTCGGAATGGCTTTTAAGTGTCCGATAAATTAGAATTAACGGAATTCTTATGTGCGGCTATAAAAACCTCAGTTTGCTGTTAATTGTAAATATTGAACTTGAAGTGAAGCTGTAGTTGCAACAGATTTAAAAAGCCATAAACTTTGCCGTTGAGTGGACGTATTGTTTTTCACAGTTTCGTTTGTTACTTCTTTGAAAGCGGTCGATGGTAATTACTTATTAGAAATCAAATGACGTTTTAGCCGCAATGAACTGTTTTGATTTTCAAATTTAATGTAAATCTATTTGTTAAATACTTGTATTTTTCCTTCGATTTCTGATTATTTTCAACCCAACGATGCCCATTTTATACATTGCTCAACAATTGAAGCAGATAATTATAATTGTACTGAAATGTGCATTCAAAAGTGATTTGCACTGTATAGTGTCTCTCAATACTGTTTTATAGCGAATATTTTTTGCAAGTTGTTTTATTCTGTTATCGCTTTAACAAAAAAAGTAGGAATATGGCTCCAAAATGTTAGCAAGCTAGTGAAATAGAATTGCTTGTACCGAAGAAACTACTCCTATTTTTAACAACATTTCTGTTTATTACCATAGAAATTATGTCTCTACGACTTTTGGAAACAGCGCAACTCGAGCTGGACTGGTGAAGATTTGCCACAGTCGTTAACCGGCTGAATGTGTCGCAAAGTGACGTAAGTGGAGCATGGAATCGCTACTTAGCAACTGGGTTTTCAGCATACCCCATGGTGGAGATCGAGAAGGAACCACAACCCATGCCCAAAACAGTTTGATAGTCCTGACTGCAACAAGAAATCGAACATTGACGGCTTCAAGAATTAACAGCTTCTTCGAGCAAGCTACTGGAAGAGTGATTTCTTGTGAAACTGTCAGAAGAAGGTTGCATGCACGTAATTTGCGAACAAGAAGACGCGCTACAGACCCACGATTGACGGCGGAACAACGTGCAGGCAGATATCGGTGGGCAATAGAACATTATCGTTGGAATTTTCAAAATTGGAGGATTGCATTGACCTACTGGTTTTAATTAATGAAACAATAACTGCCATAAGATATCGCGACAGTATTATAGAGCCAATAATAGTGCCACTTGCTGCTGGATGCAATAGGTGAAGGATTTGTTTTTATTGATGATAATGCACGTCCTCACTGTGCAAGATTTCTAAATGATGGGATGGAACATCATGGGATTACTAGAATGGACTGGCCACCCTGCTCACCAAACATGAATTGCATTGAAGATTTTGGGCCTAGATATCTGGGCTATTTAACCAGCTTCAATAGACTCCCTACACCTTACAGCAATTGTCTAGGGCGTTGCAAGCAATTTGGAAAGTCATACCTCAGGACTTTATCAATGATTTGAAAATGAGTCTTCCCAATAGAGTAACAGCATTAAGGCGAAGCAGGGGTGGGCCTACACGGTATTAACTTTCTTTAATTCATCAATAGAAGTCTTCAATAACACAGGTCTGCAATGAGAAAATTGTATTCATCAATTCGTCATATTCTTAATTTTTTTGCTGTGCTGAATTCGAAAACGACATCTGTTTATGTATCTCCATCACGTAGGGCTTTTTCACAAAGCGCCATGTAAATCTTGCTTTTTAAATATTTTCTCTTACAGTCTCTAGAAGGCTGTGTGAGCAGGTGCATAACGTTGTAAAAAGTCCTGCATTTTGCTTTGTCTGTTAGTCAATGTTACGCACAAGTATAAAAAGTCAAGGACATGTCATTACAGGTTATTTCAAGATTTTTCATCCAATACATTGAAGAACAAAGAGCATAAACTCCAGTTCGTCTGTGTTTCAACCCGAACGTAATTCTGTATTGAAGAACACAGAGCATAATGAATTCCTGTTTGCTCATGCTTCAACTTGTCTTTCTTGCTAATCTCGACTGTATCGTTCTGTTTAGCTGCTCGGTACTGATTTGTTTCTCGATGTGAGAAGACGTGAGGAAGGTGTTATGGTGCTGTATTGTTCACTTTATGATGTCTAATCGTCGTTGTCGCACTAGCGCTAACAGTTTTTGTTACATCTGTGGTAACTACCTGGTGAAAAAACAAAAAAGAACATTACTGCCTTCGTTAAGGACGTTTATTTTGCATATTTCGGTGTGAGACTGGGTGATCAAGATAAGGCAAGGGCTCCGCACACCAACAACTTCGACAGTGGTCTCAAGGTAAAAAGAAATCTTTTCGTTTTGGAATGTCAATGGTCTGGAGGGAGCCCCGAAATCATATTGATGATGGTTATTTTTGCTTGAGGGGTATAACTTGAAAAATAAAAAAGGAATTTCGTATCCAAATCTCCCATCCGCAATGCGTCTTGTTGCTCATGATCCTGACATCCCTGTACCAACTCCACCAAGTTCGCTAGAAGATTTGGCGACACATAATGATACTGACAATGAAGGGAGTAGTCCGCTGAAGAGTTTAATGGTTATAAAGACCCTCAACTGTTCACACAAGCAGAATTAAATGATCTTGTCAGAGATTTAAACTGGTACTTCGTAGCTTATTGGCTGGAATCTTCTGCTGAAGAAGAAGAACTACAACGGCTATTGTCAACATGTCTGCCAAAGGAGTCAGCCGAATTGTTAGTCTCTAGGTTGAAGGAAAAAAAAATATTGGCACCAGGTATATCATCAAAGAGAGAAAGATTTTTATTCGGTACTTTTCTCAAGAGGATGAACTAGTTAGTGTTCTCCAATGGGCTGGGCTGTTAAATATGTTCAACGTGAACTGTGATGTCAAGGAATGGAGGTTGTTTATTGATTCTTCAAAACGAAGCCTAAAGGCAGTCTTCCTTCATAATGGCAATAAGTTCGCCTCAGTACCAGTTGGTCATTCTGTTCATTTAAAAGAACGCTACGAGAACTTGAGTATGATTTTGTCGAAGTTGTGCATGAGTGGACTATATGTGGAGATTTGAAAGTGCTTTCCAAGCTTCTGGGACAGCAAGGAGGATACACCAAATACCCCTGATTCTTGTGCGAGTGGGACAGTCGAAACAGAACCCAGCACTGGATAAAAAGGCAGTGGACGAGGAGATCTAGGTTGGAAATTGGGATAAAGAACGTCGTGAAGGAACACCTTGCGGACCCAAAGAACGTACTCCTGTCTCCACTTCACATAAAACTTGGAATAATGAAGCAGTTTATGGATATTTCAAATACCTGTGTGACAAATTCTCTGCATTGTCCGAGGCAAAAATCAAAGAGGGAGTATTTGTCGGCCTTGACATTCGTAAACGAATGAGAGACGAAAATGAACGTTAAGGAAAAGGCAGCTTGGCTGTCATTCAAGGAAGTAGTAAGTAAGTTCTTTGGCAACAATAAAGACCCAAATTTCAAGGCCAATCATCGAAGACATGCTACAAAATTTGAAAGAACTGGGGTGTTCGATGAGCCTCAAGTTGCACTTTCTTCACTCCCACTTGGATTACTTTCCAGAGAATCTAGGAGCCGTCAGCGAGGAGCAAGGCGAGCGTTTCCACCAAGATGTGAAAGAGATGGAGAGGAGAGAGGACGCTGGAATACTAGCACGATATCTACGTCACGTTATTCCAAAAATAGTGTTACGCCCACACTCAGTTTATCCAACGATTGTCTTACAGAAATAGTTTTTTTTTTGTAGCTTTTAATTCTTTAATTATTTTATTTTTTTTATTTTACATTACAAAATCTAATGGCCGAGTGTTTCGTCCTTTCTTTATAAAAATATCCTAAGCAAAAATTGCAAAATATTTTTAGATCCTGTCAGAATTAATTTGTAATTCATAATAATTTTTGGCATTCGTTTCACTTCTAATTCTTGCGTGCTATTCTGAGGGGCTTTGTTTTTTCGTGACACCATAACTGTCGTGCCAGTTAGGATAATTTGGCACACACCGTCCAAGTAATTTTAATAAATAATATTAGCACATTGTGTGCTGTTTCATCATCAACTGAATCATTTTTCTAGGTACATTGTTGAAGCATTTGCATCTATGTATGAGAAAGTCGTCATTATTATAAATTAATGTCTTCTAAAAGTAGTCTTAAAGAATGTGTTGGAGGCTAAACTATTTTTCGAAATGAGTATGTACTTTAATTTTGAAATTAAACCTAGATAACTATGAAGATTGGTTATAATTATGCTGTCGGGTAGATACTCACGAAGGCAATTTCTACCAGCGAGCGAATGGTGTTGCAATTAACTTACAGCAAATCCGCCAACGTTGAAACCTAATATAAATTAACGCACGCGTTTCGTAAGTGCACAAAAAGCATCATCCTACACTCCTCTTTCTCCGATTTCCCAACGAAGTTTATGGCGTAGAATTGTCGGGTCGTGCGCGGCGAATTTACGTGCAATTTTTTATTGCAAACACGCAGATTTTTAGAAACACGAAAAGCAAGAGCCGCCTTCGATATATTTAACGTGATGGAACGACGGCGCCAGTTTTCGACACGTAATTTTGAGTTTCGTGTTCGCAGGTAAACACGTCCATCTGCAGCTTGCCAAGGTGGAGATAATTTTGCACATTTCAAACGGCGATAACAAGGACGGTAGGTGTGATTTATAAGGGGAGACTCTTCGTTTTGTTTGGGAATTTCTTAAAACGTAAAATTGATTGTTATACAGGGTGATTCACGGAACATTACAAGTTTAGGTACTTGCCTTCATTATTCTTCTCTCAAAATGTGTACTCTCCCACAGCCGCTAGTGTACTTTTTAGTGAAAATATTTTCAAAGTATTTGAACTTCCGGTTGTACCGGAAGTCGCTGTCAACTTCATTATTTTAAATGGAATCATTTACTTTTTCTTGAGTGATTTTGAATAGAACATTATAAGATATCCCTGTACCTAAATGCAACCTTTTTCGAAATATTTTTAATTTTGTAACTTTTTGTGCTTTAGCACTCTTTCCTTTTTAAACTCGTACTTTTTATTTCACAAAAATACGGAAGATCTAATCTGTGTCATTTCAAACTGTAACCTTTAAGTAAATCGTTGACGTTTAAAAAGTGTTCTAAAAACTTACAGTGTGTTCGGCAGATGGTGTTTGTTTAAGCTAACTTCAAGTCACCAAAACTTTATATTTTTTTAAACGAAACACTCGTATATTTCTACTTTGTCAGGTGCAGAATTTAATTGTGCATTGATTTGTATTAATTTACCCGATACCCAAACCCTGTATATGTAGTTTCGATTTCTTATAGGCAAACTATTTTAAATATTATTTTTTGCTTGCGTTCTTGTTCGACGATTAACACTCGTAAATAATACAATTGAAAGAATCAATTATTGATCACCTGTAATTAATTTAAATAATTCGTTAATTAAATAAACAGATTAGTGAATGAATTAGTTGTTATAAACGATTAAATGTCGAATTCATTCATAACTATTTTTTTCAGTATGTTCTGCTCGTGCGCATAATTTCTTTTGTCGCTGTTTATACAGGGAGATCGAAATTGATTGTCCTGATCCTACACTACTTTCCGTGAGCTTGAAATCAATATTTATAACATGTATCACGTGAAGATTAGAACGAAAAGCAGTGCGTGCGTAGAGCATTTATGAAACTTACATCCAAACCTAACCTAATTAATGAAGAACATAATTATTGTTTAATCAGATTACTATTACAATGAAATAAACTATTTTTCATGAAAGAACCGCAGTGAGCTGTCAACGAAATCTTGGGATATCTAGTAACTCCCCCAGATCTCCCTATGTTGCTTACTTCATTTTAATAAATTGGATAGAAATATCGATATCAAGCTCGTGGAAAGCAATCTAGAATCGGGACAATCAATTTCGATCCTGTAGCTTATTAAAAGGAAGTTCTCAGTATACTGGGTAAGTAACCTAAGCAAAGCCTTTGACAGTGTCGATCATTCCATACTATTACAAAAACTTCAGTACTATGGTATCAAACTTATGTTATTTCAATCTTACCTGCATAACAGGAAACAGTATACAGAATTTCAAGGAGAGACCTCGCAGCAAGAAAACATAAAATACGGAGTACCACAAGGTCCAATTCTTGGACCACTCTTGTATGTAATATTCACAAATGATTTACCATCCAATATAACAGCGTATCAAACGTGCCTGTATGCCATCATTCGTTAACAGAAATCAACATGAAGTAGAATTACAGAAACAAATGATAAATACAGTGGAAGAAGTGGAACAATGGTTTACTAGTAATAAATTAAAAATAAATTCAAACAAAACGCAAACGATAACTTTTTCAACCAGATAGGATAGAATACAAACGGTAAAGTTGTTAGGATTATATGTTGATCAAACTTCAAGTTGGAATAATCACATAGAAGAAATAAATAAGAAGCTATCAAGAACGTTATATTGTCTGAGAAGAGTAGGTAATGAAGATCGGTACTCACTAAGCAGCTTTTCAAACGTATTATTCCCTATTTCATAGTATAGTGCATCACCAGCGGTGCAGAGCGTTTTCCTGAAACAGAAAAAGGCGGTCAGGATCCTAAGAAAAGAAACCCACAGAAGTAGCTGCAGGAGTTCGTTTAAAAAATTGGGAATACTTACCTTACCTAGCTGTTACATACTTGCGTGTCTGATGTATGTGTTCGACAATCGTCCGAAGTTTTATGCCAATGAAGACCGTCATGATTACTACAAAGAAACAGAAAAGATTTAGCAATTTCACAACACAGGGTAAAGAAAACGCAACAGGGAATTAATTATTTAGGAATTAAATTCTTTAATAAAATTCCGATCCCCACAAGGAGCTTACCGAAGAAAAACTTCAAAACCACTATAAAAAAGATGCTAGTCAGAGGAGAATTCTACGACATTGAGGAGTTCCTGCAATGTGACATTAATAGTGTAATCTAAAGGAATGTAATTAGAAACGTTTTTGTAATTGTTTTGATAGTTAATTTATAGCTTTTTACTCTTTTTTACTTGTAACCTTACCGTGTCCAAAGCATTTTTTTTAAAGAGGGACGAAATATATTATTATTATTATTATAAATATTCATACCACGAGGTCCTCCCTGGACACATATTCATGCACTCGCAACTTACTGCCAAATTATAAGATGCAAGGTATTTGCTTGAATAATCTGTGAATTATAAGTAAACCGGAATAAAAGACGTTAATTATCTAATTTATTTCATGTTTTATGTAAAATTTATCACACCTTATTAAATTAGCATCAATTTTCAACAATAACTTCATAATCAAAGAGTTACGAGGAAAGTGGTACTGTGATTTTCTGTACAGTTTTTAACGTAGAATCGCGTGGTGTGAATATTTGATGAAGGTTGTAATACACCCTGTATATATTACTATAGGTATAATATACAGAGTTTTTAAAGTTAATTTCATATTCGACAAAAAAGTCATCATTTCTGGAAACTCTTATAGTAGAAACATGCAAATACTCGGGCTTTGCCAAACAAAATTAATAATTGCCATTGTGTAAGTATTATTAATCCTGAGTCAGTAAATTTTGAATTAGAGACGTGTGTTCAAACGAGTTTCTCCTGTTGAATTTACAAATTAGAGCAAACTTACACAAACACGATTTTAAATGGTAATATCTAGATTAATTGAATACTTCCTGTGAAGTCTGTTTAATAAGTTTATGAATTCAGTAAATCTTGCTCTTCCAATTAGACGAGCTGCGTAAATATTTAAGGATCGTTATGAATGTGTCATGATTTTTTTAAACATGCAAATAGACGTAATATTGCGAAGAATTCTACGTGCTTTCAAACGATCGACGTTTGTCACGTTTAATAATAAATATATGTACTGAGTATTTCCTTCTTAATTTTTAATTTTAATTTCATTTTGTCCGGAAATTATTACGAAAGTCTTAAAAAGGCTACTTTTGAATTCCTATTCAACTTTCATTTTTTTACGTAAGTTGAGTAGGAGTACCTACTTTTAATAAGATGCTTGATGGTAATGTGGGTTTTTTCTAATTTATATTTTGTTACATTACGCTTTTCATAACAGTTATTCCGTCCTTATTCCATGATTGTAAAACTGGGCCTTAAAGTCTTTAATTCATTGAAATCGTAGGTATTAATGCAAATTTTTTTGTAAGTAATAGTTGCCATAATCACGATCCCGTTACTTCACGATGTTTTCAAATCGTGTAAACCTTTCATGTCCTTTTATATACAATTTCTGCTTTTGCGAAGTAGTAGTAGTAGTAATAGTACCCGTGTCTCACAATCAGTTTTTATACGGCTTTCAACAATCGCGCAATTTCTTACGCTGTTTTTGCCCCATCCTTATTTAGAATAACAACCGTGGCAGTTATCCGTGACTGCTTCTTTGTCAGAGGATTTAAATTTAGAGTTGATAGTATATCTATTTACCGGATTATCTTCCCAGCTCGGTAAATATTTGCTTTTGGCTTTGAGTTTTCCCAACGCGTACCAAGGAGATTTCTCAATAGAGCAGCTTGTCTGGGTACGACATACCCGTCTAACGGCACACTTTAATAATTACCGGGTCGTAATGTATTTCGGGCAGCCCTGAATAGTTGGCACTCCACTTACAGAATGTCAGCGCCGTTCGGTTCTGTTTTTTTGGCATAACAAGTTGCGCCTTCCTGTTGAGCTGCCTTGCTCGAAGAAGCGAGACGGAAGGAGCGGCGAAAATATTTCTAAGAATAAATTGCAAGTGCAATTGGACACGGAAGCCCGAAAATTCCCGTCATTCTCCTATTTATACGGATCTAAATGGGACATGAAGTCATAATTTTAGACTTTAGTGAGCTTCTGGGGAGCTTTTTTTTAATGCAGATTTTATGTGCGAGTTTGAAGATCACAGAAATAAAATGCGAAGAGAAAAACTTCAAAGTGTTAAGAGAGCTCAAGAAAATATTTTCATTGTGATTTATTTCCCCAGAATGTATTCGTTTTATTACTAGAATTAGCACAAAAATTGAAAAAGAAAGTTCCTGCACGGGAAGACCAAGTAAAATAAATTAAATTCTTTTCAGTTACAAATCACTATTAGTTTCATGCATGATTTTTGTAAACATGCTGTGCACCATTTTCATTCTCATAGTAACTTGAATATGCTGTTCTGATAGCGTTGAATAAGACAGAAATAGCAACCAATTATTTTGTTCGTTTTATACTTCTGGATTCAATTTATTTTTTGTATTAAAAAAGAAATAATTACCTCGGATAATAATTTTACACGAAACCTCAGAATCGTTTAATTCATACTGTTTTTGTTCTGCATTTTCAGGTGTGTGTATAAGAAGTGTAATTGCATTATTACTCCTTAATTGTTTCATTTGTGTTATCCTTGCTACACAACTTTTACATTCATACCACAATTACATCGAGTGCTGTAGTTATTATTTTGCAACGGCACAATTCGGTTTAGTGAGTGGGTTTCCACCGCAATCATCCAATTACGCGTACGCTAATTGACACAATTGTAACAAGGATAAAGAAGCTGCGAGGAGAAAAGAAATTATACCGCTCATTATACGGTAGTTAAATGCCGAATAATTTACTTGCGTTAGAAGATAATTTTCTGTGTGATTACAGTACACGCACGGTATACAAGGCGATCGGACTTAATGATCGCACTTACCTATGTCGAATATTTAATAACATACGAAAATAACTTCATCCCGACGAGGACGAGAGCGAGATACCTTTTCGACTTAATAACTTTTCTCCCTTGTTCTTGAACAAACAGCGTATTTTGGGCCGACGCATTCTCGAAATTTATCTGAATTTATGATGTGTGCGGTGCTTAGAGTGGCGCCTACGGAAATATTATTTAAATAACATCGGATTCTCCGCTTCGGATTTATCGCACTGTCCCAAGAATGCTACACATTTGGATGTAATTAAAAGAAACGTTTTTTTTTTCCTCTCGGTTATATCAAATTTAATTAGTGGAAATGTCTGGAGTTCTTGCGCTTTGTATTTAAATAAATTTTAATGAGACAATTCTACCTACGAGGTGTATATTTATGATCGAATAAAAAATAAGTTTTACGTAAGCCAACCGCACCAGTAATATTTCTTTTTTGTATTAAACGTTGCCTATCGAATTTTATTATACATACATATTTAATTTTACGTGTTACAACGCATTCTTTTTCTTATTGTAAAGAACGTAGATCACTGTGTAAGTTGATGCTTTTATTAAAAATCTGAAATCAAACCAAACTTGCTACTTTTCCTTTTTGATAATCGACGCTCTACTGTATCTTAAAAAAAAAATCCTTGACTAGATAACTAGGTAACAGGTTTGGGTATCGGGTAATACAAATCATTGCACAATTAAATTCTGCATCCGATAGAGTAAAACTATATAGGGTGTTCCATTAAAAAATAAAAAGAAAGTTTTGGTGACTTGAAGTTAGCTTAAACAAACGCCATCTGCCGAGCACACTGTAAGTGTTTGGGACACTTTCTAAACCTCAACGCCTTATAGTTAAAGGTTCCTCTTTGAGATGGCACAGACTAGATCTTCCATATTTTTGTGAAATAAAAAGTATGAGTTTAAAAAGGAAAGAGTGCTAAAGCACAAAAATTACTAAATTAAAAATATTTCGTAAACGATTGCATTTAGGCACAGAGATTCAGATTCAGGGGTTCAGATAAAAGAAACCTTAACAATCATAGATGAGGTTACCCAAGACTAGTACGTCAGCACAAACTATAATATCCAACATAAAAAATGTAAACGAATCTGCTTATTTTTGGTAAGTCACTCCAAGCGAAGTGGAACTAATATTTGAGAGAATTAAATTTAAATTTGCAAAGGATTGTTATGGAATGAATACAAAGGTCTTTAAAGAAGCAGCCCACCTGATATCTTATCCTGCCTCGCACATCATTAACGCTAGTTTCACTAGCGGAATATTTCCTGACACACTTAAAATAGCCAATTTATAAAAAAAGGTGATCACAAGAGTGCTGACAACTACCGGCCAATATCTATTTTACCTTGCTTCTCGAAAATTGTGGAAGAAACCATCTCAACGAGGACTTTGCATTTCACAACAAAACACAACATTTTTCATAGGAATCAAGTTGGTTTTCGAAAGGGTTTAAATACAATGGCTGGGCGATTCAAAGTGTAATTGATTTCATTTCTACTACCTTTGAGGAGCATGACTACTTTATCGATTTAACCAAGGCTTTCGACTGTATGCCGCACGTTATGGTTTTAGAGGTATCGTTGCAAAGTTGTTTAAATTCTATTTAATCAATCGGCAATAGTATGTGGAATGACAAGACAAAAGCACCGTAAAGCCTATTGCACGTGGAATAGCTCAAGGTTCCGTCCTTGGACCACTCTTCTACATTTTATTTATGAATGATCTTCCTTCATACATGGATAATAACACGATTCTGTATGTGGATGATACCACAGTTCTTAACAAACATAAGGAGTTAGAAACGACCAAAAAGATGACAACAGCTTTACAGGTAAAGTTAACGGAATGGTTCATTGCCAATCAACTTAGTTTAAACGAGGATAAAACTAAGACAGTTCTATTTACTTCATCACGGAGAATAGAAAATGCAAATAATAGTTGTCTTTTATTTGCAGCTTTGGTCAGTTCACTTTAACTCAAAGTGAACTGATTTAACTGATCCGCTTTAGTTACAAATAAAACATTCCAAAGTCACTAGTCGTCAATATTATATTTTCATTCAAATGGAGAAGTCATTTTTAACAAGTATTTCACAAAAAGAATTAAGTACGTGTATAATGACAGGTTTATTAAGCATTTGTACGTGGGATTGTTTAACGTTAGCTGCAATATCGTATCCCCTCCTAAACTGAACCAACTGATCTTTATATCCGGTAGGTTCAGCATCGGCAAGGGGGGAAGTGATCTGGGTCACTTTGGATTAGATCAGTTCGACAAATAAATCAGACAAACGTAATGAAAATGTGATCTTGGGTAAAAGTGAACTGATCTCCGTTGCAAATAAAAGACAACTATTACATCAGCTAAATACCTAGACTCATGGTTAACTTGGAGACAACACACTGAAAACTTGGAAAGAGCTTTGATATCTTAGTATGTCATACGAAGAATAGCTCAAATTGCTCACCCAGTTGCAGCTGTAGATGCCTACGATGCACTGTTTTACTCCAGGATGTGCTATTGCATTCTACTATGGGGCAGATCTGCAAAAATTGCTAGGGGCTATAATATTTAAACTCCAAAAGAAAGTCATACGTGCGATTGAACGAGGTTCACAATAAACACATTGTATGCCATTATTTTGGAAATACAGTATTCTAAGTTTGCCGTGCGTATACATACTGGGTGTTATTGAAAGTGGCACAGATATATTAACTGACGATAGTACTCTTTAAATAGATGCTAAACACCTAAACTTCCTTTATACAAAAGTTACTGGTTTCAGATATACACAATTTATAATTTTTTTTTGAGAGCCACAATAAATAATAATAATGTCTTTATTAGATGTTGAATACAAAAAAAATATATATGATTCGCAAAATAAGAGGCGAAGTTCAGTAAAGCCTTAGCTTATAATACAAAAAATTCTAATAAGGAAACAAAACAAATCATGAACATGCATTGTAACGTGTTCTGCAATAACCTGGTCAACGTGCTTTTAAAAATTTTTGCAGATATTTCTTAAAAGTGTAAAAATTTAATCCGAGTTCTTTTATAGAAATTAGCAGACTGTTATAAATTTTGACGATGTTATAACTGAAGGATCGCTTAAAAAATTCGGTAGAGTGTTGTCAATCGTAAGCAAGAAATTCCACGGCCCTTATTTACTGACCGAATCGAACCAAACTTTCTCAGACGCAAGTTAAGCCCCCCAGGTACCAACCTATGGAACCTATATCCCAGGAAAATGCGTTTTTTCGAGATACGATTTTTTCAAAATTATTAAATTTGTAAACATTTTTTCGGTACCTGGGGGGGGGTTCGAATCGAATTGAGCTGCACATCATCGTATGGCAGAAAATGACGGGGAACGTGATGCCGCCGCGCGTTTGAAGATCTGACCAACCGGAGCGCCGCTACATCACCGGACTCCCGGAAAAGGGTGGGGCGACAATAAATTGTGTATCTCTGAAACCAGTAACTTTTGTATAAAGGAAGTTTAGGTATTTAGCATCTATTTAAAGAGTACTATCGTCAGTTAAAATATCTGTACAACTTTCAATAACACACTGGACATCAGCAACTTATAACTGCAAAGCAAAACATTACTGCACTACCAACAAATCGAAGCCGTCATTCATACGATACCAGAGAAGCAGACGATTTAATTATCCCGTTCAACCGCCTGGTATCATCAGATGCCAAGTTATACGAGTATAACCAACTTCCGATACATTGAAGAAATTTGTCATTGGGAGCCTATAAGAACACCATCATCTACTAGAAAAGACTTTTTATTCGGTGAATGAATTTTATGTAGATCAAAATCAATAACTGCTCATGCCTTGTAATTTCTATATTGTAAACTTTCACGTGTTTACTGACCCGACTTGTACTACTATTTCTATTCAATAAACTATTAGTATCACAAAATCTTTTAAGCGGACATTAAAGATTTTGTGATACAAATTTCATCGGACAAGAACCAACTGTAAATAAACTATTACTCAATTACTCGATATCTTACAATTTTCTACTCAAAATTACCTATAGGTCCTAAATTTGTAAGAAAAAGTAAATGATTCCTCTTAAAATAATGAAGTTGATAGCGACTTTCGGTACAACCGAAAGTTCAAATACTTTGAAAATATTTTCATTAAAAAGTGCACTAGCGGTTGTGGGAGAGTACAAATTTTTAGAAACAAATAATGAAGACAAGTGCCTACCTAAACTTCTAATGAACGGCTTCCGTGAATCATTCTGTATATGACGTGGTTATCAACTGGTCCAGAAGAAGAAAAGCGATATTTTTACGCAAATTAGTATTCGCTAGAAGACCAATGGAATGGCAACAACCGAGGGATACTCGTAATGCTGCACAGAGAAAAATAAATAGGAGTATTTACTACAATTGTAGAACAATATGCTACAATTTGCGTCTAAAATAGCTCCAGTGACAATTTATAGAAAAAAATTCTTCACATTTGTGCAGAACATATCCTCTTCTACACTTTTTGACAGTACCAAGTGCAATAAGTAATCCAAAATGTTACAAAATGCGACTATAATGTTAATATGTTACGCATTTTTGTTATATAACTTAAAAATGCTTTTACGAAACGACTGACATACAAAATATTACAAATTTGTAACTAAATTAAAAAAATTGTAACATAATTTGCAACAAATTGTAAATACTAGTACTATATTCTAATAACACAAGATTTTGTTAATTTTTAAGAAATGAACGTGTGTCCAACAATTATTTATTGTAGTCCTGGGTGGGCTGTAGAGTCAAATATTTTTAACTAATTATTGTTGCAAATGGAATCAAAACATTAAATACGTAAAGTTTATTTGTTGTCTAACAGTCAATATTTGAGACTTCAATTCAACGAAACGAAGTAAAAATCGGCATTTATGTGTGATACCACAGCCACCCAGGACTACAATAATTGTTGGACGTATGATATATATTCCTTAGTGTGGGTTTACATTATTCAAGTGAGTTGATCAAGTCAGTGAAATTCAAGTGACTTGAAGGCGACCTGAACCCCTTCCATTCATGTAACTTGAGCAAGTGAATCGAATTCTTCCGAGTTGAAACATGTCCAACTTTTTCGTTCAAGTCGCAGTAATTGCCAGTAATTGCGAGAAAATCTTATTAATTTTTGCAAAAAATATGTCTTGAGTGTCTACATACTCTACACGCATTGCATTGTTCCAGAGGGTTGCCATCAATTATTACATAAAACGTCTTGTAAAAAAATATCAGTCTTAGGCCCGGTCTTTTCATCTCCAATTAACTTTATCTAGCGATTAATTCCTATAGTAACAATTTATTGTTACTATGGGAAAAACCGTCAGATAAACTTAAGTGGAAATGAAAAGGCCGGGCTTAAGAAACTCTTCTGCGACTAATCTAGATTGCTCGAAAAATAGAAATAGTCAGTCACTCTTGTTTGTTGACATAGGGCCAGTTGTTCGAACATTTGAACCATGGTTCAGCTCTGAACTTGGTTCTATTACCACGACAACATTTGTAAAGGCATATGTTGCCGTAATGGTAGAACCAAGTTCAGAGTTGAACGATGTTTGAGCAACTGGCCCATAATGTTTGGCACAGCTTAAAACTTTTAAATATTAACTTGATATAGGTAAAAGGTAAATTAATTTTTGTGCAAGTAAAGGGTAAAGTAAACAAGCAATATCTTCATAAAGTTAAAATCACGGAACTTGAGCTCTGCGTCATCAATCACCGATGTTACAATAGACAATTATTTCAGTATTCTTTCTTTGTTAACGATGAATGAGAAAAGAGGATGGAGTTACGCTTCTTATGTCTGACGATGCTACACCAGACCCCTCTTCTCTTACGAAAACAACAATATATCTGTCAAGTTTTATTTAAAAATTTGAAGCCTTAATAAAAATACGTCAACGAAAACTGACTTCTTTTCTTTTTTGAGCAGCGTAGTTTTTAACCCATATTTCTCTTTCTCTGTGGCTTCTTTCTATGAATATTTTGTTCTAGTTTACGAGCTAAAGTTAAAGTTATTTGGAGAATGGTTCTGCGTGCTACTACTTTCGCCATTTTTAAATAAACTGACATACATTCAATTCAATATAACGTGTAAACAAGTAATTGAATGCAAGTGACTTGAATTCAACTAAATTGATCAACTCACTTGACTCATGTAGACACAGCATAAGATGCGTATAAATCAATTGAGCAGTGGAATCGCTTTGTGTTTGCTATTTTATTAAACTAAAGATTTTTTTAAATATATCTACTACTACTACTATACCGGGTGTCCACTTTGATTACGCACCATAGGGAGTTCAATGCATTTTTTTTAATTGTAAATTCGTGCTCCTATGAAATATATCATAAAGCACTAAACGGCATAGTACGTAGCTTTGTGTTATGCATTAGCTAAGACTACTTTTAGCATCTTTTTCAAATACATAGGCTTTCAAAATTAAAAAAGAAAAAATGTAAATGAGCAGGTATTTCGTTATTCCACAGTTTTGATCAAGCAGGCAAACTTCTAATTGATAAATTTTATTGATTTTTAAAATTTTGTAATGAAAAATAGAGACTTCAAACATATTTCGTATTGAAAAATATTTATTTATAAATTAATAGGAATTACAGAAAAAATTCAAATAATTTGCCATTTGCGGCCAACCTGTCCTAAAAGCTTCTACGATCATTGCTTAACATTCTACAGTCAGACAAAATTTCATTTATGTATTTAATAATTAATAGCGTAAAGACGATAATCCAAATGAATGATCCGTAATTTTTTTTTTATTTAATATTAAATTGCAACAGAGGTTCACGCCTTATCGCAGGAATTACGATTAACAATAATACTTTATATTTATATTTAAACACATCTGTTTATGCACGCTAAAAGCTTTATCAGTGCTATGTGTTTAAAAATAATTTAATACCTTTATGTACTAATCTTTTATGTCGAGTGATGTTAAGTTAAATATAAAACAAAATATTTTTATACTATTTTTGAATGCCAGGTTTAAATTTGATTTTTTTAAATGTTTAAGACTAGGTCATAGGTATATGAATACAACTCTAACATTCAAGAATACTTTCTTAAACATATGTATGAATTAGTGATCCTTTCATTGGTTAAATAGGAAAATTAATGCCGAAATTTCAGTTGTGTAGGTATTTTATGCGCCAGTTTAAACTACCCTATTTCCTATTTAGATTTGGTTTAATTTCTTGAATAATTTCAATTATGTAGCAGGTAAAGTGTAGCAAAATTTAAATTGAATTAAAAATTATCCCAAAATCTTTTAAGCGAACACTAAATCGCGCACTATAACACTTTACGTTTCACCGTCGTTCGACAGCTGAACAACCTAACGTAGTTTATGAAATTAAATGTTTAAATTGTAATTCATGTTATATTGGAGAAACGAGCCAAAATTTAAAAAAACGTCTTGACCAACATAAATATCATATCCAAAAAAATAATCAAAATCATTCAATGCTTGTAGAACATTCATTAGAAAATGACCATAATTTTGATTTTGAAAATACTAATATTTTATATTACGAGTCTAATATTTTCAAAAGACGTTTTATAGAAATGTGTAAAATAAAAATTTCGTCGAATTCTATTAATAAACGTACTGATTTTGCAAATTTAAACGATACATTTTGTAGTTTTCTCGATTCCTTAAATAGAATATAGATCTGTCAATTTTTTAACATTTATAATGTTCAAATTATTTTTAGATTAAAAAATAAAAATTAAAAAAGAAATCAAGTTACTTTTTCAATTTCCGTTGACAACCTTGTTTATTTTGACAACATATTTTTCACTTCTGACGAAGCTGTCGAACGACGGTGAAACGTAAAGTGTTATAGTGCGCGATTTAGTGTTCGCTTAAAAGATTTTGTGATACAAATTTCATCGGACAAGAACCAACTGTAAATAAAAATTATCCAAAAAAACGAACGTGTACATGCAAGAAATAGGATAGTGCAAAGGGGCCTTTATAGTTTTCGAAAGGAATACGTAAAGACTCAATCTGTTCAAAAGTGTAATCAATTTTCTTCTAAGTAAGGTTCCGATTTTCTGACAACCAATTTTTCATAGGCGCATTATAATATATACGGAATTAATAACTGCCTGAAAAGGCCGTTAAAACGCATTTGAAAATCCGAAATTATAAATGCTCCGGGCCGATCCAGGTAAATGTTGTTCGGTTCTTTTAAGTCGTTTGTGTCAGAAATTCATGCAGACCGACCATCAGCATCTTATTTGATAAAAACGGCTTGTGGGCAGGTAAATGGTCAGAAATTATGCATGGTGACAGCTGTCAAGGAGAAGGATAGTTTTTAAGATCTGAGGCACGCGATATCTCTAAAAAAAAAAAAAAAACTTCTTCGGCGGACTACCGGTTCGGGCTTATTTAATTTTGTTTATACGGGTACTTCGGTGCCGTGAATAATCCGTAGATATTTCGGGGCGGAATGTTTTCGACATTCTTCCGAGATTTATTTTTAATTTGACAGTTAAACGTGGGACTGAAACACTTGTTACTTTAATCTCTTGCACGTTTTATGGGTCGATGCAGGTGGTTATTTTATTTTATTTTTTTCTAACGAAAAGTTGAACGGTAGCGAAAACTGAGTTGAATAAAAATAATTTCATTCAAAATTTATGTGATTCAAAAATATAGCCGCTATATTTTTGAATGTAGAGGTAAAAAAATATGATTCTGTTCTAAAAGTAAAACACCCAATTAAATTCAACTTCAAAGATTTTTTTTATCTCGACGTAATTTCACACGACTTTTTTCCTGAAAGTACCCGTTGACAACGCATATACAAATATCTTCTAACAAATATAAAATAATTTGTTAAAATTAGTGAAACATTTATTATAAATTCAAAGTTAGAGAAATGGTGATTTATTACGAGTGAATAAACAAGACGTGACTCTCCTTTTTATATTTGCATTTAATATATTTGTAAATACGAGAAAATAATATCTAATCTTAATATTTTTAAGCAATAAACAAATCAAATATTGAACAGAACAATTCAGATACTGTTCTGTACGTTTTAAATAGGCACTTAAAAACAAGAGTGGTGTATAAAATGACATATGTAAGTAACGCAAAGAGTAAAATAAACGATTTTCTGAAAATTTCTATGAATCATATACTATAGCCATGGGTACACAACGGGGAAAAACAATCACACCTTTTCCTATTTGAGTCACTTGTGTGATTTTTTTCTAAATTTTCTCATGTTTGAAACTGTTTCTTTTTTTTAATTTTATGAATCCATTAACTTCTGTTTGGTGATTTATTGTACTTAGGTACATTTTTTGGTTTGTGTTTTAATGAAACATTATAATACAATAATTGTTAATTACATTAATTGTTATTACATGTGTGCGATAGGACAAGAAAATTGCATTTGTGCAGTTGGTACACAATGTAATGTATATGTTCGAATAACGCGTTTAACAATGGAATTATTATTTGTAAATGCAATAGGTACAGTCACGAGCATTAAGTTTTGGTCGTCACTGTTAATCAAAACGTCGGTTTTAATTCCAGAAATTAAAACGTTTCACAGAAATATCCCATCTATTACCAAGAAAATAAATTAGTCAAAATTAAGACATCAACTTCATTATTTTTAAGAAAATACAAGTCAGGTACAAATGTTTGACAGCAATGACGACCAAAATTTATTGCTCGCGATTGTACATAAAATAGAGGACGAGTAGTAAAGCACTCACTAGATTCACGAAATTAAAGATTAAAAAAAAAATCTTTTAATTTTCTTGATATCGTCCGGGTTTTATTATCTCCATTAATAAAAAAACATTGCCGTTCTTTCTGACCCATTAAATTTCTTTATTGTTACCAATGGCCCTAACAAATTGACAATTGTTTTGAACAATTGTTATTAAATGAAGCAAGAACCGTGATAGGTATATAAAGATTGAAAGAGAATTAAGTGAACTAGTTTTATTGAAGCGATGATTTTAGAAAGATGCCTAAATCAAGTACCATTCTTTTTCTATTTGTGATGATCTGCATCGCAAGGACGCTTGCATTTCATGGTGAAAGAAAAGAAGAAAGTAAGTACACACATATTGCTGTGTTAGGCCCTTACATTGGGTGCCAATTTTATGCTGCGATCTCAGGGTACTTTGCAAACTTTCTGATTTTTAATATTATTTTACTTTCTTACTTTGTTGTCTTTTCTCTCGCTTCGATGATGAATTTTGCAGTGTATCTCGTAGACCAATTTCGTGTTGTAGAGTGTATTTTATGTGATACATTTTGGATGTAGATGGCACTCGCGAGCCTTCACATTCAAAATTATCTAATGTCAGAATTGGGTGTGCGTGTGTGTGTATAATAAAAAAAATGTCGTAGAAGAAGAACAGTTTATTGTACCACTTTAAATAATTAATTTTCACAAACTAATTATTATTCCGCAAGAAGAAGTTCGGTTTTTAAAAGATAATTTATAATATGTATTTAGCTCGGGTTTTTCACAAAACCTTTTAGTTTTACTCACTCGTCTTCTCTACGATGCTAGATGTAAAAGTCCCATTCCTTTTCCTGAAGAGCAAGCCCACATCATCACACTACCTCCACCAAATTTCACCGTCTTTTAGTAATAGCGTGAGCCTTCACATTCAAAATTATCTAATGTCAGAGTTGGGTGTGCGTGTGTGTGTATAATAAAAAAAAATGTCGTAGAAAAAGAACAGTTCATTGTACCACTTTAAATAATTAATTTTCACAAACTAATTATTATTCCGCAAGAAGAAGTTCGGGTTTTAAAAGATATAATATGTATTTAGCTCGGGTTTTTCACAAAACCTTCCCAAAAGTTTTACTCACTCGTCTTCTCTACGATGCTAGATGTAAAAGTCCCATTCCTTTTCCTGAAGAGCAAGCCCACACCATCACACTACCTCCACCAAATTTCACCGTCTTTTAGTAATAGCGTGAGCCTTCACATTCAAAATTATCTAATGTCAGAGTTGGGTGTGCGTGAGTGAGTATAATAAAAAAAAAATGTCGTAGAAGAAGAACAGTTTATTGTACCGCTTTAAATAATAAATTTTCACAAACTAATTATTATTCCGCAAGAAGAAGTTCGGGTTTTAAAAGATAATTTATAATATGTATTTAGCTCGGGTTTTTCACAAAACCTTCCCAAAAGTTTTACTCACTCGTCTTCTCTACGATGCTAGATGTAAAAGTCCCATTCCTTTTCCTGAAGAGCAAGCCCACACCATCACACTACCTCCACCAAATTTCACCGTCTTTTAGTAATCGCGAAGGTCCATTCTTTTTCCAGAGGGACGTCGTACAGAGCAAATGTCGTCCGACTGTGTTCAGTTAAACTTTGATTCGTCGCTGGAAAGCACTGTTCTCCATTTTCTGATATCCCAATGTGCACGTTCTTGATCAAATGTCAATCTATTACTACAAACATTTCGTGGCATTTTGCAGATCATACAGATTTTTCGTTTGCTACTTGTTAACCTCGAGTGACAGAGGCTAGCAGTAATCAAAAGAATTTGTGTTTCATGGCAAGCGCGAATTCCTTTAAAAATGCCTTCCCATGAAAATCTGTGAAAAGAATTAACTTAACAACTTTTATCATAGTATTAATAACTATTATGTTCAAATAGATTAAAATCAACTAAAATTATTATTGACTGTCGGTTATTTTTTATTTTATGTTCAATTTAACCATAAGGGAACAAGCAGTAAGAAACGGACATCCTTTAATTCTGTTTTGACTTTTCTAAATTTGCTTAATTTTAACACAAGGGCTTGACATGACAAATTAATTGATTCACTGCCTCGACGATGTGCTGCAACAATTAACTACTAAATCTGCGCCACTAATGTTATTAATAATTTACTAAAAATGCATCTTTTAGTTGCTTCAGTATTTGAGTGATTATTTACATATTACTTTTGTTTAACTTCCCGGATATATTTGTTAAAATTATAGCAACATTTGTTTTTAATTTTCGATTAAATTTAACCAAGCAATAAATGGCTTTTATTGAATTGAGACGGGATGAAAATCCTTGCCCTAGTGATAATCTTATAATAATTCTAAATGTTAACATTAGTTTTCTCGATTCCTTAAATAGAATATAGATCTGTCAATTTTTTAACGTTTATAATGTTCAAATTATTTTTAGATTAAAAAAAAATCAAGTTACTTTTTCAGTATCCGTTGACAACCTTGTTTATTTTGACAACATGTTTATATTTTTCATTTCTGACGAAGCTGACGGACGACTGCGAAACGTTAAGTGTTTGTGCGCCATTTAGTGTCCGTTTAAAAGAGTTTGTGATACAATTTTCATCGGACAAGAACCAGCTTTAATTAAGTTAACATTATTAATATTGGTATTAGGTTTTTAAGTGCGAAAAAGATTTGAGAAAGCTTTCGTTTTTTCTTTCAGGTCTGTTGTCCGGCCGCAAACCGCCCTGGTGGGTGAGGAGAAATTAATAAAATCAAATCGTTTATTTAAGCGTTGAGTAGAATACAAAAGCTCAATTAAAAATTAAAAATTGAAAGTTAAAACTATGTATATCAGACGTCCTAATTTAAATTAAACGATTCTATACAATATTAATGTATACAAGAGCTAGACAGAGGTAAACAGAAAAGTAATTTTTTTTCTGCAATAAAAAGTATAGAAAGCAAATATGAATTTTTATTATATTTGTTTTTGAACAGGTAAAGTACATATATGCATTAATATAATATGCGTTTATAAAAAATTCCAATAAAAGAGACAAAAAAGAAGGAAGAGAGCATTATGTGGTCATCATTTAAAGACTTATGACTACTTCTTACGTTTCTGTTCTAAAAACGAATAAAATCAAAAAAGTTAACTATTTATAATAAAAACCGTTGTGCAACACATTATTTCAAGTTCAACAACGCGTTTAGTGATGAAATTATTATATGTAAACGGAACAAGGCGAAAAATAACAACTTCACAGACGTGATTATTGTTATCTCTTTGCGTACACGAAATAGATAACGAATGAAAATAAATAGAACCGAATCAGACATATGTCATGGTTTTCATAATCAATCTTTAAAATAAATATTATGCAGATTTCAGTTAAAAGTTTCACGCAAACGATCTTTCCTTTTACGAACACAACGAAAAGAAAACAAATGTTTCAGCAATTTGCTTAACGACATGTTCAACTTATTTTAGTAAATAATCGCTAAGTATATAATACAATAATAAATAAAACAATAAAACTAATGTAAGTAATTTGTCAATCAACCAAAAAATGGAAAGAGGAAAGGAAATTTTTTATTGAGAGCCATTCGACGTGCGTAAAGTATCTAACAGAAAAAAGTTTGGAGAAATCTATTCGTGGGCAGATGAGAAATGTGAAAAATTTGCGATGTATTGGAAGAAGCCTGAAAATGTTGCTACAAGTGTAGTACTCTGGCAAATTGTATGGAGATATCCAGAACTCCATCCTCTGGGTTTGTTATAAGCGAACACAAAACCCAGACGATGGAGTTCTGGAGGTATCCATTCACCTTATTAGCACCGTGACGTTCAATTTCTTAAAAGGTAACGAAAATGTCAAGAAATGGTTAATAAGTGCCTCTGTCGGTATTGCCAGGAAAAGCAAACAACACTAAATACATATTATGAATTTGGGATTTACAGATAGAGGAGTAAAAAGTCTGCTTGAAAAAGATTAATTTGTAACCTTAAAAATAATGATGAAATTCAAGGGTGGTTATATACAGAGTGTACATTAATGATTGAAAGGCGTTTGAATTTGGCGCGTTGTCGAATTAGTAATTTTCGTCTTACAAGATTGGTATTCATGCTGGATATGTTGAATTTCGTCAGTAGCGTGCGTGTGTTGTATTGTTTACGTTTTGATTTCCTTATTTTATTATTATTGAGTTAGTATTAACGAAAAGGTTATTTTTATTTCCACTTTTGCTGTCAGACATTTTTCATTGGTAAGTACAGCCATATAACAGGAAATAAAAATACACACAAACGTTTTAGGTTAGCGATGGTTTTCACGGACCTGCACAATAAATTTATTGTTGAGGCCTATTTTCGGTCGGGGATACGCAATGAACAAAATGTGTGGAATTATTCTTATCAAAGTTGTCACCAACAATTTCAAGAACAGTTCCCTGAAGTGGTATTCACATATGATTCTTTTATGCAACACGTCCGCCGTATAATTCAGAGATTTCGTGAAACAGGCAGTGTTTCTAAAGGAAAATCTATAGGCCGGCCCACTGTTCTCACCGAAGAAGTCATCGCAGATATTCATCAAAGAATGGATGTAAGTCCGAAGAAGTCTTTACGGTGTTTATCGGCTCAAACGAATTTATCACTTGGTACATGTCAAAAGGCTTGCAAGAAGGATCTACATTTACATCCATATAAGATAACTGTAACTCATGAGTCGCTACCTCTTGATTTGCCTCGTCGAGTGCAATATTGCCAATGGTTTAATGAGTTCTTAAATAATGACGATATGTTAGACATAACTTTCTTCAGTGATGAAGCATGGTTTCATCTCAGCGGTTATGTAAATTCGCAAAACCGTAGAATATGGTGTGCAGAAAACCCTCATATTTTTGAAGAGACTTCATTACATCCTCAGAAGATCGGTGTGTGGTTGGCAATGTCAAGAAGGAGGATCATTGGACCTATTTTTTTTCAACACAATATTAATGCACTTGCATATCAAGAAACAATTTTAAATCCTTTCATTGAAGAACTTCATGACGATGAATTACAACTGGGTTACTTTCAACAGGATGGAGCTACAGCCCACACTGCACTGACAACGTTGAATCATTTGCAACAGTTCTTTGGGGATAGGTTAATAAGTAGGGACAGATGGCCTCCTCGGTCACCAGACTTAACCCCACTTGATTTCTTCATGTTCGGTTTTTAAAAAATAAAGTGTTTTCAGAACGTCTCCATACGTTAGAAGAATTACAAAATGCTATTACAGAGGCTGTCAACAGCATCACTCCAGAAACACGACACAAAGTTTTCGAAAACATGAAAAGAAGAGTAAATTTGTGTTTGGATTCAAATGGGGGACATTTTGAACAGATGTTATAATTTTATTTTATATCTGCTTTACTTTTTATATTCTCCATATCAATGTATGTAATTAATAAACGTAAAATAATTTCTAATCACTAATAAATTGTTTTAATAATATATAATTTTATGTGCCGCCCATGGTAAAACAGAATAGTATGCAGTACCAACTTTTACAAATAATCTAATGGGCGGGAAATTCAAACACCCTTCAATCATTAATGTACACTCTGTAGATGGTTGCGTACAAATGAATATGCTATTTACAGTAGTTATCATTCCATTTTAAAATACTTTTAGAAAAGCAGGAATCAAATGACTTGATGGAACGTCTTTTCTCGCTTGTCTCTATTTTTGTTCCTTTCAATTTCTAAAGAAATTTTTTGCACTGAATTGGAATAAATGTAATGTGGAGATGTATGTAACAAGAAATTTTGGAAACCAGCCATGATAAGAAGGTATGGTTGATTTGTGCAGAAGGAAGAGACTGCTCCACAAAGGCACGCAATCAAAACTTATCAAAGTTATACATATTAAATTTTTTTTCAATATCACCTGTTCGCTGTGTAAGTTTATTTAATAACAAATGCATTACTCTACCATGTGACTTTGTCTACGCCAACCCTTTTATGAAACAATATGTTTTGCCAAGACTTTATTTATTTTAAGTTTCTCCTTAAGTGCGTAAGTTATGATGGTACAATAGCGGACAATAAAATTCGGGCATACCATTTGTACAATGTAAACCAACATT
The DNA here is from genome assembly GCA_033060865.1 of Dorcus hopei. Lineage (NCBI taxonomy): Eukaryota > Metazoa > Arthropoda > Insecta > Coleoptera > Lucanidae > Dorcus > Dorcus hopei. The sequence continues at coordinate 54,036,847 of CM065419.1, forward strand.
TTTGACGTTTAATACAAATTATACAAAATTGCACTAGTAATTCTGACGTTTAATATAAATTTTGACAGAAATATAACCTCAATGAAAGCCTGGTTTACAAAATTTGTCTAAATACGAACGGCTTGTCAAATTCTTGTCCGGATTTTATTGTCCGCTACTGTATATTCCTATGAGCTTTGTAAATGTAAACTGAGATAAAAGTAGTATAATCAGATCTGATTTTTTCGAAACTGGTCTATTTGTTGATCTATTGCTTTTAGAACTTGACCCTTGGTGAGAATTTTTTGGTGAAATATTTTACTTTATTTAATTTCACGATAATTGAGTGTTATTTTCTGTAAATGAGATAATGCGCCGCCAAACTGGGATTCGTTAGGATAATAACACATTTAAGCTCGGACGCTTCAAGGGAGCTTTTTTTATTCCTTTTTGTATCGTAAAAATGTTAATTATTGGCCCACAAATTATCACGAACGTGTAAATTTCGAGGTTTTAAGGCAGGTAAACTTCTTTTGTGAGGCTGCCCGCACATCATTTTTTCAGCCCGTCATTCATTACGTTTCTTTTTTGGCCTTCGAGACGTCGTCGGCACAACCCTGAATAAAATCGCATTCGGGAAGAAGAGTTTTCCGTGTCATAACCTGACGGGCGAGTAATTTCTTTTTCGGACAGAGATCTTAGTGATTAATTTGGTTTAATTAGATCGAGAAGGTGCAGCAACGTCTTAAGGTATGCGGCCGCAATCAAAGATTTTCTCTAAGGCCCTATCTACATGTTAAATCGATTATGACTGCCCTTATCTTATATCTGACATTAAATACCGCGTTCTTGAGAGAAGCTTTACGATGACACAGGTAAAGAAGTTGGTAAGATTGAAATGAAAATTATATTGCTCATTTAAATGTACCCATAGCAGGTAACGATTGTATATTGCTTTTTAAGTAGGATACTTTAAAGAATTTTAAATTGACTATTAATTTAACGGCATCGCAGACGGTCTAATAACTGTTGGTAGAACTTGTAGTTCTGTAGTCCTGTGGTAAGTGCGCAATCGCAGGTTACCTTTATGACTTTCCATTAACATAAAACAAACGTGCAGATTTATTGGGCATTAAGATGTTATTGTATAGTAGCAGCTACTGTAATATGTTGATGATGAAATTACTACTTTATTGCTTGCCCTTACTCTGCCCAGGAAGTTACTTAAACCTTTGCAAACCTGTAAGATTCTAGCTGGTCATGTTATGTCGTGTGAATTAAAGAAAAAGAATCTACTGCTTCAATGACTTGAATGGCCGGATTAATCAACTTTCATTCTGAATGAAATTTTTACTAAAATCTATAGTGTTCCCTCGGCGTTTCCACTACTTAACCGCATTTTTCTTGAAATGAATGAAATGCTTAGGATGAAACTTTATTATTGAGATGAAAAGATAGATTAGGTATTTAAAAAATGCTTAAGAAAGCCGCAGTGAAAATCTCGTCGGCATTTAATTAAACTCCAATAATGGTCAGTAGCTGGATTGTGGAATGAATTATTAACTACTACTTACGAGTTTTTTTTGGATAATTATTTTCAAATTAGTTCTCATATGCTTGCGTATGCGATTATTTATAAATTAACACGTTTTAATTTATTTATGCGATTTTTATTATACCATCTCACGCTCGATTAATTTCGTTCCTGTATTCGTGTGATGTTTTTAACTAACCCGAATGTGTGTTTATACATAGATGTTTGGGGTTTAATTATAAACACTCCTCGTTATTAATGCAAGAAAGAAAATTAGTTTCGTGCATGTTAGTTTGTCTAATAACAGCTGACCTAAATCGCATCTAAATATAAAATGCTGTTGAAGAGCCTCTTCTTTTGGCAAATTATCACTTTTGCAATGGAACAATTTCGATATTCGTTCTACCGCGATCGTAAAACGTGGCATTTCAAATTATTTTTCGGAGAAGTTTCGTGCTTTGCGATGATAATTATTTCATTTTCGTTTTCGTCGTGTCGTTTCGTAAGGCCGGGTGTCCACCGGATCGGGCCGACCACAGTCGGCTCGATTGGGATCGTGCGATGAAGATCGTGCAAATGTATTTGTATTGTAGCCTGTCCACTGAAACGATTTCAGTCGCGTCTAATTACACGCGACTGAAATCGTTTCAGTGGACATGCTACAATAGAAATACATTTACACGATCTTTATCGCACGATCCCAATCGAGTCGACTGTGGTCGGCCCGATCCGGTGGACACCCGGCCTAAGAGTGCAATTAAAGAATCATCCGACGAATCAAACAAGAAAGCACGAAAGCGATTGAGGAAAGAGCACAATTAGTTTCATTAAATGAGTCAGTCTTCCGTGAAATAAATAATTTAATTCAGGTTTTCTTGTTAACGTCGTAAAAGCGTTGAAATCATTTAAGAAAGAAGAAAATCAAAAGAAAACGGTAATTACAATTTTAATTGAGGTAGAAGTCTTGTAAAAATTTCGCGGAAGAGTTTATAGACCTCACACTGTCTTTTCATTATAAAGTATTTTTCTTTTACGTAAATTAAACGTTGGATAAAATAATTACCGATTAAGCAGTTAATATTTTATGATAATAGTTTTGACGTAACGAATTAATTTTCTGAATAATTACAGAAATGAGTGAGTAATTATTGAAGCAGCAGACGAGACGGTTCATTCCCCCCACCCTCGTGTAAAAATAATTTTAAAGCTTAAGTTTTATTTTAATCCCTGAAAGAAATTATCAATTATTATAAATTAAACTGTGACCATGTAGGTTGGTTTGATGTTGATTTGGTATACCTACCCAGCGAAAACACGTACGTGTAAAAAACGTTGTAAAATAACATGTAACCAAACGTTGAATTCGTGTGGTATTGTTACGTTGAAACAACGAAAAAATGTCGCGGCAATCAATTTCTTTTAAACGTCTCTGTCCACGTGTAAGAAACGTTGTAGAATAACAATTAATCAACGTTGAATTCGTGTGTTATTAATACGTTTTAACAACGCTCGAATCAACTTCTTTTAAACGTCTTTGTCCACGGTATTTCTACGTTAAATCCCAGTGCATACATACGTATAAAAAACGTTGTGGAATAACATGTAACAAACGTTGAATTCGTGTGTTATGGTTACGTTAAAACAACGAAAAAATGTCGCGGCAATGTCCACGTGTAGCGTTAAATCAGACAATTACGACGTGTATTAAAGCTGGGTCTAAATCATTAGACTGAACAAACATACATCGCTAATGGTGGAATTCGAACCCACGCCGTCGAGTGACACGACTTTCCAAGTCGGCTGGACTAGACCGCTAAGCCATTTGAGATCCCAGTTCCGTATCGCTTCCGTAATAAAGCCGAACCGGGCACTTTAACTTACAATAGCTACGCGCCGCCCTCACTCGTTCAATTTCCGAACTCTTTACTACCTACAGTTTCCTTCTAACATCCATATTATCATAACATCATTAAATCAATTTTTCTAATTATTACAATCCTAAGGTTATTTTCTTTGTATATACATTTCAAAATTCTAAATTATTTATTTATAATACACATGTAATTCTAAATCGCCTATTTCTAAAAAATATTTACACTAACATAAAATATTCGACAAAAACACATTTAATACAGTACTCTCAATTTACTTTATTATTTACAAAATTATTTCTTTATGAAAATTTAAAAAATTACATGCTGCTCATAAACACCGCAGTGGAGTGGAAAGTTTAACTGGAATAAATTCTGTAACTTAGAAAATTGCCATTTGTAGCAAAATTCTTGAACAGGTCAATTTTATTTTTATGGCGCATATTATAAATGGATTTCTTTAACTTTTCAATTATTTGAAGGATGAAACAACCCCAACTATTTTTTTTTTTAATGGAAGGGTATGTTGAGTAATTTTTTTCTTAAAGCTTGTTCAATTGGGAATACAGCTAGTTGTTATTTTTTAATTTTTTCTTAAACAGTAAAAAGGCGAAAAAATAAAAATAAATTTTTGACTAGAACGACTTTAACGCATCAGATGTTCAAAATGCTAGCCACCTCTCACTTGACAATACCCTAATGGATTATAAATTCCATCCCTAATAGTTTGTAACATTTCCGGCGTTACTCTCTAATTTCATGCAGAATTTGAAGTTCTGAAGTTCTGCTATGTCGTTTGGTTTAGTCACATAAACTTTACTTTTTAAATACCCCCATAAAAAGTTCAAAGGGTGAGATCTGGAGATCTTGTTGGCCACTCAATCGGTCATCGGTCATCTTCTTCCTATCCACCTATTGGGAAAATTTCAGTGAGGTAATTACGTACAATTAAAAATTTAGCGCATTGACAGCGCCATCTATTGGCTGCACGCAACAACAATACGATACCATATGGAATGCTTATTTCTTCTCATCAAATAATAAAATGGAATTCCTGAATTTTTGGCATTAAAAACGGTTTTAGTAAAAAATTCTTTTTTTTTGTTTTTACCTTTTACTGCTAAAGAAAATAAAAAATAAAACGTAGCTGTATTCCTAATTTTTTCAACATATCCTTCCATTAAAAAACATAGTTAGGGGTCGTGTCACCCCTTCAAATAATTGAAAAGTTAAAAAAGTCCCTTTGTAATATGCGCCATTAAAAATAAAAATTGACCTGTTCCAAGAATTTTTTTACAAATCGTAATTTTCTAAGTTACAGAATTTATTCCAGTTAAACTTTCCACTCTGTATACAGCTGTCCCCAATGAGTATTCGTCACAATATGTATGTATAATTGATTGACTATTGCATTCTTTAGTATTTTTAATCACAGATTTTGGGTATCAAATTCAAACTAACTTAAAAACATTTGACAGATTACGTCAACTTAAAAAGAGGTTATGGTTGACTCGTATGTCCAAATTAGCAGTACTTTTCATACCTGTTTCGTTTCATTTCAAAGCTGCCAAGCATGGAGAAGAACCTCATATTTCATAGATTTTTAGTAAAATTAGAATTCAAAGGTGTGAAACACGATAGACAATCACTGTAAAATTAAGTGTTTTCTAACGTCAACATCACGTTTTGTAACGCATATTTATTCGGTATACGTTAAAATAACGTTGGGTTAAAAATTTAGTTGTAAATTATGATTTATCTAACGTATTAGTTTCGTTAATTTTTTTCTCATTTATTACGTAGAATAGTAGATGTTGAATTAACGTTGAAATGATGTGGTAATCAACGTATGGTAGATACATCGCATTTACTCATAGTATAAATCACGTCGTAAAAAGACAAAATTGTTACGCATATATTTCACGTTATAATTACGTCCATATTAAACTGATCGTTAAAAAACACGTCATACAAACGTGATATAATTATGGTTGCTAATTCAACCAAAAAACAACGTTGCATTTTTCAACGAATAACGTTATTTCCACCATTACAACGTGAAATTAACGTTGAATAAACGTACATGTTTTCGCTGGGTAAGAACTGGTAACAACAAAATTAATGCAAGTTGAATTGACTTTCGCAGATGAAAATAATTGATGTAAACTAGTTTAATTAGATTTTACCGACTTGATAAATAGCATCAGTTTTTTTCTTTTTTAGTTTTTATTAAGTCTTTAATTAAGATTGCTTTTAATTAAGTAGAATTTATTGCAAATTTTTTTTCACTATGTTAATTATTTCTAAGCTTTCAAGAAATTATTTATTATACTCTGCTGTTTCCTAAGATTAAATTTTCTTTAGCATAATACTATTAAATATGGTTTTTAAGTTAATGATTAACCATTCCTGTATACTTACAGATACACGATGAATTGCATTTTCAATAAGAATTTACGATTGGAGTTGTGTTTTGAATCATTCTGCCTGCGGTTTTGTTTATTACAAGTAAAATTACTGATTTGTGCTAAGCAACACGTTAATTGTTTCTCACGATTAAGCATTCGAGATAATGTTTACAACGAGCAGGTAATATGAAACATGAGGCGAGCACACCTTTTGCAAAACCCGAAGGAGTGACTAATAAGATTTGAATCTGCATAGGACACGTTCTTTCTTCTCCTTTAACGGACATCGTAAATCCGCGAAGTATGCAAGCGAAAAGAATCCAAAAAGCATTCCGGAATTCGCGCTCGTACATTTTGGAAGCTTTTTTTTTAATTCTGGATCTCGATACTCGTGCAACATCTTAACTTTTAGCTTCTTTTGGGCCGCCGCGTTAGTATCGCGCGAAGAGGTAACATTTTTTCAGGACGAGATGTACCGGATTTTAATGGCGAACGCAGATTTGAAAGCTAAGATATAATCGCCGCGCAAAGTTGTTTTCGTCTGGTTTGGCTTACGTAAACGCGTAATGAAGACCTTTGCGAAGCAATGGACGGCGATAATTCATTTTAACGACGTCTTTTTATTGGAATAGGTTCCGCCACGTAATTTATTAAAATGGCCGACGTATCGCCGACTTTTAATATCCACGTGAACGTCCGGGAACAAATAAAACTATTTTCGGAGGCTTCCTAGGTTTTACTGCGACGCTCAGGATTTCGGTTTGTCACGGCTTAGTGGTTTCTTATTGTTTATTGTTACAGAGGCGTGTTCCGAAGCGGTTTACGCTTATGCATAAATGTTTTACGTCCGTTTCTATTCATTTATTCCAGCCTTTCAAAGAAAATACCTACCTATGCTGAGCATCAGCGTAAAAGCTGTTTAAGCAAATGTTTTCGAATATGTTTCAAATAAAAAGATGAGTTACGATCCCATAAAATTTTATTCTGCTTTTATATTTCTGAAGTTTCAAGTTTTATTTAACCACAATAGAATGTTTAGAAAAACGTGGTGTAATTAATTCCGAAACTATTTAAGAAGTATCGAAATACGAGTATTTTGTGTGGAACACCTATATTTCTTGAAATATTAATTGCGGAAGTGTTTCTGAAAATGCTTCACACTGCAAAAACGGTGTCAGATTAGTATATGTATGTCTGACCAATCACACACGTTAGCTTGACGGAAAATGTTGAAATTAAAATTTTAAAAATTGAATATGGAACGCTTCTTTTCGGTTCTCGGTTAAAAAGTTTAGAAGTTTTCATTAAAACACAAACGTAGGTACATTAATTATGAAACAAAAATCACTTAAGTATATTTAAGTGCAAAAAGGTTGAAGTTATTTTTGAACTGAAATTCGGAGCCAAAATTATGAAACAAATAGTTATTATAGAAGTAAAAATAGAATCCGTCTGGAAGTAAAAAAAAAATGTGTAATTAACATAGTTTCCCGTCTGTTGAAAATGTATGAAACAAATTTCTTTCTTTCTCAAGACTAATAATGCATACACATTGAAATGTTGGTTAAAAAAGTGTTATAAAAATTGTTCGGAGAATAATAAATGGTCTAGGGTTATTATCTACAATTATGACCGTGGTACATACAACGTTTTATTTTATTTAGTCCGAAATTTATGGATTCAATATTTTTATATCGTACGCGAGTGAGTGCCAATAAACAAGATTATGGTTCCGAAATAAAATGAACAATTTTTATTTTACAGGTTTTAATTCGCTCTATCTCTATGTTCGAAATTTGTTTTAAAAATATTGCTATAGGATTTAATTCTGGAACTTTTTTAAAACTTAAAGACACTCTTTATATCACAAAATCTTTTAACCGGACACTAAATCGCGCACAATACACTCAGAAGCTGTCGAATGAGGTGAAATGTTAAGTGTATTGTGCGCGATTTAGTGTCCGGTTAAAAGATTTTATGATACAAATTTCATCGGACAAGAACCAACTTTAAATTACTCTTTATAGTTTTGATGAAATATAAAGTTAACATTTGGGCTGTTTCTTGGTTATGTAAATGTTAAAAAAGTATCGTCCGCTTAGAAAGTATCCGGAAAAAGGAAAATACCACTGCAACTTCCAGTTTTTGAATTTGTGAACGAAACAATTACAGTAGAGTAAGGCAATTCTAGTTATTTGTTTATGTAATTTCAGTGTAATCCTGAAAGTTATATTAAACGTTCAGGGAACCTCAAATCAAATCAACTGTATCCTGAGTAGATTTGGTGTTTCATGCGTGTAAAATTTATGCTGTTATTTTATTTTTCCTTATATTTTTTGGTAGAAACAGTTTTACGAATCCTCTTTCTTTAATAATGCACCCCTAAGAACATCAAATCAGATCAGAATGCATCCAAATACTCAAGAAGGAAGAAAGAAATATATCAAAACACAAACCATCACAGACGCACATACAAGAACAGAAAACACTTATCCAACTCAAAAAGAAAATACAAGATTAAAACATTATCACAACTAAAGCCGACAAAAGTGCAGGTATGCTGATAATTAATCAAACAGAATACGTTACCAAAATTGAAGAATTTATAAATAATAACAATTTCATAACAATCATAAAGACCCCCATAACAAATTTACTTAATAACACAAGAGATTTACTTAAAGAAACTAAAAACACTTTACATACTTAAATACAAAACCGAAAAACAATACAGAACTCCCACAGTTACCCAGATTATATGGACAACCAAAATTATATACATAGTCAATTCAATCAATTCACCAACACACGCATTAAACAAAACACTTATAAACATATTTAACACAATAACAGATTACAAAACTAAATAGACAATAAATAACACTAACCAATTAATAAATGAAATTTAAACATTAAATGCAAACAATACAGAAATAATGTTTATCTTTCGAGGTCACAAATCTATACACAAATATACCTACAAACGGATCACTAATTATAATTAAAAACACATTAGAACAACATTTAGCAGATAATCAAGACATAAATAATATAATCAAATTATTTCAACTAACTACTACACATACATGCTGTCAAGTTAACAATAAATACTACAAAATGACAGATGGCTTACCAATGGGAGCACCCAATGTTTTCCTTATCGCAAATTTATATATAGACCGTTTAGAACAATTAATATTCAACTCAACAAATAATTTTAATAAACACATAAAATACTGGCAAGGATATATCGATGATATAATATGTATTTGGACGAATTTACACGCAAATATGAAATTTACAATCGAATTAGAAAATAACAATACTCTTAATTTCTTAGACTTAACACTTACCAAAACGAATAATAAAATACAAGTCAATATTTATCATAAACCAACACAAACTGACACCATCATATCTCATGATTCTCAACATCCACAAAACCATAAAAAAGCAGCATTTCAATATTACATAAATCGAATCAATAATTTACCTCTTACTAAAGAAAACAAAGCAAACGAATTAAATTTAGTTAAACGAATTGCTCACAGTAATATAATCCAAATATTGTAGATTAAATTTACACCGAAATATTACATAACACAGAAAATAGAAACAATCAAAACAACAACAACAACAAAACATATAAGCTAATCTCATATCAAGGCACCATCAACTATAAAATACAAAAAACACTTGTCAAATACACTATCAATACAATTTCCATACAAAAACAAATTTATTATTATTATCACAATTACAAAATAACAAAGATAAAAGGAACATATTAGATAAAAATACGGTATTGCTACCTACCTGCGTAGATAGGCAGAAGTTTTATATTGGAGCGAAACTTTACTCCAATGTTGCCAGCCAGCTTCAGTGGGACGGGAGGGTTCAAATCCAAACCGCGAAGGCCAAAACCCATAAGAAAATAGGCGCCACTTAATTTTTTTTGAAAGGGGGACAAGGTGAAAATTAAGAAAACCCGTTACATCCAGAACACGTCAATTTACTTAGTCACAAACAACAATCATAAAAGAAAATACACAAATAAATAATATATAGGGGGAACACAAACGTTTACAACATATTCAACTTGGTCGGATCCGAACTTCGCATTAAACTATATTAAAATAATTCAAATCGTAACTAATGCAACAGAATACAAAAGAATGCAATCTCCGGTTATTTGCACGCGTCAACGCTCGTCTGCTTATATCATATTTAAATTACACCGGCAGTTACGCAATAAGTTGCAAGTTTAATTGCGGCAAAATCAAAGTAATAGATCAAAAATAAAATCCGCGAAATATCGCTCAAAACTAAGAAAAGAAATTTTAACGCTCCGACCTTTATTCCTTTGATGTCCGATTCGTTTGTCGGTGTCTTTGCGGCAATGTCGCAGCGACGCTTTGTAGTGTGCCGGCTTCCGCGTAGAGGGGCGAGGGAGGGAACTTCCAACGCCGTAATTCGCGATGCACCCAACGAGAAATACCTCTTGATATAGGTCCCACATTAAAGTCTAGGATTAATGATAGCTTTTGCTAGAAGCTCACGATAAAAGCCTATAAGCAATAAAATAAAACGAACACATAAGTCAAATCGAGAGTTGCTGCGTATAGAACTTACCTCGGTCTGTTACCGAAGCTGGGACAAATCACGGGACACGCGGTTTTTCCTGTCTCACAACTGGGTCTAATCAGAGTCGGCAATTAGCCGTAGAAATGCACTAACATCCCTTCGATGTAATGGCACGCACAAATAAAAATATTTACGAAAAGAGAGTGTGACCCAAGAGACGGCAAGTTTCGTTCTGACAATGGCGCAACATTTCTCGTTTGACAAACAAGGAACGATTATAAACAAGCGAGACACCTTCTAATCTTACCTCCGGGGAACTTTCTTAGTAACAGTGGGAACCAATCGACTGAAAGGGCAAAGATCACGCATAATACGCGTCCAGAAGTAGAACTTCGTTATAATTCGTCCAATTCCTCACATACACGCGATTTTGAACTCAAATAAGGATGGATTACGTATATAAAATGAATTTGTTTAAATAAATGAAGGTCCTGTTAATGGAAATATGCTAAAACGAAAGTTTAAGAAAAATTACGCCGGCGAAATACGGGTATTCCTACACTGACTGCAATGTGTACAACGACGCGGTCCAAGGAATAATCCGACACGTCGAATTTCGCATATAGGGCGTGTTCGGAACAGAAATGACGGCTGGACGGTGGCAATGCAGATACAGGGGGTATTCAGAACAGGAATGAAAAATGCACTGTAACAGTATAACAATTACAATGCAATAATTGTTCAGCCACATACATTGGTGAAACAGGACGAAATATGAAAACAAGTATAAACGAACATATTAGAAATAAAATAACATCAAATGTAAGAAAACACACACATGAAACAGGACATTCATTAAATTATAATAAAACCAAACTTTTGCATGAACAAAATTCAAAACTTTAAACTTAAATGTTACATCTGATTATGGACTCTCAACAAGATTAAAACGGAAATGACAACAAAATTAAATTTATTTGCAGGTTTTAAAATATTTCAAAAGTATTTACAAATAAGTAACTGAAGAAAAAGAAAATAAAAAGAATTTTTTTGAGGATATTCAATAGAAAAGATTAATTGAATTCTTAACTTAAATATTGTTGCGAATTCAGAGTTCGCAGAAAAATTTCCTTTAATTTAATAACACAGAATAACAAGCTGCAACACTTGTCTAGCAGCTAGCGTTTCTATAACTTAAAATTGCTGTACCAATCGCTATATTCACACTTATCCTTTTCGGAATAATAGTGATTCAAATAGTGTGGCCTTTAGAGTAGAGATTCTCTCCTTCTCAAATTCTCCAGCAAACGTCTGGAACCATCTGGTGTTCAATAGTTTTTTTAATTTATTTCGAATAACAAATAGACATATGTAATTATAGGTACCGTTTGTCCATCTGACAATGAGACATAGGGATTTAACATGGGAAAACAGAAATTGCTTTATATTATCTACCTGAGTACATATATATGAAATTCTGGGTTATAATCGGAAAGATTATTGCATTCAAAGTGTTTTGATACTAAATTTGTGCAATTTTAGTTTTTAATTATTTAGAAATTAAGAAAAAAGTTATTATTTTTTTCCGGACAAGATTAGTAAGTATTTAACGAAGAGTTTACAAACGGATGTCGTGGTCAAGTTAGTTTGTTCATGTTTTACAACCGTAAGGTCACGAGTTCAAATCCGAATGAGGATACTTTTTTTCTCTTTTTTTTAAATATTTTTTCAGATTTGAAATCACTTCAACTCTTAAACTACTTTATTATTTTATTTATAAGTTTCATTTGAATATTAATTATGTAACATAATAAATAAAGTTATAACTTTAACATAATAAAATTTTGCAAACGAAAAAATACACATAAATGGAACATAATTAATATTAAAATGAAACTTATTAAAACAATAATAAACTAGTTTAAGAGTGATTTCAAATCTGAAAAATTATTAAAAAAAAGAAAAAAAAAGTGTCTTCATTCGGACTTAAACTCGTGACCTTACGGTTGTGAAACATGAACAAACTAACTTGACCACGACATCCGTTTGGAAACTCTTCGTTAAATACCTACTAATCTTGTCCGGAAAAAAATAATAACTTTTTTTCTTAATTACTAAATAATTAACAACTAAAATTGCACAAATTTAGTATCAAAACACTTTGAATGCAATAATCTTTCTGATTATAACCCAGAATTTCATATATATGTACTCAGGTAGATAATATAAGGCAATTTCTGTTTTCCCATGTTAAATCCCTATGTCTCATTGTCAGATGGACATACGGTATATTTTTCAATCGCGACATCCTGGGATCACTTTTTGACCTAAAGTTCTTCCGCTCGATCTTTGCAGTTACGTCACATTTTCCCAATTCGAGAAACGAAATCAACATATTCTTTTATCCTTATCTATTGCCTATGTTAAAACAATGATAGAATTTATAAATTTGTCATTTTGAGTCGATAATTTTCTGACGTAACTGCAAAGATCGAGCTAAAGAACTGTAAGATTGCATTAGGATTCACAAATTGAAGCTAGTTCGTTACTTAATAAGTCATCGCATACAAGGCGGCCAAGCGTGCTGTCAAAGCATATTGAAAGTTTTAAAAATTTTGTTGAAAGTAGGTTTCGATTGCAGTGGATTCCTCGAGCATCCTCTGTACGGCCCTATTTGGGACCTCGTCAGCAGAAGCGTAGCTCGAGAATTCCACTGCAATTTGTCAGTCCTAATGCAATGTTAGGGCACAAAGTGATCGCAGGATGTCGCGATTGAAACATTTCAATACTTTTACATTGCATTTGAGAATAACCTCGGACAGGTCGGTTTGGTTTCCAATGGAATTTTCGAGCTATGCTTCTGCTGACGAGGCAACAAATAGGACCGAAACAGCTGTACAGAGGATAGTCGAAGAATCCACTGCAATCAAAACCGATAGACATTTGTTCTTTTGGAATACTTATGAAATTTTATAAATTATTAAAGTTAAGTTTAATTTTAAATTTAAAACGCACGCGCATATTTTGCGATCAAGCCAACGTTTCGTTTCTTGTCTTTTATTTTATAATATGTACAGCTACTTTGACGTTTTTCAAGTTTCAGTGATACAATCGGTATATTACATGCCTTAAATTTTTAAATTAATTTATTTAACGTGTTTACTGTTAAAATATAGATCACATTTATGCATGACAACTTTAGGGCCATCGACGGTAGTCGAAAAGGGAACAAAAAGTAAATAACTGATGAGAACAGGAAATGATAATCGACAGAAGAATCTAAGACACTAAGTAGAAATCCTTGTCTTGAAATAATTTCTGGAAGATTTGCTTTAAAAGGTGAAAGATTTTCTTGGTATTACATAATTAGTTCTATTTGATATTGATTGGTGTTTAAAATCCTTGACCGTGTGTGAAGCTTTTACAGTTAAATTATTTGTTTGGACAACATTCTTTAATTTTACGGCTTACGCTTAATATGCACGAAAATGTTTCTGATTTTGACCAGCTCTTTTTTTTGTTTCAGAAAATTCCTTTCTACTAAAAGCTCTTGTAGATCGAATAACCGATTGAATTTTAAATTCGTATTTAAAGATCGCTGTAGTTTACTTTATCTGCTATTAAAAAAAAAAAGAATGTTCGGTCCGAAGAAGAGAGTACGAGGAACGAGTTAGTAGAATTTATCGAGCGTACGGATTATAAACTCGGGACGTAATAAACGAGACGGCAATTTTTCTAGATCGGTTTATAAGAGGGAACAAGACGTAAAAGTGAAAATTCCTTCGGCGCCAGAATATCGAGATAGTAGTCAGCGCTTATATTTTATAGTACCGGGCACCGGCTGCGAAGAATGCAGAATACACTCACCGACAAACCGGCCTTAGCCGCCTGACTGTACTTTTATAGTTCAATTGCACAAAAACGAGCAATTACGGCCTTAAATGTGCGGTGGATCGCATCCAATAATTAGTTTAGGTATTGTTTGGACTGTAATCATTAGCTATTCAAGTTAATTCCCTTTCACGTATAGTTTTTCAGTATCCGGAATTCAGCGCCTACATAATGCGACGACATCTTCGACAAACTATTCATTCAGGCGGCAATTAATTATTTAGATTAACCACGGACGTTTCCGTTAAGCAAGTGTAACTTATTTCGATGGGGCGTGTGACGTGTATCGTTTAACGAAGCGGTTTTAGGCTTTTTATGGAGAATTCGAAATGCTTCTAGCGGTTCGTTATTTCTAACGAACGTTGACGACGCACAACCCAATGGTTGGTTATTTATACGGTGTATCAGAAAAACCAAAAGCTTCTACAAAGTCGTAAATATTTCGCTAAAGATTTAGTAGTCGGCCTACGCTCGCTCGAACTAATACAGTTCTCCTTAAAGGCTATGGAAACTGGATGTCGTCAGTGTACAGGGTGATTCAAGGAAGCCGTTCATTAGAAGTCTATAGGCACTTACCTTCATTATTTTTCTCTGAAAATTTGTACCCTCTGTGCCGTTAGTGCACTTATTAATGAAAATATTTTCAAAGTATTTGAACTTCCGGTTGTACCAGAAGTGTAAGTGTAAGACTTTGGAGTTGAGTTTATTTTCTTTTTCCACTCCTGTCTGACTTCGTCCATCCACGTTCTTCTTGGTTTTCCTCTTTTGTTTGTTCCTTGTACTTGTACCTCATAGACTCTTTTAGTTAATCTGCTTTTTGGCATTCAGTGGATGTGTCACAACCACCATAGTTGACTTTCCTATATCTTCTGCATTATTGGTCTTATTTTTAGTTTTTCTCTATATACTTCATTCCTTATCCCGTTTCTTCTAGTCTTCCCTTCTATTTTTCTCAAAAACCTCATTTCTGTGGCGTTAATTCTACTTTTGTCTTTATTTGAGAGGGTCCAAGATGCACCTTCCCGTGTAGGGTTTACAACCTCTGCTTGTTATTTCTCTTTTATTGAAGAAGGTTGATCTTAGACAGTTATACATATATTCTACCTACTGTTCCTGTTTTGTCCGTTATTTCTTTTTCTTGTCTTCCATTCCCTTCTATTATTGTACTTAAATTCTTTCACCTGTTCGATCTTTCTTCCTTCTATTGTGATATTATGGATTCTGCTGTTTTGTGATACTATCATATTCTTTGTCTTATCTATGTTTATATTCATGTTTATCTTTTTCAATTCTACGTTTAGTACTTTCATGTTAAGTTGTAATTGTTTTTCTGAGCCTGCAATCACCGCCATATCATCTGCGAATAACAACTCCGATATTTCCAGTCTGTTCATCTTCCAATATCCCATTGTCATCGGTTTCGTTTTCTTCTTTGCTCTTTTTATGGCCTCATCCATTACTGTTGTAAAAAGTAGCGGGCTGAGTACGCAGCCCTGTTTTAGGCCCTCTTCAGTTTCAAACTCTTTGGACTCTTCATTATATGTTCTTACTACGTTCATTGTCTTGTCGTACATTGCTCTTATTGCTGCGATTGTCTCTCTATTTATTCCTTTTCTTTCTAAGCTTATCCATACATCTTCTCTTCTAATTTTATCGAATGCCTTTTCCAGGTCTACAAAGCATATTGCAGTGTTATTTGGACTCTTCCAAATTTACTGTTTCTGGCCCCATGTTGGGCGCCAATTTTATGCTGTGTTGAATTTCTCAGGGTAATTTGTCAATATTTTCTAAATCTTTGTTTTGTTTATAGTTTAAATTTTATTTGTTTGGTGCTATTCTTATTTTGTTGATGTCTGAGACGGCTCCTGCTCCGCTAATGTATTTTGTAGTGTATCTCGTAGGCTGGATTCTTCCTCGTGGAGTGTAGTTGTTATGTGATAAATTTTAGATGTTGATGGCACTCACGAGTCTTCACATTCAAAATTATCTACGTCAGTATACGTGTATGTGTGTGTGAATAGGTGAATAAATAAGAAGAGATTTACGTTGACTGAAACAGAAAACAACGGTTTATTACTTTCAAAATTATGAAGAATCGTACAGATCATCAAAGTTCAGAGGGTCGAAGTTTTATTTGTTCGCATGGTTTTTTGCAAAACCAGCGATATATCTTTACTTACATTAGATCCGAATTAAATTTCGCTCTCAACTTGAATGCCCATAAACCGAAGGCATGGTATAATGATACTTGTACCGGTCGCTTTAGTTTACAATAGCTCAACGCGGCGCCCTCACTGATTCACTTTCCGAACTCCTCACTGCCGCTTACAGTTTCCTTCAAACGTCGGGTCGTCATGACATTATTAAATCAATTATTCTAAATATTACAATTCTGAGCTTAAATCTTACGTATTTACATTTTAAAAATTCGAAATAATTTATCTATAACACACATTTAATTTTAACTCGCCTATTTTTAAAAATATTTACACAAACTTAATATCTTTGAAAAATACACTTAAATTTGATAATTTCACAAACAAATTCTGTAAAAACATAAATAATACATTACTCTGAATTTTTACTTTATTATTTACAAAATTATTTCTTTATGAAAATTTAAAAAAATATTACGTTCTGCTTATAAACACCGCAATATGTGCATTTCTTTATTTTTCTCTATATACTTTTCTATTGATTGTTTGAGTATGAATATGGGGTCTTGTGTGTCTCTTTTGGTTCTTTCTTTCTGTTAATTCTTTAAAGTGTTCCCTCCATCTATCCATTATTTGCTCTGCTTCTGTTATAACCACGGTTAGGTGGATCGGATTCCGCTCGCGCTGGCAAGAGCGTCACGTTTAAGTGCACTCGATACGGGAATAGCAAATAATCGCTTGCATAATTTGCAATAGCAAAGAACGTTTAGTGTTTAATTTAATTTATTTAATTTTTAATTCGGAAATACGAAATTTTGTTTAAATTTAACAATTTCTTACGCGATGAAATTAAAATTTCGTCCGACGCTTATGGAGAAATGAGCCATCGCAATGATCGTACATAAACATGCAAAGTATAAGCGGCGACCCAGGCGGTTTGTTGCACACGGAATCTCATCCTCCTAACCCTGGTTATAACTTTTCCATTTTTATCCTTTATGTTTTTCATAGTGAATTCTTTTTTTCTGTCTTAACTGTCTAAGAGTACCATAGAAAAGCTTTTGATTTTCTCTAGAATTTTCATTTAAGTTTTGTCCAAGATTCCTGTTTTGCTTCTTTCACTTTATCTTTCACCTCTTTCCTTTTCACTTTGTATTTCCTTTTTATATTTTTGTTCGTGATTTTTGATGAGCTACAACTTTCTTCCGCCGCTTCTAATATTGCTTCTTTCCATATTCTCCACATGTCTTCTATATTGCTTTCTTCTTTCTCATCTTCGTGTCCCAATATTTTTCCTAGACTTACTTGGCACCTACTTAGTTTTCTATATTTCTTCTTTCAGCTTGTAACTTCTTATTTGCTATTTTATTTGCGTTCTTCTTACGATTTCGGTTTCTTTTATCTTTATCTCCATTTTCATTATTACTAAAAAGTGGTCACTGCCTATTTGTGCTTTTCTTGATACCTTTATATCTTTTATGTATTTCCAGTATTTCTTTTGTACTAGAAAATAATCAATCATAGATTTCTCTCTTCTGTTTGGTTCACCTCTTGTAATTTTATGTATTTCTTTATGCTTGAACTTTGTGTTTGCTATTACTAGATCATTCTCCATGCACATTTCTATAATTCTGTCTCCGCTATCATTTTTGGTTACTTCTCCTTCCATCCCCATTACTCTGTCTTTTTTTAAATTATTTTTTTATTGATCGTTTTAAAAACAGGAACTGAAATAGAAAACGCTGAATGCAGGATGTTATTCATAAATGTCGCAGCAATGTCAACGTATTGTACTTATTATTATTTCAGAAATAGAAAATGGAATATTTTTTCTTAGGAGAAAGCATAAATAAGTTTATTAACAAAATAAATTCCAAAAGTTTAATGTGTAATTTGAAGTTTGATTTAACTCATAGCCGCCAAAAATTACAATTTGAACAACAGGAATAAAATTGTCGTTGTAATATTTATTTCTTGGCGCACGTTATTTATTATTATTTAATTAGCAGGTTATTTATGTATTTCCGTGTTGTTTATCGACAAAAATAATGAATTTCAAAGTCTATTAGATCCTTTTAATAATTTATTAATGCAGCAGTTTAATCCATTACTTTCTATAATTAATATGTAATAGGAATACATCGACCTGGAAATTAAATATTGTTTAGACTTTCCCAACGCGGTTTCAGTTTACAATAGTTTAGTGTGTATGTGAAATTTCGAATAAATATCTTGAAACAAACACGGTTTATTATATCTACACAATTTCATGCGTTGGTTGCATTTTTTTCAGCTACTCGACCGCACCTAGCATAATGATCCCTGAAAGCAATTGCGTCTGCACAGAAATACAAATTGGAATTGCTCATTCTTAACCTGCAATCACTGTCTGTTTACGTATTGGTCATTTTTGTTTGCCTCCGACGTTTAACATGCCATAAAAATACTCGCATTCTGATTAAAAATTTTCTTTCAGATTCCTGCAGAAAAATGATGCCGTAAAACAGTGCACTTATTGATCGTATAAGGTAAGATATTTCCAAGTAATATTTTCTGGAATCAGTAGCGTGCCTGAAATGATTTGCTTAGAGCATTTCAGTTCATCCAACTCATTCTCGCGTGGAAGCTGTACTTCGACTTAAATATCATTACTTCCTAGAAGATAGATTATTGCGTTTTTACTTCGGCGGGGGTTATTAAGAAATGCTTGAGTGGCAAGCACCCGTTTGCCTCGGATGCATTCATTCATAATTGCCTCACAATTATACTTAGCGCGGCGTTTATTGCAATTATTATGTCAATCAGTGCGTTAAAACCCTAGACGTTTTGAAATGTTATTGCCAAGGTAATATAAACCGACATAGCTAATTAAGTTTATTAATTTTTTTGCCTTCCTGTCTGCGTCCAATGAATTTGTTACAGTTCACTGACTACAGACGCTCGGAAAAATTACGTCCGAGCTCTATTTATAACACCAAGTTATTATGCAGCTTCGGCTATGTATTTTGTACTGGCAGAAATAATAAATTAACCATGTTTATTACAAAAGCGAAATTTTAGTGGCAAATAACTTTCAGCGTATAGCCATAGGTGAAAAGAGTCATAAAATGAACGAGTCGTTCAACGTTCTTTTAAATTCGATTCTGTTTGAGTTATATTTTAAAAATATAACTCATTTTTTAAAGTGAATGAATTAGTTCTAAAATAAATACTCTTTAGTGTTACTTTTCGTTTAATTCATGTTGTTTTGTTTCCTTTATGATACTAGTTGGATAAAATCAAATAAATTCTTTATCTATACAAAAAAAAACCCAAGCGTTGAATAAAAATAAAACGTCCACCCGTCATCGGTAAAACCGGATATATAATTAATTAACGAAATAAACAAAAGTTTTTAGTATTCTAGTCACCGGCAATTACATAAACTGCTAACAATTTACGCATCATGTTCTGCAGGATCTGTATTAAATATTTATAACCCGGGACGTATACGTATAAAGCATTGATCCTCTTTTAGAAACTCACCGATCGGTATCGTTTTACATCAATGTAACCTTCGCATTTTTTTTTTCGGTCTGTCTTTGAGGTACTCACTTAATAAATAACGAAAGGTCGGCAAATAATTAAAATAAAAAAAAGAAAGAAACGAGATTCAATCTCGTGCGCTCAACTTATTAAAAGATCACGGCGCGACGTCCAAAGCGTTTGTGTATTTTAATTACGTATTAAAAGCCACGTGAAATACTAAACGAGTGTCCTTTGCGCGTTTTCTAGTTGTAAAAACCGCTTTAATTGCAACCGGCCGTGCTATGTAAACGACGTAATCGGAATCTGATAGAAGGGTTCGGGTAAATTATGTTGAATTCCTTCGTCCGGCCCGGTCTGGTATTGAACCTGTTTGCATAAAGTGGACTATGTGGAGGTAACACGCATGCGAGAGATGTTCCCATGACCCTGGTTGTATCGATGTTCACTGGTCATCTCTTCTACCAGTTTCTATGTAGCAGGTGGAATAATTTGGAATAAACGATGTTATACACACTACCGTCGAGAAATTTAATCACGCTCGTTAAAACACTTTGTAGAATGGCGGAATTAATGGATGGTTTTTAGAAGACGTTGAATATTATATTGAAATACAGGGTGTTGTAGGAAATAGAATTCTTCTTCTTCTTTGTCTTTGCTTTGCGCAATACCCGCCAATTCTGGCCGAGCGATTTAGGCTCATTTTGCCAGTCACATAGTGTGATTTTAAGCTGGGTCTGAGATATTAAACAAACACAAATATCCATGGCTAATGGTAGGATTCGAACCTACGCCGCCTGAGCGACACGACTTACAAAGTCGGCTAGGCTACCGCTAAGCTACCCGGCGACCCTAGGAAATAGAATCTCAAACATTTTTTCTCATATAAATGTGTGTCCGATTTCTACTCATTTAGTAGATACAGAACCCCAAAGTTGTTACATGCACAAACATTGCAGATTAACATTAAAAAACTACTGTCAAATAGACACTTATGTGATGTAATCAAGTCATCGCCACCAAAGAACTTTAAGCATATCCATTTCTGGGAAGCATTAAAGGAAGTAGTTTATGCTGTCGGAATTCAAACAGAAGAACAGCTTTTGGAAATAATTAATTTAGCTTTCGCCGAAATCCAAAATGAGAATTTTCAGTTTAATTACACCCACGAGTTCGTCGATGTCACTCAATCTTATCTTGCAACTGGAGGAGGTGTTGAGCATTTGCTTTAAACAACCCAAAAGGATCACAATCAAGTCATAGCAACCAACGTTAATAAAATTTACGTGTAACAAATATCTAGTAAATGCTTAGAAATTTGGTCGCATGTTTATATGAGAAAAAATGTTTGAAATTCCATTTCCTATAACCCCTTTCGTTCGTCGTCGCGACTTTTGAAACACCCTGTATAGTGCAAAGTAAAACGTCTGTTCATCGAGAAGACGCTCAAAAGTTTAATTTTAAACATTTGCTCTAATAAAAAGATTTATAACATAGTTGAGACAATATACAGACAAGAAAACCCAAATTGTAACCCAATTATTAGATCATAATGAACTGTAAGAGAAACGTTACAAAAAAGTAAGGAAGTCTTTAATGACTTAAAGTGTTTGATACACGAACTGCTCTGTACTTATACTTATAACGTAATTATTATAATATTACAATGAGTGCTTTCCACTTCAGCCTGTGCGCAAGTCTCTTAAAACCTATTCGATATCTACTTCCCTTCAACAAATAAAGGAAACGTTAGAGTTAATATGTGATGCCTACAGAAAAATCGGAAGTGAAGATCTGAAGGTAATATATACAGAGTGTACATTAATGATTGAAAGGCGTTTGAATTTGGCGCGTTGTCGAATTAGTAATTTTCGTCTTACAAGATTGGTATTCATGCTGGATATGTTGAATTTCGTCAGTAGCGTGCGTGTGTTGTATTGTTTACGTTTTGATTTCCTTATTCTATTATTATTGAGTTAGTATTAACGAAAAGGTTATTTTTATTTCCACTTTTGCTGTCAGACATTTTTCATTGGTAAGTACAGCCATATAACAGGAAATAAAAATACACACAAACGTTTTAGGTTAGCGATGGTTTTCACGGACCTGCACAATAAATTTATTGTTGAGGCCTATTTTCGGTCGGGGATACGCAATGAACAAAATGTGTGGAATTATTCTTATCAAAGTTGTCACCAACAATTTCAAGAACAGTTCCCTGAAGTGGTATTCACATATGATTCTTTTATGCAACACGTCCGCCGTATAATTCAGAGATTTCGTGAAACAGGCAGTGTTTCTAAAGGAAAATCTACAGACCGGTTTAATGAGTTCTTAAATAATGACGATATGTTAGACATAACTTTCTTCAGTGATGAAGCATGGTTTCATCTCAGCGGTTATGTAAATTCGCAAAACCGTAGAATATGGTGTGCAGAAAACCCTCATATTTTTGAAGAGACTTCATTACATCCTCAGAAGATCGGTGTGTGGTTGGCAATGTCAAGAAGGAGGATCATTGGACCTATTTTTTTTTCAACACAATATTAATGCACTTGCATATCAAGAAACAATTTTAAATCCTTTCATTGAAGAACTTCATGACGATGAATTACAACGGGGTTACTTTCAACAGGATGGAGCTACAGCCCACACTGCACTGACAACGTTGAATCATTTCCAACAGTTCTTTGGGGATAGGTTAATAAGTAGGGACAGATGGCCTCCTCGGTCACCAGACTTAACCCCACTTGATTTCTTCATGTTCGGTTTTTTAAAAAATAAAGTGTTTTCAGAACGTCTCCATACGTTAGAAGAATTACAAAATGCTATTACAGAGGCTGTCAACAGCATCACTCCAGAAACACGACACAAAGTTTTCGAAAACATGAAAAGAAGAGTAAATTTGTGTTTGGATTCAAATGGGGGACATTTTGAACAGATGTTATAATTTTATTTTATATCTGCTTTACTTTTTATATTCTCCATATCAATGTATGTAATTAATAAACGTAAAATAATTTCTAATCACTAATAAATTGTTTTAATAATATATAATTTTATGTGCCGCCCATGGTAAAACAGAATAGTATGCAGTACCAACTTTTACAAATAATCTAATGGGCGGGAAATTCAAACACCCTTCAATCATTAATGTACACTCTGTACATAAGCAAGTATAAGCAATTCTTTCTGAAAACAGTTGAAGAGGAGAAGAAAGCCATTGTAATTACCATTCCCTACTTACCTCGGACAATAAGATCAAAGCAACGTGGAACATCATAAACTCGTCTATAAAGAAACCAGACTTCAATTTAGATGACGCTCCATCCTCTTGTGCATTCAACGAATACTTCAGAAATATTGCTGCGAATCTGTCTGATCAATTGGACACTCCAAGATATCCTCCAGAATATTTTGTACAAAAACTCGAGCTAATGGTAATGCTATCTTTCTTACACCTATTTCGAAGGAAGAAATATTTAATTTAATAAAATCACTCAGTGCTAAACATACTCCGGATTGTTATGACATAACTTCACATGTAGTACCTAGTCGCAGCAGTCAAAGAGCTCTCAGGTCCTCTGGCAAACGTCATTAATCTATCATTTATGACTGGTATTTTCGCCGATTCAATGAAGATTGCTAAAGTGGTTCCAACTCTAAAAAAGAGGTTGTGTAAAAGACTGTGACAATTACAGACCTATTGCCATATTAGAGTGAATGATTTCCTTGAACGTAATAACTTATACACCAACTGCCAATTCGGATATCGTCCAAACCTGAATACTGTTAATGCCGTTCGCTCCTTGGTTGGACTTATAATGGAAAACATGGAGTCAAAGGTAAACTGGAACATTATGGGATTAGAGGTGTGTGCCATTTAATAACCAGAAAACAATTTGTATACCGTCCACAGGACTCCAGCCCTCTGGCGAACGTACACATGGGTGTTCCATAGGGATTAGTCTTGGGTCCGACCTTGCTTACAATAATTATAAATGATTTCCCCATGAGTGTTGAATGTCAATGTCACATTGTTCGCGGATGATATTGCTCTTGGCGCTAACAAGGACACCGAGATTTCCATCATCAAGGCCAAGACAAGAGACTGGTTCCTCAGTAATAAGCTCACTCTCAATGAATCCAAGACCATTATAAATATATTTACAGCAGATGGAACTGCAAATAGAACTAGGGATAATGAATTCTTGGGAATCAAACTGGGTACTAGGCTGACCTGGCTAGATCACATTGAGAATGTTTGCCAAAGTTTATCTTCATCTATTTACGCCATCAGAAGAGTAATGAATATTATGACCAAGCAAGCAACCTTGATGGTTTATTATGCGCTTTTCCACATCTTACCAAACTGTTAATGCTACAAAAGAAGGCAGTCAGAATACTTGCCGAAGCTGAAATAGATTATTTCAAAAACTGAACATAATTACTTTACCGGGCGCTTACATACTCAGACACAGATTATTTTTATTCACAAAAAAGCTCACCGTTATTCTTTGAGGAAAGAAGTGCAGAGTTATAACCTGAATTGACTGTGCCTCTTGCTAGGCTCACAACAACTGCATCATGTACCTTAAACCTGAAATTATATAAAAAATTACCTGCAAATTGGCGGACCTTACCTGTGGGACGACTGAAGTGTAGACTGTAGACAGAAGTGCTTATACTCCGTAGATACGTCGCTCAAGTGTGATTGACTCTATAACATGTTCCTGGTTCATATGATACAAATACTCATATTGTTGTCATACGCTGGAATTATATTTCAAAATAAAATCTACCTATCTATCTATTAAAGCAAAAGTTGCCTCTTTAATTAATTTTATACATTTTAATATTATAGTCTATAAAAGGTTATGATTCCTTGTTCGTTATGTGTTAAGCTGCGATTAAACTTTCTGACGGCATTGTATACAACAACTTCGAATGGCGAAGGGTTACGCATTATAAAAGAGAAATTCTGTTCGAAATGAAATGTGTGTGTGTGCAGCAGTGTTTACAATTCGTATGTTGTACGTCTGCCATCCCGTTTCTTAACTGGTGCTTCCAGTTTTTATATCTTTATACATAATCTGTATCGTGAAACTTATACATTTCTACTTTGACATCATAATTCAATTCGTTTAATTATTTATCTTTGATTGTAGATGAAATTAATATGACGGCGTGTCAAAAGAATGAGATGAACTATGCTGAATAAAAAAAGAGTCTTGAATCCATTCTGCAAATATTTTACTTTTTATTTACTGTCATTCTAAAGCCTGTTTACGCCACCCTATTTCCTGTACAAGATTTGATTCAATTACTATAGTAAACAATTAAAACATGCACACACACACCACACCAGTTTAAAAGCAATTCCGATGGATATACATCATCGTGGACACACACACCAGTTTAAAAGCAGTTCCGATGGATATACATCATCGTGGAGGATTTGCAATTCTTGAAGGCACCTCCGAAGTCAAACTTCCTAGACCAGGAGCAAGTCTAATTTACCCGATTTAATAACATGTAACAGGTGTCATTTGTTGGACAACTAAAATAAGAATTACATGGCGATTCATTTAACATCAAGCTCAAATATGTGAGAGATAGAACAGAAATTAGATATGAAGCATATAAAAAAGGCAACGATGGTGAGAGAAGGTAAAGAAAAGAGCTGGATAAAATTTGGAAATTAAGTGCAATCAAAAATTATTTTATAAAGTTCTACAAAATTTAAGGAAAGGGAAAACAAGCCGAAATTTAACAATGAAGAACAAAGAAGGAGAAATATTAAGAGAAGATCAAGAAATAATGGAGAGGTGGAAAAAATATTTCCAAGAATTATTATGTGATGGACAAGAAGAATATAGACAAACCATACATGGACATATAGTGGAAGATAAGCAAAGCGGAGTAAGAGAAGATAAAAATTAAGTACGACGAAGTAAAAGAGGTACAAGCACTAAAAAACGGTAAAGCACCAGGCCACGACAGAATCACGATGGAAATGCTAATGAACATGGGCAATGTAGGACTAGAATTATTCACAAAAATCTGCAACAATGCTTGGGAAGAAGGAGTAATCACTAGATATTGGCAAATGGGAGTAATTGTACCTACACATAAAAAAGGGGAAGAAGCGTCCATGACCATATATTTACAATTTAGGAAATAATTCGGAAACTCTTGTTAACTAAGACAAGACAAGACTGAAAAGATGAAATGTGGGATATAGAAGATTACTAGTAAAAATTTCAGAATGCGCATTTGCAGATGACAGTAATTAAATCGGGTAGTGAAAGAGGGCTACAGGATAACTTGAATAGCTGGAATGATCTATTTTGTTACACAAAATCTTCTAAGCGGACACTAAATCGCGCAACTATACACTTTACGTTTCGCAGTCGTTCGACTGCTTCTGACGAAGCAGTCGAACGACTGCGAAACGTAAAGTGTATAGTTGCGCGATTTAGTGTCCGCTTAGAAGATTTTGTGATACAAATTTCATCGGACAAGAACCAACTGTAAATATTTTGTTACGCTTAAAAAATTCGTTTGAGTTATCCATAATAATTGGCAGTCACCCTGTATTTTTGCGGGAAGCCAAACTTCAGTTTGCGTACATGATTTTTGTCATATTTTTCAGTCTTACAGAATCTCTCCATTTGACTCTGTCGCCCGGCTAAAACTGAGTTCATTCGTAACGACTACCGTCTCAGCGTATAGTTGGAGAGAACCCCGCCCTCGGCTTCGCAGTCTTTCTTTCAGTAGCGCTCGGGCCGTGCTGACCTTTTGTTTGTGTTGGTGATTAAAATGTTTGTGTTTCTCTCATGTGGATTTTGTGATTGAAACCTGAAACAGAATCTTCTTCGAGTTTTGCTAAAGCACGCCGAGTGAATTTCAAGCTCGTTAAACAGCTTTTCGAAAGCCTGTCTTTGGAATAAAGAACAGGTAGGTTCTACCGGCCATTTTGTGTGTTCGGGCTGCTTTGTAGCGCATATCTTTCTTCTATTAGGCTTCCAGTGGTAGTTTTACCAATGTACTAAAACCCTAATAATCCTTGTGGGTGATATCGGCTTTTGAGACAATTTTAAAGCCCCTACAACAACCCCCCCTCCCCTACCTGTGAAAGTAGACTCGATCTGCAACTCGACGCTACTGGGTGACATAACCGCCTCACTGAATTACGGCGCTATCCACCGTGGGAGGGCGCTCCGACACTGTCGACAGCTGTCTGTCATTACGCTGGATTTTTGGGTACCAGGTCGGAATTATTTCAATTTCAATTTCACGTTGACTTATTTTGACAACTCACTTTAACGCGCCGTTGTTATTATGTTTATCTCTTATTTACTTTAAGGCGTAGTGTAAACGAGGGCCAGATCTGCTTATCGACTAGTTTCTAACTTGATTGTTCGCCTGATAACAAATTTTATTTAGTTACTATTCGTGTTCATTTCACTAGACCCCGTCTGGGTCATTCTAAACTTTGCAATTTGATCACCTGTTTATCTTTACCAAATCTTTGAGCGTTTTTAAATAAGCACAAGTGTGCTCAGCTGGTGATTTTATTCTATTCTATTTGCCCACCTTTTGCTTTGGGGTTTCGTCGAACCCTCTCGTCTCCAAGAGCTTTGCCGAGCGGTGCTGGAGAAACGCCTTCAGGTAGGTAGTAATTTATGCAACATGGAATGAAAATAAACAAACAGAAAACCAGAGTAATGATGACAGCTAAACAAGAAGAAACTGTGCACATACAAGGAGAGAACATTGAACAAGTAACTCATTTCACGTATTTAGGAACAATTATAGAGGGAAATAGAAAGCAAGAAATGGACATGAACAAAAGAATAGAAAAAACACACACAAGGCAAATGAAAAGTAAAACCCATGCAGTGGAAATGAAGTATCTGAGAGCAGTTAAGGGAATTACAATAAAGGAGCGAATAAGGAACATAGAGATACGTCTAGAATTACAAATTGATTCGACGCTGATTTATATTGAAGGAAAGCAACTGAGTTGGTGGAGCCATAATTGCGTATGGACGAGAAGAGACCCGTTAGACGGATATGGGAAAGCAAAAAGAATAAAGAAAAGAGACAGAGGAAGACCAAGAGAGACTTGGGATAGTGTCATAAGCAAACACATACAAAAAAGAGGAACTACAGTAAAATAACCAAAAAAACTGGCACAAGACAGAAAAATGTGGAGAGCGTACGTAAATAACAAGACAGAGGGCATAACAATGTAGAGAATCAAGAACATAATTTCGTAAAATATTAAGAATAAAAGTAAGACAAGCTAAGATTACCCTACACCGAAAGATAGAAGGGGAATTGATTATATATATGCGAATATGTGGGCTAGATAATTAGAAAACTATTTTTATTTTATATCACATTTGGATTCACAAAAAAATTGTTGTTTCATATTCATCATTGTATGACGCGTATCAGTTTTTTTTAACACAGCTTATAAATACGAGCGACGTTCAATTGGGGTGGAGCCAAGCAAAATACACGGGTTTGAACGTATCGATTGAGACTATAAATTAATGAAAGCGAATAGTGATAATAAACATTAGTTGTAGTATAAAACCGTAAGACACTGAACAGATTATTTATTTAATTGTACGTTATAGAAAAATTAACAAATTAATTTCTCAATAACGAATAACATAGCAATATGTATATTATTTTAATTATGATAAATTGTCTGATTCCATAAAGAAATAAGCGTGGCTTGCGGCTAGTTGAAGGTAATTGCCTGAGAACGTTTCGATCTTATTTAGATCTCTTCAGATTGAAGTTGTAATTTCATTATTTGATCGAGAATATTTCTCATTATACCAACTGCCTGTTGTTAGGTATGTTATGCCTTATCGATAAAAATAGAAAGGTTAGAAGAGAGGTGTATTGAAATCATGACATTCAAGAGAACAATTGTCATTGTGTTACAGAAAGCTTTATAATTTTATTACCCTAATGTCTGTTTGGTTATTAGTATTACAATTTTGCATAAAATAGCTGTCGTTGCAGCTTCATGCTTGCGAGATATATATAAGACGACAAGCATATCAGCTTTTTTAATTCATAAAGATTTGATTAATTTACTTGTACAACTTGATATTTAAATCTCATGCATCATCTTGCATCTTATGATAGTTGGTAAATTGAAAAACATGACGCTTCGTGTAATTTATCTCGATTTCTTTAATGCTTAAGACCATAGAAACAAGAAACAAACTTTATCTCAGAATCATTCCCTTTGTTGATGCGAAAGTTCTGTTTCGAGTAATCAATTTTTAAAGGTGGTGTTTAATTTAGAATTAATTTTACGTAGCAGTAACAGACTGTTCCTCATATAATTACTTCTTAAAGAATCAATTTATCAATGCATCATTAGCATTTAATTTCGCTGGACATAAACCTTAATTAGTGGACGAAGTGACCTGGCTATTTTCGTTAACGTTAAATTACCCATTGAGGAGCAAGTGTTGATAATTAGAGGTAAAAAAAAAAACGGCCACACCATTTATTACGTTGGGCCAACAAAGCGAACACTTGCGTTTATAAATTCAACAACAACAGGTAAGCAATTTCGATGGAGGTATTAAAAGTCGCCCCGCCAGACAAAACAAATCGGTCGAAATATGTTTCCAGTGCCTTTGATTTTCGTTTTTTAGTTAACGTCGGTAATCTTTTCGCGTATTTCTCAGGATTTAATCGCCGGTCATTTAAAACCACTTAGCTCCAGTTTTCCAGACGGGCTATAAATAACAGACGGGCAGAGAGTTATCTAACTTTCTATTGTGTGTACGTGTATTCAAAGTATGCTTAAATTTTGTTTGGTATTTGGGTCACGTGTTTTTTTTTTTAGCAAATGTTTAATTTATTCTAAGACTACATATTCATGCAGATAAAGTATATACATTTACGTAATGCATATAATTTGGTCGTCATATTCAAATTTAGAGACATTATGGTAGACGATTGAATTCTTTATACCCTTTCTATTTAATGAGTAGTATGCGGAATAAATATCTGTTAGATTTAAATTCCAACAAGAACTCTGTCTGCTCTTATTGATTTCCGCCAATTAAACGCCAAAGTCTAATCGATCTCATTTACAGGTAATTATGCAGGTAACGTTTAAACTGAAACGTCCT
This sequence comes from Dorcus hopei, assembly GCA_033060865.1. Lineage (NCBI taxonomy): Eukaryota > Metazoa > Arthropoda > Insecta > Coleoptera > Lucanidae > Dorcus > Dorcus hopei. The sequence goes on from CM065419.1 coordinate 54,066,973, forward strand.
CGTATACGTCTGCGTTCGGTGCGGAATTTAAATGATCGTTTAAGAACAAATCGCTTGATTAACTAGGCTAACGATTCCGAGCTTTAATTTTATCTTTTTTGGTTCGGAGATACAGTGTTCTAATCTTTGGATTTTTTTTAGACTTACGACGTCATTAGTGCCGAGCGCGCAAATTGCAAAGAAAAGCGTAAATATTGATTGATATTCCGGTCGTGCCTTGAGATCAGATATTTTATTAATGAGCATCGCGTGATTCTGATGCTTGCCCATCAAATACACATTGCGAATCCTCAAGGTACAATTTCAGGAATTACTGGCACAAATCAAACCATTAGTGAGTGGATGGTTAGCTTTGCTTCGAGCCGTTTTAATTTCATACGATTTTCCTCACGATTTAATCCTTGATATCCTTTTAAAGATAGAGCATGTGCAAATCTGTTGCTTGTTCTCCATATACAAAAAAAAATTTACATTTACTCACAATCAGTTAGTCATTTAAGTAGTGTTTACAAAACTTCACTCTGTGATTAAAATTGTAATACTTAATTAATTAACAATATTATAATTATCAAAATCTTGCTTAATCTTAATCTCGGAAAGCGATTGTTTAAATTTTTTTAAACATATTGGATTCATCAACTGTGTGGTTTAAAAGTATGAGTATCTACATAACTATAGATATACTTTTATGGTTCTTTGTCGGAGAAATCTGAGTGGGCGTATGAACACATCTACTTAATAAATTATACAAGGAAATTAGTTTTGTTTGTTCGTGTAGTATTAGTCCACAACAAGGTCATAATTTATATCAAGTAATCGGTTAATAAATTTCTTTTTCCTTTGGTAACCTCCTTTTAACACAGATGTTCACATGCAAGGATTTGAGAATTTCCTTTGGCCTTCTATTTCTGTTCTAATTATAAAATCATAAGAAAATTCATCGAATTTGGGGAAAAAGAATCTCTTTTGCATGCCTAGATTTACGTATTTAAAAAATCGTCCCATGCCTTAATAATAAACTATCAATTAAACCGTGACATTAATAATATCCAAGCATGTGAAGAGATATTTGATACAGTTGTTCAAGTCAGCGTGTAATGTAAGTCGAGCCATAATTTCGCCATAAATCATAACATGCAGGTAACTATTTGATAGGCTGTCAATGCGTGGCTCGGAGCTGCTGGCTGCATTTATGTACTTTCAGTTTTGCGAAACGAGCGTGACTCGACTGCAAAAGTCGCAGATAAAGCTCGATTTATGTGCGATAATCGGCTGAAATTTGTGCGACGACGAAATTGAATCTGGCTAATGAAGATGCATCGGCAGGGGGCTCGTGCACCGGACGCTGGCGCTTGTTGCCCAAAATATGACACCTGCTTTTCGTAGCAACAAAACCCTGATAACATCTGGGAACCTGTTCTTAATCATTGCGGGAATTGCCCAGTGCACAGTCGTAAAATGTGCTACTCAATTATTCATTTTTCTTTCAACAATGACCGTTTGTTGGCGCAATCTACTTTTTATTAATAGGTGCTAATTTGCTGGGTGGAATTCGTATCTATTTTATTGGTTCTTGCAGTATCATTTAATAGTTTTATAAACAGTTTGGCTTTGTGTTTTGGGCTATCCATACATTTCATTTCAATTTAAATCACATGGTACCAAAACTTAGATTGTATCAAAAATTCTGTGCTCTATTTTCAAACTACATTTATAGTCCAAAAATTTCTTGTTCTTGAACCAAATCTTGTAAACAGGAGAAATAGGTAAGTCTAAAATGGCTTCTAAGGAAGTCTCAATTAAATTACATCCTGTTCAAAATTGGCATAATGGGGGTCTATCTTCCAATACAAAGAAAAGTGAGAGCGGTTAAATTAAAAATAAATGGATACGTAATTTGCCAGTAGGAACTTTTTAAAATTCAATTTGCTTACGTCGTAAAGAAAATTGAACAAATCTGAACACGTTGGCCAAATTTAAATTGGGCGGAATTTGCAAACGAAATTTATGGCATTGAAATGTCTCCTGGTACATATTATTTTCATACGGACATCTTTTATTTAATAATGTGATTACCATTTTACTCATCATTCTTAATATGTATTGTGTTACCATAAGTATAAAATAGTTACCTACCGCTTACGCACCTCGACTAATATTTCTACTAATAGGCATCATTAATTCAACTTTAAAGGCCATTTTACGTTACACAATTCGTTGTACAAGAAATTGTACCTACAATTTTTGAGACCATCTAAAGTGTGTAAACTCAAACGGCAAATTGCGTGAAATATTGGTTGCCTTAAGAATTGTGTCAATCTGTTCTATTTTTCCACACAATTTCGTCTCTATTTGTCAATTTTTTTTTTTGGATTCTTCCTACTATTTAGTCGGCTTTGCTACAACTGTCTCATAGGCTGTACTCTTCAATCTTATACTATACTAAACTCAGCGAACCAATAGAGTGATCACGTGAACAGTGCCATGCACTTTCTTCCCAGCACCTGACCGAGGTAGACTGGGAAACAACCAATTAGAACCCTGCATCAAAACGGCACGTGCAGATCACGCACTTTTATTACTCTATTGGTTCGCTGAGTTTAGTATAGAAGCAGTTATACTAAACAGCCAAATCAAAAAAGAAGGAGCAATATTTAATAATGACTAATAATGAATGCGAAATCAAAAAAGGAACTACAAAGGATAGCAAAGAAACTAGAAATGGAAGCAAAAAAGTTTGGGTTAGAACTAAATCGGAAGAAGACTGAATACATGATAATGGGAGACACGCAAAATGAAACAGAAGAGTACCTAGTCTGGACGTCGCACGACGGAAAAGTAAACAAAGTAGAAAGAGTCAAAAACTTTACATACCTAGGAGTAGTAATACCGAGTGATTTTAAAAATTTTGTTTCATTTCTTGCCATGCAAGGGATACAAGAGATACAAGAAATTAAAAATGAATCTATTAGCTCATACCTACAAGAACTCACAGATGACAAAAGTACCGAATATTCGCTTTGGAAAGCAACACGAGCACTAAAAAGACCAACTGCACAGATACCACCAATTAGAACGGAAGAAGGAGGATGGGCGAAAAATAATCAACAAAAGGCAAGCCTTTTTGCAGAACACCTTGGAAGAATCTTTCAACCTAATGAACCAACTACAGACAACCATCTCATAAGACAGCATGCTACCTACCTGCGTAGATAGGCAGAAGTTTTACATTGGAGCGAAACTTTACCCCAATGTTGCCAGCCAGCTTCAGTGGGACGGGAGGGTTCAAATCCAAACCGCGAAGGCCAAAACCCAAAAGAAAATAGGCGCCACTTAATTTTTTTTGAAAGGGGAAAAGGTGAAAATTAAGAAAACCCGTTACATCCAGAACACGTCAATTTACTTAGTCAAACACAACAACAAAAACAGATATATACACAAATAAATAATATATGAGGAACACAAAAGTTTACAACATATTCGAATTTGTCGGATCCGAACTTCGCATTAAACTATATTAAAATGATTCAAATCGTAACTAATGCAACAGAATACAAAAGAATGCGATCTCCGGTTAATTACACGCGACAACGCTCGTCTACTTATATCATCTTTAAATTACACCGGCGGTTACGCAATAAGTTGCATGTTTAATTGCGGCAAAATCAAAGTAATGGATCGAAAACTAAATCCGCGAAATATCGCTCAAAACTAAGAAAAGAAATTATAACGCTCCGACCTTTATTCCTTTGATGTCCGATTCGTTTGTCGGTGTCTTTGCGGAAATGCCGCAGCGACGCTTTGTAGTGTGCCGGCTTCCGCGTAGAGGGGCGAGGGAGGGAACTTCCAACGCCGTAATTCGCGATGCACCTGTACAAACCGGATCGAATTCAACTTCCGTAGGCTCTTGGTGAAAACCAATACCCAACGAGAAATAACTCTTGATAAAGGTCCAAGATTAAAGTCTAGGATTAACGATAGCTCTTGCTAGAAGCTCACGATAAAAGCCTATAAGCAATGAAATAAAACGAACACAAAAGTCAAACCGAGAGTTGCTGCGTATAGAACTTACCTCGGTCTTTCACCGAAGCTGGGACAAACCACGGAACACGCGGTTTTTCCTGTCTCGCGAGTGGGTCTAATCAGAGTCGGCAATTAGCCGTAGATATGCACTAACATCCCTTCGATGTAATGGCACGCACAAGTAAAATATTTAACGAAAAGAAAGTGTGACCCAAGAGACGGCAAGTTTCGTTCTGACAATGGCGCAACATTTCTCGTTTGACAAAAAAGAAGGAACGATTATAAACAAGCGAGACACCTTCTAATTTTACCTCCGGGGAACTTTCTTAGTAACAGTGGGAACCAATCGGCTGAAAGGGCAAAGATCACGCATAATACGCGTCGCGAAGTAGAACTTCGTCACAACTTGTCCGACGACTCACAAACGCACGATTTTGCCCCTAAATAAGGATGGATTACTTATACATATAAAATGAATTTGTTTAATTAAATGAAGGTCCTGTTAATGGAAATATGCTGGAACGTAATTTTAAGAAGATTACGCTGGCGAAATACAGTGTATTCCCACACCGAATGCAATGCGCACAACGACACATTCCAAGAAACCCTCCGGAACGTCGCACTACGCGTGTACATGGTGTATTCGGAACAGAAATGAAAATTGAACTGTAACAAACAAATATACGAAGTAAAAGAAATTAGATTAGTTACTCCTAAAGAAGTAGCCCAGGAAATAAGAACTAATATAAATCCAAAAAAGTCATCTGGATATGATCTTATCACAGGAGCAGTTTTAAAGCAGCTACCAAGAAAAAGTAACTTTAGACTGAAGCATGTTCCCAGTGTTTGGAAAACTGCCGAAGTGATAATGATCGCAAAACCAGGAAAAACTTTAACCGAAGCTAAATCGTACAGGCCAATTTCTTTGCTGCCAATAATATCAAAACTCTTCGAGAAACTTTTTCTGAAGAGGCTTAAGCTAATCATAGAAAGAAAAAACCTCATAAAAGACCATCAGTTCGGATTCAGAGAAAAGCACAACAAACTTTATAGAAAAGGCTCTGTACTGTTTCTGGATGTTGAGCAGGCCTTTGACAAGGTCTGGCATGAGGGGCTTATAAACAAAGTAGAACAAATACTTCTAAAGCAATATGCTAAGTTGCTAGAATCATATACATATAACAAATCGATTCTTCAGAGTAAAACAAGACTCTGAATTAAAGCAAACAAAAGCAGGAGTGCCACAAGGATGCGTGCTCGGTCCAGTTTTATATTTGCTATACACATATGACACCCCAGAGATGAACACCATAAAAACCGCCACGTTTGCAGACGACACTGTTCTCCTAGCAACAGGAATAAATGTGGAAGAAGCTACTCAAAAGTCACAAAGACCCACTAATGAATTCAATGAATGGACCAAACGGTGGAGAATAAAACTAAACGAACTAAAATCGGTAAATATAAAATTTACAAATAAAAATAATATTCAAGACAACGTACCTATTACAATAGATGGAAGGCAGGTACCATATGAAAATATAGCTAAATATCTAGGAATGAACCTAGAGCTAGACGTAAAGTTGAAGCGGAAGGAAATATGTATTGGCTCATAGGCAGGAAGTCACAAATGTCAGCGCACAATAAATTGCTTAGATATAAGCAATTGTTAAAACCCATCAGGACATACGGCATACAGCTCTGTGGCTGCGCCAACATAGGACCTATACAGAAGTTTCAAAATAAGGTAGGTACTTCGAAATGATGTGGATGCCCCATGGCATATTCGAAATGCAGATTTGCACAGGGGTCTTAATGTGGGAGATTTGCCCACAAGCATGAAAGTAGACTTCACAAACATGTCAACATCGAGATGCACCAAATACTTACCAACATGACATGAAAAGAAGTTTGAAGATGACAAACCCATCTGACCTAGTATGACATAAGTGAAAGTGTTTAAAAAAAAAAAAAAACAGAGCACAGTGTAAAGTGAAATTCACAGTTAGGACCTAAGAGACATCAATGGGTGATATCTTAGATTAAGCCACTCCTTAGTTCGTTTAGGTTAAAATAAAATTGCTGATTGGTCGGAATCGACCAGGTGTAATACAAATTGATAATAAAAAGAAATTTCTTACCATGAAATCTGGGTGGCATGTCTTAGCTTAAGTGAAATGTACATCATTGCACTCCTTGATGCTGTTTTATAGTAAAGCTAAGACATGTCGTCCAAATTCCATGGCAAAGGTTGATAAAAATATTAAAAAATCACTCGGTAGAAGAAAAGCGAACAGAAAATCTAGAGGTAAAGGCCAGAATAGCTGGTTTAAGAAAATTAACGAAATCAAAGTATATTTGGGGGTTTTGTCGTATTCTTTAGCCAAACAATTGATTGTCACAAACACAAAAAGAATGTCTTTATTAATAACAACAATACAAGGATGTTAATATGTCAGATCGCCTGGTGGTTATGTGTACGGTGTACGGAATGTCCAAGGGGATGAGTTCGCAGTTGTCCTGGTGCAATTGTTGCAGATGGTGGACGTGCAGAACCGGATTCCTCGGGCCGTATGATGGGTGACGTGCTTCTTTTCTGGCGTCGGAGGAAGGGTGAAACGGCGCGGCCTATTCTACTGATGCGTTTCAATGCCCGACGAAGCTGGGTGGACGTGAAAACCATGTGTGGAGAATGTCCCGACCTTTCGGCTGACTTTTGGCGAGGAGTTTCCAACTTTGCAGCTGGCTTTGGTTAGGAGGTCCGACCTTTCGGCTGGCTTTGGTTGGGAAGTTCCAACTTTGCAGCTGGCTGGGGCAGAATGATCTTCGGGCTGCTCTGCACGCGTTTATATAGCCCCGGCAGCCATCTTGGAGAGGGGCTGCTTGTGGTGTGGAAGGGTGTTAGAGCTGGGTGCGTGGCAGTAGTATAGAGATGTGCCGCAGGTGGCGCTGTGGTCGCTACATATGTTTCCCGAAAAATCGAAAGAAGAACAGTGTGATAAGACCAACAATAATCTATGCTTACGAGACCTGGATACTAAGAAAAACAGATGAGGAAAGCATGAAGAGATGGGAAAGAAATATGTTAAGAGCAATCTACGGAGGAAAATACAAAGAAGAAGGATGGAGATCTGGAAGAACTTTACCAAGAACCAGCAAGAAGTAAATTCGTCAAAGGAGACAAAATAAGATGGCTGGGCTATGTGGAAAGAAAAAATGCTAAAAATTAAGCTCCAAAGAAAACCAATAGGTAAAAAGAGGAAAGGGAGACCAAGCCTGGAAAGTACCTACTACAAAGAACCTCAGGGATGAAAGCATCCGAAATTTGGGAGCAAAAGGATTAAATAAAGATGTATGAAGACGAATAGTACGGAGTTTTAAGAATGAGAAATAGCATGTTTTACTTGTAATAGATACTATTTAAGCCTACCAATCTGTGAACATTGTCATATTTGTTGATAAACGCCCTAGGCCTTCACGGCTAGTAGAGCATTTTAAAAGAAAAAAGGCAATAACGGTAATTGTGGCTTCTCATCCATTTTAAAATAAAAGTTAACATGTAGATATAACCAGATGACAATGAATTGCGTAGACTCACTCATCATTTCTTTTATTATTATACAAAATATTATTTTATAAAAATAAAAATATTTTAATTATAAATAAATTAGAATAGATCCTGATTAATCTTCAATCTCACAAAGAAACTTTGATGTTAGTTATTTGTTTACATACAAGAACTAGTGCGAATATGAAACAAGAAATCTTGGAACTGTTCAAGCTAATATACAATTTAGGTTGTTTCAAAAATTGTCCAATTTCTTGTACAGTAAATTGTGTAATGTAAAACAGGAATTAGAAATTTCAAAACAAAGCGCAAGAAATGAAATTCTAATGTGTAATTAATTGAGGGGCCTAGTTCCAGAGTGTACATTCTCCAATATCATTTTTAATTTCTCAGGAAATAAGAAACACGTACAATTTAAATAACTAACATTTTTTTCCTTAATTTTTTAAATTTTAATATATTTGTATTACAAAATCTTTTAACCGGACACTAAATCGCGCACAATACACTTAACGTTTCACCGTCGTTCGACAGCTTCGTCAGAACTGAAAAATATAAATATATGAATATATAATATAAAATATAATATATAGTGTATTGTGCGCGATTTAGTGTCCGGTTAAAAGATTTTGTGATACAAATTTCATCGGACAAGAACCAACTTTAAATATATTTATATTGTTGTTAAGAGATAACGTGTCAGTTTCTTTACCTAAAGAAATTAGAGATTTAGGTATTTCAAAATAGGAATGGAGAAAATAACAAGTGGAGATTGCCCGGTTTAGAACTAGGCCCCTCAATTTCCTGATGAAAAGAATGAGTAAAATACGATATCTTTTATAACGCCGTACTTAAACGAAGTTTGTTTCTTTAAGGCCCGATTTTACAATCGTCGGATAAGCATTGTGACGTAGATATGGAGGAACATTAAAGGATATTCAGCGAAGAGTTATTCCGTCCTTATTCCACGATTGTAAAACTGGGCCTACGTGATTTCAAGATGTTCATACAAGAAAGAAAAAAGTACACAATTTTAAATATGTAATATTTATATGAAGCTAAAGTAAAATTGTTTATTTAATAGAACATGAAGAACTAAAAAGCTTCGTAGTAACTCTACATTTAAGTTTAGAAAAAAATGAATCATAAGACATAAAAATGCGTAAAATTCTTCGCATACTTCAACTTGCTTTCTCTTGCAATTTAAAATATGTCTCATACTGCAAGCGATCGACGAAGCTTTTTTTTTAATCTAAAATTTATAACAAGCCTATTCAATGGAGATTTCAATGCTACGTAAAGCAACAAGTTGTGTCTGAAAATTCTTTGCATTCCTTTGATTCACTCTTTTTCTTCAGAAAGTATGTATTTGAATTTAATTGAACATTTAGTTCATTGTAAGGAAAATCCTTTCTTTGAAATGAAAAAATATTTTACCAAGTGATACCAACTTAAGTACATCCTAGTTTTCAATTTTTTGTTGTTGTGATCTATTATTTACTTATATTTTGTTGCATTTTGTAAAACCAAATAATAGAAAATTTATTACATTGAGTGTCTAAACGCTTGCAGTCTCTGTACTATATAAAAGCAATTCTTGCCCTTATACCTATCCACTGCATAAACACACGGTTTAACACGTCCCATAAATCATACTTCTGACGTACATTTATTTGATATTTTACGCAGTTGGAAAAGAAATAAGATGATGTGCATAAATAAGTTGCTTTCGCTACGCTTACTGCTTTTATTTGACCGCTTGATCTCATTGTGTTTCGTTACATGATTATTACTCTTTGGTGGTGATGTTAAATAAAAAAAACATTACTTGAATCGATCTTATTTTTCGTGTTTCATTAGGAAGCGGTAACAAGAAGGAATTTGGGCTATCGCACGTACGAATTCCATACAAGCGATAGCCCAAATTCCTTGCAAAGTCATCGCCTTTCCAAACATCCGTTTTGATTTGTTTGCAGCTATTAATAGACATTTTTCGTATATTAAGCGATTCAAATGAGAGCTAATTCATGTAGATTGAATGAGTTGCTTTGGTTTATGCGCCGCATCCAAAGACGTAAAATTTCGTGTGAAATTTATGGGCAAATATCGGTCTTACTGTTTGTCTTTGGCATTCGTGAGGCGTCCTGTACAAACAGTATAAAATTTGACAGGCATTTTTTCTACTCAATACTTTCATAATATTAATTTGATCTTAGTTATGTAACGTGTTGACTTGACAGAGGAGAACCTCGGCGCATTCTGTTAATGACATTGTATAAATATTTGTCAGATTTGCATAAGTGAAGACTGGGTTTTTGTTAATTTAATTTTTTCCAAATGTTTTATTGAATTAATTAATTTTTTGTTTGTTTTATTGATGCAAATTTGTTTGAAAAGGTTTTTTTGTACTGTTTATGAGAACTTGTATGTACTGTGTACTGTACTGTTCACGAGAACTTGTTCGAAAATATTTAATTTGAATTTTTTGAAAACAAAAACTGGAAATTCAACACGCGATCAAGTGCAAGTGACCTTAATTCGCGATGTTCCACAATCACCGGTTGAAAAACCTTACTCCTCTGTACACCAGACGTATTAATCACGTAACGTTTCATCGGAAAGTTTAAATTTGTTTTGCCGCGGCAAAAACAACAAACGCACCGCCAAAATCCATAACCATATGCAGCGCATCGCGCGCCGCAATATTTTAGTGACAAATGCCTCTCGAAAAGTAATAAATTGCGCGAATAAAAAAAGAACAAGGACTATGTTAACTCGCTCTTCGCGAGTCGCTTTCTGCGGGATGCTTTAGTTTTTATAAAAAGCGCTGCCTGGAAACGATCAATGCATATTTTTGTAAGGGCCAAGTTGCATTCTCAGACAATATAATTACGGTATTGAGAGGTTTTGTGAGTACGTGGATTTATGTTCTTGATTTGCAATTTCTTTTCTTTTTTTTTTTCGCGAAAGGATCTCGATTGTTCGCGACAGGAAAAAAAAACACCGGTGCTTTGCGTTATGTTGAGAAATACTTAGGACATCTAATAAAAATTAACGACTTCATTATGAGACCTTGCATTGATTTTCATTGAGTACACACATTCAACGTAGGTAGCATTATTACATACAAACGGTTGCAGATAATTGCACAGTTTTTTTTTTGAACGCGCTTGAATTACGCAGTTTCAACATGAAACTTGTTTACGTCATGATTCATGATCAATACAATTCAATTTACGTATACCTAAACAAATTAATCAATCAATAACATATAATCCATTGCAAAGAGTATAATGTGTACATTCTCCTTGTACCAAGAAATTGAAAAAATATTTAATATTAAATATGAGTGAGATAAATCAGTGTCAAGCTAAACCATGGTGAATTGAATACTAACGCTGGCAGCATTGAAGCGAGATAGCGAACCGCTACGTCAAAGCATACCCGCTTCTCCTTCTAACACATTAACTGTCAACCAACCATTTACTGTCGCGGTTGACAGTTAATGTTGGTTAATATTGTGTAAAAGGAGGAGCGGGTATGCCGTGACGTAACGGTTCGCTATCTCACTTGCGGGAATGCTGCCACCGTTAGTATTCAATTCACCGTGAAGGTAAACAACATTAATCCTATTGAAAAGCGTTCAAAATCTAGTGATTCAAACAAAAGCAGATGAATCCAAAGAAACAGTATTTTAAATTTATGATTCAACCGTTTTTGAGTAGGGTATCACTTACCCGGTTAGAAACTAAAATGAATTTTACTTTCCTATTTCAAGTAACAGCAATAAAAATAATTTTCTTGTTCTATTTCGACCAAAATCAGATATATCCGTTTCAACCAAGTAAAACATGATAAAAATCCATTTTAATTTTATCGATAACTAGTATTAAATGAGTTGAAAAAAAGTTTTAACTGTGTAATAGCCAAGCTTCATAGAATGCATGTACTATATCTCATCTCAACTTTCGGACATGATAGATAAAGGTTTTTCATGAATAACTCGAAACTGTTTAAACTGGATTTACCTGCTTCTGTCTGATCGCTCTACAAATGTCTTCGGAAACTTCCCTTCAACTGAAGACTTAAATGAGGTGAGACAGTAACAACTCTAGAACACATTCTTTGAAATGTCGTTTAAAGCACACGTTGTTACTTTCCGGTTGTTCTTCCTTGATTCGGAATCGTGGATAAAATTTTATTTGTTCTGATAAATTCCTTGAACATTCTCTGTTCTTCCGACAGCGAATTTTTGGAGATTTCTCGAAAATCTTTTTTAATCACCAAACTTCAATCAAAGCCACATTAAAGGTGCTTCGTATGCTTGAAATAACTTCACTTTTCGATCGAATTTTTGCTCATAACTTTACATTTTCACAGTAGGATTGACGAGTTTCACACAAAAGAATGAGCCTAGTTTATCATTTCAAATCCGTAGTACCAAAAAAACAGGCCAGTTAGGTATTGGCATGGGGAAAAGTAAAGGACCAAGATGAAATACAATCAACGCTACAATCAGGCCAAATGATGAATGACGTATGAAGGAAAGGAACAAACTCGTTAATTTATTGTTCACTAATGGACCAGCCATCACTATTCATCACGTAATGAAATGGGAACAATGATTTTTAGGAAAGCAACAATCTTGTCCACCTTCTACACGGAGCTTTGGATCTGCCCACGTTACACAAGAATTCAAGGCTAAGAAGAAGAAATTCTTTTGCAACGAAGAGCAAAATGTCAACAGAAGAAAAATATGCTGAGTGACGCAGTTCCCACAAAAGCCATGGAGAAAAAGAGAGTCCGTTTGCCCAGTGGCAATGATTTAAGTTCCAAATAGTAAACTAATGTAATTATTGTGAATTGAAACAAACACATTCTGATGGTCTTTAAAAATTATGTAGCAGTCCACAGACGAGGAGTCATTTTCCAATATTTTTCATGTTTATACATTAAAATGAGTTTATTTCAATGGAACTAAAATATATGATTCAAATTTTCTATGACATAACGTACTAGTTATGAAATTAAAATTGCTTTTATGTGGTAGTTAAAGCAGACGCATTTCCTGTCTGTGCAGTTTCCTTGAGTGGGTAATTCAATTATGTTTTGATAAATAGTTGTAAACCTTAACTGTTTCTGTTCAAACTAGTCGCATGATTCCGTAAAACTTTTCGACAACCTTCCTATTTTACGACGTTCTGTCGCTTATTTCATCAACCGAAAAGACTTTGCTGCTCCAAATCTTGTAGGTCTTCAAAATGTTAGACGAACCACCGAGGCAACTCCTCTTTCAGCAGCAAACATAATAATAATGTGCTTTTATTTTAGTTGGTGGCTTTCAGCTTAAACTGCTCCACCACCCAACCAACAATAGAGGATATAGAATATAACATTTATCACATAAATAGACATGGTATTGCCATGAACGCGGTGCCTGTGCCACCTGTTGGTGGTCGGTGGAAGGTAGGCGAGAGGGGTACTAAGTCGCCCGTGGAGTGATAAGGAGTAGAGTTGGGCGACCTGGTAGACCTTTTAACCGAGCTGGGGCGAATAAAGGGGTTTAAGTGAATGTGTCGTCTCCATTACTACCCCTCAACTACCCCCTCAGCAAAGCGAAGGAGAAGGTAAGTCAAGCCCTTTCATAACTCCAACAAGGTACTTCGAGCTAGCGAGTACTCTTCCGGGAGGGATACGACCCCCATTTACGAATCCTCCCAAGGGTACGTAACAGTATGTATAGCAACAACATAGAATTGAGGATAAAAATAAGATGAGCAGGCACTTTTGTACAGAGAAGAGTTGGATGCGAAATGGATTCTTAAAATGAAGAAGATCGAAGCTCATGAGTCATCGCGTTATAACGAATGACGAATTATATGAAAAGGCACTTTTGAAGATAAGAGGATTATGTAATGAGGTGTGTAATGTAATGCAAAACTAGAAATTAATGAAGATCTGTAATAAATAAAAGGATTACTATTTTAGATGTAAAAAGATCAAAGATAAACATAGGCATGGAAGGTAGGTATGACGAAATTATTTCCTAAACGAATAACAAATCGACAATGTTCCAAAACAAATATACAGAACTCTAACAGAAGAGTAATTTCTTTATTGTTGAATAAATTTGTGGGAAAAGTTAATTAAAGGTTTCTTTTGCAAGACTATTGCTATCAATTAGACTTTTTCCCCATAATAAAAGTGGTACGAGAATAGTTTTCTTTATTGAGTTAATAATAGCTGAAGGCGTATGTTTCCAAATAACTATTGTGAACTGAACATTTATGTCTTCTGGTAATAGGTTTAAATTGACGTTATTTTGAAAAATCAAATCGTTTCGATTTGTTATTGATATTTATTATCTGCTTCATATAGTACGAATTTCTTAGCGATTTGGTCCTTAATCGTCGTCATAAAAAACAAAATAAAAAAACTCTGCAAGCACGTCCCCACGATCAAACCCATTGTATGTTATGGTAAAAGTGTTCCTGAGATGTGTTGGTCGTGCTTGCTCCAACATGGCCGCTCCTTTTTTGCTCTATTTGTAATTGACAATTCAATTCGTCCGGCCTGGTTGGCTGGTTTTGGTTGCTTCTTAGAAGGTTTCGCGATCTCTTTTGTTTTGCCGCTCTCGTATTTTGTTTGTTTTTGCGCCGGTGACATTTTTAACTCAATTAAACGGGGCCCCTGCCTTTGACCGCCTCGTTAAAGGCCCGTTCACTCATAATTGATGCTATTAGCGATTTCGTCTTTTTGCGCCTTTCGTCGGTTAATCTCCTGCCCAAATATTTGCTCTCTTACGCATACTTTGCTAATAGTAAATGCAACTCGATGGTGAGCGTGCTTACACAGGTAAATATTGGTACACAACGACAACGTGCTAACAAAATTACGGTCATTGTCACCTTCGTTGGTATTTACCGTAGAACACAGATTTTTTCCGACGTTTGTGGTTACGCTGCGCACATTAATTTTCTTCATTTTTATGAAACAACAAAGAAATTTACATAGTACATACTTTCCAGGGCGTAAAATGTGAATAAACATTACACCCACACTTTAATTTATTTTAATTATTAAGGTTGTTTGGTTTCAATTAAGTGATTGATTCTTTAGAGTTATTTACTGTCCAGTAGAATATGAATAATGTAGTCGTCTAAACGACAAGAATACTAGTTGCATAATTGAGTAAATTTAATCAATTACATTTAAGTATCCTTTCTTTTTTTTTTAAAGAAGTTTCAGTCGGATTTGTTTTTTTAAACGAAACTATTTCCAAGAGTTTCCTTCATTTTTATGAAACAACAAAGATATTTACATAGTATGTACGTATACATACTTTTCAGGACGTGAAATGTGAATAAACATTACACCCATACTTTAATTTATTTTAATTAAGGTTGTTTGGTTTCAATTAAGTGATTGATTCTTTAGAGTTATTTATTGTCCAGTAGAATATGAATAAGTGTAGTCTTCTAAACGACAAGACCACTAGTTTGCATAATTGAGTAAATTTAATCAATTACATTTAAGTATCCTTTCTATTTTTTTTTTTAAAGAAGTTTCAGTCGGATTTGTTTTTTTAAACGAAATTATTTCCAAGAGTTTCCTTCATTTTTATGAAACAACAAAGATATTTACATAGTATGTACATACTTTTCAGGACGTGAAATGTGAAGAAACATTACACCCATATTTAATTTATTTTAATTAAGGTTGTTTGGTTTCAATTAAGTGATTGATTCTTTAGAGTTATTTATTGTCCAGTAGAATATGAATAAGTGTAGTCTTCTAAACGACAAGACCACTAGTTTGCATAATCGAGTAAATTTAATTAATTACATTTAAGTATCCTTTCTATTTTTTTTTTTTAAAGAAGTTTCAGTCGGATTTGTTTTTTTAAACGAAACTATTTCCAAGAGTTTCCTTCATTTTTATGAAACAACAAAGATGTTTACATAGTATGTACATACTTTCCAGGGCGTAAAATGTGAATAAACATTACACCCACACTTTAATTTATTTTAATTATTAAGGTTGTTTGGTTTCAATTAAGTGATTGATTCTTTAGAGTTATTTATTGTCCAGTAGAATATGAATAAGTGTAATCTTCTAAACGACAAGACCACTAATTTGCATAATTGAGTAAATTTAATCAATTACATTTAAGTATCCTTTCTATTTTTTTTTTTTAAAGAAGTTTCAGTCGGATTTGTTTTTTTTTTAAACGAAACTATTTCCAAGAGTTTCCTTCATTTTCATGAAACAACAAAGATATTTACATAGTATGTACATACTTTTCAGGACGTGAAATGTGAATAAACATTACACCCACACTTTAATTTATTTTAATTATTAAGGTTGTTTGGTTTCAATTAAGTGATTGATTCTTTAGAGTTATATATTGTCCAGTAGAATATGAATAATGTAGTCGTCTAAACGACAAGAATACTAGTTGCATAATTGAGTGAGTTTAATCAATTACATTTAAGCATCCTTTGTATTTTTTTTTAAAGAAGTTTCAGTCGGATTTGTTTTTTTAAACGCAACTATTTCCAAGTGTTTTTCTAGGCACACACTACGCTGACGAAGCTATTGTTGTATACACTAACGTCATTATCAAAACTAATAATAATTCCTACTACAACGCCGTTAATACATACAAGTGAATAGAAAAGAAAGTACCTACTCCTTTAGAAAACTTGTCCTTATTGTGTGCTTTATTGGTTAGGCTCTTTCCTGTAATAATTGTCATTAGGAATAACGATTACGAACAGAGGCACGGTTACAAACGTGAACGGACCATTACGTCGTACACAATATACCGGTATATTTAATTTCTTATTTATACATTTTAATGCCGCATACACGTTCATATTTCTTAGCACGTGTGTGCATTGAGGTCAGAATCGCCGGGAACGTAGCCGTATTGTTGAGGAAGTTTTTATGAATTCGAATGGAATTTTATTTCATGCTTCGGGGCCCCCCTTATTTAGTCTACTTTCTGGCATGTGGGTTTTGTTTTTCTTTTATTTGGTTTTCCTATAAGTTTTTGCATTATTTTAAGTCTTCTAATTCACAAATCTTTCAATTTGTTGACAGAAAACTGAGCAGATTATTAATTTGATTATTTAATTACATAAAGTAATTTGACAGCCTCAGCAGCTACCTTAAACATTTATGTGTGTAGTTTACTTGGTGGAAGAATGAATTACAATAATATTTCTGTGTGAAAAATTTTACAAGCACAGGTTTTATAAATTTAGTTGATTAATGATCGGTGTACATATGTAGAATGTATTTCGTACAGTAAATTTTGTAATAAATTTGAAAGAAGTTTGAATGAAAATAAAATGGAATCCTTGGTATCGTCAGCAATGGCGCGGGGTAATTATACTTTTAAAAGGAAGTCCCATAATAAAACAGTTCTAAAATTGAAATTCATGAAGCGTTTTAAACTATTCTGGTAGATAAATCAACAAGGTGCCGCCCAAAAATCCTGTAAGCAAATCTAGTTTTTATATTTAAACGTTTTACGTCGTCTTCAGTATCCACCTCGTAAATACATAAACCCGGGCCGATCAAGATTAAATTCACCTCGGTATTTTTTTTATCCCATCAACGCTGTTTGAGCGTCCCACATTATAATAACAGCGTGTCGCAAGCGACGGGGGTTGCTTTATTCGTAAGGAGGCACTATAATTACATTTCGAAATCCGCTCAACAATAGACGAGGTGTTCGTGACTTTTTTTCTTTCGGAGCTTTTTTTTTTTCATGGGTAGATTTGTCTGTTCAGTTTTCATTTGGAAAGTGATGTGAGCAGTTATAATTTGTTTGATGTGAAAATATTTATCTTATGGTTAAATAAAAAGGCAAACAAATATTTTGTGGGTACATACATACACCACGAGTTTCACGTCTTTCGGTAAGTTATTTACATAAGAATTTTTTTTGGTGTTGTTGCTCACAAAACAAAATGGGGTTTACAGAAATTTACTGTGTATATTATAGTATTTATAAGTCAGTTGAAAATTTGAGAAAATAATGTAAATTGTTCATGGAAACAATTATTTTCGTAATTGTAATTTGCACATAATTGAGATATTTTTTGTGCAAAACTCAATTGCTATTATTTTTTAATGAACTTGTTCGGTAGGCGTTAATTTATTGCTATCGGTCAACAAATTTGCCGCGGCGCTACAATTTTATGTGGGCTGAATACAGTGGCAAACATTTATTTTCGGTTTGTTGTGAATTAACTTAGTTTGGCGCGTGGCCGCGTAAATAATGACGGTAAATACATTTCAAAAGGATTTATTTTATTTTACTTTCTAATTTTTCAAAACAGAATTCCAAACGTGTGCGTAGAAAAGTAAAATTCTACTTTATGAATCAATGTGTACAAATTTTATCCTTTGCAACTACTGTATCCATATCAGTTATAAATGCGAACCATTTGTTCTTCGTTTGTTTAAAATTGCTTTATACTTTGTTTAAAATAATTTCAATAAAGATGTATAATAGTTCCTTCTTTTCGTTTTTGATTCTTGTTTTGTAACAGTGTTTCTAAATGTTAAATTTAATTGAAGTGTCTAATGTATTCTAAAAATTTTTAAAAGAATGTTTTTCTACGAACAATGAAGTCGTTAATTTTTATTATTTTTTTTTAATTTGTAGAAAGCTTGTCAATTTGACGTCTTTCATTTAGTATTGGCCTAGTATATACAGTTGTCAAAAACAAAAATTAAAACCTTTAATTTGGTTGCAATAATCTGATAACAGATATAAACTAACTGCGTAACGGTATGAATATAGTTATTTTTCTTTCTTATTTTTCAACATAAATCTACCTACGCCCAAACAGAAACGTTTCAAAGCGTTTCATGTGGTTAACGGGTGGTGAAAGCATTATAAAGTATCTGTATTTAAACGATCTGTCCTTTTTACTTCAAACAGACGTGAGTAATGACCATTTTTATTCTTCTACTTTTAATTTATAATTTTTTAATTATCCACGAATTATGCAGTAAGATTTCTGATGAATTTTTAGGCGGTATTTACGAGGAAAAATGTAAACTAGAACTCATTATCTACTGTTTTATTTAAGCAAAAGAAGAACAAGTTTCTTAAATACTTTTATAATTTATTGGATTTAATTCTTCTGATCTGCCATTAAATTGCTGATCAATTTACTTTTTGGTTTTAATGAATACTGTATGTACCCCTTAAGTTACACTTTCTAAACCTTTGAGCTACATACATACTGCTACGTTATTCGTTATAGACAAATTTTGTTTGTTTATACTTTAATAATGTACAATGTGTCTGTAAATGTTTGTACGCCATTGAATTTATTTTTCTACAGTTGGTGGCATCCAGTGGCGTGGTATGCAGTCTTGATTGGTCAATAGGTGTTTTCGGAAACTTAAACAATTCGTAAATTCATTGATTTTAACATTGGAAATTAAATTTTACTTACTTACTTACTTGCGCTAATCATGAGTGATCTGGGGTTAATTCGATTGATCGAACTGATCCGAGGTCATAGTTTTCGAAAGCATCTAATTAGTGATGACAAGGTTATGTTTATGTTGCCTTACTAAATTAAATGGACATGTAACAAATGCTTAGATGAGTAGGAAATAACTTTATTTTTATAATAATTGAAAATGATCTCCATTATTTTGTAAACATATAAGTTCACTCATCGTGTCGTCGTTTCATGTTTTCCAATACACGACAAAGTTCTTCCTGCATAATGGTTTCATTTTCATGCCTAATTGCTTCAAGTTAATTGTTGTACAGATGGTTTTTATAAAAATTATTCTTCACATGTCTGAAAATGAGCTATCAAATCGGGGCTTCTCGGTGGCCACAAACCTTCACGTATAATACGATTTACATAAAACTGTTGTAATTTATCCACATTCAGTAATTATGGCTGTTTATACATAACCAAATAAATGGAACCATGCCTCATCAGTGAAGAAAGCTAAATCAACTAAATCATCATTGCTTATTGATAATCACAAATCACAAGAGTACAACTGATGAACAACAGAAATGGGTAAGGATGCATATAGTAGTCCCAACCGCGCTCGAGATTTTTCTCGGGGGTGGTCGGTGTCGACTTCAGGCACCCTTCAGTGTTAGGGATAAAATTCGACACTGCTTCCCCCTAAACGGCGAGGAGGTTTGGAAGTAACAAAGCCATGGAACACTTTACACACACTCAAAATACACTCCCGCTCCTGAGGTCCTGACAAGTCTATGACTTAGGACCCCGTTGGGCAACCACCACAGGTCTGCAAAAAGCACATAATTAAGTACTCGCATTACTTTCACTACTGAGGCGCACATACCTGACTGTGCTGATAACTTTCGTAAGAGTTTGTTCCGGATTTGGTCCATTCGTTCTTGAAGATCGTTGACAACAGGGTCGGTTAATATTGTAGGCCGCCCAGTTGAATCACCTTTGCAAATGCAATTTTTTTTTCTCTCAAATTGCTTTATAATCACGTTTCTGATGATCATAAACTTCATAATTTACATTTTTATCAGGAAATGCTTCCACAAACTGTTCAAAGCACGACTGCAAATTATAAGACCATGTTCCCTCAAGGTTTCCAGCTGCACTCCGAAAGTGTGCATAGGAATGTATACATTTTGTTCAGCCGGAAACATTTTTTATGAAGGCTGTGAATATTGGAGAAAATTGTCTAAAATAATAAGTAAGTATTTATTTAAATCTAATACACAATTCATATTAAATTATTACTTACAGGCTTACTTATAAAAGCGCAATTAATGTATGCCAATGTGCTCTGTCAAAATTGACGCAAACGGCACGGCTACCACTATAAGTTCATAAAACTGTAGGCATCCCAACTTAAATGGCGTACGGTCATTTACAGACACCCTGTACATATTTATCTGTGTACATGATATTCTTTTAGATTCGGGGCGTAACCTTTTTCTTTTGTTTTAGATTAATAAAAATCTATGAACGCTTTTGGTTCCTTTGCATAAATAAATCAAAACAAACGCTGCTCAAATTAAAATTCTTTATTAACAATTTCTTTATTCGCAATAGTGATTGCTTGTTTGTTTAGTTGAATTTAATATAAATTAGGTTTCTATAATGACCATTTCTCAAAATTACATGAGTTTTCATACGACAAAGCTTGTCGGTGAGCTAATAAATCACCCTGTATATGGAAACATAAATTTAAGCCGAAATGGAACTTAACCTAAACAATAATCGAAAATTAATTCGCAAGGTCGAACACGGAATCTCAACAGATGGCGCTGATTGTAAAAGGCACGAAATTAAACTCAAAATTTTCTAGACGTTGGAACGTACCGACTGTTCGCGGCAATCTTAACAGAAGGCGCAAATTCGACTTAAAAAAAACAGGTGGCGCTGAAATGAGAGTTTTAGTTAAAAAAAACTCTAACTCTAACTCTAAGACGAAACTTGCAAACTCTCAAAATCAATCTCGAGTTACCGTGAATATTTGTTTCGTCGACAGATGGCGCTGAATGCGATTACGATTTAAAGTTTAAATATGAAGAAAAAATACTTACTGTTCACGAGAACCATATTTCATCAACAGGTGGCGTTGAATGCGGTAACAGTTTCCAAATCAAGTGAATCAAGTGAAGCGCCCCATTTCCGCAAAAAGAAATCCCAAAGTAACGTTCGCGGAAATCTCAACAGACGGCGCAAGTTTGAAATGACTCTCGTGCTCTCGTGTTAACAACGATACTTATTATTTTAACAATAGGTTCCGCTGAATGTGATTGTCATATCGAAACTTAAAACACTCAAAAAAAATGAATAACCGCGAAATACTGTTCACTGTTCAATCTCAGTAGATGGAGCTGACGTGAAATACGCGCGATTTCTAAATTACTTCGTGCTAACGTAAGTATTTTATCAACAGATGGCGCTGAATGCGATTGCGCGCAAAAATCAAAGCGACCCCAAAAGAATAAATGGAATCTAAATGTTTTTTTTTTTCCTTAAAATTACGTGAGCTTTCATATGGCAAGGCTTGTCGGTGAGCTAATAAAACACCCTGCATACGTACATCACAAAACATACAATACATAATTATTGTTATTGTTATTTAAAAGCAATTTCTAAATTGTTTATTTATAATTAAATTAATAATCTGTTCAATTTCTTAAGATTTTGCACCAAATTAGTATTTACTATCACTTCACTTTGTGTAATTTAAATTGATTCGCGATCGTTGTACTACATTAATATTTTGTGTCGCTTCATACTTTCAAACCCGTGTATTTTATTAACCCCCCCCCCCAAATTTAACATTGCTCGTTAAGCTGTGTTAAAAAATTAAAACGCGTCATGCAATGATGATGATGAATATGAAAAAAACAATTCTTTTGGTAAAAATGCGAATTTAAATGTAATATAAAAAATAACTTTGTAATCCTTTGTCTCACATATTCGTGCTTCAAAACGTTACAGGGTGTTGATTTCATTTTCTTTAAGATTCTGCAGCTAAAAACGATAAGAAATAATGTTCAATCCATTCGTTGATTCAATCAATTGATTCTTACTTCTTAGTTACATTTATTAAACTTCTTAATTAGATGTAAAAAAATAATAATTTTTTAGATTCCCTTGGATTGATTTACTAGTGAGTTGAGAAGAGTCTTTTATTGTTCGATAAACAGTCAAGAGAATTATAAAAGTATTCGTAAATGTCTCCAGAAAGTGATTACAGAAAGTTGTCGTTTCTTTTTTTGTTACAAATACTTAATCGTAATTAATAAAATACTTCATAATACAATGATTATTGTTATAATTTAAACAGTGTACTTTGAGCTCTAATTGTTTGTTTATTTACACATTACATATTTCGTTAAAAAATAAAAATTCCAGAACTAAGTACCTTTCATTAAAGTGACGATCAAAATGTCCTGATGCTGCTTCACAAGCAAAAGAAGTTCCTTCAATGTCAAACGATTATACAACTTCTAAATTACTTTTTTTTTTAATGATCTATTTTCTTTTTGTATATTCAAAGAAACGATTTGACATTATTTAGTAACACCTCCCCGCCTATTTCGTCTAATTACGTTGCTATATTTGAACACCTGTTTGAAATGCAAGTGATTTTTTACAGACTTAGGAGAGTCATCAAGGAATTTAACTAGTTTCCGATTGTTCACCGATTCCCACCGGTACCAATACGTCTTTCTTCCTCTCGCATGCGTCGCTCATGTTACTTCTTCTTCTCGTTCTTCTTCACGTGGTGCCAGCGCGTACGTGAACTCTTGAGAGAAGAGAATCCGCCGAGGTGATGAATAATGATTCGTGTTCTAAGGTCGAGGGTGTTTGTTAAAAGGTGATCTTATTTGGTGTTTGCGTCCTTTGAAACGTTGAATAGGCTCACCTTGAGGTTGCCGAAGCGACGAGGATGAACTTCGATCGAGCGTGCTTTGGATTATTCTGTAGGTATTTTTCATTATGCTTCAGCTACAGGTTTTCTTGTTACATGACTCGGCGCTTTGGAAACGGTATTGGACTTGAAATTAATTTTACATGAGAATTTCGTCCGAGGAATTCGAGAGCGCTTTAACAAGCAGGTAGTGAGTGAGCTTTCTTCACGAGATAATTATAATTGTATAAACGAAAATTACGCTGCGTTAACAATGTTGTAATTATATAAACAAGTTTTCGTCGTGCTATTCCCATGTTTATTTCTGCTGTATCATAGAATGTGCTGAGTTCAAATTCAGTTCTCTAAAACACTGTGTAAGGCAACTTACATAATAACCTCGGATCTCTTATTACTTATTATTACTTTCCAGGGAGATATACATAAATCGCTTCTAAAAATAAGAACGTGAATTAACGCTCGTAAATTTGCTGCATTGTAACACAATTTTCTCGGAATAATTTCATCCTACGTGTTTATTTGCATTATCCGTATATGATGAAGTGGCACAGTGTATTATATCCTACAGATTTAATGCACTACGTAATGAAGGCATTATCTCGGATATACGGCCAAGGACGATAATAACTTTAGCACATTTTTCTTTTGTTATTAATGGCGCTTTCCCTTGAAGGCGATCATTAAATTGCCGAGACAAATTTCATAAATGTTTGCAATTACCGTACTTGGTATCTATAGGATGTAGCAATATTCATAATTTGCGGCCATAAAAGTAATTTTGAGCAAAGAGAACTTAAAGATGACAAAAAATTATGGACAAACAAGAACAGCCATTTTTCTTTCTTCCATGAAAGATTGATGTAAAGTTATATCGAATTTTTTTTTAAACTTAACTGTTTTTTTTTTTAAATTTAATTAAGTCCTTAACAATTTTATTCGTAACGAATGTAATTAACTCTATGTGATGTAACTTGATGCCTGGGGTGAAACTCAATTCCCTCTAGCACCAACCCTTATTAAAACGAGTTCGCGTTCTAATCTAGCGTCGAAATCTCCAGTATATCGCACGTATCCGCCGCTCAAAAAATCGTCTCGTGCTTATTTCCTGTGCATATGCCCAAGATACCCTATCGTTTCGTTTCAAAACACTGTATTTATAGCCGGTCTTTGAGAAACCTTCGATATTTCGCTCGTCTTATCGTTCGCCTTATCGCCCGCCGTTTTTTATATTCTCACCCCTTTCGCATCTGCCTTAGTACATCAAGTACTTGACGCTCTACGAAGAGTGTAATATCACACCACTCATACACGCATTGTTCTTAAAGTTCTTGCTTGGGTGGTCGGGTTATTGAAATTGATTTTATTGAAGCAGTCGCTTTATTTTCAGGGATGCATCAACATGAAGCGCGTCTTAGGGGGAGTATACTTTGTTGCCGTGGTGTTGTTGGAAGTTATCCATGCAAGTAAGTTATTTTACATTTGCTTCAATTTTTGTTTTGTTAAAGCCGTTTTAGATTATCCTATTTTTTTTACAATTTCTGCAATAAATACTCCAGATAGGATTTGGAGATAGAACACGTTCTATAATTTTTTATAGTTTTTGATTCAATTAAAATTTTGATACAATTTATATTGTTCATGAAACTGAATCAAGTCTTGAACAAAAAATAACTTTGATGATTTTATAATATTTGGACCCCCTGTGTATAAACGAAAGTTCAGTCGATCACTCGAATAGCAAAAAAGTTATGGAGCTTTTACGGAGCTCTGGGCCACCTTGGACATAATTAAATTTAAATCAACTTTAAACTGTTGTTTAGCAATTCTTTCAAATTATGTTAGGAGCTGTACCGCTTTAATTACAGAGCAGTTGAGTAGTTAATCGTGCAATGTATTTGTGTGAATTGCTTCATGTTATACTGTTGTTATGTTATTAGGCAAATTAAACAAGTTTATTTATTTTATACAGAAAGAGACATAGAGCTTGTGATTATTTAGTATCTCTAGAAGAATCCCCCTCTCTCTCTCTTCTTTTGTGATTTGAAAATAATTACTGAGATATTTATTTTTTTATCCTAGATCAACTCGCTCAGGTTTTCATGATCGAGAGCCCCAGTTCTTTACCGATGCCGATGAACGACGAAACCATTTTAACGTGTAAAATGAATATATCCCCAGACAGGTTTCAATGGAGACACTATCCCGTCTCGATGGAGCAGGCTTACAACCCCAACTATCACTTGGTGTTAGCCGAAAGCAAATACGTGGATTTACCAAGTCACATGTACAAAGTAGAAAACACCACATCAACCCTCACTATTAAGGTAAAGCAACTGTTTACTATCCATTACGAGGTTGACCGTATTCGTCCTTTGCAGATAACGAATTTTTCCCTTGCTGGTGACTACCAGTGCCTTGCGCACTACGGAGCTGAAGTAGTCGCGTCTTTACCAGGAAGGATATCGATAGCAGACGTTAAACCATTTCCACCCGAGCCAAGCCTTGACGTTACGGTTACCATAGGAAATACGGTTCTGTGGCGATGTGGGATTCCACCGTCAAACCCCCCCGCGTACATCGACTATTTCAAGGATAAAACTTTCGTCAGCCAGGAATACATGAAGAGACCCACCTCGTTAATTTTAGCCAACGTCAGCCGACATGATAACGGTTTATATACGTGTTGGGCTTTCAACAATTTAAAACCGCCGAAATTTAACTCGAGTTCGACTTTAAAGCTCAGCGTCGCACCACGAGGACCACCATCGGCTCCGAGGTTTATTTCAACGCCTAAAAGCGTGCACACAGTAAAACAAGGTTTGTTATTAACCATCGCTTTTTGCAAATGAAGTTTCTTAAATACTTTGACTCAGGTGCAAATGTATTTATGGAGTGCGCAGCTATCGGAACGCCTGTACCAACGGTGGCTTGGCATAAAGTCTCCGGTGAAATGTCCAAGACACGTACGAAGATGGAAATGGGTGGTCTGAGTATAACGAACGCCTCATCTTCCGATGCCGGTGAGTACATCTGCAATTACACGAATCCGTTTGGATCCGCCGCCCATAAAATAACGTTGGAGTACCACGAAGCTCCGAAAGTGCTTAGAGGACCGTACATAACAAATTCGTCTTTCGAAAATATCGAGGAGGGCGAAGATATTGATTTGGAGTGCGATGTAATCGGCAGTCCGAAACCTGTCGTTAGTTGGTTCTTAAACGGACATAGCGTAACGCACGATCGACACGCGAAGACCTCGAGGAACCACTTGCAATTTCGCCCGTTGGAGAAGAAACACGCTGGCATGATACAATGTTTCGCCAGCAACGTATTGGGCACTGACTACGGAATATTTAGCATACAAGTGATCCCCAAACAGATTTCTGGCTCTGATATAATGGAGCGAAGGCAGAAGATTCCTAATCATAAGGGAAGGAAGCACAAGCCGAAGAAAATGCATAAAAGCACGGCGGAAATGATTCCACCTTCGAAGCCGAATATAACGCGAAACAACGACGAATCCGTGGTGGTTCGATGGCATGTACCTCCCGAAACCGGATTACCTATTAAATTCTTCAAGGTGCAGTATCGCGAGATGGGGTCGAATACTAATGGGGGGTCGTCTGCGGCCAAGTGGATCACAACTAATGCGGATATTCCACCCAGCATAAGGAGCTTCCAAGTAAATGGCCTGAAACCGGATCACGACTATAGATTCCGGATCGCCGCTGTGTACAGTAACGACGATAACAAATTGAGCCCCAAATCAGATTCTTTCCATCTGCTAAGGTCGGATTTTGACGAGAGAAATCCATTACCTGTACCTACAATTACCAGCACGGAAACTGTGAATTCCACCTCGATTAGAGTGTTCTGGGACGTAAGTTTCGACTACTTGGTGGTTCGAAAATGTAAGTAATTGCGATTAATTACAGTACACCCCCGTTCCTAATATAACAATCGCCGGATTTGTTGTTAATTACATGCCCGCCAGCAGTGCAGGTGACTACAATAAGGCGATGGTTGATGGGGAGCAGGTCCGGTCGTTTGTAATCACGCACTTAGATCCAGGTGTAATATATGATGTTAAAATGCAGAGTTTTACTTCGACTTCGGCCAGTGAGTTTAGTCCCGTGATGCATCAGAAAACAGAACGTAAGTTATAACAAAAAATAACTTTTTTCTCCACAACTCCGAAGCGCAATACTTATTGACTTAATAAAACACTTTTGGATATAGTTAGGTTGGGTTAAATCATCTTATTTTGAGTGTAGCTAAGCCAAGTCCACGCAATTTGGCGACACCCTGTATGGAGTACCTAAAAACTAGAGCTGGCAACGGTTAACCGATTTTGGATATTCGCGGTGTACAGCATGTCACTCATGCAAATAGAGTTGCATAACTTGAATGTGAATCTAGGTGAAAATTTTTTTTCATGCAACTCTATTTGCATGAGTGACATGCTGTACACCGCGAATATCCAAAATATCCAAAATCGGTTAATCGTTGCCAGCTCTACTAAAAACCATTTAATTTAATTTGTTTTGTTTCTATTCAGCCTTAACGATAGAAACGACAACAGTTGAACCAATAAAGAAATCCGAAACGGACTTGGCAGCAAGTACAAACGTATACGTGTTTGTTGGAGCTGGAGTACTGGTACTTACCCTCTGCATTACCGCAGTTGTTATTCTAGTAATATGTCGGAAGTGGAAGCAAAAGAAAAACGAGAATTCAAGGGGTACGCAATTAATTTTTTTTCAATAACACCAAAGGATTTATAAACCTTAAATAAATCATTTTGCAAGACAAGAGATTAATGAAAATGAAGGAGGAAATAATTTTGTTTTAACTGATGCACTCTATCATATCAATTAATTTTTTTTTAATGCAGTAGCTAAACATACACATTTAACTTCTATGTTAGTATGTTTGGTGTAATTACAGATGTGCGTGGTAGTAAACCAGATGATCTAAATCATCACATACAAGTGGAAGGCAACGATTATGTAATATCCCCCAAAATGCTTCCGCTCTCGAACGGTTGTGTAGTCTCGCCGAATCACATGACCATACGTGCCAATCCCCTTGCAGAAGCTGACAACAAGGTGAGGTACATATTGACTCTCTGTTCTTTTGCACGTACTTTCATGAAAAAAATCTCTGATTTTAGCAAGTTAATGCCATAGCGAACTGCATGTCGCAGCAAAAGACCCTTCGCTTGAACTAATTACACTAATAGCTTGCGATGCGAACTTTATAACTCCGACTAAAACTAGGTTAATTTCGTCTTATTTCCAGAAAATTCTAGCTCGGATTTTTTCCAGAATCAGAACATGATCGAAATGTCATGTCTGTCGTCGCAAAACAACAATTGCTCTTCTACTCAGCCCTCCGTTAGCAGTCAGGAAATACACAGCAGCGAAGCCACGAAAATAAAGGACAAAAGCAAGAGAGTTAAAGGCAAAGACTCTGCTGCAGGAGAAAACTACGTTTGAACTGATAACGATAACAATCACAAGACTGCTTTGTATTTATAAATTTGCCACATACAAAAGAAGAAGGGAGTCTCTTTTTAGTGAGGAGGTGTTGTTAGTATTATTTAGTAGAATCAAGGAGATGCTTTTATGCTTTGTTTGCGTGTACTCCACCTGCAAGGGACAATCTAACGAATTTACGTGTTATTTTAGAATCTCATTTTGTTCGAAACAAAATGGTCGGTATTACTTGCCTAATTTAATTTGTACATAATATTATTTAATTCAGTTTAGACTTTGTACATAAAATTTTTTATTATTTTTTTTTGTTAATTTTATTCAAAAAATTAATACTACTTACGACTGTCTTAGCTAGAGTATCAAGACTAATTATTTTTAATTTATCGATTTAACAATTTATAACGTATATTAGATACCTTTATTGACCGGGACATATCTGAAACAAATTTAATTTTTAATTAAGGAATTTACTTAATGTAAGATATGACCTTTGTCAATTAAAGAAATTCGAATTTTATTTACTTGGATTAATTTTTAAACAGGAATTTAATTCTTGTATAAAACGATTAGGGTTTGTGTTAAACCTAATTGAAGTCTTAATAATTATTAAGACACATACATGTTCTGAACGCTAAAATTATTTAATCAGGTTTATATTTTCAATAAACAACATAAAACTTAATATTCTTTTTATTTTGAATGACTGAGTACATTAGGTCATGTAGAAAATAGTACTGATCATTACAAGCAGATCATTTAAATTTATAATTAGAGTAGGCTATGAATTTTGAATTGGATTGGCAACACTAACTATTGACAGCTTAATTTGAGTTTGAATTGTCAAAGTGACGCTTTAAAATGTTTAATTAATTGCCGGAGGCGAACACTTTGAACTTTTGCTGTAGTTAGAACTAAAACTATTTAACTTCCTTTAAATTAAAACGATTGAACCCGATGAGAATCCTATAAACGTCAAAATATTTACATAACCTCTAATCTACACAGCAAGTCAATTGACAGAGTGCACAACCATATAAAAAAAAATCCCGCCTACTTTAATTATAAATTTAAATGATCGCCTGGTTTACATTTTCATGGCAGGAACCATAACGCCATAGTTTTATTTATATTATTTATAATTTTGTGTACTTAAATTTATTAAATAGGAAGTTAATTTAGTGTATTTACACAAATGTAAGTTTACTACCATCCAGTACATGTTTATAACATTTCACTTGCTTGTTTTTTTTAAATTTAATCGAAAAATAGTGTTTTATAGATGTTACATTTTGTGTATTAGTAAAAATGGTTGTGTTAAATTTTAGATGAATTATTTAAAACTTGTTGTAAATATGCTTTTGACACTGTTTTTATTGTAAATAGGTTTTGTCGGTCTTTAACTTCTACCGGTACTGTGTAAATGGACGTTGCCTTTCAGCTTGCCTTCATGATCGAACATATCATTTTTAATCGTACTTCAGGATGATTTTGAAACAAGCTTCAAAGTGTACTGTAATCTCTTTCCTCACAAATAAATACATTTTATTTTTATTGTGTGTTTCGTTTTATTCAATCGTTACATTGACAGCTGCGTTTTTATTACACACTCAATATCATCAAATCTTTTAATATTTAAATTGTAATAAATTCAAGAAAAATATTTGATAATTCTGTGGCACTTATTGGAGATATTCTGCGTATTTTATTAATTATATTTTCTACTCGTTCTGATTACTTGATGCTTGCCGTACTTTTAACTCATTGTTAGTAGGAAACAATATCAATAAGGATGCAATTTCAGAGGCTTATCCACGCTATCTAAAAAAGAGTGATTGATATTAGATGTTGCCACTGTTGCAACACCCAAACCATTTGAAAAAGATGAGAATTATCTCAACTAGCTTAAGAAAAATATAGAAGCTCAAACTATCATTTGAATGAATGTGGATGAGAAGATTGCTTTAAGAATTACAACATGTAGATCTGCATCATCTATGATGATTGAAAGGTTCGAAGCACTCTGTGGTAAGCAAAGTCAGAAGTCTACATCAGCAATGTCACAACAGCAGTTCTTCAGCAGTAAATACGACGATTCAAAATCAGCTGTTGAAAATTGTCTCGAAATAGATGGGCTGGCGCAGGAGCTACGAGGAAATAATGAAGATGTGAAAGACAGTTCGATAATGTCCACGTATCCTAAATTGTTGACCACCAAAGTTTCATGCTGCATGGAAATCAGTCGATAAAACCTACGCCAATCTGCGTGACCGTCTTCAACAAGAGGAAATCAGAAATTGTGAGTCGTCAGTCGTCGGAAACGCACTTATAAGAAAAGGTCAATTCAACAAGTCCAGTAAAAATCAACAAAAGATCAGAAAACGTATGGAAAGAAGTCAAGTCAGTCAAGTTCCAATCCACAAAGTCAGTCAGCTCCGTCTGAATTGAAATGCTATGAGTCTGGTCAAATTGGGCATCGAAAGTCCGACTGTTCAAACAAACCTTGTGCTGAATACATCTAGTATTGTAAGAAAAATTATAAATGTAAATACTTTGCAAACGAATGTCCTAGAAAGCTAAGTGATGATAATAATAGGGTAAAATCATTCATCTCAGTCGTACTTTTGTCAAGAGTTCTCGAAAGTTTGTCCGACAATCATGAATCGTGGATTAAAGACAGCGCCGCAACTCACCACTTGACTGGGAATTTAAAATGGTTAACAAATTTGCGTTCTTTTTAGATGTAGATATTGGTAGATATTGCAATTAAATTGCAAGGAATTGCATTTGGGGATGTTTATCTGCATGTGTACGACAGCAAGAAATGGTATCCTATTGTTCTGAAAGATGTTTTGTTTGTGCCAGATCTCACATTTAATTTGTTTCCAGTTACAATAAAGGTTATTCACAACAAGCTACGGCAAGAACATCTTTTATTTTGGAGGATAATGAACCAGTTTTATTAGTTGAAAGGTCTGAAGGACTATTTTATATGATGTTTCAAGTTTCAATCAATAGAACAATACAGTTTGTCAGCAGTCAGTTCCCTAAAACTCGGGCATGAAAGATTGGCACATCAGAACATTCGATATATAAAAGATATTCTGAAGAAGAATAACGTTCGTTACATCAACGATTGGGAAGACTATGTGTCAGCAAAGGTTGTGCGTTTGGTAAGCAATATCGAATTTCTCATTCAAAAGATAACGTACGTTGTTGCAAAAGCCACTCTTGATAAAGTTCATTTGATCTTGGAGAAATGAAGAGTCCATCTCTAGGTGGTACTAAGTATTTTTTATTAGCTTTGTTCCAGCAACAGTTCGTAACTAGTTCGGAACCGTTAAAAACAGTTGCCCACCGAAGTAATGACAGATTTTAACGGCGCCGTCAAATGTACAATTTTGATGACTGCATGCTTTTGACGGTTTCGAACTGGTTACGAACTGATATGATATGATATTTATTGTCATAAAAAAAAACTACATGACATGTCCAAATACAAATATAAAAAACACAAATATACACGTATACATTCGTCACAAACAATATATATGTAAAACAAACATGTAAGTAGAGAGCAAAGACATGATCAAAATATATATGTCAAAAATTCTTATAGGGAATACATAGTTTTATTTAATAGCACGGCCTTAACTTTCTTGGAAAATTTTTTATTGTCCAATGATTTGATGTCGTCTGGAAGGTGATTATATAGTTTTGGACCCCAGTAGTCTACACACTGTTGGGTAACGTGAAGTCTGTGCTGTGGCATTTGAAATTGGTTTCTGTTCCGTGTAGCATAAGTATGACAATCTTCATTTTTTAAAAATTTGTTTTTGTTTGCATGAACATATCTAAGACAAGCAAGTATATATGTTGAAAATAAGGTAAGTATTTGACATTCTTTGAAATAATTTCTACAGCTATCTCGATATCCCAGATCACATAACAATCTGATGGCCTTCTTTTGCAGTAGGAAAACTTTTTGTGCACCAGTAGATGTGCCTATACACTAAAATGCCATATGACAGCAAACTATGAAAGTTGGAAAAATAAGCCATCCTAGCTGCTGCGTAGATGGATGTTGTTTTAATTCTTCTTATACAGGCTGTCTTACGAAAAACGCCCCAAGCCATAACTCCGTTATTTATGGACTTATCTTAACAAACAAAAAGGCAAATAAAATGAGACTAAAAATACTATAAAGTGAGTCTAGTTTCAATTTTTTTTTAATTACCTTCAAGGTCAAACGACTGTCAACTTTTATTTTTCAAATGGCTCTGTATATTTTTTATTATTAGATCTGGTAGAGATTTTTTTTCTAAATCCAATAATGTGCAACACTTTGATATTTAGAAAACATTTTTCGTAAAAAAAAGAATGAACTAGTCTATTACGCAAAACGTGCTTTTCATAAAAATGTTAAAGTTTGTCGTGAAAACAATGTCACTGAGGTTATTTTTTACAGTTGTTTTAAACTATCAAGTTCTTCTACTTGTACGACTTATTGTTTCCTAAAAAAAAGCCAATTATGGATAACAATCACCTGACTGACTTAATGCAAGTATATTTTGAATGCAATAAAAACAGCAAACAAGCAGTACAGAAAAATTAAATTAGATTAAATTAAGTCTACAACTGTGTAAGTTGCTTTGGGAAAAAACTCCCTGTTTATAGAGACGCACTGCTTGTGTTTTTATTGCATTCAAAATATGCTTGGAGTAAGACAGTCAACTGAGTATTATCCATAATCGGCTTTTTTTAGGAAACAATAAATCATACAAAGAGAATAACTTGACAATTTGAAACAACTGTGAAAAATAACGCTCAGTGACATTGTTTTCACGACAAACTTTAACATTTTTATGAAAAGCACGTTTTGCGTAATAGACTATAGTTCATTTTTTTTACGAAAAATATTTTTTAAATGTCAAAGTGTTGCACATTATTGGATTTAGAAAAAAAATCTCTAGCAGATATAATAATAAAAAATATACAGAGCCATTTGAAAAATAAAAGTTGACAGTCGTTTGACCTTGAAGGTAATTTTTAAAAAAATTGAAACTGGACTCACCTTATAGTACTTTTAGTCTCATTTTATTTACCTTTTTGTTTGTTAAAATTAATCTATAAATAACGGAGTTACAGCTTGGGGCGTTTTTCGTAAGACAGCCTGTACAATAGAGTTGCGATGATAGCTTGTTACATAATTCTGATGTATGCTGAGTCCAGTTTAATTTATTATCAATTGCGATACCCAAAAATTTAACAAAACTGGCTTCTTCTCTTTTTTTTATGGTAAGTAAAATATTTTTTGTTTTATTTTTGTTTAACTTTAATCGATTAACACCAAACCATTCTTCAGCTTTTTTTAGTGCATTTTCAGTTTTTAATTTCGTTGTTTCCCTGTCTTGATCACATGATAAAAAAGATGTATCATCAGCATAAAGAAGTGTTGAACAAGTGTCGATGTAACCAGATAAATCATTGATATAAATGATGAATAATATTGGACCCAGGACGGATCCTTGAGGCACTCCATAATTTGTAGACTCTACAGGTGTCCAAACATTTTTCCAGAGAATCCATTCAGCACGTTCTTTTAAATAAGATTTAAGTAGGTTTCCCACTGTTCCTCGAAGTCCATAATGTGTTAATTTTTCTAAAAGGTGTTGATGTGGTACTGAATTAAACGCCTTGCTTAGGTCACATAATGTCAAACTCGCCGATTTACCTGTATCAAATGCTAATAAAATTTCTTCCACCACTTGCAGTAGAGCTGTTCCTGTGGACCTATTTGAGCGATATCCATGTTGGTTAGGATCAAATAGCCGATTTTTCTCAAAAAAATTCACAATTCTGTTTTTTAATAGAGTCTCAAAAATTTTTGATATCACAGGCAAAACAGAAATGGGTCTATAATTATCAGGTAAGTTTATATCACCACTTTTATGTACCGGCACAATTTTTGTGCATTTTAGCTCTTTTGGAAATATTCCTTCTAGGAAGCACTTATTGATGATTAATGTTAGAGGATCCAAAATAAAGTCTGACACTGCTTTTAGGATTCCTGTGGTCATTCCATAAATGTCTTGTGTACTTTTTTTTTAATATTATTTATTACAGTTTTTACTTCCTGAGAGGTCACTGGAGTTAAAAAGAACGAGTTCAAATTGCTTTTAATTTTATGTAATAATAAATCCGTTACTGTTTTTTGACATCTAGATAAGTCTGGAAGTAATTTTGATTGAACTATTGCCGGAACAAACCTATTATTTAAAGATGACTTTAGTCATTTTCGTACCGTATATTTTCTGAAACAAAAGTCAGATGCTCTTGATAAGCTAAATATCTATCTAAATTTAATTCAAAATCAATTCTATCGTAAAGTAAAAGTTTTGAATTCTGATAATATAACATTGACGGAAAGAGTCCAGCTGAACTGTGGTTTGGTCGTCAAATTAATCTGAAATCTATGAAGAGTTTTGGCTGCGAATGTTACATGATGATACCAGAACATCAACGTCAGAAACTTGACAGAAGAAGCAAGAAAGGAATTTGCGTCGGATATGATATTGAAGAACATGGTTATCGCATTTATTTTCCAGATCAACGCCATTTGAAGTTTCATGTAATGTTATATGATGAGAAAATTGGTACAGAAAAGGGCTGCATTGAGATTGAATGTAAGTTGTCTGAAGAAAATCAATCAGAGACTAGTAGCGAGAGTTTGTTTGAGTCAGAAATAAATAACCAATGAAGAAACGAATGAAAATTTGCCGCACCCAAGATAATAATGAATACCACATGATAGGTGAAGTTGAAGATATATCAATCAAAAATGCATTGAGAGATCCTAGGTGGAGAAAGGCAATGCAGGATAAAATCGACTCTCTGATTTACATGAAGACTTGGAAGTTAGTTTATTTACCAGAAGGTCGCAAACCATTAACGTGTAAATGGGTTCTACGCGAAAAACCCGATGGTCGTCTGAAAGCTCGTATTGGTGCTCGTGGTTTTCATTAAAAACCAGGAATTGATTATAGCGTAACATTCGCACCTGGGGCCCAATTCTTGAAATCATTCGACATCATGTCGTATGCGACATGACGTCAAAATGACGCTTTGTATAGTTTTGTATGAGAGCCTACGTCATCTTGACGTCATGTCGCATACGACATTTGTCGAATGATTTCAAGAATTGGGCCCCTCTGTTGCTAGATATGCTAGTATTCGACTATTATTGAGTCATGCTGCAAATGAAAAATTGCTTATTCGTACATTCGACATTAAAACAACTTTTTTAAATGGAAATTTGCCAGAAGAAATTTTTATGCTCCAGCCTGAGGGCTTTAATGATAATTCTGGAAAAGTTTGCCTCTTAAAAGGACTTATACGGCCTAAAACAAACTCCAAAGTCTTGGAATGACAAATTTATAAACTATTTGAAAAACTTAAAACTTGAAAACACCGATGACGACCCATGTATTTTCTACAACAATGCAAGGTCAATAATTATAGGAGTATTTATAGAAGATGAATTACTTTTACTTGATATAAACTTGTGTTCTTTTTCATATAAAAATCTATAATTATTTAACTATTGATTTGTCCCTAGATATTTTAGCTGTGCTAATTTTCTAATATAAACTTTCTGACACCATCGTCTTGTTTATAAAAAAAAAAACACCATGTGCTATAACGACTCGATCGAATGTTACTCAACTCTTTCTTACTCAATCGATCTTGTTCGTTAGGCAAACGCATATTTTCCATACATTAGTGAATGTAATACGCCAATTAGCTAATCGGTCAAGAAAATGTTAAATATTTGCATAATGTGCAACAAGAAAAAGTAGGGACTTTGTTCTTGACACCGTGTTTGATCAGTACCTACTTCAGCCACTGCGAACGAAACAAGTGTTGTTTACTTCAATTTCAAAAATGGGTTTTCCTAATAAAACTACGTCGTTAATTGTGCTGTTAAGTATTGCGTTGTGCTACTCCCTTTCGACGGTTAAGAAAACTGCGACAGTCCAAAAATCGGATTTGCAGAAAAGGCAGGGGGAAAATACAACGGAGCAGGAGGGCCCTTCGCTGGAGGCCCTGGAAGAATCTTTCGGTGGAACGGCGCATGCAAACGACGTTAAACAAGAAGAACCATCGTCGACACCGCGCACGGGGTTCTACTTTCTCGTCGATTGGAACTCATTTTTGGAAGTGGATAACCAGGAAGGTCGGCGAGTGAGTCTTCAGTTCAGGCCGAAAGTCGGAAACCCAAGAAATTTCTTGTCAGTTTCGGTTCCTTAACGAGTGTGTGAAAAATGAAGAATGAATTAAATAGAAGACAACTGTGAACAAGTGTTAACGTTAAGAAAAGGAAACTGCTGGAAAATATGGCGATTTGTTTTTTTGTTTTTTTAAATTCATGTGTGTGCTTGATTTTTAATGTCGCTAGGAAAGGTACCTATACAATAAACAAGGAGAAAGTGCTTTTAACTGTTAAAGCTTAAACGCATCGTAATTAGAATAAATGACCAATCATTTACAAAATGTTCTTGTCTATTAAACTTGTTGAAGTAGAGATGTACAATAAAGAATGGATGAAAGTAGTAGAAATTTTTTCGGTCTTACGAGTCGGTCGAGTTTTACGTGAATCTATCTTTGCTTAAAAAAATTGCGATTCAGCTTTTTTATTGTAAGATATTTAACTTCCTGTAAAGTCTAAGCAAATCGTAATTTATGGTAATAATAGTACCTACCTACATTCGTTACAACGAATCAAGTGATGTTATTGTGTTGAACCCAAAAGTTTTGCTGCCGAGGGTAAACTCAAGACGCAGTAAACAGGAGTCAGTGATATACAGAACGTGTCACAACCCTATGGCCAGACACCTCAACTTCGTGGAGTGTCGTTGCCGTCGCCCCGCGTAAACGAACATTAACGATGTGACTATAGGCGCCCGACACTTATTGTATACAGTGCAACGCTCTTCGATAATTCAAACTTTCTTCAATAGTTATCAATTTTTTTCTAGCACAATCAGCGACACTTGTATGATTTCTTCCTTATCTTTTGCTGCTGCCTCTTATTATGATGAGCAGTCAGTAGGGAAGAGTGTTCATCAAAAGGGAAGTCGAATTTATATCAGTAATGATCACGGATATGAATTTCATTCTGCGAGCTCTGGATTTGTACTGTTGATTTCTTATAGAATCCTTTCATTTTAAAATGGTTCAAGACAGTTCCTTTATTTCTTAATTAAAAAAAGTGTAAGAAATCGGCAATTTCATAAATCATGAAGCTTATTACGTAAGTTAAACTCGATACGACGTCGCCTACGCGAGCTCGGAAAATTCGCCCAACTAAAAATTAGGTAATCGAACGACTTGCTTTATCAAAAGTTTTGCCGGTATAAGGAAGGCATGATTAGCTTTTGCAAATTCGAAGAATTGTAGTTGCCATAGGTGACTCACCGAAAAAGCCGGGTATTATGCAAGCGTATGAGCAGACAATTTCGGAAAATCAAGACGAATCATAGGGCAAGCTGGCACGCATGTAAAATATTACGTAATCGAAATAACCTTTGTAAAGCCATATAAAAGGCCATGGCATTGTTGAGCGCAACTCCAAAAGTCAGACGGCGTAATCAACATTCCCAGAATGCCTTATTGTTAGTATGTGGTTGATCTCTAAAAATCCGTACGTCTCTCTGTATCTAGTACCATGGTTTTGGGTGAGAAATCAATAATTAATTTTGCCAATTTGTTGTGTTTTTAGAAACTTGCTCTGCTTATTTGAATTATGAAATGCCATTTCTCTCGTTATAAATCATTTTGAATTTGATTTGCATTGTGTTGTAAGTGTAAAGTCGTTCTGAAGTAATCTGCAATCACATTTAAATTTTGCATTTGTCTAAATTGCTATTGTATGTAAGTAATCAGTTTTAAAATTGTCGAAATCAATTTTTTACAATTGTTTTTACTTATTCTGAATATTTACATTTATATAAATTTTCTCGATGAAAATTTAATTTCAAAAATTAATGAATATTTAATTTCGGAAACTTCGAACTTTGATGAAGCCTAATTAATTTAAAATATGTACATAGATTTAATCAGGTTAAACATTTTAGAACTCAGATTTGATTTATGGAAGTTATAAATACATGTATGAAATAACGTTAGAATTCTTCCACACGTTCCACTTTCGGCGACAGTAAGGTTCTGCATAATTCGATCTCATTAAACGATCAAGATACAGGGCGTTAATTTTTTAAGTACACCTTCCTTCAGTTGACTTCGCCAGGTAGATGTTGACCTACTAGTCTGCAAGTCGTCACCTCCGGGTGTGCGTGCTTCGCGCCGAAGAGGGACTGAAGAACTCCTGGAGCATGGCTCGACAAGAAGTACCGGTCAAGTGGGGGACACCTTGAAAGTAATCATGCAGCTCGGTCATCAGTATTCTTTAAGACATTGTCGGCTAAAATATATACCTACAAGGAGTAATAGAATTGCGTGAATTTTAGTGTACGCTGGATTTAACCGCCCATTCATTTGAATTGCTAATCAGATAATGATTTAAATCAGTTGCTCGTGTACGGTCGACAGTGATTGGAAAGGTCTGTATGCAATTTAATTGCTT
This sequence comes from Dorcus hopei, assembly GCA_033060865.1. NCBI lineage: Eukaryota > Metazoa > Arthropoda > Insecta > Coleoptera > Lucanidae > Dorcus > Dorcus hopei. Next base: position 54,106,142 of record CM065419.1, read on the forward strand.
TTTTTAAATAAAGTCATACATTTATAATTAATCTTTAGTTACGACTATTTTATTAATTATTAACAAAGTAAACTGCGTGCAGTACGTAGTAGTAGGTTCTTCAAATTTTTCGAAAACTATATGGAATCAATTTAGTCTTTTTTAAGACCAAATATTTTCCGATATACTATACATGGCAGAAAAATTCACCGTTTAACACATCAAACGGTTAATCTCATCTTACGTTTAAGTTATGCAAAATGAGATGAGCGAATTACTGTAAAATTTGATAAAATAGTTTCTTTATAGTGCAATAAAATATTGGTTTAGGTTGTGCTAAATCTTTTGCTAAACTGACCAAAAAATCATCATATATTTTTTTATTATTAATGTGGAATTATCAAATTAGGTTTACGTGGAATTAATTATTATTAACATCACATAAAATACGTAAGAATAAAATTTATAATGACATTTACTTAAAATTAGTTAACAACTTAAATGAATATTTATTTAATTGCTTTTCGTTGTTTGATTTTTTTTCCAACTAATCCAAGTTTAATACAAATTTTTTTGTGGTCCACTTTACTTGTGGAGCTGTATATTTTATAGGTACGCAAGTTTATTTATTTAAAATTCTTTTAGGAAAACATTTAAATTCTAATAAACTTGGAAAACGTAATTGAAACATTAATTGTAGATCTGATATTAATTCTGTTTTAATTATACTCTTTTTCATGTTAAGGACGAGTCGGTCACGTATTTTCTGACAGTAAAAATACAATAGATGTTTCTTAATTAAAATAAATTGTTCCTTGTCACAATGGTCTCCGCGTAATTTTACGCAAAGGTGCACACAAAATTTCACTCGAAAACTAAGTTATGATTTAATACCAATTATTCAAACAAAGACGTGCTTGTGGTTATATTCGAAGTACCTTACAATCTTGTTTCAAGCATGTCTGCGCTTGTGAATCTATGTAGAACTGCCAGCTTATATCAAGAAAATTATTATGCTACTTAAAAAAAGTTTATATTTCGATGTTCTCACATAAACTGTAACGTATAACTAAGTTTTGAATTAGATACTTTATTGCAACAATTTCTAATGAGTCATGCCGTTTGTGTTCAACGTTTGCTATACCTACGTATTTCTAATTTATGTCGCAATAGAATTGGGAACTGAGCTAGTTAAACTGTAACTGCTGTTTACATAGTCGTCATGTTTGGTGATGCGACACATTCCGCTATAATCAATCGTGACTATTTTGACTCTAAATGCTCTAGTAGCGCATTAGTGGAGCGGAACAAATACTATCCACTGGAATGGAACGGAATACAATACTCAATATGACAACTGTATAAATAGCAAAAAGACATAACAATATGACAAAAACTTGACACAACAATAGAAGATTCACAACGGGGATTTAGAGGACGCAAATTTTGTAATTAAACAGTTAGCCAAAAAGGCAATCAGAGAAGACAGCGAGATACATCTATGTTTCATAGAACTAGAAAAGGCTATCGACAGAGTAGAGAGAGAGGATAGAATATATGGAGAATCCTAAGAGACCGACGCATAGAAGATAAAATAATATAGGGAGTGAAAGTACTGTACAAGAAAACAAAGAACTATGTATGGTCAGACAAGAAAAGTCGCACATGTTTGAAACCACCAAAGGCGTGCGACAAGGATGTATACTTAGCCCCTTGCTGTTTACATTGATCTTGGACGAGGTAATCATAAACACCAGGAATCAGGTAAAGTGTTACGAAGTCGGTTACTGGAAGATGAAAAGGATAGAAATATCGGAAATAACGTACGCAGACGACATGGTCATAATCGCCAAAGACGAACAAAAACCTGAAAATATATATAGACACTCTGGAGAGAAACAATATGAGAATAAACAAGCAGAAAACAAAAACCATGGTGGTGGCAAGGAACATGAGATCAAGTTAGATGCAGCAAAGTTAGAACAAGTAGAGAGTTTCAAATATCTAGGCTCGGTACTCTCGCAGAACGGGAAATTAGATCAGGAAATTGAGGAAAGAACAGGGTTGGCGGGAAGACTCTTCAACGCTGTTAAGGAAAGAAAGAAGGAAAGGAAATAAAAGTGGAAGTATTTAAAAAGTTGCCATTCCAATCCTGACGTATGGTTCAGAGACGTGGACACTAATAGAAAAACAAAAAAGTAAGATGCAAAGTATGGAAATGAGAAGAAAGATAGAGGGTAAAACAAGGAAAGACAGGAGAAAACTTGAAGATAAAGCCAGTAGAACGTATAATAGAGCAAGGACAATTGAGATGTTATGGACATATAATGAGCATGGGTGAAAATAGAATGGTAAAGAAAGTGTACTAAGAAAGAACATACAAAAAGAAAAAGAAGGGGAGACCCAGAAGAACATGGACGGAAGAAGTAAAAGCAGCAGTTGAAAAAAGAGGAGTAGAGTGGCGAGAAGTGCAAGGGAAAACACGAGATAGGAAACAATGGAAGGAGATTTGGAAAAGAGCACCCAACCCAACCCAACTCACATCAGCCTGACACCCGCAAGAGGTTTTAAGATTAAGTAAAGTAATAAATAACAAAATTGCAGCCAGAAGATTATATAAGTTTTTACAAAAGCTGGTGGCGTCTACCGGGTGAGTCATTTAATCTGGAATTGTCAAATATCTGTAGAAAAAAGAAATCTTACGGAAAAATTTACGAATTGTTCTGCGGGGAAAATTGATTGTCGCTAAAATTAGTTCCACTCCTCCACCCGTGGGTGTGGGGTAGGGAGGTAACTTTCAAATCTTAAATAGGAACCCCGATTTTTTTATAACAGATTCGGATAGTACGTCAAAAAGTATGAAACTTTTATGGGAGACATTTTCTTCGATTCATGATAGACGGCGCTGTAATGGACGAAATTTCATTTTGAAAACCAATACATTCGATTCTGCAGTACATTACACTTGAAACTTAAAAAAATACAAAATTTGTTATACAAAATTTGACATTACTGGAAAATGTTTAACTTTTAGAAACCTAGATCACCAGTAAATAAATTGCAACGACGCGACGTGGGCGTAGTAGTTTTCTGTCCCCTTCGGGGTGCTTGATTTCTGTGAGTCCCTTGCCCCTCACGATTCGTGGTGATTGATTTCTGTGAGTCCCCCTCGCCTCTAATTTTTCAAGTGCTCGAAATGATGCCCTCCAACTTCGATACATTTAGAAAGATTGTACGCAACTCAAAAGTATAGGTATCTGCTTGAATTTCGATGCGAGCATTTCTAATTCGCTCTGTCATGTTTTCGCGAGTTGTTGGTACTTCTTGATATACTTTATCTTTCAGGTAACTCCACAAAAAGAAATCTGGCGATGTAAGATCTGGTGATCTAGCAGGCCAATTTATCGAACCAGTTCTTCCGATCCAGCGACCATTGAAATCACGATCAAGTACTTTATGTGCCACTGCCGAATAATGTGCTGGACAACCGTTATGTTGAAACCACATGTTCTGTCTTAGTTCCAAGCTTAGCTCTTCAAGTAATACCGGCAGTTCATTTTCCAGAATCGGCCAAAGTATGTATCCCGTTCAACACTTTAACAGCTACGTTATTAAAAAGTCAAGAGTTTTTTTTATTATGCATTTAGATACAAAATAACGTTCGTTCTTTTAATAACGTGTAGTACGTTATGAAGATTGAACGGGATACGTCTCGATACCGTTGACCGGGGCCGAAGAGCCAGTAATTTCAAATTTGCCCAATAAATGTTTAATTTTTTTTTAAGTTTCGAGTGGTTAGAAGAAAAAGTGATATTTTTTTATTGCAAATAGACTGCAGAATCGAATGAATTGGTTTTCAATAGAAAAAATCAGAAAAATGAAATTTCGTCGATCACGGCGCCATCTATCATGAATCGGAAAAAAAGTTTCCCACAAAAGTTTCATATTTTTTAACGTACTATCCGAATCTGCTATGAAAAACGAGAGTTCCTACTTAAGATTTGAAAGTTATCCCCCGCCGCACCCCCACCGGGGGAGAAGGGAGTTTAATTTCAACACCAATCAATTTTCCCTGCGGAATAACTAACTTTTTAATTCGTACATTTTTCCGTAAGATGCTTTTTTCTGCAGATATTTGACAATTTCAGGTTAAATGACTCAGTATACAGCTTGCGAATGACTGCTAAGGTCATACTTATATCATGCTCTGGAGTGCAGAAGCGAGACGGTTTAGACAAGGCTCCCGTATTATTGCTTGCTCAACTTCTGTTAATATTTATATTGTTTTGTTTATTCTAATTTATTATCTGATTTAAAATTTATGTTATGGATATTTTTTCACAGGAACAAAGAAATATATATGTATGTATATTACCACCGTCGACACACGTTTATTTTTATACTTAGGCCCGGTCTTTTCATCTCCAATTAACTTTATCTGGCGATTAATTTCCGTAGTAACGATTGTGATCACAATTGGGAATGCGCAGAGTTTCGTCCCAAGCCAAATTTTGCAAAAAATTCATTCATTTCTTGCCTCGATGGGGTATCATCTGGTAACGGTTTGAAACCGAAATAAGACTCTGGCTTAATTTCGCCGTCTTTAGCAAAAACATCGCTGTCCACCGGTAATTCAACCTCAACCGGTTTCCTGTTGGGGTTCTCAAGCAGGCCAAAGTTTTGCAAACAAGTCCTTCATGTCAGGACTTACTACTTCAGATACACCGGGGATGGGTTTCATGGTGGTTGATGACGTGTTAAGAACGGGCATGAGGAGGAACACGGTCTCAGTCGTTTGCCTCGGTAAAACCTTATTTATTTTATTAAAATTGGATTTGTGAAGAACTTCGATGTCCGACGTCTTCAGCTACTAATTTAAAATCCTCTGGGATGATTATGTCATCGATAACAGTCGTCGGTGTCGTCGTTTGGATCAGTTTCTGCGGAAGTCCTTTCCGACCGTCGCGCGTCCTTTCAGCTCTTGAAGTTTAACGACGTACGGCTTGGAATAATCATCTTCTCTCCAACGAATGTTGTTTTTCAAATTTAATATTTATTTTCAATTTTGACGGTCGAAATCGGCCGCTAAATTCATCACAAATAAATTAGGAAGTACTCGAACATTTGTAATAATCATTCATTTACCTAATTATGGACAATCTACATATTTATTATTTTACTTTTTTTCAATTTAAAGTTGACTTTCTGTATTTACATATTTAACCTATTAAGACGCTTCAACACAGCCATAGGAGCATGTCTACAACACATCGTGATGAACATTGTTCGTGTGCGATGGGATAATCGCTTACTGACCTTAGGAGCCGTACGCAACCTGTATATGGATTTGCTTTGATAATTTTCATGTTAGTTTTTTTTTTTTTTAAATTATTGTTCTCAGCGTGTAAAGCTCTAGATCCGGTTGTGGCAGCCAATTCACTAGACTAAAATTTAAGCTTTATCTAAAACAGCAATCACAAATCCATTGATCGCCAACCGTTCCTAAACCTAATTATGTTAATGACTATATTGATTAATTCAAATATTCAGCAAATTATTTAGTTAATTGCCTAAACATTTTCACTTTGTGATGCATTTCAATATTTCACTCGCAAACGTATTACACATTATGAAAATAAATGAATTAAATCATGATATTATAGCCCACGTTTCAATATTATTTATCATGCTAGCGTGCCGCATGAGATAATTAATTATTATGAGTAAATTAACTGTGTGAATTAAGTAAGTTGGTTAATCACTAATAATAAAGTCAACAACTTAGAACTGAATATGTATACATGTATTTACAACTTACTGAAATGGATAGAGTCCTTACCTTATTTACATGTAATGGTAATATTTTTGTTGTTGCCATATTTATTATATATATTTATTCAACAATTAAAAAATTATTATTTCTAAGCCACGTAATGTAATAAGAATTATTTTTCATTTACTTAGTACAGTGAAACTCACTTATAACGAGCACTGGTTACAACGAGAACTCGGATACAGCGAGGAACTTGAAAAGTTCCGTTTCCCGTATTCATACGTATATTTTTCCTGAACAATTGTTTTTTAAATTCGTATATTCTTTCGTTTATAACAAGCACTTGCATATAACGAGCAGTAATTGTGGTCCCTTGAGTCCTCGTTATATCCGAGTTATACTGTATTTCTTTTTAAGTATGAAGACAACATTTACAAAAGATTTTATTATGAGTTATTGAACGCGATGTGGTAAAAAGAACAAGTTTAAATGAAAACTTTCGAATACGACTCGAACAACCAGGATACTACAATAATTACAATTACCCCGATTCCGAGACGTCTACTTTTACAAATAATTAAAAATATTAAAAAAGAATTCGATTTTCCATTGAATTTTTAGACGTGAACTTGAAACACTTAGAGAACTCACATTTCTGTATGTATGTTAATTAGGCCACCTTGAAAGTGAGAAAGTTGGCGTTTTGATGAGTTCAGACTCACTAAATTAATTTTATTAGTTCATGAATGAATTCGCCTTAAACACGTTGTACGTACATATCACAGTTGAGTTTACAGTAAGATGCTTCTTCCTTAATTACCACCGGTGATAATTTAACGCGTAGCTTAAGTGTGTCGCGTCTGCGTCGATAAGTACAATTAGTGCGGTTGAGAAAATGACGAGGAGATTGCAAAATGCGGCCGAAAGGTACCACCGGTTATATAATTTGAAAGTTTAAATGCCGTCGTCTAAAAATTGTTGTTAATAGAATCCTTGTCGCAATCATCGGTAAGTGTGTTCGACTATACATTAGAAATTAAATTTCATAGGTTACGGAAAGAGAATGTAAAAATGATAAATGTTTCGTTTGAATTGGTTGAGATGAAAGTTTGTGTAAAAACAAAACGAAAAATCACTCCTTGTTCTTTGTAAAGTTGCAGCAGAATTTCAATTTCATTTTTGTTAATGTAAGATGAAGTTATAGTTAAAGGAAAATATTAGTAGTATATAATTATCAAAAGTGTATGTAGTTGTAATAAATGGAATGAATGTTAATAATTTATGTTGAAAATAAAAGGAATTTACACGCACAAGTCTTTAGGAACTCATTAAAATCTCAGTAACTGTAAGTAATGAATTAATTTTTTTTTTCATTGCGGAAGTTTTAGTATCTTTCATATACAGAGTGATTCTTGAATAGACCGACAAAAAACATTGACGTAAGAAGAGATTTCCCTGACATGTCAAGAGAGAATCAAAGTCTTTCAGTCAGAAACTTGACCGCTGACAGCTGATGATGAATGCGTTGTACAAGTATATTAATCAGCATGAGATTAAATTTAATCAATTACGTTTTCAGAAAATAGACCTATTTTTCAAGATTTTCTTATAATATTAAATTATCTAAATTTATCCAAAGGGAACACAATCAAATTACTATTTATGTATTTGTACCGTTTTAAATTTTTAGAGCAAATATATTCGAAATAGAACACATTCTGAAACGCAGAAAAAAAAAGGTCATTCGCAACACATAAAGAAAATAATGCCTGTGCATGTAGACATCAAAATTCCAGATAAATGAAAAACATCTATGACCAATAATGACGTACGAAAGAGAAAGTTGAAGAAAGTATATTTCGTGTAAACATAAGTTACCGCTGTCGCGTGTTGCAAGCAGCATTTTATTACCGCCGGCTACAAAATTATTCACATTCTAATTACGTTTTCGACCCAGACCTATTAAACATTTATAATTTTCAAGCCGTCCCACTCATACATGCGTTTTCTTCTTTTTCAGATGGATTTTAAATTGATCGCACCTGCTTTACTCGTGCTCTTATTTCACCGTGCGCACTGCCTCCCTCAGCGGGAAGACTTTTTAATCCCGAATCCGGCGGAAATTAACAATTTTTACCGAGATCCGGCCGATGTAAACGACCATCGAGACGTAGCTCCCCTGAATCAATTCAATCCGACTGCAACTTTAGAGGAGACCGTGAAGGAAGTCGAAGGATTGATCAAGGCGAATCCGAAGCTTCCGCGTCTTACGAGGGGTGAAATAATTGATATCTTAGAGAATATTACGGGCGATGATATTTTGCAAGCCCAAAATTTTACCAGGGCTGATGGGCAAAGGGCAATTATGGTTGTCATGCCGTTCACCGCAGGAAGTGCGCAAGGTGACATCAAAGAATTATACACAAGGGCTCCGGTGACTCACATAATAGGGGGGGAAATTCCTAAGGTGGAGTTTAAACCGAAGAAGAAACCAAGTCGGCGAAAGCCACCGTCTTTTCCGAAAATCCAAATCGACGAAGATGATGACGAATCCAATTTGATACAACAGAGAGGCAATACCGTCAATACGTTTAATACACCTTCGACTACCACAGAAAGCACCCCAACTACTGTTGTTACCACCACCCAAAGAATACCCCCCTCAAGTTTAAAACCCATCGAAATAAATCTGCCTGATTTTAGAAATCACGAAGCAATTTTTCAAAAGTTGCCTGAAGTCGTCGGTCTTCGTCCAAACTACCCTCAGAAATATGCTAATCACAAATATCCCGAGGAAGGCCCGACAACATTCGCGCCGGTAAATGGCATCCACGTAATCAGCCCTCCCACTTTCGTTAATTACGACGATGATTATTCCAAGCCGTACGTCATTACACTTCAAGACTTGAAAGGACGGCCGGAAATCCTTCCGCAGAAGCTGATCCAGACGACGACACCGAGGACTGTCATCGATGACATAATCATCCCAGAGGATTTTAAATTAGTTGCTGAAGACATCGAAGTCCTTCACAAACCCAACTTTAACAAAATAAATAAGGTTTTACCGAAGCAAACGACTGAGACGGTCTTCCTTCCCATGCCCGTTCTTACCACGTCATCAACCACCATGAAACCCATCCCCGGCGTATCTGAAGTAGTAGATCATTTAAGCCCGGACATGAAGGACTTGTTGCAAAACTTTGGCCTGCTTGAGAACCCCAACAGGAAACCGGTTGAGGTTGAGTTACCGGCGGACACCGATGTTTTTGCTAAGAACGCCGAAATTAAACCAGAATCGTATTTCGGTTTCAAACCGTTACCAGATGACACTCCATCGAGGCAAGAAATGGACGAATTTTTAGCTAAATTTGGCTTGGGTCGAAGCTCTGCGCGTTCCCAAAAATCCATCGCCGTCGCCAAGCCGATTAAGGAACTCGAGAAAAACCCCCACATAAATCTCGACGTGGTACCTCCGTCGTATCACGGAGTAATGCAAGATTTAGGTTTTTCCACGAGGAATATCAAAACCATCCAGTCGCATAACCACATAACGAAAAGCCCCGAGCATGTCTTTAATCCCACCACTCAAAATAACACAGAAGAAGAAATGGGTAGGTTAACCAAATTATTGAATATAATCAGAGATTTAGATAAGAAGAACAGTAACCTTACGGAAGAGAGTTTGAAAAATGTGGACGTGAATGTTCTGAAAGATTTAATAGATAGTTTCAATGATCAAACCTTCGTGCCACTCGATGAGAAACAAGGCCCAAATCCTTTGAATTACGACTACAAAATTATAAAGAATGAATTTAAGAGGCAAGAAAATACTACCACGACGAGCACTACTACCACAACGACGGAAGCCGCGAGGAATCCTTCATTCGAAGACCTGGAAGCTTCTTTTGGTGGATTGCCAGAAACTAAGACCACGACAACTGAAGCGCCGAGCACCACCAGGAGGTCGGGTTTTTATTACCTCGTTGACTGGAACACTTTCTTGGATGTGGACGACCAAATGGGGAAACGAGTTAACCTTAGATTTCAACCGAAAGTAGGCGATCCAAGGAACTTCCGTTACGTGACAGTCCCGTAAGATACAACAGTTTGAAGAAGTTTTTATTTAAATAAAAGTGTTGGTACCAGTGTGGACATTTCTTTACAGACTGCTGTAAATAGTTTAATATTTATTTAATTCCAGTCATTAAATTTAAGTAAACATATGAGTTTGTTTTATTTTTTTAATACTCCCTTGTAGCTTTAAATAAGAGATATTGAAACTCGTAAGCTTGCTATAAAATATCTTCCGGTAGGGTGTCATGGTCTTTGCTGAATTTTTTTTCTGAGTAAAGTATTTGCATAGGTACAAAAAAAAATATATCACAAACTCTTTTAAACGGACACTAAATGGCGCACAAACACTTAACGTTTCGCAGTCGTTCGACAGCTTCGTCGAACGACTGAGTTTGTGATACAATTTTCATCGGACAAGAACCAACTTTAAAAAAAATATAAGTAATCACATTTCATATCAGTAATGTTTGTGTACCACTTGCCTATGTAGAAGTAAACTTTTATGATTCTTCGAGTAAGTTTACAAGCATAATTACAAGTCTATATCCACCAAAGTGTGAGAGTAACATTTTGCAATATAATCAACAGTTGCAATGTTTTGTATGGTTTGAGCAAGAAAAGAATTGCCTGGGTGAAATTAGTCCGTTGACCCTTTTGTGTTAAACGAAGCAAATAGGAATGTCACAGTTAAATATTTTAATTCGCAAAAAATGAATTTTACTACACAAAACTGTTACTAATCGCAAACATGAAATAATTTCCGTGAAAAGTAGACTTTGCTGTGGGAAATGCCTACAAGATTGCTGCAGTTATTTAATTGCGTAACGGTATATTGGGAGGAAACGAATGGTTTTTCCTGACAGGAAGCTTTTAAGTTAGATGCTACAATGTAATAAGTTAATGCAAATAATTGCAGAAATTATTCGCGTCGAGTAAAACACTTTTCTCACGTACATATGCATGTTTAGTAAGGGAATGCGTGTAACATGAAACAATAATTTCTGGGAAGAATTTACGCCATCGATTAATAAATTATTGAAAGAAATGTGTGTGAAATAAAGAAGAAATACCATCACGTAAAGACGACTACAAAGTTACGTAATAGAAACGAGTTTTAATTAAAAAATTTAATCGAAAGGCAAATAATTCAGTAGCCAAAGTATGTGATTAAAATACGTAGATTAAAATTAAAGAAGTTAAATTTTCAATCAATGATATGTACAGGGTATCTCGTATAAATCGTACAACACTTTACTAATGTGTTCCTCGAACAAAATCAAGTAAAAACTTTTTGATAAACTTAAACACATATGGACTTGATCCATCGTTGCTCAACCTTTCACAAAACTTTGTGTTATTAGTCAACATGGGTCTGTAATGCCCGGTTGCACCAACTTTTTAAGCAGAGTTTAAATTTAAGTGGTATTTAGACTATGCGGTACACCCGATTTCAATGATAAACTGTTCACTACTACTCTTTTGTTCGCGTGTCTGCAAATGATTTTGAAAAAAAAAAAAAAAAAACGGAATTATTGTCGAACCCCTAATACTTAAGAAGCACGGTCGAAAGGCTTTACTGTAATCAAAAAATATAAGTATTGAAGCTTTACCTCATCAGTTACTTTCAATAATGCAGTTGTAGTACCATAATGAACCACTATTAGTTTAAACTGAAAAGTTACTGAAGGTTTAACAAGCAAAATGTCTTCTTTTACAGAATCCACTGTATCTCAGGAACTTTTGATTTCCGGACTTATGTTTATTAAGACCTTTGTGTTTGTATTGATGAGATCTATCAGTGGGTAAAATATCCGAACATATTTTTAAACACCCTGTATATGATTATGCTGATTTTTAGCTTAATCGAAAACTCCTTCCCGCCAATGAGTCCGTTATATCGAGATTCTACTGAATTATGATCGGTATTGTCTCTTACTTCTTTTATTACGTGTTAACTCATTGTGCATTATGTTTTTATTTTCTGTTGTTCGCTTATTAAAGTCAAAATTTTTGTGTGTCTTTTTTATTACATTCAACAACAAAGGAAGGGGGCCCTTCAATCATGCTTGCGGAACGTTGCATTTTCTTGTACTATTATTACTTCAAATATGAAACCTGAAAACTTGAATTTATTATTCTCATGGTTAAATATGAACAGCGAATTTTTTTATTTGGATGAAAAATATACCGTTTGTCCATCTGTCAATGAGACATAGGGATTTAACATGGGAAAACAGAAATTGCTTTATATTATCTACCTGAGTACATATATATGAAATTCTGGGCTATAATCGGAAAGATTATTGAATTCAAAGTGTTTTGATACTAAATTTGTGCAATTTTAGTTCTTAATTATTTAGAAATTAAGAAAAAAAGTTATTATTTTTTTTCCGGACAAGATTAGTAAGTATTTAACGAAGTGTTTACAAACGGATGTCGTGGTTAAGTTAGTTTGTTCGTGATTCGCAACCGCAAGGTCAAGAGTTCAAGTCCGAATGAAGACACTTTTTTTTTTCTTTTTTTTAAATATTTTTTCAGATTTGAAATCACTTAAACTCTTAAACTACTTTATTATTTTATTTATAAGTTTCATTTTAATATTAATTATGTAACATAATAAATAAAGTTATAACTTTAACATAATAAGATTTTGCAAACGAAAAAATACACATAAATGGAACATAATTAATATTAAAATGAAACTTATTAATACAATAATAAACTAGTTTAAGAGTGATTTCAAATCTGAAAAAATATTTAAAAAAAAAGAAAAAAAAGTGTCTTCATTCGGATTTGAACTCGTGACCTTACGGTTGTGAAACATGAACAAACTAACCTGACCACGACATCCGTTTGGAAATTCTTCGTTAAATACCCACTAATCTTGTCCGGAAAAAAATAATAACTTTTTTCTTAATTTCTAAATAATTAAGAACTAAAATTGCACAAATTTAGTATCAAAACACTTTGAATGCAATAATCTTTCTGATTATAACCCAGAATTTCATATAAATGTACTCAGGCAGATAATATAAGGCAATTTCTGTTTTCCCATGTTAAATCCCTATGTCTCATTGTCAGATGGACATACGGTATACATATTTTTGCTTCAAAAAAAGCTTATTTGTGTTAAATATAAGTTTATTTTGAACCGAAAGTAAAATAATTTTAATCCAATTATTAATTAAATTTGTAATGGCGGATTTCACAAACGTTACTTAAATTTAATGATCCGTTAAAAGTAAACGTTGCCATGGTTACATGTGTTGAAGGTATAGGAATGATTATTCTTAATCAATGATTAAAGTTAAGTGGAGTTTGTGAAATCCCGCGTAAGTCACATTTAACCATGAAAAAAGATTTTTTTTTCCAGATATTTAAATTTTCGCGCCACAACTTTTAGTTTTTCTTCCAACATTTGGAGGGCGCTGATTTCAATAGTACAAGTCGGTGTTACACAAGAGTGCAATCTAATGGTTCACCGTGCCCAGGTTTATGTAGTAAAATTATGCCCCTCAGTGATGCCAATCTGTTCAAAGTGAATTTCTCACCACGTTCACGAAAATTTCCCCATTTTCCTCAATCCTGAATCAAAAATTCCCTAATTTTTCCTTCACTATTTAAAATAAGCCATTTATAAACAAAGGTGTTTTATTAAGAAAAAAATAATAAAGTCAAAAATCAAATCTCAAATTAGCATTTTCTCCCCTTTCCTCTTTGTGCAAATTTTCTAATTTTTTCTCCCACGAATTGGCAACACTGATGTTAAATTCACAGTATAAGAATCTACACGGTAGCGTCACACGAGTATAACTGTCACATTTTCCATTTTGTTTGACACCTACCGATTTGCAAATTACCAGACTTCGGACATTTCGGAGCGTTGCCATAGCTACGCAATGAATGGTCACTTTTCATTGGTCCTCGTCTTGAATAACCATCGCAATGCTCCGAATTGTCCGAAGTCTGCAAATTACATTGCGTATCCATAAGAGCATCGAATAGTATGGCCGCTTTTCTTGACACTGTGTTAACGTACTCAAGAGGAGACACTCCATGTCGGCTCATTTGATCTTTGCTGGGTGGTTTCTATGACCCTGACACAGTTGTCCTTTTAAAATGTCGTAGCAAAATACGCGGGAAATTTAAACAAATGAAGCACTTACAAACGAAATTGGAAATATCCATTCTATAGTAGTCACTATATTCAGAAACTTTTATAAAAGCGATGTTATTTTTTTTAACTTAACTATCTTATGGCGGACGTGATTTTTTCGTAAATCTTTCCACTTCTTCTCATTGGACTTCTTTGTTCCCAAGTGTTCTTTCTTGAATAAGTTAACTCTTCGCACTAAGTTTAATTTGGACTTCTTTATTTCAACGAAGTCTCCACATACACAGATTTTATTTTGTTTTTACAGAATTTATTATCTATTTAAAATTTATTCCTGCGAGTGAGATGACATGAGGTTGTAATAGGTTGTAAGTAGAGGAAAAGAAAACGCCTCCACAAGGTGCTATAGAACATACAAGGCCTCCTCCAGCTCGTAAGTGCGTATACCGGTTTCTGTCTGTTATGTCGCCTATGTTCTCGTTTCAAAACAATCACCTGTATATTGCCATTGAAACGATTAAATGGATTAGATATTTTGAAGTGAGTCTTTAGTTTACCTCTTTTTGTAAACTGGTAAATTCACATTTAACGAAGAAACTGTAGACTCCGAGTAAAATTAGAATTTTCTATTTCCTTACTGTGGAACACAAAATTAAAAAGACCGTGTGAAAATTTAAAATCAAATAATCAATTAGGTTATTAATAAAACCATTTTTCTTTTTCCGTCAAGTCCTAACAAGTTTGTGCAAAACAAGGGGCCTCTTTTTGTTCACGTGTTGACAATATCCTTTGAAGTGCTTCACTCATTTTAGTCGAAACAACACGCAGAATAAGTAACACGTTAAATAATTCAAAAGGGAAGAAATGCATCCCATTTTCTTCTATCGTCCGGCGTATTTAATTTATTTAAATATCTTTTTGATGTGTGTGTATACTTACGAATTCGACACGGGACACGCCAACAGAGAAGGTAAGCAAAACACACATTCTTCTTACAATTAGTTAAATCAATTAACTAATACTGTTCGCAGAATTAGTAATAAGTAACGTTTCTACTTGCGACTATTTTGAATGGGGTCGAGGAGTCTTGAAATGGAAAAGCGTTGCCGTTCGTGAGAAAAATTATGCTGTCGGCGTAACGGAAAATGGAGTTTCTATTCTGTCGATAGAAAAACGTAACGGAAAAATAATCGCACACGAAAATATTATAGGTGAGTAGAAATTTGTTATTATTATTATTACTCTAGGAAAATAATACGTCCATACTAAACTGAAGTGAAAAACTATTAAAAAAAACTCCGTTTAAAACAAAAATAATTTAACAGTCATAAGATAATAATAGTTATTCCTAGTAATTTAATACTAGATAAGTTTTGATATTTTAGCTTGGCGATACAAGAACTGCATTATTTGTTAAATTTTAGATTTACAAAGTTCCCCGATGGACATCGAACTATTCAAACAGTGGAATTCCAATAAACGCAGCTACGACGTGATATTAATAGTCGCCCTCAACAAAGAAAATTATGAATTGGAATACTTCAAAATTAATGAAAATAGAACTTTAGTGAGTACCCCCCCCCCGTTTAACCGCTTCTTCACTTCGTAAAGGTATGATGAATATTTTCAGGAAAACGTCTCCACTTGGCATTTACATAAGAAAGTGACAAACTTGAACGTGTTTAAAATGAAAAGCTCTTGGAATTTACTGATCGTAAACGGCAATCCCGAAGGGCACACAACAGTCGATTTGTATCGTATTGATTTGGAAAAGAAATCTAATAATTTTTGGTGAGATTACATTTATAATCTATGAGTCTTCGGTTAGATACTGTTTAGACCTCATGAAGCTGTAAATGGGAATAATTAACAATTATTTATTCACCGTGGAGCTGTATACTTAGTGGGTGCTCCTTTATTTGTCCAACGTTAAATTTTTCTTCAAATAACTAAAGGTCGATGCTCTTATTAAACGGGGAGAAAAATGTGGGTCATAGTGTTTATTGACTCGGCATAATGTCATTCCCATATACCTACAAACATTCATGTCACAAATACGTATTGAGTTCTATTTCAGTTAATATTTTATATTTGTAATTTTAGGCTGACACAAACAATCGAACTTGCCCACCCATCAAAACACTCGGCGGTAAATTTTTATGGCCCCCATTATTTCCTTAGCTTTCCCCAATTAGACGTTGTGGATATTTACAAGTACAACAAAGGACGTTTCGTGCATTATCAAAATTTGAGCGCCGAAAACGTAGATTTTGTGAAGTCCTTCAACATTGGCTATAAGTCTTACTTGGTAATCAATGGAGTATCCGTGGGGATTTACCATTTTACCAAACATGGTCTCGTAAAAGAAAGTGCTCGCGAGGCTAGTCTAGACGCAGCCAACTTTTTGCTACCAATTCCAGTCACCACCTACAGGGATGAGGTGATTTTACTCGTACAAAGGTCGCCAGACCATGGCTCGCACAAATCTCTGGCCGTTGAAGCAGTTGTTTCCAACGGAGGCAAATTTTCCTTGCACGACGAAATGCCTTGTTTGTACTACGGCGAAAATTTAAACGGCATTAACTGCCTCATCGGTGAAGGGGAACACTCAAAGGGAATAAACGGTTCTGCCGTAATCTCCTTCGGAAATTATTTAGGCGTACTCATTCCAAGGAATAACAACAGCACCTCCGTTTTGTTCGTCTTGGAAACCGAAATGAAGAAGTTACCAAACCCAGCGGAAATTCGGCTGGAAAAGTTGATGGCTACCAAAAGCAGACTTGAGGTGAGATGATTTTCCTTTCATCAAAAAATCCAAGCTTTGCCATTGTACTTTTAGAAAATGTTTAATGACGAAACGGCTGCTTTAAGAAGAATCGAGGAACGCGTGCATAACTCCGTGAAACTAGACAAACCGAATAATATCAGCGCACCTTGGACGGTCGACACTTTAGTTGCGCCGATTTTGATTAAACCTAACTCGACGAAACCTGCAAAATTTGAAAGGTTTGCCCAGGATGAAATGGACCCAGAAGAGCTTGCCGAACAAGTAGATAATATCCAGATTCAAATCGACAGCATGAAGCAGAATTTGGAAGAGTTTGCTCCAAGTGGACGTCCAACGAAATTCAAAAACCTAGTTATCGATGGTTTTCTACACGTCGAAGGGCCGAGTCGAATTCGAAATGTCCAAGCCGAAAATCTCAACGAACAACCGACGCAGGTTGTTTTGGACGATTTTGTCAGGTAACATTTTTAGCAATGACAAGAATTTTCCTTCGTTTTTTCTTGCATTATAGAAAGGATCGCATCGATACAATTGTCGGACCGAAAACTTTCACGAATCTGGCAGTCGAAAATATAACATTCGAAACTATTAACGGAGTAGAATCGAATCACCTAGTCTACAGTGGCGACTCGCCCGTTAACATCAGGGGTGACTTGATTTTTGAAAAAACCTTAAATGTCCTGGGAGATATCATTGTAGCCACTGGTAAAGTTAATGACGTGAAACTAGCCGAGGAAGTAATAGAAATCGACAAGCCTTTTCCAGGTATTTAAATTGTGAAAATAAATTTGAAGTGAGATGAACGTTCAAATAAATTTTAGGCCAACTCCAGTTTGAAGATGTGAAAGTACTGGATACCTTGGAAGTAAAAACGATTAATGAATTTCCCATTCCCTCTAATTATCCCCCAAGATTGGAAAACGAGGGTGGACTATCAAACGTAGGAGATATGGAATTCGAAACGCTGTACGTTCCCAGAAATTTGATAGTTAAAAATTTGAATGGTGAAGACTTTAACCAGACTTTGAGAACTATTTGTCTAAAGAACCTTGAATGTCATTTACCAGGTCATAGCCTCTTTGCGCAGGTAAGTTGGTATAAATAAAAAGGAAAATGAAAAGATTCTATTTGCCGCAGGATTTAACGATATTGGAAAATTTAGAAGTAAATTATTTAAACGATTTAGAATTTCCTGGGGAATACGTTTTCAAGACGTCGGAAAACTTCACCAAAATCCAAGGTATGTCTCAGCTTTCACCACTCAAACGTTGCATACTCTGGCATTTACAGGAAAGAAGTGGTTTAAGAATTCAGTTAGCGTAAACGAAATGGCGGCTCGTGGTTTAGTCAACGGATTAAACACAGCAGATCTCGTACGCCCCTCAGAGAATCAGGCCATACCTGGAAACTTCACGTTCTTTGACCTAGAAGTTACCGAACATTTCGATGTAATGTTTGGCCTAACTTGGGGAAGACATTATTCATTTAGAATGTTGTAGGTGGGCCAAAATATAACTGGCATTAAGGCCGATCAGTTTTTGCAGAACCCAACTTTAACCCAGACGAATATAATCATGTCCGACGTTAACTTCAACACATTAGAAGTCCATGGCATTATAACAACGGGCGATTTATTTAACGGAAGCTGCTTTCGAGATACCCTTGAAGACATAATCTTTAGGGTACCTAAACAATTTTAATTTGTAAACTTGGCAAATCATTTTGTCCGTTGCAGAATGAAGAAGGGCCTCAAGAAATCAATTCAATTAAAGATTTCCCCAAGGGATTGACCGTTCGAGAGAGCGCAATTGCAACTTCGAATTTGATAAACCGCATTCCTCTGGATGAATTCATCACGAAAGACACAGAGCAAGTCCTTTCGGTGAAGGTGCTGAACGGAGACGTGACGTTTGATAGTTTAAGTTTACTTGGTCTTTTCGGAGGCGCAAACGTAACGGAGTTGGTCCAAGAGACGGTCAAATTGAGCGGTGAACAATACATATCAGCAACTGTGAGATTTCAGCAATTGTCTTCGAATTACCTTCACGTTTACGAAAGGTTGAACGAGTTGGAGCCGTCGGAATATATTTTCACCACCGGAAATCGCGAGTTCTTGAAGTTGACCACTTTGGGCTCTGTCAAAGCCGATGAAGTTTTCGTGGATGGCAACTTCGATGGACTGGTGGAAAACTTCGACGTGGAAAGTTTCGCGCGTTGTAGATTGAGTTTAAGCGAGGATCAAGTCGTAACGGGAAATTACGAAGCCAAAGGGGCTACTATTAAAAACTTGGAAGTGAAGAAAGTCAACGGTTATCCTTACGAGGAGTTATTTGGACTGGAAAAGTATGCTGAAGCAATTACGCATTTGTTGCTGGTTAACAAATTAAAAGTGAAGGGTGAATTATGCAAAGTCAAAACTAAGAGAATCCCCCCCCTCATTGTTAATTTTTAGAGTTGAACGTCAGCGGAGATCTGACCATTGGAAGCATTAATGGTGCAAAAATGGACGATATTTTGAACAGCTGCGCTTACGTTGGAGAGAAGCTACAAACAGACGTATCTTTTCTCGTATGCCCTTCATTTTTTATTAAATAAAAAGAATGGGTTTCACTTACATGTATTTTCAGGGCGACGTTGAATTTTCAAGCATTCACATAGAAAACTTCAATGGCGTAGATTTCGATAAATTTATAAGCAACGTGGTGTTCAAAAATGAAACCACTTTGCAAGTAGACGTCCCAAAGCTTTACGCGAACGGTTTTGAAGTCAAAAACTTTATCGACATCGCATCCCTTAATGGCATACCTCTAGAAGATATACTGAGGAAAACTGGGTACCAAGAAGTTAAAGGTCCGCTGATCATTAAGGGAGACGTTTCTATAGAAGGTGATGCTGAAATCGTCGAACGCCTGAATGAAGTGCAAATGAAATATTTGACCGAAAGTTTCGAAGTACTGAACGGGGCCTACAAAATTAATGGTACTTTAAGATTAAATAAAACCCATGTACATAAATTGCTGTGCCTTCTCTTTGCAGGTGACGCTCATTTTGAAAGGTTGGCATACGCAGACAATTTTTTAGTGGGGGGGTTAGTGAACAGCGAAAATATAACGGATATTTTAAATAATCTCGTCAGTGTTAAAGATGATGTCAAATTATCAAACTGTACCGTTTTCGGAAACGTTGTAAGTAAAACATAGCACCTTGATTAAAAAAAAAATTGAAATTGCTCTCTCACTCTCAGGTAAACGTGAAAGGAAGTTTATCTCTGTATGGTGATATTAATGGGATAAATTTTGCCAGGTTCAAAGATGATGTCGTCTTGATAAATCAAGGTGCGTATATTGATGGCCTTGTAACTTTCACCCAGCCAGTCCAGGTAACCGAAGAAATCCGACTGGAATCAGATTTACTGGGGCAGTTTGTGATGGGGATTGACTTACAGACGTGGAAAGACAATGCCGCCTACATAAATCAAAGCCCCATACCAGGTTTGCATCTTGTCATTTTTTAAATAGTCTTCTGAAGAATAAAGCTTTCAGGCACAGTATCATTTGAATCTATGGTTGTCCACCACTTCATCGAAACTTCTCACATCAACACATTGGATTTGTCAACTTTGATCCCTCTAAGAACCGACCAGGATATCCCAATGAGTTTATATTTCAGCCAAATAACCGCTCTTCGTGACGTTGAAGTCGATGGCCTAATCAATGGTATAAAATTGCAACCGGAAATGTATAATACACTCATGGTAAGGCCATAGGCTCTGTGAGTTTGGGTTACGAGTTTCTTGATTTAGGTCGATGAAGACCAAGATGTATCTGGCCCCGTCACCTTTAACGAAAACGTTGTCATTCGAGAGAAACTGAACGTCCTTGGACCTGTTGATGGCGCAGACTTCGAAAGAATCGTCACAACTGATACCGACCAAAACCTAACGGCTGGGTACAATTTCGCCAGACAAATCGTGATGGAGTCGAATTTGTTTGTGCATGGTTTGGTAAACGGGGTCAATATAACCGACTGGGAAAGGAACAGCATAAAGAGGAAGGCCCCATACGCCCAACGCATCGTAAAACCTTGGACTGTGAAAGGAAACGTGACGTTTACAAATTTGGCCGGTGGTGGAGGGCTGATTTCTGGATTGGATTTCAGAAAAATGGTGGACGATGTTGAGCATAAACGACAGTATAAGTTCAGCGTAGAAAAGGGTTTGGCTGTGAGTATAAAAAAATACTTTTTATGTTGGTTTGATACCAGTTCATATATTTTAGGCCGATTACAACAAGGTGTGCTCAGGTGTGGAGTATCTCATACAGTCAGCACAGTCACAAATATACAAATTTAAATACTTAGAAAATGTGCAGTTCAGAGACTTCCAGAATGATATAGAAAATGTTCATCACTTTAGAGTAAGTATTTTTCTTTCCGAAGAAAAAAACGACTTCATACCGTTTACTGTAATATAGCGTGACTTCATACTTTCGTCTAGATGCAAACACGCAGAAAAAAGAAATAATTTCACAGATGCTTTTTCTTTTCCAGCACGAAGACATCGATTACTTGCTGGTAAACGAAGAAAACTCATGTCGAGCTTCGCTGTTCACCTGGGACAGATCGGAATTTAATTTGATCAACCAAATTGAAACAGGACGAGTGACCCAATTCATTTCAGTTCACGACGGTGACGCCCTATACCTAGTTGGACTAGGCAACATGCAACCTACTCACTGTTTATTCGAAGGCACAAACGTCTGGATGTTCGTCGATGGCGGAAATCTCCTGGTAGGTAACAAAATGTCTTTTTTACTACACACACAGGCCGCAATTTTATTTTCTCACGTACGAGTAGAACATATTCAAAATTGAAAATCAATTGCTGCTGCAAGAATCTTTGATTCCCGGAACCTTTTACGGTTTGGATGGGAATTACGTGACGGAATATCAAATAAAATCCAACTCGGGACCAACCGTGAAGAAGTACAGGAGGTGGCAAATATCTGGAGGTTATATATGTAAAAAAATGTATTTTGCTGTACCTAAATCTTTTCGCCGCAGAAAACATGGCATTCATACCAAGAGGCTTGAAGACAGGCCTTGCTTTAAGGAACGGCCAGTTTCTGTTGAAGTTGAGTAGAAACGAGCCGGTGATTGAAGATGAGCTTGGTTTAAACTTCGAGGCCGTTGCTATTGGAAACGTGACCGAAGAAAGCAATTTCTTTCTACCGGGGTATAACGGTGGAGACGTCGCGGTTTTGAACATTGGCAAACCTAGAACCAAGACGTTGGTGGCGGTGGCTTCGCACGAGGAAATGATTGTGAAAAGCCGACTTGATTCCATCGAGGTCGTTCTCACAACATCCTAAAATATTTCTGCCTAATTGTAGTTTTTTCAGATTTATGATGACGTCTTAACGGGCTCGCTGTTTCATAAGGTATCTACTTACAAACCCTCCTCGTTAGTTTCGATGGAGTTTGGTAATAACGGCGAAACATTACTCGTCTTTTTGGAAAATCAAAGGGCCTTGCAGATTTTCGAATATAAAGGTAAGCACTAGAGCACCACATGATTCCACCAAAAAATTTTACATTGACGTAGGTATTGAGGGTTTTAAACAACGCACTTCTGCCAAAATCGAGGGCCAAAAATTAGTATCAATGCAGCTACCGATAAGTCCTCACAATAGACAGAGAAACGTGTTGGGAATAATCAATAGAAACAGGTTTACTATTTTGAAAGCGGTGATGGATGGAGATCAAGTCGAAATTGAAAGTCTTCAATGTACTTTGTGATTTTTTTTGTTTGGCGTGTAAAATTGTGATTAAAAACAGATTTTTCTAGTACGTGTTTTAATACCTAAGCAATACAAAACCAACACCTATTCAAGCATCTACGTTTACTTTCAGCTTTTTTCTGTAGAAGTTAAATATTTCGTCGTCAACTTCTGCGTCGCCTGTCAAGGGGACCGTCTTCATAAATTCGATAAACTCGGAGGAATCCTTCGCTTTTAACGTGCTCGGAATCCTTTGGTTCGTGTCAAAATTTTCATCTGCAAAAGAACTTGACTTTGCAGGATTTTCTTTGATTGGCTCGCCTTCGGCGTATGGTTTTAAGGTGTTACTGACGAACTCGCTTACGCCGTAATTCTCGAGGAGACGGTTTTTGTTTGGTACATCGCCGCAATAACTTGCGTTTTCAAAGTGAATGTTTTGAGGGCAAACAACATTTTGCCTGTTCGATGGCTGTTGCATCAGAATATTTCGGGAAGGGATGCTACTGCTCGTTAGGTGATTTTGCCTTGCCCTAAAAATTTCCTCTAAGTTACTCGAAGCTCTTGTGTTTTTATACTTATCTAGTTTTAAATGTTCTGGTTCGAGGATATTTATCAAACCGTGTTTGTTATTTACATCGTACAGGTTTGTACACAGATTAGTTTCGTTTGACGTAGTAATTAATTTAGGTCTCTCATCTGACATCTCAGAGGAGATTTGGTTTATGAAACTATTGCAGTCTTCTATGCAAGCGAATACATCTTTTTCAAAAATGGACTTGTCTTGCCCATTTTCTGTTGGTAACACATCAGGATTAATCCACTCCTTGAACTTGTGAAAAACCTTAATTTCTGCTTGCTCCAGCGCTCGCTTTAGATAATCGGTTTCGTTTTTTAGCGCCTGAAGTTGCAGGATCGATTCCCGGTAGACGTTTTGCTGTGAGATCAGAAATGACTTCAATTTTTCCGTGATTTCCCGATTACTCGTGTTTGCCTTCAATTTATTTCTTATGTCGATGATGTTGCTTTGACATTTCTGGATGGTGGAAGCAACTCGCTCCGCGAGCGAGTATTTCTGCTCCAGGTGGTTTTGGATCGAGCAAAGTTCTTTCCTGTTACTCTGGTCCATCATGAAAACCTCCAGGGCTTGCTTTTCGATCGATGTTAACGATTGCTTAATCTGTTCTATTGTATTCGGTGATTCTGCGTGCGGCATTTCTTCTTTCCGAACCGTAGGAGTAGGTTTCACTGCAAGCAGTTCTTTCAAAGTAGCTAAGAGCGCTCAGTTAACGGAAGTTAACGACAAACAAGGAAGTCAGGTTTGAAAGGATACAAATTTCCTCGTCCTTTTCTTTGATCACGCTCATGTATTTATCCATTATTTCGGCATTTACGTTCTTCGTACTTTCGTGTGATTTTTTCTTCCTTTTGAGGAGCTCCTTGAACAACGTGAAACACAGCTTTATTTGTCTGACATCCAAATCAACGCCGATCTCCTCTGATCCCTGCAGGTAATTCTTAACCGCCCTCTTGCATTGATTTTCCTGTTCTAAAGTTAACTTCTCGTTGCTCTGAAATTCATTTCAAAATGAAATTGTTGGAGTAAATGTATAATGACGTCAGAAATGATTTTAACCCACGTGACCAATTTGTTTTCTCAGAAGTGAGGTCACTGATGTTCTGATGTGCTTAACCTTCCAACGATTTAACACAAAGCACTGTATTGTTACCAATACAATACAGAGTACAATGTGTTGCCTATACGATGTGGTCACGTGAGTTGAAATCAATTATGTTGTCCCTGTATCTCGGGTTACATTTGTGCCCTTTGTCGATGTCAAACGTCGACGCAATTCATCCAGTTCGTTTCTGAGAAATATGATCTCCTGCTGCGGGTCGATTTCCTCGTTTATTACGGCTTCCGTGCTAATGCAGGCGACCCTCTGCGCAAATTTGCAAGTCGTTATGGTTTCCTGTAAAACTCGTAAATATTTGCATAGTTCTCCCGATGTGCTCGCTCGTCTCGTACCTCCAAGTTTTTCTGCGTAATTGCTAGCGTGGCCAGCATGGCTGTTAGAGAGTTTCCTGACAGAGAGTCTCGTAAAATATATGTCATCATGCTGTTTCTGAATGGTATGTGCGGCCTCTTCGGTTGGCTCAGCGCAAGTATTACCTGTTCCAGGTAATGCAAGGATAAATTTATGTGCTTTGCTTCGTTTAAGGCTATACCACTTATATTTGATTTATTAATGCGCTCTGACCTGTGTAGAAATAAATATATTGATTAATCATAAGATGTTTCTACGAAGTGGACCACCATACAACCAGCAAATACAACCAAAGCGATGTACTAGATCCCATAGGAAAAGTTACAAACGAAACTAATCTTTATATACGATGTAGTCTTCAGGCTTTCACGGTCGTCGTTAATGGCTGCTTTTTGGTTCTCGGGTTCTCCGCCGTGTGGAAAGTTTGTAGAGCTTGACCTTTCGATCATCTTGTCGTGATCTTCCTCAGAAGGGAAATGTAGTGAAGTAAAGTTCATTTCACTTCTGAAGAAGATCACGACAAGATGAGCGAAATGTCAAGTTCTACAAACTTACACGGCACAGAACCCAAGAACCAAAACCATTTGCAATATACACTGTTATACTTTCTATAATATTTACTTAATGATCACTTTCAATTTTTTCGATTTAGGCCCAGTTTAAATTTAAACTGAAGCTTAAACCCATAACAACGATTATTTCAACAATTGTTGTTAAGGGTTTAAGGTTTGGCTTAAAGTTAAGCTGGAATTGTACTACTGGGCCTTAAAGCTTATGGCATGTGATATCGTAGATGTATTCCTTTTACATAAACGAGCAGCTCCGAACTGATCAGGGGCTTTAAGCCTCCGTGTTCCTTTTCACAGCACACATCAAACAAGCCCACCCCATGTTCTAGCACTTAAAGAACTTCTCTGGCTGAATATACCATAACAAAACTTATGCAGATACTTACCCGGCTAAATCCACAAGGTTCAATTTTGACCTTCGGATTTTTCCAGTTTTGTTCCTCGTTGTTATATAAATGGTGAAAATACAATGCGATCTCGAGGAGTATTCGTTCATAGGAGTTTCGGCGATCGTCCTGTAACGTTAACGAATTTAAAATAAAACCGAATTGCTTTCTTCGTTAGGAAGATTCAAGATCCAGTTTTGGAAACTATTTTTGTCCAATAGTCTTAAGCAGGGATGGAAAAGTAACGTGAATTTGGTTCCTTTGATTCCGCTTGCATGCAAGGGTTCAATTTTCCATCCCTGCTCTAAAGCGATGAGTTGAAGTTAGACCTTCCTCGCTGTTCGGAACTTAAAAAAGAATAGGTGCGATCACTTCTTACTCCAAACTGGAAGTTCGTGAAATCGTGCTGCTTTAATGAACCAGGAATCTAAATATAATTCATGGTCGTCTATAGGAATGATACTAGAGATGCTTTCCCTTTCACATGAAGGAGCAGTTCCGAACTTTCCAGGAGCTTTAAGCTCCCGTATTCCTTTTCACAAGCGTTCCCGTTCGATTAAACAAGTACCTAACTCGGAGCTGCTCCAGGCTTTAAGCCCCGGGGTGTCACAACTTCAATTGAAAGCAGCTTATGATTTGAGAAGCAATTAGGAAGTTTGGAAAAGGGCGTATTGATCTAAGAGTTAAAGTGGATAGAAGCAGACGTACTATCGATTTTCACAATTCAATTTACAACATCGCCTCGCAACGAAGAGTTGATTTGAAATGGACCGGAAGTAAAAATATTTCATGCAGTATGGTACATTCCATTGCAAAGCCAAGATATCATTGAGCTTTAAGGAGGTGTTATTCGACTTAAGGAAAAATACTTTTAATTTCTTTCAATATACTAAGTTTTCTTTAGTTGAAATGACCAGCCAGTAGTTGTGACCAAATCGAGTAAATACGTGAAATAATTCTCAAACAAATCCCAAGAGTATAGGCTAACAGGCATTTAATGAGTAACTCTCGGGTTTCAGGAAGCCATAAAAAGCATAAAACCTGTTCGTGTCCCCTAGGAATAGTAATCGCATTGCTTCTTGCTCGTTGGCCACGGGCAGGACACTTAAATTACGCAGGTGAGCTTCGCCGTGAGCGTCTTCAAGAAGGACGATGCGCCTGCAAACACACTTGCATGAATGGTCACGGTGCATGCGATATAACGAGCTCTTACAAATTTATTTACATTCACAATAATAGTAATAATAAATAATGGGCGGTAATGTGAATAGATTTCCGTAGTATTTTTATTATAAATTAACTTAAGTGGGTTAACATTAGAAGCAAAAGGATAATTAAAATTTAATGGCCACTTATTTATATATAATTTCCTTATTGTTTTTTCTTTTACAATATTTTATTATTCTATTCTATTAATTTTAATAGATGTGCTTACGGCAGTTCCTCGAGAAATGAAGGTTCTTGATTGGTATTTAGTAGGTCGTAGCCAATTTCATGATAGATTTCCAAATACGAAATATATACAGTGTAGTGCTCTGTAGACTGAAACAATACAAGACACATAAATAACATAATTTGTAAAATAAGATGTAAGTGTGTTTTTCCGTAGTTAAGTTATACAGTGTGTACTACAACAACTGGCAAATATTTACACCACGTTAAAAACTGTGCAGAAAATTATAAGCACAATTTCCTCTTAGCTTTCTGATGGTGAAATTATTTGGGTTGAAAATTGATGCTAATTTAATAACGTGAACATGATAGGTGGACCTGTATCCTGGTGTGATTATTTACACCTCTGCACACAATTCATTACTCACTTACACAACTCATTAATTCGAATATTTGCTGGATACTCCTCGGTATTATTCCTCTGTCATCATACTTCGTCGGAGAGCCGGTAATGGCGAACGTTTTTCCGCTGCCCGTCTAAAAATCCTTTAAATATAATTACTATCACCACGTATAAAATACCTACCTGTCCATACGCCAAGACGGTTCCATTGAAACCATTTATTACGCTGAAAATTAAATCAGTTAGCGATTTGCATTTTCATGCAAGTTCCGCCTATGGCAAAACGAGGGTGTATTCTGTTATTAATATATACCTGTCAGCTCCTATCTTTCATATACCAACACACAAAAAGACCAAAACGTGGAATTCAATAATTCAACATTTCCGTCTACAGTACGTTTTCATTTTAATTGAAAAACAGAAATTAATTTTCTTACATCAAATTATTAAATTGTTCTGATTACCTATTAATTATGGGTTTAGCAACGACGTCGAAAATTTCACCTTGTTCGGAATCTTGACTGAATACCCTTCGAAATCTGTAAAAGTGCAAGAACAGCCTCAATTTCCGTTCACTTCCACAAAAATTTCACATATTTAGAAAGTACATTAGCTAATTAGTCCGGTCGTTACTTTGCGAGTTACGCCGCGCCGCCTTAAGTGAGTTTGCTTGTAATCGGAAAAAGTGAGATACGCATATTTCAAACAATGTGTAATATACTTTCCTGTATTTCTGATATTTATTGTTCGTAGCATCTGCGTAGATATTCTGCGGAAACAGTATGTCCTCGTACTCGTCGTCTCTTCGAGATACTATGTAGTTCTGCAAAGAGGAAATCGTTATTGGTCGACTTTAATATGCCGGTAGTGTTTAAAGGAATGCAATAATGTTAAATGGGTAGCATTAATTTAATACGAATAAATTCTATTGTATTAATAGTGGTCATAAATAATAGTCAATTGACCGAGAATATTTACGTACTCCTGAAAAATTAAACAACCGTTTCTATATTACGGCGAAAATTTAAATAATAGTGAAGAGTTTTGTTTTAAAATGTATTTCATTTTAAAATCGAAAATCATAAGTACTCAGATATCAAAATAAATTTGGAACAATTTTCGAAGGCAAAATTCAAAACAGAATTGTACAACGTTCTTTCGTAAAAATATTCAAAATGTTATTGTGAAGAGAAGAAATGGCATTCTGCACACTAATTGTTAATTCTTAAACTAATTGGCTTTTGCCACCACATGATGATACTGACAGAGAGAGAAATGGGAACTTGCGGAGCTCTGACACGATCACACAGATTATGACATTAATTATGACGAAGATTACTCGGGTGTCAATTAATAATAATAATAATAATAAGTCTTTATTGCTGATTTGATCGGAAGATGTTAGCAATTGTCATACAAAATTACGTACATACAAATTGAAATTAAAAATATAAAGAAAATAATTAATTCCAGAAATGGAATTTGTCGATTAAAACTAGACATCAGAACACATAGAGACGACACAAACAATTGAATGGACAGATCACCCAATATCCCAGTCCTTTGTAGCTGAGGAAAATTCTTCAGCAGAGTAAAAGGCATTTGTTTCAAGATAATACTTAATATGTTCTTTAAATTTTTTGGTAGAGTTTAATTGTCTCAAATTGGTGGGAAGTTGATTGTAAAGTTTTATTGCACTGTAAAACACACTATTGTGAAATTTAGTTGTCCGGTGTTGTGGTGAGTAAAGTTTAAGTTTTCCATGTGACCGAGTGTTGTAGTCACTAATGTCTGTCTCTTTTTTAAACGACTGTTCATTGATCCTGACATACATAAGGCAGTTAAAAATAAACAGGGATGGTAGAGTTAAGATTTTGAGTTCTTTAAAAAAGTTTTTACAACTTACATTCGATTTTATGTTCACAATGGATCTTATTATGCGCTTTTGAATTATAAACAAAGAATTCACTGAGGACGAGTTTCCCCAACAAAGAATGCCATAATTTAATTTGGATTGAACGCAAGCGAAATAAAACAATTCTGCCGTACAAAACAACAATTGTTCGGATCTGTGGTTTTTTATACAGTTTTTAAACCGAAGAGCTCCGAGCTCCATCGACAGTCAACAATTTTAAACAAATTTATCGCACACGTGCTTTATAGAGCGGATGCAGGTGTGCTTCGTTCATTAGAAGGTCAGTGGCGCTGATGGGGTCTCGAGAGCTTTGCGGCAATATTTTGTTAATAATAATTTCTTTTCTATTTAAAATAAACAAGTTTCTGTACAAAATATCGCTTATAATATTATAATCTTATTATATCTTTTTGATTAATTGCTCTAGAGCACTTTCAGAGTATTATCTTCTTGCTTTACCCCCCCCCCATGCAATAATAGAAGATGGAGACTCTGAAATTGCTCTAGGTATTTAGAGTACCGACCCTTTATAATTAGAAGTTTAACCACAGATAATAGATCTCTCCCAATAGCCAACGAGGTGGGAAAGAACGGATGCTCTAGAAATAGTTTGTTAAATACTCAATAGATGTCACTTTAGTGGAAAATATTGGCGGGAAATTTAATGTGTAAGGCCCACAATGACACACTCGGGCGTTTTAAACTTTTATTTGACAGGCGTTAAATTTGATTAAACCTGCCGGAAAGAAAATCACTACGAAAGTCGGCCATTTAAACTTGCCGGAAAGAAAATCACTAGAAAAGTCGACCATTTTAGTGCAAAAACGTGGTTTCATTAGGTTTGTTCGTTTGTTCTGCACATTCTACACTTTTAACTCCTTTACTCTATTTTTCTCACTCTTACTTATTTGGATGTACAGGGTGGATCAATTTCGATGTCTCTTATGGACATCTCTGTAACTACAAGAGATAGAAGAAAACTAGTGGCCAAGTCTCGATCTCTTTTTTAGAGATAAAGTCAATACACTAAACAAAAATTGCTCTCTTCTTTTGTTTTCGAGTTATAAGCCAAAATTCAGATTTTCGACTTTTCGTCAATCAGTCATATCTCGTTTATTTTTGCAGATATTAAAAAACTGCTTTGACATTATGAGGACACTTTTTGGAATACAATTCAGTGATGTAGTTCGTTTTTTGATATTTAATTAAATTTTCGAGTTATAGCATAAAGTTATATTTTTTTAAATGGAAATCCTAGTAGGCAATGCCATCATTAAATAGAGATTTTTTTTCTGTTTTCAAAAATATATACTCTGTTGGGTTTATTTCTTACAGTTAATAGAGTAAAACGCCTTTTTTATTATTTTTGGTTATTTCTTATAGTTACAGAGATGCCCATAAGAGACATCGAAATTGATCCACCCTGTACATACCGTATGTCCATCTGACAATGAGACA
The DNA here is from genome assembly GCA_033060865.1 of Dorcus hopei. NCBI lineage: Eukaryota > Metazoa > Arthropoda > Insecta > Coleoptera > Lucanidae > Dorcus > Dorcus hopei. The sequence goes on from CM065419.1 coordinate 54,136,815, forward strand.
TAGGGATTTAACATGGGAAAACAGAAATTGCCTTATATTATCTACCTGAGTATATATATATGAAATTCTGGGTTATAATCGGAAAGATTATTGCATTCAAAGTGTTTTGATACTGAATTTGTGCAATTTTAGTTGTTAATTATTTAGAAATTAAGAAAAAAGTTATTATTTTTTTCCGGACAAGATTAGTAGATATTTAACGCAGACTTTCCAAGCGGATGTCGTGGTCAAGTTAGTTTGTTCATGTTTCACAACCATAAGGTCACAAGTTCAAATCCGAATGAAGACACTTTTTTTTCTTTTTTTTAATATTTTTTCAGATTTGAAATCACTCTTAAACTAATTTATCATTGTATTTATAAGCTTCATTTTAATATTGATTTATATTTTTTCGTTTGCAAAATTTTATTATGTTAAAGTTATAACTTTAACATAATAAAATTTTGCAAACGAAAAATACACATAAATGGAACATAATTAATACTAAAATGAAACTTATAAAAAAAATAATAAAGTAGTTTAAGAGTTTAAGTGATTTCAAATCTGAAAAAATATTAAAAAAAAAGAAAAAAGAAATGTCTTCATTCGGATTTGAACTCGTGACCTTACGGTTGTGAAACATGAACAAACTAACTTGACCACGACATCCGTTTGGAAAGTCTTCGTTAAATACCTACTAATCTTGTCCGGCAAAAAATAATAACTTTTTTTCTTAATTTCTAAATAATTAACAACTAAAATTGCACAAATTTAGTATCAAAACACTTTAAATGCAATAATCTTTCCGATTATAACCCAGAATTTCATATATATGTACTCAGGTAGATAATATAAGGCAATTTCTGTTTTCCCATGTTAAATCCCTATGTGTCATTGTCAGATGGACATACGGTATATCTCATTCTCTCAGGAGCGGTTGGTTCAAAAAGTGTAGAAAAGTGCAGAACAAACAAACAAACAGACCTTTTATCTTACATATTAGGCATAAGGATTGCGGTAGTGTATTTATTTAGTGACAAATTCGAAAACTGAACATTTGTTACAAACCATTTGCTAATTCTGAAGCTCAATTGGCTCATTTACCGCCAGATGTCGCTTTTAAGTAACAGACAGTAACAGAGAAATAAGTTTAAAGTGAGGTCAGGACACTGTGACGTACGGTTATAATATGCTGTTAATTCTCCTCCGCATCACGCCTCTTAGTTATAGAATTTTTTTAAATGTTATTTATATTTACAGGTTTTGGTTTTCCACCCTGCTATTGTAACAGTAGCGCCACCACATATTTGGCGAGCTCTCACCAAACTAAACCGAGTTTGTCTCCAAATTGGGGCGTCAAATTTAGAACATTTGATGAGCCATCTGTCTACGTAGGTCTATTATCTGTGGTTTAACAAACCAAGAAACGCTTTACAATTTACACACGTGCACAAAATTGTAAATTAGTAAATCATTAAAAAAAGTATAAATCTGTTTAAATTAAACACTTGGACAATATTAACGCACCACTACCGTTTTATTTTTTAATTCCTAGGTAATGATAATACTGGTTAACAAAATTTAAGCTTCGTCGTGCCACACGAACTTTTTTGGGTTTTTTATTTATATAGGTCGTTGTCAGTAAAAATAAGCAGTTTCAAAATTTTGATCACCCATGAATTTTGTTTGTTAAAGAAATATGATATATTTTTTAAAAATCATGGTTCTCCAGAAACATGAATGAAAAATGTATATTAGAAACTTATGATCTGTGATGTTCTGGAATATTTAGCTTCCGGTTGGTCCCTCTTGACCGACCAGCAGTAGTCGGCCAACATTCTTGTGTTCTACCTGTCCTGATAACGTTTTTCCATCTTTGAAATGTCCTGACGGAACCTTTCGTCGTGCTCATGGCTTACTGCCCCCAAACTTTCAGGAAAAAAGTCCAGATGTGAGTCTAAAAAATAAATCTTAAGCGACTAAAAGCTCGTTAACCAACTCTCTATAGCTGTCACTCTTATGGTTACCCAAAAAATTTGCAACCACGTTCTTCAAAAATTTCCGTGCTGATTTTTTCAAAACGTTCAATTTTTCTTCAAATATCGGATCTTTTATTAATTCTCTGATTTGAGGTTCAACAAAAATTCCCTCTTTAATTTTAGCATGACTTATTCTGGGGAATTTCTCTTTTAAATACAAAAAATATTTCCATTGCGATTAATCGCTTTTACAAAATTTTTGATAAGGCCTGATTTGATATGGATTGGTGGAAGAAATACATCAGAAGGCTTTACAAGTGGTAAATACGTCACATTTTTCCGTCCAGGAATTAGAGATGCACGTGCAGGCCATACTCTTTTATAATAGTGATTTGTTCTGTCCCTACTGTCCCATTCATATAAAAAGCAGAATTTAGTATAACCTAACTGCAGTCCGAGTAATAGGGCAATAACTTTTAAATCACCGCAGATTTTAAAAGAATATGTATTTACAGAATTTTTTCAAGTAATAATTTCGTGTTTTCATAAGTTTCTTTCATATCACCAGCATGGGCTAGAGGAAGAGAAGGAAGTGCACTACCGTTATGGAGTAGAACTGCTTTTAAACTCGTTTTAGAAGAGTCGATAAACAAACGTCACTATGAGAGGGATCAAATTCGATTTTCAAAATCACCATAACTCAATTTACATCATTATAATACAACCAAGTTCCCATCTTTAGAAAAGCAGCATTTGAAATCTTCATCACGATTTCAAAAATGGCATATTTTAGTTTCATGATGTAGCGAATTCCACCCCTTTAGACGAGACCCTAAGAGTTCTAACTGCTTTTTTAACAAATTCAAATCGCGCACCAAATCATTCAGGTCTCCTTGAGTTTTCAAATGTGGCTTAACTGGAATTTCTTCAAAGTCAGAATCATCATCGTCAACAACACTAAATTCAAATTGGCTTGAAGTGGAGGGTTGTGGATCGTTAATCTCAACGGATGCAGATGGAACTGGTGTAGGTAAATTGTTGCTATGAGGGGACCGGTCTCATTGCTGAAAGTAAATTAGGGTATGTAACTGTGTTTTGCCTTTGGATTTATGCCTTTCATTCAATAAGACAAAAATAGCAGTCCGAAACATGAACTCTAGGCTCGGTCCAAATCATGGCATATGACGTGACCCTTTCTTCCAATCAGTTAAATTTTTCATACATGTTATGTAAAAAATATGTGGGGCCCAAGCTTTGTCTTAGTGAGCCATCGAAAAACCAAAATACTCGCGATAACTCTTTAAAATAAGATCTGTAAAATTTCGCCCTTGTTTTTTGAAAGTCAGTTCACCACAAATATGACAAAAACGGTAAGAATCGTTAACACACTTTCTCAACATATTCACACAATCACAATAATTCATTAAAACGAACACAACTTGAATTTATAAAGAGACAAACAGTTTAATTACTTTTTTTTCCTACACTAGTAGAAAATTCAATTTTACCGGCTCATCAGAGAGGAGAAAGCAAACGTTTCCACGTCTAGCCCGGCAAAATGAACATAAATGCCTAGCCGAGAAAATAATTTACGAGGCTTTACCACTAGGTGGCGCGACAATAATTTCTGGAATGCATTCTCATCGACATCAAAAAATTAACAAACGTAAGTTTTTTTTTAATTTAATTCCACTGACTGGTGTATTAAACCACCGTCTTGACCGCTCGGCCACGCTAGTACGTAAATCACCGTGTTTAAAACATCTATAATAATTTTAATAGTAACTCAATTTTAATATTTTTACTTCGAGAAAAAGAACGTTTGTGTGATATTAACAAAATTAATTATAATGTTGTATAGGAAAAAAAATAATGTGTAAACCATGGCGGTAAAGCAGTTTTCGTGGTCTCGAGGAATGGCCAGGCTCGGCTCCTCGCCTCGCCTGTCCATATCTTCTCGCGACCTGGAAAATAAGCACTTTACCGCCTCGGTTTACAATATACTATTTCTTCGTGTCCCGTTCCTACACGTTTATCGCTATAATACTAAAACTGAACTTTACCTTATCACAAAAAACTGAGGGTAATTGAAAAAAAAAAAAAAGTACAGTTCCATACTGAGGATAGGTAGTCAAAACACGATTACCTACCAGAGTTCGTGTGGTAAGATTAGTGTTGACCAGTGTAATTTTTATTTCTCTAACTGTCTTACAAGTAGGCTTTAGAGCTTTAGACCTCTTCTGACATTTCAAGCAAAGTATTCTTTTAAAATTACGATTGTCAATTAAAGTAACTTTTAACAAAAATTGATTTAAAATCTGTTCAGGAACAGCTTACAAGATAAGTTATTTTTGGTTACCAAGTTATTTTTTTTGTTATTGATTGCATAACTTAACTTAAAAATGAATCGCCTAAGAAATTTATCGGTGGAGGAGGCAGTTCGAGCATCAACTCTGCTGGATAAAGGATATTCGATGCGTTATGTTGCCGATATGATAGGAAGAAATCATTCCAGCATAAGTCGCATGGTGAGACGATTTAACGAGACAGGATCTTGAATTCTCGAAGGCCAAGGCAAGGGCGAAAGCGATGTACCAATCCAAGGGATGAGCATTTTCTTAGGCAACTCGCTTTCAGCAACAGGAGAATCACTAGTACAGTGCACAAATGAGCTCATAAATGTTTGCAATTTTGTAATATCGTCTCGAACAGTTAGAAGACGTTTAAATGAAGCTGGATTAAGTAGCATACGATGGGCAAAAAAATCATTGATCACTAGAGAACACGAAGTTTCAAACATTGCGTTTTGCCAGAACCATCAACAGTTAATGATTGGAAGAAGGTTTTAGAATAAAACGGCGGTGATTCTTGAGAAACCACAAATTTATTCGGAATTTCAACAGCAACCGGTTTCGGCAAAAGCCATCATCAGGCTGACTAAGAAGGTTTTAGTCTCTAAAGAAACGAGGGTTAGCCTCAAATCTCCTGATGGACGTGAGCGTGTCTGGTGAAGGGCGGGAGAGAGATTTGCAGCTTGCAGTACCTATCTCTCCAAGAGTCCCATTTGGTGGTGGCTTTGTAATGTTTTGGGGAGGAATTTGTTTCAACGGTCGCACAGATCTATGAATGCGGATTATTATCTGGAAAACTTTGTAGTTCAAAATGTAATGCCATTTGCTCATTTTGTAGGACCCAATATTTTGTTCACGCAAGATAATGCTCGTCCCCAAGGGGCTAGATAGGTTACCGACTACTTGAGTGCTGTTAATATTCCGTTAATGGAATGACCTAACAGCCCCCGATCTAAATCCCATAGAACATTTATGAGACGCTCTTAAAAGAAAGGTTCGAAATCGTACACCCGCGCCTATCAACCATAATGAACTGGTGGATGCAGTAATTGCGGAATGGGAGAACAATCTCCAGGAAATTTTTGAAAGTTTAATCTCCAGCATGCCAGGAGTTTATATAACTTAGAAAGTAGAGCTATTCTAATAAGTTTTTAATTTTTCAAATTGTTGTTACTTTGGAAAGCGCATTTTATCCTACTTGAATTTAATAGTTTTAGAATTTATGCTTACCGCGAGCTTTTTCTTTTTATTTTCCTTTTTTAGTCTTGCGTACACTTTGATTGTGTTTTTTACCATTTTGACACATGCCAAGAGAACAGCTATTTGTCACTATTAATTTTGTACAAAAAGTCATTATCAATTCTTTCAACGATTCTATCTAAATGTTGAAATAGTCATAGCAACGACTGAATATTATTTTTTTTTGTGTTTTTGAAACAATGTTGATACCTACGTACAATACACATAAACTTTATGTGTAATAAATATTGACCTGAGTAAAATGAATACGTAAATATAAATTAGTTTAAAACCACAGAATAATTTAACTTCTACACACAGAAAGAGTCCAAACTTCGCAACAGAAAGAGTTTAATATGAAAACATTTTTTAGTACTTTTGACAAAATATAGGTAACTTTTGCTTAACTCTACTGTAAACTGTAAACAAGAAGAAAATGTCGTAAACAAAATTCTTACAGAAGCCGGGCGTCTGAAAAGGAATCTCAAATATTTATAACTACAACCATAAACCATGCTTTATAAATTATAGTTATTTCGCATAAGCAAAATACAAACAAAAAATAATAATACGGCGAATTTATTATTTTTGAATGTAGCTACGTAATGGATGAAATTTCAAAAATGTCGTTCATCCTGTTTCCTTCACGCCGGGCATTCCGAATTGGCGCGAGTTTACTAACGAAAACCTTCGCTAATTTGCATACGCACACAACATCCTCGAGAAATTTCAAACGAAACGCAGATTTCATTGTTGATGCGAAATCGAAGCCCGCATTTCGAGAGCCAGCTAATTAAATTTTTTTTTTCGACGATTGCCAACGTTCCAATTCCTTCCTGCTTCAGGATGTTAACCGAAGTCGTACCATTTTTACCATTAAAGCAAACGTTCGAGTTCTGATTTATTTTGTGTATAAAGAAAAGTTAATTAAAATCCCCACCGGCAGGCATTAAACGCAAACGAACGAGGGGTTAACGCCTGGCAGTTACGTCCGCGAACGACGCAAGAACGTGTGCCATCTGCTGCTGTATTTTATGCGTCCTCAAGTTCTTGAGCGTGTTGCGAAACGTGTTTTCTTTCGTCCTGGCTAATGTTGCAGCTATGCCCGCACTTCTCTAATAATCCATCTTTCCGTTCATCCAGCTAAAATCAATGAGGACGTGCGCGTAAGGTCGCAGACAAATCCGGGCGTGCGCCAAAATCCGGAAACCTTACAAGTCAACCACGGTTAACATAAGTACTACAAGAAGAAGTCTTTCGTTTATAATTTCCCAGAAAATGTAATTGAATATAACTTCGCAAAACTACCTATTTTATTTTGCCATGACTCTGATGATTTAAATGAACTGTCCTGATCCTTTCCACAACATGTTTCAAAAACGTTTCTGGAAACTGAATTTATTTATTGATTTGAATCAACTTAATGGAATCATCATTTTTGTTTAGCATGTGGTATTCAGCTTCTCTTCTTCTTTGGAATGTACTTCTGTACTTCAAACCATTTGGGGTTCTTCAATCTCATTTTTTTTTTTTCTTAACTTTAGAAAAGTCTGTATTTTATCTTTAACTTTATTCTTTTCATTAATTTCGATGTTCAGAAAACTATTTTCTTCTTCTAAAATAAGTTGTGTCCATTCTACTGCAAAATTGTTCACAACTTTTTCTTATCTTCTGTATTCTCTCCTCCTATTTTTAATCTTCTCAAATATTCAATCGTCTCCCATTTTTTGTCTTTTCAAAATCTAATTCTCTTATTTTTTATTCTAGATATATTTTCTTAATGCCGGAATCTCTCTCAAGTACATACCCTAGAATTTTACTTTCTATTATTTGGCTTCTAGAAAGCTGCAGATAAGAATTCAGTAAAAAATAAATTAAGACAAGACAAAATAAAAATAATAGGGCCAGTTTTACAATGCCAGCTTGAATTTGAGCCCTTAACAACAATTGCTTAAATAATCGTTGTCATGGGTTTAAGCTTCAGCTTAAATTTAAACTGGCATTGTAAAACTGGGCCTCAGTAGTTTTGTAGGATTACAATAAGTAATAGAACTTGGTGGAATTGTAACATGCATCCACTCACCCGGAGTCTAGACCCTTATGAGTTAGTGCAACGACCGGAATTGGACGGCACACTGTGGGCTTAGATTTTTAGTGAGGGTTTAGTGAAAGTTTCACCGACAGCGGCTGAAATTCAGGAAACAATAACGCGACAGAAATTTCCAGGGCCTCGAGATAACATCAACGGCGTTTCATGCTTACCAACATTACAGTAAGGGGTGAGTACATAGAAAAAGAAATTCGCAAATATTTACATGGGCATCACCCGTTTGTTTAATGTATTTTAAAGTGCACTTCTGAATTGTGGAGTTTACTGAAATACTGCGGGTGTAAATAATCGAATTAAAAACACAATTTAGATTAGGAAAACGTCAATTCCTCTCGTACTCTGTTAGGGATGTTGAATCTAATTAATTTTGACGAAGGACTGTTTCATTTCAAACTTATCTTCGGGATTGCGTACATTACATTAATTATATTGTAACAAGTTTTTAATGAAAGCGTATCAAGTATTTAAAAAAATTAAAGAAATATGCAAACTACATAGTTTAGAGTAGTGATAAATTGAAACTAATTTAATTGTTATTTATATTCCAAAAATTTAATTTTAATCGATATTGAGAGAAAATTTTAGGGGGAAAAAGAAGGAATCTGGCTTTCCTGTAAATTAATTCTATTTTAAACTCAATCGCCTCATAAATCTAACTCAAGCTTCCAGGTTAATTACCTAATTTTACGGCAACGTTTCATTTAACTTTAATCTCGTCTGCCTTTGCTCGCCAGTTAAACCTTATTTACAAGGAAGGCATCGAACTAACTACCGCACAAATAAAAAAGTAATTAAATGAATTACCAGGGATTTTGTTTGTTTTGCCATGTTGTTGTAAAATAGTGAAACGTCGGTGGCAATTTTTGAAATAATCAGCGTTCCGTAGTCGAATTTATTGTAACCGAACACTTCTTGGAATTGTTATTCACGAAAGAAATCTATAAGATTTCACCCTCTTGATTTTTTCCGTTCATTAAAAAATAATAAAAGTAAATACAATATAAATAGTGTCACTGTACATGCTTCTTTAAATGTTTCCCATAAACTTGTCTTGTTGGTTTCGTCAGGTTTACTAAGAATCACCTCTGTACTTACAGAGATAAACATAGTTGATAGAACGTGCTTGCTGTGATCAGCTTTCCAAAATTGTGCTTAATTTATACGGTATTTACGCATTTATATTTTATCTTAATTAAACCTTGTATGAATAAAATGCAATACTGGAATGTGAAGCGAGAGACAATAATCAAACAACCTTATCCAGAAAAAACGCGTGCCCATGGAATCATGGCATCATCATCATCATCGCAAGGTCTGTTCTATTTCTTCACCTAAAACGCGGCCTTTGGTTATGTAACTATTTGGAATTTTACCACAAATAGAGAAAAAAAAATGGCGTATATAAGCCGACGATGAACACGAACGGGCATCACAAGTTAAAAGTTGTTAAACTACAACAACTGGTATTTTTTTTTATTATAAATTTTAGACGTTTTATTTTGTTGCATTTTGTGTTTCGTAGGTTCTCTATTTAACAATGAATTTCCGAAGCGTTACGTTTCTTATTGCGATGGCCATCGTGTTGGTAACGCTAGAAATGGTCACCGTGGAAGCGTGTTTGAGTACCGGCACAATATGTAGACGCGATGGCTCTGTGGGCAACTGCTGTTCTGGGTTTTGTTACCAATGGGCCTCTTGGGCTGTCGGTTTTTGCAGAAATAGATAAACACTGCTAATAACTGCATGTTACGTATATACAACCAATAAACGAGAGGTATTTCATTTCACGATCTATTCTTTTTTCTCACTTCTCAATTACATAATACCGGGCGTCCCAAATTTAGTGTTACAGCCAATGTCTCCTTTAAACGGCAAGATAAAAAAAAATATTCAGGATTTGTTGAAAATGGCTTGGAGTATTTAAAAGTTCAGTTAAAATTTAATATATAATGCTTATACTGTTGTATTTAAAATCTAAAATACTTCATTAAAGAATAAATAAACTATAGGGGTGCTATTTGAAAAAATGGGGTTGGGTGTTGTCTATGAGGGGTTGTTGTCTAGAAGTAACTGTTAAGTACTCGACCTTGTAGAGCTTTTCAAGCCATTTTCAACAGAACCTAAATAATTTTTCTATCTTGTCGTTTAAGGGAGATATTGGCCGTAACACTAAATTTGGGACACCCGGTATTGATTAAAACAAAGATTAAAGTAAACGTGTCGTCTTCCGTGCTTTGTTCTTCCCTGTTCTCCGTTGTTTTGTTAACCTCATAGTATAGTCGTCCCAGTTTGGTAGCGGTTTTATGGTTTTGCTATAAAAAAGGCGACAGAGAGGCGACAAAGACACCGCAGTGCCGGTCTCTTTGACGCATTTTTTATAGCAAGATCATAAAACCGATACAAAACTTGGACGACTATACAGTCGATTAAAAAAAATCGAGTACAGCTAATTTTCTCTGGTTTATTTCGTTCGTGTCAGTATCATTTTTGATGTCAATGTGACGGACACAATGCCACGATTAACTGAAAGTGACAAAGTTCTGATTCTTTCTGAATTACAGGAAGATCGGTCAATAAGGGCTGCAGCTAAAATTGTAACTTGGCTAAAAGTAAATGTCTGAGGAAAATGGAACGTTGTTCTTTTTTTAAAATACTCTGACATTCTAGTTTTAAATTGACATTATCAGGATTCGAAAGGGACAGATTTACAGTGTCAGAAAACTATTAGACTTCACACTGGTGATTTTTTTCAATTAACTAAAAAATAACGAAAGGAAGTACGATATTAAAAAGTGTCATTGTAAGTTATAAATTGACACATTTGTAATAATCAAGTGGAATTAATCCGTTTTCGTGATATCTACAGGATGTCTCAGAAAAACTGTTCCTAACTTTCAGAAGTAGTGGAGGGCATGTAATTAAGCAACTTTTACTAATAAAGTTGTGTCCGGAAATGTTTCCACGTCAAGTTAAAACGAAATAAAGAAAATGAGGACCAGAAATAATCTCGATGTAAAAAGTAATTTTTCTGTTTATTTCAGGTAGCTATACAATTATAATTTATTTCAATTTAATAAGAAAACTTGAAAAATTAGAAGAAATGTTCAAAATTAAGGCTACCATTTTGGATGCATAAGTTATAATGTTGTACGATTGAACAACGAATTCTTCGAAATATCTGAGGACGATGACGAAGCAAAATCAAAAGCAAGAATAATTCGAGCCACTACTTCCACTTCTGTGTTGGCATAGACGTAAATAAATGTAAAATTGATTGGAATCATGTCTAGCGATCGTGCGGGCCAAGAAAAAGGACCATAGTTCTAAATCCAGTGATTGTCCTTTTCCTTTGCCCGCACGATCCCGACTTATCACCTGTCATCACAGAAGAGGAATTAGTGGCTCGAATTATGACTCCTTTTGATTACTTTTTATTGTCAATTTATTGGAGAACAATACATTACAAATGCAAAAAAAATCATTTCTCCTAAGAACACATTACTATTAGTTTATCTATATTTTTATTATATTGTTATATAGTTGGGATGAATTTATCAAAATTTAATCTTTAGATTCCTCATTGACTTTCCAGAGGAAGCTCTAAATTAGAAACGTAGGACAGAAAATAAAAGGAAAATAGACGAAAGTGCAGATGTCCTACATTTTCTGGTAAACCTTATCTTTGTATCACAAAATCTTTTAAGCGGACACTAAATCGCGCAACATATTTTTCACTTCTGACGAAGCAGTCGAACGACTGCGAAACGTAAAGTGTATAGTTGCGCGATTTAGTGTCCGCTTAAAAGATTTTGTGATACAAATTTCATCGGACAAGAACCAACTGTAAATACTTACCTTTGTAATTAAACATACACTATATCGAATTATATTTTTATTAAATGGCATCACTTTGGCCCGGTTTCTTCACCTCCAGTTAAGTTTATCTGACGGTTTATTCCCAAAGTAATAATTGTGATTACAATCGTTACTATGGGAATTAATCGCTAGATAAAGTTAACTGGAGGTGAAAAAATCGGGCCTTGCTCTACTAACTACTAATCCAAAGTTTTACGTACCTGAAAAATCACTTTTAACGCGTGATCAATATCTTTTCTAATCAATGGAAAAAAATTATGTCTTTGTTTAGTTCATTATTTCAAATGCCATTTGAATTATTTTTATTGCATTCCTATCATTTTGTATAGGAATGCAATGCAGTGGCATTTGAAATAATGAAGTAATCAAAGACACATGATTTCATTTCCATAGGTCACTTGATTAGAAAAGATATTGATCACCTGTTATTAACTGGCATCGCTACTAACTATTAATCCAAAGGGTTTTAAGTACCTGAAAAAAGTACTGCCCACTTATTTTTCTGAAAAATGCATTCTCATAATATCGTAGATGTAGAACGAGAATTTTTTTTCAGTTTTGTACAAAATATCGTATTATTTATTACAGTATTACGTAATTATTCAAAGTTATAATTTCACTCTTTATAAGATGAGGACAATCGGTCATTAATGAAAGAGTTTAAGTATAATATTTATTTAGATGAAACCACGACGTACGTTTTCGGCACAAGGTCCTTCATCAAGTAGATTTCTTTTCTAATTATATATTTTTTCTACAATACAACGCGACTATTGTAAACTTAGCTTAAAATTTCAGTAATATCTTGTTATAAATGTTAAACTATCACACACAATTTTTCAGGAAATTTCCGTTTTCTTTTCTGTAATTATGGCTATTTTCTTTCTAAAGTGTTTTTTGCTACAAAAACTTGAAATCGCAGTCTTCATTGTTGAGTTCAAGTTTGAAAATATGTTACCAGTTGGTCGTCCTGTTCTTCCAAAATAAAATATTCAAAATACAATCTATGCGAATTTAATGCTGGGAGTTACAACTTAGTTTTGTCCTTCATGTCAATAGATACAAAGTAATAGAGACATTTCTTCATACCATCGTAAATCACTTTTAATTTTTTTTTTTATCTGTGGTAGTTGCCCAACGGGGTCCTAAGTCTAAGACTTGTCAGGACCTTAGGAGCGGGAGTGTATAATAAAAAAATAAATATCATAAAAATGAAACAAAATGAAATGTGAAGCGAGAAATAATCGAATAACCTAATCCAGAAAAAGCACACGCCCATGGAACGTTAACCATCGCAAGGTCTATTCTATTTCTTCACCTAAAATCCGGCCTTTAGTTATTATCAGGGCATGGAATCTTTAAAGCGTCAAGGCCATGCCTATTTGTTTAGTTCGGCACTAATTTACTAGGTGGCACTAGATGGTATTGTTGAAAAATCTGTAAAAATGCTGTGAAGTTCAGATACCAAATAACGATGCGCGGTAAATTAAAATGGTTAATTACGTTATATTTGAATTTTAACATCATACTTTGCGTACGTACGTATTCAATGAAGCTAATTTGTGTTCTATTTAGATATAACCACTTGAATCAATCAAAGGTCCCATTGATTAGTAATTACTTTGCTCGAAACTTAAAACATAACTACATATGTATTAACGACAACGTCAGATAAATTACGGTAAGAACATGTTGCGAAGAATTTTTTGTTTATTCTTTTTAATGTGGAATATTCCTCGTACCTCTGGGCGCCAACTGCTAGGGTTACATTGCCAACCCTACGAGAATTTAGCCGAATCCGGAGAAATTCCATCCATGACAATTGACAAGGGGTTTACGTTTTTACTTCCTATCCGTGAAGAAAGCAGGTTTTCACTTTTCATTCGCAACTGAAAAACTGACACAGGTTTGCAAGTTTGTAAAATCTTTTATTGGCAAGTAAGTTTTTTAATAAGAATGTTTGTAGTTGGACAATAACATTTCTTAGAAAATTAGAAATTGAAATATTTGTAAAATATTTTATATTTGATATTTTTAATATTACGTGTTCTCGGTTCGTTATTTTATTCTTAAATGGTTGTAGCTTGTAAATTTGCAAATTAAAAAAAAATAATCAGAAAAGAATGAACCTATTATCCGCATATCCTTGGTTATGTTTTGCACTAATTTACCAGAGGGCGCAATGATATTGGCCTTAGCTAGGAACCCCAACATTCCATCTTTTTTTGTTAATCTTTGGTTATTATGTAATTGTTCTTAATTTATACGGTATTTACACATTTATATTTTATCTTAATTAAACCTTATTTCATACAAAACGTTTAAGAAAAAAATACTAATAAAACTAATAAATGAAATTCTGAAATGTGCAGTGAGAGGTAATAATCAAACAACGTTATCCCGAAAAGGTGCGTGCCCATAGAATCATGGCATCATCATCATCGCAAAGTCTGTCTTCACCTAAAACCCGGCCTTTAGTTATGTAATTATTTACAATTTTATCACAAATAATGGAAAAAATGGAGTATATAAGCCGACGATGAACACGAACGAGCATCACAAGTTAAAAGTTGTGAAACTATAACCACAGGTAATTTTTTTTATTATTTATTTTAGACAATATATACATATTTTTTTGTATTTTGTGTTTCGTAGGTTTTCTATTTAACAATGAATTTCCGAAGTGTTACATTTCTTATTGCGGTGGTCATCGTGTTGGTAACGCTAGAAATGGTCACCGCGAAACCGTGTATGAGTAACGGCAAACTATGTAAACGTGATGGTTCTTTGGGCGAATGCTGTTCTGGGTTTTGTTACCAATGGTCCTCTTCGACTGCCGGTTATTGCCGACCCAGATAAACACTGCTAAAAATTGGATGTAATGTGTCTAAATACAAGCAATAAACGCGAGACATTTCATTTCACGATTTATACCTTTCTTTACACATCCCAATCACATATGTATATTCAAGCCGAATTAAACTTTTTTTTTCGATAGAAATAGAAAGGACAAGAATGATGGAATACAGTTTGCAACTCACAAATCAACAATTACTTATTTATTATTTATTATTTATTTAAATGAACCCAGTTGATGGTATTTTCTGAAAGCATAAAGAATAATATTTATTTATGTATAATTAGAAGAGAGTATGTTTAAAGCACGACGCAAAGCGGAGTGCTTTTAAATGCACGAGGGCTTTTATCTACAATTATGCACGTGGTACATGTAACGTTTTATTTTATTTTTATATCGTATGCGAGTGATGTGCACGTCGCTTCCATAAAATAATCATGTTAATTGTTTGCGTTACTATGGATTTGTTTACGTTACTACGGGTTTGTTTAATTTAAAGCCTTTGGGCAATTGAGTGCGAATAAACAAGATTAAATACAAGGGATTTTGTACAATGCTTCAAAATTATGTATACATTCATACTGGACGCTGATAGCTACGCAAGTTTCATTTAATAGAGTTTCTGAAGGCCTCAGTCTCTGTCGAGGCTTAATAAAACTTGAAACAGTTGTTTGAAATCTTTTAGAATAAGCAAATCGATTTCTAAGCATCCCTAAAAATTTCACAGTGATAAAGGCGATACTCACAACGATAAAGAGATTCATTGTAAATGGTCCAAGTTAAACTAAAATAAACTTTAGGTTCTTTAATGTGAAAATATATGAAGTGCTTGCGTTTACGTGTCTGACGCTTAATATTTCTCAAAAGCAGCGGTATTTATCGACCACCATGTAATGTGGCACGCGATATGCAAAGCAGATTTTTTTTATCCTTCGCGATTTATTTCTTACACATCTGACGGATATCTTTTTCTTTTTTAAATGCAACCTTAAAACAAACAATTTTTCGTTATTTTCTTTACAAAAAGGATAAATTCGACGAGGTAATGTGCACGTTTAATTTAGGATATTACTTCTGTCTCCATTAAAGAAAAGTATAAATTATGAACGTCTGCGATTGTGAGATTTATTACATCAACGCAAATAAATAACCTGCGCGGTTCGCAAATTGCTCGAAAAGCGAAGAAAACAATTTAAACACCGGGCATTCCTTTTAACTACCATTCGTTGCCTTTAAGTTGAATGCGATCTGTGTAACTGCTCGTTGTGAGCAATAAATTCAAAAACAATTATCACGATAAAGAGCAATCGCGGCAATTAGCAGGACTTGACGGCAATTCTGCTTTTAGATAAAGACAAAAAAAAAGAACTGTGAAGTTATCGGAAATACAAATAGTCTATTACAAAAAAAAATCTTGAATAGTCGAAGTTACAAGACGTTTGTTTATTTCGAAACTATTATACTTAATTAAACTGCTTTTAATTTAATCATTAATTAAACTGCTCTGAATTCGTAGAATCGGAAAAAGCTATCCGAATCTGCAAATTGCTAAATGGCATTGCTTAATTGAAACTGTATTTGATGATCTAATAAAACTGAAAGCCTAACGTTAACGAAATGAAATTCAGCAACATCCATCGAATGAAACCGACCATAATTTTCACGTAGACCCATTTAAATTTGTAATAATAAAATTCTATTCTAACATCCCCAACGCAGTCGTGTGTCGTCGCCATAAACGCAGCTGCTCCAAGCAACCAACCCCCTGCTAAAACCTCAACGATCTTTTATTCGCTTGGTCGTTTGTCGAAGTGGTTACGTGTCATTAAAATCAAGCGGTTGGCACGCTTCAATTTCACGACTTACAAAATCCACCACGGCGTAACGACCGTGATAGAAATAATGGTTTTAAAAACTTGTAAGCGGAAGCACGTGAAATTTAAAGTTTTTATTTCGTGTTCCTTTGCGAACGAAAGCGCCTCTGGTCTTTTGAGCGTAATCCATTGCACCAATATTAGAGAAGATTTAATTACTGTGCAACTGTTGCAAAAACTTTTTAATTACGAAGAAAAGAAATTCAAAAGAAGTTGCTACTAATACGATGTTAGGAAATAAAGCTTCGACTTGGGGAGTTTTATTCAATGTTTCGTATCGATTGTGTATTAATTATTAGGAATAATTAGGTAATTGTGAGGAAAGGTTGTTTTAGACTAGCCTATTTCTTGTAGGTATAAGATTTGATTCAATTTCTTGAATAATTTAGATTATGAAGTAAAGTGTAGTGAAACTTAAAGTGAGTCAAAAGTTATCTGAAAAAATCGAACGTGTTCTATCTCCAAACCATATCTGCAACCCGAAAAATTTCTTGTTTTAAATATTTTTATAGAAATTGCGCCTAATAAGTAGACTAATATAAAACGGCCCTTACACACAAAATTTAATTAAATATTAAAGGAACTGTTTAAAACGAACAATCGCCATTTAACTGATCAAGAATTCAATTATTTTTACATTTATTTCCAAAAGCGCATAATACTTACTAGTTTACTTTCTTGTTTTTATTATTTCCACAAATTATGTAACTATCAATGGTCGGTGATACTTCGATAGTGTCGTCAAATGATGGTCAAGCATCATCGACTTTTGTTGAATTGTTTTGTAAGTACTACTCTCAAATAATTTATAATTACATAAACAGAAAACTACACCGCGGGTAAAAATCATATAGGTACTTCACTCCTTTGATGTACTGATGTACTATTTATCGTTTTCATTTTTTAAACGTCAAATTCGAACAATTCTGTCAACACACACACTGACTAATTTTTTTTTGTCTTTTACTACAATGGTTCTTGGGATTCCCACAATTATATATTTTGTAATGATTTTTAACAGACCCGAAAAAGGTGTCATAATTTCACCTTCAGCTAAGTACATAAGTAAATTTTTACCTCCTCTTTTTTTTTCATAAAAACTCCTGTTTTATTTACGTTAGCAGTTTGTTTAATTATTTAATATTACACCTTGGATTAAATCAGAAATAAAATACTCAAAATGTGAAGCAAGTAACTGCTGTACTGGCATAACCGGGCACAGATAAAGCGCGTACCCGCGGAATATGTTCATCATAGCAAGGTCGTATTTATCTATTTCTTCACCAAAAATCCGTCTTTTAATAATTTTGTAATTATATGGCACTTTATCACAAATAAAAAAAATCTGGAGTATATAAGCCGACGATGAACACGATCGAGCATCACTAGTTAAAAGTTGTTGAAACTACAACCACAGGTAATTAAAAAAAAAAATTGAAACATTTTATTTGCAACCGTTTTATATTGTTGCATTCTGTGTTTCATAGGTTTTCTGTATAACTATGCGTTTCCAAAGGGCTGCATTTCTTATTGCGATGGTCATCGTGCTGGTAATGCTAGAAATAGCCACCGTGCAAGGAAAGTGTGCGCGTAATGGCAAACTCTGTCTTTCTTGTGCTAAGTGTTGTTCTGGGAATTGTTTCCGAATACCGTTTGTGCCCATTGTGCCCATCGGTGTATGCATCAAATAATGCTGCTAATAAATAATTGCATGTAATACCTTTGAATATAACCAATAAATGAAAGGACTTTCATTTCACGAGTTATATATTTGTTTCTCACTTTCCAATCACCACATTCAAGCCGAGTTAATTATTTTCCTTAAATAAAAAGATAACGTAATATACAAACTATTAGATAGTTGTTAGCTGAGTGGTTGAGTCCGCTGGCAACGGACGTGACGCTCGGCCGAGCAATTATTAGGTGTGGGTTCGAATCCCATCCAGGTGCATATGGGCTCTATGTGGGAGAGAGAGTACTTATGTGTCGGATTGTGTTTCGGACTTATACCAGTTCCTTCGAATTGGGTTTTCTGCGTTTCCCCAGTTTGTAAGGCGAATGCCGAAGGAGAAATTAACATCTAAGTCGGTCGCAGCCGCCACCCCTCCCCGATAAGTTCTGAACTTTGGGGTAAAAGTGGGTGAAAATAAAATGGTATACTGTTTATAACTCACAGATCAACAATTACATGAAACAAACAAAAAACATGAAGAATAAAAGGTATTTTGGCAAGTTAAAAAATAAAAAAATACAGGGTGCTGCATTGATGAACGCAACATAGGAAATCGCATGTTAATTTATGTATGTTCAAATATTGGCTTCCCTAATTATTTTACAGAAAATTCCATTTAGGTTTTTTAAAGTACTCTTCAAGATGAATCTGTCAGTGCAGTTTGAGAATCTTTCATTTGCTCAGTTTCAAAAGATTCAGTAACCAAACTTAATTTATATCGAACTGTCAGCAAGGCCTCGATCAGTGAACGTTAAAATAAAGTAAAGCAACTGATCAAGGCCGTGCTGATAGCTCGATATAAATTGAATTTGGTTACTGAATCTTTTTAAAATCTTTTGAAATTGAGCAAATGAAAAATTCTCAAATTACATAGACAGATTCATCGTGAAGAGTACTTTAAAAAACCTAAATGGAAATGTGCTGTAAAATAATTAGGGAAGCCAACGTTTGAACACATATAAATCAACATGGTATTTCATATTTTGGGTGTTGCATCGCCAACTCTACCTCATTTTCCATTTGATCACTTCTTACCCACCAACGGCGTTATAAACCTTATTAGGCAGTGTACAGTTAATTGCAAAAAATCGAGTACATCGAAAAAATCAAGAGTGCGAAATTTTACAATTGTTTGAAAATGTAAATCTATAGGCGTAACTGAGCCCAGATAAAGCCTATACCCACGGAATATGTTTATCATAGCAAGGTCGTATTTACCTATTTCTTCACCAAAAATCTGTCTTTTAGTTATTATATAATTATATGACACTTTATCACAAATTTAAAAAAAGTTGGAGTATATAAGCCGACGATGAACACGATCGAGCATCACTAGTTAAAAGTTGTTGAAACTACAACCACAGGTAATTAAAAAAAAAAATTAAACATTTTATTTTGTTGCGTTCTGTGTTTCATAGGTTTTCTATTTAACCATGCGTTTCCAAAGGGCTACATTTCTCATTGCAATGGCCATCGTGCTCGTAATGCTAGAAATAACGACCGTGCAAGGAAGCTGTTCGAGTAATGGCAAACTCTGTATGTTTTCTATTTCGTGTTGTTCTAGGTGTTGTTTCAAAACACACTCTACTTCGCTCATCGGTACATGCATAAAAAAACAAACACTGCTAATAAATAATTGCATGTAGTATCTCTGAACACAACCAATAAATGAAAAGTGTTTCATTTCACGATTTATATTGTTTCAGACTTCCCAATCACATATTCAAGCGAAATTAAAACATATTTTTTTAAAAAAAAGGTAATGTAATATACAAATTATTAAATGATAAATTGTTTACGATTTACAAATCAACAATTACACTATAGTCTATTCAAGATAAGAAGGTAGTAGACGTTGCTGCGTTTGAAAGAAAATACACACAGCTAACAATATAAAACGCGTCAAATTTTAAAAAGGAATTAAATGAACGTTTATTTAATTAATTAAATGAAAAAAATACTTTTTTTGTGGATGAGATAAAATTGGGCGTTTTCAATGATTTCGGCATCGTAAAGAAGAATCTGTTATTAGTTTTGTTCTATCATACTAGGTTAAAAAAAAAAATAAATTACTGTAAAGGTCGGCTCCAGTGAACCGGTTTGTAATGAATTCTTGGTTATAACGTACTGTATTTCAAACAATAAAATAACCTTTTAAATACATACTTCGTATTTACATACCAGTTATAGCAAACTTTGGATATAACGAACCTGTTTTAGTGCATTTTCTTAGGTTCGTTATAACCGAATCTTACTGTATATATTTTTTCAGTTTTGTTGGTATTTTTGCTTCAATTCTTAAGCCGGCTCCACACATTCGGATATTTCTCAAAAACACGCATATTTGTATATTTGCGTAAATATTTGTTTCATTGACAAGCTCACCATTCTCATATTTGCCAATTATTTAATTGATCGTTTAGTTTGGAAACCACAAATATTCATACGAACAGTTTAAAGATGGAAGTGAAAAGTGAAGACGCTTCAGTTGTTGATGCTGTGGCATTTTTACTAATGAGTTCAGTTTATTTACTGTTAAAAAAACGTAGAACGTACCAAATGCGATTAAATAATCACGCACGAACATGTGAATCTGCCAGTGCTGTGGTTGTTTCGTAAATAATTGCGCCTTTGATTTTTGTTCATTTACCGACTTCGAGCGGGAAATATTTATATTTGCCGAATATATCCTTTTGTGTAAATATTTGTCTTTAAAAACCCCATCCATATATTCGTCTATTTGCCAAATACACAAATATTTGTGACAAATATCCTAATATGTGGAGCAGGCTTTAGATTAAATAGTTTAAGAAAAAATGCTTTTTTATAGTTTTCATTTTTCAAACGTCAAATTCGAACAATTCTGTCAACACACACTGACTCATTCTTTTTGTTTTTTACTACTGTGGTTCTTCGGATTCCCACAACTATAATGATTTTTAACAGATCCGAAAGAGGTGTTGTAATTTCGCCTTCACTTAAGTAAATAAATTTTCCCCTCCTCTTCTTTTTTCCCATAAAAATTACTGTTTTGTTTACGTTAGCAGTCTGTTTAATTATTTAATACCTTGCATTAAATCAGAACTGGAATACTGAAATGTGAAGCAAGATAATTGCTGTACTGGCGTAACTGAGCCCAGATAAAGCGTATACCCACGGAATATCTTTATCATAGCAAGGTCGTATTTATCTATTTCTTCACCAAAAATCCGTCTTTTAGTTATTTTGTAATTATATGACACTTTATCACAAATTAAAAAATAGTTGGAGTATATAAGCCGACGATGAACACGATCGAGCATCACTAGTTAAAAGTTGTTGAAACTACAACCACAGGTAATTAAAAAAAAAATTTAAACGTTTCATTTGCAACCGTTTTATTTTGTTTCGTTCTGTGTTTCGTAGGTTTTCTATATAACCATGCGTTTCCAAAGGGCTACATTTCTTATTGCGATGGTCATCGTGCTGGTAATGCTAGAAATAGCCACCGTGCAAGGAGGGTGTTCGAGTAATGGCAAAATCTGTTTTACTAATGCGAAATGTTGTTCTGGATATTGTAAATTTCTTATACCGTTTTTGCCCGGTAAATGCAGAGACAGATAAACACTGGTAATAAATAATTACATGTAACATCTCTAAATACAACCAATAAATGAAAGGTGTTTCATTTCACGATTTATATATTTGTTTCAAACGTCCCAATCATACAGTGTGTGGCATTTAACCGGGTTTCTTCATTAACGCCTTTTGTAATGAAAATATGGAAAAATGTTTTGTACAAAAGTATCATCCTTTCAAGCTCCGCATAATTTAAAATTATTTTCGAACATACAGGATGTCCAAGTTTGGCTGTACGATGTGTTACTTCGTTATTTTAAATAGAACACTCTATACTTTATAACGAATTTGAGCTTGTCAGGCTATTTTAGTGTAAGTTTGATAAGGGTCCTCTATACCTAAGTCCTATAGTTTTTAAGATATTAAGCTTTGCTCATGCTTCTCAGAAATACGGATATGACTTTGATAATTAATATCTCAATAACGAAAAATGTTAAAAAGCAGATATTGTGGTGCTGTTGCAAGCTAAATGGAAGGTATCTACCGCAGTAACAAAATTTATTTTCAACAGCGATTCACTAAAACTATTTTCCATTTCGACAAAAGTTAAAAGGCAATAACTTTTGTTTTTAAATGGAACGGTGTTATTTTTATATCGTCGTTAGATGCTCCATAAAAGTATCTTTCAATTAACTATACATTCCCTATACCAATTACTGACCGTTCAGGAGATATTTAACATTATTTCATAATTTCTACATTTTAACATTTTAATTAAAATTATTGCATTTTATGTTTCGTAGGTTTCTCACTTAGTCATGAATTTTTAAGCTATTATTATTATGGTGATTTGTACAAATAAACAATTTTCTTTTCCTAATGTAGTTAGTTCCTTGTCTGCTAAAAGCTTAACAACAAATTTGTTGCTTCTTCTGGACAGCTGTTTCAGCCCTATTTGTGAGTTGTTCAAGAACTCATTGCATTCAAAAATCGATTGCAGGACCTAAGCTATTGATAATGTAGTTCTAAGTACATATCGGAAAATTTTGAAAATGCATTTAATTAACGTTTGGATCTATCAATTCACATCTTTTATAAACAGCTGTAGATAGAAATTAAAGGAAGAATTTCTGATGAACAGTCGTCAGTTTAATTTTTTTTGCTCTTATGTATAAATATTTGGAAGAGTCTCTTATGTATAACACAGCATGTATTTGTTTCTACTTTGATTCTATACTATATTTATTTCCATTAAATCTTTCTTGAAAATTAATAATCTTAGTATTGAAAGATTATACTATTTAAATTCTAGTTAATAGTCAGGATTTTGATCAATTAAAATTTAATATACCTTCCTATTATATTCAAAAATATATTTTTAAAAATAAAGAGAAAAAGAAATAACAAAAATATAAGTAGATTATGATCTAAAAGAATGACATTATTTTTTTAATTTTCGTCTAGAGACCAGACTATGATAACAAACTGATGGATCAATTTTAAGTCACGTTAGCATTGAA
The DNA here is from genome assembly GCA_033060865.1 of Dorcus hopei. Taxonomy (NCBI): domain Eukaryota; kingdom Metazoa; phylum Arthropoda; class Insecta; order Coleoptera; family Lucanidae; genus Dorcus; species Dorcus hopei. The sequence goes on from CM065419.1 coordinate 54,159,890, forward strand.
ATAATGCCTAGAGCGTCATTAGTTATGAACAAAATTTAGGAAAATTCCTTCAGGGTTGTTCGGCTAGTTGGGCAGGATTTTATAAAGACACTCTTTAGTGTTATGCCTTATATTTCGAAATATATTTCGAACAACTCGAAATATAAGGCATAACACTAAAGAATGTCTTTATAAAATCCTGCCCAACTAGCCGAACAACCCTGAAGGAATTTTCCTAAATTTTGTTTTTCAACAAGTACGGCTTACTTCCAAATTGCTTTATCAAATTAGTTATTAACGCAACCATTCTTGGAAATGGAAATACTTTTTCTGGTATAATTTTTGTTTATTGGTGTACAAGCGCTTCCGTTGATTTTGTCGCCTTCGGTAGTAGATTTTCTGAGAGATTAAACTCTTATTTTTTCATTTTAATTAACTAACTGACAGCACTTGACAAACAAAATATGTTACTTAGATATGATATTTCTAAAAAAATCTATAATTTCTAGTGATTTGATGGTTTTTCATCATTATACATCTAACGAAATACAAAACTAGTCGGAAATTAAATGATGAAGGCACCACGGGTATTAAAACTATAGACCTCTCGGGCTGAAGACCCTCAGGTTGTACACTGCCGATCACGGGCGTTATAAACCTTATAACGCCCTTGGTACCTTAATAACTGTAATACTATTATACCTTGCATAAAATCAGAAATGAAATACTGAAATGTGAAGCAAGATAATTGCCGTGCTTGCGTAACCGTGTGCAGACAAAGCGTGTACCCAAATATGTTCATCATAGCAAGGTCGTATTTATCTATTTCTTCACCAAATATCCTTCTTTTAGTTATTTTGTAATTATATGGCACTATATCACAAAAAATGGAGTATATAAGCCGACGATGGACAGGATCGAGCTTCACTAGTTAAGAGTTGTTGAAACTACAAGCACAGGTAATTAAAAAAAATTAAACAACCGTTTCATTTTGTTGCGTTGTGTGTTTCGCAGGTTTTCTATTTAACCATGCGTTTCCATAGGACTACGTTTCTTATTGCGATGGCCATCGTGCTGGTAATGCTAGATATAGCAATCGCGCAAGGGTGTGCGACTAGTGGCGAAATGTGTGTTCCCAATCCTTTCTTCAAGAAGTGTTGTTCTGGGTATTGTTACTATAGACCATTTGCGCAACTCGGTGTTTGCAGATAAGCATAAACACTGCTACCTAATAGATAATTTTATGTAATTTCTCTGAGTATAAACAATAAACGAAATACGTTTCACCTCACGATCTACGTATATTTTTTTCACTTCCCAAATACATATTCAAGTCGAACTAAACATATTTTCATTTAAAAAGTAATGTAATATAAAAATGATACACTGTTTACAACTTAGAAATCAACAATTATTTATTAATGTAATAAACAAAGAAAACTCTACCCCCGCGTGGGCATAACCTCAAATGTAACAAATGTCAATTTATCAGTGTATTCAACCAAATAGCATAAAATAGCACCAATCACGGCCTCCTTTAATTATAAATTTCGTTGATCACCCGGTACCTTGCATTAAATCAGAAATAAAATACTGAAATGTGAAGCAAGATACTGGCGTAACTGAGCCCGGCTAAATCATGTACCCACGGAATATGTTTACCATAGCAAGGTCGTATTTATCTATTTCTTCACCAAAAATCCGTCTTTTAGTTATTTTGTAATTATATGGCTCTCTATCACAAATTTTAAAAAATTGGAGTATATAAGCCGACGGTGAATACGATGGAGCATCACTAGTTAAAAGTTGTTGAAACTACAACCACAGGTAATTTTTGAAAAAAATTTAAACAACGTTTTATTTAAAACTATTTTATTTTGTTGTGTTCTGTATTTCCTAGGTTTTCTATTTAACCATGAGTTCCTATAGGGCTACATTTCTTATTGCGGTGGCCATCGTGCTGGTAATGCTAGATATAGCCACCGTGCAAGGGTGTTTGACTGGTGGTAAAATGTGTGTTCCCAATCCTATAATCAAGCAGTGTTGTTCTGGGTTTTGCCACCCAATACCGTTTACGGTACGCGGTTTTTGCACATAAGCACAAACACTGCTAATAAATAATTGCATGTAATTTCTCTGAGTACAAACAATAAATAAAGACGTTTCATCTCACGATCAATAAATGCATATTTTTCTCACTTCCCAAATACACATTCAAGTCGAAATAAACATATTTTTATTTGAAAAGGTAATGTAATATAAAAATTATTAAATGATACACCGTTTACAACTTAAAAATCAACAATTATTTATCAGTATAATAATCAAAGAAAATATTCTAAAATGAATAACATTCATAACATTTCTTAAAAAAATCATAAAGAATAAAAGGTATTTCGGCAAGTTAAAGAAATAGGAAAAAATGGAGGATATACGATGAACAAGAATGAATACAAGCGAGTATAGCAAGTTAAAATTCGTGTAACTATAACACAGCTAATTGTTTTTTTAAATTTCGGGAAACGTTTTATTTGATCTGTTTTGTTTTATTGCATTTTATGTTTCGTATGTTTCTTATTTAGTCATGAATTTGTCAAGTTTTATGGTATTATTATTATGGCGATTTGTAAAATTAAACAATTTTATTGTCCTAGTTAATGTAGTTAGTTCCTTGTCTGCTAAAAGCTTAACAACAAAGGTAAAGAAATTTGTTGTTTCCTCTGGACAGCTATTTCGGCACTATTTGGGGTCTCTTTGCTCAAGAACTCCGCTGCATTCAAAAATCGGTCGCAGGATGTGGCGACTTAAACTATTAATAACGAAGCTCTAAGTATTGTGGGTCGGATAATTTTGTGGATATTTTTAATTAACGTTAATTCACGTCTTTTATAAAGAGCTGAGGATTAAATTAAACGAAGAATTTCAGATAAGCAGTAGTCACTTTAATTTTTTTTTGACTCTTATGTATAAAGATCTGGAAGTCTCTTATGTATAACACATGATGTATTTGTTTCTGCTTTCATTCTATACTGAATTTATTTCCATTAAATTTTTGTCTAATATTAATTTTTTTCCCTTTTGACCCACTTTTTCCCCAAGCTCAGAGCTTGTCGGGGAGGGGTGGCCGCTGCAATCGACTTAGATGTTAATTTCTCCTTCGGCATTCGTCTTACAAACTGGGGAAACGCAGAAAACCCAATTCGAAGGAGCCGGTATGAATCCGAAACACAATCCGACACATAAGTACTCTATCTATCACATAGAAGCCCATATGACCAGATTGGGATTTGAATCCACCCATGGTTATTGTTAAGGATTCATAATAAATACATATTTATATTTTAATTCAAGTAGCGTAAATGTTTATATTCAAATGTTATCTTTCATGTAATTTTAATTATTAGTCTTTAGTATGTAAAATGATTCACTTTTACTGCACAAACAGGCATATCTGCACGTTCACTCGTGCTAACACGAGCCTTTACGGTCAACAATTAAGATTCATAGAAAAACGAATTCTCTGTGAATATCAACGTACATTCATCGTTTTTCCAAGATTTCGTCAACAATTTGACACCCTCTGTTAACATCTCACATTCCAATTTATATTTACTTATCTCATCCTTCCCAGGATTATATCTTGCACCCTTAATTTTCTGTTCGCAGAAATTGTATATTTTTAAAGCTCAGAGTTTCACGAAACCTAGACAATTCCGTGCACCCTATACAAATTACAATTCTTAAAATCTCCAAACAGATGCTGCATCAATTGTGAATTTCCAATGAAACTGCTTACTCTCACCATTAAAGTTATTGTTACAAAATTACATATATTCTGACCTTACGAATTTTTAATCAGTGCTGTTCAATAAGGGCGATCAATTCGTGCCGAACTTACTTATCATAAAATCAATTCAATTCAATCAGTCGCATTTTTCAAATCACTATAGTCGTAACGTAGTCGTGTAACAAGCTCAAATATTTAACTTAATGTGTATATACTTTTTAATTGTTATTTCTGTTAAATTAAAGTGTAGAAAATCTGGACTATGTTTTACTTCTACTTCAAATTAAAATAATTTAATGCAAGTTAGGATCATTCTGCGGAGACTCTTCCAGAACCTCATCACGACATTAAACAGTTATAAACATTATAACGCCCTTGGTACAGTTGCGGACTGAAAATTTCGGGTGTCACAGTCATTCCACTGACGTAAAAGTTAAGAATTACTATATGTATACGTCAGATGAGTGACAGTGACATCCAAAATTTTCAGTTCGCAACTGTACCTTAATAACTATAGAATTATACTTATGGCGGATTTCACAAACGATACTTAAATTTAATCATCTGTTAAAAGTTAACGTAGCCATGGTTACATGTGTTGAAGGTATAGGAATGATTATTCTTAACCAACGATTAAAGTTAAGCGACGTTTGTGAAATCCAGCATTAGCATTAAATCAGAAATGAAATACTGAAATGTGAAGCACGATAATAGTTGTACTGGGCGCAACCGAACGCAGATAAAGCGTATACTCACGAAATATGTTCATCACAGCAAGGTCGTATTTATCTATTTCTTCACCAAAAATCCGTCTTTTAGTTATTTTGTAATTATATGGCCTTTATCAAATAAAAAGAAATGGAAGCACTTTATCAATTTAAAAAAAATGAGTATATAAGTCAATGATGAACACGATCGAGCATCACTAGTTAAATTTGTTGAAACCACAACCACAGGTAATTAAAAAAAAAAACTTTAAACAACGCTTTATTTGCAACCGTTTGCGTTTTGTTTTTCGTAGATTTTCTGTTTAACCATGAGTTCCCAAAGGGCTACATTTCTTATTGTGATGGCCATCGTGCTGATAATGCTAGAAATAACCACCGTGCAAGGGTGTGCGGGTTTATCGAAAATCTGTGTTCCCAATAATCTTCTTTTCGAGAAGTGTTGTTCCGGGTATTGTCACAAAATACCGCTTTTGCCATTCGGTTTTTGCGGAAGAAGATAAACACTGCTAATAAATAATTGCATGTAATATCTCTGAGTACAACCAATAAACGAAATATGTTTAATCTCATGGTTTATACAGGATGCTTAAAAATTCGATTGCCAAATTTCTAGGGTGAGTAAATGAGACTAAAATAAGCCATTTTTGTTAAATAACCTAGTGTCGTAAATTAATAATTACTTGATGTGACTGTAAAAACGACTTAATATTACAGAAACATAAAGAAATTATTACTATAGTAAAACGAAGTAATTAAATGTATAACATTTCATGAGACGCTTACAACATTTGGTCAAAATGGTTGACCCCAACTTGCACGTATATCTCACAATAATATATTAATGTTTGCCTTGTGCATTTAAAGATTCCAGGATTCGCATTTATTTCGGCAGCAACTTCAACGATACAACCAGAAATGTTGTCGGAAGATGTTCCATATTGGTAGAAAGAAACATGTGCTTAAAGGATGATGGAGCTCCAGCCTATAATACGCAACAAATAAGAGAACATCTAACTGCTAGGTACTTTTGAGCGTTGGTGGATTGGACATCAGGGATCAGTTGCAAGGCCTCCTCGGTCACCCAATCTAACACCCTGCAACCAATTTTTGTGGGGCTGCATGAAGGACTTTAGTTTATTCGACACCTGTACCAAATGAAATAAAACTCGCTGGTCGTATCGTTGAAGCCGCTGCTGAAATACAAGCGAATTTTTGGTTTTTTTGAACGCACAGGTGTCACCCAAGTTTAAATTAAAATTTACTTGCCTCTACTTACCACGATTCAGGATGACAAGCTTCTGCTGATGCTTCGATCAGCTGGGCCCCAGCTAGCAACAGTGGAAATGGGGCAGGTTAACTTATGGTGGTAAACTTATAAAGGGCGCCAGAAGACGATTTAAATCAACTGAACGTAATTCGTCTGGCCGACATTGTAAAATTTCGCACTCGATGTGCTCGATGTACTCGATTTTTTCCAATTAACTGTACACTGCCTCATAAGGTTTATAACGCCCTTGGAAAGAAGTGATCAAATGAATTAGAGTTGGCGATGGAACTAAACACATACAGTTTGTTAAATGGATCTTTTTACGCACGTCATTATCAAACGACACTAGTAAAAACAATTTGTATGTGATGTTTTGCCTTCTCTCAAATTTAATTTTGCCTTACAAACTCATTTAGTTTTAATATATCTCTATTTAAAAACATTTAGAATACAATAATTAGAAAATTTTGTTTGATAAAATGCCAGGAAAACGTTTACATTCGCAAACGCATAACTGTTTCATAACCTTTTTTACAGTTACTATTTAAACAGTACTTGATTTGACTAAAAAATATTGATTTGTTTCATACGGATACATTTCAATGACGTGCGTAAAAAGAACCATTTAACAAACTGTATGTGTGCATTTAGTTCATCAAACGTTCCTTCAGTCACTTTGACATTTCTAAAAAGCAAGAAAACAGTTTTATTTAAAAAAATAAATAAAAAAGATGCGTAAAATTACCACTGCCTGCTACATCAAAACACTAATCAGTAATTGGGTGAGTAATGTTAAAGAACATTTCCGGCGTGTTATTTATGTTACAAATGACGTTATCCAAGACATGCATTTAAATTCCAACGTCTACCCTAATTCACTTTAATTTTCATCGCCTGTTACCTTAATATCTATAATATTATACCTCACATTAAACTAGAAATAAAATATTGAGTTGTCAAACAAGATGATTGCTGTACTGGCGTAATCGAGCGCAGATAAAGCGTGTACGCACGGAATATGTTCATCATAGCAAGGTCGTATTTATCTATTTCTTCACTAAAAATCCGTCTTTTAGTTATTTTGTAATTATATGGCACTTTATCACAAATAAAAAAAAATATGGAGTATATAAGCCCACGATGAACACGATCGAGCATAACTAGTTAAAAGTTATTTAAACTACAACCACAGGTAATTAAAAAAAAATTAAGGTTTTATTTGTAACAGTTTTATTTAGTAGCGTTCTGTGTTTCGTAGGTTTTCTATTTAACCATGCATTTCCAAAGGGCTACATTTCTTATTGCGATGGCCATCGTGCTGATAATGCTAGACATAGCCACCGTGCAAGGGTGTAAGGCGAATGGCGATTTTTGTGTCCCTCTTCCTTTGCTCAACCAGTGTTGTTTTGGGCATTGTGAATATATACCGTTTACGCTCCTGGGTTATTGCAGAAAAAAATAAACACTGTTAATAAATAATTGCATGTAATGTCTCTGAATATCTACAACCAATAAATAAAAGATGTTTCATTTTACGATTTATACATTTGCTTTTCACTTCCCAATCACATATTTAAGCCAACTTAAAGCTATATTTAAATAAAAAGGTAATGTAATGTAAACATTATTATTAAATAATAATTGAAAATGTTCTTTTCGCGACGAAACCGCTCGTTGTTTCATGTAATGTGATACAACAAAGAGAATGGGCTTCCAAACATTTACTTAAAATTTGTCCCACAATATACAAATTTTTAGCATGTAAATCACTATGGCCACACAATTTCTTTTAAGTGTGGCCATAGTTATTCCGTTGTCTAGTTACAACAAAATAATGGATCAATTTTAAGTGACGTTAGCATTGAAATAATGCCCTACGATGTTATTTTAAAATAATGCACTTTAGGCGTAATAAACCTTATAATATAATGCCCTTGGTACCTTAGTCACTATAATATTTGTTATACCTTGCATTAAATCATAAATGAATGCTGAAATGTGAAGCAAGATAATTGCTGTACTTGCGTAATCGAGCGCAGATAAACCGTGTACCTACGGAATATGTTTATCATAGCAAGGTCATATTTATCTATTTCTTCACCAAAAATCCGTCTTTTAGTTATTTTGTAATTATATGGTACTTTATCACAAATAAAAAGAAATCTGGAGTATATAAGCCGACGATAAACACGATCGAGCATCACTAGTTAAAAGTTGTTGAAACTGCAACTACAGGTAATTTGAAAAAAAATTTAAACGTTTTATTTGCAATCGTTTTATTTTGTTGCGTTCTGTGTTTCGTAGGTTTTCTATTTAACTATGCGTTTCCAAAGGGCTACATTTCTTTTTGCGATGGTTATCGTGCTGGTAATGCTAGAAATAGCCACCGTGCAAGGAAAGTGTATTATTAACAAGCAGTGCCAAGAGGTGTGGTCCTGGGTATTGTCACAAGTTACCGAATATGACCCACGGGTATTGCAAGGAAAAATAAACACTGCTAATAAATAATTGCGTGTAATATCTCTGAATATAACCAATAAATGAAACATGTTTCATTCGCGATTTATATATTTGTTTTTCACTTCCCAATCACATATTCAAGCCAAGTCCAAAGATATTTTAAATAAAAATGTAAGGTAATATAAAAATTATTACGAGTAAATGGTATACCGTTTTAATTTTTTTTTCTGTGGTTAAATTTAAATGAATAATTTCAGATTAACACCGGATGTATTTATTTCTGTTTGCATTCTGGACTATAATTTTTGTTTTGTATTAGTAATCTTAGTATCAAAATATTATATTGATTACTTAAATTCTAGTTAATAGTTAGGATTTTGATCAATAATGCCCTACGATGTTATTCTTAAAAATAATGCACTTTAGGCGTAATAAACCTTATAATATAATGACGTTATTGGTACCATAATAACTGCAGTACCTATTATACCTTGCATCAAATCAGAAATGAAATACTGAAATGTGAAGCAAAATAATAACTGTATTTGCAGAACCGAGCGCAGATAATATGTTCATCATAGCAAGGTCGTATTTATTTATTTCTTCATCAAAAATCCCTCTTTTAGATATTTTGTAATTATATGGCACCTTATCACAAACAAAAATTGGAGTATATAAGACGACGTTGAACGCTATCGTGCATCACTAGTTAAAAGTTGTTGAAACTACAACCACAGGTAATTAAAAAAAAAGTTTAAACAAGTTTTATTTGTAACAGTTTTATTTTGTAGCGTTCTGTATTTCGTAGGTTTTCTATTTGACCATGCGTTTCCAAAGGGCTATATTTCTTATTACGATGGGCTTCGTGCTGCTAATGCTAGAAATAGCCACAGTGCAAGGATGTTTGACTAATAACAAATTGTGTATTCTCAATCCTTGGGTCATGGAGTGTTGTTCTGGGGTTTGTTACAAATTACCGGGTTCGCTCCTCCTCGGTTTTTGCAAAAAAGCATAAACACTGCTAATAAATATGTAATTGCATGTAATATCTCTTGAGTACAACCAATAAACGAAAGACGTTTCAACTCATGATCTATATGCACTGAGAAAATAAAAATAGTAAATTTAACAAAATACACTGAGAAAAAGAAACTGTTCAGTCAACCAAAAACACGTTCAGGTAACAGTATTTTTCGTTTACCTATTAGCAATCACGCGTGGTCATTGAACCAACAGTCAAAAAATGTTAAATATTTTAGATTGAATCAACTCAATATTTTGTTTGAGGCAAGCATACAATGAAGACATCTTTCTAGTTGCTTTAATGCCCAAGAAGATTGATACAAGAACTTTAGATTGTTAAAATTTTTAATTTTTAAATATTTTATTTGTCTGAACGCCGCGCCGTTAGGGAATTAAAATTATATTTTTGATATGTTTAAAGTAATTTTTCAGTACGGCTAATAAAAGCGTAGAGTCAATTCAATCTCTACTATCGTTTAGGGAAACATCAATTAAATGTTCACCTCTTTGCGATACTGCCAAAGTAAGATAACCCTTCAACCTTTGTTGAGGTGACAAGAGGAGCTGAATAAACCTCAACGAACTTTATAATGTCGAACGCATTCGAAATATGAATGACTTATCCGTTTAAGAAACGATGTCGAACAACAAGGTTATGCTGGGACAGGCAGTAAATATACGTGAAGTTCTAGCAGGCGCCATCTGGAACTCGATAGCTTATTAATATGGGAATTAACCCTCGCTTTTACTTGACTTAACATTTATTACGTTAAATAAAAAATCAAAACAGACACACAAAAGCAACAGCACTTTACGATCATTTTGAAATTTCAACTTTTTGATTTAACATATTAAGCACTTTCGTTTTAAGGAAAACATTTACATCGTTCAATCAAACGTAATAGTTTAACATTTTTTTAGTGTTACTTCAACAATTTCCAAGATGTTCAGTTAAGAATATTACCGTTGATACAAGTACATTTTATTTAAGTCAACGCACAAAAAGTTGACATTCAAAAAGTTGTTGACTTAACTATTTCATTTTTCTCAGTGTAGTTAGTATTGGCTTTTATGCATTGTATCAACAAAAATATAATTCATTGAATACAAAATATCTTTAATTGAATTCAAATGAAATATTTGGTGAAGCAAGACATTCTTGCATTGGACGAAATTGATATATTAGTGAAACAAAGTTAATGTCGTGTTAAAGGATAAAATAAGCAAATAATATTTTCATTGAAAATCATTAATGCATTCATTCAATGCAAGTTTTCAACATTTAAAAATTTTTTGAATTAACAATATATGTGCATTCGCCATATTTAACCACGAAAAATAATTCAGTCAACAAAAATTTGGTTGACTGAACAATTACACTGTACATAGTACATACATATATATTATTTTTTTCACTTCTGAAATATATATTCAAGCCGTAATATAATAGTATATTATTCGACGACCGAGTAATAATGGTTATTAATCACGACAATGAAAGTTTGCAACACGAGCGAAGCGAGTGTTGTAATTCATTAGAGTGATTAATACCCAATACTCGGGAGTAGAATACTATTCTTTTTTCACGACTATTAATGAAAATAAGGAAATAAAATAAATAAAAATACGAAAATAAATCTGACGTTTATAGGCGGTACACCTATTGGATTGTTTTCATTGGATTGTGGTTGCTATGATATGAGCCGTGAAATTTGAAGTCATTACTTAACGGGCCATTGAGTAATGAACGTCATTAAATTAAAAAGAATTTAATGATGACAATATTATTAAATAGTCGTGGAAAAAAATTGTTAAATAATACACTGTTTACAACTTAAAAATCAACAATTATTTATTATTGTAATAACCAAAGAAAATATTCGAAAATGAATCCAGTTGATAATATTAAAAAAATAGATTAAGAATAAAAGGATTTTGGCAAGTTAAAAAATAGGAAAAAGTGAAGGAGTATGTAAGAGAGAAGGAATACAAGGGAGTATAGCAAGTTAAAAGTCGTGTAACTATAATACATGTTTTTTAAATTTCGAAAAACGTTTTATTTGGGCTGTTTTGCTTTACTGCATTTTATGTTTCGTAGGTTCTTTATTTAGTCATGAATTTACCAAGTTTTAAAGTATTATTGTTATGGTGATTTGTAAAAATTCTCCTATTTAATGTAGTTAGTACCTTGTCTGCTAAAAGCTTAACAACAAAGTTATAGAAATTTGTTGGTTCCTCTGGCCAGTTGTTTCGGCCCTTTTTGGGGTCTCTTCAGCAGAGGAGTTGCTCAAGAACTGCACTGCATTTAAAATCGGTCGAGGGATGTCGCGACCTAAACTATAACATAGTTCTAAGTATTACGAGAGGAAAATTTTTAGAATGTTTTTTATTAACGAAAAGTTTATAACGAAAAGTTTAAGTAGCGATATCCTGCAACACATTTTTTAATTAACGCTTGGATCTATCAATTCACTCTTTCTTAAGGATCTGTGCATTAAATTAAACCAAGAATTTCAGATGAGCAGCCCTCTTCAATTTTTTTCTGACTCTTATGTATAACGATTTGAAAAGTCTCTTATGTAGGTATAACACAGGATGTATTTGTATCTGCTTTCATTTTATACTATATTTATTTCGAAAAGTTTAACTATTCATAATCTTAGTATTGAAAGATTATATTGGTTATTTAAATTCTGATTGCATTTTAAACAAATATCGAAGAAAGACTCCATGAAATTTGTAGTGGAAGTAGGTATCAAAAATGGTAGAAAGCTTATTTTCTTTGTTGTGTTACATTACATGAAATCAAAACCGGTTTCGTCACCAAAAGGACATTTTTAAGTAGCATACGTTTAACCTTCGTATTATATTTAAATAAATATTTTCAAACATAAAGAGAAAAAGAAATAACAAAAATATTATGATTTAAAAGAATCACGTTATTTTTTTAATGTCAGAAGTGTCAGAATATTATAACTAAAGTCTCCAACATTTAGGCGTACGGCACCGATCGAATTACGGAGTTACAAGCATTATTTCTTCAATAAAGCGAGAATATTTTGATCAACTTTGTCACATTTTATTTTGTTATTTGCTGTATTTTTGACGATACGGTATAATTAAAAAAATAAACGAAAACATTCGTTTAGATAAAACTCGTTATACCTATGCATCATATAGGCGTAAACAGCACTGGATTCTTGGTCAGTCGACCGATTGAGATTTACAGCGTATCGGCGCGAGCAGCGAGTAATATACAACTGGACGGGCAAACGGATCTTTTTTTTGGAAACTTTAGTTATAACTAAACAACAGAATATATGCTAAATGTTAATCTTCAATTTTAATTTTTTCGCAAAATAAATATACCGTTTTATTGAATTTTGTAATTAGAAATTAATTTTTGTTAATTAAGTTAGTAATTACTGAAATTAATGAAGTAGCATATATATTTCACCAAAATATTAATATTGAAGATTAAAATTTTGCGCATATTCCGTTGTCTAGTTATAACAAAATAATGGATCATTTTTAAGTCACGTTAGCATTGAAATAATGCTCTACGATATTATTTTAAAATAATGCACTCTAGTCGTAATAAACCCTATAATATAACGCCCTTGGTACCTTAACCACTATAATATTTGTTATACCTTGTATTAAATCATAAATGAAATACTGAAATGTGAAGCTAGAATGTACTTGCGTAACCGAGCGCAGATAAAGCTTGTATCCACGGAATATGTTTATCATAGCAAGGTCATATTTATCTATTTCTTCACCAAAAATCTGTCTTTTAGTTATTTTGTAATTATATGGCACTTTATCACAAATAAAAAAAAATGTGGCGTATATAAGCCCACGATGAACACGGTCGAGCATCACTAGTTAAAAGTTGTTGAAACTACAACCACAGGTAATTAAAAAGAAATTAACAACGTTTTATTTGCAACCGTTTTATTTTGTTGGGTTCTGTATTTTGTAGGTTTTCTATTTAACCATGCGTTTCCAAAGGGCTACATTTCTTATTGCGATGGCCATTGTACTGGTAATGTTAGAAACAGTCATCGTGCAAGCTGCAAAGTGTTTGAGTTATAACGAAATCTGTATTCCCTATAATTTTTTTAACAAGAAGTGTTGTTCTGGGTATTGTAGAAAATTACCGTATTTGTCCTTCGGTTATTGCAAAGAAAAATAAACGCTGCTAATAAATAATTGAAATAAATGAAAGATGTTTCATTTCACTATTTATACATTTGTTTTTCACTTCCCAATCACATATTCAATCGAAATCATACATATTTTTAAATAAAAAGGTAATGTAATATAAAAATTATTAAATGGTAGGTATACTGTTTACGACTTAAAAATTAACAATTATTATATAATATAATAATCAAAGAAAATATTCGGAAATGAATCCAGTTGATAACATTAAAAAAAAAAAAACATAAAGAATAAGTATTATGGTATTATTATTCTGGTGATTTGTAAAAATGAACAGTTTTATTTCCCTGGTTAATGTAGTTAGGTCCTTATCTGCTAAAAGTTTAACAACAATGTTATAGAAATTTCTTGCTTCCTCTGCACAGCTGTTTCGACCCTATTTGGGGCCTCTTCAACAGAGGAGTTGATCAAGAATTCCACTGCATTCAAAAATCGGTCACAGGATGTTGCGACCTTAACTATTGATAACAAAGATTATGGGTCGGAAAATTTTGAGAGCTTCAGAGGAATTTCGGATGAGCTGACGTCACTTTAATTTTTTTCTGACTCTTATGCGTAAAGATTTGGAAGAGTCTCTTATGCATAACACCGGATGTATTTGTTTCTGCTTCCATTCTTTACTATATTTATTTACATTAAGTTTTTGTTTAATATTCATAATCTTAGTATTGAAAGATTATATTGGTTATTTAAATTCTAGTTAGTTAGAATTTTAAACAAATAAAGTTCTCAACCGATGCAAAGAAACGTCGATTAAAAAGCGAATTGAAATTTTTTTAAATCATAATAGTTACAACTTATTTGTAGTAATTTTTTAATGTATCTGTTAACATTGCATTTGCATGATATGATTTCATCACTCTTTCTATTGATGTTTGTTCGAAGTGCATTGCATATTAAGGAAAGATTCATGATATATGTAGTGGGTGTAGGTAACAATAGTTGTAAGAAGCCCATTCTCTTTGTTGCATCACATTACATAAAATCACGACCGGTTTTGTCTCCAAAAGAACATTTTCAAGTGGAATTCGTCTAACCTATGTATTATATTTCAAAAAATATTCATAAAAATAAAGAGAAAAAGAAATGACAAAAATATTATGATCTAAAAGAATCACGTTATTCCTTTAAAGTCCGACTAGATTGTTATAACTAGACAACGGAATATATGCAAAATGTTAATCTTCAATTTTAATTTTTTCGCAAAATTAGTGAAATTAATTAAGTAGCATAAAGATTTCACAAGAAAATTAATATCGAAGATTTACTTTATGCATATATTCCGTTGTCTAGTTATAACAAAATAATGAATCAATTTTAAGTCACGTTAGCATTGAAATTATGCCCTACGACGTTATTTAAAATAATGCACTCTAGGCGTAATAAACCTTATAATATAACGCCCTTGGTACCTTAATAATTATAATACTTGTTATACCTTGTTATAATAAATGAAATACTGAAATGTGAAGCAAGATAATTGCTGTACTTGCGTAACCGAGCCCAGATAAAGCGTGTACCCACGGAATATGTTCATCATCGCAAGGTCATATTTATCTATTTCTTCACCAAAAATCCGTCTTTTAGTTATTTTGTAATTATATGGCACTTTATCACAAATAAAAAAGAATGTGGAGTATATAAGCCCACGATGAACACGGTCGAGCATCACTAGTTAAAAGTTGTTGAAACTACAAGCACAGGTAATTAAAGAAAAAATTAAGAACGTTTTATTTGCAATCGTTTTATTTTGTTGCGTTCTGTGTTTCGTAGATTTTTTATATAACCATGCGCTTCCAAAGGGCTACATTTCTTATTGCGATGGCCATCGTGCTGGTAATGCTAGAAATAGCCATCGTGCAGGGGTGTTTGAGTAATGGCAAAATATGTACTCCCAATAGTTTGTGGACCAACCAGTGTTGTTCTGGGTATTGTCACAAAGTACCGTTTATGGAGATCGGTTATTGCAGAAAAAAATAAACACTGCTAATAAATAATTGCATGTAATATCTTTGTTTCATTTCGCTATTTATACATATATTTGTTTTTCACTTCCCAATCACATATTCAAGCCAAATCGAACATATTTTTAAATAAAAATATAATGTAATATAAAAATTATGGAGTATATAGGTTTGTTCGTTTGTTCTGAACTTTCTACACTTTTAGTTCCTTCACTTTACTTTTCTCACTCCAACTTCTATTACATTATGTACATCTCACTCTTTCAAGAGCAGTTGGTGCAAAAAGTGTTGAAAAGTGCAGAACAAACGAACAGACCTTGTAAGTCGACGGTGAACACGAGCCAGCATTACTAGTTAAAAGTTGTTGAACCTACAACCACAGGTAACTTTTTTTTAAATTTAAACAACGTTTGATTTACAACCGTTTTATTTTGTTGCGTTCTGTGTTTCGTAGGTTTTCTATTTAACCATGCGTTTCCAAAGGGCTACAGTTCTTATTGCGATAGCAATCCTGCTGGTAATGCTAGAAACTTTTAAACTCAGAGCTCGTCGAAATATATTATGATCTTAGAAGAACTTTTTTTCTATGTTATAAATTGAATGGATTGGCAGAGAAGAGATCAAGGATTTAGTACTTCGCTTATTCTCATTGTACGTGTTACTGGAGTTGAACACACGATGAAAACTGGGAATTAATTATTCCACAAATACGATTTCAAAATTAGAATCTGGAATTTTTAGACCCACAAGGCGAAATGCACATTCGCTTTCAGCAAGTGCATCAAATTTACACAGGAAATGCCTAAACGTTTTAAGTGCGGCGGCTGCCATAAATACTCGTTTAAAGCGCAACCCTCCCTAGAACAAATAAATTTAAGCAGTTTTAATTTATTTTCCCGAATTCCCATATGGTTCGGGAAGGCGTGCCTTGTTGGCTCGTGCTGCTGACGAACGGGTGCGGATGTGAGGGCTGCGTTACCAGAGCAGGGTCTCCCTATGACACACACGCACAGATGTCCACGAACACGAACGCACAGCTTCGCCTTGCACTCCGGATTTGTGCCGCAAGCGACACACGTGACCGTTTCAAAGTCGATATTTCCAAGTTTCGAGTGACAGTTTTGACGTCTGTTGTTATTATTGTGTCAGCGTCCCCGTGAAAATGCGATGGGTTTTCATACCGTGCGTAAAAGTTCCCGCGGTAAAAGTTAATTAGAGGCGTGATTAATTGGATTAACTGTCTTCGGCGCAATCTGCTGGAACATGATTTAAGAGAAAGGAATTAAAAAGTAAGTAAGTGTTGCGGTTTGATTTGATTTGATTGATGTGATGTTGCTTGTGTAGAAAACAAATTCCTGTTATTCCTGAGTTTTTCAGTTTTAATAAGATCCCAATTATTCATGTATTTCAAAAATCGAAACCATTCTATACGAATTTTCTTCAGTATAGTTCCTACAGTTTTGATATAAACATCATTTTTATATTAATTCGCATTATGAGATCTGTATTTAGTGCCTAGTTCCTAAGTTTTCGTTAAGGAAGTTCTGTTATAGATATTTATTTTCCTTTATGTCACATTCAAGTAGCAAAGTAACGTAAAGTCGTGTCATACCGATGTCTTAAAATAGGCGATATTTATACACCGCTGTTAATTCTGAATACTTTTGAGTTTAAATGTATGTCTCAGTTAACGCGTCTGATCTGCTTAGTGTAGCCAATAAAATGCCGTGAAATGTTTTTAAATAGGATTGAAACGAATTATTTTTAACATTTCGGAACGTGATTTATTTACTCGGTAATTTAAATGATGAGAAAGCAGTTTAAACTGATAAGTGATAAATTCAAGATCTGCTCCGGACATGTAGACGTGCTCTTGGTGATGCTCGAAGAAATATTACATGCAGGACTAGTTATTATTAGATGGAATTGCAATATAGACTTCTGCTACAGGAGTCATACAGAAATTTAAAGTAATACGAGACGAATAGAGATGAATATATGTTGGAGGCAAACAATGACTTTCATAGTCATGACTTAAGCAAGAGCTTTTCGTAAGTTTGCCTTATAAGTTTAAGGGCTGGGTTGCATAAAACATTTAAGCCAGGATTAAATTTAAGCCTAAGTTAGAATGTGACAGACATGATGCTGTACGTGATAACGTGTGTTACATTCTAAGTTAGGCTTAAATTTAATCCTGGCTTAAATGTTTTATGCAACTCAGCCTAAGATTGTCTTAAGTTGCTATGTATTCATGGATATGAACTTAAAAAAGCCAATGTCAATATTTTCAATATCAATGTCGTCAATATCTTGCATGTCTTGCAATGGAAATTAAAATTGTTCGTCGTTGCAAAGAATTCTTCGTTATTACACTCCTTCAAGAGCAGTGTGGAACACTTTCGAGACAACGGTGAAACGTTTTTAAATAAGATCGCCTTGCATAAATTAAGACTTCAAGCAAATATTTAAGATTTTCTTAAAACCCGTCTAAGACATTGCCTAGGATTTTCTTAAGTATAAGAACTGGCTATGAACACCGGCCTATGAATCTACAAGACACTGCTTAGGATAAGAACTTACTCTGCATTTACAACTACGTTTGTGTGTTACTTGTGCGCTTTTTCTTCCATTTTTCAACTTGCTTTTATCTTTGCGTCTTCCTTCGTATACTGTCATGATTCGGAGGTTGTGAGCTGTACACACATTCAAAGATAGGAAAACCGTAGAGCGGATAAGGCAAAGAACTAGCATGAAAAGTCGTAATAGAATTAATAAGGTAAACAGGACAAGTCACCAGAAAGACAAGTAAGGAATAGGCCAGAAAAACTACTGGGTGGAGGAAGCATGGAATAACCAAGCACAGGATGACATACATTCTTTCGTTTATCAGTAATTATAATTTTGGTGCCATTTTTGACTTACAAAACAAAGATATTAATTTCTCTCTTTTTGAACTATAAGTAAAGGGTAGAGGCGTAGGCATACCGTCAAAAATTAACGTTTTTAAACTGTTTTAAGCAAACGCACACTTGATCGAGAATGTCGTTTAGGGAAGGAAATGTCTCTCGAAAGAAAATTTTCCACAACAGAAAAAAAATCGACCAACTTATCAAGCTCTTACAGCATCTCACCGCCTCATCTGTAAAGATAAGTTCTACAGGTTGTAATTTGCAATATGCTACTAATTTTTAGCATTTTGTTATTGCTCATTTGTTCTTGAACCCCCCTCCCCTTGCTTTGGAGACGGCAATGCTCCGTCCAGCGTCCACAAGGGAGCGAGAGATCTACAGAAATAAATTTGAATGTGATGAACATGGATGAAGGGAAAAGCACGCTGGAAACTTTGGATGATCTGGACGGAGGAAAGAAGGGCTCCAAAGAGAAACAGAACATTATCAAGTAAACTTGAGCAAACAAATGCTCGTGTTGGTAACCATCAAGCACGATTCTTACTATACGGAACGTCAGTGTCACGTCACCGTTCGTCAAAAGGTTCTTCAATGGTATGTGATTAGAGATATTCAACAGACAAATCGATTCATCAAAACACTGAGCGGTGACGTGACCGGTACAGTTAAGTTATTTCTCAAATAAATCACTGAAATAAACAGTACACTGTTATAAACAACTCGCACATATGACATAAACCGCAATGCCATATTTAATCGCAGTTGAATCGTGGACAATTACACGATCGATGTTGAATCGATTCAGATTCGTTGAACGCTAAACCGTATGCAATCATAAATCGTTTGTTAATCGATTGTGTCCGATGAATGCCCCTAACATTGCCATGCAAAATCCATTGAGGAATCTTTTGACGGACGTTGATGTGACATTGACGTTCTGTATAGTGAGAATCCGCTTCAAGCCTGTTTGGTTTGACGTCAAAGTACCAGGGAAAAATTGATTATCGAAAGGCAAAGACAGATTTTGACTACATGGGGTAGTAGGTTTATGACATATTTGCGTTTTCGTTCTCATGGCGCCTTTTTATTAAAAATTTATGTGTACAAGCGAGGCGGTATTATGACAAATGTGTTGTAGATCTACTGCTCAGAACTAAATATTACTTTAAGAATGAGGAAATTTTATATACAGTACAAAAACATCCTGAGAACGTAAATGTGGTAAATGTAGGGAAACAGAGGGAACTCAGTTTCACTTTGTAGTGAAACAGCGCGGAAATTCAAATTAAAGGATTCTATTACTCAAAGCAATGACTTAGAAGCTGACATGTAGTTTCAATGTGTAACTATTCAGCGGACGAGACGAGACAGTCCTTGCTTTAACGATCAAAGGAAGTAATAGATGGACGCCTTTGATGAATCAGCTTAAGCTTGAGAAAGAACTTACCGCGACGAACGTAATGAACCATTACGAATATTCGAATACAAGAGAAAGAACTATTCATAGGAACTATTCCACTCAGTTTTTAAATAATTACCCACTTGACTGGTAACTGCGTGCAATTAATTTCAATCGTAGGTGTACGACGCTAATTTAACGCAATTAAAGGACGTTAAATTAATTAAATATAGAAATTAAACAATTGCTTACTCGATTAAAAGCCAATTAAAAGAATATGTGATTCGATTGTGTCCATGATTGAAAGTAAAGTCGCAAATGAAAACGTTACCACCGTAAATAAAACCGAAAACGTTCTCGGCTCTGTAATTATTATAACGATAAATTGCTTTCTTGAAATTACTCTAGCGGGAAGAATTCTATCTATTAACTGCGCAAAACGGTCGCCAATGCCCGTTATTAACATTCGCGTTTCGGGATAATTAGATCTGTGGTAAAAACAATAATGGGCGAGATTCCGTTACGTGGAGAAAAAATTCGGAGGCGTTCCACATTCTCTTCACGCTAATCGGAAGCTCGTAAAACTCACGGCTTTTAATAATTTACTCTGGTTATTAAATTATTTGCAAACAGATATAATTTAGCGGGTTTTATGCTTGAGCAGTAACCATTTCTCTGCCGGAATTTATTTACTTATAAGCACTATTTGTGGTGTTACGTGCAGTAATTAATATACATGCAGTTATTTAAACACTGTGTTTGTTTTCATTGTTCTATTTCTATTCCAATCATAATATGTAATCATAAATTACATTGATTTGTTTATATGAAAATAAATAAGAACATTAAGTCTCTGTAAATAGAAAACAGTATCAGTTTTTATAGCGCCTGCCGTCGCTGTCCAATCTCCAGGTTTCTCGCCAAAATCTTCTAACATAGAATTGATCTTCGTTCAGATTTCGTTCACTTATGGTTTGCTTGATATTTTTTCGGTCTCCCGGGTTTTCTTCTCTCAGGTGGAATCCATTCCATTACCCACTTGTACCCACTCTTGTCTTTGCACTGGTTACACTATTGTTTTTTTTTGTCTTCATTTCTCTCACTCTGCCATTTGGTTTTCAATCTCTTCTCGATATTCCGCGCGAGCTTTATGGAACATTCATTTTCAGTGCGTTAAGTCTGCTTTCATCTTTTGGCGTCCATCTTCATGTTTCAACCTCATTAAGAGAAGGGCTCTTATTTCCCTCGTCGTGTACTCCAGATCATACTTTTCCTGTGTTATTTAGACCTGATCGTTGGCAAATTGTAATGTGTTGTAACGCGCCCAGTTAAAACCGTGTTTGTTTGTTTACTTCCCGGACAAGCAAACAAATAAACGGTCCAAACAAACCAACAATTGAAATTTTTTGCCCCTTAAGTAACTGTATAGAACACTTATTTTCGAAGAATTCCGAGAGGCTCACCAGATGTTACTACTATAGTTGCATGCGATCCTGTCTCTACCTGAGGGCTTTATGACAGGTGTTACGGTTTAAGGGTTAGTGACCTACTTCGGCTTACGGTGAATGCCCTCCGGAATTCGAGCAGTGGCTGGTATTATAGTATTATAATATTCCCTAATTATGGCCCAATCGTCAAACAACCCTGTAATTACGCTGGGGTAACCTGGTTCTTTTGGTGCGAGAGGTAAATACTCGTCAGAACAAAGGAATTAGATACGTTAAATAAAAATGCAACAATTAGATTTAATTGATTATTTATTGAGAAAAAAAAGGGAAAAACTCCTGGTATCAGCCTCGGTGGGATCTGATATCGTGAGCGTAAAACCCTTGCGTTTGAAATCAATACAATGAAACAAAGAAAAATTACAGTGATCAGAAGTACAGAGTAATTTGCTCAACTCATTTCACTTTCCGAATATCGGCGGTCTAACCTGCCTTCTGTCACAGCTGGTGGTTTAAAACACGCAGACAACCATAGGAGAACTCTGCTCCTCAATTAAATTAACAAGTAATTAGAATTCAACATAGATTGGTCGTGGAGTACCACGACCAATCTAAGTTGAATTCTAGATTAGTAAATGTTTGTCACTTTAACCGTACTCTAAGACTGGTTCTGTTCAGTCAACCAACGTACATGTGACACAATGGGTCTACAGTGTACTTAATTAGTGGAATAAATTAATTAGACGTTCTGGTGGCGTATGTGATACAAAATGCTGCCCTCAGCGATTAATTTTCAAGCAAATCAGTAGCAATCACCTGTTTTTCAGGGACTCCCGTGGGAGGTGTGGATACCCTATCTCTAGCTAACAGATTAATAAGGTGGAGTGTAAGGAACGCCGCTACTCCTTTCACCTGAGCGTTTAATTGAAGTCGAAATAGTAGGAGCTTTTCTCGACTACTTTCGCCTTGTGTCGAGGGTGGTACTCTTGCTTGGGTTTCAGGTCACAGAACTAATCTAATAATTAATGAGACAAAACTTTACCAAGTGAATGATATTTGTCGGAGTTTAAACTCTACTCAATGAAAATCAATGGTTTAATTAAATTTATCTAAAGCAGTGGAAATACGGAACTGTTAAACTCTCTAGTCACTAATTAATGCAATTTTAAATTATTCTCTCTCAATTGACACCACCAAATCTGTAACGAAAGGATACAAAGAAAATGTAGTTTACCTGTTCGCGTAATCGACGGATCGCGTACACTCACGCACTTAACACTCTTAGTCAAATATGCCCACGTCGCGACGCGTAATTATTGGTTTTTAATTGCCCTTTTTATCAACACACTTTATTTACCCGTACCGGAATAAATGATTTAACTGTAAAATGAATAAAGACTACAAGCGCTTAAGAAAAAAACAGCTAAGCCAAATTAGAATTGAACTGAACCGTTCTCGTTCAAGCGATAATGCTATCTCTCTGTTTTCCGTGTTCCTATTCCGCAAGTGAAAATTAACAGTACCCCGTCAGACTTGCCAGATAGATTTTTAAAAACCCACCGACCAATGGTAACCGTTGATTTGAATTCTAACCCACGCCCTGAGTGCCTTTTCTCATAAACACCTATAAATTGCGTGCTTCAAAACTGTCATACGGAACACATTTGTACTCCACTATCTGCGATTTGTTTTTCTCTACTGCATTCCAAGTGCATCTTGAGCTGACCCAGAATTATGACGCCAACTTTGAAAAGAAACAGACAAAAACAAAACACCTTAACTTGAGCGTAATTCGATATGATTTTTCCGTTAATGTACATGTACTATCGATATCATAAAAAACTAGGACAACTTTTCAATTCAGTAGTCGTAGTGTTTCCGTTAACGCTGAAATTCTGAGCAATTTATCTAACTGTGACACCCTTTTCTATGCAAACAGCTATCTTAGCTTTTAAAACGATATTTACTGTAGAAATGATTGACAATTTCAAATAATTTTAAATTTGTGGTCGGTAGCAGTTTTACACAGCTTAAAAAATCTTGTCCTAGTTTTTTATGATAGCAATAGTATCTGCGATTTCAGCGCGACCAGCTTTTGTTCAGAAATTCGAAATACAAAGATAAAGGTTACTCTGCTGACAGATTTACAGCTAGCTGTGGTTCATCATTACTTGAAAGGGGACGGTACGTTGCCCTGGATTGCTGCCTTATCGCTTGCAAAAAAAATACCAAGAATACGAACATGTGTTTGTTATTTTAAAACTAAACATGTAATACTCAATTTTGTTTTGAAGCAAATTTAGCGAACGTTTTAGTGTGTGTGGCCTCCCATCCCTTTACATTTTTTTTTCAAAGTCTGTTCCACATAGCTTTTGACGTGGTGAGAGACAGCATCCTTTTTTTAATCCCTTGGTTGGTGTAAAGCCACTGGTTACCTTTTCCCCCTATTTTATTTTCGTGGCAATGATATTGCTTCAAATGAAAGTAGTTTACCTGTAGGTTGCACGGTCCTTGAAGATGCTAAACGTCATAAATCATCGAAAGTGTAATAATTCCTAAAATAAATGCACTCCCCCTACAAACTGAAGCAGAGCAAGTAGTGATATGAGACAGCATTGTCAACTCGCCCCCTACACCTCCATTCGACTAAAATTGGAATAGCAGCAAATGATAAGATGTAGCGGAATTTTTACAACCCAGTTGGCAACAGTTAGGGTTAACTTACACGTACCACTTTGCTGTGATTTTTGTGTGGTTAGTTGTCGACAATATCAATCATTCAATTTGAAATTGATGTCGACCATAAGGAACCACACAAAAATCACAACAAAGTGGTACGTGTGTGTTAAAGCCTAACATGAGAGCGTCATCTACGCCGTCTCCCTTCCTAACTGCAAAATGAAGTATTGGGTGTGACCATAGTAGCCGTTCGCAAGCTGTATAGCACATGCCTAATTTTCGAGCAATATTCTATGTGTTTGGATTATATTTTTCGATAGATTCGCCTATTAAACCATTACGCTTCAATTACTCTCACACAAAAAATAATAAAAACGTAACAGGAAATTGTTAAAACTTGCTAAAGGTTTCAAATAACAAGTTTCCTTTTCTATTAAAGAAAAAATTAAGGATAGATTACTTTGTGCGTTAAATGAAGCTTTTTTTTACATGTGAACAGCTATGTATCTAATAAATTATTATCAAAGATTTTTAACAACATCCGGAAGCGACCTGTGTAGCTACTCTTTGCACGTTATTCTTGTCCGTTCTGTTTACAACAAAAGTAAACGTCGATACGTAATTTAAATATTTATGAATATTCAACTCGATATGTTGCAATTACGTCCACTTATACGCCATGAATTAAAATGTGCATACATCAAGCAGGTCGACTAACTTAGTTTTCGTTTTATTTATTTTGCGCAAAACATTTTAAACATCGAATTATTATTTTTTTTTCTTATTGAATGTACAACTGTTAAAACGAAAGCAAGTCGATAAATCCCGTATAACACATTAAGCAACACTTTTTGTGTGGTCTAGTTCTGCAAATGTATTTCAACTTTCATACGCATTATGTAACAACGATTCTTCTCCGCTCACATGAAACACATGCTTTTTTAATCTTATTAGGCAATTGCTTAAAACATTAAAACATTCGATATAATTGAAGTAGCAGCTTGCATAATATCCATATATCTATTTTATGATGATTAACTTAGTTGGACTTTTTTTTCTCAAACTCCACGTCGATATTGTAGTTAAGCTCACAGAAAATCCTTCACGGTGCGGAAATACTCCGGGAGGATTTTATTTTTATCTGCTGCTGTTTACGCTGGAGGTTACATTATCTCCGTTTACATTCTTCGGAAGCTAGACGGTTAAACACACTAATCTTTTGTTTATTTTGTATCCCAGGGATACTCTGTGCCATTCAACTGTGCAGTTATAAGAAAAGATTTGCTTTAGAGACAAGGAAATGTTCTATAAAATATTTACACTTGTATGTCAACTTTTTTTTTTTAACTTGGAAGCAAATTGTGTGAGATTTCATTCACACACAGTAAGTTACGAAACGAGATTAGAGAGGTCGAGTTAATTTTAAACTGAGATTCTGCGAGATACTAACAAAAACTAGAGAAGGTTCAGTGTATATAAATTGCATCAAGATGTCCAACATAAAAATATATATATAGAAGAAATTGCAACATATATAAAAGATTGATTCTTATGTGTATTTTTTTTAAATCAAAAATGACGGATTGCTTCATGATGTTTGATTCAATTACAAAAATTTGGCGCAATTCTAAGGCACGAGGAGATTATAAAATTCATTAATTATTCCCCGTATTAGTACAGGCGACCTATAGAGTTTCAGTAAAGATTGTTCAGTATGATTGATAACGCCTTAAACTAATATACTCGAGTACTTTTTGATAAACTTGTCAGAGCTATCGATTACATGAGCTGATTGAGTCTTCGCGATTTTTTTATAGCCATTGAAATGGGAAAATAAAAATCGAAAACTTTTCCAATTCGCCTCCGATTTCAAACTTTTATTACAGTAGTTTCCGTTTCCGAGGTAAACAACCGTCGACTTTTCATATTGCAACGATTTTGGTCCGCAGTTTCAAAATTGCTCGCCCACTATTGCCATCGATCGTGTTATTACTGGGACGAGTCCCAATATTGTGGGTGCATAGGCAGGGTGAATTACAAGAGCCGGGATTAGTCTGGCTGCAACATGTTCGAGGGTGGATTTCTCCCTCGAGGAATCGTCTGCCGCTTTTGATCAATAATCACAAATCATCTGCTGCGTTTTCGCGCCCGCCTCGCTTCAACAGATAGGAAATTACTTTTTACTCCTGTCAGATTTTGAATCATGTATTGCGCACCCCAAATTAAATTTACGGGTACAATCAAGAGGGAAAATTGAACTGCAGGCGAAGGGTTATCTACTTTGAAAATAAAACGCAATAAGTTGTTTCTACACTAAGTATTTTGGGCAACCTTATCTTGATTACAAAACCTCAAATCTGATACTATTATATTTTATTATTAGTTAACTATCACACACCCAACGAGTGTAAACTTGGGTCGCTCTTTTAAGCTTTCTGATTAGTGATTCACACACATCATTTTTTACTAGATTTTTTTTTTTAAATTCAGTTCAAGCTAAAAGTATGAGTCAATTAGCAGCTTCGAGAATGATTGAAAGATAGACTTCAACCAGAGCCTTATATAAGAAACCAGTTGCTTACATGTACCGGACATAATGAGTAATTTCATTTAGATTACCAGCGCATGCATAAACAAACGTTGTAATATTAACGAGGCTCTGTGTAACTTTGTTTATGCTTCAGTTCTTTGCTGTACATTGCAAGGCGTATGTAACAGTTTGGATTTGGTTTCCTGAAATGTTCGTTCACGCCTGCGTTGTCATTGTCACGAAACATAAATTTTATTCAGAGTAAAATTTTTTTCATATACTTTCATCTTTTTTAAAGAACACTATTTTAAAAGAAATTTTATGCACCCTACTTGAGTGAAGTCGATGTTTCTTTTGCAAGTACTGTACAAAACATGCACTTAATATATTCAATAATCGAAAGAATTATACTAAGTAATAATGCGTGGGCAATTCTATTGTTGCGAGTCGTCGTCTAGACTACTAAAAATCTCTTCACAATTGTATCATACATTATGATCATGAGCAATTACTTAAATATTAACTACGAAGGCATATCATCATGTCCCTAAATGTTCATTGTCTTTGCGAAGAAGATTTATTTTTCCGGCAATTATCAGAGTGCAATGAAAATAATAATATTTGGGTACGACAAGTTTCCGAATCATTTCCGAACACGTTAAGCTTAATGGCTCTTCGGCTGTCATTTTCCTACCTACGATGTTACACGGCGTAATTTGCGTCGCATTAAGTACAATGAATGAATTATTAAGAGCTTTAAACTTTAATGGGTAATATTTCTGTGTTTTCTTCAATGCTTTGAAAGTTACACCGCATTAACAATAAATACATTATTCATATCAACGACGATAGAAAAATTCCTTTGGTTCAAGTAATTATTGTAATTAATGTGTGCGTTCGTTAAAAATGTATTATGCCTCCTGTGAAATTATTCGCCGTCAATTCATTTAATTGTGATTAATGACGTACAATCTCAATCAAAAGTAATGAAACGTTCAAAACCGAAACGCTGTAGTCAGAGAGAGAAGATACCGAATGAGAAGAAGCCTTATGGCGAACGAATGTTACCGAAGTCCTTCGGAACCCCACAACACGTTGCGCTCTCTCTGACTCGGGCACCGTTGCACTCTGACTACAGCGTTTCGGTTTTGAAAGTTTCATTACTTTTGATTGAGGCTGTACATGTACAACGTACAATTGCAATAATAGAATACGTGCAGAGTTTGTTACAGTTCATTTCTTTCATTCCTGTTCTGAATACCCCCTGTATATGCATCGCCACCGCCCAGCCTTCATTTCTGTTCCGAACACGCCCTGTATATGCGAAATTCGACGTGTCGGATCATTCCTTGGACCGCGTCGTTGTACACGTTGCAGTCAGTGTAGGAATACCCGTATTTCGCCGGCGTAATTTTCTTAAACTTTCGTTTTAGCATATTTCTATTAACAGGACCTTCATTTATTTAAACAAATTCATTTTATATAGGTAATCCCTCCTTAATTGAGTTCAAAATCGCGTGTATGTGAGGAATTGAACGAATTATAGCGAAGTTCTACTTCTGGACGCGTATTATGCGTGACCTTTGTCCTTTCAGCCGATTGGCTCCCGCTATTACTAAGAAACGGTGTCTCGCTTGTTGAGAATCCTTCCTTGTTTGTCAAACGAGAAATGTTGCGCCATTGTCAGAACGAAACTTGCTGTCTCTTGGGTCACACTCTCTTTCGTAAATATTTTTATTTGTGCGTGCCATTACATCGAAGGGATGTTAGTGCATATCTACGGCTAATTGCCGACTCTGATTAGACCCAGGTGTAAGACGGGAAAACCGCGTATCCCGTGGGTGTCACAGCTTCGCAATAGACCGAGGTAAGTTCCATACGCAGCAACTCTCGGTTTGACTTATGTGTTCGTTTTATTTCATTTCTTATAGGCTTTTATCGTCAGCTTTTCTCGTGAGCTTTTCTCGTGAGCTTTTCTCGTGAGCTTTTAGCGTGAGCTTTTATCGTAAGCTTTTAGCGCTTTAATCTGGAACCTACATCAAGAGGTATTTCTCGTTGGGTGCATCGCGAATTACGGCGGTGAAGGCTCCCTCCCTCGCCCCTCTACGCGGAAGCCGGCACATTACAAAGTGCCGCGGCGGCATCGCCGCAAAGACACCGACAGACACGCCGAACATCAAAGGAATACAGGTCGGAGCGTTTTGATTTCTTTTCGTAGTTTTGAGCGATATTCCGCGGATTTTATTTCGGATCCATTGCTTTAATTTTGTCGCAATAAAACTTGCAACTTATTGCATTCTCTTGCATTTTGTGGCATTAGTGACGATTTGATTTATTTTAAGATAGATATGTAGCGATTTCGGATCCGAAAAGTTAGGTCTATGGTCTTGTTGTGTACTTAGATCGATCGACTTGCGTTGAATTTGTGTTATTTTATTTTTATTTGTGCTTTAGCAATAAAAGTGTTCATGTTTTGGACGTAACGTGTTTTCTTAATTTTTCACGCGATCCCTTTCACAAAAAAAATTAAGTGGCGCCTGTTTTGGTTTGGCCTTCGCGTTTTGGTTAGAGAACCCCCCGTCCCACTGTGCTGGCTGGCAACATTGGAGTAAAGTTTCGCTCCAATGTAAAACTTCTGCCTATCTACGCAGGTAGGTAGCAAGTTTTGGCGCCCAAACGCGTGTGGCTCGATTTTGCTTTGCGTTTTGTTGTTTTGTTTGTCGTTTAAGAGTATTACGTCCAGAACATTTATTTTGTTAGAATAAGTTACGCATTATAATGGAATATAAACTATTACCGGACCGTCTTAATTCTGAGGAATTAAATTATGAATTATTGGTAAGAGGTATCCAAATTGACGGAACAGTTGCGCAAAAGCGTGCTAATTTAAGACGGCAAATGCGATTGGAAAAAGATTTACGCCTGCCTGTGCCGAAATACGACGTGACTTTTGACGATGACGTGACAGCTCTGCAGGAAAAGATTAGCGAGATTCGCTGTTTAATAGAGTCGCTTCCCGGCTCAACAGCTGTGTGCATTCACGATAAAATTTCCGCTAAGTTGGCTCATGCCATTGGACGCGCTCAGCGCTCCCAACCGACCAATAGTGACGAGACGCGACAACGTGCCGCCATCTTGAGAACGCTAGACGAACTTGCGTTCGACTTCGAACAAACCGCGCTCAATTTTGCGCCGAAAGAACCGGAAGTTACTGGGGTAACAGCATCCCCTTTACTTGATTTAACCGCGATTGCCGAGCATTTTCAGAACAATCCTTTATCGGTATCTTGCGTAGTTCCGGACTCTATTTCGCCGCCGAGTGCGACTTCAACACCTTTGGCTACTCTATCGCCGCCAAAAGCAAATACATCGCGAATTGAAGCCACGCCTCTCACAGTTAAGGCTGCTACCCACTCTGCGGCCAGTAACGAAATTAAGTCCGTGCCTGTTTCTAAATGGGGTTTGTCTTACAATGGGAATAATAAAGTCCTGTCTTTAAATGCTTTTCTCGAACGTGTTGACGAACTCTGCGTTTCGAGGAACGTGTCCGAAATCACGTTATTCGCTTCCGCATCCGATTTGTTTCGAGAGAAGGCATTAATTTGGTTTAGGGCTAATAGAAAGTTTTGCGATAATTGGACTGACCTCGTCAAACGTCTTCGCGAGGAATTTCAACCCTATAATTACGATGACAAATTGTTCGAAGAAATTAAGAAACGCACTCAAGGCCCTGACGAATCAATGGGAATTTATACGTCGGTCATGATCAATTTATTTAATAGGTTGAGCGTTCCGGTTGCTGAAAGCGTTCAGGTCAAAATTCTTCTGAACAATATTGCCCCTTTCTATCAACGACAATTAGGATTGGTCGAGGTTACTTCGGTAGCACACTTGTTAAGGTTAGGTCGACAGTTGGAAGCTCGTAAGTCAGCTGTTGAAGCATACGTTCCACCCCACGTAAAAATATGGTCTTAGAACCGGACTTAGCGTACGTCCAAACCTGTGCATCGGTTGTATCCGAATGTAAGGTGGAGCCTCCCAAACCTAATAAGACTTTTAAGTGTTGGAATTGCCAGAAAATCGGTCATTTGTCTCGAGATTGTTCCGAGCCCTTAAAGAGGCATTGTTATCGGTGTGGTCGTCCCAACGTCACTACCAAGACGTGCCCGGCGTGTTCAAAAACTCCAGAACAACGCGCTAGATGATCGGTTAGTACGTTGTTTCAGTATATCAAAGCCGATCGATCCTTTGGCAGTCCAACCTGTTCTTGACTATGTCTTGGCTCATGCTAAAAATGATGAGCGTCCTTATTTAACCGTGTCGATTTTGGGCATCCCGTTTCTTGGCCTCTTAGACTCTGGTGCATCTCGCACAATCGTTGGCAGCTCGGGATGGGAAGTTCTTCAAACTTTAAACTTACCTTTTAATAAGCATGTAACGTCGTGTACCGTGGCGAATGGACAACCTTGTTCTAGTCCTGGTAATGTGGCCACCCCTATCCAACTGCGTGATCGTGTGAAAGTTATAAATGTTTTAGTTGTCCCTGAGTTACCTCATTCACTCATCTTAGGAACAGATTTCTGGAAGTTAATGGACATCGTCCCTGATCTGCGTTCCGGTGAATGGACCTTCGGTAGAGAGTCGATTGACGTGGTAGAACATCTTACCTCTCGGCAACATTTAACTGATCCGCAACAAAATCAGCTGGAGACTCTAACCAATCAGCTGTTTACAAATTCTCCACATGGTGAACTAGGTTGTACTACACTCGTCGAACACGTTATTCACACAGATAGTGCCCCGATAAAACAACGTTATTATCCCATCTCGCCAGCTAGGCAAACTGTTGTTGACAAAGAACTTGATGACATGCTAAAGCGTGGCATCGTGGAGAAATCCAAAAGTGCTTGGTCATCTCCCATTCTTCTTGTGCCAAAAAAAGATGGAAGTTTTCGCTTTTGTGTGGATTACCGTAAGTTAAACCAGGTCACGACTAAAGACGCATACCCACTACCGTATGTCTCGAACACCCTTGACAAATTGAAAGATGCTAAATACCTGTCATCTTTGGACATTAAGTCAGCTTATTGGCAGATCCCAGTCGCCGAAGAATCCCGCCAATATACAGCATTCACTGTACCTAATCGTGGGTTATATCAATTCCGACGAATGCCCTTTGGCCTGCACAATTCTCCCGCGACTTGGCAACGTTTTATTGATCGAGTAATTGGTGCTGACCTTGATCCTCACGTGTTCGTCTATCTGGACGACATCATTATTGTCACGCAAACCTTCGACAAACATCTCGAAGTATTATCTGAAGTCCATAAACGCCTGACTGAGGCTGGTTTGACCCTGAATCAGGACAAGTGCAGTTTCTGCCTTAGCGAATTGAAGTACTTAGGTTACGTGGTGGATCGCCACGGTCTTCATGTGGATCCCGAAAAGGTTCAGTCAATTTTACGAATGCCTAAGCCCACAACGGTTAAGGAAGTACGTAGACTAATTGGAACCGCTTCGTGGTATCGTAGATTCATCCCTGGGTTTTCCACAATTATCGCCCCTTTGACCAAGTTGCTCAAGAAAAATTCTAAGCATCGGTGGGACGAAACTTGCGATGAAGCGTGGGAAAAGATCCGTGAGCATTTGGTTTCCGCTCCAGTCCTTTCGTGTCCTGACTTCACTAAAGAATTCACGATTCAAACCGACGCATCTGATTATGGCGTTGGAGCTGTCCTGACTCAACAACTTGATGATGGCGAGAAAGTCATCTGCTATCTAAGTCGCTCATTATCTCGAACTGAGCGCAATTATTCGACGACTGAGAAAGAACTCCTTGCGATGTTATGGGCGATTGAAAAACTTAGGCCCTACGTGGAAGGTTCTCACTTCAAAGTTATCACAGATCACCATTCACTGCTTTGGTTGAACAAGTTGCAGAACCCTTCTGGTCGATTATGTCGTTGGGCCGTACGCCTGCAACAATACGATTTCAGTGTCATACACCGCAAAGGAAAAGAACATGTCGTACCTGATATGCTTTCTCGAACTATCCCTATTATCGACTCCATCGACTTCGATAATGTTAAGGATAGTTGGTATTTGAATTTCTTAAAGAAAATTCGTTTGGTCCCGGAAAAGTTTCCGAGTTTTCGTGTTGAAGGAAACATCATTTATAAACTCGTTCGAAACACCTATTATCGACTAGCTGAGGATGAGCCTCACTGGAAGCCTGTTGTCCCTAAGGAATCTCGATTACAGATTCTTCACGAACATCATGATTCCCCGACTAGTGGTCACTTAGGTGTCTACAAGACTTACAATAGGATCGCCCAAAATTATTATTGGCCCAAAATGCACGCCGATGTTGCGAAATATGTTCATAGGTGTCAAACGTGTCTTCGCACCAAACCAGAACAGAAAGCTCCGGCGGGGCTAATGGGAGGTCACTCTCGAATTTCGCGACCTTGGGAGGTCATTAGCATCGATCTTGTTGGACCACTACCTAGATCTTCTCGTGGGTATCAATACATCCTTGTGGCAACTGATTGCTTCAGTAAGTTCACCTTGTGTTTCCCTCTTCGAAAGGCTACCGCCCCTAAGATCGTTCAGCACATTGAGGAAAATATCTTTTAGTTTTCGGAGTACCTCGTACGGTCATTTCGGACAATGGAGTCCAGTTTAAGTCCAAAGAATATCAAAAACTTCTGACGTCATACCACGTGCGCCCTGCGTACACTTCGTATTATCATCCAAAAGCAAACCCTGTCGAACGCGTTAATCGCGTAATTAAGTCCATGTTGACTGCTTATGTGGCGGAAGACCACCGCAAATGGGATTTATTCCTGCCCAAAGTCGCTTGTGCTTTACGAACTGCACGTCACGAAGTTACTGGTGTGACTCCATACTTCCTCAATTTTGGTCATGAAATGTGCTTGAAAGGTAGCTTAACCCCTGACAATGACCCTGTTAAAGATGAATCCTTGAGGTTGCTCCTCAAGATCCTAAGGATCTACAATCTCGTACCGGAAAGTTCGCAGTCCTCTACAAAAACGTACAGGAAAGGTTGCAAAAGGCTTACGAAAAGGCTAAGGGCCGATATGATCTTCGTAGGCGAAAGGTTGTTTACCAGCCCGAGCAGCGGGTGTGGCGTAAAAATTTCGTGTTGTCCGATGCTTCAAAACATTTCGCGGCCAAGTTGGCCAATAAATTTGCTGGGCCTTTCCTCATTAGTCGACGTACGTCTGCGGACACTTACGAACTTAAGGATCTTGATGGTAACATACTTCCTGGTACTTGGAACAGTGAACATCTTAAACCTGATCCCCCTGATGAGTAGAGATTGTCTTATTCATATTTCGGCCTGCGGATTGTGGCCTCTTAGAATTCTTCCGACGTATCTTCTGCGTGGAGTAAAGGCTCCTAAAAGATTCTGTACATTCCTCACACCATCTGTGGAATCGAACGTCTTCGGATGTTCGCGTGCGATGGGTGCCCTAACGATCAGTCTCGTTGACTGTGAGATGTCGCCTTGCGATTTACTGAGTTTGTGGGAGTTACAAGAGAGTTGGATCTCGTGAAGACTCTTCTTGCCCTCTCTCTCTGTGAATCTGCGTATGAGCGAAGTCTGACAGGCCTCTTGATTGTGACTTGGATCACGCCTATTCGCCCGGGAATTTTTCTTTTCTTCTTGTTTCAACCTTTCTTCTACTCTAGCTCTGTCTCCTTTTCGGATTGATCAGCTCAGCCTTGACGGCTTTGAGATATCCTTCTGCAATCGTCAAAGCGTGTGGGAACGCCAAGCGTACTGGATCTCGTGAAGGTATGGCTTGCCCTCTCTCTCTGATGTACCGCTGTGGGATACGCTCATGGAAGTCACGTCTGTAGTATGGTGTGTTCCGTGAGGAAGCCTTTATCTTTCCTGTTTTCTGTCTCTCTCGACTTCTCTCTCTCTTTGGTCTCTACTTTCGGAAATTGGGAGAAGAATTCTGTTCCGTCTGAACTGATTGATACTCGGATTCGACTTATTTTTTTTTGTTATTTATTCAACTTTACTGGACGTGTCTTGTGTTGTCAAATGTGACATTCGTCACTATCGAAGTTGTGATCTGGAGAATGTAGATTCTCTCCCCTACTAAGCCGTCTCTACGTCAGGACGCAACATTCCCGGGGGGTGAATCATTTTGGTTCTCCTGATCTGAACTTTTTTTTCGTGGTCTCCGACCAAATCGTTTCGCGTAATATCATTTCGTCCGTGTTTCGTTTATGTTGGTTAAGCCGAACACCCAACTTCGAGATCTGTCGTTCGCCGACGTGCCATTTCATTTCGGCTGATTATAGTGTGGACATCAGAAATTTTACCTGTGGGCAAAATTTCCATCTTAGTAAGGGTGGGATTGTTACAGTTCATTTCTTTCATTCCTGTTCTGAATACCCCCTGTATATGCATCGCCACCGCCCAGCCTTCATTTCTGTTCCGAACACGCCCTGTATATGCGAAATTCGACGTGTCGGATCATTCCTTGGACCGCGTCGTTGTACACGTTGCAGTCAGTGTAGGAATACCCGTATTTCGCCGGCGTAATTTTCTTAAACTTTCGTTTTAGCATATTTCTATTAACAGGACCTTCATTTATTTAAACAAATTCATTTTATATAGGTAATCCCTCCTTAATTGAGTTCAAAATCGCGTGTATGTGAGGAATTGAACGAATTATAGCGAAGTTCTACTTCTGGACGCGTATTATGCGTGACCTTTGTCCTTTCAGCCGATTGGCTCCCGCTATTACTAAGAAACGGTGTCTCGCTTGTTGAGAATCCTTCCTTGTTTGTCAAACGAGAAATGTTGCGCCATTGTCAGAACGAAACTTGCTGTCTCTTGGGTCACACTCTCTTTTCGTAAATATTTTTATGTGTGCGTGCCATTACATCGAAGGGATGTTAGTGCATATCTACGGCTAATTGCCGACTCTGATTAGACCCAGGTGTAAGACAGGAAAACCGCGTATCCCGTGGGTGTCACAGCTTCGCAATAGACCGAGGTAAGTTCCATACGCAGCAACTCTCGGTTTGACTTATGTGTTCGTTTTATTTCATTTCTTATAGGCTTTTATCGTCAGCTTTTCTCGTGAGCTTTTCTCGTGAGCTTTTCTCGTGAGCTTTTAGCGTGAGCTTTTATCGTAAGCTTTTAGCGCTTTAATCTGGAACCTACATCAAGAGGTATTTCTCGTTGGGTGCATCGCGAATTACGGCGGTGAAGGCTCCCTCCCTCGCCCCTCTACGCGGAAGCCGGCACATTACAAAGTGCCGCGGCGGCATCGCCGCAAAGACACCGACAGACACGCCGAACATCAAAGGAATACAGGTCGGAGCGTTTTGATTTCTTTTCGTAGTTTTGAGCGATATTCCGCGGATTTTATTTCGGATCCATTGCTTTAATTTTGTCGCAATAAAACTTGCAACTTATTGCATTCTCTTGCATTTTGTGGCATTAGTGACGATTTGATTTATTTTAAGATAGATATGTAGCGATTTCGGATCCGAAAAGTTAGGTCTATGGTCTTGTTGTGTACTTAGATCGATCGACTTGCGTTGAATTTGTGTTATTTTATTTTTATTTGTGCTTTAGCAATAAAAGTGTTCATGTTTTGGACGTAACGTGTTTTCTTAATTTTTCACGCGATCCCTTTCACAAAAAAATTAAGTGGCGCCTGTTTTGGTTTGGCCTTCGCGTTTTGGTTAGAGAACCCCCTCCCGTCCCACTGTGCTGGCTGGCAACATTGGAGTAAAGTTTCGCTCCAATGTAAAACTTCTGCCTATCTACGCAGGTAGGTAGCAAGTTATTGACAAGATATACGAGCTCTAATAAATATGCTTATGCGAAGTCGATCGGTAGTTCCAAATACAGCAGTGAGTAACAAGACTGCTATTGTAATTCACGATATTCTGTCTCATCTGCATGGGCACTCCTCGTTGAAAGTTGGTAAAATATGACGTTACCCTTCAAATGCGATCAGCGGTCGTATTTCTCGTCGCTACTTCCTCGATGTCACACTATTTAAGTCACAGCGCCTGTGAGTTGTTTGTTCGCAATAAATAACGTCACACCTGCTAAGGAGTCATCTAAAATCATTAAGCAACCATAATGTGTTCTAGATTGTGAAGGTCGACCAATAAATTAGTCCTGGTTTCTAAGAAGTTGACATAAATTCAATCGTTCTGCAGTATTGTACTTATTTACAAAGTGATTGTTACTTTTTCTTCTGCTTTACTACTTTGCAAATATGGATATTATAATATCAGTCGTTTTATCATGTGCAATTGAATTAAGTTTATTGTTGATTTATTTATAAGAAAGTGTGGTCATAAAAGTACATTTTAAAATAATATTGTAAAAGTTGAAACTTGTAGGACCTGAACATCCAGGCACCTCCACCATAATAAAAGAAACCATCAGTATTAGAATAAGTGCCGATATATCAATCACAAGTTAACTTTAACTATCAGTTTATTTCTATAGTAACAATTGGACGCCTTTCTCTTTTTGGTAACTAGGTCTTATTACTATAAATGTAGCCTCTTGAGACCTGCTCTTATCTTAGTTCTTTATTATTTAGTCGATCTGCGGTGTTATTGCTTTTTATTTGCCCTTATTGTTTCCATTCTCCTTCTACTTGATGATTGTTTCCAGATTTCTACAAAAATGTTATTTATTTGAAGAAAAAAATGAACATTTTATCTTTTTGCTAACACTGCTTCACCAGCTCCTGGTTTGAATTTCATACAAAATCCACTTGTTATGGTATGCCCACGTAAGTAAATAATTCACGAAAAGTATCAAAGAAAAATAAGGGTTGTGATTTCGCTGACTTACAAATTGACTTGAAAAGATGATTAGCTCTTTTGCCACCCTATCCTGTAATTTGACGTCTTAGTTCTGGGTCAGTAAAGAAGTTGTCTAAAGTTTTGGAGGAAAAGATCTTATCTTTAAATTATTGTCAGCAATGGCCAGTTTGATGCACTTTAGATTGATCCTTACCAATTTTGACAACCAATGTGCAAAGTTTTTCACTGTATAAAGTTTTTCTGACGTCTACGGAAAACCATTATCATGCTATATGATTGATACTTTTCTAGTCAATTTTAATTGATATTGTCACGGGCCTCGCGGGAGCAAGGCACCGCTAGGGGGTAAACTCAGAGGGAGCACTCACTTAAAGCCTCATGAAAATCAAGTTAAGTAAACGAAAAGGTACTCACCTTTTCTCTTCTAATTCACTATCACTTGAATCAAGGTAGGGGTCGCCGCAGAGAAATGAAAAAAGAAGGACTCCTCTTAACTAAGCTCTATATTTAGGGTACGGCGCAGGGGGGTCGCCCGAACACCTATCTTCTCACCACCTACCCACTCTCAATCTCACTATCAATCTGTCTCTCTAACTCTAACTCTCATTAACCGTCCTCCTCGCGGTTTTTATGCCGCGAGCAGGCCGCGAGTCAAACCAACCCCCCTACTCTTACTTACATTGTAATTGCCAACATAAACTAATTATAAAATAAATGTAGGTAATGCAGCGTGTGTGGCAATATAGCCAATCAATCTTGCTACGCGTGACTAGTAATCACTCGCAACAACCACCTATGCGCGTAGGGTGAACAATTTTGGGAAAATTTGAGTCGGTCGGACCTACCTGTGAAGTTCTTAGCTAAAGGAAACGCCTACTGTCCCAGAAACTCAGTGAAGACGATCGTGGGCGGTGGTAAAGCCGTGACTTCTGTATGCAAGTCCGGGTAAGATCCCGTACTGCTTGCTCGTAACGGGGTTACGAACACCGAAAAAAAATTCCACGTGCCGGTGATTGAGAAATCAAAGAAAAGTCACATCCGCAGCAGCGGTGGGGGAAAATTAACAACACCCCGA
The DNA here is from genome assembly GCA_033060865.1 of Dorcus hopei. Classification (NCBI taxonomy): domain Eukaryota; kingdom Metazoa; phylum Arthropoda; class Insecta; order Coleoptera; family Lucanidae; genus Dorcus; species Dorcus hopei. Next base: position 54,198,207 of record CM065419.1, read on the forward strand.
CTTTCGCCTGTGGTCACAGATCCTTTTGTAAGCTTCCAAACGACAATTTCACAAGAACCAAAAGCAGGCTGACCCCAAACAGGTGTGAATTCTCACGGCACAAAATGTAGAATGAATACGTGCGGACGGGGCAAGCAACCAACGCCCGAACCACGCCGGAAGTTAAAAAGTCATCGGTCATTCTGGAAGGCAGGCATGCCAACTGCAATCCCTGTGAATTGACCAAACACTCGTCGAAGAAATTCGAACCAAAAAACTATTTCACGGAAAAAAGGAACCGTGAAATTTAATAACACAAGTAAACCCAAACTCCGCGAGATAATGCGACGAATCGATCACAATGGAAGTCGATGTCTTTAAGCAAAAGTAAACAAGTCGAACGTCGCAACAGATTCCGGGTCCCCCAAAAGAATTATTGCTGCGAGGAAGGCACCAGCGAGGAGTAGTGACCGTAATTGCAAGGCGCCGCACGAATTATGACGACAACAAAGGTAAGCGGCCAAAACGCAGGTTGTTAAAAGAAAGTAACCCAACCGCGGAGGTCCTGAAGTGCGAAATACAGAAAGAAAACGTAAGAAAGAGCCAACCAATCTCAATTTTACTTTGGTATTCATAAATAACTTGAGCTGAGCGATTAAAGTGAGAAACGATTGAGAATAGTCTTCGAGTACGAACTGAACAAATGAACATCTCACTGAGATGAGACTGAAGACCGACTATGAATTCTGGCCTAAGACGTAACAGTAGGATCAGCAGCAAAAGGAACATGAGCAATGGCTTTGAGGTTTTCCTATAACAAAAACAAAGAAAAGAACTAAACGTCGACGGTAGAAGATTTATTGTTGTGTGGTTTTACCGAAAGTCCTGGCGAAGATGAACATCGGCCACAAAGGTTTCAAGTTTGTTATTATTGTAACATTCAGTATTTTTAACGGCTGTTTTCAGGACTCCATAACCTAGCCCTTCTTTGCGGGGCACTTTTACAAATTTGAAATTTGAAAGGAAGTTTTGTATAAAGCGGCCTTGTAAATTTAAGTTTGGTCATAAACACTATTATACATTTAATTTATCACTTGTATTGTTTCAATTGTATCAAGGTATAAAAAATTGCTGACAAAAACTATAAAACTAGCTCTTAAATAGAAAAAAGATACAAACGCAACTTTATTAATGTCAATAAAATAGCAGCAACTAGATAATATACCAAGGCTCTAGTAGTCAGCATTCAGCTTAGACCAATGGTTCCCAAACATTTTTAAAGCGGTCCCCCCTTTTGGCAAGAATTTCATTGGTGATCTTCTCGCTCTTGACGTACTCAACTTCATTAATAGTAACAGCATGGCTAAGGCCCAGTTGTACAATGCCAAACTTTAAATTTAAACTAAAGCTTAAACCTATAGCAACAATTATTTCAACAATTGTCGTTAAGAGTTTAAGTTTTGGCTTAAAGTTAAACTGGCATTGTACAACTGGGCCTTAATCACTAAGTTACCAAGTAGCTTAATTCGTTTCATTGTTGCCAGCGCCATCTATCACCAAGCAATGAAATTTGTTATTTTGCGCCATCTCTCACCAAGTAGCGCAATTTCTTTCTTTGTTCTTCGTATTTCCGAAACTTTTCACCATATTCAAGAGAGGCTGGTGTTGGTTGGCAGTGTTGGCACTGGAGCTTTCTAGATATTTCAATCTAGCGTTATACCGGGTGTGATATAAAAAATGCCTCAAGGCAAAACTCTGTTATTTATCGTCCGATTTGAATAAGCGAAAAATCATATACCATGGCTCCATAAGCACTACCAATTTGTAGGAGTTTGACTTTGTTTTAGTGCCAACTGTTATGTCAAACCATGGCAAATTTTTTTTTGAAATGTATATGTGTACCTTTTTTGTATTGTTTGACAGAGATTTTTTTCTGAATCCTTTGATATGCAGTAAGTTGTAATTTATCAAAACAAAAAAAGAAAGAGACTTCCCCTCCTGTTTTTTAAGTCGCGATTTACGCTTTGGGAACCACTGGCCTAGACAAATGAATAGAGAAAAACAATCGAGGGTCTCTGAAAGCTAAAATTATTGATTAATGCCCCATTTCTTCATTGCCTTATCTTGAGGTTAAATTTATCTGTCAGTTAGAATGTGACACATAGTATGTGTACGGCCAACTGTACGTCACATTCCAATTGTTAGATAAATTAACCTTAGGTTAAACATGGTGAAGAAATCGGTCATTATTCAAAGATTTGATTCAGTTGATAATTATAGTTTTAAAGTTGGAAAGCCCCGTCCTTCCCAATACATAACATTTTGGTGGCTCCTGTTGGCAACTTTTATTTACTTTAAACATTGTTGACAGCGTTAAGTAATTGTACTAAAATTGTTAAATTAAAAAAAAAGAAATAACGAGGAAGTGCCGTACAAATACAAAACAAATACGTTAGCTAGAAGCAAGTGAGTTACACGTTTTGCATAATTACATAAAACACTGCATACTAGACAATGCAAAAACAATTCGTTTTTTAATTAACTTGCACCGCGTCCATTTTAATTCTATGACAAAAGCGAAATTGATTTGTGAGATACGTAAACACATCAATATGTGCCGTGTATTTGTAAATGCATGGAATACAGCTTTTATCCAAAAATCATGAAACTTTAACCAGAAATTTATTATTATTAAATTTTAGGAATTTGAAGTTCCACCAAAAGGATTTTTTTTTAGTCTCAGAACAGAAATCAGAAATCTCCGACTTCTTTAAAACTGATTTAAAATTACTTTCTAGAAATTTGTAACTTATCTAATCTGTTTTTGTTTTGCATTGTTTAAGTTTTCGTGATGAAATTGATTGAGCAAAAAACGATCGAGAAATAGTACGGATTCTTTTTTCTTTTTGAAACGATTATATATTAAAGTGTGATTAAACAGTATTTTACAGAAAAATAGCGTCAAGCTACTACAGCTCCGAAGTACTGAGATTGACTTACGAGTTATAAACCAGAAAATATGCTATTGTGAACTAAAGATTTGAAGGCAAATAAATGTAATTATTTAGCGCTTTAAATACTTATACAGTGTTTTTAATGAAATCAGTATTTAATTCGTATTGTAATGTTTTTATAATTTTGGGTACAAGTTAAATGTCATTTAACATCTGCCTCCATGACACATTAAGCACGTCCATTTATTTAAGTCCATGTAATTGTGCTTTGTTGTAAATGCACATACGTTATCATTATATTATTATTACGAACATATTCTATGTTAATTGGATACACGCGGAGAGAGTTTAGATTTAAAATTCAGGTTTGATCACCGATGACCTGTTGAGCAACAGCGACGCAGTAATAACCTCAAACTGTTAGTTCCGGTGCCCGCATTTCGTGCCATTGTTCGTCACATCCTTGAGGAAATCCATGTCATATCGCCGATCATTTATCTAAACGAGTCCCATCAAGTCCAACAATGGCCACGGCGCATACCGATGAATTAGGACCACTGTGCAAGAAGAAGTTCAATGTTCAATTAAGCGCATGAAAGTAGAAAACGAAAGGATCTTTTTTTTTGCGAATGCTTTTATGATTGCACGTAAACAATAAATTTCGTAATTTCTCTTTCTGTCATTAGCCTGGTATAATTAATGAGGTAGACCATCTGCATTAATTGAAACGGTATGCGTCTTGAAATTTGATTAAGATTGGACTGGGCAACCCCAATGTAAATTAATTGTATTGTATTCAATTGTAACGTTAATTATGTAAGATGAAATTAAGTGTGGGACTGTCAGGACTTTAGTGTTTAGTGCTTTTTGGTCATAAAACTTTAGCTCGTCGTTATTAATTTATTTAAAACTTGCAAAAATAATTTACAATCAGAATCTTGAAACACACTTAAAAATAACTCATTCATTTATTTAATCGTGCTTTCGTCAGGTGCACAACTAATTTTGTTTTCTTTTTCAGGATCTTTTATACCTACAGCTTTAGCTTTCGGTTACTCGCGTTTAAATATCGGTAAGTCTGTAATTAAATAGGTTGTCGTCCGTTGAAAATTTATGTAAAAATTGTTTTTAAAATATTGATTCACTGTTTTTACAATTTGGAGAAAATTATCAATCACATACGGCGAGACATCGATGAGTGAACGATTTTAAAGGTACGCGGAAGTTTTGTTTTTGTAAATTAGTCAATCAGTCAAATTAGTGAAAAACTATGTACAAAGAATGTCTACTCACAGAGAACACAAGTGTAATTTTATGCTTAACTAAATATTTAAGTCAAAAAGTTACGTGAAGTATGTTATCGACGTTTTATTATCTAAATGATTAGGAGATTACATACGAGATAGTGCAGAAAGTAGTCGGTTTAACCTAGTCGTTGTGAGGGTTGGTCTGATACGCGATAGTAACTTTAATGTGTTCAAATACAGTGTGCTTTGTGATTGTAAAGTTTATCGGTTTTTATGATTCAGTGTTTGCCATAAATTTTGGATATTTGTTACACTTGACAGGTCAGTAAATAGCTCCTAATCAAAAAATAATTAAAACAAATGCTGCTTTTATAAAACGTATGAAAAGTACAGTGTGATCGATAATGATTGTCCGTGCCGCTACTTTAATTTATAGGTACCTACTACAATATGCCACCTTCTAATAATGGAGATCAGGTATATTTTAAATAACGAAATCTGTTTTGATGTAAAGCAGTTTTTAAAATAGCTGATTTGTTTAAAATAATTTTGCACAGCATCGAAGTAAATAAACAAATATAAACAATATCGCTAGCGAATGTCAATGAGCAGAAAGTGAAGTAGGGCAAAGAATATTCACTAAATTTCCCCAGGATTCCCTAGGTTCTAACTTCAGGTTATGCAGTTGATACAACTCGGACCTAAATATTGATACAATCGTTCTTGGAAAGTAGTTTTTTCAGACATTATTTATTGATCATCTTGTACAGTGTTTTTATAAACGAATTTAATTTCTGTGATGTTGATAAGAGAGCTTAAAAGATTAGCTTTCAGAAACAGATATAATTTTTTAACCATACTTTATTCTGAAAACTTATTACTTAAAGTGTCCACTTAATATTTACAGAAGGTGCAAAATTAATTTGAATTGTAAATGTATACCTATAAGTACTCACATCAAAAGATCTTTGCACACACGCTTTTTTTCATTCCTGATCACGAATGTGCATTTCAATTGTGACTCACAATCAGTCACCTTCAACGTTAATCTTAAAACTAAATTTGTAATGATTAGCAGTATTTTTGTTTTTTTTTTAAACACTACACATTTATCAATAAGGATAATTTATCCTGTAATTCAGAAGTATCTTAATCGCAATGGATATTTCGGTCAACAAAAAAAACTAGTTGAATAAATTATTTCAGGAAACGAATTGTAAACTGCCACGTTATCTAACTAAATAATGTGGCTTCATGTAAAAGAACCATAAAAACCTGATTGGAAATGGTGCACAAGACTATGTAAGAGAAGCTGGGAGATATCTTTACTGTTGTAACATTTATCACTCGGCGAGTAATGATTATGTGGTCGGAGAAAACTGGTGTCCGCGCTTTTTATGGTTTTTATTGAGTATGGTTACCGGCGTCGGTAGTTATTTAACTGGTAGGTAATCGTAATATTTATTTCCTGTTTATGATTGTACTTGAGCGTTAAAAGTAAAAAGAGAACGTGGAAAGTATAGATTTAAAATTAACTGACTACCTTTTTGGTATTTATATTAGTTTTATGATCAATGAATACCGCCTTTAACAGGTAAGGTAAAAGGTCCTCACCTCATGTAAATGTCTCTATCTTTCTGTGTTTATTTATATACCAGTACGACTCAAGGTCAAATCTTTGTGATGCGGTCTGATAGGTTTGTGATACCATTGTAAATCAATGGTAGTATAATAGTGCCCATATATGTTACATTGAATATGGAATGATGGTCATCAAATTTTTCGTGAAAGAAATGCAACTAATTGTACAAAATGGGGAAATACTCTCTTACATTTCAAAAGAAAAAATAAATAGGTTATGCAGAAATAAGCTAATAGCCAAGGATCAGTAACTGAGGCGAATGTTCAACGTGTCAAAGATCTGATTTGGAAAATAGGAGAATGGAAGAATAAGTAAATAAAAATAAAAAGCTGAGATCATTGATTGTCGAAGAAGCCTCTAGTTTTAATGTTGTGGGATAGTTTTTTTTTTTGTTAAACATCCTAGACTGATAACAAGAGAGAACAGAGAACGGAGTTACCATAAACATTCACTCACCCTTCGATTAGATCTCTCTTTCTCGACCACTGTGGAGCTGAGGGTAAACGTCTTAACATCTGGGCGATTCGATAAGGATGTCATGCAAAATTACATATAACCATTTACGAGCTTCTACTCAACAATGTGGACCATTTTATTCACCGGGGCCTTTTCCCGGCCCCGCCAACTCCAGCGGCGAATCTGGACGCTGTCACCAAATTTTAAATTTAATTTACTTGCCTCTTACTTACTACAGACCAGATGACAAGCTTCTGCTGACGAGACCGTATCAGCTGAGCCCCAGCTAGCAACAGTGTAGAAAGGGGCGGGTTATTTAAGGTGGCGCCAGAAGACAACTCTCCAGCTAAAACGTAATCGATCAGTCGACGTCTCCAATCGACCAGATCGCGCAGAAAATTGAATCAATAATAAATCAGAGGCGAGACTTTACTCACTGGTGTGCGTGAAAGTTTAAACAAGAACACACAACATAAATTATAAACGTTTAATTAAACAATTCAAACACACAACCCGTTACACAATTACAAGAGGTTGCTTATTCAATAATAAAGCGATTTATTATTTCTATCCGCATAAAGAAGCCTTAATTCGCTCTTAAAAATGCATGCGCAATAAATTTAAATGGTTACCTCCCGACCGATATCTGTCAGTGTACCGTCTGTGTCGTGAAGTTGGCTGTCACCACGCCATCTAGTGGGTCCTGTTCGAGCCGGTAACTGGTTTGGCTCGGGGAAACGTTGGCAGCAAGATGGCGAACCCACGCTACTCGTAGAACGGTAGACTACAGCTGGAGTTTGTCGTGGCACCAAAACTCAATACAAACGGGAAACCCTCGCGTGAAAGCTTGCGGGGATTACATAAGCCTGCGCCCAAACAGAAAAGCCTACATAGAAGAAATGATTTTCGTTAGCGGCCATGTTGGCTTGTTTGTCGGCATACGTCGTCATATTTTACCTGAGAGAACTGGGGTCCCAGGCTTGGTAAGGAGATTAAAAACTCCAATCGATGTTCGGCGGTGTCAATGAATCTTCCGGCACAGCCGCAAATGAGTTATTCCTCCCAAGGAGCGAAAACTACGATAATTTCACAACACACGTAAATTACGTCTAACTGGCATAACGTTCCGAACAAGAAAGGACGCGACGAGATTGAAGATGGAGGAAGTCGCTAAGACGCGCGGGAATTACCGACGATAACCAATGACGGACCACAGGGTAGTCACATGGTACCTTCATAGCCTATGGATGTTGAGCGTTCACGTCACGCAGGTTTCCCCTATAGCGATGTAAATAAGGGGAGGGGACAGTGTAGCCAACTGTGTTAAAACGCAGTTGAATGATGCTGTATCGCCACGATATTTTGGCGCGAGATTTGGACGTAACAACGCAGTAGCTCCCTGTTGGGATAGGAACTCACTCTTCGTACTTCGCATGCATAAAGACGAACCCCAGGTGGATATTAGCATACCTTCCCTTCTGAGCGTACGTTCTCAGAATCATTGGTGCTACACTATAGTGTTAGCTACACCGGTCTAAGCCCACTCATCACCAAGTCACGACCGTTCTTGAAAGCACAAGGCAATTCACTAGGTCAGGCATACAGCCAGCTGTGTCTCCGGCAGCATTTACTACTCACGTCTCTGCAGTTGGCGGATAAGGTCAAATGCCGTGTGCAGGTGGAGTGATCCCCTACTCTCTCCGACTAACGGCGAATACAGAGCGATTACCCTTATAATAGAATACCCAATCTCTTGTCCTATGTCCAAGCCATCAGCGGACACCGCGAAATTGGCACCTTACTCTACCTCAGAGTATCATCTATCATCAGCAAGCCTCAATTCTTGCACATCTCCTTCATCACATGTCATTGCAATTCATTACAACACTCGCGAGCCCGTCTGCGTAATTAGCGCAACTTTACCAACACGTTTACCACTCAAAGCCCGCCCGGAGACTAACTGCCCGCATCTTTTTTCCTTCAATCCCTCTGCCTGACACGTACCCCGTATCATCTTACCAAACCATAGACAAAATAAACAAACCTGCTCGTGATTTACGGATATATTGAGAATGCGTGAACTTTCCTAAATTCTAAACTTGATAAAATATACAACGACAACAATGTAGAAGTGCCTAGATAGTGATTCTATATTAGACGCACGAAGACATAAAAATTCAACATTTGCCTTTTTACTTGCGTTTTGCGCATACAAGAAAGTGTTACTGTAAACAATACTTCTCGACTGAAAATAATTTATGTCGTCTATTTAATATTCCGCTGCAAGCCATTAATTGTTATTATTGACAACAGCGAAACTTTTCCTAGAAGCGATACCGGTGCGCGACCATCAGGAACGTGCGTGTGGGTGCGGCGTATGACCGGACGATCAAGGTTGATGAGGTGCAATGTCGCGTCATTTGGCCCACTGCCAGAAACTGCCGGGTTCAACATTCTGCGTCACGCACCGGCGTTCGCCGTTACAATTATTAAGACAGCTTGGCTCCGAAGAAGAAGAAGATATTCGTGGAAAAAAGCAAGAGGAGCGGACGATGCAATTTCCGTTGTTGCACCAAATTCGCAGAAATTTCGGCAACCGTGTCGTTAATGCGAAATTCTTCCTTAACGGTCTACTAAATTTTCTACAATTTTACGAAACATATGAAAGTTGTTTCTTCTATGTCCAGTATACGTGTGTACTTTGCAAAAATAACTCAAATTTACCTCGCCATGCACTCAATGTCTACTATTGAAGCAACTAAAACTTGGAACTCAAAATATTTTACTATTATACGTGGTATCCTCTTGAGTTATTAACTTATTAATAATCCTTTAAAAAAATGTTTCTTCTTGTTCTGCAAACCAGCTCTCCACAGCCTCTACTACCTTTTCGTTGTACAAAACTGTACGACCCGATTATACAATCACGGTTTAACTTTAAACTTCGCATTGTTCCCATAGCATCAGTTGTAAAGACAATTGTTTGCATAGAAATAAAACGAAGTTTAAAGTTAAACCATGACTGTACAATCGGGCCTATGACCTTTTAGATTTCTTTTTTCAATCAATCAAGGGAAGTCCGAGGGGGCTAGTTCCAGGAATAGGGTGGGTGTTCCAGTAATCCAAACCCTATGTCTCAAATTGAGTTCATGGTGATGTGCGATTTGTGTGCAGGTGCGTTGTCTACCAAAAACACCTTTCGCTTACATGCCATGTCTTTTTTCCTCTTAAATTAGAATAATAATCTCTGAGTTATTGTTTCGCCCTTTTCTAGATAATCGATCATACTTACTCTAAAAAACTTTTCCAGTGGATGTTTGAATTCGAAAGTTCATAGGCTTTGGAGAACCACGATGCTTCCATTCCACCTGCTGTTTCGTTTCTGGGTCGTAAAAATGGACCCAAGCTTCATCCAACCTCAAAATGTCTGCACCTTCATCAAAAGGGGCGCGATGCTTCCACTCTTGCTTTCTTTTGATCGGCATTCAAGTATTTGGGGATTCATTTTGCAGACATTTTTTTCCATATCTAAATCTACTTGACCTATGTGATAGATACGTTCATACGAAATCTTTGGTCTCTCAGCTATGTGTTTTAGGTCCAATTAGACGTTATGATAATAGCATGTCATGAGCTGCATCAATATTTTCGGGGGTAGACACTCGAAATCGGCCTTCTTGGTCTCCTCTCGTCTTTAACGGAAAGCCTTTCGCGTATGAAGAGCACCGATCACCAAGTGTATTCAGCATATCTTTGTAAATGTGCTTATCCCTTAACCTCTTGAAATACAGGTATTCGATGATGACTCGATACTTCCTTTCAAATGTTATTGCGCAGCAATGTTTCAACTTACTGAAGTAAAGTTTCACAGTGACATTTCTAATAAGTTATTGTTTGTTGCCATGGTAACTCTATCCTACCTACCTGTAGGCCAGCAAATTAGTGCGAGGGACTGACGTTTCTCCAGCACCGCTCGGCAAAGCTCTTGGAGAGGGAGGTTCGACGTAACCCCGAAGCAAAACGTGGGCAAGTGAATAAAATTTAAAAAAAAGCACCAGCTGAGCACTCTTGCTTTTATTTAAATTGCTCAAAACTTTGGTAAAAATAATATAGTAACAGAGTTAATAAAAAAAGGGACCCAAACGGGGTCTAGTTACACGTACACGCAGAAAGTTACATAATTTGACAAATTGGAAATCTTCCGTCAAAGAGATCTGTTCTTCGTTTACAATTAACTTAAACAAATTAAACTGTGCACTGCAAAATGAGAATATAAAAATTACAACGCCGCGGAAATTGAGCACACCCAAATGGGTAATTAAAAAAAAAGAATAATTGAAGTAAATCCGACCTGTAATCAGGATCCGGCGTAATGACACTCGGCTGTCAACAGTGTCGGAGCGCCCTCTTGCGGTGGTTAGCGCCGTAAGTCAGTGTAGCAACGTCACCAAAGTAGCGTCGTCTTGCAGGACGAATCCACTTTCACAGGTGGGGGGTAGGCCGGGTTGCGAAACTTCGATCGGTACAAAAGCCGGAAACCAGCCTTTTCTTACGTCCTCAAGGGTTATCCCGGTTATACCAGATAGGTAAAACTACCACAGGAACTCGAGCTAGAAGCCTAATGGAAGAAAATATACGCGTTATGCTTCGACACGGACCCAAGATGACCACAGACATACCTGTTCCTCGTTTCAACCACCGGACAGGCTTTTGAGGAGCTTTTTGTTTTAACAAGCTTGTAATTCCCTCGCGTACGTTTGCAAAACTCAGAGAAATTCCAATTCCGTCTTCCTTCACAGAATCTCGTGAAAAGGGAGCACAAAGATAAAAATCACAAACACACGAGCCGTACGTTGGGAGTTCTGAAGAGAGACTGACTGCAAGCGGCTGCTGCGCTTTTCCCCTACCACAAGTTCAGACATGAGTCGTTAGGGTCGAAAACAGAGTTATCCAGGAAACAAAGTGAAATGGCGATATACTGTATGACTAAATAACAACGCACAATCTTATCTGAAGCAATATTGCACAACATTGTGAAATATGACGACTGGCACGTAGGCCGTCTGGCCATTAGATTCCCACGCTAATACAGGGTGTTCGGAAAAATATTATGAATAACTTAAATGGATTTTTCAACCGTAACATCTATTTTGTTTTGTTGAAGCTAATCTCACTAGATACACCCTTGTATTCGACGATAATTCGCTCAGTAAAATGAGCTTCCCATATTGGACTAAAAAACTCATTCCCGTGGCAGTTGCTTCCTTCTTCTCATGCCTGAATGGCCGCTGTGAAGTTTATGCATTACGTCAGGGACAACTTTCTGTGGTATAACAACTCTATCACCAAATAATAGAGTTTTGTCGAGTAATGAGAAATCTGTAACCAAATTTATAATTTAAATTGTCTTGCCTCTCACTTACCTCGACAGGTGACAGGTTTTCGCTGTTTTTTTTTTTCACCAGCTGATCCCCTCGGCTAGCTGCAGTGTGAGGGAGTGGGCAACTTAGATGTTAAAACAACTAAAGGGCGCCAGTTCGGACTTGCCAAAATCAACTGAGCAATAGCAATCTTGTCGACGTCCCCGAATCGACAGAATTGGCAGAAATATATCAAAACCAAACAGAGGCGAGACTTTACTCACTGGTGTGTGAACGTGGAAATCAAACTCGAAATTAAAGTTAACAATCTTACAATTTATTTGCGGTTCCAACTTCGTACAAATGCAGGTTACTACATGAGTTCACCTAACTAGGCTAAGTTCGTCTAAAGTTGACAATTTCAAATTTATTTAAATCAACAACAATAATTTAACAATGCACTGTCTGCCTTTGGCCGAAGATTCGCTCTCCACATTAACTAATAAGCATGCGGTATTATCGCAACGATATATGTCTTATGATTCGGTATTAAATGCAACAATAAGACTCACGAATTTGTTTCTGTCAGTCAGGAAAACGTCAAACGAATTTGCTGATCACCACGCCATCTATAGTTCCTGTTCCGCGTTGCTGCTCCGGGATGAACCGGTGGTCCCAACAACTAATATGGCCGATCAAACGGCCGCAGCACAGCGATGGGTAAAGCGTGAATTGGGAGTAGGGCTACCACACGAGATTATAACCTAGTCGCAGAGCCAATTGCGAATGCACTCGTAAAATCCAATAACAGGAGGAAAAGAAAAGTCTGGATGTAAAGGAAACAGTTTCGTTCTCAGGCTTGGAATGGGAGTTAAAATTATCCCCAAATGTGTTCGATGGTGTCACTAAACGTTCCGGCACAGCCGCAAATGAATTACTTCTCTCAAAGAGATAACTTACAATGCACGTAAAACACGTCAGGAATGCACCACGCTTCGAACAAGAGAGAGCCGATCGAGGCGAAATTGTAGATGGTGGTGGTTGCTAAGATACGGATCCGAAGACTGTCACGTGGTGTGTCTCCTCCAATAAACTTCGAGAAAGCAAAAGAGGGATGCAGGCTTGCCAACTGTGTCGAGGGCGGGTCAGATAACGTCTAGATTCCGCGTTTTCTTGGCGGGAAAATTGAAACGTAACAAATCATTGCGTCGATTGAAAATCGGTCGAAACTTCTCATCACTTGGTGTTTTCGTTCAACCATCTTTTAAGTAAAACCCTAACAATTTTTGCCATTTCTTAACTTTGCCCAATGTTTTTCATATTTTTTTTAATTATGGTAAATATCGACATGATCCTGATGATCCTTGAAAACGAAAATACATACTTAACATCAAACTATAGTACTATAAAATGTTTGTTCAATTATGAAGTAGTTATTTGAATGATTTTAAGACGTCAAGCGAAATTGCTTTCTCTCTCTATTCAGTTGCTTAAAATTGTACTTCTTCAAAACGTGATTGTATTTTTGTTTATTTTATGACTGTTCGAGATATCAGACTTTCTGTGAAGTGTCATATCTCAAAATAGGTAGTCATTTAGTATTTAATTTGGCATCGTTGCAGAGATTTCAAAATTTCTGGGAAGTTTCGTATCTATTTAGGAACTTAACGTTAATCGAAGTGTTTTAGGATAGATAAGGTTAAATAAATAGAAACACTGAATAAAGCAAAACTAACAGTTACTAAAATTACTCGTGAATGCAAATATCTTAGCAGTTACAATTAAAATCCATGTGATTAAAGAAATAAAGATGACAGATGACTTTAATACGATTAACCTTAATATGTAGTGGAATGTGAAGAAGAACGATAAAAAACATAAGTCATACCTTTAAATTTTTTTTAGCTTTAGCTTAACTTTTCGCACATTTATTTACATAAAACGTGAAGTCACTGAATATTTTACAGAGATGAAATACCTCACGTTATACACAGCGGTCTGTATTTAACGGTTTTACATGAACTTCATCAAGATAATGCGCGTGCACGGCCGTTACACCCGTAATTTTTGTACGTAATACAATTACGAAAGTTTATTAAAATTTATGAGACACTAGGCATTGTGTAAAACTCAAACGAGCGCGTGTAAATATGAAGTTTACAGTATTTACAAATAAAGTGTACCTTTCCGAGTGCGCGTCCACGCCTTACCGGTTTTGTTTAAGCATTGCGCAATTAGTTGGTTAACAATTTATTTATTTTTGTATGCATTTCTATCTGTATATCTTTGCATTAAGTACTAAGTAATTTTGTTTATAATAAGTAGTCAAAAAGTTGTTTTCTTTAATAAATATAATATAGGTTAGACTTGTAAACTAAATATGAGATATTCCACCGGTTGCGACACAATCGACTTTTACAAAAGTTATTTGCAGCTTTTAGCCTTTCTAATGGTACCTTGCGCCTCCATTGTCGTTCCCAATCGGATTTACATATTAATTCCGAGCAAGCAATCGTTTTAGATCTCGACTGTAAATAATGCAAATGATGCGGATAAAATGCGGCGAAGCGCGTGAAAGTCGCATTTCACGAAATTCTCCGTGAATTCTACGTTTTGAGAAATTCCCCTTCGATAATGAACTCGATGCTCAACTTACGATTAACGAAGAGAACTAATAGCTTGAAACAGTTTGTTCACAAGCTTCAAATTGTATGTCACTTTTTAAACTACACTATATCTTGTACAATAAAATTTAAAACAACAAATTTTTGGGCGCAGCGCAGATACGGTTTGGGGATAGAACGTGTTCTATTTTCCTTGGTAGTTTTAAATTCAATTTAAATTTTGGTGCTATTTACTGCACAAATTAAATTGTTTGGGAAATGGAACCAATCTTGCATCCAAGGAATGGACCTTTACTCGTTGGTTTTAATATTTTCTTTTTGCTTTTCGTGATTGTTTAATTGAGGTCATTTTGCTTGATATCGAATTGATTACGTTCTTCATTCTAAAGCATTTTGCTTAATTGCCCCTCAATTGAAATGAACTGTAAAATAATATTTACTGCCGATTCAATTAAAATAAGAAAATTGTTTTGGATTTCGTATCTAATACAAATTATCATAATCTCTAATCCGGAACTAAGCTCTTGATACGTATCTTCTACATTTATGTGATGACTGTATAGATAAGACCCACAAGGATTTATGACTGTAAGGGTCTGAAGTACGGTACTTTACTGCCTCAATGAAAAATATCTAAACTTCAATCGCATTTCGTGTAGATCAGCAGTCAAGTTCAGATATCGTTTTATCAAAATGTGGTAGTGACTATTTTAACTAGAATGCTTTTGCAAACGTTTTAAAGTAATTGAATCACTTATTTATTATTATCCTACGTTTTGCTTGTTGCAAAAATATTTTTCAGTCACATTTATGATTATAACATGAAGTCTAACATGTCTAGAAAAGAAAAATCCTGAAATACTCCATGTCCTTGTTATATATGTACTTACATATAAGCTTAAGCTATTTAAACTAGTTAAACATAATAAATACGGAATTTAATATACCGTAAGGCAACAGTGCATTCCGGCTATAAATTTCTCTTAAAATTTTTCCTTTTTGACAGTTTTAATTAAATTAATAAGAAATCATTTACTTTCTAGAGTGCATTGTAGATGCATTAACTGAGCGATTAAAATTCGAATGTTATTGATTGCGGCAATAATTTAATTATAAGTGCCAATTACTGTTAATTGCCGTTTCACACACTTCCTCCTTCGGCGAATTAACGAGATGTGGCAAGGTTTGTACTTTCTATTGTGACACCCAATTCCAATCCCCAATCCTTAAGCAGGAAAAAAAAACGCGAGGTCTTGATTCAATCAATAAAAACCGATCCATTCGGCGATGCATAATTCCTGTGTCTGTGACAAATTTATGAAACTCCTTTTTCGGTTCAGTGCTACATTCTAGTGCATTCTGTTCAACCTAGATAGGTAGGCCGATATCGCATCAACGTTGGCTTAAGCAAATGAGAGTAGTAGATCACAGTTACTGTCATTTTTAAGTATTTAATTCGGACAGTTCGTGGCTGCCACCGGAGTAAAGTAGCTTCAATTAATCCTTATTTGATTTAAGTATTATGCGTTATGAATTTCATGCGTTACCTAATACGGGATGCGTACACAGAGAGTGGTTATTAATACTCGTGCTGAATACAGATTAAGTTAGTGTTACGTTGGCCTACAAATTTAAAATTAAAAATACTGTGTTTAATGATGTAATTGTTTAATATTTTCGACAAATTATGAACTCATTACTAACTGCTTTAACCTACGAAACATTTGTATTTATTTTTTTACTGAACAAATACAATAATGTCTTTATTCTTTTGAAAGCTTTTAAGATAAGACATTGCACGTTGTGTTCATGTATCTAATTCAATTAATGGACCCTAATCTGTTAATGGATTATTCGCGTTTAAGTAGCGTATAAGACAAATGTTGCAAATAAAAAAGGTCTTAATGGAAACAAAAAAGAACACTCGTGTGACTATCTTTAATGCCTGTCAATAGGACCTAAAGCCAAAGAAATATTGTAATATTGTACCCGTTAGGATTGTCCCTAATTGTGGTACATACTTTTCCCATTACGTAAGGTCGACTGGTTACACGCTCGTTAAAGTGAGAGTTCATTTAAAGACGCATCACCTCGTATTTAATTTTGCCAGTTTCACATTTCTAACTTTGATAGATACTCATGCCATCAATCTGCAAGTAAGAAGTGACAGGACATAACGAACCTTTCTCAGATGTTCATGTATGGATACTTATTATAAATTAAATTTTCTGTTTCATTGCAGAATTTCCATTCGACTAAAATATCACGTTTCTTGAGTAAAGCTCGAACTCTACTTTTGAATTGACCAACAAAAATCGAATGATATCAAAGCAATTCGATCAAAACTATGATGAAAGATGGTGATCTTACTATAATATGAATGGATTATGAAGGAAATGTAGTAATTTTGCCCAAAAGTAAAACGAAAAATTCGATTTCCACGTATGAAGAAGTCTGATGAGAAAAACTTTCTTTAACGCATTGGCTATAAAGTGCAGTTGACACGCACGCATCTGCAATTAGGTAATAGAGGTTGGACTCGCCGTAAACCCGCTAAAGGCATGAGGTGCTGCATTTCTGTGTCATAATAAATAAATAAACATCGGGGATTTGACCTCGTGTGCTCAAAGCTGTTTTAATTAAATCCCGTTGCTTCTTTCTCTGTGCAGACGAATACTGACTGACGTGCGAGTGTAATATATAAAATTGTGTTACGCAACGCCTTATATTTTAATTGCGTTCATTCGGACAGTTACAAAACAATAAAATCAGGCGAACGCATTAGTTTGAGTGCAAGACTGAATAACAATTAGAAAATGACATGAATTAAATTGATTATACTTAAACATAACTGAATATTTTCTCATTTGAGAGAAGACTGATCTCACTGTATATGTACATATATGTAATTGTAAAAAAATACCTATATTTTCCATGTAAAAATAATTCTGATTATATTGAATCCTAAGATTAATACTTTTATATAAATGTACTGTATTTTGCGGTATGACAAAAAAGCGCACGTGTGTATCGAGCCTTAATGCCTGAACTTCCAATTCACGATTGATGCTTTGTTATATTTTTTCTTTTTCAACACATTTACTTTACCATTGTAATCCCGCAAACAAAAAGAAAACTCTGAAATAAGTTCTTTAAACCAACGAAATGTGATTATTTCTGCGAAGCCGTCCTTGTTACATCGATTTATTAGAAGCTTCACACTAGGAGTTAATTGAGTTCAATCTTTAAATAGCCGTGTGATTTATACACACCTAATCTAGAAAATATGTGCGGGTTGGAAAACAAGCTCGGACAATTTACTGGCTTCTAAGTCCTGAGAAGTTAATCTCGCGGAATGTTTCTATTTCGATTAGTGATTTTTCCGGTAGATTCAGCCGGAGCTTTTGTGAGGCGCTAATTAACGGGTGAGTTAAGCGAATTCCGAATGCAAACGCAACGTGTCGTTTGAAAATCTGACGTTAATTAATACGGCGATTTAAACGAGTTATGCCCAGAGAAATTATCTACCGATTTTTTTCGTATTACTTTTTCTGCATACCAGATTAAGTCTGCGCTATTTTATTTCAAACTTGTAGATTCAGTTTTCCACTTAATTTGCTTCTGTCTCATTTCTGAAGTAGGTCTTTGATCTTGAAGACCTAACTCTGTCTTGCTCTTACACACTAATACAAGAGCAAACCATAAAAAAATATTTGTCTGTTAGAATTTCGGACCTAAATAGTTTGCCTACTCATTCTTTTTCTTGTCAGTCCATTTAATATCATTTCTTATGTGTTCCGTAATGAATACTTGTAATAATTACAAATAATCACCTCTAGATTATGTTACAATAAAATATTAATTAATACTCTCCCAGAGGAAGTCGGTGTTAATAAGATCAGTTCTACAAAGCCTTCCTCATTAACTATCCGCATCAGGATTAAACTAACCATGCAGAAGAAGGATTCCGCCCAATATTTATTACAGTTATTAAAATTCTCTTTATTTGTTTACACATCGCTGCGCACGATGCAACATGCTAATAAAGGTTTTTCTTGTGCGCATATTTGCAGAGAGATAACTGAACGAACGCGAGCGGGTCGAAAGCTCGTTCAGAAATGAGCCGGTGATTTAAGAGCGAGTAGAAAGTTCAGAGCCTGGTTAATAATATTTTTACGACTGCCGCTGACACGCTGGGCGTAACTGAACCGCACTTAACGCGCTGTGAAATTAGTCAATGCTACAATTATAAATAATTTCCTTCGTGAGTCAAGTGCAAGGCCTCATTGTTTAAAACTCTCCTTGCAGATCAGCTATCATAAACGTTATCGTACCGAATCTAATAGACTTTATGTATTTAAAAACTCGAAGCATAATCTTATCATCAAAATCGTAATCACTTTGATATCGATCAATTTTCATCGTTCATAACGAGCCACTATGTTCTACAAAGTTGAAAACTCGTTTTGCTGCAAATTTAAAAATTAAAAATAAAAGTATCTTGATTCCTTACGTAATTAAGAAGATATTATTGTATATGTACCTCAAACTCTGATGTAGAAGGAGAAAGGATATCATAATATACAATACTTGAAAAGTAATCGAATTAGAACATGCGATGAGGAATCAAACCTTCGAGAGAATCACACGATCAAATTACATCTATATTTTGTAACCTGTCATGTGTTAAACTGATATTTACTTATTCTTCTCTACGAGTGTTTCTATAATTAACTTGTAACACGAAAACTATCTCAGAGAAATTATTACTTACCCTTATTTGTAGGAAGCGGACAAAAATATGAAATTTGGTGGTGCAGACTGTTTTTAAATAGAGGCTTACAGAATTTTCGAAAGACACTACGAGGGTGTGGTGCAAACCAACGACCACCCAGACCAGGCCACCGAGTTCACGGCAACCCAACCCAGCTACCAACTAAAGTCTTTGTCCCCAAAACCTTCTGCGGCATCACCATTTGGCATTCTTTCACATCAGCTCAGGTTCACGTAGTTCATTTAGGCCCACGTTCTCCACTAGGTCCCTGTTATCCGTTTCTCCTCCTTTTCTTTGGTCCTAAGGATGCCTACCACCATTTTGGTGATGTTCGTCCAGTTTTTAGTGCTCTTAAGCATGAATCCCACGATGTTGTCCGGTCCAATCCGGGTCTCAGCATTGGTCCTCAGTGTTCCCCACCGGTTGCATATGAAGAAGGTATGTTCAGCAGTATCGGAAGGACATTCACAGTATTGAATATTTTTTAAGTCTACATCCATTGTGCTCGAAGGATCCGTGCCCGGTAAGTAATTGGTTCAGGTGATAGGTCAGTTCCCCATGTGGTTTAACGTACCATGCGTCAAAATCATGTCGCAGTTTCCTGGTCCACTGCCCCTTGGTTGCATTTATCTACTTCATTTTTCATATCAACATAGTCTCCTCTCTGAGCTAGCAATGTAGGACTTACCTCTTTCTGTCGCCAACAAGTTAATGTGTATAACTCGTGCCAGCATCAGTTGCCATCGTTCTGTATGCTCTGCAGACTCTTATTGCATAAATTCGTTCACATTTCACTAGTTTTCTTTATATTTGCCAACTAAACAAGCTTTGACCCAGATTGGTGCGGCATAGATTCTATGCCATTGAGCAGAGATGTCCAAAGTACGGCCAGACCCGCGAAGGTTTTTGAAAAATACTTTTGCGGCTATTTGGCTGATTGGTACGAAGGCAGGCGAATAGCGAACGTACACGAATACACAGATTCTGTGGGGTGTCTTTTTAATTCACATATTCACGTGGCCCGCCGCAAATGGATTTAAATCCCAATCTGGCCCTTCCGGCAAAAAGTTTGGACATCCCTGCCATAGAGGATGATCGACTCTGCGACAGAGCCTAAGAGTCAACTTTTCTTTTTAGAAGTCCTTGGCATCAACCTTAATAAGTATGTCGCAGCCATTTCGCCAGTGACATGGTAGATGTGCTCTCCAAAACTCAGGTGTTCGTTAAAGGTACTTAACAGATTTCTTGGGGATAACGTCTACACCATCAAGCTAAGACTTAGTGGTCTATGCTTCTTTCTGCCCGAGCGTAGTACTGCTTCTGTTTTATCAAGGGCTAGTTCTAGCTTATGTAGGTCCATCCACTTAGACATTTGTTGGAAAGTGTAGTTTGCTTTGTATTCTAATTCCTCTTCCGTTTTCCCCGTGACTACCGCCGCTAAAGGATGATTTACATTATAAAACAACGACACGACACGTTGCGTAACAGACGCGACACGAGAAATACGCACTGTATACATTATCAGACACACATCAGACAGACCTCAGTCTGGTGGCACGTTTAGTGATGTTTCGAAGTTTTGGAAGGAAAGATTTGGCGTTAATTGCCATGTTATTCGTTGAAGATGAAGCAAAGAAGAAAAGAAGACGACGTATATGGGTTCACAGCATTCTAAAAACAAGGAAAGAAGAAGGAGAGTTTCATACATTATAGTATAGACAGTTGGTGGACGACGAAACAAAATTTTACCGATATTTTAGAATGTCTACCTATCAATTTAATTATCTCTTAACAAACATTGAATATGATATAAGGAAACAAAACACCATATTTTGAGAAGCCATATCCCCAAAAGAAAAACTTGCTGTGTGCTTAAGGTAAGTTTTATTAAAAGTTACAAGTAAGGTTAAGGTAAGTTATTAATATTTACAGTTGGTTCTTGTCCGATGAAATTTGTATCACAAAATCTTCTAAGCGGACATTGTCCGCTTAGAAGATTTTGTGATGTAAGTTATTAAGTTAAAATATAGTACATGTAGGTATTATTATAATTGCTAACACGAATGTAGACCTTCACACTAAAGTTGACTGCCACCTGGGTCCTCGGAAGAATATTGTCCAAAATATGTGGCACAAGATGATGAGGATGACTGCTGACCTGGCGAGAATGGTTGATGATGTGGTGCGGAGGATATATTATAGTTGCCGGAGTAATTAAATTGAGTAGATTGGCTAAAAGCTGAAAGCTGAATCGGTTGTCCAATAAGGGTGGTCTGCTTGGCTTGAATTTCTTACAATTCACACGCGGAAACAAGTGAAAAAATTTTAGATTTCATAACATTTTGATTTATGGCACCAAATGTTTTAACGGTTTTGGCAATGCTTAGAAAGAAGTCGTCTGTAGCATCGTTTGGTTTTTGACTTTTTTCTTCTTCCTTTTCTTTCAAAATATATTTCATAAGTTCTGCAGATGCACTTGGGACTACAGTTCCTTTACAGGTGGGTTTCCGCTGATTAGACTTAAGACAAGTGCTACTCTTTGACTTGGTTCGTGGTCTTTCCTGTCTCTCAGAATTTGAAGTCGTGGCTTCAGTTTGATCTGCCTTATCTTGTTGATCTGTATCCAAGCTATCTTCTGTGTCACCTTCCACATCGATATTGGTCACTGTTGGCCTGTCTTGGAAAAACGGAACTAAAAATGACATTTCTTCTTCGTATATCCATTTTCTAATTTTCGTGGCAGCCTGTCCGCTTCTCGTGTCTTTTTTCTTCTTAAGAGACCTCCTGTAGGAATCTCGTAAATTTATCAATTTCTTTTGGCAGTTGTCCCCTGTACAATACAATGGACATTAAAATTTTGTTAAAACATTTATGACCGTTTGCAGCGGTCCTGATTAATCATTAACTACCAGTTAACCAAAATTTCGTATCTTTACAGATTTTTAGCCACCGGGGATGCTTACACAACTCTAGTTACCGTCTTGGAGATAGTACAATGCAAGAAGAAGCAATGCCAATGCCTACAGAGAATGATTGGAAAAGAATTGCATGTGAATTTTGGAACACTTGGAACTTTCCAAACTGTTTAGGGGCACTGGATAGCAAACGCGTCGTCATCGAAGCCCCACATAATAGTGGCTCTGAATACTTTAATTATAAGAAGACATTTTCTGTTGTACTAATGGCTTTAGTTGATGCAGAATATAAATTCATTGCAGTAGATATCGGATCTCGTGGCAGAAACAGCGATGGCGGTATTCTTGCCAATTCAAAATTGGGAAAAGCGCTGGAGAAACGACAGTTAAATGTTCCTGATGATAGACCCCTTCCCTGTAATGCCTTACATCATTGTGGGAGATGAGGCTTTCCCTTTAAAAACGTACTTATTAAGACCATATCCAGGATCCCAGATAAACGGAGATATGGACAAACAAATTTACAATTATAGACATTCGCGTGCTAGAAGGGTGTCTGAAAATGCCTTTGGCATACTGACCCAAAAATTTCGACTCTACAACAGAAGACTAAAATTAGACCCAAAAAATGCTGATATAATAATTTTAACGACTTGCATTCTACACAATTTTATCAAAGATCAACCCGACCCACAACCTAATCTGGAGCAACACAATTTAGTAAATATTAGAAGACAAGGGGGAAGTGCGGAAGCTACGGCGTTTCACATCCGCGAGGCATTCAAAGCATTCTTCATGTCTGCAAATGGTCGTGTAGAGTGGCAAGAAAATGTTGATTAATCATATATTTTGAGAATGGCGAACTGATTTTAAAATTGTACAATTTGTTTCTAGTAACTAAATAAAAATATTTTAAGTTCGTTGTTTCTTACCTGACTGAGCCAAATCATCACCAATTTTTCTCCATAAATTGTCTTTGTGAGTGTTGTCACTATATATCGCACTCGATAAATCATATAATTCCGGATACTTTCGCACGATTTCGATCAATTTTTCAGCGTCCAGGGTGTTGTCGATCGGATTCGCAAAATACACTGTACTTCAACGACACGCACAGAGACGAAAAGCATTCCTGGTCAGATTGTCGTCTCGTCTTGTCTTAGCCGATACGTGTCGTTGCAGGATAGTGTGCATGATATCATTGAATTACATTGAATAATGTTTCCGTGTCTTGTCTGTTACGCTACGTGTCGTGTCGTTGTCTTATAATGTAAATCATCCTTTAAGTCGTCAGCGAAGGCTAGTAGTTTCACCCCATCAGGTGTGCTCAGATTCAGAGAAAATTCCATAGTAAAGTGCCCAAGGCAGAGCCCTGGGGAGCCCCACACGTTATCCTTTGGTTTAGTTGAGGTTTGGTTCCACCTCCAAGAACCTGTCATTAAGGTAGAAGATATGGGCTGATGTTTCTATTCGGCAACTCCTTCTTGATCAGGTTCCAATTAGCGCTATTAAAGGCATACTTAACTTCAACAGTTATTAATAGACAAAAAAAATTTATCTTCAGGGTTTTTATCTTCTCAGTCTTAGCGATTTCCAGTACTAATTTCATAGCCTGAATTGTCGACCTACCCTACCCTCTGTAAAACCAAACTGACATCTCGAAATCTCCTTGCCCTGATCAACCATCTCTTGTTTAATCCTGGCAGCCAATAGGTGTACAAGTATGTAGTTTGCGAAAAGTTTTCAGCAAACAGACGGGTCTTATTTTTCTTGGATTTTTCTATTAGTACCAATCGAGCTGTCTTCCCACCCAGGAAAACCCCTACTTCCAATATTCTGTTCATCATGGCCAAAACAGAGTCCATTTGAAGCCCAACTACTAGCTTTAGGATTTCAGTAGGAATACCGTCTTTACCTGTGGCTTTACTATTTTTCATTTTGTGTGGCTGTCAAGATCTCCTTATGTCTAAAGGGAACTACTTGAAGTAAACAGTTCCTGTACCTACAAATGAATATTGCGTCAATTTGTAGCTACCGACCACATTTTCGCCACAATTCTGAGGTATTATAAAGTCATCGTTACGTTTGCACAGGATAAAGACATTTTACTTGAAAAATTGAAAAAAACAAATATATTTACATAGTTGTAATTTACAATGCTTGAAATTACCTTGTCGTAATTACTGGAACAATTTAACTGCCTTCGTGGAAATTAAGTTATTTCGATTTACGATCAGTTGTGACCTCACAAGGCCATCCAGATCATTCGTGTATGTCCTATCACGAATCTGATTATTCATTTGCGCACAGCGTGTCTGTGAAAAATCCGAGTTCTATTTAATTGCAGTAACAGTATCATGATGTCATGCTCGTTGCAACGGATTGTCAATTACGAATAAGCTGGGAAAGTAGCTTAGCAGAAGAGAACGCGTGCTTTTCAGTTCGCTCCTCAAAGTTCGTACGCGAAGTAATTAACATGCATTTCCTTGTTTAATATTGTCGGTTTTGTAGTACAAGGGTCCCGTTACGAGACGGATAATTAAGAGTCACTCGGCGTTTCAGCGGCACGTTTGTGTGTATCCTAGCCTAGATCATGTCCACAAGCGGCCTTTGTAGGACACACGTCTTGCATTACGTGATCCTAACTGCAGATAAATGTTTTAATTGGACATTTCGTGTAAGACCAGCTAGTTCGATGTCTCTCTCGTGTAAAAAGAAAAAACTTAATCTACAAATGTATTTGATTTTCATTACGTTATCTCCGTCTAGATTATGTTGGACAGTTTTGATAAATTGAATGTGTTCATTACAAATGAATTAAAAAAGAACGCAACTTTTTTCCTCTTCTCGTATTTGGACATGTGTTATTTGAAACACTGTGAAGTATAATAAAATTATTCACTTTTAGATACAATTGGGTACAAGATATGGCAAGACAATATAGACAAGGGCGATCTTGTTTCGTACGCAAAACCCAAGGCAATTAAAATACCTGCTGAAAGCACATTCCTCTTCCAAAGCTTTTACCTTATCTAAACTTACTCTTCGACCGTCTGCTATTATCGCCTTTGCTGAAATATGTTGTTCAAATCGAACGACACATAATTACGTTTTCAAAGTGGACTTTACAAACGAAATATTCGTTTCAGGTTGACTGTGCGACGCGAAAACCATCTGTGAATACGAGCGGTAATAATTTTAAATTAGTTAAATGCGATGTGGCTATAATTTCGTGCAATTGCAGGATTTAATTGGATTTGCAATTAATTTTAACGACCCGGCCGTGGTGCGTTTACTGTGGGAAATTCTTTGGACTTTAATTATTTTAGGGCTATGACTAAACGTGCAACAAGGAATGAAGTGTCTTGACCTCTGCAGTTTTGAAGATTCATAAAAGATTTCACATTCTGTATTTCATCTAGTTTACTATCACACACGTGGCTAAAGAAAAAGAAATGTAAAGGAATAAGTATTTTTAACATTAACCTTGTAAAATAAGTAAATAATATAATTGCACAAGATTATTAATAGCAAGTCAAAGAGCTATAAATAAATAAAACATTATTATTAATGAATATTTTGCAATTCCGTGGCATCCAGCTTAAAGCGTTTGTGTTCACATCGTGGGTGCAGCTTTTTCAGAGCGAAATGTTAACCGCCGATAAAAACAATG
The DNA here is from genome assembly GCA_033060865.1 of Dorcus hopei. NCBI lineage: Eukaryota > Metazoa > Arthropoda > Insecta > Coleoptera > Lucanidae > Dorcus > Dorcus hopei. Next base: position 54,223,831 of record CM065419.1, read on the forward strand.
CTTGTGCAACGCGAAATGTCATCAACTCGCATTATAATAAAGCTATCCGATTTTTCAAGATACTTACTTCCACAGCAAATTATGCAGCTAGCTACTCGAAATAAAAGTGCGCGCAACGATCACGAGGGAGCAATTTCGAGTACGTATGTGTAAGCATTCGATAAATTGCAAGGCAATGCAAAGTCCCGTAATGCATGTTGTATATGCTCGGGATAAATAAATGGACTTTTATGAAATGCCAGCCGACGATCACGAATCAGCCTATATGAAAACGGTAACAGCAATTGAAAGAAGTTGTACGTTCAGGAGTAATCTGTTCTAAGTAGACTGTGAAATGACAATGATATTCATTCAGATGGAATTAATCGAAATTGTTTGGATTATATACGGTTGTTATTTCGTTCACCCCTTGTATAAATATTAGCGTTGGCAAGAAAAGAAACAGTTACCATCAAGAGCTCTAAAGAATGAGAAAGTTGGACAACAAATATTAAGTGCGAAGCAAAATTCGAAGGATTTTCATAACAACCATTTTTATGAAATAATGTCTTTAAATTAACACACTTTTCTGTACTTGATAATTTCTTTTTCTGTCATCTCACACTTTCACACATCACGTTCCTGGTTACCGTTCGGTATGTACCATCACCGGCACTAAAAACGAAACGAAAAACAATGAACTCGTTCGAAAATGAACCTTGGGTTAAGGCCTTGGTACAGCGTTTCGTTTTAAGTGCCGGAGAGTATACAATCGTAGACAGTTAAAGGAAAACGAAACTGTGCCAAATCTGATCTTATCTCTGTTATGCATTACGTTCTCTTTTAATTGCTCGCGACTGTATCTCTACATATATGTTTCAATAATTTATATCCTAATATCATTAAACAATTCCGTAGATACTTCTACTTAAATTTTTAAAGTCTAAATTATGAGTATCATAAAATAACTAATTCTTCAAGTGACAATTAAAATTTTACACAGTCGAAGAATATTTAAATAACGTCACCGATTTTACTACCCATAAAGTAGACTTAGGTAGAATTTTTATATAAACTCTGAATTGAAATTCATCCGGGGAAAGTATACAAAGTTGCCTTTCTTCATTATAAATATTTATTATTTACACATTTTGCATGCATGTTCTTTCCAGGTTATTATGTCAGCCGGAATGCTGCCATACGGGTGCACGTAACGATTAGAAAATTGGAAATTTGCCGAACACTGTCAATATTCGTGTCACCATGTATGTACAAAACGATTGTAACAATTGCTAAAACTAATAAAAATAAAGTGTAATAATAATGAAACATTCGTTCTTGGACATAAGTTTCAATCAAGGTCTTCCACCTTCCTGAGCAACACTGTTGATGGTCTATCGTCTACTGTGGCTTCGATCTAATTTTTGGCATTGTCTCTGACGTTACCCCATAATATTTATTTCCTTTGCATGACATGGTATTTTACGTGCGCAAGTATACTGTGGTCTCTTCTACGTTCCATTGCCATCGTTATTATTATGATGTTTTTTAAAGCTTTCCTTATTTGGCCTATCTCCATTATGAAAATTTTCTATTCCATTATCCTTTTTGAAGCTCTAGCCTTTTTAACACAACGATTTTTTTAGGATACATAAGAAAAACAGTGGGAGTGGTTCAAAAGACCCAATGCGCACTGGGAAGTTTTCTGTTTTAAACACCTCAAGCACCATGGGCTACTAACAAACACAACATTGTAGGAATATTAATTTTTTTACTTAATTTAATTGATTATTTATCCTTTTGTGAAGTGTTTTATGAAACAACAAATAAAAATCAGATTAGAGTAGGCGGTGCAAAGAAAATGTATGTCTGTGATTAAATAAAAAGTCAGTAAATTTGACAGTCCATGAATGTATTACATTAATTAATTCAGTTAATCACAGACATTGCACCGCCTACTCCAATCTGATTTTTATTTGCTCACTTGTTATAAATAATTTATTATCGATTGGCATAATTTTTTTCGCGAAATATCCATGTTGGAAAAGTTTTTTGGATTACTTTGTATAGTACGCACTTTTTTCTGCAAAATGAGAAATTTCCTACAGGTTGGCAACACTACTCGTCATATTTGACACTTAACCTATTACTCATTTATGAACACAACGATTTCAAGACGTTAAATTTCCTTCAAAAATCATGATTTAAAAAAAAATCAAGATTTTTTCGATATTTTTAAACAAAAGCCTCATTTTAAGTATTTCTTGACTTTTCGTATATACTTAAAAAAAAATTGCGTTGGAACAACGAGGAAAGAATAACAGGAAGGCAGTGGGAGAATGCAATTACATTTGACAGAAGTTACCACTTTGTAGTCGGTCAGTTTTTGCAATATGGCAGTTTTGACATTTCTTAGTTAAATTTAGTCTAGTAAGTGTGTTATAAACAATGATGAACAGTTGGTCTGTGACCGTTCTAGATTTTGTGAAACGCTTATCTGCGCCTATGACATACAGCGGCCATATTTAGTTACCACTTTGCACAACAAACTACTCTTACTATGACTCCTTCCTGTTTATTCTTAACTCGTTAGAAGAATAATTGGTCGTATAGACTAGATATAGAAGTTGAAGAATCATTGATTTATATGAAGAAATCAATTTTTTTTTTGATATTTTAAAATAAAAACCTAATTTTAAGTATTTGCTGACTTTTCGTATACCTATATTTTTAAGCAAATAACAAAAAGCCAAAAAGATAATTTGTAATACAACTCAAATTTGGTTTAAAAACCCTAGCTTTTGACAATAGATGTTTGTTTCTTTATATTGCAATTTTTTTTGTGACTTTAAAGAATCAAGCTTTTATTCGTTTCTTTGCATTTCTTTATTATTTTGTTTCAAAATTTCCGACTCAAGCTGTTAGAAGTTTTCAAATTGCTCTTTTACCGAAGTTTCACTTTATCAGTTGACAGCTGTCAATAGGTGGAAAGATAAATTACAAATTTATCACACAACTGACGAAAACCTACATACATATTTTAATAAATATTTAACAAAGGATATGCTTTTTCTATAATTTTCAATAATATACATATTTTAATTAAGGAAATAATTTCCACATACAAATTTTGGGGGTGACTTTTGATTTAGATGTAAATTTTTCTTGAAATTTTATTTTTTGAAATTTTACGAGGGTAAGGTGAAAAATTCTCGGCCTGACAGTGAAAGACTGCGACTTTCAGTTAAAAATGATTTTATTTTTCTACATAATCTCCCTTGACTTCAACACACTTGGACCAGCGTTTCTCCAACATCAGTATTCCTTCCCGGAAGTGAGAGTCTGGGAGGTTGTGAAAATATTCATCTAGGGCCCTCTCAACTTCTTCATTGGATGCGAAGCGCTGCCCAGAAACAAATTTCTTCAAGTTTGGGAACAGATGGAAGTCTGAGGGTGCCAAATCAGGAGAATAGGGGGGATGGCCTAGCAAATCATACCTCAAATCCCGCAGTTTTCCCATCGCCAACGCACCCTTGTGTGCAGGTGCGTTGTCCTGGTGAAAGATGATTTTTTTTCTTCTTCAAGCCAGGCCTCTTCTCGCGAATTTTGGCATCCAGCTGGTCAAGAAGGTTGAAGTAAATATTGTAATTGTTCTGCCTTTTGCAAGGTAATCAATTAATAGGATCCCTTTCGCATCCCAAAACACGCTGACCATGACCTTTCCGGCTTTCTTTGGCGCTGAACCACCGGCTTCCACCCACTGCTTGGACTGCTGTTTCGTTTCTGGCGTGTAGTGGTGGACCCATGTTTCATCCATGGTGACAAATCGCCGCACAAAATCGGTTGGATCCCTATTGAATCGGTCCAAAGGTTGCTGCGAAAATCGTTTGCGCATTTGCTTTTGATGCGGCACCCATCTTGCGCAGAGCTTTCGCATCCCTAATTCTTTGTGCAAGATGTTTCGCACCCTTTTTTCCGATATCCCCACAGCCTCAGCTATCTCACTCACCTTTACTCGCCTATCGTCCAACACGATATCATGCACTTTTTCAATGGTTTCCGGTGTGGTTGCGGTTTTTGGCCGTCCTTCACGTGGGTCATCTTCGAGGGATGTGCGACCACGTTTAAATTCAGCTGCCCACTTTTTAACGGTTGACATGGAAGGAGCAGAGTCCCCGTAAACTTTTGTCAACGTCGGATGAAGTTCCTTAGGGGTTAATCCATTCAAAACGAAGAATTTTATGACCGCACAATATTCAAGTTTATCCATTTTAACGAAAAACACGCAAGACGTCTACTGCAAAAATTCGTATAAACAAACTATGTACTTGAGAGAACAAGTTGGAACTTGTCATACGAACTAATGACACGTGCACCCAGGCAAGAAACATAAATTTTTCCTGATTAGAGCGCCATCTCTGTGAGAACTATTCACCTTACTCTCGTAAAGCGGTTTCGATAGTACACTTTCAAGGGGGCATAATTCGTTAACGCATACCTATATCGAGAAATATCATAAATTTAATTTTCATCAAGTGTGCTACTTTCCTCATACTTAATTTGAGTACACCCTGTACAATAAACAATCAAGACTTACAATTAACCTAATTAAGTATTTCTTTACGATTTATTTCGGGACGCCTTGTACAGTGGTACAAAGTGACGACAAAGTCTTAATTTTTCATATCGTATCTGGTGTTAATACTTTTCTCTGTACAGCGTCACTGCCATAAATTACACAAGAGATTCCTCACGAAATATTAGACCCAAGAACCTTAATAAATATGTGTCTGAAAATGTGTCTTTATCAAGATACAGAGTGTTAAAGTTTCCTTAAAAAAACTGCTTTGTCTTTAATTTATCGAGATTGCATGGATACCAAATTTGGTAATGACTTTTCACATTTTTATATTTATTTCACACATGATTTCGCAGTAATTTGCAGCATTTTTGCTATTAATATGTTTCTGTTGTTTTTTCGGTGTATAGACACCTTAATGTAGAAACCATTTTTGCTACTTAGGGCCGATCTTTCCATCTTCCTGTTAAAGTTAGCTGACAAATAACTTCATTTTTATGAATGGTTGATTGATTTTTATGAATGGTTTCTATGGTAGTTATCCGTCAATTAGTTTATCAGGAGGTGGAAAGACCGGCCTTTAGATAACAAAAGTGACATTTTAGTGCTTTCAGTGTGAATAAAATTACGTTTACTTTTACTGTCAATACACGAAATTACTTACATTAGGTAGAAAAACTCATTTGCAACTTATCTGTTCATCAAAAAAATTAAAAAGTCAAGGAGCACTTGATAATAACGGTATCTGACGAAACCGTGGTCGTCCTAAATAAAGAATTTGGTAGCAAGACTTTTTTTCACAATCTTTAATCAAAAGCGGTAGAAATCTCGTCAAGGTGTTTTTATTAAGCTTCATTTCGGTACCTACCAACAATATTATGTACCTAAAACATGAAAGTAAATTAATGGTAGTTAATATATATGAAATGTGGCAGGAAGACAGACAAAATGGAGCGGAAATGGTTGGAATGGTGTCAAAATTCCAGCATTGGGATCCTTCGTGATCTGTCCCAGTAGTTAGGACCAACGGTTACTTGCGTTTTCCCCCATTTACTAGCCAAGGATGTGACACTTGCCCAAAGACAGGATTTTCCAAGCAGTACAAGTTTGGTTTTACCCAATCCCCATTTCAAGAAATCTCTATTTCTTACAGTCAACCAAACCCCCTCTTCAAATTCAATTTCCAGTAGCTATTAAAGAAATGGTAGGTACTGTCCAGAGCAGTTTAACTATCGGACGTGTTTCTTTAGCAGTTATGATTCGTTAAAGAGTTAATTTGGACTTAATTTCTTTAAAAAAAAATTGATCATGACCGGCAAGTCTAATTAGGGTTCCACTTTTTGATAGACTTTCGTTTCTGTGTCAATGTGTCGTCTTGCGATTCCACCAGATTAGTCTATCATTTATAAATTTCGTTTTCTTCGGCAAAATTGGATAATTTATTATACAACGGCGGCGAAAAATTTTGGGCCGTAAACACTTTACGAGGTGATCAATAATTTGGCCGCACTTTCTCGCCGGCCGCGGCGCCACGGTCGCAAGTGGGTCGCGTTTGCTGTGCCCGTCGTTCTTCGGCTGTTTTGAGTGTAATACACCTGTCGGCCTCAGGTAGATTGTTGGTGTTCTTCGCCCGCTCACCTGCGCAGATATCTCTCAGTAGTGCGGCGATAGTTGTCAAAACAAGAACACGCGAACAAGCTCTCCGCGAGGAGCTTCTTGATCCACATCGAAAAAAGCGCGAGACCCTATTATTAAACTTCCAAAAAACCGAGCGTGTTATAATTTAATTTTTATTAAATTAGTGTAGATTTGAGGCGCCGAAAATTTCTGACTTTCTCGTTGGTTTTTCGCACTCCGAAGAAAAGCACGCGGTTCTTTTTAGTTTGGTGAAAATATTCTTGTTTTAGAGTGCACGTGATACTTAACGTCCGCAAATTTAAACAGACATGACTGTCATGTAAAAATACGATTTTATTATATTTATTTTACGTTTATTGTGCGCTGGTGTAGATAAAACGTCAGGATGTGCAGCAAAGAACAGCTAAACGAAATCATGGATAAAATACATATGGTACGTATGTAATTTTATCCTATTCAATTCGCTTATACTTTATCAATTAATTACGCATTCTCCTGCCATTATAAACAAAAAAAACAATTCATTATTAATTTTGATCAACAACATAGTCGCAGTTATTTATAAATTATCATTAGTTAGTTATAATACAGAAAAAAAAATTGAATGTTAATGTTGAAATGTTTGTACCTATTAAGTTTTACTAAATTAAATTCACGTGGAGAACGAGTTCAATTTCATAAATATAATTAAATCCTATCTAACAGTGTCAAGGAGAAACTGACATTTTTGCGTACGTTAATTTCACATGTGTTTTTTTTAGAGTGAGTGAAATTCATAATTATAAACGGTCCGAACAATCGATTAATTTTTTAATTGAAAAAAAAAAGAAAGAACTGAATGACTTTTAAAATTTCAATCACAGTTTTAGCCGTTTTAATAATATTTTGTGACATTGAGTATGTCATTTCATGTTATAGTTTTTTTTATGTACCTAGAAGACGCTTTTGTTTAATTTTTTCCGCAATTTATTTTTATATTTGATCTGTCAGAATAGCGTAGATTAGTGTCTCTCGACCTGAAGCGAGGCGACATATCAGATCGCATACTGCAATAATATTAAAGAAACAAGACTTACTTATACAGAGTGTAAATAAAATGTGGAACAAAACGCACACCACACTGTTGTCTTCTCATCTATAAAAGGTTTGTTCGAGCAGCAATTTCTGACTAGCATAAAACTGCCAAAAGCAACAACTCTTCAAAGTTGTATACTTGATAGAACTGTCAAAATTGAAATTGCTGTTGGAACAAACCTGTGATAAAACAAACAAAACAGGCGCTTTATTTTTTGTATCAGGTAAAATATTTTTATCTTTAGTATACCTACGTTAAACTGTTTTATAACGCAGTAAAATGTTTTGTCCGAAAACGTTTAGCGTGCACGCTGCCACCGAAATATTTAAGCGCTGTTAACCACTTGGCTTATTGCTTTCTTGAGTTTGATAAAGAAAGTGATCTATACTGCTTTTTTATAACAGATTTTAAGGGAATATTTATTTATCCTATGTTATTGGTTATTGATATTCTAGGCCTCAATATCAATGTTAAATAATATTCAATACATGTACTGATGTACTCTGCTTATTGCTGAAATAATTGCGCCCCAGCACAACTATTTTCCGACTTATAATTCGTGTCGTGAAAGCAAGTTCTCGGGCTACTGTTCTGCTGATGAGGCCCCAATTAGGGCCGAAATAGCTGTACAGAATATGCTCGGGGGCCCCATTGCGATCCTGACGACTCGCAACCAACATTTACTCTGCTTATTGCTATTATTCTCATACTAATTCATAACGATATCACGAAGCAATAGATGTATGTACAAAATTTTTATAATTAGGTTTTTTTTTTCGCAAATAGTGCTGTAGAAAATAAACAGTATATTTGTCTTTATGAAATTCTGACAATTTAATACAGAGTACTCGAAAAACAAGCATTCTATACGAGGTGCTTCAAGTGTCAATGTCTTCTAATTTAATTCTAACGTAAATATTTTTAGGAAAAAGCTTATAATTAGAGTGCATCTGTTCTAAAATTGAGCTTAGTTGTCTGAAATTCGCGGAAATTAATGAAATCTGTTCCTACTGTGCTCTATATTAATATTAACTTAGGCCCGGTCTTTTCATCTCCAATTAACTTTATCTGGCAATTAATTGCCATCGTAACGATTGTGATCACAATTGTTACTATGGGAATTAATCATCAGATAAAGTTAATTGGAGATGAAAAAGCCGGGCCTTTAATGAAAGATTGCAAATTGCCATTAAAAGTTTTAGAAGTCTCCTCTGTGCCATCTTTGAATCCATCGCTCAAATCCAGTTTGGAAATAAAAATTTATCCGTATTTTTTTTTTCCATTGGTTTGAAGCCAGTTTTATGCCAAACAAGTGAAAGCTCGACAGGGCTAAATCGAGCCTAAAAGCTGGATGAGGCTAAATCGGGAGTAAAAGCTGGATGGGGCATAACTGACCTCCGAGTTTCTGGATTGTCTCAACTGTGGCGACCGCAATGTGAGGTTTTGCGTGCTTATGGTGTTTTTTTTTTGCAAATTTCTGTTTGGTCTTTTCTTTCTGATGGTTTCCTTAAGCTTTTTAAACGTCACCTGTCTGTCTATAGTAGTTCAAGATATTCATCAAGATCCCGCAACATAGTTGCCATAACTTTCTTCGCAGATGTTTTGCGCTTTCATTTTTTTGGACTTGATTGATTTTTGGTTTTTGGATCATACGTGGATGGATACTCATGTCTCATCTAAAGTCATTACATTGTCGAAAAAAGATGGTCCATGCAGAGACGGGCGTGTCAATAATGTACATGTAAACTATACATTGTTTACCTATCAACAGTGAACATTGTTGGCATCCAAAAATGGTCGTATCAACAATGTTTGTTGAGATCAGATATAAGCAATCTACATTGTTGAATTATGCTTTAGGTATTATCTGTCTTCATCTACTGTCTACAGGGTGATTCGTTAGCCTCTTTACAAACTCTGCCAAATGAAAGTAGACGTAATTTTATGGAAAAAAAAATACATCTTATCAATTTAGGTCTGAATTGATTTTGTCTAGAAGTTACAGTGATTTCAGTTTTTCATTTACTGAAAATGCACTATATTTAATAATAAAAATTATGTATTGTAATTGCATAGACATGGACAAGTAAATAAACTCAAATTATAAAATTATAACAGATGCTCAAAAAGTAGCCCTCTCAACTGAATACATAATTTGCAACGACCAAGGAAACTTTCTTGTATTTCTAACATCAGTTGCCGCATCTTGAATTCTTCGCACCAATTGATTGCGATCATTTATTTCCACTTGATAAACGAGTTGCCCACACAAATAAAAATCACAAGGATTTAAATTAGGGGATCTAGCTGACCACGGTACAACAGGACCCCTGTTACCGATCCAACTATTTGGAAGTTGTTATTTAACCATTGTATCACTTGCCTTCCTCGGTGAGGCGATGCTCCATCGTGCTGATACCACATACGTTGTCTAAGGAGAAGTGGCTTATCTTCCAGATAATGAACAAGAGGATTTTAGAAAAACTTGTGATACATAATATATCTGCAGTTGTACAATTCCAGCTTAACTTTAAGCCCTTAACAACAATTGTTGAAATAATCGTTGCTATGGGTTTAAGCTTCAGCTTGAATTTAAACTGTTATTATACAACTGGGCCTTAATGGCAGTAATGAATTGTTAAATAAACCGCCCCAAACATTTACAGTAAATCTCTGCTGAAAATTGCGCGATCTGACTACATATGGGTTGTCCAATGACCAAACGTGATCATTGTGAAAATTGTTAATTCCATCTCTTGAAAAGGTGGCTTCATCTGACCACAAAACACTGGAAAAGAAAGAATTATCTTGAGTGCGTTGTTGCAAAGCCCAGCGACAAAGTTGTAATCGCTGTTGGGCATCTCCAGGCTGCAGTGCTTGCACAGGTTGATGGTGGATAGCGGTTTTATGGCCTTGCCAAAAAAAGCGAAAGAGAGGCGACCGCAGTGCCGGTCTTTTTGAAGCTGTTTTTATAGCAAGATCATAAAACCGATACAAAACTTGGACGACTATACAAATTGTCATAGTTGTTTGCAATGGCGTCGCTAGAGAATTGCACCAGCGAAGAAATGCGTTCAGTTATAAGATTTTTAGCTGCTGAGGGTGTAAATCCATCTGAACTTTATAGAAGGATGATTATTGTCTGTGGACGTAGTTGTATGACTCGATCAAGCGTATTTGAATGGGCCAGTAAGTTTAAAAATTGATGTGATAGCGGGACAGACGAATCGCGTGATCATTTCAGGAAACATAGCGGCGGTACAAGAGCTGATTTATCGAAACAGAAGAATTAAAATTAAAGAAATCGCTTCAGAAATTGACATCAGCATTGGTTCAGCTCATAATATTGTTGTGGAAGAGCTTAAATTTCATAAGGTGTGTGCAAGATGGGTTCCAAACTACTTAACTCCCATGCATTGCTCTACTACAGCGGTATGAGAACGATGGGGAAGCTTTTCTGAACAGGATAGTCACTGGTGATGAAAGTTGGGTGCACCATTATCAACCTGAGTGCAAACAGTCGAGCAAAGAATGGCGTCACGCATCTTCATCGAAACCGAAGAAATTCAAAGTTGCACCGTCCGCAGGAAAACTGATGTTGACTATATTTTGGGATAAGAATGGCGTTATTGTTGAAGAGTACACACCTAAAGGTACCACAGTTAATAGTACTACCGACTGTACTCTGTTAAAAGATGTCCTGAAACCACCAATGATATATAATCCCATTAGTCCTGACGTGATGGTTCCCAAGGTTGCGAACCAGGAGTATAATGTGCCCCATGCTTTAGTCAACCAGGATCTCACTGTTTCTTCGTCTATAAATTGATCTAATGTGGTTCCTTGATTATCGGTGGAGATTTCCATCATTCCTCTGGTAATTATCCCTTCTACGGCTTGCCTTTCGGATGATAAAATCAGATGTTGTAGCCTGTGAATATAATCCTTCTCTGAATAGGTTGTTTGGACTGACGTAAGTCCACTGGGGTTACTTGTGGCTTCCAAGATTTGCGGAGTCGGGATTTCATGTACCCCTCGAGTGTACTTATACCATTTTTCATTAAGCTTATAGGCCGAATATAGAAATGTATAAATGCCATAGTCTACATTGTCTACTCGGCGTCGTGTAGACAATTCATTGTTTACACAGTCATGTCGACAATCAGTATCGACGTGTAAAAGCCCATATTTGGGTCCATGTATCTCAAGAGACGAGACTTTATGAGTACATTGGTACATTGGTTAACTGACGTGGGGCCCATCTAGCACCTAGGTACCTTAAAATATTCTCCATAACATTATATCCACATCCCAAAGCATTAACAATATTTCGAATCGTCACACGTGGATCTTCACGAATCATTGCGATGCCAACTTTGTTTCATCTATTCCAATCGATCTTCCTGATCCTGGTTTATCACATTTCTTATATGAACTGTGACATTACCATACACTTTTAGAAGTCTTCTATGAATTTCTGAAGTTGAACAACTTTCTTTTGCCAAAAACTGTTTTAATCTGCCGTTATTTAAAGCTGAAATATCCTTTAATTAAAATAATAAATAAATTAATTTGTTGTCCACTTGTGATAAAAATAGGCGTTTTAAAATTCGTTCAAGGTATGTTTACGACATAACGTTATCTGTTTTTCCATCGTAAGTTGAAATACCGGTGGCACCTAAAAAAAAGTATACCGAACACTGACATCGAAAGTTTTCCACTTTTAATTAAACCGCTTACACTGCAATATTTAATATAGAACACAAAAACAACCGAAACTCCAAACCGCATTCTGGCATGCCGATAGAAAACCTCGGCCGCCACGCCAATTGTCTCAAGATTTTTTTTTTCTGTGGCGAATTCCTATTGCACCATATGTAACTTTTACCGGCTGCGATTCAGGAACTATGGAAACTAGCAATTTTTCCCGTGAAATTGAACGCTTCACTTGCGAAAGGAGAAAACGGGGCAGTTACACGTCTAACCGTATCAGGAAGACCTGCTTGCTCACTTACGGCCGACAGTTGCATAAGAAAAATGCATGGAATTGCTGCAGCGTTTCCGTGCAATTAGATGCACGAACGTAATCACTCACTGCACGAGCTTATTTTGCTATTTCATTTAGATTTCTAATGAGGGGGAAAAGGTAATTTAAATTTCAGAAGTTATACTCGTAAGGCAGAAGTAGAAACCCCAATTCAATGTGTCCAAAAAGTAATGATTTCATCGTACCCACTCCTGTTTCTCACAGTAATACCTATGGATGTAATGAGAAATACATCTGCAATTTTGCGTGTGAATTTGTTTAATCAGCTTCATACGGCTGCTGTTCTAGCAAAACGAGCCCAGATGATCATAAATAATAATTACGCAGGATTACCTCATGTCTTTCTGCAAAACAGACCGGCACTACGATATCTATGTGTGTGTGGCAAAAACAAGTACACTTTATTACAGAACTCGTTCCGGTTGATACGACTGAAAGCGATGCCATCCTCCTTGCAAGAAGTCTTCCATCTAGATGCGATGCGTCCGGATAATATCGCTCGAACGATTTATGTGTAAATTGCGGACATAAATATGTCGGGGAATATTAAGCCTAAACGGAGAAGAAGGAAGATCTATACACACACGTACAGATGCAGCATGTACAGTACGTATGTATGTACAATGTCGTTTCAATACGTACATGTAAATGGGAAATTGAAATAGCAAGGTGTAATGAACTTCGGAACGCGCGGAGCGCAGATGCAATCTTGCTCTAGGATTTCCTCGGTGTATGTAAGGCAATAAACGATAAGATAAATCGTTGCAATAACGTTCCTTAATGTTCTTCAACTGGATCTGAAATAAAATAGATTTTTATCAGCAACTAAACATTTTTGTACATTTTGTACATCAAATGATACCGCCCGGCAATTTCGTAGTTCATAAGGCCGAGGTTTGCATGCAGGAGTATCGTTTTAGGTGGGGACCATTGTACTTTACAATTGGACGTAGTTGTGCATAAAGGAATCAATACGCAAGTTACGTATTTAAACCAAACATGTCGAAGTATGTCTAAGAACTTGCACCCCAAAGGGCATGGGCAAATGCCGATGGCAAAGCGAAACACATATTCGAAAACTAAAATTGTCTAAAGGAAAGGATAAGCGAGTTAAGAATAGAAAACAATAGCCAATCCTAACAGCGGAATAGAGGATGGCCAGAGGTATTGCGTAGGGCTTCGTTAAATTGCTGGGGTACTTAGAAATGCATCGTTGATACCAAAAAAATGTGAAATTGTGACACTGCTGTCAACCTTTGTACCTGAGGCTTGAAAGGTTGAAGCTTAAGACTCGAGTAGGTACTATCTATCATGTTTTCCGCCGCTGATTATATCGAAATGATAATTATTTATGTGGACGCAAGCCAGGTTTTTTCCCAGCGCTTTCCTGATCGTCCCCTAGACCATAAAGAAAGTGATCCTTAGGGCTGTTGCAAGAATGCAAGAGACCGGTCAAGTTGTTCCGACTCCTAACGAAATTGGTGGTGCTCCTAGAAGAGTTCGAACTGTCGAAAACGAAGAATCCTTATTGAATGCGTTTGAGGAAGATGGTACAAGAAGCATAAGAGAAGTTGCACGCGAAGGGTGGCCTCCTTAAATTTATTTCTCCTTGGTACATCTCTGTAGCAGTTATAGAAGAAGTACATTGGTACAGCTGGTACAGTCGATCGTAGTCTGGAAGCAAGGAAAACTATCTATTATGTCTAGAGTTAAGACAGCAAAGGCTATTGCTACCTACCTGCGTAGATAGGCAGAAGTTTTACATTGGAGCGAAACTTTACTCCAATGTTGCCAGCCAGCTTCAGTGGGACGGGAGGGTTCAAATCCAAACCGCGACGGCCAAAACCCATAAGAAAATAGGCGCCACTTAATTTTTTTGAAAGGGGGGGACAAGGTGAAAATTAAGAAAACCCGTTACATCCAGAACACGTCAATTTACTTAGTCACAAACAACAATCATAAAAGAATATACACAAATAAATAATACACGGGGAACACAAAAGTTTACAACATATTCGACTTGGTCGGATCCGAACCTCGCATTAAACTATATTAAAATGATTCAAATAGTAACTAATGCTACAGAATATAAAAGAATGCAATCTCCGGTTATTTGCACGCGTCAACGCTCGTCTACTTATATCATCTTTAAATTACACCAGCGGTTGCGCAATAAGTTGCAAGTTTAATTGCGGCAAAATCAAAGTAATGGGTCAAAAACTAAATCCGCGAAATATCGCTCAAAACTAAGAAAAGAAACTATAACGCTCCGACCTTTATTCCTTTGATGTCCGATTCGTTTGTCGGTGTCTTTGCGGGAATGCCGCAGCGACGCTTTGTAGTGTGCCGGCTTCCGCGTAGAGGGGAGAGGGAGGGAACTTCCAACGCCGTAATTCGCGATGCACCTGTACAAACCGGATCGAATTCAACTTCCGTAGACTCTTGGTGACAACCAATACCCAACGAGAAATAACTCTTGATAAAAGTCCAAGATTAAAGTCTAGGATTACCGATAGCTCTTGCTAGAAGCTCACGATAAAAGCCTATAAGCAATGAAATAAAACGAGCACAAAAGTCAAACCGAGAGTTGCTGCGTATAGAACTTACCTCGGTCTGTCACCGAAGCTGGGACAACCACGGAACACGCGGTTTTTCCTGTCTCACAACTGGGTCTAATCAGAGTCGGCAATTAGCCGTAGATATGCACTAACATCCCTTCGATGTAATGGCACGCACAAATAAAATATTTAACGAAAAGAAAGTGTGACCCAAGAGACGGCAAGTTTCGTTCTGACAAAGGCGCAACATTTCTCGTTTGACAGAAAAGGAACGATTATAAACAAGCGAGACACCTTCTAATTTTACCTCCGGGGAACTTTCTTAGTAACAGTGGGAACCAATCGGCTGAAAGGGCAAAGATCACGCATAATACGCGTCCAGAAGTAGAACTTCGTTATAATTCGTTCAATTCCTCACATACACGCGATTTTGAACTCAAATAAGGATGGATTACGTATATAAAATGAATTTGTTTAAATAAATGAAGGTCCTGTTAATGGAAATATGCTAAAACGAAAGTTTAAGAAAAATTACGCCGGCAAATACGGGTATTCCTACACTGACTGCAATGTGTACAACGACGCGGTCCAGGGAATAATCCGACACGTCGAATTTCGCATATACAGGGCGTGTTCGGAACAGAAATGAAGGCTGGACGGTGGCAATGCATATACAGGGGGTATTCAGAACAGAAATGAAAAATGAACTGTAACACTATGACATTATCTTTGGTTGTTGTTGTCCATATTATTTGTTGAATATTAATAAAAGAATTTAACTAAACGATTAGTAGTTACCTAACTAACAGTTTCGAAATCATTGACTTTCTACTTCAGAAAGCTTGTTGCAATTATCTAAAAATGTAAAAGTAATCGCAAATACATTAATGAATTAATTAGAATGAGGGGCAAGGTGCTCAGGTATTCGAAACGTGCGTTGCCAAACTAATTAAAATTATCTACGGTCATTTACGATTGCATCAATACGTGTTTGCTTACTGTAAACGCTCCGGTGAAAAAATGGTAAAAAAGATGCGATATTGCATACGTTAATAAAAAAAAGCACAAGCGCATAAACTAAGGTCGTTTTCTAACTGAATTCAAATTGCTAGAATAACTGCATTCGTAAGCAGTCACCAGACTTGCACTCACGTGTTGTCGTCCGATCAGTGTTTTTATCTATGGACGTGTGAAATGTGTAATATTTTATCGCAGCACAGTGACTTTGATATTGATATTTCCCCGTCCTTTCAGTTCAGAAAAATTCATTAAACCTGTCTTTCACTATCTCATAACGGGCGTATTTGTTTTTTTTTTTTACGTTTTACAACGCACGGCAGATATTAGTTTTCCTTCGAAAGGTTTTAATTATCTCTTTCTATTAATAGATCGGTTTCGAGTTTTTTCCAAATGCTGCTTGCTGCGTGGACAAGCATGAGACCCAATTACCAAGGAATTAATTACTAATTTATGTGTTTACTGTTACTTCGGATTTCTTTTGTACTTGTAAGAAATTTATTTCACTGCACGAAAAACGTTAGCGCGGTGATTTTTTCCGATGCTTAGGTATGTTATTAATAATGAAACTGAATTATTGCGAAAATGTTCTTAATCAAGTCAGTAAAAGTAACGTTATGTTAATGAGAGTAGTAAAGAGAAATTATTATGATGTTCTTGCTCTCATTTAAATTCTAAATAGTATTTGCACTGAAATATCTTGCTGACTTTTTAAATATTAAAGATTCATTAAGGTTTTGCAAATAAAAGTTGTTTATTGAATTGGTTTTATCACTGTGTCTTCACTGCTCAACAATCCAAGCGGATTATTATAATTGTACTGAAATGTGCATTCCAAAGTGTTGTTAAATGGTTTGCATTGTATACTGTCTCTTAATACAGTTTTATAGCGAATATTTTTGCAAGTTTTTTTATTGCTTTGTGCTGTCATCACTTTAACAAAAAAAAGGTAGGAATATGGCTCCCAAATGTTAGCAACTTAGTGAAATAGAATTGCTTGTACCCAAGTCACTACTATTATTTTTAACAACATTTCTCTACATGTTTGGAAACAGTGCAACTCGACGAAGTAGTGCGTTGGATCGTTGAAGGTTTGCTTCAATTGTGTCTCCAGCGTACACCCATGGCAGAGGTTGAGAGCGAACCATAACTCATGCCCAAGGCCATTTGATAGGCCCGATTGAAACAATAAAGTGAATATTCACAGCTTCAAAAATTAACAGCTACTGGAAGAGTGATTTCTTGTCGCTTGTCGGCAGATCAACGTGCATGCAGATATCGTTGGGCGATAGAATATTATCAATGGAATTTTCGAAATTGGAGACATTGCCTCTTTACCGACGAATCGAGATTTCGTTTGTACACGTATGATGGTCGAACATTGGTATGGAGAGAGAGAGAGAGGACACCGGTACAATGAACATTTAAAGGCATCAATTTTTTTGGTGGAGGAGGCATATGTTTTGATGGCCTCATTGACTGCTGGTTTTAATAGGTGAAGGACGTGTTTTTATCGATGATAATGCACGTCCTCACCGTGCAAGAATTGTAAATGATCGGATAGAACATTATGGGATTACGAGAATGGAGTGGCCACCCTGCTCACCAGACATGACTTGCATTGACTTGCATGTTTAGGCCGAGATGCCCAGATAATTTAACTAGCTCCAAGAGCCTCCTCATACCTTATAGCAACTGTCTAGGGCGTTGCTAGCAATTTGGGACTTTATCAATAATGAAAACGACTTAAGGCCAATAAGGATTTTACCAGCGTTATCTAAAATAGTTGAAAAGTTAATCGCTCAGCAATTTCGGCAATATCTTTCAGATAATTCTATTCTTGCAGAATTTCAATCCGGATTTAGATCTAATCATAGTCGTACTACTGCACTTTTAAATATTGTAGATGGTATTCTGAAAGCAAATGATGAAAATAACGTCACTCTATTGATATTTTTAGACTGCAGCAAATCTTTTGATACCTTAAATCGTCAGCTTCTACTTGCTATCCTGCATTTCATTGGTTTAGATAACAGTGCAGTTACTTTTTTTCGAACTATCTTATAAATCGTTATCAGAACGCGAAAATTGATGATAAAATATCTTCCTGTTTAAAAGTTTAAGCTGGTGTACCTCAAGGCTCAGTCTTAGGTCCTATTCTCTATGCAATTTACACATGTCCAATTTCACCTGTTTTACGATATTGTAAATATCACTTGTACGCAGATGACACACTTTCCGATAAATAACTTGAATGATGCTCTTAATTTAATAAATGCAGATCTTTCCAATTTAGTAAATATATCTGCAAGGCATTGTCTACAAATTAATCCCTCTTAAGGGCCGGTGTTTCCATCTCTTGATAAACTAACTGACGGATAACTACCATGAAAACAATTCATAAAACTCAATCAATCATTCATGCCCGATTTCTTCATTGCCTTATCTTGAGGTTAAATTTATCTGTCAGTTAGAATGTGACACATAGTATGTATAGGGCCAACTGTACGTCACATTCCAACTGTTAGATAAATTAACCTTAGGTTAAATATGGTGAAGAAATTGGCCATCATAAAAAGCAAGTTATTCACCGGATAACTTTAACGGGAAGATGGAAAGACCGGCTCTAAATCTGCCGCTATTCTATTTGGAAGAAATTCTGTCTTTGTAACAAATAATGTCAATATTTCGATCAGTTGTTGAATGTAGGAAAAATCTAGGGTTGCACTTTGATTGTAATTTACGCTTCAAAATGCATATATCTAAATTAATAATTTTTCTATATTCTGAGAATATTATATGCAAACAGACACGTTTTAAACGAAAAACAATGCTACCTACCTGCGTAGATAGGCAGAAGTTTTACATTGGAGCGAAACTTTACTCCAATGTTGCCAGCCAGCACAGTGGGACGGGGGGTTCTCTAACCAAAACGCGAAGGCCAAACCAAAAACAGGCGCCACTTAATTTTTTTTGTAAAAGGAAACGCGTGAAAAATTGAGAAAACACGTTACGTCCAAAACATGAACACTTTTATTAATAGAAACACAAAACAAATAAAACAAATTCAACGCAAGTCGAACGATCTAAGTACACAACAAGGCCATAAACATAATACGTTATTACCTAACTTTTCGGATCCGAAATCGCTACACAACTATATTAAAATAATTCAAATCGTAGCTAATGCAACAGAATACAAAAGAATGCAATCTCTGCACGCGTCAACGCTCGTCTGCTTATATCATATTTAAATTACACCGGCAGTTACGCAATAAGTTGCAAGTTTTATTGCGGCAAAATCAAAGTAATGGATCAAAAATAAAATCCGCGAAATATCGCTCAAAACTAAGAAAAGAAATTATAACGCTCCGACCTTTATTCCTTTGATGTCCGATTCGTTTGTCGGTGTCTTTGCGGCAATGTCACAGCGGCACTTTGTAGTGTGCCGGCTTCCGCGTAGAGGGGCGAGGGAGGGAACTTCCAACGCCGTAATTCGCGATGCACCCAACGAGAAATACCTCTTGATATAGGTCCCAGATTAAAGTCTAGGATTAATGATAGCTTTTGCTAGAAGCTCACGATAAAAGCCTATAAGCAATGAAATAAAACGAACACATAAGTCAAACCGAGAGTTGCTGCGTATAGAACTTACCTCGGTCTGTTACCGAAGCTGGGACAAACCACGGGACACGCGGTTTTTCCTGTCTCACAACTGGGTCTAATCAGAGTCGGCAATTAGCCGTAGAAATGCACTAACATCCCTTCGATGTAATGGCACGCACAAATAAAAATATTTACGAAAAGAGAGTGTGACCCAAGAGACGGCAAGTTTCGTTCTGACAATGGCGCAACATTTCTCGTTTGACAAACAAGAAACGATTATAAACAAGCGAGACACCTTCTAATCCTACCTCCGGGGAACCCTCTTAGTAACGGTGGGAACCAATCGGCTGAAAGGACAAAGGTCACGCATAATACGCGTCCAGAAGTAGAACTTCGTTATAATTCGTTCAATTCCTCACATACACGCGATTTTGAACTCAAATAAGGAGGGATTACGTATATAAAATGAATTTGTTTAGATAAATGAAGGTCCTGTTAATAGAAATATGCTAAAACGAAAGTTTAAGAAAAATTACGCCGGCGAAATACGGGTATTCCTACACTGACTGCAATGTGTACAACGACGCGGTCCAAGGAATAATCCGACACGTCGAATTTCGCATATACAGGGCGTGTTCGGAACAGAAATGAAGGCTGGACGGTGGCAATGCATATACAGGGGGTATTCAGAACAGGAATGAAAAAAATGAACTGTAACAACAAAAGTAATGCTTATGAGTTACTAATTCTTTCTAACTTTAACCACTGTGATTCAATATCATTTCAATATAGAATCAAGTGATAGCAAACGGATTCAAATGATTCAGAATGCGTGCTTGCGTTTTATTTATGGGACCAAACGTAGACAGCCTATATCTCACTCTCTTGCATGGGCTAACTGGTTGGATAATATTGGATATGTCAAAGCGGAAAAGGTTGCATTTAACTTGTTTATATTATAAAATATTTACTTACAAAACTCTTCCATATCTCCACAATAAAATTACTTATCGAACAGACGTACATCACTTAAATTTACGTTTTAAAAATTCCATCACACAGAACTGAACAATTTAAACGTAGTTTTTCGTATCAAGTGCCTATAATTTTAAGACCCGATTTATTCGTCTCTGAGTAAGTGGCCAGTAAAATACTTAATGATTAAAGATAGGGCAACGCATTGTGCTAATACGTCAAGTTATAACTACTTACTCAGAGATGAATAAACTGGGCCTTAGTGATATTCCATATTTGACGTAAAGAATCTGTCATATAATGCTTCCAAGAAGTCTGTGAGATCTACAATTGCCCAAAGTGCGTGATTCAAGTAGCAAATTATTTTCATCTTTTAGCTGTTAGTTAGTGTTTATTTATTATAAAATATTCTGCAACTATATTTTAGCTTCTAGGCCGTTAACTTTGCTCTGAAATTTCCCAAGGATAAGTAGAAGAGCAGATTTTCATCATTGATGGCAATCTGAATTTATCCTGTTGGTCGCCAGATTCTTACAAGATTATATCTATTTGTCATAGGTCATAGGTATATACTTTGGTGTATCAATAAACAGTATTATTATTGTTATCATTATTATTATATAATTTGAGTCTTCCCAAAAGAGTAACAGCATTAAGGCGAACCAGGGGTGGGCCTACACGGTATTAATTTTCTTTAATTCATCATCAATAAAAGAACTTTGTAAGTTGTTATTTTTCTCCCATTTATACAATTTTTTTCAATTACTCATTTTTTCCCATTGAAGGTCTGATTCTTTTGATTTCTTTAATTGTATCGTAGCATCCATCATTGAATAAATTTGTATCACATGGATCTGCATTACTTTTTTAAAATTTCTACGTAAAAAAAATTAACCATTGTAAATATTCACTTCAATTGTCGAGCAGTGTATCTTAGTAAGTCATTTTTCTTCATCTTTGAGAGTTATGTGAAATTCTAATATCACAGTTTAAATAAATAAAAATCACTTTCAATTTATTTCAGTTATCTTTTCATATAATTACATGTAAAATCATTTATTAATTTGTAATTTTTATTCCCTCTCAAAGAGGTGTTACCATATTTAAGTCAATGTAAAAGAAACGAAATACTCAATAATCGTGAAAGGTCATATACGTACAGTAAGATCCCACTAATAGTTCATCGATCCTCAAAAGACTCTTAAAGGTTCATCGACTCTTTCCAAGTTTACAACATCCCCGTGGGGTCTACATCGACCCATTAGAAACATTTACTTTATAGTGTTGTTTAAACCAATTTTCTTAGGATGAATTTCATTGATTAAAAAAAATATATAATAAATCTCGTTTCATTTTAATTCATTTTGGCGAAAAGATATTTAAAAAATTCTTGTTGCTTTGTGTAGGGACCCGTCGAGTTTTTAGGGGCTGCATAAATTAATACATTTTGAGAAAACGAGCGGCGAATCGGAGCGCAAAGTAAAATTGAAAAAAAAGTTAAATTTTTACATTACAATAAAAACTTACCATTTTATCTGCATTCCAATTATAAACGAAGCGCATTAGAGAAAAAACTGTTCCTCAGGAAAGCCTTGGGGAATTTAATGCAATCACTTTTCTCGTTGAAATTTTCTTGCATTAAAGTATTTTTGCTTTACTTTGTAATAAGCACTTAAGATTTTCAATTACTTCCAAGCAATAAAATAAGTAAGCCACTTTTTACTAAGCAATAGCTATTTGATTAAATTATTTCTTGGCTAATCAATAATTTATTATTCAATACAAACTATTTATTCAAATAATTTTATTTGCTAAGTAACACTTACACTTCTTTTACTGATTGTGAGATTAGCATGACACGTTCGTAGTTCAGTTCGAAACACATCTTCATAAAGCAAGTTTTGTTGTAATTATTTGTTCTGTTGTATTTCATTTATAAATTTACTAAAAATACTTTTGCAATGCAAGGAAGGCAAAGTTTAAATTATTAAATTAAACAATAAAATAAGCCAATCAAAGTACGTATCTTTTAATTTCAATTTGCGTACTTTTTTCTTTCTTGAAACGCCATTAAGTAGTAAATCCTATTTAAATACTTTCAGTTTGATCACCGCATCTAATTCAGCAATAAAAGAATTATACATGAATGAACACGGGCTCTATTTTGCTTTTATTTTCATGCCTGGCGAGGTAGGTAATTATACGGGTGCTCGGTAAAAGGCTTAGTTATTGCAATAAACACGTCCTCTTTTATGTTTTGGTTCTAGGCAAAGAATAGTAGCGAATTGACGGTTTTAACTGTACTTCGAAAGTTACGATTCTCCTGCAAATACCTACGTACATAGGACGGAACGTAATACCTCTCGGTTTGTTCAAGACATAAAAGAGACAAACGATAATTAAGCTAATGAAAACGGAGACGTTTTGAAAAGTTCATTGAAACTCGCCGTCGGCCGTAAATACTCCGGCGGTTAATAGCTCACGTGTACGTACGTACAAAGCTCGGCGTAAAAATTAGCATAACCATCACTGTCGTTAATAACACACCGATTCTAAAACTAGCAGCTCGCAATTGAAATTAAACAGGGCGATTTGTATGTTAAGTGAAAACACTTTTTCTTATTTGCATTAGAACTCGTACATGAATGATTGCATGTAAATACATACACGGTTGTGTTTATTTAATATTAGAAATTTTTTCGTACCTAAATAATATTGGGTTAATTGTGAGTAAAACAGTTCTCTTACTTTCACTTTCATAACTTTTTTTTTTTTTAGAAAATGAAAGTAATTGAAAGTTATCACTTAAAAGAAAAATTGAATGAAACTAATAATTACAACTAAAACTAGGAGATGCAATGAAAAGTAATCAAATTACTTTATGAAACCTAGGAAATAAATAAACCCAAAAAAAATTGATCTCTTTTTTTCTTCTTTCACCCATTTTTAACCCCAAGCTCAGAGCTTATCGGGGAGGGGTGGTGGCTGCGACCTAGATGGTAATTTCTCCTTCGGCATTCGCCTTACAAACTGGAGAAACGCAGAAAACCCAATTCGAAGGAGCCGGTACAAATCCGACACATAAGTACTCTATCTCTCTTGCCACAATAAGTTTATAACCGTAGGTACGTATTTCGATAACTACGCTGCCTCCTTCAGTACACATAAAACACATACTCCCAAGTTTAAAGCACTTCCTGAAATCTTTATTTTTAGCTTGTGAGTGTATGTACTGAAGGTGGCGTAACTGCCGAAATACGTATCTACAGATATAAACATATTGTAATAAGAGACCAATTCTTTTTTGATTTATTTATTTCTAAACTACTGTCTCCTTTACTTATTCTTTGTTTAGGAAACGAAGTCATAAATTGGATTTAATTTCTTGCAAATTTATAAAGAAAAGGTGAAAAAAATTAAGTTAATAGAAATGTATCGTTTTTATTTATATTATCTATTTGTGTTAACTAATTTAATAATGTCGTTTCTGCAGTGCAAGTCACGACATTTACAAATACATTTTCATTTAATATAAACTCGTCCATCGGAAGAATGAAGATATGTATGTGCCAAGCGAAGCGATCAATAACACTTTTCTTATCTTCGCTGTCGCCTCTTGATCAGCAAATAACTATAATCCCTTCATCTATGACGAAGGAGCATCGAGAACGCTTCAAAGACAGATTAATCCGAAACAAAAGATTTTAATTCATTTAATAGTAAAATGAATTTCATCCGATCGCAGGTGATGAATGGAAGAATTCTTTTTTTCTGTGGTATGAAGCAAATCGATATACAGGGCGTAATCTATTAAGTTTCACTTATTTACATCACACAAGAAAATTAATTCTGCAAATGATTTGTGAGAAACACCATGCTACCTACCTGCGTAGATAGGCAGAAGTTTTACATTGGAGCGAAACTTTACTCCAATGTTGCCAGCCAGCACAGTGGGACGGGGGGTTCTCTAACCAAAACGCGAAGGCCAAACCAAAAACAGGCGCCACTTAATTTTTTTTGTAAAAGAAAACGCGTGAAAAATTAAGAAAACACGTTACGTCCAAAACATGAACACTTTTATTAATAGAAACACAAAACAAATAAAACAAATTCAACGCAAGTCGAACGATCTAAGTACACAACAAGACCATAAACATAATACGTTATTACCTAACTTTTCGGATCCGAAATCGCTACACAACTATATTAAAATAATTCAAGTCGTAATTAATGCAACAGAATACAAAAGAATGCAATCTCCGGTTATTTGCACGCGTCAACGCTCGTCTGCTTATATCATATTTAAATTACACCGGCAGTTACGCAATAAGTTGCAAGTTTTATTGCGGCAAAATCAAAGTAATGGATCAAAAATAAAATCCGCGAAATATCGCTCAAAACTAAGAAAAGAAATTATAACGCTCCGACCTTTATTCCTTTGATGTCCGATTCGTTTGTCGGCATCTTTGCGGCAATGTCGCAGCGACACTTTGTAGTGTGGCGGCTGCCGCGTAGAGGGGCGAGGGAGGGAACTTCCAACGCCGTAATTCACGATGCACCCAACGAGAAATACCTCTTGATATAGGTCCCAGATTAAAGTCTAGGATTAATGATAACTTTTGCTAGAAGCTCACGATAAAAGCCTATAAGCAATGAAATAAAACGAACACATAAGTCAAATCGAGAGTTGCTGCGTATAGAACTTACCTCGGTCTGTTACCGAAGCTGGGACAAACCACGGCACACGCGGTTTTCCTGTCTCACAACTGGGTCTAATCAGAGTCGGCAATTAGCCGTAGAAATGCACTAACATCCCTTCGATGTAATGGCACGCACAAAAAAAAAATCTTTACGAAAAGAGAGTGTGACCCAAGAGACGGCAAGTTTCGTTCTGACAATGGCGCAACATTTCTCGTTTGACAAACAAGGAACGATTATAAACAAGCGAGACACCTTCTAACCCTACCTCCGGGGAACCTTCTCAGTAACAGTGGGAACCAATCGGCTGAAAGGACAAAGGTCACGCATAATACGCGTCCAGAAGTAGAACTTCGTTATAATTTGTTCAATTCCTCACATACACGCGATTTTGAACTCAAATAAGGAGGGATTACGTATATAAAATGAATTTGTTTAAATAAATGAAGGTCCCGTTAATAGAAATATGCTAAAACGAAAGTTTAAGAAAAATTACGCCGGCGAAATACGGGTATTCCTACACTGACTGCAATGTGTACATCCACGCGGTCCAAGGAATAATCCGACACGTCGAATTTCGCATATACAGGGCGTGTTCGGAACAGAAATGAAGGCTGGACGGTGGCAATGCATATACAGGGGGTATTCAGAACAGGAATGAAAAAAATGAACTGAAACAACCAGCGCCTCTAAGGGAGGTATGATCATTAATAATGGTGCTTTCGAGTCAGTATTATCAACGCGCAAACAACAATGTTTTATGTTAAAATAAAAACACGTTGTTATAAGAATGCTCAGGTACTAAGCACAAAACGATGTTGTACTAGATGACTGGGAATGCCTAATATTGGATATTCTCAACACTCCCCCTCAATTAAGGCATTCTTCAATGGTCCAGTCCCATTCCTCGAAGACATGAGTGATGCTTTACACCTGGCAAAGCTTTGGTCAGAATGTCTGCGATCATGCTCTCTGCAGGCAAATAGTCGAGATTGATGAGATGAGATGTCACAGCTTGCCGTACAAAATGAGTTTGCTGTCTATGTGTTTAGATCGATTGTGGAATACCACTTTCGAACCAATTTTTCGGCACTTTGATTGTCATTGTATAGGGTGACATCCGCAAATTCTGGAAAACCCAGCTCAGGTAGATGGCTTCTCTGGTAGCATCTGTCAAGCCTATGTACTCAGAATCTGTAGAGGATAGTGCAATTGTGCGCTGCCCCCGTTAAGATAAAGGTGAATCCTGTGTATGATCGCCTATCTATGGGGCAGCTTCCCCAGTCAGCGTCCATGGATCCAGTTAAGCACGATTGGGTTTTGTGGAAGACGAGAGCAGAATCCATCGTTCCACAAAGGTACCTCAATATCCGCTTCGTTGCAACCCAATGACGTTTCATAAAGTCGTTGAAGTGCTGACTCAAGGAACTTACTGCGTGGGAAATGTTTGGACGTGTACCAACTGACAAATACATTAGTGCCCCAATCAGTTCGCGAAATGGATATCGGTCATTTCCTTCATTCGCTTCCTCGTTAGATTTATTGGCCAAACTATGTCCGATGAGGTGTGCATCCCAAATCTGGTTAATATCTCTTGAATATATCCGCGTTGCGTCAGACGGATTTCTTTCTTGCTCTGAGATATTTCGAAGCCTAAGCAATATTTGGCTTCTCCCAGGTCCTTAATGATGAAGTTTGGTCTTGATCTTGCCAATCGCGTTGTCATCCGATGAAACTATAAGGATATCGTCGACGTATATTAAAACGAAAAGGGGGGTCGGCATTGGTTGGGTGTAGACCAATCATTCGGAGAGTGTCATCTAATTTTATATGCTATTGCCTGCCTGCTTCAATCCGTAAATGGCCTTTTTGAGTTTGCATACCTGGTCCCCATATTTCAATTTTTCTAGCATCTGATTTGTTGTTGCCTTCGACGTGTACCATCTTACGGAGCATTTCCTCCAGGAGCTCCGGTTTCTCCATCTGTATGTTAGTGCCCATGGGACCATTTAAATAGGCAGTAGTAACGTCGATCTGCAACAGACGTTCGTAGCGAATTTAGTCTTGCGACAGGTGCATAGGTATCCTGGAAGTCGACTTCCGAGACGTGGAGAAAAATCTTTGGCCATAATTCTAGCCTTTTTTTGTCTAGATTCCCATCGGCTTTGTATTTGTTGCGCAGGACTGTACGACATCCTGTGAGCTTATCGTTCGGGCGTAAGACAAGTTCCCAAGTGTCGTTGTCTATTTGACTCTTCATCTCTAAGCAGATGACGTGTTTCCATTCTTCACTTTCGAACCCCTCGATTGCTTGGGTGAGTGGAACTTCGGTAGCGAGCATTAAATGCTGATTGATTTACGTGTGTTTTTCCTCCCTTGATTTGAAGATCGTTTTCGCTTGCTCTTGCTTAGTATGTTTTCTAAATCGTCGATAATTTCTCAACTCGGTTCGGGTTCGTTGGTATTTTTGTTATGGTATTTCTTGGCAGGACGACCGCTTTTCCGGTTAATACCTTCGATGGACGACCAGAGCTCCTCTTGGTAACTGCTTTAACGGGTGGATTTTCGGTATTCGGATTGTTCTCATCCTGAGGAATCCTGTAACAATCGCTCAGCGGTGATCGTGGTCCTGTCTTATTTCGAATGTGATGCTTGGACCGATTTCGGTATCGGATGTGCGCTGTGACTGATTATGGTCACTGGCGCTTTCCGGGAAGAATTTTACGCCTCTAGCAATGTGTATTATCTTTGAGAATCCAGATGCGGTATCCTTTTGAGGTGACGAAGATTCCTTCCAATGCCCTTGCGTCGAACTGCCCCTTATTTGAAGACTTGTCTAGAACTAGGGCTTTGCATCCGAAGGTCCTGAGGTCTGCCCAATCCATTCATCAAACGGTGTCTTCATCCCCAAAGATCTTGATATGCAGCGATTCCGAATGTAATTTGCGGTCGCTATGGCTTCCGCCCAGAATGACGATGACAGCCCTGATTGCAGTACTTAACATACATCTCGCAGCTTCTACGAGTGTTCGGGTGTATAAGCGATAGTTAGTCGTCGCCGGATACCCTCGT
Organism: Dorcus hopei; assembly: GCA_033060865.1. Classification (NCBI taxonomy): domain Eukaryota; kingdom Metazoa; phylum Arthropoda; class Insecta; order Coleoptera; family Lucanidae; genus Dorcus; species Dorcus hopei. Next base: position 54,252,075 of record CM065419.1, read on the forward strand.
CCTTCAGCAGCTTATCCATTCGGGAATTGCAAAATTCGTCCCCGTTGTCCGATCGAATGACTTTGATCTTTCGGCCGGTCTGCCTTTCTGCCATATTCTTGTATTCCAGGAACTTTTCGAAAGATTCGCCATTGTTCCTTATGAAGAAGACTTCGCAGTATCTACTCTTGTCGTCGGCGATGGTTAAGAAGTATCGCGCACAACCTATGGATTCTGTGCACATTGGTCTCCGTTCTCTCGTCAGAAACGGAGAACTGGTTAATTTTCCATTCACTGGCTTTAAGGATGTTTAATGAAAGAGTACATTTGTGAAGGATTTAAAAAAAAGGAAGAGTACACAATTTTTGTTACTGAAAAAGAGTACCTGTACTCTTTAAAGTAACCCTGGGGTGGTAACCCTATAAACAAAGAACACTCTGTATGATTTAATTCGTTAAATGATTGAAAAATAAATGAATGTTATTATTGGTTAGTTTGTATTACAACACAGAGACCTGCATGCTCAGAAAATAAAATGCATTTATTTATTTCACTGAATGAATACATGTTAATCTGTGCGGTCTTTCGGAATTTTGTTCTGTAGTCTGAACGTAATAAAGTAATAAAATCTTAAATTAAGGGATGATGAGTGTCGGCGTGCTTTTTTCCAGTAATACTTTTAGAACGTGATCTCTATTAAATTAATTATTATCTAATTTTTTGCTTATTGTTAGGTATGATTCATGATTACTGTTCGAAGTTAATTGCGTTAATTATTGTGTGTTAACTACACGTTTCATCATTATTTTTTATTGCTTACTTTCCTACGAAAGTAGTGAATGACCTACCTCAACGTTTATTGTATTCCATCTAGTGCTTCTCAAACGTTTTTTGCAAAAAGTAAACATAGATTTTTCCGGATCTTTTATTGACCTTTGCCCCGCCGCGCCGCATCTTTTCTTGTGTATTAATAATAGTTGCAATAAGTGAAACTTATTTGATTACACACTGTATTTTCTGAATTTCATATCAGTCTTTAATTTCATATCAATTTGCATTTCGTCCGTACTTACCCTTAAACATTCGATTCAATTTAAACAGATTCAGGCAAGATCATATAATTAAAGTGTGAAGCAGGTGCAAACTTCAGCCGCCCATACACTTACAAACCCCCTGTTAGGGGGGTTGAACCACCGGCAGGTGCTGAAAATAATCATAATCTAAGCAACCAAACACCAGCTGATGCATTTTTGATATTTTATCAGCTCGTGCTTGAGCGGTATAAGCCATCTGTCTGTTCATTCTCCTCACGCTCACATTGTATGTTGTATGTACAGTAGAGACCGCAAATCTTAAGAACAATGGCTTTAACATTACGCAATAATTGCCGTCTTTCACGTGTTAACTCACTTCTATAATGCAACGTGAAATAAGCGATTAAATAAAAGTTACATTTCCAGCATTTGCAATGAACTATTCCATCGTGAAACAGGATATGTAGATTGATTGAACACAAAAATGTAACACGGCGTACTAATCTAATAAGAATAGGTAATTAAATTAGTGGTTGGCAATGAAAACGTGAGTAATTTTCTTAAAAATAAAACAATGCGTTTTTTTTTGTGACAGGCTCGAGATGAATAACTTGCTAATAGCCGGCACATGTGCAGGGCGAACGAAGATCAAACAGGTAGATAATAAATAAACAAAGGACCTTCTCTTGCGCGCTCGAAAATAACACTTTGCATAAATTAACCTCCCACGTCAAATATCGAACGAATAAACGGTCACCGTATTAAGAATTTATCTTGCCTCATTAATTCATTCTTTAGAGCTTCGGGCGTCTAACGTGCTTTCAGATGCAGGAATAAATTACGACCTTATTTCAGCGAATAACTTGAGTAAACTAAATACGGGGGTTATTTGCGCGGGCATGAAGAAAAATGCGAATGCAGATTTAACTCATAATTAATGCATGCAATTCCTTGGATTCTTCTAACAGCAGGAAGCGAACATTTAAATAATCGAATGATATATACAACAGGATTTACATATGTATGAATGAAGAAACTTAAGCTCTTAGAACAATGTTCCAAATAATGTAAGTACATTGGATTTTTCACAAATTCTATACGAGTACACAGAGGAAAGTAGGGTAATGAGAGCCTGCGGGTAATAAGAACCAGCCTGGTTTAGGTATAACTAACAAACGAAAAAAATTGAAATTTGGTGATGCAGTACCCCTTTCAAATTAAGAGTTGTGTTGTTATTTTTCGTACAAAGTACCTACAATAGAATATTTTTTAGTACAAATACCTACTCAAAATACTTATTGTCATTTAGTTTAAATCGACAGCGACATTTACATAAATCAACAGCACCAACCTTGATCGTGTTAATGCCAATAAACGTGCTCTGTCTACTTTTTCACTCCACATACTTAATTACGCAAATAAAAATCTATATAAAGCAAGGTCACCGATTGATTTACAACGATACATGCACAACCATTGTGAAAATGCATTTCTTGTCATCTGTTTTCTAAAAAAAACTCTGTGCTCGGGCATTGTCTTGCTTCGAGCAAGCTAAAACGGGTTTAAATTCCAATTAAAATTTAAATTCGACTTTCTTTGAGCGATCTTTCCCATGTTCGTTTTTACTTTTTAGTTTGTGTTAACAAAAAATGTTTGTAATAAAAACAAATGGCTTCATTTGAGAAACAAAATAAAAAACACACAAACCAGATGGTATCTTTATTACTGTTTTTATGCGTTTTTATGTTTTTAATCACACCAAATAGGTAGTTGTCAAGGAAAGAAAATTCGACAGTGAAATCGAATTTTCCAGGAATTCTATTATAATTTATGGTTTAATGTCAGCTAAATTCGTAGTCGAACACGGTTTATCTTGTTTTCACTGACTTAACGAGCTATCTCACCCACACTTGAAAACTATTAACTTTAAATTAACTATTAAATTCTAACACATGAGCAGCTTGTCTCGAGACCTCTCATTGTGTGGAGAGTCGAGTAAATTATCTGACAAAATGGATGCAAAGCAGCAAGGCTAAATTAGGCCGGCTGATTTAATTTTGCTATAAATAAACGTGAGTTTTTGTGAATGACTGCGCCTACTTTTACCGCATTCAGACGAGAAATTTCTATAGATTTGATCAGAAACGGCAACAAATAACCAACGACGTGTAGCTAGTAGAAGGTAGCAGATAAAATCATCGTCTGTTCCACTTAACAATTACTTTCTAATGCTGCAGTTATTTTTTCTATTATGCTAATTGAATTGAAAATGAAAACGTTTATGTAAATTTCCTGCGCAATTAGATTAATAAGCGTCCATTAGATGAACTGTGTTATGAAATTCATTTACGACGTCTACTTAAGCAAATATTTTTCATTAACGAAAGGTACTGCTTAGCAGTTTTATCTTGCAGCTAAACCCAAAGGTGTTATCCACAAGTTGGCACAATTACTCTCGTAAAGTCCAATCTCAAATGTGTCTTGGCATCACCGTCTGAGATTTGACTTTGCTCTCCTTTATGGTCACATAAATTCCATCTTAACTTTTGTGGATAAAAAAGATCCAAGTGGATGAAGCTAGGAAATCAAAGAACAACAAATGTGTCTTTTAAATATTTTTCGAGATCATACCCTGGACAATTAGCCAAGAACTAAAAGTTACATTCTTTTAAAGAACTCCAAAACGAAAAAGCGTAAATCACCAATAAAGCTCTACCTTCCAAAGCAATCCTTTTGGTAAGTCTTCAAAAACTTCCTCCTCATCTTCCTTCAGATATTCATTCAAAGAAGAGTCGTCATCGCAAGTGCTTTTTTAATTTAGAAAAGAGATAATGCCTAGGGTGGATATTCCATCTTTATGAAGTCGCACTTGTTGATTATTTCCTGGACCTGGCAAGCTCTGTGGACTTTGCGATTGTCATGAAGCCAGCATATTTTTTAATTACATTTCTGGGGCCTTTTTTTCTGCAACTTTCCGATTGTTTCCTTATAGACTTTTCCTATTATTGTAAAGCCTTTTTCTGTATCCGAAAGCACACGTCGCCATCAGTTTTCCATTTTCTTGGCAGCGGAGATCCCTCGTGGCATGCATTCCTATTTTGATCACAGTGATGCGTCCACATCTCATCACCTGTTGAAATTTGGAAAAAAGGTCATTGTCGTCGGCCAAAGTAGAAGGAAGATGGCAAAGAAGAAGGAACCAACCATTAGAAGGACTTCAAGGTGAACTAAACATAGCAGAGGCATAGAGTGAGACAGTTTGGGAAAACCTGATAAGATTAGAAGAAATAAAGGAACCAAACGTAAAACGAAGTGAGATTTTTAAGTTATCTGCCTAGCTATGAAGAAAAAGAGTTAGAAGATATGAACCACTAAAAGTCACACACTTATTCCAACGTTTTTCCAATAAGCCTATACCATCCTTTCGGTAAGTCTTCATAAAGTATTCATCCGAAGCAAAAGAGCCGTCATCGTAAGTGTTTTTTTTTTTAAATTTAGAACAGAGATAATGCCTAGAGTGGATATTCCATCTCTATGAACTCGCACTTGTTGATTATTTCCTGGACCTGGCAAGCTCTGTGGACTTTGCGATTGGCATGAAGCCAATTAATTACACTTCTGTATAGTTGTTTTCAACTTTCCCTATAGACTTCTCCTATTATTGTAAAGCCTTTTTTCTGTATCCCAAAACACACGTCGTCATCAATTTCCCATTTTCTTGCCGGCGGAGATCCCTCGTGAGACTATTGCATGAATTCTTATTTTGATCCCACTGAGACACCCACATCACCAGTTATAATTTGGAAAAAAAGGTCTTTGAAGTCGGCCAATCCCCAAGTTCTCCTTACCGACACAATTTTTGTTGGAAATTCAACTTGCTGACACCTTATTCATTACTAAATCTTCTTTAATACTGTAACTTCTGACATCCCTACTTCAGCGGCAATCATTCGTCACCCTGCTAAGACCAATACCTCAATTTTTTTGATGTTTTCGTTGATTCTTGCTTCAATAGGCCTTCCGCATCTTGGGTCATCTTGAACTGATTCCCTACCCTGATGAAATTTCTTAGACCAAAATTTTCCCTACACGCGTTAATCATCCTCTGATGAATAGTACTGGGACCGTTTCCTTCATTCGTTAAGAACTTGATCACTGTTGTCTATTCCAGCTGATTTTTTGTTAGGCAAGACTGAGTAAATACAACAAGACTCCTTTGAGCAGTATGCATTAAACTGTGCTACCTACCTGCGTAGATAGGCAGAAGTTTTACATTGGAGCGAAACTTTACTCCAATGTTGCCAGCCAGCTACAGTGGGACGGGAGGGTTCAAATCCAAACCGCGAAGGCCAAAACCCATAAGAAAATAGGCGCCACTTAATTTTTTTTGAAAGGGGGACAAGGTGAAAATTAAGAAAACCCGTTACATCCAGAACACGTCAATTTACTTAGTCACAAACAACAATCATAAAAGAATATACACAAATAAATAATATATGGGGAACACAAAAGTTTACAACATATTCAACTTGGTCGGATCCGAACTTCGCATTAAACTATATTAAAATAATTCAAATCGTAACTAATGCAACAGAATACAAAAGAAGGCAATCTCCGGTTATTTGCACGCGTCAACGCTCGTCTACTTATATCATATTTAAATTACACCGGCAGTTACGCAATAAGTTGCAAGTTTAATTGCGGCAAAATTAAAGTAATGGATCAAAAACTAAATCCGCGAAATATCGCTCAAAACTAAGAAGAGAAATTGTAACGCTCCGACCTTTATTCCTTTGATGTCCGATTCGTTTGTCGGTGTCTTTGCGGCAATGTCGCAGCGACGCTTTGTAGTGTGCCGGCTTCCGCGTAGAGGGGCGAGGGAGGGAACTTCCAACGCCGTAATTCGCGATGCACCTGTACAAACCGGATCGAATTCAACTTCCGTAGACTCTTGGTGGAAACCAATACCCAACGAGAAATAACTCTTGATAAAGGTCCAAGATTAAAGTCTAGGATTACCGATAGCTCTTGCTAGAAGCTCACGAGAAAAGCCTATAAGCAATGAAATAAAACGAGCACAAAAGTCAAACCGAGAGTTGCTGCGTATAGAACTTACCTCGGTCTATCACCGAAACTGGGACAACCACGGAACACGCGGTTTTTCCTGTCTCACAACTGGGTCTAATCAGAGTCGGCAATTAGCCGTAGATATGCACTAACATCCCTTCGATGTAATGGCACGCACAAATAAAATATTTAACGAAAAGAAAGTGTGACCCAAGAGACGGCAAGTTTCGTTCTGACAATGGCGCAACATTTCTCCTTTGACAAACAAGGAACGATTATAAACAAGCGAGACACCTTCTAATCTTACCTCCGGGGAACTTTCTTAGTAACAGTGGGAACCAATCGGCTGAAAGGGCAAAGATCACGCATAATACGCGTCCAGAAGTAGAACTTCGTTATAATTCGTTCAATTCCTCACATACACGAGATTTTGAACTCAAATAAGGATGGATTACGTATATAAAATGAATTTATTTAAATAAATGAAGGTTCTGTTAATGGAAATATGCTAAAACGAAAGTTTAAGAAAAATTACGCCGGCGAAATACGGGTATTCCTACACTGACTGCAATGTGTACAACGACGCGGTCCAGGGAATAATCCGACACGTCGAATTTCGCATATACAGGGCGTGTTCGGAACAGAAATGAAGGCTGGACGGTGGTAATGCCTATACAGGGGGTATTCAGAACAGAAATGAAAAATGAACTGTAACAACTGTCACAGCTACCTGACAGGAAAAATTAGTTTTCTACATGGCTAGGTAGATAACTAGATAATACAAAACTCCCCCTCGTGTAAGAACAGAATTGGGAAATACATAAAAATAAAAAAGAGAAGTTTTGAAGGATTTAAATAGTCTAGAGATATGAGGGTGTTGCCAAAATTGAAAGAAATATGCTAATAACAAGCTAAAGGTCTTCAAGACTTCCTATATTTATTTGTAGAATATGGACTGTTTTTTTCTGGAACATAAATACCCTAACTGTTTCGTAAAATTGCGTCGAATCACCAAAAATTCTTCGACTCCGCGAATTTTAGAAAAGATTAGAGATTGAAAGTCGAATCTTCGCGTTGAATCCTGAAGGATGGCGTGATTTACTATCACTTCGTGCTGCGTAATTTAATTGATACGCGTTCATTAAATTATAATGCCAATCAATAGGTTCAGACTCGTGTATTTTGCTTGACTCCACCCCAATTGAACGCCGGTCGTATTTATAAACTGTCTTCAGAAAGACTGTAATGCGTCATACAGTGATGGATATGGAACAACATTTTTTCTGAATCCAAATGTGATACAAAATGAAAATAGTTTTCTAATTATCTATCCCACATATTCGTGCTTGATGTTAAATGAATCGCCATGTAATTCTGATTTTAGTTATCAAACATGTTGTCAACTCGCCTAAATTGGACTTGCTTTTGGTTTCGGAGGTGTCTTCAAGAATTGCAAATCCTCCACGATGGTGTACATCCATCGGAACTGCTTTTAAACTGGTGCATGTGTGTGTGAGTGTCAGTCTGGTGATGGCGATTGCATCTTTCAATCATTCCCCTCATGTTCGTTTTTTCTTAACAAAAATTTGTGTTTCATTAACAGCAACATTTATGTTGAAATACCTCGGGATCATAATGTTTTTCTTTAATATGTAAAACTTAATTGGTGTAGGATGAATCACGAACTAAATTATAATTAATACATCAAAAACATAAATACAAATAATATTGTTACTACGGCTTTCAAATTTCAAAACCAATATGTGATTTCAAAAACTTTTCGAATGTTTGTGCTTTGGTTTTCCACTTATTTCAACATTTTCCAGCTTTCACCAGAACAATTTTCAGAGAAATCACGAACGTTAGAAGAACAAATTGTTCAGTTATTCTCGTTTGTTTCTCTTTTAATAAGTTCGTCTCTGTCTGAAATAATTTTGAAATTCCATTAAAGAAATTTGTTTCAAGAAGTATTTTCTCGACTCCAGTTCCGCTTTGCTGAATTTGCTCGTAAGCCCAAAATAAAAAAAAGGACTCCCAATAAATTCTCGTAGATGAAATGAGTTTCTAACCATTAAGGACTAAAACGTTTATCGTGTAAATAAAACAATTCAATAGGAATTTCCCTCTTATAATGTTTACAAACTGCAATAAAATTTCCACACAATCAGTGTAAAAGTTTACGCTACATTCAATGAGAGTCTCTTTCTAAGTGCCGAGCAAAGTGCGTTTTCTTGTCGTGTTTTGCATTATGCACAGGGTGCTCGGAACCGAATACAACAATAATAATAAAGCCCGGCTCTCCTTTTCCAAGTGTACCCCCATATTACAAGAGATACCGTCTCGGATTGAACTTGTTTCGTTTAGTAGGTTTCTATGTTTTTGGCCCCCGGGCATTCACCGACTGCACACGTTCGAATAACGGCCCAGTGGCGGCGCAAATTCGCTTTTTGCTTGCTATTTAGTGCCGGGGCACTTTCCTATTTTCGTGTTGTTGTTGTTATCGCAGATAACAGGCGATTAATTTATAACGTGGCCGCTTTTGGAAAGTTTTTGTCGCCGCTGGAAATGCACGGCGAATTAGTCGCGGTGTGCAAGTGAAATTGGTAAGTTAATTTCTTTGTTTTCGACGAACAATTAACATTGTATAAATAATATTTTCTTTTTCATTTATGTATATAATAAAAACGTAAAACGATGATAGTGAAAGATGGGATATTAGAAATTTGAAAAACAAATTTATGTTCGATGCAAGCAAGAAACGTAATAATGGGATGTTTATTTATTGTTAGTAAAAGAATTTTGCAAAAAAAAACGATGAAAGTTAATGCGAAATAATTTCTCTACACTAACATCTTTTACCTAAAGACCTCGCGTTAAAGCACTTCCTTTTTTTTCAAAATTGAGATTAAATTAATGTCGTTTATACACGGGTAATAAAATAGTTGGTAAAAACCTGACCGTTGAAACTTGAAACTAAAGAAAATTTTCACATCTCCAATATCCTAATCGAATTCATACACTCTATCAAAGGGGAATCCTCTACATTTCTCCAAATTGTAAGGGGAAAAGCTTCTAATGAACCGATTAAGCTTGGGGAGTGCAATAAGTGCAACAACTCATTTTGATTAAAACTGTGCAAAGTGTATAAATTAGTTTTTTTTCTAACAAACAAAATTTTTGAATCACCTTGTCGTGGGTATATGTAATAGACGTGTCTTCTTACTTAAAAATGCGAGTATACAGAGTTGAATACTTAAAAAAAAATACAAGGACACTAAATTCATGTTATTTACATAAAAATGCGAATCTGGCTTAATACTATTCGAATTCTTTCTCAATCAATTCGAAATATTTGTGAAAGGATAAACAATGATGAATAAAACACCAGCGGATCATTAACATTGGCATTGAAGGAGAAAAATCGCCCGCGTATTTGCATAGGTAGTCGAGTTAATGACGATGTTTTTATGGTAGGAATTCAAAACTTTTAATTTCAGTCGCGTCACGTAGGTGTTTATGTTATTAATATGAAGGAATGCCAGTTTTTGTAATTTAGAATTCACAGTAATTATATAAAAAAAAATTCCTGACCGAATAAATTCCCCAAGCTGATGTAACAAGAAATTTTGCTTGTCTCGTTCGAGTGGAATTTTATTTTCTTTTATGAGTAGGGAATACACGATCCAACATGTCTTAACACATGTACGCGCGTACATGTTCGCCGAACATCAACGTCAAATAGTACCATACTACACCGATCGAACATGTCTTAAGACATCATAGTCCAGTTATCAACCAAGACGATATCCGAAGAGTTATGTTTGGTGGCAGTGGCGTGCACCTAATAATAGCCGTCAGCTATCTGAAAGTGATAAAGCTGTAGTAAATCCCCAGTTTAATAGTTCCAATTGCAGGATCTGCCACCACACATTGCCGGAAAGTTATTTATTAAAAATCATAAATTGGCTGTTTTGAGGTGCTATGGAAAAGCTTATGCACGACGCCGACGTACTGCATTGAATAAGTCTGTGGCGAACATGTGCGTTTGGCAACCACACGGTCGAACATGTACGTGCAAACATCAACGCACGCACTTGTTTTCAGGAAAACCAGAAAACAAGTTCGACGGACTTTTAGTATGTGCGTACATGTTCGAAGCGTTTTTCGGGCCAACACACACACGTTGATGTTCGGCGAACATGCACGCGAGTACATGTGTTAAGACATGTGGGATCGTGTGTTCCCTGCTATGGGCAAAATTAACACTGAAGAAAAAATTATAATAAGAGAGTTTCATCTGATTAAAAGCTTGCGAATTTATGACGTACGTATGGGGGACAAGGGTCAATAATAACCCCGAAAAAATCTACGTTAACTTTTGGCTAAAAAACGTTTGAGAAGCACTGGATATGATTTAAGGTCCAGTTCAGCGATGTTTACTATTATGTGCAATAAATGATTGAGCAGTAAACTCGCAGATCTAATAAAGGGTTTTTCTTTAAGAACGACGCATTTTGTTTGTGTAAAATAAAAATTTAAGAACATTTTTAGTTCGATGTAAACTGCAGTTAATACCGTTATTGATGGAACCTCAACATCATTCAAGTGTCCTTCACGGTAGCGCTGATAGGAATGAATCGATTTAACCCAAATTTCCAAGACTTTTTCACCTAAATTGGGTCGAATGTCAGCAATGACACGTTCAATGTTGATCTGTAAGTCGTGTAATGTTGCTGTTTTGTTGGCGTAAACTGATGCCTTAACATAAGAAGTCTAGGGTGTTAAGTTGCACGAACGAGGAGAATAATTGTCTGGTACATTTCTGGAAATAATCGATTCACCAAACTTCTCTTTTAGTAATTCAATTGTTTGATTGGCAGTGTGGCAAGTGGCACCCGCCTTGTTGAAACCACATGTCGTCCAAGTGGAGAGCATCCAATTCGGGTCAAAAAATCCACTCATGGAAACTTGGGTTAAACGGATTTCTTCCTGTCAGCGCTTTCTTGGAGGACATTCCATCAATAATGGTATTAACTGTACGCATTCACAGAGAGCATCGCGGAGGCTTTTCATGAAAACAGAAAGCGAAAGCTCTGTACTGTGACCTTAGCAAAGCCTTCGACAGCGTAGACCACAAAATTCTTCTGTACAAATTAAATTATTACGGTTTGAGTGGAATTGTGTATAACATTATACAATCCTATTTGAAGAACAGAACACAACAGGTCTTTTTCAACGGCGTAACGTCTTGTGAAATTAAATCACACACGGAGTTCCACAAGGATCCATTTTAGGACCACTGTTATTCATAAGCTATGTAAACGATCTACCGGTTAGGACCATCTTCGGAATTTGCGATCAGAGACATAGCTGTAAAGAACTGTTTAAAAAATGTGGTATACTCACCATTCCAAGCGTCTACATACTCACCTGCATAAAGTACATCAAAGACAACGAAGAAGAATATACTCGGAATCATGATTTCCATACATACAGTACCAGACACGGGGATGAATTCTGCGCGTTCCACACCATCAAGTCAAACGGGTACAAATAAGCACTAACTACCTAGTGATTAAAATATTTAACAAACTTCCTCCACATATCAGAAATGGAGATACATCTAAAGTGGTAAAATGGACCAAAAATTTGTTAAAGTGTAATTGCTTCTACAATATTCAAGAATACCTCGATTGTAAAATTTTATCGTAAATGTGTATTTAACTTTTTAAATTGTATGTACAGTTAATTTAACTTGAAGACTTCCGCGGCCGTCGTCCATGTTTGAATTGGCTTCCGGTTGGAACGCGTCACGTTGACTTCTTCTACTGCCGACGTTTCGTTCTCCATTGCAGAAGAACTTCCTCAGGGCTGCTTGCTCATTAAGAAAATATCATATGTCTTACATAATAATATTTTGTGATTGTGATTGACGATTCTTTATATACTTTTTTTGTATAAAGAAAATATACGTTATTATTATTATTATTTACATCGAACTAAAAATGATCTTAAAATTTTCACGATATCTGTGATTTATTTTACAAACAAAATGCGTCGCTCTTAATGAAAAGCCCTTTACAATAAACGTTGAAGCAGATCATTTATGACTTTTGTACGAAAGAATATGGAGATTAATAGTTAGTGATACGTAAGCAATAAAAAAATAATGATGAAACGTTTACATTCTAATTTTTCTATTAGTATTTACGTAATAGAAATGCAGATTCTTCACAAAATAATTCTTACATAATATTATTTTTTTTCCTTAATTAATTAACTTAAGGAATTAAATTAAAACTGTAGTCATGGATCATATCTTACAATGAGTAAAAAATAAGTAAAAAAGTTGATTTTCTTGTCTTCATTAATTATTTATTCAAACATTGACTCACAGTTTGTTGACATGAAATCAATCGTTTGAGTTAAATCTCAGTTGCATTTGTTGTCATAGATAACTGCGATAATCACGTTGGTTAAATTTATACCTATAACTTATTAATCATAATGAAGACAAAAAAATCAACCTTAAGCTTCCATTGACTTTACAAATATCTTTTTCAGTAATACTTTTACTTTCCTTTCAAATAAAAGGTATTTTACTTTTAACGAAATTTCACGTTGTCTCGTTTTCTAACCACCCTGTATGATATTTCGAAATTTTGGTAGTGGCTGAGGACTTGCTAGCAGAAGCAAAACTTTTCATGAAGAATGACTGTTCTTCCTAAAATGCGAAATAAGGATGCTTACAAGTATAGTTAGGTGAATCCGGGGACACACTGTATAACACATTAGTACGACTTACAATTAGTGAATTATAAAAAGTTTGATTATGACGCGAATTAATTCAGGGGGTAAGGAAGTTTCTTCTGCCAAGCAACCATGAACGATCACACTTATTTGCCTATCAAATTGTATAGGAACTTTAGTGCCATGCAAATCCTTCTTGTTTGTGAAGATTGAACATCAAATCTAGATAGCAACATTTTTTGACTATCTTCTTGCGAGGAATATTCACCATCTTGCAGAAAAAACAAACATTTGAGAAATTTGCTCTTAATAGATTCCAATAGCTGAATATAAGTTGAGAAAGTAGGCAACCAAATAATAGAGCCTTCATCTTCCCTGCAGTTACGAAAAATAAACCCCAAAGACTTTATAGGCCTTGGCAACATTATTTAAAATATATTGTTTAAAAGTCAGATTGACATCAAATCTTACACCTAAATCAGTAATGATCTCAAAGGAATACCACTGATATTGTAATTAAGTAAAATAGCAACATGTTTTTTGGAATAGGTAATAATAGAGCATTTAGGTACTTTAAGAGGAAAATTATTATCTTGACACCAGCGAAACAACATGAGATCCAGATTACTCTGAAGAATAAGACAGAAACTGATTCTATTCTGAAATTTACAACAGGGTATCGAACTATTTATGTCATTAACAAAAAGCAACAGTAGAAGAGGTCCTAGATTTAACCATTATGACATCTAAAGAATGAAACAGATGGTCGAAGATTATACATGTCAAATTTTGATTTATGTCATAAGCAGAGACTCGCAGATTGAATTCAGTTTTCATTGGCGTGACATGAGTAGGGGTTATCGTAATTAGCTGCGAACGACAGCCTGTCAAGCGTTCATTTTTTCTTCGATTGCGAATTATTGCTTAATTGTTATCTTGGTTTGATTTGTCGAAAGTTCTTTAAAAATAAGTTTCAACAACGGAAACATGTACATACTTCTAATGACGATATATAAAAATTATACCTAATTGTCAACATCTATAATGAAATCGAGTTTCTGAAAAATTAAAAGGCAACTTTTATACATCAAATCACAAATACATATCAGATGTATAAATAAAAAGTTAATTTAACATGAAGCTAAACTATCGGCTGCATATCGGGAGCTACTAAGACGGCTGCAAAAAGCTTCTAAATTCGAGTTCATACGAATTTCTGCTCTCCAATTATTTATGTAATATGTTACGTATTTAACGAGTTCGAAAAAATTGTCGAAGAAATTCAGAATTCGTCGCATCGCGTCGGGATCTACATGGCACTGAATCACCATGAGTGGGAGTCGAAAAAGCGCTGTTGAATATTTTCTGCGAGTCTCTGGTCATAAGGTAAGTACGTATAATCAACGGTTACCTCATGTCGGTAGTGTTGTATGAGGGACGAGTGGAGTGCAGAGTAGCGTTTGTGACGTCAGCTATAGACCAGTCAAAACCTGCTTGTTGAAGTTAAATGCAGTTTTGATCAGTTATCAAAAGGAAAATGACGCTAAAAATCATACATGTTGAAGGTGAAGCACTTGCATGGCCAGTTGTACGAAACTCTTAAGCTGAGCTTAAATTTGAGATTATCCAACATTGTCTAAGTCACATTCTAAGCCTAAAGTGACGCATAAGAGTTAAGTGTTGGATGCAACTGCTCACAATTGACACTTTTTATCGTTATCTTTACTGTTTACGTTCTCATTCCCGGGCAATTATAGACTAGTCTTTACTTTCATTGATAAAAGGCAAATAGTAATATGGTTTAAAAATTCAATTTAGTACAAATCTTCTAACAGTTAAACAAAATTCCTGGAATCCGGTGTGTAATCTCAAGCTGTTGTACAATTCCAGCTTAGCTTTAAGCCAAAGCTTGAATCCTTCCCAACAATTGTTGAAATAATCGTTGTTAAAGGTTTAAGCTTCAGTTTAAATTTTAACTGGCATTGTACAACCGGGCCTTAATAGCAAACACAAAAATAAACACTTTCGTCATACATCGTTCATATTTATGTGACAACAACGCAAAAATCAATCTAACATCGATTATTCGTATAAAAAAAGGGCCGTGAATAGGTAGATAGATTTAAATTGGCCATCTGAGTGACATTTTACCGTACTTATTATTAACTTGACTGAAACTTACCAGGCAACTTATAACTTTAACTTTAGTAACCTTGGAAATGGCGACTAAGGTCTGTCAATGACGTGTGTTGAATGAGGCAACCGATATAGTTTACGGACCGTGGGTATAACCTTAGAAATTAAGGCAAAAGTAAACCTTTTCTTTATAAAATGTCTGTGCAAGGCACAATTTGATATGAAGTTATCTGTAAGTATCCCTTTTTCCTTAAGTCCACCTTGAGATTTGTCTGTGTATACGAGCCTAAGTTATACCCTTTCGAGTTCCATTCATATTAGTAGCCAATCAAGTTACAAAATCTAAAAATTATACCCAACAGTATTCATCTTTGATCTATCATTTTCTATCATATTTAGTATCACAAAATCTTTTAAGCGGACACTAAATCGCGCACTATACACTTTACGTTTCGCAGTCGTTCGACTGCTTCGTCAGAAGTCGAACGACTGCGAAACGTAAAGTGTATAGTGCGCGATTTAGTGTCCGCTTAAAAGATCTTGTGATACAAATTTCATCGGACAAGAACCAACTGTAAATATCATATTTAGACCCGTAAATAGCGTATTCTTTTCTTTTATTGGGATTGACTGAAGACACCGCAAAGCATAATCTGTTTTTGTTAGCGACAATGCGTCCACGACGCGACGGTCGGCTTCCTTTGCGAAGTCGAAATTATGAAACAAGGCCTTGCTAAAGTGTATGCTACTCTACTTATAGAAATAAGTACTTAAAATGATTTTTTTTCTTAATGCATGCACCTTATCAGTGACGAAACAAATTCAAGTTTATCCGAAACTAACGAGCTGGAAATTCCTGTTCAAGTTGTTTTAAAGCGATAAAAACATAATAATCGAAACTAATCTTCATACCCAGGAAGGCAGCAAGGTATCAAGCGGAAATATGTTTTTATTAAACGTGAAATTTCATATTCCTTTTTCTGAAGAATATAATTTTTGTTTTGATCGTCCAATAACGATGACATGCGAAATTTCCATACAAAATCTCGTTTTCCAGAGTAACGGTTCTCGAAGATGTAAACAATTCAAGCAACGTGAAACTAATTTTAACGGCGCTCGTCACGCCTGAAAAGCTCCTTCGAATGTTATTCGAAAAAGGACGTGCGCGACATTAAATTGCTAAACGAGTGGCATTGAGAAGAATGCATAAATAAGCAGCATGTCACCACCGCGCGTAAAAAAAATTAATAACTGTATTACAATGAGCAACACTGAATTAAACATTAATGTGGCGTATTTTTCTCTTGTTCGCAGGGACTGCCAAAGTGTAACATAAAGCTACCAGCGTGGGATAACCTTACCAACGCACTGCCTCGACTGCACATCCCAGCCATGCCGGCCGTGCGCTCACGCCGCGGCTGGTGCGGCTGCTTTAAGGTAAATTCTTTTACAATTATTAAATTCTACTTAAATGCAGAAAGGAAAGTAAACATTTACTAAAGAACTCATGAATTCTTCAGTTGTATAAGTTCATCTGAATAGTTTCCCAGCGAAAACACGTACGTGTAAAAAACGTTGTAAAATAACATGTAACCAAACGTTGAATTCGTGTGGTATTGTTACGTTGAAACAACGAAAAAATGTCGCGGCAATCAATTTCTTTTAAACGTCTCTGTCCACGTGTAAGAAACGTTGTAGAATAACAATTAATCAACGTTGAATTCGTGTGTTATTAATACGTTTTAACAACGCTCGAATCAACTTCTTTTAAACGTCTTTGTCCACGGTATTTCTACGTTAAATCCCAGTGCATACATACGTATAAAAAACGTTGTGGAATAACATGTAACAAACGTTGAATTCGTGTGTTATGGTTACGTTAAAACAACGAAAAAATGTCGCGGCAATGTCCACATGTAACGTTGAATCAGACAATTACGACGTGTATTAAAGCTGGGTCTAAATCATTAGACTGAACAAACATACATGGCTAATGGTGGAATTCGAACCCACGCCGCCGAGTGACACGAGTTTCAAAGTCGGCTAAGCCAAACCGCTAAACCACTTGACGACCCGAGTTCCATATTGCTTCCATGACTGATTCGTAAACCGGACGGAGGCTGGTAATAAAGTCGAACCGCGGACTTTAACTTACAATAGCTACGCGCCGCCCTCACTCGTTCAATTTCCGAACTTCTTACTACCTACAGTTTCCTTCTAACATCCATATTATCATAACATCATTAAATCAATTTTTCTAATTATTACAATCCTAAGCTTATTTTCTTTGTATATACATTTCAAAAATTCTAAATTATTTATTTATAATAAACATGTAATTCTAAATCGCCTATTTCTAAAAATATTTACACTAACATAAAATATTCGACAAAACACATATAATACAGTACTCTCAATTTCCTTATTATTTACAAAATTATTTCTTTATGAAAATTTAAAAAAAATTACATGCTGCTCATAAACACCGCAGTGGAGTGGAAAGTTTAACTGGAATAAATTCTGTAACTTAGAAAATTGCCATTTGTAGTAAAATTCTTGGAACAGGTCAATTTTTATTTTCATGGCGCATATTATAAATGGATTTCCTTAACTTTTCAATTATTTGGAAGGATGAAACAACCCCTAACTATTTTTTTTTAATGGAAGGGTATGTTGAGTAATTTTTTTTCTTAAAGCTTGTTCAATTGGGAATACAGCTACGTTTTTATTTTTTAATTTTTCTTAAACAGTAAAAAGCGAAAAAATAAAAAATACATTTTTAACTACAACGATTTTAACGCATCAGATGTTCAAAATGCTCGCTACCTCTCACTTGACAATACCCTAATCGATTATAAATTCCATCCCTAACAGTTTGTAACTTTCCGGCGTTACTCTTCTAATTTCATGCAGAATTTGAAGTTCTGAAGTTCTGCTATGTCGTTTGGTTTAGTCACATAAACTTTACTTTTTAAATACCCCCATAAAAAAGTCTAAAGGGGTGAGATCTGGAGATCTTGTTGGCCACTCAATCGGTCATCTTCCTATCCACCTATTGGGAAAAACTTCAGTGAGGTAATTACGTACAATTAAAAATTTAGCGCATTGGCAGCGCCATCTATTGGCTGCACGCAACAATACGATACCATATGGAATGCTTATTTCCTCTTATCAAATAATAAAAATGGGTTCCTGAATTTTTGGCATTAAAAAACGGTTTTAGTAAAAAAATTCTTTTTTTTGTTTTTTACCTTTTACTGCTAAAGAAAAATAAAAAAAATAAAACGTAGCTGTATTCCCAATTTTTTCAACATATCCTTCCATTAAAAAAACATAGTTAGGGGTCGTTTCACCCCTCCAAATAATTGAAAAGTTAAAAAAGTCCCTTTGTAATATGCGCCATTAAAAATAAAAATTGACCTGTTCAAGGAATTTTTTACAAACCGTAATCTTCTAAGTTACAGAATTTATTCAGTTAAACTTTCCACTCTGTATACAGCTGTCCCCAATGAGTATTCGTGACAATATGTATGTATAATTGATTGACTATTGCGTTCTTTAGTATTTTTTTAATCACAGATTTTGGGCATCAAATTCAAACTAACTTTAAAAAAAATTGACAGATTACGTCAACTTAAAAAGGGTTATGGTTGACTCGTATGTCCAAATTAGCAGTACTTTTCATACCTGTTTCGTTTCATTTCAAAGCTGCCAAGCGTGGAGAAGAACCTAATATTTCATAGATTTTAGTAAAATTAGAATTCAAAGGTGTGAAACACGATAGACAATCACTGTAAAATTAAGTGTTTTTCTAACGTCAACATCACGTTTTGTAACGCATATTTATTCGGTATACGTTAAAATAACGTTATAAAACGTGGGTTAAAATTTAGTTGTAAATTATGATTTATCTAACGTATTAGTTTCGTTAATTTTTCTCATTGTATTACGTAGAATAGTAGATGTTGAATTAACGTTGAAATGATGTGGTAATCAACGTATGGTAGATACATCGCATTTACTCATAGTATAAATCACGTCGTAAAAAGACAAAATTGTTACGCATTTATTTCACGTTATAATTACGTCCATATTAAACTGATCGTTAAAAAACACGTCATACAAACGTGATATAATTATGGTTGCTAATTCAACCAAAAAACAACGTTGCATTTTTCAACGAATAACGTTATTTCCACCATTACAACGTGAAATTAACGTTGAATAAACGTACATGTTTTCGCTGGGTTAGATCTATGAAGGAAAATTTTCTAGCAAATTACTTGTAGAGAAATGAGTAATACTAAAATCATTTGGTGAGAGGGTGCATTAAACATATCTTCGTAGATCAGGTTATTCCTTTCCCCTTTTCTTTAAATACAGATGATTGATTAATGTTGGTACACTAGATCGAGTTGAAATGTTGAAGTGTACAAATCCACTATCGTGAGTCCAAGTTTTTTGTTTACTCACTTTAACAATTTAATCACATTAACGGTACATGAGCCAATAGGTATGTAATTACTGTGCTGACCATTTAAAAAAGTTTACTGAAGCGTGCAGAATTAAATGAGCTAACATTCACGAGTAACTGGGCTTTCAATGAAGAAGAATAGGAATTTTTGAACTGCTGCAGCACTACCTATAAGTGCGTATTTAATAAATTCCTCATGCCTTGCATAAATTATTTAATTTGTAAAATTCCAGCTTAACTTTAAGCTTAGGCTGGAATTATACAACCGGGCCTAGGATAGCTAACGTTCGATATTTGTAAAATAATTAAAATGATATAATATTTTATAAATTTTGTTATAATGGTAAACCTGCTATAAATTATAATTTAATGTAATGGTTTTGTGACGGCTTGCGTCACCTAACCCAATGAAACTGAAATAATTGAAACAGAGCAGGTGCGGTAATTTAATTCTTTCACCAACTGGGATATCGCGCAGCACTCCTTTTGACATGCACATTATCTGAAACAATTAATAAAATGAAAGTAGTGCAGTTCCTAGGTAAAAGGCATTATTACTATAATTTTTCTGAATAAAAAGTCGTTCATTTAATATAATTAATTATGAATCATAATAAAACTGTCCTTGTGGTACCTTGAGTTACTTTCTTGCATGATAAACTCAAAGAAATCTTTGTTATACTGAGTCGACCTTCAATTAAATGTCTTGGCATAATACAGAAAGAACAAGATTCTGAATAATCTACAACAATCACTGTCACATAATATGCCTTTAATTTTGTTGGTAACGTAATAATTGAAACTAAAATTAAAGTGCATGCGTCGAGGTTTAAAAAATTAAATATCGAGTCGACCTTCGATTAAATGAACAATATTTTGAATAATCTACAACTAAAGCAGTCGCATACGCCTTTAATTTTGTTACTAAAATAATTGAAACTGTTTTGCATGGCCCCGGATCGTTTATCAATGATTTGTGTCGTTAATACTGCTAAGTAAAGCGATGGTATCATCGAGATGCGTGTTTGTGATCCTGAACGTGTAAATTAATCCTATTTAAGACCAACCCAGTTCCAATCTGCCTGACAAATAAGTATATGGCCAACAAAATAAATTTGTTGTGTCTCGACTTTCGCTTAATAAAATATTCTTGTCGTCCCTATTTGGAAGGACAATGATGCTGTTTTATTTCCCAAGTTAATTATTTAAATAAAATGTTGACTTTTTAAATATTTTGGCATCATCCCATGCTCTTGCATATTTAATAACGAGGAGGTATCAAAAATCTATGAGGAAAGATACTTGGATTCAGTTGAAATACATCCAAATTGTCAGACTTGAAACGGTCGCGGATTTGTTTTGCTTGTTTAAGTGTAAGTAACAAACACATGTTCAGATTCTCAGAATTTTACGAGCAGTGGATGTGATCCTGTCCATGGTGCCGCGGTCCTTTTCAGGAGAATGAAAACCCCCAGCGCGAGCCATAAAAATCTGTAACGTTAGGCCTTGCCCAAATGGCACTCCTGGTTCTCTGCCATCATAAACAAGTCAGCTTAACATTTGGCTTTGTGTTGGTTCAGTTTTTGTATGAATTGGTCACACTAAATTTTAGAATATGTCAGCTATAGAAAAGGGATCAGTTACATTGCAAGTGGAAATTAGTTCGCTTTGTCTGCTTAATGTTTCAAGCCCAAGTACCGGATACATTAAAGTGTCAAACAGATGCTCGTAGGGGTGAGTTATGAAGAGAGAGCCAGGAAAGTTTCAAATTGCGAAAGGCCACCCGCCGATCCTTGCCTGATAAGCTAGTTGGAGTTTTCTTAATTTATGCGTATGGGACAAGAAATGTGAAGTAGGCGTGATTTTGGGCTAGAGCAGCGATTATTGGTCCGGGGTTGTTTCAAAATTTGCTTGCAGAGTCCGAGGGTAGAGATTAACTGTTTAGTTGGGAAGAAAAAGACAGAAAGGTTTCAATATCTCGAGCGAACGGTTGAATTCTTTAATTTGACTTAGCGAGTTTTCTTTTAGTGCTTGCAGTCATTCTCTCAGTTTTCTCATATTTCTAGCTAAATCGTTTTATTTCGGTACGGTTAAAATACAGTGTGTTAAGAGAAAAGGCAATTAAACAAACAAACCCACGAATACGTACGGATTCGCGCCGTGGGTGTCCCTAAACAAGTGTGCGTGAGGGTATTGTGTTCATCTCGGGGACGCGGATAGGTAATTTACCTTTATTTGTATTTCTTCGTCACATACTTGGTGGTATAAATTGGTTAAGAGATGAGAAACTGAAAGTGCCAAAACCGCAAAAGTGGAGTGCCGATAAAACAATTTGACAATCAAAATATAAGATTTTTTTTTATTGGCGTGATTAATTAGAATAACGTCATCAACAATCTACTAGAAAATTTTATTAAAACTTTGACAGTTGAAGTAATCGTCAAAAAATCTAACCAATCAGATTGATAATGCAATAATTAGAATGATGTCATCAACAGTCTATTAGAAAACTTAGAAAATTTAATAAAACTGTGACAGTTGAGGTAATTGTCAGAAAAACAACTGTCAATTTCATAATTAAAATGTTTTTTTATTAATGTGATTAATCAAAGTGATGTCATCTACTAGAAACATTTATTGAAACTTTGACATCTGTCAAATTGTAAAAAAATCAGATGTTAGTCAATTTGACAAGCAAAAAATAGGATTTTTTATTAGCGTCATTAATTAGAATGACGTCATCAATAATTTACTAGAAACTTTCATTAAAACTTTGGCAACTGTCGTAATTGTCAAAAAATCAGTTGTCAGTCAGTTTGATAATTGTAATGTGTTTTTTATTAATGTCATTAATTAGAATCACGTCATCAAGAGTCTACCAGGAAAACAGAAAATTTTATTAAAAGTTTGTCAGTTGAAGTAATTGTCAAAAAATCAGCTATCAGTCATTTTTTATTAATGCGATCAATTAGAATGATGCCATTTACTGTATGCTAGTGTTTTATTGATGTAATTAATTAGAAAGACGTCATAAACAGTCTGCTAGAAAAGTTTATTAAAACTTTGACAGCTGTCAAATAGTCAAAAAAATCAGATGTTAGTCAATTTGACAATCAAAATATAAGATTTCTTTATTGGCGTGATTAATTAGAATGACATCATATAATAACCTACTAGAAAACTTTGACGGCTATTGTAATTTTCAAAAAATCAGCTGTCAGTTATTTTGATAATTGAAATCATTTTTTATTAATGTGATCAATTAGAATGATGTCATTTACTGTACATAAGTGTTTTATTATTAAAACTTTGACAGGTGTCAAATAGTTAAGAAATCAATCAAAGCACAAGATATTTTTATTGACGTGATTAGTTATAATGACATGACGTCATCAAAAATCTTCTAGAAAATTTTATTAAAACTTCGACAGTTGAAGTAATTGTCAAAAAATCAGCTGTCAGTTAGTTTGATAATTAAAATCATTTTTTATTAATGTGATCAATTAGAATGATGTCATTTACTCTACACCAGTGTTTTATTGATGTAATTAATTTAGACTGTCACAAACAGTCTGCTAGAAAAGTTTATTAAAACTTTGACAGCTGTCAAATAGTCAAAAAATCAATCAAAACACAAGATTTCTTTATTGGCCTGATTAATTAGAATGACGTCATCAATAATCCACTAGAAAATTTTAATAAAACTTTGAAGTAATTGTCAAAAAATCAGCTGTCAGTTAGTTTGATATTTAAAATCATTTTTTATTAATGTGATCATTTGGAATGATGTCATTTACTGTACACTAGTGTTTTATTGATGTAACTAATTAGAAAGAAGCCATAAACAGTCTGCTAGAAAAGTTATTAAAACTTTGACAGCTGTCAAATAGTAAAAAAAAATCAATCAACACACAAGATATCTTTAATGGCGTGATTAATTAGATTGACGTCATTAAAAATTTACTAGAAAATCGAGCGAACGGTTGAATTCTTTAATTTGACTCAGCGAGTTTTCGTTTAGTGCTTGCAGTCGTTCTCTCATTTTTCTCATATTTCTAGCTAAATCATTTTATTTCGGTACGGTTAAAATACAGTGTGTTAAGAGAAAGGGCAATTAAACAAACAAAGCCATAAGCCAGAGCCAGGATACGTACGGATTCGCGCCGCGGGTGTACTTAAACAAGTGTGCGTGAGTGTATTGTCTTCATCTCGGGGACGCGGATAGGTAATTTACATTTATTTGTGTCTTCGTCACGTACTTGGTGGTATAAATTGGTTAAGAATTACGAGACTGAAAGTGCCAAAACCGCAAAAGCGGGTCCATTGCGCCAACAAATTAGTTAGACAGGTTTAGTCGTCGGAAAAAACGACATAAGGTGATTAAAAGCGTACACTGTACCACACCCTTAAGGCGATTGGACGTAGTTGAGAAAGATCCTATCCAGTCGACCTCAATTAGTTAGTTTAGCTAGCGATAGGGTTTTCCATCACCTCCGAAAGGAGTCTCTGAAAAACTAGCGGCGATTGCTATTGATTATCTTGCAAATTGATCGCCGATGGCGGCATTTTGTATCACACACTTCCCCAGAACGTCTGATTAATTAATTACTTCCATTAATTACACTGTAGACACACTGTGCGTTGGTTGATTGAGCAGAACGTGTGTTAGAGTACGATCTGAAGTGGCAAACACTAGTACCAAGTCCAATCTAAGTTGAACACAAATTAATTGTTAATTTAATTGAGGAACAGGGTGCTTCCACAACTATTTGCGTGTGCACCAAGCCACCAGCTGTGTAATTGAAGTCAGTTCGGTCGCTACGATATTCGAAAGTGAAATCCGTTAAGCGAATTCTACTCTACTTCCTGATAACCGTAATTTTGTTTCTCTGTATTGGCTTAAAACGCAAGGGTTTTTACGCTCATTGCATCAGATCCCGCAGTGGCTAGTACAAGGAGTTTTTACCTTTTTTTTTTTCAATAAATAATTAAGGGCCGATCTTTTAACTTCCTTTTAAGTTACTTGTAAATTTATCTGTCTTGTAACAGAAAAATCTATCATTTAGCTGCTTATCAAGCATAATGCATCTCTTTCGGATTAACTAGACGAGTGCATCTATCTCAATCACATGAATACGCGTTGCTATAGCAACTAGTTTAAAGTTCATTTTAGTAAAAAGGGAGTTTATAAAGAAGTTAAATCTAACATCCGCATTTTATTTAAAAGTAGTTAGTTCCTTAAATCTCTCAAGTTTATTCACCAACGCACCAAAAGAATTGAGTTACAACAACGTAAGGCCAGGTGTTGCATTGACGATCACGAGTTATAAACATTATAAGGTTTATTGCGGGTTCCGCAAGGGTCGCCTCAGAACGTAGGCCAGGTAGAGTAGGTCAGTAGGGTATTTCCTTTAGCGCCGGCAGTAAATCCTAGGTAGTCCTGTAGGCGAGTGTCTAGACGGGTAGAGACCTTTGGGAGTTCTCAGCAAGTAAACCTTTCAGTTCAGTTTCGGTCCAGTTAAGCTTAATTTGTTTTTTGTTTGGACAGTTTTACTGGTTATTTAGTTGTCCATAAAAGTCAATAAACAAGGTGGCACGTCGGCGTGTTACAGACTTTAATGAAAAGGTACTTGCATTTTTATCCTTTTTTTCAAATAACAATAATTTTTCTAATTCAAAAGATTTGGGTTTAACTTAAATAAATAATTTAGGTGAATATTTGGGCAAGCGCATTTTCTCACGTCCGCTCGCGATTTCTCCAGAATATCACGAGAAGAGAAACCGAAAGAACGAACCACCATACACACATACACACACCTTGCAATTCCGGATAATTAATTTAATAATAAATTTCTATCAACATCCATTAAAATTACAATTACCTTTGCAAATTTAGACATGAAAGCGACCTATGTCGTCATGTAGGTTAAGAGAAATACACCTAGCGTGTTGTACTACGTAAATATTTTCATATGTAGCAACACCTACATGTTTTGCATTCGTTATCGTCGTATTGAAGCGGCTACAAAAGAAAAAGTTACCTGTCACATGGGACAGCAGAAAAAAAGTGCGCAAATACTTCGAATTGCTCTCGCCATTGTGTTCTAAACACGCCTAATTTCGAAACCGCCCTTGAATCCCGTCGAATTCAGGAAGATAAAATAGAGAGAGAGAGGTGTGTTTTGTCTGAAATACCACCGCACCGGTGTGATCTAATCTTTCCATTAGTGTTATAGTTTCTGTAAATTCCAAGTAATCAACATGTTTGATTACTTTCTGTATCAAACAACTCATCAAGCATAGCAACAGGCATTCAAAAGTATCCACATGTTTTCTAAGGAATCACATAACGTAGAAGGTCAAAATGTAAATGATCAAAAAAAAAGCTGCTTAATTTATGATTCACACGTAAGCTGCATAAATTATAGTTACATATAACTCAAAACCACAGACAGCACGTGATGCAAGTGCGCGTTCTAGATCTAAAAAAAAAAATACAACGCCGAAAATTGCGTCATCTAAAGAAGTACTCTCAAATAATGTTAATTATGTAAAATATTTGTTTACTTACATGTAAAGACGAACGGTGTTGTTGCATTGCAAACATTTCTCGTCCGATTTGACATTTAATTTCGTCACGATGCGACCCTTAACCGACAAAGTTCACGGATTCATTCAAAAGGCTCGCGTCTTTCCTGTAAAATTCTCACGTTTTCAGTCAACCGGAATTAGAAACGCCAATGATTTTCAGGGGGCTAATGAGCGACTTAATAAATGGCAGGCTAACGATTCGACAAGGTCGCTGTAATTTTTTGTATTGTGACTTGCCTTTACAATTCCTATTCATGAATATGGTAATTAAATTAGAAACTTTGTTATTTAATCGCTGTGCCTTCATTCCTATTTCATTTACGGAAATGATTTTGTAACTATCGACGTATTTTTTGAAATAATACTTATGTTTTGATATTGAATTAAATACGAAGACGTAACTTGTTACTTACTATGTTACGTCGATCTGGACATCCAGCAGCAGACCCTCTTCTCACATGCTAAGCTAATCACGTTAATAAACTTGGTTTGCTGTAATCTAGTCCATAAACTTAAAGTATAGATAAATTCCCGGGAAATGAGATTTTAATGCCTGCAAACCTCCGTAGGAAACACGTGCACAAGCTTTACCGACTTGTCCGAGAAAAACAAAAATATGCGAAACCACATACCACTGAAATTACGAGGAATGTAAAATAAAATTCAGGAAGTCCTTAAAGTTCAAAGTGTTATCGCCGCGAACAGAAAATTCCGCGCGTTTCAAATTCTTGCAGCCAAAAATAAATATTACTATATTAGAAGTGTAATTATATTTTAATAACGCGTAAAATATTTACTTCAATTTGCGCTTTAAAGAAAGTGCCCATTTATCAAAGTAATTAATAATATTAAAAAATCGAATTCCTGAAACGTCAAGATAACGTAAATAATCCTTTACGTTCGGACGTCGCAATAAATTTCGATTACGCACGGAGGAAAAACGCAGAGAAAGTGGCGATTATATTCGGAAGCCCCGGGGCGCTTTTAATAATGTTCGCGGCGTAAATTTCCGAAGACGTCGAGATAAACATAAAACGGAGAATAAAACGTCAAGACTTGTCTTTAACAATTTATTGATGTATTGAGGTGATCGCTTTCGATACTCTCGATCCTTAAAGCGAGGTGCCGATTCTTGTATGGGCAAGAATTTGGGAGCAGAAAGACGACCTTGTCCGACAAGTAAATACATTTAAATAAAAACAAACCATTCGCTCATCCGGGTCTCTCACTACAACCTTGACACATAAACAATAGCAACTCGATGAGAAAGTGAGGAATATAATAGCAAATAATTTATTACGTTATTGGAATCTTCATGCCGCGCCGTTGTAATTTATTATTAAAATTTAATGAATTTAAATTAATTTGAAAGTTCAGTCGTGGAAGTAATATTTTAATTACCATGAAAGTTAGAAAAGTTTGTGTGGCGAAAAATATTTTAGTTTTCTCCTAAAGTAGGTACATCATTAATTTTTAAAATCCTGATTTATTATTGTGTATTTTATTTCATCCACCTTGTATGTTTCAATAATTGTTTACAAACAGTCATCATCATACAATACCCTTGCTACTTCTTTGTAACTACTTCAAGCTTCACATCTATCAGATTTATAAAAAGGAAATTAGAATTGTTCGCCTTAAGGTGTCGATTAAATACCAAATTCAAGGAAGTCTTTGCCAATTCATCTTTTTCGAGCCAAGCAGAATAAGTAATCACGTCCAGGCAGCACAAAAAAAAAATAGTTCGATTCATTCGCACAATAAGAACTAATTAGAAAAAAGTCAAGGCTGAATTCAGAAAATTAATTAAAACTGGGTGTATCGCACAAAGGAGTCGGAACAATGTTATCAGTAGCGGAGCAAATGTGTTCCAAAAGTATTTACGTTATAAATCCACCGATCCTCGGCGTAAACAAAGACGCATATTTTGCGGACAATTTGCCGAGTTCCTTGTGACACAATGGGGAATAATAGTTCAATTTCACTTTTTATGGGCGAGATCAAGGTTGCGAAGTGATGCCTTGCACTCGTAATCGCTTGGATCGTTGCTGCTGCTCAAGGAAATTGTTTATGTTGTTATTATCTGTTGAGAATAATGTGGATTAATTACAAGTTTGTGCGGCAAAAACTGTATATTCGCCGTAGATTTAATCATTGAATCGAGAAAGTGCTCCGATGCAGCATTATTTATGGTTTGCGTGCCGATTTGCCTTCGGCGCATTCTTTCTCGTATGACAAACGAAGAAAATGTTTCAGACTCTTAAAAAACATACATTAATTTGTTTGTCGGATTTCTCTTGTTATTAGTTTTCTACATGTTTAGATCGCAAATTTCAAGCTTGTTATAAATTGACATTAAGAACATTGACATTTTTGGGTTGCAATTACGGTTTGAAGATAGAATACATTCGATTTTTGCAGACAGTTTTTGATTTGCTTTAAATTTTGCATAAATTAAATTATTCAAGAAATTGAACCAAATCTTGTACAAGAAATAGGCCATTTCTAAAAGCTTCCTAATAAATAAAACGAAATTTGGTGTTAGTTCGTTAGCAACGACCCATTTTTCCTTACGCCCAGTTGACAATCCCAGTTTAACTTAACCAAAGTTTAAACTCTTGTTGAAATAGGTACCTACAAAAAATTGTGAAACGTCACAGTCTTCTAAACAATTCCTCTTCTGATATTCTACTTGGGCCATGTATTTCCTCATTATTTTCGCTCAAAAATTCTCGGTCTATCTTCGTCCTTGCGAGTCAAACACATAGTTTCCCCCACACGTTACAATTGGCCTTATGATTGCTTTATAAAATTTTAGTTTTGTTTGGGTGACAGTAATTTCATGTTGTTTATAATTTTTATTACCAAAGTAAGTTCTATAACGTGCTTGCCCTACTGAGGGACATATCTCTATTTTTTCCACTTTTCAGCGCACCCAGGTACTTATAATTATGTATGAGTTCAAATTTATAGTCCCCATTATTATTTTGTATTATGACATTTCTCTTGCTTCTGACAATGAGACATTTCATTAATTTATTATTAGTTGATTTACTTCTAGCCCTTGGCTCTCTTTATTTATCTAGCAAAGATGATATACAAAGTCTCTGTGGTGACAAGAGGTAAACCTAAAGAAGGAAAAAGAGTAAAAGATCATGTCATCAAAGATAAACAGTTAATGGATATTAGAAAATGGAAATTAAAGTTAAAGTATGGATTTTAAGAGAGAAAACTCGTCGAAAAAACCAAAGGTCTTGCCAACAACTTGTACGGTGAAAAATATAACGATCTCGTGCAGAATGGACTCATAAATTTTAAAACTAAGAGAAAATTGTGTTATTTAAATTATTTAAATTTGTTTTTAATGAGTGTAATTATTGAAACCTTAAAACAAAATTGTATTAACATTTAAAGAAATTTGAGGGTAAATTAAAATCTTCAGCAAAGCCGGCCAACTCAGTACAAGGGCAAATGAATTAATAAAATAAAATTCCCCAGTACGGCAGTATTAAAATAATAATTAAAAAGCACACTATAAAATAAAACCAAGAATCAATAAATCAAGAATAAAAATAAAACGCAACGAGGTTGTCAAACAAAATTTAAATCCGTTAAATTACGTTACAAAAGTCAAAATCAAAAGTTAACTAACCTCGGCAACAAAGTTGCTTAATTTACGAAAGAATTCAGAAGCGTGCGTTACCGCAGTTTAATTAAATTAAAATAATCCGTCCTTGGTTACATCCTCGCTCCTCTAACGTTAGCTCTCGTCGTCAATGCCCGCAGAGTATCGAATCCGGGGGAGGACCACTGAAGCCAAGGCGTCGTCTCGTACAGTCACTAAATAAATACAGTACCGGAATCCATATGCTTAATGTGTAAGACAAAGAAACCACGTTTTTGCACTAAAATGGCCGATTTTTCTAGTGATTTTCTTTCCGGTCGACTTTTCTAGTGATTTTCACCTGTCAAAGAAATGGTTAAAATGTTTCAGTGTGTCGTTGTTGGCGTTAGGCATTTAAATTTCCCTCCAATATTTTGCACTAAAATGGCGGCTGATTGCGGCACTGTAATTATTTAGTGACAGTAGTCGTCTCCCAATTTCCAGCGACCTCTCACGACACAACTCACCAACAGCGGTTGGGTGAGTCCAAGTTCGGACAGACGGGAGAGTAATGGCGGTAAATGTAACCGTTGCCGGACTTGCGGTAACTTAAAGTTGGAGAGGCCCATGAAATCAACTCCATCAGCAAAACGTAGAACCAAATAAACACACATAAGAACGAAAGGAAGAAAAAACTAAAAGGAAATAACACATGCGTTACACTTTGTACCACGCCCCAGTACGCGCCATATTTACCTAACCTCCAACGGCCGGGACTAGGTTTTGGGCTGACCTTACACAATGCTTACAAATGCAGGCGTGACGATTTATAAAATCCGGTAATCAACGTACCGTAGACATTCAACTCCAGGTGATTTCAGCCAAATGAATTACGAAGCACAAAACCAACCACAACAGTGGCACTAACTGTACTGTCTACACCGAGCCACGAAAGACTGCAGGGTGCAGGCGTACAGAAATTTTCGATGCATGTAAGATATCAACACGGGGATTGATAGAAGAACAGAAATAACTCACTTCAGGGCAGAGGAACATGACAACAAATCTGTATTGCGTATTGTAGGCCATCGTTTAATCGGCGTACAAATGAGATGCGCATGGCAGAATAACGGAATGTTCCTGTTGTTTCAAAATACAGGGTGTCCAACAATACTAAAATGATTTTATCGGAATTTTCACCCGTAACAAGACATTTATTTTTATTTTGAAAATGTTCTGCCTATACACTGATACACATCAGTTAAAAAATTATTCACCAAGTAATAAATTAATATTTTTAAATGAGAATTGATTACTACGCTAAAAAATTAAAATTTTCTCAAATTTAGTTTATTACTTTATTTTATTTTCACTTTAACTATTTGAATTTATAAAAAAAAATTAATTTTCTTGTTTCTTCTACAAAACCATACCACTACATAATACTTATAATTTATTAAGTAAAAATCCATCACTTCTTCTTGTAAATGTCAATTGATTTCGTAATTTATGTTGTTAATTTTTTTTGTAAATATTTTTATGTCTCAATTACTGTATAACAATTTCGCACAATTGCTCAACGTTTCACTATTTAAAGTTGGTTCTTGTCCGATGAAATTTGTATCACAAAATCTTTTAACCGGACACTAAATAGCGCACAAAGCACTCAACGTTTCGCCGTCGTTCGACAGCATCGTCACTATCGGTTGATAGCTTCGTCAGGACCTGTTTGATTCCTGTTAAGCATTGAATTTGAAGTTAATCTCGAACGCTACTTTTTTATTTTCCTTTTTATGTCTTAAATTCAGTGCGTTATTTGTATTTTCTTCGATGCAGTGTTTATGGCAAGACATTTCGATTTTTTTGCCACTTTTCAGACGTAAGGATGTTTGAAAACTGACGCGGATTTTAACCCCACAGCTTTATTATGTCGTTCCAAAATACTAAATTTTAGCACGAAAGTAATAAATGAATGACGATTTGAAATTTGACTACATCCGAAACGGTAGTTTACCTATTAATTAATATCTCCAAGTAAGTTTTGTACGAGAAATAAAAATTATTCCTATTTAACACTGAAAATTGAACCAATCAAATTATTTATAAAAACACAGTCGATTTGCAAATAGTTTTTTTTTTTAACGACTACAGATATTAACCCTTAATGCCTAGAAGAATCAAAAATAATATTTGATATTTATTATTTGATAGTAGGCATAATAATTAATAAAATACAAGAACGACAAATAATTTCAAAGATTTTTTAATTAATAATGCGTTTAATGACTTCTAATATTTCCCTAAATTGATTTATGATTTTCACTGGAAGTTTATTGAAGAGTCGACATCCCTTAATTAATACTACTAGTAAATTCCAATTTTATTAATTTTTTGATTTATTTTGGATTCATAGCTTGGCAAGATGCCCAATACGATCAAACAAAGTATGAAAGTGCCCAATACAATACGAAGCACTTTAGTATTATGTCTTATGTCGTTACCTTTTATTCGTGTTTTAAATTAAAAGTCTCATTTTTTTGCAACACTTTTCTTAGAGTACAATACACCCTCATTATTCGAACAAAAAAATTGTATCATTCGCAAATTCTATAGGCATTTGTGTACAATATGAATAAAATAGGTTCTGCCTTGAGGTGCACTGTAATGAATGTTTTTTTTTTTACACACGATTCTATTTGTAATTTCTTTTTTCTTTTTTTAGGATGACGAGCCACCCGAAATAAAGTTCTGTATCGTCGAAAACACGGGGACCCTGACGCTTCAAGCTCTGACCCCAACGCAACCGATGCCTCCTCAGGACGAACTCGACGCGAAATTCGCGGAACTAGTCGTAAGCCAACATTTATAATTCGATTTGTCTTATGGGCAAATACGTAAACGTTTACGCGCCAGCGAGTTTCTAAACATAAAGCACGTGAATCAACACTTAAGAGTCAAGAACCTCTGCTGAAACAGTACTTCCACGCCGACAATAAATCGGTGATCTTGATGACCGAAATTATTTTTCGATTGATTCTATTGAATGGAAAATATTACAAGGCTGATAATGATAATAATGTGCACTCTAAATTAACCGTGACTGGCTACATGCTTTATTTATCCGGCGATGATAAATGAAACGTTTCAATCGAATACTCAATGTATATTATACCGCAGTATCTAATATCTATAATGCCTTAACGACAGCTGTTGAAACATATGTCGTACAATTCACGATTGTAAATAATGGCTCTTTGTATCAGGAAATAATAACCAATGGGCCATAAGACAGCGCCAGAAAAGAATTCACAGTTTTATGTCCGGTACTAACTGCTGTAATTTTATTCGTTTCATAAGAAGTTGTAAAACTGCAGTTAGAAAAGCCAGTGAATCGAAGTGGTTGGTTATGTAAAAGTTGCGAAAAAATATTCAATTGGCCTTAACGTGGATATTTGCAATTTACTGAATTTAGAAAAAGAAAGCAACTCGTTATTTGCTCAATATCAGGAAGTCCATTTGCGATGATTCTATTTTAAGAACTATTTATAGAAACTTGCAAAATCATCTTAATAATTAAAGAAAAAAATCTTTAAAATACATAGAAAAAATGTACTTATTATTCAACAATACATTCTATACGTTAAAGGTCAGAAATGCTGACTGACGAGGAGGTCACGTTACAGACTTATTTCTTCTTGATTTTTGTAGTGTTAATTGTTTATGTTATCTTACGACATATGTATTTGAATTAATTAAAAAAATGTCTAACATACATACATGATTCGTGAATAACTGATGCATTAAGCTGTTTTATTCCATGTATTTCTAAACAGACCAAGGTTTATTACAGTAGATTTTTCATTTGCAAATAACATCTGCTTGCACTGTACGAGTTTTATTTCGTTTGAATACAAAAGTACTTAATGTGGACATTAACTGGAATACTTACATCAAAATTATTCCCCGATAAGTGACAAAATAATTCCTTTTGTTAAATTCTTACATAAATGAACTAGCTGTCTTGAGAAGTATGAAATTACACAGGAATTTCCATCGGGGGAATTTGACCTGCATATAATTTACAATCAACGACCTCAGTTAGAAACTTACGTCTGTTCATTCAAATGAATTGAGAGAATTGAGAACGAAAGGCCTGTCGTCAATAAAATACAATTTAATTGGTCTTATTTCACGGAACGACTCGTCTCGGCAATATCTTCACAAGTGTGTATGGGTGTACGCGGTGTTCCTTTCACACTTTCAACGTTTTAAATACATTCAAGTTTAAGTGCAATCGTACAAATGCACTGCGGAATGCGAACTAAACGACTAGAATGAGGCATACAATCGCTGGTTAGCTTTAATTAAGATTCTGCAGTACTGATGATAACATTATTTAATGAAAGTAATGAGGTAGTACTACCCGTAACTACCTCATATACACGTGTTCTTATTTAATATTGCTTTATTTTTATTACACTGGCAAGTTTAGTGTTTCCGGTGAAGTCTTAAAGGTGAAGTCTCTTTTGGTTAAAAATAAATACACCAAGCAGAAGTCGGAAGACGTAACTTTCAAAACGAAACTATGTAAAGACATGTTTGTAAACTGGTGGTCAAATCGAAGGACATTATGAATGGGAGATGATAGCGGTTGTTTCCATTGCAGTTCCATAAGGGCGAAGCTAGCATGCAGGGGTATCGATTTTAATTGCCACCACTGTAAACACTTGATTTTAGAGTTTTTTTTCTCCTTGTTTTAAGTTCAATTAAATAAAATAAATTTGAAGCATTTCTTTACAAAAATACATTCTGATTGATTTTGTTTGGGAAAAACAGTACCGGACGTATGGGAGCCCTGCTCCTTACAGTAGCTAGTAGTAATTTGGTGATTATAATTTTGGAAGAAGTAAAGATTATTAATAGCTTACAGATCATCTCCAAACCAGTTCCATCTTCTTTAATTATGAAAACACAATTTAAAATAGAAATTCTCGATTAAATTAAAAGCAAACGTTGTAGATTTTTTTCAAATTTTTATAGGAAGAATTGGATTTGACAGCTCCGAATAAAACAGCGATGTTAAATCTACCACCACAGAAAAAATGGCAGATATATTGCACGAGGAGAGGAGGCGAAGATACGATCGACCAGGCTCACGCTCCGGAACACTACATCGAAAGATTGCGGACTTTAGCGACCGTAAGTGAAGACACTATCTCGCCCTTGCGTATGCAGATAAGTAATCTTGCATCTCTATTATATTTGCAGCTGGAATTCCCCGAGAACAACTCCGATGAAGAAGTTAGATCAAGGACGAAGCAGATCGACGGCTTGAAAACCGCCCTCAGGACGTCGACGCATAGTTTTGTGATAAGATTTATGGAATTGGAAGGCCTTCCGGCGTTGTTGGAATTTTTAGAACGCATGGATTATTTCACCGCTCAAAGCTCTGTTCATACCAGC
This sequence comes from Dorcus hopei, assembly GCA_033060865.1. Taxonomy (NCBI): domain Eukaryota; kingdom Metazoa; phylum Arthropoda; class Insecta; order Coleoptera; family Lucanidae; genus Dorcus; species Dorcus hopei. Next base: position 54,287,173 of record CM065419.1, read on the forward strand.
ATCATAGGATGCGTTAAGGCTCTTATGAACAATTCCGTAAGCAAAAGAAAATTCTTCCCCAACACATTTTCATCGTTTCTAACTTTCAGACTGGGAGAGCTCACGTGCTAGCGCATCCGACGAGTATCAACACGATAGCCCAATCCTTGAGTACCGAAAACATTAAAACAAAAATCGCCGTTTTGGAAATCCTCGGTGCGGTGTGTCTGGTATCTGGGGGGCATAAGAAAGTGCTGGACGCCATGCTGCATTACCAAAAATACGCCTTCGAAAGAACTCGCTTCCAGGGAATCATCAACGATCTCGATCGCTCGACGGGCATCTACAGGGACGAAGTGAATTTGAAGACTGCAATAATGTCTTTCATAAACGCAGTCCTCAATTATGGCCTTGGGCAGGAGAATTTAGAATTTCGCCTGCATCTTCGCTATGAGTTCCTTATGCTCGGAATTCAGCCGGTTATAGATAAACTGAGAGGGCACGAAAATGAGACTTTGAACAGGCACCTTGATTTCTTCGAGATGGTACGCAACGAAGATGAAAAGGAGCTCTCGCGGAAATTCGAACAAGAACACATCGACACCAAAAGTGCGACGGCGATGTTTGAACTCCTGCGGCGAAAGCTCAGTCATACGGCTGCCTATCCTCACTTGCTGTCTTTACTGAAACACTGTATACTAATTCCACTGGATTACGGATCTCATCCTCAACACTGGCTATTATTCGATAGGATAGTCCAGCAAATAGTCCTCCAACAACACGAGACATCCAACACGACGAAAGCCCTCGTTAAAGATCCCGACGTTTCACCGATCACAATAAACGTTAAGGAAATCGTGCACCTCTTAGCGAAAGAAGAGGAATTGGTTGCGGCCAGGAAGAAAGCCGAGGAGTTAGAAAAAGAAAACGTAGACATGTCGAACCGCCTGGCGAAGAAGGAACAGGAGCTTGATCAAAGAACGCAAGAGAAGGAAGACATAGAATCGAGCCTGTCTCGAATAAAGGAACGTCTTGAGAAAGAAACGGCGGCTCACATAGAAACCAAACAAAGAATGGGCGAATTGGAGTATCGCGCTGCAGATTTGGACCGGCAAATAAACTGCGAGCGGGGTGAACGACATCGTTTAGAACAGTTAGTGAATTCCGGAAGCATACCGGATGATGCGAAAGTTATCGGACTCATATCTAGTGTAGACGTAAAACTGGACTATAAAGACTATAAACCTATTCCACCACCTCCTCCGCCCTTAGTGCCACCGCCACCACCCGCCCCAGGTCCTCCTCCACCACCGTGTGCTCCGATGGCACCGCCTGCGGAACCTCTCAAATTTGAAGTGGTCAAAAAGAACGTCCCTCAACCCTCCAATCCTTTGAAATCTTTCAACTGGTCCAAGTTACCCGATACCAAAGTTAGTGGAACGATCTGGAGTGAACTGGATGATTCCAAATTGTACAACACAATGGAACTGGATTGTATTGATAAATTATTCTGTGCTTACCAGAAAAATGGCGTGACGGTAATACATGTGTTCTAAATACATTTAATTTTTTATTTTACACGAATAATTTCAGAACGACGGCTCAATAGAAGATCTCAGACAACTGGGGAAAAACAAAACCAAAGTCTTGTCGGTGATAGACGGAAGAAGGGCTCAAAATTGCACGATTCTATTGTCCAAGCTGAAAATGTCCGATGAAGAAATTACTAAGGCAATCTTGAGCATGGACAACAAAGAACAGTTGCCGATTGACATGGTAGAACAACTTCTTAAATTCACTCCTAGTCCTGAAGAAGCAGCTCTTTTAGAAGAACATAGTGATGAGATAGACTCGCTAGCTAGAGCCGATAGATTTTTGTATGAGATCTCCAAGTAAGCAGAAGTTTTCCTTTGGCACATTTGAATATAATTAAAAAATATATATAATTGCAGAGTTCCACATTATGAGCAGCGCTTGAGAAGCCTTCATTACAAGAAGCGTTTCCAGATAACGCTGAACGAAATCAGTCCGAGAATTTCCAGCGTAATGGAGGCTTCCCGGGAGGTGTCGCGTTCCAGACGACTTCGAAGGCTTCTGGAATTAGTTTTGGCTTTGGGAAACTACATGAATCGCGGAGCGCGTGGAAACGCGTGCGGTTTCCGTCTTGCTTCCTTGAATAGACTGGCAGATACCAAATCGAGTGCGGCAAAGGGCACGACCTTGCTGCATTACTTAGTACAAATCTTAGAAAAGAAGGTGAGCCAAATCAAAGAGGTAAACCTGACAGATTTAACCGCAATATTTATGTTTAGTTCAAAGACGTTTTACGCTTGGATGAAGACATTCCACATGTTAGGGATGCGGCCAAGGTCTCCTTGGGGGAATTAAGTAAAGACATGGCCCAGTTGAGGGCGGGTTTAAAAGACGTTGCGCGTGAAATCGAGTTTCATCGTAGTCAGAGTCCTTTAGCCAACGACAAGTTTGTACCAGTCATGAGGGAATTCCAAGCAACGGCCACTTGTCGTTTGGCAGAAATCGAAGATCAATACCAAGATATGAAGGTAACAAAATTTGCTTCTTGTTATAAATAGGAAGTAAGTTAATACTTTTCTTTAATACATTTAGTAATTAACGTTTCGCTGCAACAGTTAACGTATACGGAAACTGTGCATCTTCATTGCCGTGCAGGATGGAAAGACTAGATATCTAGAACGTACTGTATATAACACAATTCGTTGCCTTAAGCTCAAATTACTACTGTTACTACTAGCACTAATTTTTTTTTATTTTTTTAGACTCGTTTCGAAAGAGCCGTCCGACTTTTCGGTGAAGATCCGGCCCAGTCGCAACCAGATGAATTCTTCGGTATTTTCGACGCCTTCCTGAACGCCTTCGCCGAGTCAAGGCAGGACAACGAAAACATGAGGAAACGGCAGGAGGAAGAGGAAAAACGTGCGAAACAGGAAGCCGATTTAAAGAAGCTCACCCTAGAAAGGAAGCACAGTCGCGAGGGCATACTGTCGACCATCAACAAAAATCTGACTCTGAAAAACGGCGAATGCAATAATACCAAGGGTGAATTTGATGATCTTATTTCCGCACTGAGGACGGGAGATGTGTTCGGCGAAGACATGGCGAAGTTTAAGCGATCCAGGAAAAGCAGGATCACCAACGGAAATTCGCCACCGAGGAGGAACTCTGTAAATAGGGAAGACAGTAGAGAACGTGTCATAACGAACGGACGAAGACAGTGAATCTGCAAAGAGACCGTCTGATGTAATTTAACGCATTTTTTTTTTAAAGATGATATTAACCATTGACAGGTACTTTTATAATCGTGATTATCTGGAAAATTGTACGCGTTGTATATTATTTTGTTAGAAACGGACCAATTTTTGTATGAAGTTCGCTGTTACATTGGATTTTTACAAGTAAATGCACTTAGAACTGCCAGCAGCATAATAATGAATACAATAATATTTGTAACGATCGTTTTTTGTATTATAACACCAATGCATGATTTGTATACCTATCGTGTATGGATTTGTATGTTTATATAAGTAGATTGTAGTTAATTATATATAATTACATATACTGATAATGATAAAATAAACGAATATGCTTTGCATCGGATATAAACTGATTTATGCATTTAAATGTTGAAATATATCGTTGTTAATTTATTAAGGCGTCTTTTATTATATACACTTACGTTTCATGTTTTGAACTTTAAATTTTGTTATTTGTTAACAACTCAAAAATCGCAAGGGAGGTTAAAATCATAACAGAACAGAAAGTTGTAATCTTATTCAGTTTTCTTTGATTTTGGTTAGTGAATGCTACCAGTTACAAATATTTCTGTACTTCTCCCTTTATCTAAAGAGGCTAAACCTCCATTACAACCGGAAGAACCTCCTCAAACACCAATTAAAGTTTACAGTACTGGTACCCATGCATAATTACAACACAACTTCATCAAATCAAATCTTCAAACCAACCGTGCAGGGTCAGCAAATTTATAGCGAAAGTGGCCCGTCCAATCAACTAGCTGGAAATCAAATGGAACCCTTAAGTCAGCAGCTCCTACATAACACGCCATGTTACAATACCTCATCACAGAATCAACAACCAGCTCCATCAAATAAACCTTACAAGAGTAGTCTCATAAACCAGCCGTCAAGTTTCAAAGGGCCAGGACCAAATCAACAACGCAACTACAATTATAGGTCACAGAAATCAGAATTGGTAAAAACCTAATCAAGGAAATTTTAATATTGTGAAGACTCCACAAATTTGAAGAGTTGAATCTTAAACGTACAGAAATTTGGGTTAAATTAAAATTTCCTAGAAACAAAGGTCTTTAAATCAACTAGATTTTCAAGGTCCTAAAAGAAACAAACCTGCGATGTTAATAAATCTAATCAGTATCATTGAAATCCGCTTAATGAAACCAAATCCAAACCAAAGCTTTACAAGTAGTAGGAAAGCGAAAAGAAGCTTATAAAACAGTTTGCTGAATGGGAGGCTCAGTTCAATAGGTGGAAAGAACATGGACATGGATCAGTGTGAGAATATGAAGAGAAGTGGGAGGCATAGAGGACTCAATTATGGAGAGAAGGGAACAAATGGGAAGAAAGAAGATTGGTCTGTTGGGAAGTTCTGCCCCATTCTCAAAAGTCTAGCAATATAATAAAACAAACATTGTGGTTAACACAAATCAGTCGCAAAATGAATCAGCTATTCCTAATTTAACAAAACCTCCTCCAAATGTGAACGATGAACATCTTGAGTTTAGAAGAACAGGTTCTGATGTGGGACAAACTACTGAAGAGAAATAATGTCGTAGAAGACGAAAATGTGTTAGACAATAACAAGAATGAAACAGAAAATGAAGAAGTTTAATAATGAAGGAAATAGTTTGCCAGAAATAACATCTTCTGATGGATTTCCTGCTAATTTTACCAAATTTCTATCTTTAAAAATAAGAAAGTTAGTAGTAAATAGTGAGCCGTACCAATTGAATAATCTGTATATAACTAACTTACTTTCAAGTGTAGGAAAATTTAATTCTATTAATTCTAATTTTAATTCGTGTTTATTCACTAAATGGTTTCTTAAATCACTAATATATCTAAATGAGATTAAGCAAGTTAAACATTTTGCTTTGTACACATTATATCGTAATCCACCAATTGAGTTAACCAGTTTACTTGATTATGCTAACGGAATTTTTGAACATTGCCGTATTTTGTGAAAGTGTAAACTGGATTTTGTTTTAGTTTATTGTTACCCCCAGTTTCATAATCGAATTAAAGGAGGCTTTAAATTTAAAATCACATTCAGATGTGTAAACAAATGGGTTTTCATATTTGTTTTGACATCTGAGGGTGACTATAATTTAAAGTCTCCTTTAAATTCGATTATGAAACTTGGCCTGACTAATGGAAATTTAATTTTTTCTATAACGTTTTTAGAATCTTTGGGACAAGCAAAAACTTTTATAAAGAATGATTTTTTTTTTCGAAAAGTGAAAAATAAAAAGTTTTTCCTATAGTAAACCCGATCCGTGGACACGGTGTATGCCTATTTAAGCAACATTGGCTGGAAAATATTTTTTCGCACCTAAACTATAGGTATGATCGACATTTTTAATTATAAAGTATTAATAATAGTTTGAAAATCATAGTTTGGAAAATTCTATAACGTATTAAAAATCCAAACCGTATTTTATTTGAATGATGAACGAAAGCGCCTCTAGTGGTGATTAATAGAATTACGCGGCATGCGAAGCACCATTTAGCCGTTCCTGTATTTACATAGGTTGTTGCATAGGCAACCAAGTAATCAAGGTTGAGTTGAAGCTGCATATCTGGCAACCATATTTTCTTAACTTACAACTTACAACGTCAACTTTGTGTTGAAATTTGAAAACAAAAAACCCGACTTAAAGAAATCTCAACCAGAGATAAATTGAAAAGAAATGAGTCATACAGCATTGGCAACATTACGGGACCTACATTAAACCAATTTAAAGGTCGTGACTCGTGCGGCGCAAAATATAAATTACACGAGACATAAAAATGCAAATTCGTCGTGGGCCGGTGCCCAAGTGGTTGAGGTGAGCGCTCCGGGCGTGGGTTTTTAGCCCAATTGGTGGTGGGTGTTTCACTTTGCAGTTATTTATTGATTATTTGCATTCCGGCAGTGCGATCATGTTCCGTTGTTTAATACACACACACACACACACACACACACACCTACAACTCAGAATTTACACTCCGATTTTCAGAGATAAAAAAACATCTGTTATTCGAGCATTACTTGTATGGAATTTGTAAGAATTTCAGGTCAGTGGAGTAAAGAATGTGGAATCATCACGCCTTACACATAAAACTGTACGAACTATAATTTTACAATGTTTATAAAATCGAAACAAAAAAAGGAATTAATTATTTATTGAAATTAATAATTAGGGAAATAGTTTCCACTTTTGTTTAGAGACATTGAAGAGGACGAGTTAAAAACTTAGACTTAGCTTACATAAAACTCACGTAAAAGCTTGGCAGTATTACATAAGAATAAAACGTGTCGCAAATTAAAGTGTTTCTACTACGAACAATAAAAATTTTCCTTTCCGTAAGGAAAGTAACAAGTTGCATTCTGCATGCTTTCTACTTCTATTCCTGTTTTAATTAAAATCACTGTAATGAAGCGGATTGTTGAGACGAGTTTCCTCTTACCGACGAAAACTTAGAAAAACCCCGGACATTAGCGGTTGTTGAAGCCATGCTAATTACTGGGTCATTTCTTGTAGATTGCTTAATAAGGCTTAAGGATTGTGTTTATGGTTTCTGAAACCAGTTAGTCTGAAGTATATGACTACTTACACATGTTTATGTTACTTTAATTTTCTAATAATGTGCCTGATTCTTGTTGACAGTATAAGAATGTGCTTAAATTCAAAATATGATGGTGGTATATAAAATATGATTATAATAAACTTCAAGGTTCAAATTGTATCATTACCATAGTCATCTGCTCAGTTAACAAATTAATGGTGATATTACTATTCCCCTTCTTGTTCTCATTGTTGATTTCGCTGCTACTTCGTAGAATCTGAGACTAGGCAAATTGTCAGACTAAGTACGGTTGTGAACTTTCTTGATTAAATATAAATTTAAGGAATGTAATTTCCAGCAATCGACAGATGTGACATTACATCAGAATATACCATCGTATTAAATCGGTAAATAAGTTAGCGAAATGTGCGGATAATGAAGCAGGTCAGTTTTACCATTTTCGGAAAGTTTCGCAATGACCTTAATTGGGAATGCGCAATTGAAATCATTTATAAAACACGATCAGTGATAATTTATTGCTCTCTATCAAAGAGCGATTGCGACGTGCAATGTTACATGACGTTTCCTAAGTATGTACTCGTATATACTTACTTAAAAATTAATCTCGTGCCGGTTATTTCACCTTTTTTTCTTGTCTTGAATCAGTACGCATCTAGGCAAATGAGTTGAGTCATTTTTGAACGCGATTTGCTTAAATCAAAACCGACGCTAACGACGGCTACCGGCAAATTAACCGTAAAGCTGCGATATAAACAGTAAACTTCGAATTGAATTGCTTTCTCCGGAGGGCGAAAATATACGTACAACAATGTACCTACTCACTTCAAAACGATAACGCGAAAAGTAAATAAATATATAATAACATATCGGCATCGGGTTAACATAAAGCATCCTTAAAAGTAGGTTAATTTTTTTTCGGTTGCAATAAATAAAGAACTATTCCGAGCGCGAAATTACTGCTGCGGTGCCCTTAGGACACTCGTTTATCTATAAAAATTATGTTATTCATACGGATTCTCTTTTTGAAACGCGCTTTCTTCTCCAACTGCCGTTAGTTACCATGTTCTCTATTACTCTGTTTGTATTGTGAGCGGTTTTTTTTGCTGCGAGGTATCAAACTTTGCTTGAATTATTGCCCATTAGCGTAGTTTGCGAACTCGAGAGTTTTATTGCACCATTATGTTGCATCCGCCTTGCGTTTGCTCACTTAATGGTCAACCATAAAACACTTTAAATTTGCCTGCTGCTGGGTATAAAATAATAAAGATGGTTTACTGAAAAATTAATTTACAATGGCAACTATCTACCACACATAAAAATACTTATTTGAATTAAACGTTTCATTTTCTGGAAACGCTTATGGTATGTGTAAGGTCGGCCGAAATTACCAACATATTTTTTTTCTAGTATTATTAAAATGTGTTAACGCGTATACATAAATGTAAGTAATCAAAACGCTCACCATTTCCTTTGGCTACCGGGCACCGTTCGCTACCATCACCTCCCATTGACATGGTGCGTTCATGCAACAATAACATGTGTTTACAATCATTTGTAAGAGACAACAGTTATTTACTCACCGGGGACCCCAGTCCCCTGGCCCCAACGGTCTCAACCCCTTGGTCAATTCACAACTCAATCTAGTGCCTCTATCATCGCTCCTGATGATGTCCAACCTTGGGCCTTTATTATCATATCTGTTGCTCTTTCATAAACTATTGCTCTGAAATGTTATTTCCAGAAACACACGCCACATACAACACAGATAGCCTCAATGACATGCAAACATACTCTACCCTACGTCTTTGTCATCTCCGACCCGTGGATTCTCTACCACCAATCCACTCTTCCGCCAGGTGGCACAAATCAACGTCAACGTGGCATCCCACCAGGTTACGTCCCCTCCACCTGGCACGTAGGGGTGGTGATAATTTAATAACCTTAGGGCTCCCAATCCGCTGCATCGGGTCCCTAAGGGGTCACCATGGGACCGTGAACAGTACGTCGTTCACACTCGGTAGCGCTTTCCACCTTGTTAGTACGATTTCCCTTACGAAGTAACCACTAATCATGCAAGTGACGTCACAATCCCTACGCCACCGTGGTTACCTCAGTCGACCTACTAGCCAACGGTCAGGTGATGCAGCACCTGCCACGACAACCGAGCCTCACCCGGGGAAATCGCTTCATTCATACACCATGCAGGAAATACTTCAAGCTAATTCTCTACATATCATGCATTAGCTACAATTAATAACTTATCTCTAGATACCGCTTTCCTGCTTCTACCAGCGTAGCGCACAATACTTTCCGAACACACCCTGTATACGCACGCCACGTATATAATACTCGCGGATATACAATTAACGCGAGTTGCGAGTTGCAAGCGCGAGTTATAAGTTGCAAGTTGGCCAACTTTAATTAATTACATTCCGCACCTTTCTATCGTATTAACACCGCAAACTCTTATTAATGCGCCTATCGATTGCGTATCATAAACTCGACTGTCTCGATTCCCAAAGCAAACCTTTCCTCCCCGAAACCGTTTATTGTTTATATAATGTCAAGAGGACCGAGCATTCCATCGAGACCGTAAATAAAACTCAATGCATTGCAGGCAAACGTTTATAATTCTTTAATTCTAAACGCATTATATTTTTGCTTAAAAATGAATATCTAACATATGGGATATTCTTCCAATCCCACCAAACGCTAAGCAAGACCTTAGGATGAAATATTGTTTTTGATGGTTGGCTTTGCTTCACCTTCATTCCCTATTACCAATCAACGGATCGTTTTCATTAAATCTCAACTATAGGTCTAAGCCAATCGAAAATAGGGATGCAGGCGATTTTGTTTTGTTCTGTTAAGACATGGAATATTCAAGTTTGTGCAAATAGACTGGATTTCGATAAATTCAATACCTTAGCAATTTCTCGAGTAGCCTAATTTCCAGGAATGTCTTCATTCGGTTTTTGTCACACTTTGTTGGCCTCCCAGACCATGAAACGTCTTCACCTTCACCATACACCAAACACAACTTTTCTAGCTTTCTTTTGCGATTGTAACTAATAAAGGAAGATATGCCAAAAGTACTTCTTATTTGCTCCCATGATTTATAGCAAACTCAACAAATACAACCAAATCTGCAGGTTTTCGGTAATTATACGTTCAGGTAGAGCTTGACGCTTGGCCGGGCAACTATTAGGAGTGGGTTCCAATCCTCTCCTGATGCATATAGTCTCTATGTGATAGATAGAATACTTATGTGTCGGATTGTGTTTCGGATTCATACCGGCTTGCTACCTACCTGCGTAGATAGGCAGAAGTTTTACATTGGAGCGAAACTTTACTCCAATGTTGCCAGCCAGCTACAGTGGGACGGGAGGGTTCAAATCCAAACCGCGAAGGCCAAAACCCATAAGAAAATAGGCGCCACTTAATTTTTTTTGAAAGGGGGACAAGGTGAAAATTAAGAAAACCCGTTACATCCAGAACACGTCAATTTACTTAGTCACAAACAACAATCATAAAAGAATATAGACAAATAAATAATATATGGGGAACACAAACGTTTACAACATATTCAACTTGGTCGGATCCGAACTTCGCATTAAACTATATTAAAATAATTCAAATCGTAACTAGTGCAACAGAATACAACAGAATACAATCTCCGGTTATTTGCGCGCGTCAACGCTCGTCTACTTTATCATATTTAAATTACACCGGCGGTTACGCAATAAGTTGCAAGTTTAATTGCGGCAAAACCAAAGCAATGGATCAAAAACTAAATCCGCGAAATATCGCTCAAAACTAAGAAAAGAAATTGTAACGCTCCGACCTTTATTCCTTTGATGTCCGATTCGTTTGTCGGTGTCTTTGCGGCAATGTCGCAGCCACGCTTTGTAGTGTGCCGGCTTCCGCGTAGAGGGGCGAGGGAGGGAACTTCCAACGCCGTAATTCGCGATGCACCCAACGAGAAATAACTCTTGATATAGGTCCAAGATTAAAATCTAGGATTAACGATAGCTCTTGCTAGAAGCTCAAGATAAAAGCCTATAAGCAATAAAATAAAACGAACACCTAAGTCAAACCGAGAGTTGCTGCGTATAGAACTTACCTCGGTCTGTTACCGAAGCTGGGACAAACCACGGGACACGCGGTTTTTCCTGTCTCACAACTGGGTCTAATCAGAGTCGGCAATTAGCCGTAGAAATGCACTAACATCCCTTCGATGTAATGGCACGCACAAATAAAAATATTTACGAAAAGAGAGTGTGACCCAAGAGACGGCAACTTTCGTTCTGACAATGGCGCAACATTTCTCGTTTGACAAACAAGGAACGATTATAAACAAGCGAGACACCTTCTAATCTTACCTCCGGGGAACCTTCTTAGTAACAGTGGGAGCCAATCGGCTGAAAGGGCAAAGATCACGCATAATACGCGTCCAGATGTAGAACTTCGTTATAATTCGTTCAATTCCTCACATACACGCGATTTTGAACTCAAATAAGGATGGATTACGTATATAAAATGAATTTGTTTAAATAAATGAAGGTCCTGTTAATAGAAATATGCTAAAACGAAAGTTTAAGAAAAATTACGCCGGCGAAATACGGGTATTCCTACACTGACTGCAATGTGTACAACGACGCGGTCCAAGGAATAATCCGACACGTCGAATTTCGCATATACAGGGCGTGTTCGGAACAGAAATGAAGGCTGGACGGTGGCAATGCATATACAGGGGGTATTCAGAACAGGAATGAAAAAAATGAACTGTAACAGGCTCCTTTGAACTGGGTTTTCTGCGTTTCTCCAGTTTGTAAGGCGAATGCCGAAGGAGAAGTAATATTTAAGTCGGTCGCAGCCGCCTCCCCTCCCCGACAAGCTCTGAGCTTGGGGTAAAAGTGGGTGAAAGAAAGAAAGAAAGAAAAATTTTATGGCTAAAGAGCAGATTTCTAGCCCTTATACTTTTCGTGAGGGATATAGCAACGCGAAACTTTTCGTACTCTGTAACTAATTCAAAATTTGATAGAATTTGACACATATTTTTTGATACTCTTTTTTGCTATCTTGTCAGTTTTATGTATACTTAATTTTATACGTATATTTACTTCTTTTTTTACGTCTTTTCAAGTTTTAATTTTTTGTTATTGTTTAAGATTTTTGATCTGTTATCGATAAAAATAAAAGCTTCTCCAAGCTTAAATGCAGTTCATTTTTTTAATACTGCTGTGATATGGGGTAATTTGGACAATTCCTTGCTTTTTTATTATTTTTATTTTTATTTGCTTTCTTACTTTGTTGTTTTTCTTGCGTAGGCTCCTGCTTTGATGATGGATTTTGCAGTGTATCTCGTAGACCAATTTCCCTCTTGTAGAGTGTATTTATTGTGTGATAAATTTTGGATGTAGATGGCACTCGCGAGCCTTCACATTCAAGAAGTTCGGACGTTCGGAGTTTTTAATAGTTATTTATATTACAAGTGGGATATAATATGAGTGCGATGAGTTATCCTGACGAGGGCGTCAACCCGAGTTCAGGATAAGAGCACGAATATTATAATGATGCACTATCCCACTTGTAATATACAACGTTTTATCTACGCCTGCATCATGGTTGTTATTTTTATTAATTTAAAAAATATTGTCGGAAGCCATCAGTAATCGAAAATCGCAATAGCCTGGTTATAGCGCAAATCCATAGTAACCGCATAATAATAACTAATATTTTTTTTTCATTATATAACTAGTGTTATAATAAGTCTCATTATACAATCCAAATGAGTTACATAATATAGCTATTGTGAAACAGGTGTAGATAAAGGAAATTTATAATATTAGGTCTGGTTTTTCGCAAAATCCGCCCATATTACCTACGTATTCAATGTTCCCGTAACGGTTCCTTAATTCTTTGTATTCCGCACGGTTTCAGTGTGGTCGCTTCTTACGCGGTAGCTAACACAGCGCCCTCTCTTGCTTATTTTCCGAACTCCTTACTATTACCTACAGTTTCCTTTATCACTGGATTTTATCATGACGTTAAATAAATTATCCTAATATTTACAATTAAAAGCTTAATTCCTTCATATTTACGTTTTAAAAATTCTAGATAATTAATTAACAATAAGTAATAACAAACAGTTCATTTTAAATTGCTTATTTCTAAAAATATTTTCATAAAATTAAAATAAAAATTCCGTAAAACACATTTAAATACACTATTCTTATTCTTATTTTCAAAATTATTTCTTATGAAATTTTTCAAAAAAATTACGTGCTGATCATAAACACCGCAATAAATGCCGGATCGATCGAAGTCAAAGAACTTTTGTACAGCTATCTTCTTTTAACTTGAAACAGCCTTACGGCTTTTGTTATGTCACGCCATTTCATCGTATTATTTTCTTAACTCAAATCTAAACGATCGGTATGTATTAAAAAAATGAATTTTCGTTCTTTTTTATACAAGACGATAAAATTCAATTTTATCAACGAGCGGAAGGAATTAATTCACTAGCGATGAAATAGGCAGTGAATTATTTTTTTAAAGCGCAGATTTTGAAGAAAATAGTAAGGAAAACCAATTACAAATTATATTATTAAGGTTCAGTTTTACAATCATGGAATAAGAACACTGTTAAAGGATATTCTCCGAATATCGTTTAACCGTCCTCCATAATCTACATCACGTTATTAAAAAAATAGTATTATACTTAATTTATTCGACGATTATAAAATCGGACCTAAGTATACTTTAAAATCTCAGTATTGTTAGTTTTCTTTTTCTACAGTACCTGTCACTGTCAAAATTTTAGGGTTTCTGTTGGAAGCCTGCTTTATCCCTAAATGCAGAACAGGAATTTTTGAAAGTTCCTAACATTCAGGTAACAGGTACTATCAGACGCATTTGACAGGTATTATTATTAAAAAACGGACCTTATCATGAGTTGCTATGAATAAAACTCTTTATCTATCCTTGCTGTTAAAGTTTCACTCTATCCACCCTATTTTATCTACTATTTTGAGTGAAAAAGCATGTGCTTTTAATGTGCTATAGTTTTATATTGTATTAAATCATCGAACAATGAAGAAGAATAGTGCTTCTATTCTTCAAAAATTTGCATGTAGAGGAAATTACTTTTAATTTGTGAGTTATTTTTTTTGTTTTTGTTCTTATTAACAAATTACTTTATTAAACATATATCATGTTATTAAAAATAATATGTAAATGAGTTTGATTTAAAAAAAATATATTGCTTTGTTCACGTTGGGTCAACTGGGTTTAATAAAATAAGAATTTTTGCTATTTTATTTTACATGTCTTTTATTTTATGCTTAAAGCTTTTTTCCATAAAATATTAAGCTTTTTAAGCGCTTATTTTTATTTTTATTGTGCTTATAAATCCGCTCTCTAGTTATGCCGTATTCCAATCACTGTATTAGTTAGTGCACACTCACTGTCTTCTCATCATATTTTAACCTTATATCATAATAAGTGATGAAGATAAGTTGACATCTCTGGTTGACATATGTGTTGACATGAAGTCAAACCCACTTAATTCAAAAAACGAGAAAATTTTCTCTCCAACCTCATACCTAGGGCGTATCTCATCTCCAATTTTATAAGTAACTTAAGTAGCGGACAATTTAAATCCGGGCATGTCATTTGTATAATGTAAACTTGACTTTAATATTTTTGACGTTTAATACATAACACAAAATGTCAGTACAAATTTTATTTAAATATTTTGACAGAGATATAACCTTAATGAAAGCCAAATTTGTCGAAATACGCGTGACATGTCAAATACTTGCCCGGATTATATCTGCTGCTGTACAATGCCTTTAAGTTGCATTTAATATTGATAATTTTTCTACTTTTTACCAGCTTATTTTCTTTTATGTTTATCTGATCTTTCTTGCTCTTATTGCTTTGGTTTCTGTACAGATTTTCGTTCTTTGCTTAGAATTATTCGTCTAAATAAATTCTAAAATTTTTATCTTTTTTATTTAGTAATCTACTTTATACTATTTCACTTTCCATTTCTTTAATTTCTTCATCTGTTATTACAGGAAAAAGCAACGATTTCGGAAGACGTTACCCTTTTATGATTTCAATCTTATGTGATTTCTTGTGTCCAAGAGCCGAGATACCCATCTCCTATTAAAGTTATTCGACGAATAACTTGATTTTTCTGAATTGTTGATTGATTTTTATGAATTGTTTCCATGGTAGTTGTTCGTCTAATAACTATTAGCCAATTCATTAAGAGGTGGATATCTCTCACGGTGAATTGAATACTAACGGTGGCAGCATTGAAGTGAGATAGCGAACCGTTACGTCTTCGCATACTCGCTTCTCCCTCTACCACATTAATTGTCAACCAATCATTAACTGTCATGGTTGACAGTTAATCAAAGGTTAATATTGTGTAACAGGAGACGCGGGTATGTGCTATCTCACTTGCGAGAATGCTGCCACCGTTCACAGTGAATTGAATACTAACGGTGGTAGAATTTCGGCAAGTGAGAAAGCGAACCGTTACGTCACTGCATACCCGCTTCTCCTTTTACACAATTATTAACCAATATTAACTCGAGTTGACAGTTGTATTGTATGCGATGACGTAACAGTTCGCTATCTCACTTGAATGCTGCCACCGTTAGTATTTAATTCATCGTGGCCACCATTAGTATTCAATTCACCGTGGATATCTCCGCCCTTACTCTAATATAGTTCTTTGTTTCATATGGGAATTTTATTCCCTTTATTAATGTTTCTGTTAGTCCTCTGTTCTCCAGAATCTTCTCCATTAAATCTATAAACTCTGTCACAAGCTTTCTCTATATCAATGAAGCATAGGTCTGCCTTTCCATCCTACATAATTGCTTCTCATTTATTTGGAATGTAATGAAGTTGGAATTTGTTTTTCTATTTGATCTAAATTCATGCTGCAAGACTTTTTGAAAATCTTTCCAATTTTTTCCAAAATTTCTCTTGTTGTTAGCTTTTTACCTAGTATTCTACTTTTCCTATTTTACTGCGTAGCAAACTTTTCGTAGTCTCTTATATTATTTGTTAGAAAAATGCTATTGATTAAAAGAAAATCTTTCAGACAGGAAAAATGTTCGCTTTATAAATAAAATGACGCATTTGCGTTTAATTTGTAGTCAATATTTCAATATTTAATACAAGAAATAGACCTGAGATTTTTGGTGGTGATTTCAATTGAATCAGGAAATTTTGTCAAAATGAAACAATTTGTGGGGGCTCGCACGTTTCCCAGCGACCAATGAAACACAGTATGATGACAGATGACAACAGAACGTCATAATGACAGTTGTCAGACATTGAGAAACTCAGACAATGAGATGAACAAATTCGGGCGAAACGTCACGTTGACATCTGCGTAACAAAGCAACGATGACGATTGTCGCAAATAAACAAAATTAAGGCCGCCCCTTAATGAATTAAAGTAAAACCGTTTTCGATCATGATTGGCCCCCAAATAAGATCGCTTTCTCAAATTTGGTCGCTGAAACAACTTCCTGAAAATAAAAAGACTACCCCCCCGACGAATGAGCTCTGATCATTGGTGAACCTTAGACCAATAAAGCAGAATGACTTCACCCCAGCTTCGAAAAAGCCCTATAAAAGCGAGAACACAGACACAGACCGCTTTAACTTTAATTGATCCTGTGCATGCGAGTGTTCCTCATTTAAAGCCTCCCGTGCACACACACACAACGCTTTCGTGCAAATCATTGTCGGAAGCCTCCCATGCATTAATTGTCACGGGAAACACACATACTCTTCCGTGCAATTTATTGTCGGAAGCATCCACCGTACATTCCTCATATCGAGGGCAATACTCCAGAGTCAACCGTTGAACAAGATAGAAGTGGAACTCAGATACCCTCAGATAGTTCCTACATCAACCCCGTGTTCGACATCGGTTACTACGTTACCAGAGACATCGCCCTCCAGTAGTCCAGACGATGACGGCCAGGAGAGCAGAGCGTCATACATATTGTTATTTATTGATTTTATATTGTTTATCCATTTATTGTTAAAGTTCAGGTTGTGTCGAAATAAAAAATAAATACCAGAACGCGCCCACAAATTCTTTCATTATAATTTTATACGTACTTAAAATTAAATAAAAACGAACAATTTTTTTATTAAAGTAAGGAATGCTTAAAGTAATGTGTGAATCAAAATGGTGAATAAAACAAAGTTCGTTTTCATTGAGTACCTAACAACCGTTTGCAGAACTTTATGATGACTATGTTGCATAATAAGCAGAGACTCGCACATTATTATTTCATACGTCGACTTACTAGAATATCTCCTCATTGAGTATTCTAAGCAGAAAAAAGAATAATAATAATTGAACTGACGGATTCCTCGTCTCGTCTGCTGTTACAGGAAGTTAGTCTCGTCTCGCAGTCGAATAAGTAAAGAAAATAATAGTAGGTGATTAGAACGCCTAGAATTATAATTTACTAAGCGTATTATTTCTTTTTGAAACTGTCCGTGTCCGTCTAGCATTGAATGTTGTTGTTGTTTATGCCTCTATTTACGGCAGTGTTGTTTCAATTATATTTGTTTGAAGTGACTGCGTTTTGTTGTTAACGTTCTGTGTTATAAACAATTGCTCGCCAGCGGCAATAAAACATTGTAAGCGTGTAACATTTGTTAAGAAGCACTTCGAATTTACGACCTTTGGTGTAAAATGTGCGCAAATACAGGCATTAGAAATTTAATGGCATAAATAAGGTACACCCACCACGCACGATTGAATTACATTTCTGCTTTATTGGCGGCAATACACATAATATATTTCTCGGAAATAAATTCAGTTCACCGCGGATACTTGATATATTTCCATGTTATTAATATTAATATTTCGTGTGCGTTTTAATCGGTGTTGTTCGCGGTTCTTCAGCATAAAAGAACGAAAGAAGCGAGAGGGGAAATTTCATTGAATTCTCTTTTGGCCGTGAAGAACTGACAGTCAGTCGTTGACCAACTATTGTGCTGTGCGCTAGTGATTTTAACTCTCAGTTGTTGTTTGACATGTGGATTTCATTCTTACTTTGAAAATTTCGTTCTCTTTTTTTTTGAATCATTTTTCATCAAAACGGTAAGTTCATTTAAAGTGATTTTTTTTTCACCACTCTTAAATTTAAATCACCGTAATATTTTAAATTATTTTGAGTTTTAATTATTAAGTTTTGTTATTATTAATTAGTAATTTAAGAGAAGTAATTAGTTTTTTAAAAAAAAAACCATACATAATTTAGGAGACCTCATATTTAAATTTTTCTAAAATAATTACATAATTTAAAATATTTCGTCGGGTTTCAATTTAATTTTTGTTTCCTTGTTTGTTTGTGCGTGTATATTTTTGGTGTTTTGCAAAGTTTGAAATAAATCTAATTTGTTGATTAATACATTGTTATAGAACATTTGAAACTCGTAAAGTACTTAAGGCACTGATCATAAAATACTTAACGTGCTTAATTTGATAATCTTAATAACTCTACAATCTGTTTTATGAATGTCATAACGTTCTAAATTTATTACGTATTTTAAAAACTTTTTAAAGCTATATGAAGCTATAGGCAAACGTTTCTCATTTCCCTTCCCTTCTTTTTAATTCCTTTATCTCTTTCCATAAACGAATCAAATGATCTGAATAACCCCCAAGTGTGCTTGCTTGCTTCAACAAATGTTAACTAGTATTTCATTAATTTTTAACTAAATAGTTATTTCTAACAATCATAACATAAGAGAGTCAAGAAAATTTTATTAAAAAAACGTTCTATTTTTATTATATCAAGAAAAGGGTAAAAAATTGAAAATTGAATTCTTTCCAGTGAAATAATTAACAAAATTGAATGAAAGTAATAAAATTTCGAAGCGTAGTATATCAAAATTAATCGACAGATCCAGTAGTACAATGCCAGTTTAAATTTAAGCTGAAGCTTAAACCCCTAACGACGATTATTGCAACAATTGTTGTTAAGGGTTTAAGCTTTAGTTTAAAGTTAAGCTGGAATTGTGTAACTGGGCCTTAGCCCCACTTGTACAATTTCAGCTTAAGTTTAAGCCCTTAACAACAATTGTTGAAATAATCGTCATTATGGGTTTAAGCTTCAGCTTAAATTTAAACTGGCATTGTCAAACTGGGCCTAAGAAAGCTACAAACTTAAGCTGGGCCAATTTCTTCCTCGGAAGTTTCTTTTTAAATCAAATTTTTCATAATTTACAAACTTTTTTAAATAACCGAATGAAATATAAACTTATACTTTAATATAAAATCCTGTATTTTACACTGCATTCGTAAAGAACAATAATATACACACTGTTCCAATAAAAAAGAAAACACTTAGGGTTGTAGCGTTTATAACAAACTGTGTATCTGCAATTAATCGTTACATACATAAATAAATTTAAAAAATTGATAATAGTAAAGCTAATGTACTTAGTTTAGAAGTCAGTTTATCGTAATGGTAAATTCTGTAATTCATTTTCATTTAACTAACGGAATATTCCAGGAATTTATTATTAGATTGCATACCTAAGTACATCAAAACGGGAATTTCCGTTGTCGCCGGAAATTAGCTTCGATGAAATTAACATATAATACACCCGCGTGAACATGTAAAATATTTGTAATGCATAAAATCTTTAGAAAGTGGAACGTTTGCAGAACATTTATGGCTAAACCCGAAAAGCTGCGGCGTGGCACGCGAAACATTTAACTTTTGGAACGTAACAGCATTAATAATCAACACACAAAATTAATTGAAATAATTTAATATAGTAGCTGCAGCCGATATATAAATAAACCGACACGATTAAGTGAACACATATCGACAACATATTTCTAAATGATGAAGTAGCATTAGCTTGCCTTCCGGTATGTAAAATAAGCGAGTAGCAGAAGTTGTTGAGACAATTTTAATGGTGCTGCTTAGCATTTTCTTTCGATTCGATTGACTAAATTTACATCGCCAGTTCAACCTGCACTTAATATAATATTTTAGTCCGGTACAAATTCGAAAGTTATATTTACTCCGGACTTCACGCACTCGTTTAACTACGGAGCATGTCATTCACAATTGAAGAGGAGAGTGCGTCATTATTTCAATTAGAATATAAACGGGTCGCATTATGGTGTTGATTGGACGTAAAACGGATTTTGATTGTAAAATATGTTTGCCTTCATATTTGCGTGCACCGTCAAACTAGTTCGGTAAATAAACACACAGAAATTAGGAAGTCGTAATAAATTCTATCCTTGGCTGACAAAATTTTCAGCAAGCTAAATAAACAAACAACGATTTATTACAATTAGCAAGTTGCGACCATCCTCGGAGAGAAAGTCATCGATCAAACCTGTGCAGGATGTGATTTGCAGATGTGAATTATCTAAAAGCTACCGCCGTTCCTTTATAGCAGCATCTAATACCGCAGGCACCGACGCAATAAGTGATAAATTAATTGTTGTGTCCTTACGTTCTATACGTTTATTAAACTTATTAACGGCCATTGCGACACAAACATCAATCGTTTACGTCGAATGTTGTTGACACACTCTGTTATTATTTAGTTACTGTGAATTAAAAAATTCTTAACAACTAGCAAGTGATACGTTTCACAGTCTTATTGCTTCTGAATTAATTGCAGTTTAAGTAGAATGTTTAGAATACTATTTGGGGATAAAATCAAAATACAATTATTTTCATAGAGAAACAATCTAAAATGTTAGTTATCCGTAACCCAAAATACCATTAAGGCCCGATTTTACAATAGTGGGATAAGCATTATTCTTAGAATAACGTGACGTAAGAGTGACGTAGATATGGAGGAACGCTAAAGGATATTCGACGAACAGTTGTTCCATCCTTATTCCACAACTGTAAAACTGGGCCTAAGTGTGTTTCATAGCAGAATCTTTTCCAGTCCTTTCTGTCTTATGCTTGTCTCTTTGCTGTGTTTCATGTGATGCCCCTTTCTTTCAATCTCCTAGTTCCATGTCTTTTGGAGTCTTCCTCTCTTTCTCTTCTTATCCCACCCTGCTTCCCATACTTCCTTAATCAAGTTATTTTGCTCCATGCGCCCGAACTAGCTTAACTGCCTCTCCTATATTTTTTTTGTGGTGGATCTAACGTTCATTCATTCTCTCATTTCGCTATTTCTTATTTTATCCAGTCTAGTTACTCCTTCAATTTTTCTAAGTATTTTCATTTCCGTCGCTGTAATTTTTGACTTTAATCTGTTGATTAGGGTCCAGGACTCACTGCCATATATTATTACTGGTGCAAAGGCAGTTTTATATATTTTTATTTTCGTTAACTTACTGACTTCCCTTTTGTTCATCGCATTGAACATTCTTGATGTCGCATTTATTCTATTGTCGACGTCTGTTTCTATGTTTCCAGTACTGCTCAACATGGATCCAAGATATTTCATACTTCTGGTCATGTCAATGTCTTTTCCATCGATGCTTATTTCAACTGTTTCTTCTTTTTCCGACACTTCCACGATCTCCGTCTTCTTCACATGTAGAATCGTTTACGTTTTCTGACACCAACAAGAGGTCATCTGCGTACAACATTTTTTTAAATTTTATTTGCCTTAGGTTCCTCACTCCGACCGCATATCCTTCTACTATTTTGTTTGCCCTTCTTGAGACATCATCCATGACCATAATAAACTGTAAAGGACTCTGAGGTACCACTTTCTCCGTGTTAAATTCTTTAGTGCTTTCATTGCTACTCTAACTTCATTTTTGGCTTTTGACTGCAGTTTCTAAATCGCCCGGTATTGGTCTATCTTCAAAGCTTTTCCAAATCAATTTTCTTTGGAAGCAAATAGAATATAAAAAGACTTTTAAAAGTCTATTGCTGTTAAATACACTTTTCCATTTCCGTTTATGATTCTTTCAGAAAAAAATCCAGTCTTCTCCCAGCTTTGAATCCTGATTGGTTGTCTTGGAGAGTGTCTTCAACACGATATCTTAGTCTCCTTTCTGTTATCTACATACTTGGGTATCCCCTTTCTTGTGCAGTGGAATTATGACCGCTAACCTCCAATCTTTTTGTTTTTCAAGCTTTGTTTATGATAGAGTGCAATGTCTTTTTATGATAGAGTGCAATGTCTTCTTATGACAGAGCTTGCGCTTTATCATTTCAGGTTTGATGTTGCCTTTCCCCGGTGCCTTTCCCATTTTTAATATTTTTATTGCCTCTGTCTAATCACCAAAATAATTGCTTAAAAATATGAAGAAGTGGACACCTGAACATTTTCCTTTTGCGTTCTCATCTAAAGTGCAACCATAAACTCCAAACTTATTGGAATTCATTATTATGCAATGATTATACTCTAGGTGAGAATGCAAAAGGAAAATACTTACATGAAGTAGGTTTGTCTCATTTAAAGAAACAATATGTTTCGATTTGTATGTATTACTAGTGTTAAGACAAAATCATTTTTTGTTCAATTTTATTGTGAAAAGTTTCAGTATATTTTGAATAGTTTCGCTGTAGTTGCTTTTCATGAAAACGAATCTCAAACGATTCTGAAGAAGACATTCTTGACCGTGTCCCCCATTTCATAACATAATGTTAAGGTTCGAGGGTTCGATTAATTTTTATTTTAAAACAAAACAGGATATACTTAATAAACCAATTTGTTTTAAAGCCTTATAATAAAACACTCGTTTATTTACAAAGATACATTATAACACTAATTTATTTCAATCTATCTCTTCATTCCCGGTTGTTTGTTTTTATAAGCCGAGGGCTGTTTTACGTGAAGCTTCTCGGGGGTGTCAGAATGTCTGTTCCATTCATTCCATCGTCAGAACTATCTCGAAGCGACGTCTGTCTCTCCGGAAGCTTCCAGACTATGGCACGCCAGGCTGTGACGCATGTCAAATGGTGTTGAATCACAATAATATAAATACTTTTATTAGTTTTAGAAACTGAGAATATTTAGTTGGTTTATGGCCGTTTGCGCCAAACATTTAAGCTCAGCTTAACTTTAAGAGCCACTTAGGCCCAGTCGTACAATTCGGTTTAACTTTAAGCGAAGCTTAAACCCTTAGCAACGTCCATTACAACCATGTTATTGTGAAGGGCTTAAGCTTTGGTTTAACGTTAAATTCGAATTGTACAACTGAGTCTTAGAGTATGACTTATACAATGCTGTGTAACCTAAAAATGTCACATTATAAGTACCAGTTAAATTTAAGTTCAGCAATTTAAGTGTTTGGTGAAATTGGCCATTTGAGTCTTTTAATCCTAATTACGTAAGTGTTTATTTGAAAAGTAATTGCTACCTCTGAATAGGTACGTTTATTGCCTAGTGAAGTTAGTAAATTTCTTTTTAATTAAAAAAGGTGAAATCTTGCTCGGAGATGATAGTCAAAGGAAAGTGCAACATGAAAATCGGATGACGACAAAGATCCGAGTCACAATTAAATCGTGAAAGATTTAGCAGCAGAGGATTGCAAACAAATCTACAAGTTTAGTATTTGCAATTTGATTAGGTTGCTGGTCTTTATACTATAGTGTCATAAACACAAGAAAAAATAACTCAAATAAATAAAAAAATCCACAGAATCCCAAACCGTTGCTTTATAAACTTATACTTACGTATAGGTATAGGTCCAACCCATCTTCCAGGAAAATGACCATCAAGCCACCCTTTAATTCAATTTGTGGAACCTGCAGGACATCCATCCTGTTGAAAATAAATGTTTTCCAATTTCACATCCGCCAGTGATGGTAAAACAAAATTTTCTAACATTTGTAAATAACTGAGTCGATCCAAATTTTTTTCAAAAAAATAGGGGCCAATAATTTCGCCTACAAAAATCCCACACCCACATTTATTTTCTTAGATCTTTGATTGCTTGTTTTGATTCTAAAATTTGGATTTTCTTCTGACCAATACCTGCAATTTTGAGATGGTACGATCCCACTTGTAGAAAAGCTGGCTTCATCCGAAAATAAAATTGTGTGAGCGAAATGTTGATTGTCCATAATATTTTCTCCAACCCACAAGCAAGATTCTATTCTAAATGCTTTATCTTGAGGCTCCAAAGTATGAATAAACTTAGGTTTGTATCTTACGTATCTTATTTTCCTTGTAAATTTTTTTTTGGAACAAACTTTTGCTAACACCAAGTTGTATAGTTCTTTTGCGCAAAGACAATTTTGGATATCCATCTACTGATCCCATAGCTAGCAGAGTTGCCATATTATCCTCATGGTATTGCTTTCTTGTTTTCTTCCTTCTAGCTACAGAACCAGTCTCGTCAAAGTTTTGTAAAATATTTTTTAACGTATTGATTGTAATATGAATAGCAGGATATTGTACATGAATTTATCAATGGTCGTTTGGTAAGTAGTTCCTCCGATTCCGTGACATTTTACTAAATAAATAATACGCTGCTGCAACGTGAGCATAGCTTAACCCAAGATACTAGTTAACGATGTTGTGAATGAAATTTGAACTTAGACAAATTTTTGAGGGTATAAGTAAGCATGTTTTCCAAATTTAAAGCGTGCATTTTTTGTATCATTTCTTATAGATTTTAATACAAGCAAAATTTTTTATAAAGAATAACTTTTCTTCGTCAAACGTAAACTAAAAAAAAAATTCCTATATTTCAGACAATCCGTGGACACAGTGTATACATACACTTAAAAGCAGCAATAAATATGAATAATTGGTTGCAAATGGTTGAAAAATGTAGCAGGAAATCCGTTAGATGTCATATACAGAAGCATTTCCCATTTGCTTCTTGTAGTTTAATTAGGTCATACAATTCCAGCAGGAACAATAAACACATTCACAGCTATTTCCTTTATTACATCGTAAACTGTTTATCACTTGAATTTAGAGTCTGTTACGCCGCTGCATTGTGATTTATAGCGATTCGTTTTACTTTTACCGGAAGTGATCCTTTCTCCAAAGTCGGTTAGGACCAAACCTAGAACGAACGGCGTTGCATTAATCAAACGGCGCGGCGCGAAAAATTTATGTGCGCATTAAGCGAAATAAAATTTTAACAGCTGAATAAAACGTATTTTTTACAGGACACATTAAAATGCGAGGTTTATGGCGGCCGAAAATATTGACGTTTAATAAGCTAGATCGGTCGGCCGGAGCACGAGGAAACACATGTTTCGCCGGTTAAGTGTGTTTTTATAACTTAGCTTTACATATTTTCGCTATTTTTTTTTCTAAATTCGTGTGTGGAAGCGATCGGCAACGAATTACCAAATACAACGTGCGCCATAAACAAGAGTGCGTAACCTGAAATTTATTTATTTATTTATATTCCATCTGGAATCGATGACGCCTAAATCCGGAAATATTAAAGTCAGAATTAACGAATAAAAAGCGTAAGTAATAACGCCGATGAGCAACAAAATAGAAAGAATGTCCACGTTTGAAACGTAATAATAAAATTGAAACGAGTTTTCAAAACGCTTGTTAGCAACCGGAGATTTCAATGGGTGCATGGAAGACATACCTCTTGAATTATTCTGTTTTTATTATTAATCGTAGTATAAATAGGAAACTGAAACCGCCGGTTCTATCCACCTATAGAATATGCATGTGAATCTCAACGTATTTCGTAGTCGGCCGACGTAACTCGTTAGCCCTTTAACGGATTTTTTTTTATAAGAACTTCCTGTTTCCGGCAGGTACTTCAACCATTGATCTAATATGGAACGCCTTAATTTACATGTGAATCGTCTGGCTGATTCATAACGACAGGTACTAACAATTCAAGTATCTACGCTATTAACGATTTTAAAATAAATTACAGATTTATATTACGACACTCTACACTGATAAAAATGGCAGTAAAATTACACATATTTTTACATAGAATATTGATGTGATTTCATATAGATTGACTAACGATTTGAATTTTACATAAAATTACATTTATTTTTCCTTAATTCTTGTAAAATGTTGTACACTTTATGTATTAATAGTAAACTGTAACTCAAAATTACAATAATATGTAATTTTAATTTGAAAATATTGAATTATTTACACTAAACTATTGAAGTATGTGTATTTACAGAGAACGCGTGTAAATTTTCTTAATGATTATAAATGTTGTGGTAAAATTACTAGAAATTACTGGAAAATATAGGTAAAATAAATTGCATTCTGTAAATTTACGTAGTTCCCCTGGTGAACACCACGGAAGATTACCAAGAATGTGTAAAAGTACTGAATAAAACATATGAAATGGAATTTTACACTTCACTTCTAACATTTGTAAATTTACTAGGAAAATCATAGGTAACAAAAAACCAATGTTTTTCTTAGTAATTTTACAGAATAATTTTTATCAGTGTACCTACATCTCTGGTAGGTTCTATTTAACCAAAAAATAATAACAATAATTACACTTTACTTTTTGCATTTCTGCTTTCAAGAATTAGGTTATTAGGTGTAATTAAAGCTGCACAATGTTTTGAGATAAAATCTACGAAATGCAACACAAAACGTGCTATACCTATATAATTATTAGCAACTATATCATTCACATTTATAACAATCTTTCAGCGCATTTATAAGAAAGAAATAAACTTAATTGAGTTGTTCACGAGCATTGTATTATTATTATTATTAATAAAGTCCAAGTGTATTTAAAACACGACAGTGAGACACACTGTTTTTACTTTTGTTGTTCTGCGGTCGTAATTTGCGCTATAATTATCAACAAAACCTTTCGTATTTGTAACGTCACATTTGCAGTAAATAATTATAATAATTGCGTTTCGCTTTTCGAGTTGTCCGCAAATATCGGGTCATTAAAAATATGGGTAATTAAGGCACAATGCTTTCGTTATTTTCAGATAAAATCGACAAACAAAATGCTGGTGTAATTTGCACGAGCGGATAATGTTCAGAGTGATTTAGAAAAAGTGCGATTAAGAAATTTGAAAGCGCGTGTTAGCCTCCTTCCGTTCTTGATGACCTTGTTTTGCGACAGTGATTTGCTTTTAATTTTTTTTTATAATTTACTCTTTTGTGTTTGCTAGAGAAAATACTTATTCTGTGAAAACTCGTCGTCCTTAATTTTCTTAATTTACTTATCTAGTCACGGCCTCAAGTAAAAAAAAGCTTTGTTTCCGTCATTAACATAGTTTCACGTCATTTCATTTACGAAGCCAATTTATAACAATTATTCCACAGAGTACTTTTGTGACACTTAGAATATCGACGTTTTTCTGGTGTATTGACGGTGTTTTCAAGATTGAGAGTATTGCATCGTACACAGAGAAATAAACAATGGTACTTGTTAACACAATTGTAGAATTTATATCTACAAACTATTATTAAAATGAGGACACCTCCAATAAATAGAAAATGTTTACATTTTGTTGCAGGATAATGTTTATAGTCAAATATTACAATTTTTAAGAAAATCGTGTAACACAAATAATAGTAAATGGTTTACCATAAATTTTATAGGCAAAATGTAAACATGTTATAAAATTGTTGAATAAAATACTATTTGGTACAGAAGACTTTTCCATTTATTTATTCACACTTGCTCGATAATTTCCCGCTTGGGTCATCTGTAGACGTTAAAAAATAAGAAAAAGGAATATTTAATTTAGAAACATTCCTATTTACTTCCAAATAATTTTTGCAGCACTTTACTGAATTAACTCTCAAACGGTTTACATTTCAAAAATTCAATTATTATAAATAAAACGGGCAACAGTCAAACACAGGCAAGTCTGTT
The DNA here is from genome assembly GCA_033060865.1 of Dorcus hopei. Classification (NCBI taxonomy): domain Eukaryota; kingdom Metazoa; phylum Arthropoda; class Insecta; order Coleoptera; family Lucanidae; genus Dorcus; species Dorcus hopei. Next base: position 54,314,827 of record CM065419.1, read on the forward strand.
GTTACCCCAATAATTGTCAATACTAATACTCCTGAATAATTTGAAATACCAGATGACAAGTAAGCGTTGCTTCCCACAACTGTTTCCCGTAATTAGCTCAGTGAAGACGGGAGGGGTACTATTAAAATAAACCGGGCGCCAGGGAATTTTCCCCCAGCTGTAAGAAATACACTTCGAAAACCGTTCCCAAGGTCTCGTCGTGTTCGCTTCAGGGAGAACTTAAACTTCAGGAGATTTGGCTCACTTGATGTATTCAGCGTAGGAACAAAACACACACTGTAATACAGAATTTATTTGTGCAATCTGTAAACAAATAAAATAAAAACTGTTACTGGATTACGATAAGTTCAAAACAAAAACGAACTTGTTAAAATAACGCCAAAAGTTACACGTCGCGAGTAATCAGGTCTGATTGCACAAAACAAATGCCCAACAGACGACACCGATAAATCGACGTTTTAATTTTAAAATCTAATTAAATTCAGGCTACAATCGGCCTCGTATTTAGTGTTCAAAACTTAAATACAAAAGAAAACGTTTCAATACGTCACGTGTAAGGTCCGCCAGGTTCCAGGTCTTTCAATCAGACCAGCTCCCTGTAACGCACCGTAAAACTAATCAAGCGGTTCCTGAGCGAGTAAGCCCTTATCCGCTTGGGCCCCGACCAGAGCCATCGGATTGAAGTACGCCCAATCAGCGCGCAGGGCGGGTCCACCTTTCGGTGGCTGGCACTATAAGGTGACATCCAACTCACTGCTACCAGAGTGGTCCGGGGTGCACGCCCCTCGCCCCTTCTGGTCAAGGGAGACTTATCTAATCTCTACTAGCTAACCAAGCTAGTGCCGGAACTGAAATCCGCAGTTCACACGTCGGGATGGATGGACATCATCCCTAGGCCAAGTATGCGGGCTAGCAAACCACTGCCCCCGTGAGTCCAACCCAGTCTGAGGTCTCCCTCTACGCGGTCCACTCCGGAGCTCCACTCTCAGAGGAGGGGAGGGTATCCTCCGGGCTAACCGATCCCCACAGTACCAGTTAACTTCACTTGCTGGAAGTTCGGCTACGAACGAACGCGTCGGCCGCGTCCTGCAGGTTAGGTTTCGTGCAAACCAGACGCTGGTACGCCAATTCGGGACGGTGGGCTCGTCACACCCATAGGGACTCTATCAAACGTCCACAATGGTCACCTACGGCCGAAGCCGTTGGATCCACGCTTTGGTTAGCAGGGTACCCCCCCTGCCGGGTGTCTTTCAATCAAGGTGGCGGTGGCTGTCAGCGTCAACGTCAATTGTAGTTCAATTACGAAGTACGATGACTTGAATATTGCGTCGTCCAATGCAAGCCTCCCCACGGGTCCGCATTTAACGCCTCCGTGGATGAACGATAAAGCCACGCCAAAAGGGGGTATTTAAAATACCAAGGGGCGAGGATCCCTTATTTCCACAATCGAAATTAGAACTTAAAGGGTCCCATTCATTATCGGATTGGTCTGACGGATTGGTCCGTACTGACTTGTCCGCCGACCCAACACGTTTTTCCTTTTTCGAATAACAAGATTGTACCAACAGCTAAAGCAACATTTGCCTTCTTGGAGAATAGGGCTCACCATGTTTAGTGCACGAATGAGCTCTTTTGCAGGGCTCGTGTCATGTCCCTGTAATGTGTTGACAAACGTGGATGAGTCGCATGTCGGGGCAGGGTTGGGAGTCGGGCCTGGGCTCGTATAGTAAGTGGCCTGCTTTAAACTTAAAAAAAAACGACCCTAATAAGAAAAGAAGGGCGGCCATTAATCACTGCGACACAACAAATGTAAAGGTTAAACCTTACCTGCAATTAGCAAAATCGTTCGATTAAAACGTGTCAAACATTTTACAGAGCAGCGCGACGAACTTACACCATTCCGGTAGAACCGTGTTTAAATCTAATTTTGCACAAAACTTGCAACAATTCACGGGAACAAACGTTACGTGTGGTCCCTCGACGCTGCCGTAACGAAAAGTGACCGGCAGGCAAAAATGACCGGATAGATGAGAACTTCCGGCAGTTGTACAAAGAGACAATGGCGTAGCCAATAGAATAATGATGACGCAAAGAGTTTTGAATAAACGAGCCAATGTGAAAGCGAGAATTCAAAGAGACGTTTCCGGCGAAGGTTACAATGTTGTCGGATGCCAGACAAGCGACGTTGCAAGCTCGCTCCAAATTTGCAGGCAGACTCGCTACGTCGAAATTAAACTGTAACGCTACCTAACCGTACGCCACCTAATCATCATCCGCATTAAACGGTCAATAGGAAAATATGTACAAATAATCACGTAATTACATCCCCCTTCAATACTGTTCAACAATTTATGTAAGATGTTAACATATCCAATGGTATTGTTTTTTCTAACAAGTTCAAATTGTAGAAAACTTTTCATTGCAGTTCTATTATAATTTGACAAAACATGTGAAACTTTATACAACAAAATGTGAAAATGAAATCTTCACAGTCTGCTGTAGCAAATTTTTACATAAGATGCAGAATTTCATACAACAAAATGTTGAAACTTTACCTTCACACTTACGAGGATTTATTGTAGTATAAAAGTCAAATTAGTATGAAACTTTTTACTCCAAAATGGAGCAATAATTTTGCTACAAACAAATGTAAACTTTTTTAAGATAGAGGTGGAAATATATCTGAATTTTTAAAAAAGTTCTCTACAATTGTGTTAATAATGTCTCCACCTCCATTTTACACATTTGCATAATAATAACTAATAATTTTTTTTCATTATATAACTAGTGTTATAATAAGTCTCATTATACAACCCAAATGAGTTACATAATATAGCTATTGTGAAACAGGTGTAGATAAAGGAAATTTATAATATTAGGTCTGGTTTTTCGCAAAACCCGCCCATATTACCTACGTATTCAATGCTCCCGTAACGGTTCCTTAATTCTTTGTATTCCGCACGGTTTCAGTATGGTCGCTTCTTACGCGGTAGCTAACACAGCGCCCTCTCTTGTTTATTTTCCGAACTCCTTACTATTACCTACAGTTTCCTTTATCACACTGGATTTTATCATGACGTTAAATAAACTATCCTAATATTTACAATTAAAAGCTTAATTCCTTCGTATTTACGTTTTAAAAATTCTAGATAATTAATTAATAATAATTAATAACAAACAGTTAATTTTAAATTGCTTTTTCTAAAAATATTTTCATAAAATTAAAATATTCGAAAACACACTTGAACTAAATAATTTCGCAAACAAATTCCGTAAAACACATTTAAATACACTATTCTTATTCTTATTTTCGAAATTATTTCTTATGAAATTTTTCAAAAAAATTACGTGCTGGTCATAAACACCGCAATAAATGCCGATCGATCGAAGTCAAAGAACTTTTGTACAGCTATCTTCTTTTAACTTGAAACAGCCTTACGGCTTTTGTTATGTCATGCCATTTCATCGTATTATTTTCTTAACTCAAATCTAAACGATCGGTATGTATTAAAAAAATGAATTTTCGTTCTTTTTTATACAAGACGATAAAATTCAATTTTATCAACGAGCGGAAGGAATTAATTCACTAGCGATGAAATAGGCAGTGAATTATTTTTTTAAAGCGCAGATTTTGAAGAAAATAGTAAGGAAAACCAATTACAAATTATATTATTAAGTATCACAAAATCTTCTAAGCGGACACTAATTCGCGCAACTATACACTTTACGTTTCGCAGTCGAACGACTTATGAAAGTCCGATTTATGTCCGATGAAATTTGTGATACAAATTTGTGATACAAATTTGTGATACAAATTTCATCGGACAAGAACCAACTGTAAATAATATAAGGTTCAGTTTTACAATCATGGAATAAGAACACTGTTAAAGGATATTCTCCGAATATCGTTTAACCGTCCTCCATAATCTACATCACGTTATTAAAAAAATAGTATTATACTTAATTTATTCGACGATTATAAAATCGGACCTAAGTATACTTTAAAATCTCAGTATTGTTAGTTTTCTTTTTCTACAGTACCTGTCACTGTCAAAATTTTAGGGTTTCTGTTGGAAGCCTGCTTTATTCCTAAATGTAGAACAGAAATTTTTGAAATTTCCTAACATTCAGGTAACAGGTACTATCAGACGCATTTGACAGGTATTATTATTAAAAAACGGACTATTTTGAGTGAAAAAGCACACTATAACATGTGCTGTAGTTTTATATTGTATTAAATCATCGAACAATGAAGAAGAATAGTACTTCTATTCTTCAAAAATTTGCATGTAGAGGAAATTATGTTTTAATTTGTGGGTTATTTTTTTGGTTTTTGTTCTTATTAACAAATTACTTTATTAAACATAAATCATGTTATTAAAAATAATATGTAAAAGAGTTTGATTTAAAAAATATATATTGCTTTGTTCACGTTGGGTCAGTTGGGTTTAATAAAATAAGAATTTTTGCTATTTTATTTTACATGTCTTTTATTTTATGTTTAAAGCTTTTTTCCATAAAATATTAAGCTTTTTTAGCGCTTATTTTTATTTTTATTGTGCTTATAAATCCGCTCTCTAATTATGCTGTATTCCAATCACTGTATTAGTTAGTGCACACTCACTGTATTCTCATCATATTTTAACCTTATATGATAATAAGTGATGAAAATAAGTTGACATCTCTGGTTGACATGTGTGTTGACATGAAGTCAAACCCGCTTAATTCAAAAAACGAGAAAATTTTCTCTCCAACCTGATACCTAGGGCGCATCTCATCTCCAATTTTATAAGTAACTTAAGTAGCGGACAATTTAAATCCGGGCATGTCATTTGTATAATGTAAACTTGACTTTAATATTTTTGACGTTTAATACATAACACAAAATGTCAGTACAAATTTTATTTAAATATTTTGACAGAAATATAACCTTAATGAAAACCAAATTTGTCAAAATACGCGTGACATATCAAATACTTGCCCGGATTATATCTGCTGCTGTACAGTGCCTTTAAGTTGCATTTAATATTGATAATTTTTCTACTTTTTACCAGCTTATTTTCTTTTATGTTTATCTGATCTTTCTTGCCCTTATTGCTTTGATTTCTGTACAGATTTTCGTTCTTTGCTTAGAATTATTCGTCTAAATAAATTCTAAAATTTTTATCTTTTTTATTTAGTAATCTACTTTATACTATTTCACTTTCCATTTCTTTAATTGCTTCATCTGTTATTACAGAAAAAAGCAACGATTTCGGAAGACATTACCCTTTTATGATTTCAATCTTATGTGATTTCTTGTGTCCAAGAGTCGAGATACCCATCTCCTATTAAAGTTATTCGACGAATAACTTGATTTTTCTGAATTGTTGATTGATTTTTATCTAATCTAATATTTAATCTAATCCAACTATAGGTACTATACATTATTTTATATTAGTTTCCTAAAATTATTAGCGGAGCTTTTGCATTAATTTTTTTCAATTCTAATCTGAAAATAAATGTCTCAAAGGGTACGAAATTTATTTTAAAAAAATCCATATACATACAGTAAGTTTTATTTAATTAATGAGATAATTAGTTAAGATAAAAAAAATTAGACCGATTTAAAAAAATCCATATTTATGACATACACAATTAAAATTGTACGTTCACTGCACTTATTTCAAATACAGTAAATTGGATATATCCTATTACCTCACACAATATAAATCGCGTACTGTGAAAAGTATGCCCAATTATTTTAATTCAGATTTAATTTTTTTCTCGACTACATGATTTGGATATCTTCTTTTTATTTCAATAAAAGTCAAGGATAATGGGTCAGGATTAATTCAGTCAGTCAAATCAAACAAAGTTTCCGATGTTTGGTTAAGCGAACTTGTTCGTGCATTCAAATTCAACTCTACCAGTTTATGGGGCTATAGAAAAACTACTTGAACGTTTAGAGAACGCTGAACTCTCAAGAGAACAGTAAAAATTCCCAGGTACCTATAATTAGAAAGCAAAATCGTATATAAATCTGGGTGTACGTATGGCATCTGTTCTTTGATTCACTTTTTCTTCTGTTGGAGTACCTAATGAACGCGCGGTGATAGCAATTTGGCCGATTATAAGCTAAAAACTGATTAATATTATTATCAGAGCGGTTCCATCTAAATTAGGCGCAGGAACTTCGATATCAAACGGAGGCTGTCTGTAGTAGTAAATACGCAGAAAGTGAGAATAAACTCACAATTCAAAACAGGATAATTGAATGTTTCCCAGTCGTAGCGGTAAAAAATCTCTGTTAGCTGCGATATCTTACTGTGCCTTAATTACTTCGGCAAAAAGAAAGTCATTATGCGGTCGCCGTTAGAATGAAGCCATTTACTAAACACCGGTGCAAGTAATATGTTACACCTGCAACGTAGCTTTTTTTTTTTCGAAGAAATTAATTATTGGAGCTTCTTGCTATTAAGAGAAGAGGCCTGGCCTCATCGTGTTGTTTGCTGTTTTTACACCGCAGAACAGTACATGTCCGTCGGTTTTGTTTCGCCGCGCCGGAGTGAAACCGCGAAATCAATTCGATTATGGACGGTATGGGATTGGAAATGGTTCATAGTGAAAATTGCGGTTTTTACGCCACCTCCGTCCGACCACCGGACTCATCCATCGATGAAATTTTAAATTGCACGAAAATCAATAATCCTGTTATGTTTGCGATTAACTTTTAATTCTCAGTTATTCGGTTGTAACTTTTCTTTCATATTCCTCCTTTTGTTGTGAATCGGAGGCGCACCGGCACAGTTTGCAATTTGTGCGACGCACACAGACGCCAGGATAATAAAGGCGCCAAAGATTTCAGGCGAGAAGAACAAAATAAATTACATTATTTTATAGATTTGTGTGAAACAAATTTATCACTATTTCTTATTGTTTCTTATTCTTATTATTATTATTTTATTCTGATCCTAGTTCTAACGAGTAACAGCGTAAAAAAAGTAAAAATTAGAACTTACGTGAATTTACTCTTTACAGGATGGCGCGCGTTTGAATTTGTTTAATTTTGTTCACTCTCGCCTTTGCCTTAAATATATACAGGATAACTGACTATGTATTATTCCGCCAAAGAAAAACTACGATAAGAAGTGAAATCTGAGAGTGTGGGAAATTGTCGCGCACACTCTCATCAAAAATAAAGAAACCCTAAATTAAGCCGATACCAAAACAAACCACAAGGCACAAACGAGCAATTCGCAACGAAATCCGCAGTCGAGTGTGTACGTCAGGTTACCTGATGTCGAAAAAAAAAAACAACCGAAACGGATACAAACGAGTCTACCTGGATCGCCCGATGGTTGGGCTGTTGCTGCTGCGACCAAAATCCCGTGTCAGTGGAGAAGGCCGTGGGCAAACAGCTTCGCACAGGTAACAGTAGTTCGAAAAAGGGCGCCACCTGTTGAAGATCGCAACAACATGCAATCGAGGATTTCCCCCAACAGGAGAGAAAATCCTGTTTACCAGTCGGTTCAGTTCCGATATGATCCGCCCCGAAAGGAAACAGTAAAGGGGGTAAGTTCCGCAAGATATAGAAATTTTAAATAAAAGACAAACGCGACGTAAAGCAGGCTTTAATGAGAGATAAACGTCAAGGGGCGTACAAAGCATCCCGTCGAGCGAAATGTCACAAAGACGCAAAGAATTCCGCATTAAACTCTCTTTCCAAAAAAACATGTAATAATACGTAACAGGAAAATAAAACAAACGACATTCACGCGATACGCGCAAAAACTATGCCGTCCGTTGGGGATCCCACACGTCCGTTTATAGACAGGACCGAAAAGCAGTCGTAAACGTATTAAAGAAATTGAACTACGGTAGTAAATTGTAAACAACAAAAAAAAAACACTTAAAACTAGGCGCCGAAACAATCCGGTATTAAATCAACAAAATCGCTCGCCACTCTACATGCGGCGACCGCAGAAATACGACAATAATCAAAAACACGTCGATCATCCCACAAAAGGTGCAAGATCGAACAAGAACCTCTGACGAAATCAAAGTCGTGTCGAAACGCCACAGAGCGTGACCAAAAGCGTAGTGAAAAACGCAAAAATAAAGTATTCAATGGGGTACGATACCGTGAAGCCCTTCGATTGCACTCCGACCTTCAGCGGCTTGGGAGAGATGCTCGTAGATTCATCGCGCGCCCTCGTGACTCCACAACTGGTTTCGCCCCGCCGTGCCGGGAAGATTTCGAAATGTACTTGAAGTCAAACGGCGAAGGTCAAGGAAAAAAGATCGCTTCCGAAAATTCAGAAGTCGCTCCACGCTAGCGTAAACGCTCAAAGCAGGTGGAGGGGGGGGGGGTGTAACTACCCGCTACTACTCGCTACCGCCCGTAACTACTCGCTACAATAACAGAATAGACACGAACGAATTAAAATCAACCGAAATGGCAGAAAATAAAATGCTGGCTTACCTCGGCATGAATACGCCGAGCTTCCGAGATGACTTGAAGCGTGGTACACACGTTGAGCCAACCAAAATTCAAAAAAGACGTCGGAAAATAAGGTCTAAAACCTTTCCCAATCCGTGGCTTCTTGAGTAACTACCCGCTACTACTCGCTACCGCCCGTAACTACTCGCTACAATAACGGAATAGACACGAATGAATTAACATCAACCGAAATGGCAGAAAATAAAATGCTGGCTTACCTCGGCATGAATACGCCGAGCTTCCGAGATGACTTGAAGCGTGGTACACACGTTGAGCCAACCAAAATTCAAAAAAGACGTCGGAAAATAAGGTCTAAAACCTTTCCCAATCCGTGGCTTCTTGAGTAACTACCCGCTACTACTCGCTACAATAAGGGGATAGACACGAATGAATTAACATCAACCGAAATGGCAGAAAATAAAATGCTGGCTTACCTCGGCATGAATACGCCGAGCTTCCGAGATGATTTGAAGCGTGGTACACGCGTCGACCCAATCAAAATCCAAAAAAGACGTCGGAAAATAAGGTCTAAAACCTTTCCCAATCCGTGGCTTCTTGAGTAAATCTCACAGAACCCCAACTGGGCGCGGTATCAATTCGTCAGCCCAAAACCGCAGAGATACTCGAGGGACCAATGATTAAACATACACGCGAAATCAAAATGCCGTCTTCGGGCATACCCTGCTAAGCAAGTGCAAAAATCCTAACGCGCCGGTCCGCACCCAGAATTCCTCGCGCTTCCTGACTCAACTTAAGTACGAGCCACCAACTTAGCGCGAAATTCAAAACCACCAAACTGATCAATCGATGCACACAACGTCGGGGGCCGTTTATAAACAAAATAACGGTGACTGACAGCAATCGACCATAACAAAAAATTATACAGGCTGTTACAAATTCGAGGCTCACCATTGGGATCTCGGAAACGGTAAGAGATACGAAGTCGGTTAAATTGGGGCAAAGTTGCGTATTTTGGTGCTGAATAATAATCCGTTCTGAAAACTCCTCTGCGATTTGTAGTTCTTGAAATATTTCCAAAAAACAAGAAAACGTAATTTTCTTTTTTATTTTTTTCTGAAGTTATTATTGCAGGGATCATAACAAAATTAATACATTCTACAGGCACTTTTTTAAGCTCTTTACGATGACATCATTAGATTTTACTTAAAACGTTTCGTCTCGTTCTGACCATCATCAACTTCATTTTTTCTTATGGGCGCTACATTGGGTTTTAACACCAATGAATAGATCTATTTTTTCTGATGCTTTTTCATATATCACACATCCCTACTTAATAATTTGAAACAGCTGGAAATGCAAGAAATTGTTGAAAATAACACTGCAAAGAAAAACATGGTATGCAGTGAAAACAAAAACCAGAAAAGTTTGATATAACTTCGGAGTTTTATTTCGTTTATCACAAAAGTAGATCTTTGAAAAAATTTTAGATATAAAAATGAATTATGTATGTGAATCCAAGAAAGACGTAAATTTTTAAAACGTATTGTGCTAACAACTACAATTTAGTAGTAGTAAGAGAAATTTACTTCCAACAATGACGATGACGCAGTATTTAATTAGTTTCGTAATTAAATTATACATTTTTATGATTACAGCAAGAAAGTATCACAAGAAATTATGTTTTTAAAAATCTCTCATTCCTGTAAATTTAAAAATGTATTGTTCTAACAACAATTTAGTAATAGCAAGAGAAATTTACTTCCAATAATACCTAGAAAGATGCTATCCACACAGAACAATGTTATTAAGTTAGATAGAAACATTGCACTTTACGGATATTTTCATAAAACTCGAAGGACGTATCGAGATAGCCTTAATGATTATGAGAATTAAGAATTATTAGAAGAGGTAATTAATAGTTATTTATAAAATGTATAAAATTATGAGACTACAAGAAACAATGTCTCCTCGAGCAGTAATATCTTTTAAGATATGAGTTTTCTAAAAACATACATAATTTAATTTGATATTTTCTTGCTTTAATAATAAATAATGTATAATTTAATTACAATATCAACCATTATTTTGTAGTTGTGTTTCCTGATATTGTTGGAAGGAAATTTCGCTCGTTATTACTGAATTGTTGTTGTTAAGACCACAATAATTTTTTTAATTTACGTTATTCTTGGATTCATAACATTCATTTTTACATCTAAAAATCAGCTTTTGTGATATACGAAATAAAACTCCGAAGGCATATCAAACTTTTTTGGTTTTTGTTTTCAGGGCATACCATGTTTTTCTTTGCAGTGTTATTTTCAACAATTTCTTGCTTTTCCAGCTGTTTCAAATGATTAAATAGGGATGTGTGACATATGGAAAAGCATCAGAAAAAATAGATCTATTCAACGGTATTAAAACCCAATGTAGCGCCCATAAGAAAAAATGAAGTTGATGATAGTCAGAACGAGACGAAACGTTTTAAGTAAAATCTAATGATATCATCGTAAAGAGCTTAAAAAAGTGCCTGTAGAATGTATTAATTTTGTTATGATCGCTGCAATAATAACTTCAGAAAAAAATAAAAAAGAAAATTACGTTTTCTTGTTTTTTGAAAATATTTCAAAAACTACAAATCGCAGAGGAGTTTTCAGAACGGATTATTATTCAGCACCAAAATACGCAACTTTGCCCCAATTTAACCGACTTCGTATCTCTTACCGTTTCCGAGATCCCAATGGTGAGCCTCGAATTTGTAACAGCCTGTATGTACTTCAATTTCGAGAAATAAATAATTAAAAATTGTTCCTAAAACAACGATACGCTCATGGTATATTCCGCTCCAGTAAATACTCTGCCAAGAGTTAAAAAAGCAAAATATGCAATGCCGCTGCTTTGATTCGGAACAATTCGCATGTTTTTCAACGAGAGAATAAGGTAAGGTGGGTTACAGCGTGTGTCGATAATAACAGCCTCCATTTTGAACACCTTCATTGACAAGACAACAGTCAGTATTGGTTTCGTTTTGGCGCTTTACTCAGTTATTTGTTAATTCGTTACTTTAGCTCTTATTTTATACGCAATTCCGATTATTTTAGAAATTACTAATTATATCGCGTAAAAAAACATAACTCGAACGAAATTAATATGTGTGTAGTCAAGTAGTCAATAAAAGAATAACCATAAAACTTTATATTTCAATTTACTGCTGCATTTATAATGTGGTGTTGTATTTCGTACGTAGTGCTGTAGCATGCTTTTAGAGTAAATTTTTAATTAACTATAAACTGCTCCGTAGAACATTTTTTCCGTAATCTATAATGTCCATTTTCTTAGTCTTTCTTGTCGGAACAACTGTCAGTCACCCTGTATAAGGAGGATTTGCTGCAGTTTTTAACTTTGTTCTATATTTTGCTGTTACATTGTATAGCATCGCTAATCAGAAAGATATGAGTTGTAAGTTTTTGTAATTAAAGAAGAGTAGAGGGGCGCCAATTAAAATTTTGCACACAGGCGCCGGAGTCTACTGGCGCGCTCCTGTTGTGAATATACAGGGTGATTCTCGAATAGACAATGAGAAAAAATGGTGAAAGAATAGACATCGCAGAACATGGGAAACCTTCTCTCGTGTATTTTAAAGCCCCCGCAAACTCACACTAACATCCTTTCGAATCTTTCATGTAAAACTCAATTTCATGCAAATTCTTCCGTGTAGAACGTGCCCGTTAATCCACGTTTTCTTATGTAACCAGACATCGAAACTTTCTTTTTCAACGGTGTCGTTTTTAAAGAAGAAAAAAATACTTAATAATGAAACGAAGGTGAAAATTTTAATTGCCAGATAAATATTCGTCTTCGGTCGTTGATAATAGAACGGCATTAAGTAAATAACTTCGGGTTTATTTGTGAAATCAATTTCCTGTGCCCCGTAAAGATGCAAATCGAAACGTAATTGAAATAACGCAACAACCTCCGACGTTCAGTTGATACCCGGTAATGTGATTGTCAGTTGCATAATTAAATGAGTGGATGGTTTTAGCACTCGTTGCAACGAAACTCGAAATTGATTGCCACTGTTAATTTCATCGTAACAAGTACGCTCTGAAATCAACGTTAAAGCACCTGCCGTTTCCTGGCACATGGCACAACTGTTACATCCGTTTTTAACTGAATTCTCCATTAGGAAGGGAGATCTGCGCACCACTGCGAGGAGGAACACATTGTGAAAGTGTATAATGATTTCGATGTTACTACTTATTACTTAACTTGTTTCTGCCAGGACTATCACGAATTTCCCAGGCAATATCTGTATGAATACGAGACACTTAATCTGAGAATTGTATTGTTGTTTATTTTAATGCACAAGGTTAGCGTTTGCTGGTACCGAAGCGATGTATGAATGAGTTAATTATGTTACTGATTACCATATTCACGCTACACGAATATTTCATATAACTGTACTCACAAACCGATTTATAAATTAATTAATGTTGTTGCTTTCGCTCATATTTATTTACTACTGTCATTGTGTTTAATCCAACCTGCAATTTAACCGGTGCGATCGACCAGTTAAGGAAAGAATAAACGAGCACATTTAAGACGTTTATTAATTAGTGAGGCGAGTTTCATGGCGAGAAAAAGGCAAGTGCATGAGCTTAGCCTTCGCATATTTCGAGTTCTTTGCAAACTTTTGTTCAATTGTAGTGAAAGAATTCCGAAATGTGCGCGATTCCGATCCATATGTGCACACAAGAATATTTTTCTCGTCTTCAACAATTTTTAAATCTAATTCATTTTATTGAAATGGCAAACAGAATTTTCACGAAACTCAAGAAAATACTTTATATTTAAAGTAACAACTCAAATACACGGACATGTATTTTAGTTCTTGAGTTTTGTGAGTCATTCGAAAAAGCTCACTCACATTACTAAAGAAAGTGTTGCGCCGGCCGTATAAAAAGAATTCATTTAGAATCATCAGTACCTAAATAAATGGTATTATATATTTCTGCTTGTTTGATAACATTCATAATTTTATATTTAAATATCTTGTGACGAAAAAAATTTAACAATTCTTTTTCTTTTAAATGACTACAAAGTAAATGACATCTGTAACGTGAGAATTTTAGATTTAATTTACAAAAGATAACTGTAATTATCTGACCGCAGATGACACAGGCGAATTCTAAGTATACAATAAGACTTTAGCCTACCTTCAACTAGTTATACCGGTAATACGTATAAAATAACAAAGTATATCTAAAAAGGCATCATTAATATAAATTATAAGTGTTTCTCTTTTTAATGTAACTGTCATATATATAATTTAACATGTTATTAAATAGCCTACGCTAGAAATTGTAAGTCTATGATAAATCCATAAATAATTTATTAGAACGTATTTTTACGCCTAGAAAAGCCTAATGATTGAAGGTATTCATTAGACAATATCTTCACAGTCTAAGACCAAGAGTTGACTTGTCAGTGGCTCCGGCGATCGATGAAATGTTAGTTTACGGTGCTCACGCAATTTTTAATTGACCATAAATCTTGATGTGCTCTCTGAAAACTGGGTTAAAGCAAAAACGCCGGACTAGTTGCATAGTTAAAGCGACCAAGTGGAAATGTTTTGGCATCCCATCTTTGAATTCTTTCGTCGGCCACTTCCTAATTTGCATGAAATTTATTGGGCAGATAGAGGCGAAAGAACCTCATCATCATAAAAACTGTGGTAGGTGTGTGTGTGTGTATTCAATATTGGCCGATGAGAATGATGATACAATAGTATAATTTATTATGGTGAGAACATAAAATTTATTTTCTTCCAATTAATCACCTACGAGAGTCGTAAAAAACTAAACCATAAAACCATTATCTTTAAAGCAATCCTCAAATATTCATCAAAAAAGAATTTTCTTTATTTTTTTATTCTCTTTAAAAGAAAAAAAAAATAACTTGATTTTCCTAAGAAAAAATACATCTAGATACGAATAACTTATAGCTAAGACGTTGATATTATATAATAATAAAATATGTAAAATAATAGGTAATTTGAAGAGTTCTTAAAATTATATAATTTCTAAATTACTTTGTCCGTTCTCTCTTTTTAGCGTTAAATTTAATTTAAAGTCGATTTCATACACTCGGTGAATGTTGTACACGTATGTATTTTGAACAAATTTTTTCTAGTTTTTGCAATTACTTTCTAAATTAAATTTGTTATTGTATCAGCTCACAACTTTTACTTCCTCATTGCCTCCTGACACTTCGGTTTTGACGAGAAGCAAAACTATTTTTTTCCTCCGCCTAACCTTGCGCGGCCAAAAGAAATCAATTAATTACCCCTCGTTATAAAAAACTATACAAACCGTGGACACGGACAGTGAGGAAATCGCTTCCTATTCGTAACGTTTAGAGGTCAGACTCTCTGTGAGTCACACACGGTTAATTTATTCAAGAAAGCATGATTTGGTTAAAACAATAGTACGCGCCGAATACTAATTGTTGTTGTGAAAAGGATGCTGCAAGGAGGACGTCCGATTGGAGAAATCGAAATAATCTTGATCTTGCTGCCCAAAAAGCATGTAAATAGGTTTTGTGTTTAACACAACAATCATCAAGAAGTGAAAAGTCTTTACAATTAGTTCGGAACGAAAAACTGTGTTTTTTTTCCACACACTAGATTCTATGATTTTTCCGTTAAGTGATGCAGCTAACAGAAAATTATATTTTTGAAAGATGAATGGGTTAATTAAGAACATAATATGTACTTCTTAATTACCCCATTCATTCATTCATTTCGATTTCGTAATATTATATACGCAATCGAAATTCGTGCAGTATTTCTGAATTACTAATCATACAGGGGAATGACAATTGTTCCGACAAAAAAAAACGCATAAGAGGATCATGTCACAAATTAAAAAAATTCTCCAAAATCAAGCTGCGGCACTACATACGAAATACGACGCCACGTTTTATAAACGCAGTAGTATAATAGGTCTATGATTTTTATGATTATTTTATTGAGTTCTTGCCTGCACACAATGCGACCTTGACACATTGCTTGTAGAGTGTATTTAATGTGTGGTAAATTTTGGATGTAGATGGCACTCGCGAGCCTTCACATTCAAAATTATCTATGTCAGTGCGTGTGTGGGTGAATAATAAAGTAAATATTTCGTAGAACAAAACGTAAAACGACAATTTATTATATCAATTTAAAAACTTTCACAAACAAATTTATTAAATATGTCAAGTAAAGAAGATCGTACGTTCGGAGTTTAAAAAAGAAATTTAATTTATTTGAACGGGTTTTTCACAAAACCCGCCCTTATAATTTACTTAAACTTCCCGCAGCGGTTGCTTGACCGCTCGTTAGAGATGTGCAAAAAGTATTTATCTGATATTCTGATTGATCTGATATTCGAATTGTATCCGATACCAGGAGGATTCGAAAGTATCACATACCAAATTACAAATATATCACATACCAAGTATGAACATCGCGACCAAACCTCGTACTCGTATACGAATTCGACAATTCGTTATACCTTGATTTGGCTGCCGATACGGACCGAGACCATCGATGTGATGTGACGAAATGGATCTCTAGCAATATCGAAATTAAAAAGTCCTGCTGTATCGAGTCAAGTGAAGCCTTAAGTACCTAGTTGGAAATTTGTATTTAATTTCAAAGTATCGGTATCGGATCTAAAATATCAGATGCCAATTACAAAAGTATCAGTATCTACTCGATACCAGAAAGTATCGACATTGCACACCTCTACCGCTCGTGTTCCGCGCCTCGCGGTTTTAAAGAGTGACCGGTAACTTTTAATGCGGTAGCTAACACAGCGCCCTCACTTGTTTTTGTTCCGAACTCCTTACTACTACCTACAGTTTCCTTCTATCACACCGGCATTAAATAAATTATTCTAATATCTGCAATTCTAAGCTTAATTTCTACGTACATATTTATATTTTAAAAATTCTAAATAATTTATTTATAACAAACAGTTAATTTTAAATTGCCTATTTCTAAAAATATTTACACAAAATTAAAATATTCGAAAAGTAAACTTGAATTTAATAACTTCACAAACAAATCCCGTAAAACATGTTTAATACATTATGCTTAATTTATTTTATTATTTCCTAAATTATTTCTTATGAAATCTTTCAAAAAAAAAATTACGTGCTGCTCATAAACACTGGAGTATGTCATAAATGTTTTACGATTTTTACTCAAAATAAAGCTTGTAAAACTTGACCTTCCATAACAGATTAACAATCGAAGCAGATTACGAATGAGTTTACTGATTATAATGTTTTAAATTCTAGTGATGAAGGAGACGTTTCTTGTGGAAATAAACTTTATTTACAATGCAATTTAAACTAAAATGAAAGAGAAACAAACTAGAAATTCTTAACACGGAGAATTAAATTGCTTTTCGTTTTAGTGATCTATTTGTTTACCTGTCAAAGCATGTGTTAAAAGTGGGGCCTATGTAATCCTGCATGGAACAATCTGGCTTTAATTGAATGTGCATGCAGTTGCCAAGTAAATATACTGCTCGTAATTGAAATACGAACACGTTGAAAAAAATTCTTTTCTTAATACAATTTTACAAACAATAAATGATTAAAAGTTCAAACAAAATTTCCGACGAAAACTTAGTAATGAATGGGTCTCCTCGTTCACAAATGCAATCTTGTATTCTGTGAGGCATGCTTTTTATTTGATTATCAATAAATTCTTGAGGTACAGCTAACCAGGCTTCCTCTACAGCATGCTGTAGTTCGTTCAAGGTGGTTGGAGGACGTGGCAAATTGTTAATATAGCGACCCATGTTATCCCATACTTTTTCAATTGGCGATAAATCTGGAGATCGGGGTGGCCATGGCAACACTGCTATCTATTCTTCCTCTAAGAAGTTCAAAGAAGCTCTAGCAATGTGGGGGCGCGCGTTGTCCTGCTGAAAAATACCTTTTTCGATGCTTTTAACGTAGGGCAAAACTACTGGCCGTAGAACGTCATTAACGTATCGTTGAGCTGTCATTGTGCCACGAATCACAAGCAGACGGTATCTACTTCCATGTGCAATGGCACCCCAAACCATCAGCCTAATGGTTCGATTAATGTGACGTTCGACAGCAAAAGTTAAATTTTGTCGTTCGCCGCGCGTTCATCTGACCAATTGCCGTCCATCATGGGCCCCCAAACAAAATCTTCATTCGTCAGAAAACGCAACTTTATGCCACTCGTGACCCCAGTTCTGACGTTGTCTGCACCATTCCAGACGCTGATGACGTTGGTTTGGAGTCAGTGGAAGTACCAAATGCGGGCGGTAGGATCTCATGCCCATGGTAAGCAACCGGTGGTAAACAGTACGTAAACGAATAGGCCTACCTACTCCTGCCAGCCAAGCAACAGCAATGGATCTTGTGGTACGGTGTCTTTCTGTCTCTTATCTAATTCTTTGCATCTCTGTAAAATTTCATTTTAAAAAAATGTTTTTTTTTTCAAGGTGTTCGTATTTCATTTGCGAGCAATATATTTTGTAGTTCGTATTTTACGACGTAGAACGTTGACCTAAAAACGGAGTTGACGTGAAATTCCACTTAAAGGACAAGTTCACGATCGATGCTACGCCACCAGAGGCGCTAATATTTGATTAATTATTTCTCGGAAACTAAAGTAAAAAGAATTTTTTTAACATTTTTCTCATAGTCTCATCGCGTTGGGTTAATTCACCCTACATTTAATATACATATAACATTGACTTATCTTAAGAGTCATACCTTAATCTTCTTTGCTATACACTGTGTCCACAGATTGTGTGAAATATAGGCAAAATTTTTCTATTTTACGTTTTGGGGAAGAAAAGTTATTCTTTATAAAAGTTTTTGCTTGTATTAAAACCTACAAAAATGATACAAAAATTCACGAACTGGCTCGCTTATGGCTTTAAATTTAGAAAACATGCTTACTTATTCTCAAAAATTTGCCTAAGTTCAAATCTCATTCACAATTATCGCATTAGCCGGGATTGCCAAGTGATTAATCAAAGTTATTCTTTAAGTGGATGTCGTTAACCAGTATCTTTAGTTAATCTATGCTTACGTTGCAGCAGTGTATTTATAATAATAATAATAATAATAATATTTTATTGCCCAACAGTACAGAAGAAAGGTACTAAACAGGAAAAATATAACCTTAAGAATAAACAATAAACAATAAGAAATATATAAAACTCAAGAAACAAGTAACCTATTCACAAATTATTTAGATATGTAGCAAATTAAATATTGATACAAGCGAATAAATCACTGCTGTATTAATTCCAAAATATTTCGTAAATGCGTATACCGTATGTCCATCTGACAATGAGACATAGGGATTTAACATGGGAAAACAGAAATTGCCTTATATTATCTACCTGAGTACATATATATGAAATTCTGGGTTATAATCGGAAAGATTATTGCATTCAAAGTGTTTTGATACTAAATTTGTGCAATTTTAGTTGTTAATTATTTAGAAATTAAGAAAAAAGTTATTATTTTTTCTGGACAAGATTAGTAGGTATTTAACGAAGACTTTCCAAGCGGATGTCGTGGTCAAGTTAGTTTGTTCATGTTTCACAACCGTAAGGTCACGAGTTCAAATCCGAATTAAGACGCTTTTTTTTCTTTTTTTTAAATATTTTTTCAGATTTGAAATCACTCTTAAACTAGTTTATTATTGTATTTATAAGTTTCATTTTAATATTAATTATGTTCCATTTATGTGTATTTTTTCGTTTGCAAAATTTTATTATGTTAAAGTTATAACTTTATTTATTATGTTACATAACTAATATTAAAAGGAAACTTATAAATAAAATAATAAAGTAGTTTAAGAGTTTAAGTGATTTCAAATCTGAAAAAATATTTAAAAAAAAGAAAAAAAAGTGTCCTTATTCGGATTTGAACTCGTGACCTTACGGTTGTGAAACATGAACAAACTAACTCGACCAGGACATGCGTTTGTAAACTTTTCGTTAAAGTCCTACTAATCTTGTCCGGAAAAAAATAATAACTTTTTTTCTTAATTTCTAAATAATTAACAACTAAAATTGCACAAATTTAGTATCAAAACACTTTGAATGCAATAATCTTTCCGATTATAACCCAGAATTTCATATATTTGTACTCAGGTAGATAATATAAAGCAATTTCTGTTTTCCCATGTTAAATCCCTATGTCTCATTGTCAGATGGACAAACGGTATAATTAATGGCACAATGTCTGCAAACATCATTAAAATTATTACACATAACTAGCATGTGTCCAACAATTATTGTAGTCCTAGGTGGCTGTGGAGTCAAACATTTTTAACCAATTACTGTTTCAAATGGCAATCAAACATTAAATACGTAAACAGGAATTCATTTGTTATTTAACAGTCAATATTTGAGACGTCACTTCAACGATACGAAGTAAGAATCGACATTTACGTTTGATTCCACAATCACCCAGGATTATTATAATTGTTGGACACAATATGTTATAATAGGGGATTCCTTTAAAACATTTGTGCGACAATGTATACTGTAAAAAACCCTCTCATGACGAGATGATACACTTCGGGGAATAACAAAAGTAAAGTACTACAGTCAATATTACATGTAAATAAGTTATACAAGAAGGATGCAGACATCTTTTTGCGACGAACATGTAAAGACTCAAAACTAAATTTGTTTAATAATAATTCATTGCTTATGCCTTGGGAGGATACTCATGATCAATTTTAAAAAGCCAAATATTTTAGAAATTTATGCTGTACACTTTCAGTTAAGTACATTGACATAACAATCATAAATAGGATACCATATTCTAATTTAGATTGAACGAGTGCAAAATACAAAGTAATGAGCGTACTTACATATATCAACAAACTCCCTGCTGTTTCTAATAATAAAACCTTATATTTTGAGTGCAGATTGTGCCATACAGTCTATGTGTTCTGAAAGACTGAGCGAAGAATAAAATATAACCCCTAGATCTTTGATGTGATTAACACGTGACAGAAGAGTACCGTCAAGTTCGTAAGAATAAATAATCGAATTAAGTTTTCTAGCAAAAGTCATGGTTTTACATTTACTGGTTTTAAGATTGAGACTATTTTGTAGTACACCAAGTTTTGATGACTTCTAAGTCATTTTGTAGATTGATACAATCATGTATAGTTATTACATCATATAGTCTGAGTCATATACAATGAGGATGATACGGCAACTCCGCTAGCTGAGGAATCAGTAGATGGAAATCCAAAATTATCTTTGCGTAAAAGAGCTGTAGAATATAGTGTTAGCAAAAGTATGTTCCAAAAAAAGTTTACAAGGAAAATAAGATACGTCCCTACAAACCTAAGTTTATTCATACTTTACATCGTCAAGATAATGCATTTAGATTGGAATTTTGCTTGTGGATTGGAGAAAATGAAGCTTTTCTAAAAATTGAACTGTATCATCTCAAAATTGTAGGTACTGGTCAGAAGAAAATCCAAATTTTAGAATCAAAACAAGCAATCAAAGATCTAAGAAAATAAGTGTGTGGTGTGGGATTTTGGTAGACAAAATTATTGGCCCCTATTTTTTTTTTGAAGAAAATTTGAATCAACCCAATTATTTACAAGTGTTAGAAACTTTCGTTTTACCATCACTGGCGGATGTGTATTTGGAAAACGTTTATTTTCAACAGGATGGATATCCTGCACGTTCCACAAATTTAATTAAAGGGTGGCTTGATGATCATTGTCCTGGAAGATGGGTCGGACGTTTTGGATCAATACATTGGCCGACTCGCTCACCTGATTTAACACCTATGGACTTTTACTTTTGGGGATTTGTTAAGCCAAAAGTGTATGAAAATAATTTTGGCACAAATTTAGAGCTTTTAAAAGAAAAAGTACGAACGGTAATTAATGAAACAGAAATTGGAATATTAAGAAACGTGTATAGAGAATTTAGATATAGGGCAGGAAAGTGCGCAGGGATGGATGGGAATTTTCATAGTAAGAAATGCGTAATGTATAAAGTCAATTTAAATGTGGTTTCAATTTTTTTTATAAAAGAAGCACCTGAAACAAAAAAATATATCAAAATCACATGTCAATCTACTATTGCAGAAAATCCGTGGACGCACTGTATAGTCATTTATCTGTCTTACTTCATATCACATATTTGATTTTTCCAATAAAAATTTAGTGCTGTTGTCGAGATATGAAGACGCCATTGTTCTTTCTTTTTATGTTTTCTTTTCAATTTAGGATCTTATTGATTGTTTATAATTATTTTTCAAATTTATTCCCATGACGTAATAAGGAATGACACAAAACTGGGAGAATTTATGTAAATATAACCTGTTTAGGTTTTAATTGGGAACGAAAGGATCGAGGATAATCAGATACACGCATACATGAAGACAATAAAGATATTTATATCTACCTAAATTCATTAAGAAACGCAAGCAAAAGTTTTGAAATTCCGGCAACCAAGTGGTAACGTGATGTCGTCATAGGATGTTTCTAAACAATAAGGAGGCATGCAAGAATGTACATGACTCACATTACAAAAACTCCAATCATTTATGTTCCTCGCAACACGAGGAGAACATTAAACATTTTTTGTTGGCGCGCAAAGAGCAAATTTGACTACATTAGTAGGCCCCGTCATAAATTGATTTCAACTTTGTTTAAAATTTTTGACGCCAGAAGCTTTTACTTCCGTCGAACAACAACCTTGTTAGGTTTCACGGTGCAATAAGATTTTTGAAAAAAGTGGAATAATAGACTTCATTACCTTGTAATTTAACGATTAATGAGCAAATAATATGCGCAGGAAAAACGAAAATTATCGAATCAAAAGCCCAGATGTTTGTTTGAATTCAAGCCAGGATGTAAGCGTGAAATTATGTGTGGAGGCCATCGAAATAAAATAGGATAGGATAGTTTTTATGATCAAATTTTGAATATTTTAATTGTTATGTAAGTTGTAATGCGTTGTAAAATTATAATTATCTCCTTGTGAAAGTCAAAAGTGTTGGAGTGGTTTCGTATACTCCGCTATTATTATTAGCTTATTAGAACCGTACTTCCTCCCGATTATCTTGGGGCTACGAGTTAATAATTGAGATTTGGAAAATGCATTACTATTTTGTGTTAGCGTGATGACTTATTGAGTAAAAGATCGAACATCCCGGAAATTCGCTAATAGAAATTTCAAGTCGACGACGTGGATGTTCGCGAGCGCAAAGCTCTACAAAACAAGAACGAGGCGTATCTTGACGTCGTATATATAATTACTGCATGTCACTTAACTGCTATTCTTAATTAATACGTCTTAAACACGCGACTAAACGAACTCACTTAGATCAACCTCACGGCGGCGTTTCAATTTTCAGAACCTCAACTTGCATAGCCTACATACATACTCTTCAATTACTTGTATGTGTGCGACATGCATTATACATGAAAAATGCGTCCGTTAAAAATCTCGTTAATTGCAGTTGCGATATCAAATAAAACTCCCAGTCCTAGTTTCGCGCTTCAGTTCTGATTCGATTCGAAACACATGTTGCATAAATGTGTAAAGATCGTCGAATAATGTATTCTGCGTTCACTTAGACACTGCACTGTAATTACGAGTGGAAAACGCTCGTAAATTTAAATCAATTACGTTATGGTGATTAATGGGCCAATTTTCACTTCTACAGCGAAATTATATAATGAAGCGCAGGCGAGAGGGAAAAAGAAACGCAGTAAAAGGAGGATACATTGTTGTAAAACTGCTCATTTAATGTTGCGAGTTCAATCTTCTAGAATTACTGGCCAAGTTATTGTAGCATGAAAAACTTATTATTTTTAATTTTAATTTACATCAATTGAGTATTAGGTAAACCATTTCAATTACATTAGCGTTGCTACATTAATTAATGTTTTTACTGTCGTAAATACATGTGTTTGCCATTTATTATCTAGAAAAATGAAAGCGACCCAATGCAAACTTTACGTCAGCACGTTTTCGCTCAATAATTATAAAAAAAGCAAACGACACTTACGCAATGATTTTAATAATAATAATAATAATAATTTAATAGGCTCGCTTAATATTCAAGCGCATTTACATTTACAAGCATGATATGTCATGCATTAGCGACTACTTTACTGCTACCTTATGACATCGATGAGCGCAACAAATAAAACGAAGCCGTGTCTCGGCTTCCTCAGCAGAAATATCGCTTTTGCATCGTTAATTTTTTTTGCGTTACGTCTGATACATATTATTAGCACTCTTAGGCATTGTGTAGGATGGGAAACAGTTACGCAAGCTAAAGCATCTCGTACCATCGGACAATGCTTGAATACAGATGGAAATTACACGTACTGCATGCCGATAGCACACTTATTGAATTTCTTCGACCGAATTTTGCCGGCTTATTCACGTGTGTCTCTAGGCACTCCCCCCCTCCCCAAATTCCTTATTTATAATGATGCTCTCATAAGTGTATGTGTAGAAACGTAATGAATGGGAATTTCAGGTACAGCATTTGCTTAACACGGCATATGTTCCACCATATTATTGTTATTCTTTACTTAATAACGATAATCAAGGCAGAAAATTATTTATCCTTTCTACACAGTACTTTCTTCAAATTGGTACATTTTCGACATCTCATTCGTGCCTGGAGGTATTAAGTAAACATGTTTCAAAAAGAGGCTCACTTTTAAATTGTTATATTTAAAGAATTCAACACTTTTATTTGCAAGAGTCATTTGTGTAAGAATCTTTCCAAGATTCCTTTTGCTCTTCATAGTTGCCATCAACCTTCGCATTGTTACGGTTGTGAAATTCATTATAATTACTCGTGTGTATTATTAGCTTTCCGGATCACTCTGTATATTGTGGGAATCGAAAATTCGTACTGGTTTTCTTTGATTTCACAAAACTGCAAAGTATTGCGCAATAAGTGCTACGTGGTGACTCGCAACCACACGCAACAACCACCTGTGTGCGCAGGGTAAGCAATTTTGGGAAAATTTGGCAGACTCGGTCGGGCCTACCTATGTAGTTCTTAGCTGAAGGAAACGTTTGCTGTCCCAGTAGTTCAGTGAAGACGGTCGTGGGCGCGGTAGATATGCCAAGTGTTCGTTAAAATGTGGGGGGGACTTCCCAGATGTTGAGAACCGTAAAGGGCGCCACCCAACATATGAGCAACGTTCCCCAAAGTTATGGACCGACGCTAGGAGAAGGTCCAAAAAAAGTTCACCCTGTATAGTTGTCACTACCCACCGGCCACTGCGCTTCGGTTGGTAAAGTTGACCCTGACACACGACTGGACGCGCTATCACAAGGTTAGGTTTTAAATTTAATTTACTTGCCTCTTGCTTACCACTGACAGATGACAAGCTTCTGCTGACGTAACGTATCAGCTGTTCCCCAAGCTAGCAACAGTGAAGAAAGGGGCGGGTTGATTAAGGTGGTAAAATTATTAAGGGCGCCAAAAGACAATTATTCAGCTAAAAACGTAATCCGGTCGATGTCTCCAATCGACCAGATCGGGCAGAAAAATGAATCAACAATAAATACAGAGGCGAGACTTTACTCACTGGTGTGCGTGAACGCAGAAATTAAACTCGCAGTTAAAGTTAACACAATTTATTACACAAGTCAAATCAACACTTTACACTATTACAACTGGCTGCTTACTTTATGTTTAAATTAACTACGGTAAACGTAGCGCAACACGTAGTTCGAAATTCTTCTTCGCGATTTAACTACTCACGAGCAAAGAGTAAACTATAAACCGTTCGGTCCGCAAAACGTCAGATTAAATTGAAAACCTAACCTTGTGACAGCGCGTCCAGTCGTGTGTCAGGGTCAACGTTACCAACCGAAGCGCAGTGGCCGGTGGGTAGTTACAACGCCCTCTGTCGACCGCGGGCAGCGTCGACAATCTGGATCCGCTGGAATCGTCAAGATGGCTGATCAGGTTTCCACGATCGGACCACGGTACATTCACAGGGCAGAAACGTCGCCAGAGAATTAGGCCTCGGAGCCTGGGCTAAAAGCCTGCGCTAGAAAACTGCGCCCAAACAGAAAAAGCCTGGGATTTTCTAACTTTCCAGGCTTAGTATGGGGCTTAAAAGTGCCCCAAATGTGTTCGATGGTGTCACGAGATCTTCCGGCACAGCCGCAATTGAGTTACTCCTCCACAAAGAGCAAGAACTCCGATAATTTTATAACACGCGTAAAACACGTCTAACTGGCACAACGATCCGAACAAGAAAAAAGGACGCGACGAGATTGA
Organism: Dorcus hopei; assembly: GCA_033060865.1. Taxonomy (NCBI): domain Eukaryota; kingdom Metazoa; phylum Arthropoda; class Insecta; order Coleoptera; family Lucanidae; genus Dorcus; species Dorcus hopei. The sequence goes on from CM065419.1 coordinate 54,340,625, forward strand.
AGATGGAGAAGGTCGCTAAGACGCGCGAAAATTACCGACGATAACCAATGATGGGCTACCGAGTAATCACATGGTGCCTTCATAACCTATGGGTGTTGAGCGTTCGCATCACGCAGGTTTCCCCTATAGCGATGTAAATGAGGGGGCACAGTGTAGCCAACTGTTCTAAAACGCAGTTGAATGATATTGTATCACCACGATGTTTTGGCGGCAAATTTAAAACGTAACATAGTTCCACTCTAAATGACTCGCCAGAAGGACGGGGTAATTTATAAGCGAACTCCAAAATCCCACCGAAACAAAGGAAACCCAATTTAAGAGTAATAACAAAGGTATATGAAACAACAATATTGACAAAATCAGAACCTGGAAAACCGGTTCAAGGTGTACCTAACAAAGTCGGCAATGCAAGTGCCGTCAATATTAAAATATAAAAATGTAAAAATACACTTAAATGGCAAGTACAAACCGCGCACGTTTGGGCCCAATCGCGACGTTCACAAAATAAATGCATAACCTTTGCCGAAATGAAACAAAAAGAAGTTAAATTGAGTAAATAATCAAATTAAATATCTAAAAGGATAACTTGATACAAAACAAATAATCTAAGATCTGCCAAGGCAGAAGAATTTAATTAAATCACACGAAACTTTATGTTCGGGTCGCATAACGTGGTAACCCAGTCGCGAGTAACGAGTAACTCGGAGAGGCGAACAGGCGTAGACAGATTAAAAAAAGAATTGCACGATACCACAAATTTCGCAGCTCCTCGGAGGGCGTCTAGGGCTGGACACATGTATGAACGTCGAGGCAATGTCGAGCGGGGGGGAATCCGGCGTTTCAAACCCCCGCAGGAGTTCTGGCTCGTTCGGTGGTGTCGGGGTTCAGAACGGCTCGCTGACTGGAGAAGAAAAGGGGGCCGAACAGCGGGCCTTAAGCGATTTGTACGGTGGTAAAGCCGTGACTTCCGTATGCAAGTCCGGGTATGATCCCGTACTGCTTGCTGCATAAAAGAAAACGAAACGATAAACACAAATTCACGGTAAGGATCCCACGAACGCTATGTATATAAAAGAATTAAAGGAAAACTTACCTCGTAACGGGGTTACGAGCACCGAAAAAGAAAATCTCCACGCCCTGGTGGTTGAGAAATCAGAAAACACATCTCCAGCAGCAATGAGGTAAAAAAAATAACACCACCCAATCGTTCACCTGTGGTCACAGATCCTTTCACAAGCCTTCTAGCGATAAATTCCCAAAAACCAAAAGTAGTGGACTACCAAAACAGGTGGGACTTCTCACAACGCAAAATGGAGAATGGATGCGTGCGATACCCTTGTTATGTATCTATCCTTTTTCTTTTTAGCGTTTCATCGCGTCCTTTTTAATTTGGGGGATGAAAGCCACAGATATGAATGGCGGTACCTTGTAAATACAGTAACCTTAGTTTGTTACTCCGACGATTTTTTTTTACTTGATAAACGATGCATATATATTAAATTAGAAAATTAAAAAATACTATCGAAGGTACATGTAAAATAAAATAAAATATGTAGATCAAACACTCTCTTGACTCGTTGAGCACATCGACGTCGTATAGCTGATACGCATCCATATTTGGACGACGGAAGGTCGAATACTTTTTATTTATTTTTTTTTAATATTACTTTTAATCATACTTTTGGGGTCGAAGTAAACCAAGAAATGTTGACACTGTGGAGTTAATTTAATTTAGATTTTCTACTTATCTTTTTCTTGTTTGTGAACGAAAAGCGGATCCGTGCTTCCTCAGTTCATGTTTACTTAACTTGGTGTTATCTATCGCACATTTGATTGGATCTTGCGTGGATTTTGTGTTGTTTGCAGGATTAAAATTCTGACACAAATAAAGACAAAAGTGTGCAATAGTGGTGACTTATTTATTTTTAAATTCTGTCGTCTTTTGGAGTTACGTATGACCCCCACCTACCTCATCGAGATAGCGCCGGCAGTTGGGAACGTAACTTAATTTGCTCGCTCGACAAATTTACAACTATGTAGGTACGTAAGAGTATATAAAAAAAATCTTCCCAGCAAATGGAAAATAGCCTAATGCTTAAACACATTATCAAGTTCTATTTTGAGGTGTCTTTTTCCAAGAAAAATTGTCCCTTGCTCGCCCTTATTTTCATATTAATTGATGTTAGTAAGCGCAGGTTCTGTAAGCCACAATATACGTATTAGTTTGCTATGATGCCAAAAAGTTGTCGAGCTTTTTCCTCCATGATTAGTATTCATGTCTTTTCTATTGATATAAGTTCATGGAACCCTTCCTCGTTTTTGGTATGCTATACTTTACGTATGGCTTGGAAAAGATATTTACTTACTTCTTCGAATTTTTAAAATAAATTGATTTTGTTAGCTTTCAACTAAAGCACATTTATTTCCTGCTAACAGTTAATTTATATTATGAATTATTTTCTTGGTTAGTCACAGATATTTTCGTTGTTATCAGTTTATCACTGTCAAGTTGATGTAGTTACATTTTGCATTTTTCTTTATTTGTAAAATGACATGGCAAATTCACAAATTAAACAATGCATCAGCCACTTCGGACCCCAGCAAACAAACAATGTTATAAGCGGTGCTTGTAATGCAAATTAAACCGTCATGATTAGCATTATGGGTTTGATATACAATTAATATTCATTTGCGTTTTTGTAATGCGTAAATATACTACAATTTAATTAATACAATAAACGTGACTGGAAGTTCCCATTAAAATACTTTCGAACATTTTCTAACAGACGCCACACATATCTCATCGTAAAGACTGCTAGGCATTTCACTATTTGTCAATAAATAAAAAGACAAGCAAAAAAAGGCTGTAATTTAGCGAATAGATTAAAACGGTTGGGTTTTAATAATAATTGCGATCTCGTTTCACATTGGTGGGATGCTTCAATAATTGCCGGCGATCGATTCGTCACAGATTAAACGCCGAGTGAAGACGACTTGATATGCTAGACGCAATAATATGAATACAAATTGCTTCATTTTTGTCGCCCGAGAATTCCCTGAATTGTAATTGCTCATTCTAGGAACCTTAGGCCCGCTTATTATTATTTTTTTTTTACATACTTAAAACAGTCTGTCTGGGCCCCACCATGAGTTTGGAAGTTCAGGTAGGCAAAAGAAGATCTGTTGCTTTTTTTATTATCATCAGTTCGAGGCAAACTAATAAAAATGTTAAGAATCACGTATTTAACCAAAGAGAAAATATGCAATTAAAAAAATAAAAATACGCTTAAAGCTTATAATTCAGGAATTAAATTGCTGATGATTATAGTAAAGCTCAACTTAAATGTGAATTATATTTGAATACTAGGGCCTACGAGAATTTTTGGGGCCTTTTGGAATCAGGAAACGAAGAATGTACTTTTCAAATAAATTAATCGCCTCAATAAAGTTAAACCCGTGCGCAGGCAAAAGCTCGCTTATGGCGCAGATGACGTCACGATAGCTTTCTCTAATTGAATAAACTCTATCAATATTCTGTTATCTGCAATCCCGCCGATTATTTCCATAATACGTTTGGATAGTATTCTTTAATTTTAATAATATTTTTATAACTTGAAAGACGCTGTTATAATATAACAGATAAAATGAATTTTATTGAGATTTCCAAACCTTTTTTTTTTTTTGTAAAATAATAAAAAATTCTCAATTTTATTCGCAGCGAACGGATTTATGTCAGCGAAGAGCGTTTCATAATAAAAAGTTCATATCACAGTCAGTTATTTTTATAACAATCATAAAGTCACAATACAAGTTAAGGCATCCATTTAACTTGGAAAAATACGACTAATAAAATAAACGATTCCATACTGCGTCAGATTTATTTACTCTGCGTTTTATTATTATATTTTTATTATGATAATACGGACACATTTCACTTCGATGTTAATTTGCTTCGGTCGATAATATACCGTCGATAATAATTTATCTCCGCATGTAGGTCGACTGAAATAATTTGCCATAAAATCTAAGAGCTTTTTCTGTTTTGCGGAATATCATAATTTACACAATTATTCCCATAAACAGACGGAGACGTTAAGTGATTGGCAATTTCTATTCTATTGTTTACCAATGAACTAATCGCCGCTTTATTAGGAAAAATAAAAGTGTAACAAGGACTACTGAATCCTGCACGTATTTTTAGTTTCGCAAGACACCGAAGATGGGGAAATAAAGATTAAAAGGAGAAATTTATTTCACCTCCGATTATAGCACGCCAGCCAGGGCAATAAATTATAACTTATCCAGGTCCACCAACCAAATAATTTATTTAAATTTATGTGGTGCATTAAATCTTCAGCCCTGGAGATTGCGCTGTTGCGAACAGGATTTAATGTTTACATTTTATGGACGGTAGGCGCCCACTGTTGCTGAATTGTTTCCATTTTATTCTCGCCCAAGTTTTTTTTTCCTTTACTTTCTAACGCAACCTTACGCTAATTTTTTTTTACATGCTACTTTTCCACGCTCACAGTTTTATTTAGCACTTTGAAAAATTATCAGTTCTTAACTGTATACATTACAACAATCGCATGAATAAATAACCAATAAATCAATATCACCGAGTTGTTTTATTCATGCGTTTCGAATTAATAATTTATCCTCATTGATTCCCACGAATTATAATAATATACAAACAATAACTAAAGCCAATAATTAATGGGTGGCATAAGCTAATTACTAAATTAATTTATGTGTAGAATTGCATATGTTAGCAACTTACTATGTATGTATATACAGACGTAGAGGTTCATTCGAAACCTATCGACTATGTTAAGCCCAGAATTAAAAAAAAAAGCATGAAAGCTCATTTCGTTGGCGACAGTCCAGTAAAATCATAGGAGAAACTCATTATAGTCAAATTAGCTTTGCAGGCTCGTAAAATGATCCTTTCACTGACACCTGTATTAAATGCCCCACGTTAGCTTTTATAGGATACATAAGATGTACTGGATTACATAATCGCTAGGTACGATTATGCATAAATTTCATAATTTAATGTGATGTTTGTTTTATTTTTGCCGTGGTTAATTGCTATTTACCTTAAGGAGTCGTAACAAATTTAAATTTATTATCTGAAAAGAGCCGTTCATAATTCGCTTTACGTTTAGTAATCAAGTCTTGCTTGGGTGAAGAAGCTGCTTTTTCATGAATGGCACAAGGAAAATATCTTGTTCATTCATTCATTTCTTTTATTTACTACAAGAAATATTTTCTTATTGAATTATTATTGCAAGTACAGAAACAAGCTATAAACAATTAAAGGCAAATATTTCAACAATCATGAAGTCGTGAATATTAATTCTCACTTCATCATTTATTAAATATTTTGAATAAATAATTTAAGCAATTTAGAAAATATTTGTTGAACGTTTTTTTTGTTAAAAGAATTTAAAATATCCATATGTTTATAACATACATATACATCCATAAAGAAGTGAAAGAACTGTGTAGGAACATCCCATTAAATCGTCTGTAGATGTTAATCTTTACATAATACATCGCCATTAAAGAATGAGGTTAAAGTTCGCCGAAGTGTTAATACAATATTTCATGAAAAATGAGTCATTGTTGTTTTCATTTTGAAAGCGTTAAGTTCGATAATAAAAAGCTAAGCTTCGATTAATTATTTACACTTAAATTAGCATTTCGTGTGGCCTCCTCACCGACAGAAATGATTCAGCATCGCCAGATATGTAAATTAAATTTTAAATTAAATGTTACCGGCGTGTTAATTAAATGCACTCTCTCGCAACAATCGATCAGATGGAACAGAACGAAGACACGTTTCGCGTAGGTGTTGAATTTATGGAATTTATGCGGTACGAATGCTTAAAAACTTCTTAGAACTACCGAAACGTACAAGTTTACAAGTGGACGAGAAACAGGGACAAGAGGAATTTTTATGGAACTTAATTGCTAGGGCCGACTTAGCGTTACACTTATCTCTTCCTCTGCAGCAATGATATTTGTTTAACAAATGAAGGACTAACTGTATACTGTTAGAAAGAAAATTTCTAGCCTTAATAATTACTTTTCTTTTAAGGCGCCGGAGCTTTAAAGCAACAATTGTAGTTTTTTATCTTCAGAGTCGCCTTTAATTTCAGATCCTGAGGTCGTTAGTTTTATGTTGCCGTTAAAATTTATGTCTTGTCGTCTTACTAAAATATGTAATAAGTATAATTATTATAATTTATGTTTACATAAACAAATTCGAACACACAAAGCCGCTAATTTACCAAACATGTAACTTAATGATGCCTACAAATAATAATTTATGTGTGCCCCCGTGGAGTAAAATATTAAACATTTAATTCCTTTTATTTTAATATTTGAATAAGATACTTGTCAATTGGTCTTTACTAAATTTATCTTCGCCATATTTCAGTTATTTGCAGACTACTGGGGTTCTAACTGTACCTTTTACATTTTGACAACAATAAATATGACAAAACATAAAAGTCCTCAATACATAAGAAATCTTCAACATAATATATGCAGAGAGAAGGACAAAGAGACATAATTGGGAAACATCTTGGTCACCACAAGGAACAAGAAGAGAAGGCAATATATTTTACATTTTAATTTACATGTAAAACTATTAATAAGAATTTCAGTAGTCTTGCGATTATTGCTTAAACATCCAGTATAATACACATAATTTAATCGTCTTGAAATTTTTGTTGCACTTAAGGATTTTATTGCTTTCTAAAGCGATCCCACATAAAAATTATTAAGCAGTGAGTAAGAAGCATTTCAACTGGTGTTAATTCGTAAATATTTCGAGAATTTATTACGTACGTTTCCACATTCCATCCTTCTAGTGTTAACCTCTCCAAAAGGACGAAAACAGACGTGCTTTTATACCAACACGATTTACGCATTCTTTCGACGCATGTATTGTCAGGCATCACATAAACAAATTAAATTTCTCGGAATAGTTGCACAATAACTTGCGCCACGAAGCCGTCGCCCATCCTGTGAATAAGTAATTTTATTAACAGGAAAAGGGACACGGCTCGAACTCGGCCGATTCCTGTGAAATGTCAACGAGAGTCCTAAATCCGCACAATGCCATCGCACACCTTTTATTATTGCGTTTCGTTATTATTTAATTTATTTCCTCGTGAAGACTTTTACATCTTGCTCCGGCTATTTTATTAACAAATGGAGACGTCCTTACACGTGTTAGAAAAAAAAAAAACAATGAAACTTTCCAATCGAGAGGACTGGCAGTGCTGTTACAAATGCCAACTAAGCCATTCACTGATCACGAATTTTCTATATTATTACGACTCAGCTAAGGTTATAATCATTGTGGAAATAATTGCTTTATCGGGAGTATAAGTTTATGTAATTTTGGTGTGAGTTGCATTGCCTCGCGCTTATCTTAAAATCTTCGCCGAATGATTTATGATGCGTAACGCTTATTCAATTATGTTTCCTTTTACAGGTATTCGGTCTTCCTTTGAAGTGCGATCAAGACGGAGAAAATTCAGGTAAGTACACAGTCTTATGTAACAAGATGGATTTTCTTTATGGTCTCAAGAAAAAACTATAGACTTTTGAATTTTATGTTCTGATTATCTAGGCTATGACCAAATAGGATACTTCAGTAAAAAAAATGTTCTTGGTCGTTCTTTTGCTGTATAAACTAAATATGTTTTATGTTCATTTCAAACAATGCGAAAAGAATTCGAATATTGTAATATTATTTTAATTAATAAAATATGTAGTGTTTCATCAAAAAAAAATATAAGTTTGATGTTTAAGTTCTGAAAATAATTTTAAAGATGTACATAAAATGTCGTTTCCGCACTTCCTCGTGGCTCTGGGACACCTGTGTACATTTGACAAATAAGTACGTGTTGAATTGAAATGATCTGTAAAGGCAGGTGAAACCAAATTGAACGATATGAAACTAATGATCTGAAAAGATCAATACTTTGTTACCTAATGACATGCTTGAATACGACGGCTCATGCTGAGAAACAAGTCACGAATGTTTTCCCATTCTTTTAGAAGTGTATAACACAGAGGTCGCTTAATGAAAGTGGTGCGATAGCACGACCTCCAACACGTCCTCATCGAATATCTGAAACATTCTGCATTTTTTTTTCAGAAAAAAGTACTAACAGCAAATAAAACAGCTGTTTAGATCATTCAAGATGTTTAGATTATTAAAGAATATACAGGGTGCATCGTGATATGGATTTCTTCAATAGCTTTTTAATTATGAAGGAAAATATCTTGTAAAAAAATTATCACTTATAACGAGTTCTATATTAGTAAATCGACAAAATAAAACCATGATAAGAAGCGATGTCCGAGAGTATGGGAAAAATGTTAAAGAAATTCTTTCTACTTTGCTTTTCGAGAAATAATTAACCAAAAATTAGCCCCAAAACGACGATGTGCCTTTGGTTAAAGAATAGAGGAGTAGATGAACGAAATGCCCTCATAAAAGATTCATGGTAGGTACGACGGCGTAGCATCAATCGTATACTTGAACCTTTAAGTGGAACTTTACGTCAACTCTGTTTTTACGTCAACGCCCGACGCGACGCCGTGAAATACGAACTACAAAATACACTCACCGGTAGAAAATTCGATCCACTGAGTTTTAGGAATGTAATTACGGGCCCTATATATTTGGTGTGCTTTTAAGGTATTGAATAAGATCTGTAGTAATTTTACAAGGTACTTGGGTCGCATTGAATCGAAATGGTGGAAATTAAATTAAGTTTTATTAAATAACAAAATTTAGGCTAAATCTCTTAAATGAAAAATGTTTTTAAAAGTTATGTAATGGCTCTAGTAGCAAGTATTTCCTCCTGTAGCCCTAATACCAGCTTCTATGCATCTGGACATACCCTCAATCAGGTGGCGAATGTTGTTTTGGTCGGTTGCCTCCTACTCTTCAACCACCGCTTCAGATAAGACCGCCAGGTTCCCTGGAGCTGGAATTCTAGTTCGAATACATCTCCTTATCATGTCCCAGACATGCTCGATTGGGTTGAGATCGGGATTTCGAGCTGGCCAGTTCATACGGGGGATTTCGACTTCGACCAGGTACTCATTTACTACTCACGCAATGTGACTGCGGGCGTCATCATGTATTAGCATATAGTCATTACCAATAAATGGCGTAAGTGGTACAACATGGGGTTTCAGTATTTCTCTAATGTACCTGTCCGCAGTAAAGGATCCCCCATTAATGAGCACTAACTCAGTACAAGCACCAATGGAAATGCCACCCCAGACCATAATGAAACCCCCATTGAAACTAAGCCGAGGTACAATATTGCATTGAGCAAATCTTTCACCACTTCTTCGCCACACCCTTTGGTGACCATCGGAGGACCTCAAACAAAATCGAGACTCATCTGTAAAAAGAATCCGGCCTCATTCCACATCGCCCCAATTTTGATGTTCACGACCGAAGTTTAGTCGGGCTCGTTAATTCTAGCCCATGTGCAGGTCTTCTTGCTCTCAATCCAGCCTCCTCCAAGCGTCATCTCACCGTCCTCTCACTTACGGCCACGTTTCTTACCTCTTCTAGATCATTTCGCAAAGCCTCCCTATTCCTTAAGGATCTTAAGGTCAAATAATGATCACCTTGAACCGTAGTGGACCTCTTTCTCCCTGAGCTCGCTTTTCCCCACGCAATCCCCTGTCTCCAAAAACCGTTCCCATGCTCGTTGTACACTGCATCTTCTAACACCAAGAACTCTTGCTGCGTAATACTGGGAGCGGCCATCTTGAATTAGGGCTTTTGCTCGTGCAGTGTCAGTTGAATTTAAGATCATTATTGCGTCAAATGTGACCTCTATTTGACATATTCATTACAATCTTGACTCCACTACCAACAATACTACGATATACGAGACAAAAACGTATAAAATAAAAACCCTTGTTTTTTAAAAAAATTGTCACATGGATCGAACTTTCTGCAAATGCATGCAAATCACCTGAAACAGATCATTTCATGCAAAGGTTCACATGCTTTGACAGGTAAACAAATAAATCACTAAAACGACAAACGTGTTAAGAATTCCTAGTATTTTGCTTTCATTTTAATTTAAATCGTATTGTAAATAAAGTTTATTTCCACAAGAAACGTGTCCTTCATCACCAGAATTTAAAACATTGTGCGTGACGAATGATTACCACAAATCTGTTAAAAGTTTGACAAATTCAAAACGCGTTTGCAACTAACTACATATCCTGTACTTTTGGTGCACTTATTCGCATTATTTCGTCAGCTGGTTAAAACTGTGTACAGACTTGATAAAGGACGCGAATTGCCTCGTCGTGCTCTCGTAAAAATTCCGCACGAGGATGTATGAGAGCGTTCGGCGTTGATCCAGTAGTTCAAAGTCGTCGGTAAACAAATTTGGATATGAAATATTACGTCCACACTCAGCACCGACATCATTCGGATCGACCCGAGGTCGTACGTTGCGCATCCCGAGGCATGGCTGTCTGTATGCAGTTTAAAGGCCGATTCATACTGAAAGTCCGGCCACGGTCAGATCGCGATCTGATCACGGTCAAGTCAAACATTAGAACATGCATTTTGTATTGAAGTATTCACATTATAAGGCATGCTCCGGTCAAATGACCGCGCTCTTTCTGGTAACGAATATTTGAGCGAACCGAGACCGTGTCGTCTAAGCAAAAGCCGCAAGTCTGAACAAGTAACATTCACAGTCAAATCAAATCACTCACATTGGCAGGACAGTGAAATTGTTACGCAGTTTCGCAGAGAAAGCAAGAGATATTCAGACAACATGCACAAAAATAAGTTATGGAGTTGAAATATTAAAGAAAGGTACGTAGCAAAATATTTATACCTATTAAAAATAGTTTTTAATACATAGGAAAAAGTGAAATCAATATATTCAAATCCTGTTCGATTACCATGGAACTGCTTCAGACTCAGAATTAAAGTAGGCTTCTCTCACGTCAAATGCGGTCTGAAGAGGGCGTCTCCTCCTTGTCGGGACAAGGGTCTTAAAATGCATTCTTCTGGTGGATCTTCTTCTAGTTCCCATGATATGCTTTTGTCTCGCAGAAAATTATGGAGAATGCAGGTTGTTAAAATCATATTTTCAACATTGTCTGGTTGGGAGCTTAATTGTCTGAAGTATAAGCGGAACTTTTGGGCCAATATTCCGAACGCATTTTCCACAATTCCCCGAGCACGACAGAGGCGGTAGTTGAATATTTCTTTTTCAACGTGTACGTAACTTCAATGGACTTTTCAAGTGATGAGTCCCAAGAAAGACCGGGCTGCTGAAAATACTCAAGCTTCTGAATTAGACAACTCAGAAGAAACTTCTTCACGTCCTCTGCAGGAAGCAATCAATACCTACTGCGAAATCTTCATTGGAAAGAAGCTACCTGAGACAAGGAGCAGCCTCAGGAAAAAAGAAGACTGCTTCGGTTCCCGAAACAGCAAGCTCCACCTCGATGAAATATATATTAGACCAGAAGACTAGAGAGCAGGTTCAAACAAAATATGCATTAGATTTTTTTTTTTTTGATGGGATCAAAGAGTCAGTAAAGACTTTTTCTCCCCAGGATCAACATCTGGCTGAGAAAAAGATTTTCGAGATTATATCCGAAATCGAGGGCAAATATTTGAATATTCCAAACAACCCTCATAGCATTCAGCACTATCCTAATTTTGCACCTCAGCCACGTCATTACGTTTTGTTTATCTCTTCAGGCCTTTCTTCCTCACAGTCGGCGACCAGTTCGTCCTATTTACAAGTTTGTTCACTACAGTATGATAAGCAACAGCAGCAACAGCAGGAGACCTTTCAAATGCAGGTTTATAATGGCAATGAGCTAGTGTAGTTTTGTAGTTAAAATTGCATAAATTATACAGGGTGTTTCGCAACTTCATGGAAATAATTCAGACAATGAAAGTTTACCTGAAAATTTTTGTAACGAACTTGCGGAACACCCTGTATGTACCTGTTTATATTTGTTTACCTTTAACACACCGCTAAATTCTCGACAGGGAAACGGCTTCACAGAAAGTTGTATTCCTTTTTGTAATGTCAGGTTTAATCTCATTTAATATAGTTTGGAGATTTTTCTTGGACATCCGAAAGTATTGGAAAAATTTCGTTTCGTAATCTAGCCCTTTGAATAAGGGTGAAAAACTCTCCAACTCTTTTTTGGTGCACATTTAAAGGATGAATCCAAAAGTCCCTACGCCGTTTTCTTCGCTGCGATTCACAGGCAACCGGCAAGCCATCAGAGCTTGTGGAAAATTTAGAAAACGTATTCCTTCGCACGCTACTTGAACGAGACTGATGCCCGACCGCAGCAGTGTGAATGGTCTGTCAAAAAACCAGACCGCGATGTGACCGTGACCGGACTTATAGTATGAATCGGCCTTAACACGTCTGCTATGGCAGATCAAGTTTTACAAGCTTTATTCTGAGTAAATATCGTAAAACGTTTATGACACACTGCTACCTACCTGCGTAGATAGGCAGAAGTTTTACATTGGAGCGAAACTTTACTCCAATGTTGCCAGCCAGCTACAGTGGGACGGGAGGGTTCAAATCCAAACCGCGAAGGCCAAAACCCATAAGAAAATAGGCGCCACTTAATTTTTTTGAAAGGGGGGACAAGGTGAAAATTAAGAAAACCCGTTACATCCAGAACACGTCAATTTACTTAGTCACAAACAACAATCATAAAAGAATATACACAAATAAATAATATATGGGGAACACAAAAGTTTACAACATATTCAACTTGGTCGGATCCGAACTTCGCATTAAACTATATTAAAATAATTCAAATCGTAACTAGTGCAACAGAATACAACAGAATGCAAACTCCGGTTATTTGCGCGCGTCAACGCTCGTCTACTTATATCATATTTAAATTACACCGGCGGTTACGCAATAAGTTGCAAGTTTAATTGCGGCAAAATCAAAGTAATGGGTCAAAAACTAAATCCGCGAAATATCGCTCAAAACTAAGAAAAGAAATTATAACGCTCCGACCTTTATTCCTTTGATGTCCGATTCGTTTGTCGGTGTCTTTGCGGCAATGTCGCAGCGACGCTTTGTAGTGTGCCGGCTTCCGCGTAGAGGGGCGAGGGAGGGAACTTCCAACGCCGTAATTCGCGATGCACCCAACGAGAAATAACTCTTGATATAGGTCCAAGATTAAAGTCTAGGATTAACGATAGCTTTTGCTAGAAGCTCACGATAAAAGCCTATAAGCAATAAAATAAAACGAACACATAAGTCAAACCGAGAGTTGCTGCGTATAGAACTTACCTCGGTCTGTTACCGAAGCTGGGACAAACCACGGGACACGCGGTTTTTCCTGTCTCACAACTGGGTCTAATCAGAGTCGGCAATTAGCCGTAGAAATACACTAACATCCCTTCGATGTAATGGCACGCACAAATAAAAATATTTACGAAAAGAGAGTGTGACCCAAGAGACGGCAAGTTTCGTTCTGACAATGGCGCAACATTTCTCGTTTGACAAACAAGGAACGATTATAAACAAGCGAGACACCTTCTAATCTTACCTCCGGGGAACTTTCTTAGTAACAGTGGGAACCAATCGGCTGAAAGGGCAAAGATCACGCATAATACGCGTCCAGAAGTAGAACTTCGTTATAATTCGTTCAATTCCTCACATACACGCGATTTTGAACTCAAATAAGGATGGATTAATGTTAATAGAAATATGCTAAAACGAAAGTTTAAGAAAAATTACGCCGGCGAAATACGGGTATTCCTACACTGACTGCAATGTGTACAACGACGCGGTCCAAGGAATAATCCGACACGTCGAATTTCGCATATACAGGGCGTGTTCGGAACAGAAATGAAGGCTGGACGGTGGCAATGCATATACAGGGGGTATTCAGAACAGGAATGAAAAATGAACTGTAACAACACGTACGCTGTGAATTTGGCGTTTTAGTCTAGACATAATTTTTTGGGTAAATTTATAATTAATTAATTACAAACTGTTTCACAGGATTTTTTATAGATTTTCTCGTAATATGTGACATGCATTCCCGTACGCGACTTGATCAAAAATCCTACGCATAGTACTAGCGACGTTTAAAACAACTGTATCCTATTCATTATTCATTATTCCGAAGAGGCTGTCAAACGATAGCCAAACGTAAAGTGTTCGTGCGCCATTTAGTGTCCGTTTAAAAGATTTTGTGATATGTATCCTATTCGATTTATTGCCTCCGTGCGAGACGAAAGATTTTACTATCAGCTGTCTGTCGGGCCGTGCATTGACCCTTGCGATCAGTAGGTTTAAATCCTTGGGATTTTTTTTTGTGGACATTCCGCTCTAGTAAATAATCCGCACGAATTAATAAACAATTATTTACACGACTCAGACGTTCGTTCCCAACTGTTAAACGTGCAATAAAACGAAATTGAGAAATGTGTCAAGGTCGCATTGTGTGTAGTACGCAAGAAGCCAATAAAATAATAATCATAATATGTATTAACTTGTGTATTGAAGAATACCTGCCAATGATGCACCCTGTATACGTTCATGCTTTTCTTTGCTTATCAAATAAAAGTGGTTCTTTTCGCTACTACGATATTTCTCCACGTGCAAGGCAAGCAATAATGATACTATAATAATAAAGTTTTATTAATCGCGTTATTGCAAAAATAATAAATTACCGAACATGCAAATGTATTTCTTATGCAATTCCGAGCTTTTACATTGTTTTTTTTTTTAATAATTCTGCGAACGCAAACGATACGCGCGACCAGTTTATTTTAATTGAGCCATAGCAAATCTTTACGATTTCTATTCGTCTTCGCGTGACTTTTACTTGCGCATTAATTTCAAATTTATAAGGGTACTTTATTTTATATTGTTGCATAATCTTTAATTTTCATAACTTTCGAAGCGATAATAACAAGAAACTGCACACTTGGGTAATCAACAAGGCCTTTGACTTTTTCGAGAGTAAGAAGTCTTTTAATAATAATTGTTAAGAAAAAGTCTAGGGTCGGTACTTTAATCATTGGTTAACTTTAATCTTTGGTTTATTCCTGCATGGGCATGGGAATAATCACAATCAGTGACTACGAGTAAAGTACCGGTTCTAAAAGTATCTCATGAAAATAAAAAAGTTTCTGCTTTTATTAAATGATTAATTTAATTATTATTAGTTGTTATTAATCATGACATGATATATGTTTACTTGCACGAACAAATAAATTATTATACTCATTAATCTTAACATGTTTCAGGAAAAATCAAGGATCAATTTTTTGAATGGGACACAGCAGTTGACTGGTGAGTAGAGTAAATAATTATGCCAACATTGAGTTTATTAGATCTTGTGCGTTTACCAGGACGGTTATGAAGAGTAGCTCGAGCAGCCAATCTTACGATATTAAATGTCTTTACAGACAGCTTTAATTATCGGTTATTTGAGCGGTAAAACGACGTTTTTCAACGTCGCGTGACCAACAACTCCCGTCTTACCTTGAAATACATACCAAGTTGCAAGAAAACGTCATATAGATTTGCTTCTTTCAGCGTTCGACGTGTTGCAAGTGCTATCATTATGGCATATTTGTAATAACTGCGCGGCTGCATCGCTTATTACGTCTGATTGGCTTTTTTCAGCCTGCACTGTACCTCTCTTAAATAGAGCCCCGCGTAAACGGAATCGCTGATTACCATGGTTTTCTGCGAATATATTTGCAATTTCCTTTGTCTTTCTCGGTACGAACGATGAATGGATGTTAATTTCTGCAGAGACGCCTTGATCGTTGTGAAAAGGAAAGAGGCGATGGGAAATATGCTGAATAATGTTATTAAAATATTCTCACTCGGTCTCAGTTTTTACCTTTCTTGGATTTTGAATTTCATAAATTTCTATTGGTTTATGGAAAATACACTACGTGAGTAAAATTTTGATGAGTAGCAGATTTACGATTCGTAAAGTGATAATTGTTAAAGGTTTAACGTAACGGTAACTATAAAATATAATAGAAAACAAAATTTTGCTTTTTTTTAGAAAAACGAAAGTGTTAATAAGCGACGTGAAATTTTCCGATGAGGTTGAAGACGACACGTCAAGTTCCAAAGACGTGTGATTTCTGCTAAAATAATTTCGTAAAAAATTCAATTATTAAAAGAATGACCATTGAATTATTTCTTGTTCACCTTGGGGCAAAGTCAAATTTAAAATAATTATGTTTTGAACGTTATTAAAATTCCTCCACCTGCGACAAATGCATTTTAATTGTTGTTGGGTTGCCAATTAAGAAAACACTTTTGCTCTTTTCACGTTATTTACACAAGAAGGTTTTTTTTTGCGTCCTGCATTATTTATCAGTTTTTAAGATCTTTAATTAGTGTGTCAATCTATACGTTGTCCTTCGAAAATATTATTCAAATAAGATTCTGCAAACCTAAATCTAACTGGGTTTCTTGGTCGTTTCTTTCCTGTTCACACACGCACCTTACCGTAGTAATATTGTTCTCGTAACGAATTTTTACGGCTACAACTCGCAAAAGAACATTATAAAGTACAGTTATTATTATCATAAGTTGTAACGAGTTGGGTGCAACAACACGGTGAAATCCGTGGGAATAATTCATTTAAATTACTTTTAAGTTCACTTGGCTTCCTTCTTAACTTATCCTGCTATTTTCGTGTGTAATTCACTTTTTCATCGGCTCAATTTTCACCGTCGCGTTACACATTTACTATCTTTATCTGTAATTATTATTTAGAACGTCTGTTTAATGGCGGAGCTTAATTAAGTGCTTTTTACTATTCATTCCGATTAGAATATTTCCATTTAGCAGATAAGAGATGCGGCAGTAGCCCGAACACTATAGATATTAGCATTAATTAATTACGGACGAGTGAATAAACATTTTTATATATCTGCCAATTAAAGTCAGGATCGTGAGTATAACGTATATTTTTAAATTTTAAATGCCTGCCAGATCGAAATATATTATTCGAAAATATGTATTCATTATGTTTTTTTTTTTGGCCTCTTGAAGGTCATTCGTTTTACTCTTTGTATTTGCATAAATACATGTTATATTTTTTTTTCTAATAGAGAATAAAGTAACTCTACATTTTATGTATTAATTCATCTTGAATAAATTATTCCTTTCATTTTTTTTGACATATTTTGGTTTATTTATATACAGGAAAATTTTTGAGCAGAATCTTACTCTTAAATAATTGTGGAATGTACACTGAGAAAAATGTATATTAAAAACCGTGTTGTAAAAAAAGTATCATTAATAATAAAATAAATTGTTTTAAAAGTAGCAAAATTGTTTAAGTAAAGCAAGTAAATTTTTCTCTTAAAAGAAATGACAATGCGATTATATTACATTAAGCATATGATTTTGTAACATTTATGAGTTCGTCCTGCAGATATGATGTTTACAACATAAAATTTGTAGGTCAAAAAGCGATCGAAAGATGTCACTACTTAAATTGTTCGTTACTTTCACATCGCAATGGCATATAACCTAGGAGAAATCGGTTTGGTTTGCAGTGGAGTTCATAGACAACACAACATAACATAATATATTTATGTTTTCTCTGGTGGAGTTCTGGAGCTACGGTACTGTTGATGAAGGCCCAATGAGGCCTTAAACAGCTGTACAGAGCAAGCTCGAGGAATCCGCTGTAATCAAAACCGATTTGCACAATTTGTTTTTTTATAAAATTTGTAATTTAATATACGTTTTTTGTTAAATCGAGTACTTATTTTTTTTGGTGCAGCTGCAAAGGTTGGTGATCGTGTGAATCCCGTTGCTTCTTATCTGTGCGTAGATATAAATGTTGAAATATAAATATATTAAACGATATTATATTTTATATTTTAGCCATTTTAGAATATCTTTTTATAAATTTAAATATATAACAGTTAATACAAATATGTTTTTAAGTTAATAAAATGATTTTGCTGTCACATATAGTAATATAAATTTTTGTAAAAATTACTATATTTATATTTACTTTTACAACGTAATTCTCTCCGTGTAATGGGTCTCAATCTTCAAATCGAGAAAATGAGGTCTGTTTGATCATTAGCGTAAAATGACAACTATAAATCACTTGTAAAAATTTAAGTATTTTTTCTCGTTTACCGGTTTTTCGATGGATGGCAGATGATGCATGACTTATTTTGAACCTTAACTTGCAAAACTGTACATTAGTGTTTTTGTCGCCGACAGACTATAAATTACGTAATATAAATTATAAAGCGTTATGAAGCAAAATATAACGAGGAACTCCAACAGGAAATGTTCTGTTTAGAGACAATGAAAACTTCCAGAACGAACACGAGTTGATTTGTTGCTAATTGAGTTGTTGCGCTGCACTACAGGACTAAGCATTATTTCTGAAAGATTTGCATACAGACTTTACACACGGTTCAAAGGAAGTCAATAGAATTTATAGCCGTTGTCCTCTTTTTTTTCTGTTATGGGCACGTGGCTAACGCGCTTGGCCGCCTACGATGGAGTTCAGGCACCCGGAGCAATCACGCAAAAGGCATCTACGATCTTTATCTGATATTTTTAATACGTGGCAGAAATATTTACTTCTCTAGGATTTACACTCGAACTTATCTGCAATTGCCAATGGCTTACATTATTTAGCGAAACTGGTTAATAATAATAAGTTCTTGGGCTTTATGTTTTGTTACTCGCCGATCGTGTGCAATAAGGAATTAAGTTTTACAACATATACACCATCTATTTATAATACTAAAATTTACATATTTATCAGAATAATTGCTTATATATTTATAAGAAAGTATTCATTATTTATATATTTAACTCACAATGTCTTTACTAAATTATCAATTTCACATGCATTACAATCTTTAATAATAACCCATCAGTAATTTTTCCTACAGTTTTGACGTGTTTATGGATAAAACATGTTTCGATAAATAATGTTTCATGTTCAAGAAGTGCTTAAGTGAAATCTCATCACGCTTCACATCCAATTGCTTGACTTAAAAAAAAGAAGACGATAATGTGGAACATATTCTGTAAACGTTTAACCTAATTACCACGTAGCTTTTAAGAAAACTAGGCGTTTACGAGCATGCAATCCGAGATGTGTCAGGGACGTTTAGAACATTGCCCCTGTCTTAATTGCAAAAACACGACCTCAGAAGTACCAGGACGTTCACTCACATTGTTCACGCAAAAATTCTAACCTTTTCTGATTCATAATATAAAGTCAGAATAATTTCTGTTTTTTTTTTTTTTAATGGATGGTCAATGCGGACGCTAATTAAATTAAACGAAAGAATAAATTCGCATTAACTTATATTAAATACTTCATTGCCACCGGAAGAACTTCCTCAAACACCAATCAAGGTTACGCTACTGGTATAACAGACCTCCAAGTAATTACAACACAGTTCCATCAAATCAAACCTTCAAACCAACCGTGCAGGGTCAGCAAATTTCTTATAAAAGTAGCCCGTTCAACCAACAACCTGGATCAACAGCCTTAAATCAACAGCCTTCATATAACACAGCACCACCTAATCAACAGCAGCCACCTTACAATACCTCATCACAGAATCAACAACCGTCTTATAAAATAGCTCTGCCGAATCAACAGTCGACATTTAATACAGGATCAACCAATCATTATAATTCAGAACCACAAAATCAATTTTATAACACAGCTCCACCAAGTGAACTTTACAAAAGTGGTTCCGTAAAGCAGTCGTCAGGTTTTAAAGGACCAGGACCAAATCTGCAACATAACTACAATTATAATTCACAGAGCCGAAACCAAAATTGGCAAAAGCCTAATCAAGGCAATTTTAATGCCCCGAAAACTGTACCAAATTTGATGAGTTTAAACTTACAGAAAACTGGGTTAAGTCAAAGTTTACCTGAAAAAAGACCCTTTAATCAACCGGATTTTCAAGATCCTAAAAGAAATAAACCTGACGATGTTCTTAAACCTAATCAGTTTCTCTCAAATTCGCCTAATGAAACCAATCCAGCTTTGCAAATAACGGATGATTTGTCAGAAACTGTAAAGAAGTTTATGAAACAGTTTACTGAATGGGAGGCTCAGTTTAATAAGTGAAAAGAGCACAATATGAATCATCCTGACAAGGATCAGTTTAAAAAATGTGGAAAGAAGTGGGAGGCATGGAGGACTCAGTTATTGGAGAGAAGCGAACAAATGAGAAGGAAGAGGCTCGGTTCTTCCCATCCTGAAAGCAAGAGCCCAGCAGATGTAACAAAACAAATAATGACGACTAAAACAAATGAAGCTCTGAATTAGGAAATACAGGGTCATCAATCCCATCATATCTTGTCTCAGTTTTATTAGTAACCCAAATCCTCCCCCTTGTTCTAGAATCAGCTGTTGCAATTATTCAATCCTATGTAATTGCAGTCCAAACAGGGTTTGGTATAAGAACAACTACTAAAGAGAAACAGGATGTTGTATAAGACTGCGATAAAAATGTGTCAGACAAGGACAAGGATGAGAGAACGAAGAAGTTAATAATGATAGTTTCTCAAAAATGATACCTTCTGTTGGAATGCCCGGATTAGATTTGATAAAAGATACGAAAGACAATAATAAAGGAAAAAGTATAGATTTGGATGTAAATAAAGGTCCAGGCGTGGAGACCCTATCAAAAGGTATAAATAATATTTTAGGTGATCAGAAATTACTCAAGCTGAGTTCGGCAATGCGTTTGGCAATTCGAGCAGAGCTGGTGAGATTTTAATCAGCTGATCATAGAGTGCTCCACATGAGCAAACTTAATGACGAACGATTTCGAGCAATCTCAGTGTAGATTCTGACAGTTGAGCCAAATTACCTAACAAAAATCTAATGTTTGGTAATAATCGAAAAAAAAATTGCTTAAATTGTTTTGAACTGCGCCTGGGAAGTGCCTCTATTACAAAATAAACTCACTTTTAGAAATTAATTGTATTCCTCATCAACAAACATTATTTATTTCTTGAAATTAATTATGCTGATTATAACGTTGAGGTTCGTTTTAATTTTTAGACAACGATTATTCTTAATGCTTATACTTGACAATGTCTAAATCTAAGAGCTCCTCCAAAATATTTCGACCTGAGCGAGCGCTATCTTTTTCATCTGATCTGTATTTGACGAACGCGTCAGATCTGTCAAAGTAAGCTCTACTTTTCATTACCGAACGATTCTGAGGTGATTGATGAAAAAGATCGCATTGCCGAACACAGCTTTACGCTGGATTTCACAAACGTCACTTAACTTTAATCATCGATTAAGAATAATCATTCCTATACCTTCAACACATGAAACCATGGCAACGTTTACTTTTAACGGATGATTAAATTTAAATAACGTTTGTGAAATCCGCCACTAGTATGCTATTAATGGTAACACAGAACCAGAATTATTAATCCTCCTTCTGTAGTTGATACTACAGCAAAAATTCAAATTGATAATCCAAATGTACAACACTATTCTTCTCTTTAGTTGGCTCAAATCAGTCTTTAACGAAGCACCGAAGAACAATGATCAAGCTCAAAGTGGTTTCAGAGGTAGTTTTAAGGGGATCGAGAATCTTTTAGTAGAAATGAACATCGATTTGAGCCTCCAGGTCGTTTTGGAGAATCGCAAAATCTGATAGACCAAATATCAATGATTTCTCAAATTCTGATTCTGATTCTGACATGAAGATTCTAATTTTCGACAACAGAGCGATTTTAGAGGACCAGACAATATTGATAATTTTAGAAGACCCAGTGGCTTTAGAAGAGAAGGTAATTAGAAGGCCAGATTTCAGAGAACCCAACGATTTTAGAGATGCTGACAATTACAGAGGACCTGATAATTTCAAAAAACCAAATACTTATAAAGAAACATGATTTTAATGCAGCTGATAATTTTAGAGGACCTGATAAATTCAGGAGTTCTGACAGTTTTAGAGACCCAAATAAACTGCGAGGATCTGATAGCTTCAAAGGACCCGATAACTTTAGAGGAAATGATAATTTCAGAGGTTCAGATAAATTTAGAGGTCCAGAAAGCTTTCGAGGGTCTAACAATTTCAGAAGCCCTGATAATTTTAGAGAATCGAGCAACTTTAGAAGACCTGGATAGTTTGGTGGACCTGATAACTATACCGGCCTCGACAGTTCTCATGAAGATGAAAATTTTGGAGGACCTAATGTTTCCAGAGGTAATAGTAATTTCAGAGGACTTGATAACTTTAGGACCCAAGAAAATTGAAGAGGTTTTAATACGTCAAGTCACTCTGACAACTTTTAGAGGAGGACCTGGTGATGAATTTGAAGATTCCGGCCCCGTTGGAGATCTTGAAGTTTTCACTGATCCAGATAATTGTTATGATGGTGAAGACGATTTTAAACAACCAGAACGTTTTAGAGAACCTGAAGAAGAAACACCCGAGAATTTTCAAGATCCTGAGAGTTTCACGGGACATGATAATTTTAAAGATTCTTGTAGTTAGGTAAGGGCCTAACAGTTTTAGAGTTCCTGACAATTTTTGAGATTCCAATAATTTCAGAGGACCTGATAGCTTTCCTGGTGATAATTTTGGAGGACCGAACTTGAATAGAGACAGTGAAAGTTTTAGAGAAGGAGATTTTAGGCGACCTGCTAATTTTAGAGGACAAAATAATTTAGGAAGACCAAATACTTCTCAGGAAGGAGATAATTTATATGGAAGCCCTCGGAATTTGGGTGCAAGAGGTTCCCGAGAATCAAAGAGTTTTCTTGGAAGATGGGAACCTCCCGAAACTGCACCTTTAAATCTACCATCAGATAATTTTAACAAAAAGAGTGATGAAATTCACAAACCTGAAAGTAGTGGTGATGTGTTTGGTATGGATGATTCTAATAATTTAGGTGCAAATGTTCAAGATAAAAAGCCTGAAAACCCTAGAGTTTTGAATCCTAGTACCTTTGATATTCCTGATCCTGCACTCTTACCACCGAATAGCAAAGAAGTTAATATGTGAAAGCCAACCACAGTGACTGATTATGATCATAAGTCATTGAAGCCAGGTATATAATTTCGTTTCTGCTATGATGCTTTACTTTATAATGTGTTCTTTATTTTAGTTGTGCCCGAAATTACTTTAGAACCTGCGCATACTTTTGATTACCGCCATAGACATGTAAATAGAATTCCATTTCCTCAACGCCCTGTGTGGTTGACCAAACTGACCTTTGCTTTCGCCCATTCCAATCAAGAATTCGATTAAAGATTAAGATATTATTAATTACCTGAGTTTTTCACGTGTGTCATTTAGCTAGGAATAGTTTGCTTTCGAATAAGAAATTAACCGTACCAATTAAATAATATCAAAGATTTTTTTCGGCCAATTAAAATACGAAAGTGTAGAAACCGGCGGTATAACATATTAGGCACAATTAAAACCATATTATTAATTGGGCTAACGATTGACGAAACAGATAAGTTTATTATTGCGTTTGATAACTTCCACAGATTAATTTAAGCTGTCAACGTAACCGGTAAGCCTTAATTACTTAATTAATTAATACATTTCCTGACGTACGTACACATAAAAGTCAAGTAATTGAACGTTCTATTTGCATGTTTATTTGTAGTCAATTAATCGTCTATCATTTTACGATGTAGATGGATTAGATATAAAATAATTTCTGCTTCTGTAAGTCGATACTACGAGCCAAGGAAACGCGTAACGTTACGTTATGAGTGTTATGACCAGCCAGCAAGTTTTACGTGGAGCCGTAATGATAAATTAAAATCACATTTAGACGGCGGACGCCTTTATACTTTTAAGCACAAAGAAGAAAAAAAAGGATTAAATGCTTAAGTTCCGCTCGGCACGTATGTACTTTTGCTCTGTATTTTACGAAGCGCTTCGTTTAGTGAAGACGCGGAGGTCTGCTCTGCTCTTCTTTCTTTCATCGTTCGGATTCGCAACAGTGTTTCGGGTTTTTAAACGTTAGCTTCTGTAGTGGTTTAAATTACAGGCGAAGTTTTATTTGTCGTGATTTTTTAGACGTTGATTACACGCCACTTTTTTCATGGAAACTACCTGCGTTTACTTTTGTTTCTTTTATTTGCGGGAAATATTAAATTATACGGGTAGGTATTACTTTCTGACAGCTAGAATTACGCAGTCTGGGTTCATATTTTAAATAAGCTTAATGTTGCTGGAAGTGCAGCGTTTTTGTTTTTGGTTGGCTATCGACTACTACTATGCGTCAATTAAAAACTGGTTTTTCTCCCTTTAGTAAATTAAAAACGAACCGGCAGCTACTGATAAACAAATATTAACTCAATATTAAATTAATTACACACCCCAGAATTTTCTTTTAATAATTTATGTATTAGTTAATACAAATGTTAAAAACCTGAGCTTTTGTCCTAACCTTGTATTGTATTGTTGTATGTATTGTAATACTGAATCATCATTGGTCAAACAGTTTCTTATATTCACGTCATTTGAACAATTTAATTATTCATGCGCTACTTTTTATTCGTTTTAATTTAATAAGATATAACTGTAATTAAACATTTTAATACACTTTTTGTTCCTAACACTGAAACATAATTAATTAATTGTAATTATAATATGTAATATAATTTTCAAAAGTACGTAAATGACTACCTTGAAATAAGTTTTTATTTTCTTATTATTTTTTTCTCTCACTCTCAGTTTTTCTCTTTGTGAATAATTTATTGTTGAATTTGTATTAGTATTACATTCATGTAGGCTACTTACGATACAAATTTTAATCAAATGTTTAGTTTTAGTTTCCACTTCTTATTCAGATACATATACAGGATTAAGTAAACGTCCTGGAACGGACAAATATTTTTGTAATTTGCAAAGTGGTATTTCTTATTCTGCATTCGAAAATATAAAGATATACTCATAATCCTATTTTAAACAAAAAATAAATTGAAAGTCATCAATGAATCTTTGATAATATATTCATGCCACATTTGAGAAAAACCACAATAACCACAATAACAAAGGATATATGCAGTATTTCTGTCTCTTTCCCTTTTGTCCTTATAAGGGCGTAAAACTTTGAAATATTAAATGTATACAGGTGACTGGTAAGTTGACGTATTCCTTTGAGGGCATGTTAGGAGAACTCATTTGCAATTGACTTGACCATAATATGCATTACACAAAATGCAATAGTTTCTGATATTTATATTTTAATTTTTATATTTTTCTTAGAAATACGCTTCCTACTACCCTTTAGCTAGAATTACTCAGAGAGTATAAACGTTTTTCTTAATATTTATGATTTCCTGGTTAGACTAAATAATAGTAAAATAACTCGAACAAGTTATTTCTCAAAACGTCTTCATTCATTTGCGTCGTTAAAGTTATAGGTAAAAAATGTGGGCCTATTACATTATTTCCTATCATTCCAAATCACACATTCACACTAAATTTTGTTTGAAAACTAGTCTCTCTTATTAATTTTTGATTTTCTTCCGCCCAATAATTAAATTATGGAGATTATTGATGCCTTCCCTACTAAATTTGGTTTCGTCTTGTCACCAAATTTTAAATTTAATTTACTTGCCTCTCACTGACAAGATGGCAGGCTTCTGCTGACGAGACCGTATCAACTGAGCCCCAGCTAGCAACAGTGAAGAAAGGGGCGGGTTATTTAAGGTGGTAAATTATTAAGGGCGCCAGAAGACTAAAACGTAATCGATCAGTCGACGTCTCCAATCGACCAGATCGCGCAGAAAATGAATCAATAATAATCAGAGGCGAGACTTTACTCACTGGTGTGCGTAAATGTAGAAACTAAAATCGTAGCTAAAGTTAACACAATTTATTACACACTTTAATCGACACTCTACACTATTACAATTGACTGCTTACTTTAGCCTTAAATTAACTACGGTAAACGCAGCGCAACACGTAGTTCGAAATTCTCCTTGTGACAGCGCGTCCAGTCGTACGTCAGAGACAATGATATCAACCGAAGCGCAGTGGCCGGTGGGTAGTTACAACGCCCTCTATCGACCGCGGGCAGCGTTGACAATCTGGATCAAACTGGATCCGCGGGAATCGTCAAGATGGCTGAACAGGTTTTCACGATCGGGTCTCGGTACGTTCCCAGGGCAGGAGCGCCCCCGGAGAACTAGGCCAAAAGTCTGGTCTAATAGCCTGCGCCCAAATAGAAAAGCCTATATAGAAGAAATGATTTTGGTTAGCGGCCATGTTAGGTACACGCCCTCGCACGTTTTACATTACCTGGGATTTACTAGATTTCCCCGGCTTAGTATGGGGCTTAAAAGTGCCCCAAGTGTGTTGGATGATGCCACGAGATCTTCCGGCACAGCCGCAAATTAGTTATTCCTCCCAAAGAGCGAAAACTCCGGTAATTTCACAACACACGTAAATCTAACTGGCACGCGCGATGTTCCGAATAAGAAAGGACGCGACCAGATTGAAGATGGACAAGGTCGTTAAGACGCGCGAGAATTACCGACGATAACCAATGATGGACTACCGGGTAGTCTCATAGCCCATGGATGTTGAGCGTTCGCATCACGCAGGTTTCCCCTATAGCGATGTAAATGAGGGGGAACAGTGTAACCAACTGTGTTGAAACGCAGTTGAATGATACTGTATTGCCACGATGTTTTGGCGCGAGATTTGAACGTAACAGTCTGTCCATAAATTTCTGGATAAAAACGTAGCCGCATTTAAAGGGAATTTGCAAAATTCAAGTCTTCGTGCAGGATCGCCCTCCTTTAGCCCTTAAACTTTTGTATAGTACACCCGAAAGGCAATAAATCAAAGAAGTTTTTAGAATAATTTGCAAGCTGATTGTATTATCAAATTTTGGAAGTAAATAAATAAGTGTCTTTTTACGCATTGTAGTTCAAACTTATTAAAGCTTTTAACTTAATGTTTGTTGCGTTATTTAGTCTAACCAAGAAAACATAAATATTAAGAAAAACTTTTATACTCTTTGAGTAATTTCAGGTAAATGGTAGTAGGGAGCGTATTTCTAAGAAGAACACAAAAATTTAAATAACTCAAAAACTGTTGCACTTTGTATAATGCATATTATAGTCAAATCAATTGCAAATGAGCTCTGCTAACACGCCCTCAAAGGAATACATCAACTTACCAGTCAGCCTATATAAATATATTATAAAAGCAAACCATCAAGGCTTTAAAGTCCATTTCGTGTCTGAATTTATTATTTATACTTTCCTCTTTATATCACGTAAATTCAAGTTTTAGTGTAAGTATGATGCACAAGCACTTCTTGTATCGGCATAAAACGAGGAAACTTGTTTAATTAAATCCGCATAGTTCGCATAGGTATTAACCGCACGACGTACGGTTTTCCAGTCAGTTTCTTAACATTTCTTCTTTTCCAGGAACTTGTCATGGTTCATCTTTACTACGAACCCAAATGTGCCGATAGACAGAGAGATAGATAGCCTTATTCAGAGCCGCATTTAGATAAAATACATTAAAATATATAAATTTCAGGTGCTTGTAAATAATAAGATGTTAACAAGGTATCACGTTCGAAAAACCATATAACAATTACCGTATGGGATAATGACACTATACTTCTAAATAATTTTTACAGTTGTCATTTAAAATACGTTACTGAATTGCAGTAAAAGATGCATTTGTCTATAATGTATACACAATAGGATCTCACATAAATATAAAATCTACCTACTTGCGAGAAAGGAACAAGACGAAATGTTAGAATTTGAGAGAGAAGTTATTATCAAATGTTAGTTACAAATTACTTGGAAGAAACTAAACTTATAAGATGGAAAATTCCAGTGGAGGACATAAGTGCAAATTTCGGAGAAAAAACGTCACCGGAAGTGTGCGCGGAAATTGTTTTCAAAACAAAATCGATTGTTGCATGTTTAATTTCAAATAACAAATTTATGGTCGCATTCGCGGGATTTTGCTAGCGGTAGATTTGGGTTAGGAGGCGCTGCGTCGTCCCGGCTCAAGTGACTGTAGACCACACAAACACCCGCCTAAACAAATCATCGTAACATGTAGCTTGGTGCTTTCTAAATTTTAGGACATATCAGATAAAGGAAGAGATCAAATTACTTGCATGTGGAAGCATTTCGCGCTTGTCAGTTCTGCCTCCAAATTGGCGACATTCCAATGCACTATAGCTATACAGACATCATAAAACAAATCTACTTGACGTTTTAGATTGGGTTGCTTGGATTTTTGTATACATTTTGTCGCGTTAAAATCGCAGATACATGTTCCATATGGTTAAAGAAATCAAATTACATTGCAAGTTGAAATCTTCGCTGTAGTCTGGTATCTTTCTGGCAGGCAGCAGATACTTTAAATATGTCACCTTGTGCACTTGTATAGTTAAAGTTATGTGTGCTTCATTTGCGACAGACAACAGCGAGTATTCCTGATAAGCTAATGAGGTGTCTCTTGATACATGCGGGCATCTGGAATAGGCGTGAGTGGGAACTAAATGCAGCGACTATGATTGGTCGAAGTTGTTTCAAAACTTAGCTGCAAAATCCGAGGGGTGTATTTTAATTCTTTTCTTGAAAGGACGTGACGCGGAAAAACAGGCAGAAACGTTTGAATCTCTCGAACGAACAGTCGACTAATTTTAAAGTTTGACTTAGGATTTCTTTTTGTAGCGCTTATAGTCGTTTACTCATTTTCTAGATAAATGATTTATTTCTGTACGGTTTAAATACACTGTGTTAAGAAGGGCAATTAAACCAAACACGTGCGTCGCGACGCGAATGATTAAATCAGAGTGAGAAGTGCGCGGGTGTTACACGGGATTAACCAGTTTTAGGTAATTGACATTTATTCGTATTTCTTCATCGCACCTTTGGTGGTAACAATTGCGTAGGGATAATTTGATTTGCATTAATTAGTGACTAAAGAGTCAGTAAACTTCATATTACCATTGCATTTACATAACTTTAATCAAACAATTTTTATTTACATTGAAGTATTAAGCTCACTAGTGACATTCATCTTAAGCTGGGTACACATTAAGCGAATGAACAGCGGATGACGAACGATCGCCGAAGAGCAAACGTTTGCTGTCCGTTACTTTAGTATATACACGCAAATTGGCGTACTTAGGGGGCGAACACAACCGTAGACGAACCGAACGTTTTGCTCGCCTTCGTCTGGGCGTATACATTGACTAAATTCGCCTTCGTTCATTCGACGTTCGGTGTTCGTTCGCTTAATGTGTATCCAGCTTTAGAAAAATTTATTGGTCATTATTTCTTTAATTATTAGGCCAATTCTGTAATTTAATCAACCAACAGCAATTAACAATTCCCCACATCTACCTGGAAATTCAACACAGTGTACTCTTAGAAATAATTCTACCCTTGGGGATTTTCTCCGCCAAGTTGGGAACACGCTAACGGTTGTTTTCGATTTGTAGAGGGAAGTCGCCGATCTAGATCACTGGTGTGAGGCAATTATATCTGCCGCCGAAACCAAGTGCGCCAGCACAACATAAACAAAGAAATGAAGGCCAATTAATTTTCATTACGAATTTCGTGAAACTACGAGGCCGAACAATTTGAAGTGCATATTCATAGCCATTTTCTTAACAAAGTTTCTCTTTCATCCTGTATGTGTGTGAACCGAATTGTGGTCTTTGCCGAAAGATTTGCAGGTTAATTAGAAGCGATTCTCCAAGAAATGGCCATAAACACCTATAGTGTAGTGTCGAAAAACAGTGAAATCTGGGTTCTTGCGCAATAATTTAGTTAGATAGGTTTAGCCGACGAAAAAACGACGAAGAGAGAGATTTGAAAAAACGTACCAAGAGCCACTCTCTGAAGGCGATTGAAAGTAGCTGGGAAGTCCCCTACCCATCGACCTTAATTAATTAGTTTAGCCAGTGTTGGGGTTATTCCATCACCTCCAAGAAGGAGTCTCTGAAAAACTGGTGATTGCTATTGATTGTCCTGGAAATTGATCGCCGAGGGCGTCATTTTGTATCACATACTTCCCCAGAACATCTGATTAATTCATTAATTAACTCCATCAATTAAGTACACTGTAGTCCCATTGTGTCACATTGTTCGTTGGTTTATTAAACAGAACAAGTCTTAAAGTACGATCTGAAGTGACGAACACTAGTACCAAGACTCGAGCTAAGTTGAAATCCAATTAATTGTGAATCTAATTAAGGAGCAGAGCTCTCCAACAAATATCTGTGAAGACGTTAAACCACCAACGGTGTGAATCGAAAGAAAGTAGATCGCGCCGATATTCGAAAGTGAAATTTGTTAAGCGGGTTATACTGTACTTTCTGAGCATCGTAATTTTTGTTTCTTTGTATTTGATTTCAACACAAGGTTTTTGCGCTCGTTATACCAGATCCCGCAGTGGCTGGTACAAGGAGTTTTTACCTTTTTTATTGCAATAAATAATTAATGAAATCTAATATCGTGTTTTGATTTAACGTCATCAACTCCTTTGTTCTTGCGATTTATTTACCGAGCCACCAAGAAGAGCCGCGTTATCACGACGTGGGTTCAGGCTAGCATCGATCACGAGCCATAATTAAATATTATCATTCCTTTCATTCCGAAGGGTAGTTCAACCGAACAGAATCTAGGTCAGAAGAATAACTTTTAGGGCGGCCGCCAGTAAATAGTAGCAGGTAGCAGACAGAGTATCCGTAAGACATATAGTATTACTAACCAGCTGGGTGGCCTTTCGGAACTCCCCCGGGGTATACGATTGGCAAGTTATTTAAATTGGCAATAAATTTAAGTTGTGTTTGTTTGGTCAGTTTTATTAGATGTTTACATGTAAGTAAAAGTAAACAAACAAGGATTTTTAAACGGGCGCGTTTCAATACATAATAGGATCTCACATAAAAATAAAATCTACTTGCGAAAAAGGAACAAGACTGAATGTTAGGATTTGAGAGAGAATTTAATATCGAATGTTAGTTACAAATTACTTGGAAGAAACTAGTAACATAGAAAATTTCGGTGGAGGACATCAGCGCAAATTTCGGAGAAAAAACCTCACCTATTGACCAGATCTTTAAGTTAAGACAAATTTTGCTAAACTTGAAAGTTCTTACTATTAGTAAAAACAGATTACCAATCAAATATAAAAAAATCGGGGGATGAGCCACAAATAATATGGGAAGACAACATAGTGAGGCACGTTGGTTTTAAGTGGCAAAGAATGGATCAGAATAGAGAAGAACTAGAAACAGTTGAGACCTATATAAAAAAATGTAAAGGATAGAAGAAAATGGGCTAAAGAGGAGTAAGAATATTTTACTGTTGGTAACAACTTTGAGTAATGTAAGGAAACTAGTAAAATACGTCGGTTGGTTACACACATATGGTCTCTCCTGCAAGCAATAATTTATATCCACACACAAATTCTAAACTAACAGGGCGGCATGCAATAAAACATGATGGCAATTGTAATCCTGACGCAAACTGCGAAATAAAGCTCCGAGTGGAACAAAATTTCATCCGCAGACCTCGCCTTATACGTAAAGTTCATGTTATACAATGAGCTAGCGTTAAATTATAAATAAATCGGTAATTTGCTTGTCTACTTGAGAGAAAAAAGGTCAGTACGATGGAATAAAATATCGAAATGTCAGTGTGGGTTTCTTCGGCACAATTAAAAACCAACTGCAAAATTATCAGCTTCTTTTAGAGAATTTTCTCTGCGGCGTAACACTTACGTAACGCATCCAATTTTTATTGTTGTTTACGTTTTCATGGTTTACACCGGCCGACACAATCGTAAATTATGAAAGTGCACGTACATAAATTATAAACAAAAAAGGGTCTAACTTTACTTGTAATTATTGTATACGTAACTTAATAATAATATTTAATCTATTTGATTTGTAATTAGTAGGTGCTAATTAGCCACGATAAAACCAAAGCAAAATGCATCGCTTAAAGTAATAACAAACCTACGGGACGTTTTGCAATAATAACACGGGGGATTTGTTGTAGGTAATTGTCCGAGGGCAATTACAACACGTTTATCCAAATTAGCACTTACGGCTTCTCCCGTAACTTGCTGAGGTGTTTGGTACATAGTAGGTTTATTGATTGTTAATTGTAAATCTGGATAATGATATATTCGTGAATAAGTGAAAGTTAATTTTTTTTTTATATTTAATATACACAACATAACCTCGGGGAATTGGATTATGCAGCAGACATGAAAGAAATACGCTGTCCGCTATTAAATTAAATTAGTATTCAAAGTAATTATTATAATAGCAACATAATAGGAAATATTTATTCGATAATATGTATGCAAATACTGCATTGTAGATGAAATAATCGATACAGTTCTTTTGTGTTATAATTTCATTGTGCAGTGCTACCTTTAATTTTTTTTTTTTTTAATAAATACAAAACGATTGATTGATAAATTAATCCGAGAAATATTAAGAACGATTTTTTAACGATCCTATTTATACGTCTTGTAGCGCCACTTTCCGTTAACTCCATTCTTATTCTGAATAATAAAAAAAGCACCGAGTGTATTGACATTAATTCGATTAGTATTCCTTGCTCTCGTAAGCACTTAAATTCGTCGAAGCATTTCTAAATTCTTTCGTAATTTTCGCACACATTCCTTATGCTACAGACAAACCACCTATACGTCTATTTTCACTCTTCAACAACTTATAATAAAGTTTCCTTTTTCTTCTATGCTTATGATTTAAAACAATCAGGAAAAATATACTTTAGTTGCACCAATTTACAGTTACTTTAAAGAGCAAATATTTAAATGGTTATTTATTGCTCGTTTAGTACGCTTTTTACTGTTGAATAAAATTTTATTGCAACCACAAATCATTAGTTCTTAACCGTGCGAACTGACATTTACACGTCGTCTTCGGATTAGATTTCATATTTACCTATTTATATTATTTGTCAATTCACGTATATTACTTTCTAATCACGAATTGCATTATCAACATAAACACAACACCATTGTATTTATTGTAATGCAAAATTTATTGTAAGTAAACAATTTAATTTAAAAGGAGGGAAAAGAACTCGAGCGAAGAGGGAATTGCTTCGAGTCGGAGGACGTAGAGATAATGTGTAACAATTTTGAGCAGGTGATATTAAAAGTGGCACAAGAGGTATGTGGAGTGGAGTTACAAAAAGGGCAAGTAAGAGAAGACAAGCACCGTGGTGGATGAATTATTAAGGGAGGAAATCAGAATCAAAAAGAAAAGTTGGCAAAAATATTTAATGACAAGAAGTAGTAGAGTATAAGAAGCAGAGGAAGAAAGTAAAGGAAACAGTCAGGAGTTTAAAAACGGAGGCATGGGAGAAATTCGGAAATGATTTAGAAAAGGGGGTGAAGGAAATGGGAGAAAATTATTTACAATGCTTAAAGAGCTTAGACAGGAGAGAGGAGCGGAAGTGCAATGGGTAAAAAACACTACGGGGACTCTGTTGAAAACGAAGGAGGAGATAAATGGTAGGTGGAAGAATTTTTTCAGCGCGCTACTGGGAGGAGAAGATGGAGATAGTGATATAGACGAATACACAAACATTAATG
This sequence comes from Dorcus hopei, assembly GCA_033060865.1. NCBI lineage: Eukaryota > Metazoa > Arthropoda > Insecta > Coleoptera > Lucanidae > Dorcus > Dorcus hopei. Next base: position 54,374,332 of record CM065419.1, read on the forward strand.
AAGGACCACATTGGGTATAAGATGACAGAAGAGGTGAAATTACAGAAGAGGCAGGAGCAGACGACATTAAACCGGAGATGCTAAAGAATATGGGAGAGGAAGGTGAAAGAGTACTAAGGAGAATTTTAAATAAAATATGGGAGGAGAAAAGGATACCAGGTAGATGGGAAATACCATTGCACAAACTTGGGGATAAAATAGCATGCGAGAACTGTAGAGGTATATCATTGCTGTGTGCGGCGAGTAAGGTTTATGAAAGAATATTGGAGAGAAGGCTTAGAGAATTAATAGAACCAACGCTGGAAGATTCACAGGCAGGTTTCAAAAAACGAAGGAGTATAAACAAGAGGGCTTTTACACTGAGGCAAATAAATAAGAAGATTATAGGAAAGGATGAGAGGTACATACTTGCGTAATTGACGTACAAAAAGCCTTCGATTCGGTGGATAGGGAAGAAATATGGAAGATATTGGAGAGACGCAATATACCACAAGAACTGATAAAAGCTGTGAAGAGTATTTATAAACGGACAAGAAACAGAGTAAGAGTAGGGGCAGATATGACTAGCGAGTTCACGACTGGGAAAGAAGTCAGACAGGGAAGTATATTAAGTCCACTACTCTTCATAATGGTCATGGATGAAATAACAAAAGCAATGAAAGTGGGCATGAATGGGGTAGTGGTTGGATATACATAGAAAATTAAAACCAGTAATAGTAGGGGAACTACTGTATGCGGACGATCTTATCTTATGTGCGACAAGCAGAAATACCTTAATGGAAAATCTAAGGAGATGGAAAGTGGAATTAATAAGATATGGTACGTTCATAAATACAGAGAAATCGGAAGTGATGCTATTAGGAAGGGATGAGCAGGAGGCAGGTATGAACGGGGCGGACGAAGAGTTTGTTAACAAAAATGAAGTTAGTAGAAAAACAAAAGTCAAAGTATATAGAACAGTCTTCATACCAATACCTACTAATTTATGGAGCGGATTCGTGAAATTTAACGGAGAGACATAAGAGTATGTTGACGGCGTGTGAAATGAGATTTTTGAGGAAAATTTGTGGAATCACAAAGATGGATAGAGTCAGAAGTGAGACAATAAGAACGGAATTCGCTGATTAAAATGATAGAGAACAGGCTGCTACCTACCTGCGTAGATAGGCAGAAGTTTTACATTGGAGCGAAACTTTACTCCAATGTTGCCAGCCAGCTACAGTGGGACGGGAGGGTTCAAATCCAAACCGCGAAAGCCAAAACCCATAAGAAAATAGGCGCCACTTAATTTTTTTGAAAGGGGGACAAGGTGAAAATTAAGAAAACCCGTTGCATCCAGAACACGTCAATTTACTTAGTCACAAACAACAATCATAAAAGAATATACACAAATAAATAATATATAGGGGGAACACAAACGTTTACAACATATTCAACTTGGTCGAATCCGAACTTCGCATTAAACTATATTAAAATAATTCAATTCGTAACTAATGCAACAGAATACAAAAGAATGCAATCTCCGGTTATTTGCACGCGTCAACGCTCGTCTGCTTATATCATATTTAAATTACACCGGCAGTTACGCAATAAGTTGCAAGTTTAATTGCGGCAAAATCAAAGTAATGGACCAAAAACTAAATCCGCGAAATATCGCTCAAAACTAAGAAAAGAAATTGTAACGCTCCGACCTTTATTCCTTTGATGTCCGATTCGTTTGTCGGTGTCTTTGCGGCAATGTCGCAGCGACGCTTTGTAGTGTGCCGGCTTCCGCGTAGAGGGGCGAGGGAGGGAACTTCCAACGCCGTAATTTGCGATGCACCCAACGAGAAATAACTCTTGATATAGGTCCAAGATTAAAGTCTAGGATTAACGATAGCTTTTGCTAGAAGCTCACGATAAAAGCCTATAAGCAATAAAATAAAACGAACACATAAGTCAAACCGAGAGTTGCTGCGTATAGAACTTACCTCGGTCTGTTACCGAAGCTGGGACAAACCACGGGACGCGCGGTTTTTCCTGTCTCACAACTGGGTCTAATCAGAGTCGGCAATTAGCCGTAGAAATGCACTAACATCCCTTCGATGTAATGGCACGCACAAATAAAAATATTTACGAAAAAAGAGTGTGACCCAAGAGACGGCAAGTTTCGTTCTGACAATGGCGCAACATTTCTCGTTTGACAAACAAGGAACGATTATAAATAAGCGAGACACCTTCTAATCCTACCTCCGGGGAACTTTCTTAGTAACAGTGGGAACCAATCGGCTGAAAGGGCAAAGATCACGCATAATACGCGTCCAGAAGTAGAACTTCGTTATAATTCGTTCAATTCCTCACATACACGCGATTTTGAACTCAAATAAGGATGGATTACGTATATAAAATGAATTTGTTTAAATAAATGAAGGTCCTGTTAATGGAAATATGCTAAAACGAAAGTTTAAGAAAAATTACGCCGGCGAAATACGGGTATTCCTACACTGACTGCAATGTGTACAACGACGCGGTCCAAGGAATAATCCGACACGTCGAATTTCGCATATACAGGGCGTGTTCGGAACAGAAATGAAGGCTGGACTGTGGCAATGCATATACAGGGGGTATTCAGAACAGGAATGAAAAATGCACTGTAACAAGGCAGTTAAGCTGGTGGGGACACATGGTCAGAATGTCAGAGGAGAAATTAGCGAAGGCAATATTGGAGACAGAGGTGAGGAAGAAAGGAAGAGGACGACCCAAAAGGGCATGGAATCACCAGGTTTCAGAGATTTTAAAAGATAGGAATAGGGAATGGAGTGGTGCGAGGACGCTGGCGAAGGATAGGGGAAAGTGGAAAAAAAGTTATGGGCCAAGACTCAACTCATTAACCTCAACACCGAAAGGTAGAAGAGGGATAGATAAGTAAGTAAGTAAGGAGGGAAAAGTCACGTTGCGAAAATACAGTAATTTTCTTGATCTTTTTTTATGTAGAATTTATTATCATTTGCACGATTTTCTATTTTAACTAATTTATAGATTTCGAGGTTACATCTGAAAAGATTGATGTTACTACTTTAATTTTTCTTTATTTTAAAGGTTTCCTCTTATAGTCATTTGCATATTTTCAACTTTAACTAACTTCAGGTTTCAAGGATGCGAACGAAAAAGCAACAGATAATTGGATCAATTTGTCAAAAAAATATCGTGATTGACTTGCAAAATACTTCGTCAATTTCCTGCTCTACGTGACGGAATATAAAAGGCCGGTCGTATTAAATAGGAATAACTTTTTTTTAATTAAGATTGACGACAGGCACGGGCAAAAAATACAAGGCACGAGACAGGCACGCTGAACCACTTTCGTTTGGTGTTATTGCGCTTCAAACTACAGTTACTTTTCAACACTTTCGTGTTCCTTTTTTTGTTTGTGTGCGCAAAATTGCAACAACGTCAATTATGGAAGTCCTGTATACGTATTTAATAACCGCAAGATCGATAATTTTTTTTTTCGTGATTGTCCTCATGTGCATGATTAATAGTTTTCTTGTCTGTGCATATTCAATTACGACAAGCAAAAACTGCGTCATTATTTTATTTTGTTGGGGAATTTTCATTTAATACGGACAACCCATTTAAAAAAAAAAAGGAACGTGTTTTGAAATATCAGACTAAGGACAGCATTACAAGACTTAACATTCTGATGATCTATTACTAATTAGTTATTATAATCTGGATTTCAATATTAAGGACGTTTTTAGACTGTCTTGTACAAGATTTGATACAATTTCTACAAAGAACAAGAAATGTTTCAGCAGCATAGAACACGTTCTATTTTTCCAATTTTGTTACAATTTACTGCACAAATTAGTTTAAGAAATCGAATCAAATCTTGTACATAGAAGAAAACTTGAGTTTTCTTCCTTAAAGATGTGAGGGTATTTACGGAACTAAATAATTTCATCTGGTTGCAAAACGTTTTAAGATTCAAGTAGGCATTCCTATTTAAAGCCGTGATAAACGTATAAATTTCCGATTAGAATTACAACAAATTGATTTACAGTCCTTCGCCTACAAGCTAATGAATCAGAAAACGCAACTCGCCAGTAATTAGAGACAGTCGCTGTCTGTTCGGACAGGACAGTTCTCACATACATAAACGCTAAACTACCTGTGTTTCTGTTTCGAACGATGTCTAATCTGGAAAGCGCAAATAAATTAATAGCGGTTCTGCCTCCAAAGAAGAATGGGTTGCGAAAGAGGAAGTAGCCGATACACACCCGTAACGTCACTTAGATATATTGTTTTGCAATGTAAAGTTTTTGCCGCACGTAATAAGATTATTAATCTTTGTGAAAGACTCATGGACGGGTTTTTCAGAACACACATGAAAAAAAAATTGTATACAATCCCATTGATAATTTATAGACTGTTAGACTTATTTACTCTTTACGTAAGTCTCTTTTGATATTTTACTTTCTCATGCCAGGCTTGGGTATAAGACAAGTTTTTAATTAAAAAATACTTAGTGGTAAGTTAGGTGTATCCCTTATCTTAGACATCGATTCGATAAAATATAAAAGTAGAAATTCCCACACAAATTAAAGCAAACAACGACAAGCATTTCAGTAGTTCCATTTACGTTCAGTAGTTTCAGGCTTAATTTATGGCTCGTGTTCTCTTTCAAAAATATTTACGTTCGACCGTGTTAATGGAGCGACATAAATAGACTCACCTGTTAATTACGCACTCTGCATGTGAAAACAATGAACATATTGTGTTGGTACTCGGTCGATTACAAAAATGCACGTAAAGCTCAGGCGCTTTTTCTTTCATAGTCCGAAGATTTATTTGACGCATTATCGTACTTTTACGATTTTACCTTGCCGCCTTGCTCAACAATTATGGGAACAAAAGAAGGTGCTCCTTTTTTTTTCCTTTTCAAGGCGAATGTGTGCTAAGTGAATTAACAAATTCTATAGTTGCATCACGTCTCGTGTTTTTTCAACTTTAACCATATTAATAAATGAAACTTAATCGACTACACCCTGTATAAAGAAAAAGAAACAGATTTTCTCCGTTTGTTATTGTTTGGACCTCTATACAAGAAATTTATTGTTAATAACACGTCGCAGTTTCATTTCAACTCCGCATAACTTTCGCCGTGTCTAATTGGCAGCCGTTCGTAATAGGAGAGTTCGCTTCTAATTTCAGCGGTATGTGCAATTAAAAGTTTAAACGCCCCATTTATCTCGGAGACCATATTCAGTCAATATTCAATTACCTTGACGAAAATTATGCAAGACGGCCGGCCGCCTTGCACATGCAACGAAGCAATTTTAATCTGCGTCCAAAAACAAAAATCGAGAGTGTTAATAGAATAACAGTCGAAAAAAAAAATGTGCTCCGAATGAATTCGATACGTGTGCATTTTCTTTCGCTTGGCCTAGATACTCGGGCGATTGTTTTGATTAAACCACGAACAGCACGCGTTTACAAATTAGCAGTGACTCTGCATTTTTGGTGTACGAGAGGTTTTTTTTTTTCCTCTGGAACCAGCGAGTAAGTTGGATTTGTTACTTGTCAGATCGTGAGCAGCGAATTCACCGGAGCAACCAGGTGTGATGCCGAAGAGAAATTTGGATCGTTTCTTTGTGGTGGACTGCCGGAGCGATAACATAAATTAATGCAATTATTTACAGCAGAGGATTTGATACGTAACTACTGATATTTTCAAGACATTGCACTTGAATAAGAATCGTAAAAGAACGGTCGCGTTTCTTCAAAATTAAGGTAAATTAAAACTTCGAAATTTACAATAAACATGTTAAAAGGAATGACCCGAAAACGTTCTGTTTTGATTGAGATTTTTATGGGCTAAGTAACTACGTTTTTAAATAAAAGGCCTTATGAGATGAGTCTCCATCATAATCTTTTTAATTGTTGTGAAATTAATTATACAGATTTACCACAAGTGATTTCGTGGTTGTCACGTTTTATTGACGTTTTGAAATTAATTGAAGATGAACCTGATGTATGTTGTAATAATATTTATCTAATAACAATAATAGCCATCTCATTAGTATTAAGTGGAGAAAGGTCGAATTATAAAATGCCTAATAGACCATAAATGCATACATTATCGTTCGAAGTATAATACATGTTGTAACTTCCTTTTACATCATTTGTTGCTTCAATAAAATAAAACGTGTTTCTATATTTAATACTTCTTCAAATTTTGAAGGTGTGATTATTTAATTACGTGCTTGAGATTAATATACTGTTAAAAATTAATTTTTAGAAATATCTGTAGGATGTGGTAATCATTTTTAATAGTTTTTCCTTTTCATTAAAACAAATACCACATATTACATATTCATTTTGTGCAACGTACAGAGTGATTCTTGAATGGACCAACAAAAAAATACTGACGAAGAAGAGTTAAGCATCGCTTCAATAGGTGGGCATACACGAGAGGAATTTTTAAAGGATCTGGCCCTTTCCGGAACAAGTCCGCTAAAATATCCTATCGTGTGTATTGCAGCAGATTTCGAGGATCAGGTCCGCAGGATCGACCGATAGACCAGATCCGACGGATTGCGTTCACTGTCACAAAATCAAACGGATCAAAGCCGATGGATCTCAACTGTCAGAGTTTCTCGGTCACATGTTATGTTTGGTTAGATTTTTACACTGTGTAAATAGTATGTGTAGTATGGAGTGGACAAAATCATTTCTTGCTCAATTTATTGAGTTGTATAAAGTTCGACCATGCTGGTGGAAGCAAAATTCACAAGAATACACAAATAAAAACTTGAAGAATTCGGCTTCCGCTCATAATTCTATTAAAACTTGGAAGTACGCACAAGTTACAGTTTAAAAATCCACAGATCTTTTAAGCATGTTGGAAGGATCATCGGATCCGACATCAGGGACCGATTCCTTCAAAAAGCAACGGATTTCAGTTAAACACACGGAGAAATTTGTTCCGTCATCGGACCTAATCCGGCAATATTATAGATTTCTCAATTATTCGTTAGTGGGCACAGAAACGACTAAATCCGACGGATCAGATCTTCGAAAAATTTCGCTGGTGTATGCGCTGTTACAGTTCATTTTTTTCATTCCTGTTCTGAATGTATATGCATTGCCACCGTCCAGCCTTCATTTCTGTTCCGAACACGCCCTGTATATGCGAAATTCGACGTGTCGGATTATTCCTTGGACCGCGTCGTTGTACACATTGCAGTCAGTGTAGGAATACCCGTATTTCGCCGGCGTAATTTTCTTAAACTTTCGTTTTAGCATATTTCTATTAACAGGACCTTCATTTATTTAAACAAAATCATTTTATATACGTAATCCATCCTTATTTGAGTTCAAAATCGCGTGTATGTGAGGAATTGAACGAATTATAACGAAGTTCTACTTCTGGACGCGTATTATGCGTGATCTTTGCCCTTTCAGCCGATTGGTTCCCACTGTTACTAAGAAAGTTCCCCGGAGGTAAGATTAGAAGGTGTCTCGCTTGTTTATAATCGTTCCTTGTTTGTCAAACGAGAAATGTTGCGCCATTGTCAGAACGAAACTTGCCGTCTCTTGGGTCACACTCTCTTTTCGTAAAGATTTTTTTTGTGCGTGCCATTACATCCAAGGGATGTTAGTGCATTTCTACGGCTAATTGCTGACTCTGATTAGACCCAGTTGTGAGACAGGAAAAACCGCGTGTCCCGTGGTTTGTCCCAGCTTCGGTAACAGACCGAGGTAAGTTCTATACGCAGCAACTCTCGGTTTGACTTATGTGTTCGTTTTATTTCATTGCTTATAGGCTTTTATCGTGAGCTTCTAGCAAAAGCTATCATTAATCCTAGACTTTAATCTGGGACCTATATCAAGAGTTATTTCTCGTTGGGTGCATCGCGAATTACGGCGTTGGAAGTTCCCTCCCTCGCCCCTCTACGCGGAAGCCGGCACACTACAAAGTGCCGCTGCGACATTGCCGCAAAGACACCGACAAACGAATCGGACATCAAAGGAATAAAGGTCGGAGCGTTATAATTTCTTTTCTTAGTTTTGAGCGATATTTCGCGGATTTTATTTTTGATCCATTACTTTGATTTTGCCGCAATAAAACTTGCAACTTATTGCGTAACTGCCGGTGTAATTTAAATATGATATAAGCAGACGAGCGTTGACGCGTGCAAATAACCAGAGATTGCATTCTTTTGTATTTTGTTGCATTAGTTACGGCTTGAATTATTTTAATATAGTTGTGTAGCGATTTCGGATCCGAAAAGTTAGGTAATAACGTATTATGTTTATGGCCTTGTTGTGTACTTAGATCGTTCGACTTGCGTTGAATTTGTTTTATTTGTTTTGTGTTTCTATTAATAAAAGTGTTCATGTTTTGGACGTAACGTGTTTTCTTAATTTTTCACGCGTTTCCTTTTACAAAAAAATTAAGTGGCGCCTGTTTTTTTTTGGTTTGGGCTTCGCGTTTTGGTTAGAGAACCCCCCCGTACCACTGTGCTGGCTGGCAACATTGGAGTAAAGTTTCGCTCCAATGTAAAACTTCTGCCTATCTACGCAGGTAGGTAGCAGCGCACCTAATTTGAATTAAGATAGTGGAAACTTCTTCATAAGTGAAAACCTGCTCACTAATGACACGGCGCAAATGCGTTTTGACAGATTTACCGCCTGCTTCAAACAAACCTCCAAAATGCAGAGCGGAAGGTGGGTTGAAATGCCAGGCAATTTGTTCACAAGCAGCTGCACTCTGCATAAGTTTCTGTACTTGTCGCTGAGCACCTACAAAATTGGTTCCACAATCAGAATGGAGGTGTTGGCAACGATCTCACCGCGAACAAACGGATGGAGAGCGGCTGTAAAGGTTTCAGATGACAAGTCAGATGCTAATTCCAAATGAAGAGCCTTTGTTACGAAACAAACAAAGAGGCAAAGACAAGCCTTTTACGTTTTAGCTCCTCAAATTTTGGAAAGGGTGATAGTAAAAGGTCCAGCATAATCCACGCCAACATAGGTAAATTACCCATAGGCGGTTGAAGAGAAGTAGGATTACTACGGAAACAACGTAAACATTTCGAAACGTTGCGAATTGTTCTCTTAGCAGATAAAGTCTAAAACTGTTGCGAAAGGATAAAATGAGTCGATTCGTTATCTGCATGAAAATACTTCAGGTGTATGTATTCTATAAAAGCATGTGTAAAGCGACTTGAACTAGGAAGAATGGCAGGAAATCTTTTATCGAAAGAGAGGGGAGCATGCTGAAGTCGTCCCCCTACTCTTAAAATATCATCATCATCCAAGAAAGGAGATAAGTTTTCGCAAAGGCTTGGAAAGGGGTTTACCCTGTTTAAGAGCAGCGATCTCTTCAGAAAAACAAGAGCCTTGTATATAACGTACTAGGCAGAACAAAGCGGTATGAAGTTCAGCTGATATAAGATGACCTGATTTTCTGTCGGACTGAAAACGAGAGTTGTGGATGAAGCGCAAAAGCGAGCTAGAATGCGCAAAAGCGACGAGAATGAAGAAACGTTAGTGATTAACTCATCCAGAAAATTGGGAGGAATAAAGACAGTGAGAGTAGTTCTGCGTTCTTCTTCTAACGCATGGGGAGAGTGATTGGAAAATAACTCAGGAGCTACGGTTCGATCATGAGACTTTAAAAAGGAAGGTCCCGCTCACCAAACGGAACAGTCCAGAAGCCTAGACGGCAAGAGTCCACGGGATCCAATGTCCGCGGGGGAACTAATTCTTAAATAAATGACACGCGATTACTGACGAACTTTTCCAACGGTGTGGTGACGATTGAATCCAAGACAGAGCTACTGTTGAATCAGACCAAGCACAAATTCGACTAAATTTCAGTTGACTTTTGTAAACTTCGCACACATAGTGAATAAAGCGTGCAAGAAGAACAGCAGCGCTGAGTTCTAATCGAGGTAGAGAAATTCGTTCGAGAGGAGCGACTTTGCTTTTGGCGCATACGAAAGAACTGGAAAATTGTCCCTCAGAAGTAGTAAACCTGAAATAAATTACAGCACAATAACGCTTCTCCGAACTATCTCCGAAACCATGAATTTCACAGGCAAGACAATTTGCTGGGAAGACTCTTCGAGCTAGAGACAAGTCTTCCAAACATGGTAGTTCTTGAAGATAACTTTCCCAAATACGTCCGATCTGGAGTATTCGTCCCACTCAAGTTTCAAAGACCAAATTCTTTGAATGAGATGCTTCAAAAAATATGTTGTGGGAGTTAAAATTCCTAAAGGATCAAAGATGCGGGCTAAGGGCCGATTTTTCAATATTGGTTTAAACTCCAGTTCAAGTGAACTCAGTTCATCACTTGATCTCAGTTCTCTGTCATATAAATTAGTTGCTTGATCTCCATTTGAAAAACGACTTTTACTCTATGGGCCAGTTGTACAAAGTAAGTTTAAACTGACGCTCAACTGAACCAGGTTCAAAGTAAACAAATTCGCATAGGATCTTAATGACATATGGCAATTAATGCATTCATAAATAAAAGTTTACAGGAATTTCACCAGCCAGACGTACAGTTTAAATATAGGAAAGCAATAGGTATTGCGAGCAGAGAAAGTTTCAAGGAATACGATAATGTAGAAGAGAACTGGGAGAGGATAGAACAAATAATGAAAGAAGCAACAAGAAAGTCAAGCCTAAACAAGAAGACAACTGAGAGGAGGAGTTGGTTTGATGAAGACTGTAAAAAAGGAATTGATAAAAGAAATATGTTGAGGATTAAAGCGCTACAAACAAAAGAAGTTGAAGACCGTATAAAGTATCAAGAGCAAAGGAGAAAGGTAAAGAAGGATTGCAGAAGGAAGAAAAGAGAAAAAAAAGAAAGACAAATAGAAAGAATAGGGGAGTATTTCCAACGAAAAGAAATTAGAAATTTTTATAGGGAGGTAAAAAATGAAAAGAAGAGCTATACAAACCGAACAATATACATTAAAGATAAAGAAGGGAATTTAATAGGAAAAGAAGAGAAAATAAGAGAAAGGTGGAGAGAATATTTGAGTGAAATCCTAAGGGACGAGACAGAAAACAACGAAGATGACATGTTGGTAGTAAGGAGTGTTGGGGAACAAACTGTATTAGAAAAACCCACAATAGAAGAGTTAGAAACAGTAATAAAAGATCTAAAGAATAATAAAAGCGCGGGTAGGAACGGTATAGTAGCAGAGAACTTAAAATATGGGGGAACATGGTTAAAAGAAAAATTTCACCACCTAGTAGGAAGAATTTGGGACCAAGAGAAAATGCCTAAAAGTTGGGAAGAAGCTACAATTACACCGATATATAAAAAAGGCGATATAACAGACTGTAATAACTACCGAGGAATCTCTCTCCTGGACGTGTCGTACAAAGTTATGGCAACCCTGATAAAGCGAAGATTAGAAGCAACAGTAGAAGCCCAACTCGGAGAATATCAGGCGGGATTTAGGAAGGGAAGGGCAACAACAGATCAGATTTTTACAATGAAAGAAATACTCCTCACTTGTTATGAGTATAAGATCCCAGCTGTCGTTCTCTTTCTGGATTTCAAAAAAGCGTACGATTCTATTAGGCGACAAAAGTTACTCAATGTAATGGAAGAATTTAATATCCCTCCTAAACTAATTAGATTGGTCAAGATGACACTGGAAAATACAAGAAGTAATGTAAAAGTAGGTGGAGATGTTACTCAAGATTTTGAGATTAAAGTAGGATTAAGACAAGGTGACCCTCTGTCAACTCTCCTATTTAATCTAGCCGTAGAAAAAGTTATGAGAGATAGTAGTGCAAATAGAGAAGGGAACTTGATGTATAAAAGCTATCAGATCATTGCTTATGCGGACGATGTAGCTCTCATAGCCAGAAACGAAAAAGAACTAAAAGAAGTGGCAAAAAGAGTGATAGAGGCAGCAAAGAGAATTGGACTACAAGTTAATCAACGAAAAAGTAAATACATGAAAATTGGACCATCGGGAGCAACAAACAATCTAAGACTAGAAATACGAGGGGAGAAAATAGAATTTGAAGAGGTGAACGAATTTCTGTATCTGGGAGTCCTACTAACAAAGCAGTGTCAGGAAGATAAAGAAATTGATGCAAGGCTGATGAAGGGAAATAGAAGCGCAGGAGCAATGAACAAGTTGTTAAGATCAAAGCTGGTGTAAAGAAGTTTGAAGTTGAGAATATATAAAACAGTAATTCGACCGACCGCTTTATATGCTTGCGAAACATGGGTCATAAGCAAAACGTCCCAGGAGAGATTACTGCGATGGGAAAGGAGGATTCTGAGGAGAATATTAGGAAGGAAAAAGACCGAAAGTGGATATGAAAGACGATCTAATAAAGAGGTTTATGAAATATTCAATGAGACAAGGATTACGGAGGTGATTCGAATGAAACGATTACAGTGGTTTGGTCATTTGCAGAGAATGAGTGAAGATAGAATAGTCAAGAAAATAGTAGGGAAACATCCAGGTGGTAAGAGAAAGAAGGGAAGACCAAGGAAAAGATGGACGGAGATGGTGATGGCGGACTTGCAAGAGAAAAGCATAAGGAATTGGGAAGAAAAAACCAAAAATAGACAGCAGTGGGAAAAAGTGATAAAGCTATGGGCCTAAATGGCCTGCTAACAGCGCTATATATAAATAAAATTTGATGCCATTTTGTTCACTTTGAACCCGGTTCAGTTGAGCGTCAGTTTAAACCTCCTTTGTACAACTGGCCCTAAACCAGTTTAAATTCTGAACTTAGTTTAAACCAATGTTGAAAAACCGGCCCTAAATGGGAGAGTATATTGCGTTTAGTACACACGGGATTGACCAACTGAGTGGAAAATTTCAAACTGTCAGTAACTGGATTCCATTGAAGGCCAAGAATCTTTAATAAATGATCGAATAAGAGCGGATCCCTAGAAAGATGAGTATCAGGTATATCAGATAAAAGAGTGGGTTGATTGCTTGCCCATTTTCCTAATTCAAATCCTCCACAGGATAAGGGAGAGATCAGCTGATCTTTCAACTGAAAGGCTTCCTCCAAAGAACTACTACCAGTAACGATATCATCGACATAGGTATCAGTTTTGAGAACCTGAGAAATTCTACACGACAATTATAATTAATTAGAGATTTACCCGAAATGCAAAACGAGAACCAAAAACTTACAGCTTTAAAAGCGTGCAATAAACGCCTATGGTGTTACGCAGAGAATCAGAGTTGTTTAGTCGTAAAACTTGACCGTGCACAATTGCACACGGTGAATTGAATACTAACGGTGGCAGCATTCAAGTGAGATAGCGAACCGTTACGTCGTCGCATACCCGCTTCTTCCTCTAATACAACTCTCAACCGTGACAGTTAATATTAGTTAATAATTGTGTAAAATTCGAGAACACCCTGTATTTTCTTTAATATGCTATTTAATCGCCATTCGCGATCTGGTGTTAGGAAAAGATGTCCATATAAAGACTTGGTACTTTTTCTGTTTTGTTTTTTCTTTTTTTGCAAAATGCACGCACATGTATTTACATTTAATATTATTTCACAAGTCAGCTATCGCCGACAGTGCACACGACTGCGTTTGGCTTGTGATTTAATTACCAAGTTCCAGCTTGTTACATTCCATTTTATAATTGTTACACCTCGCAATGAGAATTACGTCGAGCTGTTGAATTGTAAATGTAATTAAAGGCGTTTTTCCATAAATATTAACAACGTTGCAGCCTTTTATTAAACGCACAATGAATAGTACGTCATCGATACGTTAATAAATAAACAGAGGTATAAGCTGCAAATTGAACGTAAATTCTCGTGATTTATTAAGAATAATTGTAGATACTATTTCTGTTCTTTAAATACCTAGTTTTTTTTTTTAATTAACTTGACTGTAATTGATTCTAGGAGAGCATTTCAAAAAAATAACGTCACCTCTAGAAATACTCGGTTTGATTAGTCCATAAAAGAAAAGCTTTATTTTTTTTTTTTAATACGACTTAATAAAATTCATATTAATTTAATTTTAATTGCTGCTCGCTTGTAATTTTTATGTACGTATGCGATCATTCAATGTCTTTGGCCTTACTGATCTAATTTTATCGGCATTCTTTTAAGGCAGCGATAATTAATTAATGATACTATGAAAGGATTTCTGTGTAATTACAGTCGGAATTGTTTTTACACGTACGCATTTCAGTAATGCGGGTAATTGTGCTCAATGCTAATTTTATCCTAGTTTTTTTTCCGCTACGCAATAAACGCCGTGATTTATCTGTTCCTGTTCGATTCCGCGTTAATTGATTTTATGCTAATGTTAATTTAATATGTTTGCTTAAAATTATCGTACGTAACGTTAGGCATTAAGCTACTTTACCGATCTCGTTTCGAAAAGAAAAGTTCTAATTTATATTGTCAACAAGTAATTTGTATCAGGTTTCTTAACTGAGAAAATGCGCATTTCCATAATCTGTGCATAGATACGACGTCTTTATAACGTAATTAATTACGTTAACGACGATGTAAAAATTAAGGAAATTATTACATAAATCCCTGAAACCGCTAGTAGGCTATCTAGATTTGCTGATGCCTAAAGCGGTATCCAAACGCTCGAAACTGTTTGGGGCCATCCACGTTCGCAGCCATTATAAAGAATATATAAAAAGAATTCTTTATTTGTACCTTTCTAGCGAGTCATGGAATATTTAAAACGCAATGTTCTCAATCGAAAGTGAAGACAGTTGTAAACGGTCATAAACTGTTGCGCGCTCAGTATAATAAATAACAGCAGTACGATTACACGAAAGTCCAAGATGAACTGCTACATTTTATGACTCAACGTGCATGCTTGTGAACGCGTACGGGCGTGTGGTTATTCCTAATCTCTAACTTTAATTAATTTAATTAAAAGATGATAGTCGATGCACATCTTATACTTTATATTCTAGTTTAATCATCATGTTTACATTCTGGTCTTTTTATTAATTGAACGTCTAGATTTCCAATTTATTATTTAATTTTAGATCTAAGAGAATAATATTTTTAATTCTTTAATAATTCATTAATTATTGTATGTTCATGTTCATTTTCTTAACCTTTTGCTTTGTTATATTCTTTTTTATTTCTTTTGAAGTCGAAACTTTTTTTTTATCAATAATCAATTCTCATTCTCAATTGGTGTAAATATACCAATTAAATAAATTAGGTAAAAAAGACTGAAAGTGACATTTAAGATAATAATCATATAATTGTCAAAGAAGAGCAAAAAGCTGGCAAATTATACGAGTTTCTGGTTTTGCAACAACATCAGCTGGAAAAATACTAATTTCATTTAAATAAATTAGAAACGAATTTCACTTGCAAGCACGAAATGAGCTGAAAAAATTTTACAAGCGTGTGTCCTGCAGGCGTCCGCAGCAAATCGGGCAAAAACTCTTCTGAGAAACTCATACTTGCACCTGGTCTGCTGAAATTAGTGTAACTACTGTTTACAGAGCACATACGGTGCCTTGAGGTGGCATTTAAAATTAATAATTTCACTGAATTGCATGCTGCCACTTGCAACAATTTTCGATTGCATGCACAATCTCTTTAGGGAAAGTGTACTCTGGAGAAACCGTTTCTGAAAATGTTAACAAGACTTTCCCTGTACTTTATTTATTAACATAGTTGTCGCTGTCGATATAGTTAATTTATTTATTCTAACTTTTCCTTAGTTTTTATTAAATATTTTTTGTTAAAACCAAAACCACCAACTTAATGTATAATTTGATAAGGAAGTCAGAATTCTAAAATAGTTCTAAAAGTTAATTGATACTGAGGAGGTAAAAGTTTCCAACATATACCGAGTGTACCAGATTTTTGACATACCTATCATGAAACACGAAAATTAAATTACGCAAAGACATTAATTTGTTTTAACATTCTGGTAATAAGTGATGTTGTTTGAGAATGTATCAAAAGGAAGACGTTAATTGTGATGAATATAGTTTAAAACGTAGTCATAGGTCAGGTTTTCTAAACGGTTCATTAGCTTCATTACCAGACGTATAATCGTCGAGTTTTTGTCAGAGAGGAATTAATAACGTATCCAAGGACATCTAACGATTTAAGCAATTCTGCTGCGTAATATAATTACACTCATCAGGTGTTCTTGAATTGCACAGTTTTACTGTAAATACTTGATCTAGACAAGGTCTTACCTTACCAGAGGCGGAGATAGGACTGATTGTGAGATTAATACAGTAGGTACTATTTACATTGTTAATTTTAACGCTTCAATAAAATAAATACAAGTAATTACTGTACATTCAGAATTAAATGTAAATATTTTGTGTAGCACAAAACACGCATGACTTGCCCCTTCTGTTCTGTTCTGTAACGTGTAGTAGACACGCAACAATTCGAGTAATACCTTTGTGGCAGACTATGTCTACCAACTTTGTTGTTCACCAGGCTTCCTTCCGCAGAGACAAAAACAAATTGTTCGTGGAATATTTGCATGTCTAAGTTTGAAGACGGCGGGATTTCTTATGAATTGGTAATTACGAGATTGCTTGTATATTCCATTGTTCGGTTTTGCGTGGTGAAGGTTGGCTTTAACGACATGTGATTGCCGTTGGTAGTTGCATGGAAGGAATATTAAGGAAATCGCCTTTTTATTTCGTTTCTAAAAGTGTTCTGCACGATAATAAATTAGCCGAGCAAATAATAATATTCCTACACGGAAATATGTCAGAATTTAAATCGGAGTTGAGAAACTTCGGCCGTTATGATTTATCGACGCTTTGTTCCTCCGCCACTGCAATTACTGTAAGGTATCAATAAATAATGTATAATTTCAAGACGTCTGATTTTATTTGTGTACCGATAAGTATAATTAGACACGACATTATATAAATTTAATGCTGCCACATACATGTATATATCTTTTAGATTATTAACTCAAGCTGCAAGACATGATTTTCAACTAATAAAAGGGTCATTCCTACGAGATAAACCGCGTATATTTTCCTCAAGTTTCTAAAATTTTGCTATAAAACCAAAACGAAGCGTGAAGAGAAAAGCGACGTTAACGAGAACAAAAACGTTTTCTGTTTGTATGCATTTCTAAACTTACTCTGTTATTGCAGATACCGTTACGTAACTCATAAGAACTTGCAATTATAAATAAAGTACATTCCATACATCTACCTGGACACATAAATCTCTCATAGATTTCTAAATATAATGATAATGGAAATAATTGAAAGTTTTAAACAGTTATGAATATGCAATAGGAATGTCATGAAGAAATAAAAATCAAATATTTCTATAATTTCATTTCATAAGTTTTCAGTTTTACCTATGTCAAGTTAATGAATTTTTGGCGCAAATATCTTTACATTCTACTCAAAGAAGTACGTTGGGAACTAAATAAACATATTCAAAACATAACATATTAATTTACTTATAATAAAGATCGTAAGTTTGTTTAACTAGGCAAAAAAGTATTAGATTTACTGTCGCGTTTCATAGCTTAAGCGAAGCGGAAAACAACAATAGTAATTTATGTAATAAGTGCAAAAAATGTCATGCAAAATTGTCTAATAAAGATCAAGTTATACAACCTCTCAGATGCCCAAAAACACTTGGTTCTTTACAAGCTTTTTCTTTGGCAAGTATAGAAAATTAAATTTAATCAAAAATCAAACGAACAGGCCTCATCGACACGCTTTAGAAGTTTCTGGAATAAATCGTATATTATAAAGGAAATTGCATTTAAAAAAATCGGCTTCCCCTTAGGTGTTGTCGACTTAAGAAGTGCGGAACTTGATCAAATACTTTGAGGTTAACGAACAATGCTTCCCAAACAATACACAGATACTGAAATCCTACATAACAGAAAGGTACTTTAGAATGAAACAAGAGAATGCTTACTCCGAACTAAAGGAAATCAAAGCCGGAGTTCCGCAGGGAAGTGTACTGGGACCAATCCTATACTTGTTATACACTAGTGATCCAGTGGCAATAATAAAGAAGAATCAACACTGAAACTGCAAGTAGCCATAATTCACGTACAAAAATTGGACGAAAAAATGGTGAATTACACTAAACGAATCCAACTCGGTTCATATTAACTTTACCAATAAACACATAGAAAACACCTCAGTAACTATCAATAATCAAATAGTACCATATGAAGGGTTCAGGTGTAAAAGGGACTAAGTCAATTCTTGACTCAATTTAAGCTTATAGTGCCACTTAATAGTTGTGGTTTATGGATACTGTACCATTGTATTTTGTGAGGCTCCTAATTACTGATAAATTTAACTGGAAAATGTACGTACAGGTTTATATTTCAAATAGTGTTCAAAGTTTAAAATTGACCTTCTGAGAAATTTACAATTTGTGACTTAGCTCCTTTTGCGCCTGGACCCTTCATATGCAAATACAGCCAAATCCCATTAGATACCAAGCTAAGGTGGAAGGTTCATGTTAAAAAGAAAAGACAGGAACTAGGACTCGGGTATAGTAAAGTGTATTGGCTGATAGGCAGAAGCTCCTCATTGTCAGTGTATAACAAGTTACTTCTCTATAAACAAATACTGAAACCGATGTGGACTTGCGGCATCCAACTATGGGGCTGCACCAAACAAAGTGACCTAAACACAATTCAGAGATTCCAAATCAAAGTACTAAGGAACATCGTCGATGCTCCTTGGTTCATCAGAAACAGCGGTCTACATAGGGATTTGCAAGTAGAAGATGTGGTTAGCGAAATCCAGAGATTTGCAGATAAACGAAGAAAGACTCCATCCGAAACAAGTCGAGTTATTTATTTCAAAGAACAGCAATTTAGAGCTGAAAAAAGAAGGACCATAGAGGAAGAAGAAGAAAGTAAAATCAGGGAATGATGGAATCATTTAAAGATTGCTGGAAGAAAAAACGTAAATGGTGCAGATGAACGCAAATGGAAATACTAAACTGTCATAAATATAGAGGAAATAAGGGAAGCAATATTCAATGTAGTAGCCAAAACGTATGCCAGAATTTTAAAGAGGAGATCATAAAGCAAATAATAAAAGATGTTTTATTGACACGGAAAAAGGAAAAATCTTCAATAAAATCTAAAGAGAGGATAATTGGATAACACTAAGAAGCAGAGGAACATCAGAAACACGAACAAGAGCAGTGCAAAATCTAAACGAAAAGACAAAGAACTGCGTAAGAGCCAGGCAGGAGAGATCAGAGATATTCGAAGCAACATTGTTGCTTGATTCTTTCAAGCTGAAATGTATCATAGGTCCATTACACTATTTTCACTGATGCTCAGTGAAGCCATAAAGTCAATGAAGAAGGGTATTGGAAGATGAAAGAAGTTGAAGTTGCAGAATTATATTAATTATGCCGTCGACTTGGTCATAATAGACAAGGTTTAACAGAAATATGCAAAGTCACAGCAAAGCTTTAGAAGAAAACTTGAAAAATGGCACAGAAAAGGCAAGAACCATGGCCATGGAAAGGAAAGCAACGCAACGCACAATACAATTAGGAAAGAGAAAACTGCTACAATAACAAAAGTTCAAATATCTAGGGACGATGGAGTGGAGAAAGAAATAAAAGAGAGAACAACAGCTGGATGTAAACTATTCAGCAGTATTAAAATGTTAAATGTTAAATTAATATGAAGAAGGAAATCCCAAAGGAAGTAAAAACACAAGTATTTAAGAGAGTAGTAACACCAATATTTACTGATATACCAAGCAGAAACTTGGACATTGACGGAACGGGAAAGAAAAAATAATAAACGCGATTTGTAAAAAGAATAAAAAACGAAAGCGAAGAAAATTAGAAATGTGACATACAGATAGAATTTAAAAGTGAAACCTTAAACGAAAAGTTAACTAAGGGGTATGGGGTAAAGCTAGTTTTGCATTGGGCTACATACCCCAATCTTCATACGGAAAACGGCCAGGCGACCTCCAGAAGACGTCAATTCTCACCGCCCGATTAGCCTGTCTTCCTTTCTTCTTAAAACCATGGAGAAAATCCTAGATAATAAAATTAGAAGCGAATTTCTAAAAAAAAGCGCCAATTCACCATAAACAATTTGCCTACCAGCCAGGCAAATCCACAAATCCTTACATATCTTGGTGAGTGTAGTGGAAAAATCTATAGCGGCAAAAGAAATTGCCGTTGGCATTTTTATAGATATTGAGGGAGCTTTTGATAACACCTCATTTACATCTATAGAAAGAGCAGCCACAAAACTAGGCATTAATCCACCGACAATCAGGTGCTTCAAAGCAATGCTGGCAAGTCGAATAGTAACGGAATAGGAGGGGAAGAAACTTACAGTCTTTTTCTTTTGGTTTTCCGCTTTTGTCAAATGTGTTTCCGAATTTGTCAAATGACTTTCCAATCTGTTCAAAGTATAGTAGGCCTGCGGATTGGAAAGTCATTTGACAAATTCGGAAACATAATTGACAAAAGGGGAAAACCAAAAGAAAAAGACTGTAATATAACCACAGCAAAGGGCTGCCCACAAGGTGGGGTACTATCATCGCTGCTGTTGACTATTGTTATGGATGACCTACTGAGGGATATGATTGACAAAGG
Organism: Dorcus hopei; assembly: GCA_033060865.1. Lineage (NCBI taxonomy): Eukaryota > Metazoa > Arthropoda > Insecta > Coleoptera > Lucanidae > Dorcus > Dorcus hopei. Next base: position 54,394,938 of record CM065419.1, read on the forward strand.
TCATCAGGTACTAGGTTACGCAGATGAGATAGTCACACTGATCAGAGGAAAACATGAAGGCGTAGTTTCCAAGCTAATGCAAAATGCTCTGAATATTATCAATAGATGATGCCAGAAGGAGGAACTTAGTGTATACTCCAAGAAAACCATCATTGTACCATTTACGAAGCGCAGGAAGCTGACTCTAAGCGCCCCCCGCTTAATTGGATCAACTATACAGCTCTCCAAAGAAGTGAAATGTTTAGGAGTAACCCTAGATACTAAGCTCAATTGGAAAACACGTCGATAAGACAGTTTCAAAGGCAACGTCGTCCTTTTGGGCATGTCGCAAGCTCTTTGGTAAGACATGGAGACTGAAACCGCGATTGATTCAATGATCACTTACAGCGGTAGTAAGGCCCATAGTTACCTACGCTTCTTTAGTGTGGTGGACGAAGACCACAGAGTTAACCACGCAAAATAAGCTGCAGAAACTGCAACGATTAGCGTGTCTGGCAATAACAGAGACTATGAATACTACCCCAACAGCAGCTCTGGAAGTTTCACCTACAAGTGCAGAAGAAGGGCATGCAAGCTTCCTTGAGACCATCCCGGACTAGGGAAATTAAACCAGGCGATCGTACTGGTCACCTTAGAATTCTGGATCTTTGGCAGCCAGACATATTAGATAAACCCACGGACATGATGCCGAAAACTTTTGACTTTGACATACCTTATGAAGTGGATATCGGTAGCCGCCATATGGCTAAAAGTCAACTAGTACAGTTAGGCAACAATGTCTCCATCTGGTACACGGATGGATCAAAGACTGCAAAGGGAACCGACATAGGTATCTATGGTCCAAAATACGAGGCATCAATAGCCTTAGGTACCACCCCTACAATTATGCAAGCTGAAGCACTTGCAATAAATTTATGTGCCCAGGAGGTCCTAAGAAGGAACACAAATGGTAAAAATATTTATATTCTTTCTGACAGTCAGGCAACTGTTAAGGCACTCAAAGCATACTGTACTGAGTCCGTTTCCATATGAGAATGTAAACAATCTCTCAAGGAAGTGGCCAAAGGCAATGAAATTACCCTAAAATGGATTCCCGGCCATCAGAGTACAGAAGGAAACGAAAGAGCCGATAAACTTGTACTTGCAGGGCAAAGACAGGCGAAGAAATTTATCAAGTATTCGCCTGAGATTGCTCAAAAGCTTCTACTTCTGACAAAGAATGAAATAAAGACTATTACAGGTCTTTTCACCGGCCACTATCCTGTGAGATATCATTTTAAGAACATGGGCTTGGTGGAAAATGGAATTTGCAGACTATGTGAGTCGGAAACAGAAACAGCTGAGCACATACTCTGCAAATATCAGGCATTAACAAGACTTCGGCTTAGTCATCTAGAAAGGGTGGGTCTGACACCTGACGAGGTGATAGTAAAGCCTCTTAGGAACATTCTACACTTCGCTGAGAAGGTAGGGTTCCTAGGAAATTAATTGCTTGGAGGGTTTGAACGAAAGATCAATATAGTCGCAGTTCTGAAAGGCTTATAAAGCCCACCGACTCCCTAGTACAATACAATACAAGAGGTGTGGGTACGTAAAAATAATGGCGAGATAGGTATTTGAGGCCAAGCACGAGAAAAAGAAAACAAGAGGAGACCGAGAAAATTGAGGCTGGAAGAAGTGACAAATGCACTGGTAAAAAGAGAAGTGACATGGCAAGAACAAAGGAGAGCAATAGGTGGAAAGAAATATGGAAAAGTTCAACCTTTCTACATCCTTAAAGATAAATAAGCCCAATGTGCGAAACTTTTGTTAAGGAGTCTTGATCTATCTTGTGCATTAGGATTCAGAGAATTTAAGTTTTATTTTGTGCGGTCACATGATCGCGTGGACACTAAACTGATTGGTTATACGTGCAGAAGAGAAGAGTTTTACTTTTGGTTTGTTTGGGGCATAGAATCATTTCATCTTCCGCTCCGACTTACTTAAAAGGCATTGCATAACATTTACATGAAATTAATTCGAAATGCACAAGTCTGCTCGATATCCAGAAGCCTTCTCTTTCGAGCGTCCTTTTGTCTCTCCAGTGCCTAAGCTCTACAACTTATCGCCTAAAGAAATAAGTATCTTCATGTGTAATTATATTTCATGTGCTTTGATATTAGGTGAGTAGTCGAGCAGCAATTGTGCTAACAATATCGCCAAAAGAAATAAAATCTTTGCTTAAGTATTTTCTTAATTTTTTTCGTTTCCTGAGAAATTTACTTTTTACAGGAGCACCATCTATTTCACTGCTGTCCGCTATTAATTTAAACTTAATACATTGGGTTGCCATGAGCAATTAACACACAGCGTTTCATTTCCAGTTCCTTGTAGAAAACGACCAGATTAAACTATTAAAGACGATTAGATAATTTACGTTATAACGTAATTAACAAGAACCTGGAAGTCTTTTTGTTCATGAAACGTTTCTGAATTTGCATACATATACAGGGCAGCCCTTATCTGACGTACCCAATAGTTGATATATCGATGAAGTAGGAACCCTATAGACACCTCCCTTAATTGGATTATCATTTCCTTTAAAAGCGGAGGCTGAAGAGAAATTTCAATATCTTTAATAAATTATTGCCATTACAAACTATTTTCTTAAGTAATAATAAATAAAATCTAAATCGTTTGATGTGCGTTTAGTAGAATAAACTGAACCCCGACTGTATCTTGTAAATGTACAACACAAAACGTTCAAAAATTCAACATTATTGAATAGTTAATAAAGGTAGTAAATGAATAAATAAAACCAATTTCCTTCGAAGCTGCGTGCTGTTAATTAACTAATGATAATGCTACCGTAATAGAGAAACAAGAATATAAAATTGAGCGGTCAACATGTGGTACGCAGGTAAAGAAAGATTATCCCCGCGCCTTTATAATTCGTTCCTTGCAATAATTACTCGCTCTTCCGTCTTTCGTATGCTAACGCACAAAACACGTGGTTACAAATCGTTTCTGCCATTACACAAACGCAATTTAACTGCCTAGGCATCCGATCGATGGTCACGTGTGCGTTTCGGACGCACAGAATGTATAATTTTTGGCCGGCCGATTTCCAGTTACTTTGACAGGTGATGCACGAAGTCGTGATAATTGCTTAAACTTTACTTTGGTTAGTAGTTAAATTCGTAGTATAATTGCATTGTGGTTTTTTTTTGAGACGTTCCCTTTTTTTTCGGCCTTCGTTAAATGCTGAGGCCGGAGAGATGCAATTTTCTAAATTAATGTGTAACCCGTTGCAAAATTACAATGTGCCAGGCTTGAACTTTACGTGGTTCGACGGCGCACATAAATTAAATGCGTACACCTGAAAATTATGACATATAACTCACATCTTTTGTCTTGACTATATCACGTAACCGCGCAATAGGAATTAGTTAGTCATGGCCTACGTTAATGGAGTTTACAAAGTCAAATTTTGCGCGTGGGATCTCATGCGACAGTCGTAAGTCTTTTGCAGTGAAAAACTTTGGAAAAAATCTCGCACACGTAGTGGTTGATTCATATGACACATTCATTATCATATAATGAAACAGACATCAGACGCCACTACTATTGTTATGTGACAATTTATTTTCAAAGGTAATTGTAAGTACCCCCAATGATAAAATTCTAAAATAAAATAAGTTTTCATCCCAGTTATGGTATATGCGAAACCACCTTAGAATGTTTTCGACTACCATTCTTGAGCATGAGATGTCCTTCAAGGATTCAAATTGGTTTATATTACACATGGTCTCCTATCGAACTTGTTGGGTTCATTACTTTTTTTTTCTTCTATTATTATATTGTCTTCCTAATACTTCAAATTCTATTTTCATTATAAAGAATTTTATTCGAAATAAATCTTGTGATGTGAAAACCTACTTATACTTACAGAACAACTATTCTACTTATTGTTAGATTGAAATGTGATTGACACTTTTGTGATTTCAATTCTTCCTTGTTTAGAATAATTGGATATATCTTAACGGGAATAAGATCTATTAATCACGCAACTTTACTTCCACTGACAGCCGATAACAATATTCACATCTTATGTAAATGTTTAAGAGCGGCCGTCAAACAATACAATAAAATTATTATTCTCTTTCTCTTGCATTTACCTCCGAAGCGAATATAAACATTTCGTTTTACTATAAATGCATGCTTGAGTACGTTTTATTACAGCGAACTGGCTAGATTTACTAATTGCCCGGAACGCTCTTGCAACTAAAACATAAAATAAGATGTCAAATAAAGTCCGGTAAATAATTATCGCGATCGTCAGATCAGAGGGATTGCGTTCACCGTTATATTTAGGTTCGATATTGAAAATGAACGTCTGGACTTGCTCGGACTCGGAGGTGCCGAGGAACTTCTCTACGTGTTTCCGGTCAGACGTTACGTGATCGACGGTGCACTCGAGTTCCCATCATTACCAGGAACGCCATGGCTGTAGACCGTAAAAAGTTTTCAACGTTGGGGTCTCCAGAATTTCACACATGATTTGTTGTCGCCGTCCGAGCGATTTGCATCTGATTATTCCGGTCTCGCTAATCTGACAAACGCGATACTTTAGAAAATGATTCTAATAATTTCGATTTCCTTATACGGGGCAGGTAATAACTTCTTCACGTAATTATCCTTTTATCGAACTCTTCATTTGAGTTATACATGATGAGAATAAGTAATGGCAGTTAAGACTTCTTTGGTGTTGTGTTAAGTAATATGATTTTTTTTTTCTTTTTTCATGGTTAAACAATCGATTTTGAAACTCTTTCCGCATAAGTACTAGAAAAAGAAATCAAAGACTCTTTCTTATTCACTGCTTTGTATGTAAGAGGGAACATCACATAGGTCTCTACTGAAGTCCATTTTTGAACATGAATCTATTTAGCTTTTGGCTATACTTCTCGTGTTCAACTTCTTGATCCTTTGATCCTTGTATGTAAGAAGAAACATCATATAGGTCTCTACTGAAGTCCATTTTTGAACATGGATCTATTTAGCTTTAAGCTATACCTCTCGTGTTCAAATTCTTGATCCTTTGATCCTTCTATGTAAGAAGAAACATCACATAGGTCTCTGCTGAAGTCCATTTTTGAATGGATCTATTTAGTTTTGAGCTATACCTCTCGTGTTCAACTTCTTGATCCTTTGATCCTTTCTAATTTGAGGAATAGAAATGATGAAAGCAATTAATTGCATTCCTAAGTTATAAATAACAACGTACTTTATGCAGAACATATTTTTAGTGTCACATGACTTTTATCTATCGTTATGCATCGCACGTTGTGCACTATATATGAAATTTGATTAACCTACTGTTGGCAGCACGTATATGAAACTCAGACTGTTTCCAACATTTGCGCATTTAGGTATTCATAACGTTTTATTTGAGTGCTCGTGAAAGTCACAACGAGTTCCTTATCGAACTTAATCTGGCTAAACCTAAATATTCAGCTTCTAAAAACGCACTCATGAGGAAAGAGAACAATCGGAATTATGTTGTGCACGGAACAACGCCGATGGTACTTCCAGATTGCACTACTTATACGAGACGTGAAAGTTCGAAAATTGTGCAGCTTTTGCAAAAATAATTGGAGATACAATATTATAAACTTTAAGCACCATCCATTTCAGCAAATTATTTACGGATAATCGCGTTAATAAATGCGAATTTTATGGGCAAATTAAACACACTTCATTAGAAAATAAACATTTCTGTTTGCTACGCTAATAAATGCGCAAGAATGTTTTTCAACATAAAAATTTTTCAGGGAAATTGAATTTACGTCGACACTCTCCGATTAATCAGCTATGTTGCTATCTCTAATGAATATTAAATATTGTTTGATAGCTCATCGCTACCGACTCATTATTTTCTAATTAATGACGCCACCTACTATCTCGTGATTACTTTCACCAATTAAATAGCTCCGGTAAATGTTATTGGCATTTTTCTTTTTCTAAACGTATACGAATTTGCATGATAAAAGATGAACAGGCTAATACTAGAAGAAAAAAAAATTCGTGGAAGTGTAAACACAAAGAATTAATTCACTATCTGTCCTATCTATGAAATGTACGCAGGAGGAAGTAACGTACACTCGCCGTTATTATAAAAGCAACATATTCGACAGTCACGCCTTCAATCATTGACAGGCCCGATTATACAGTTATACAATGTAATGGATATACTGTGTTCCTTTACGGCTTATTAATTGTTTCAGATAGACGAAACAAAATGATGTGGGTAGAAGATCCAAGGCACACGAACTTACTCGAAGATGACTCAGATGCTGACAGCGACAGTAGCGGTGAAGAATTGCCTATTTGGGTGCGAGGTGAACAGCGATGGGTATCAGGAGTTGTAGGAGAGACTACATGTCAAGATATTATTACCGTGCTTTTGCAAGACGAAGAAGCGAGAGTAAGTTTTGCTTACCTAATTGCACAACAAAACAAGAACTGTGCAAACATTAATTGTACAAATACCTTTCGACATAATAAATTTAATTTTGGCAAAGGGCCCAATATAAAAAGTGCCTAAGTTATATTTTTGTAAACATTGACAGACCTTATATTGTTATATTTATAGGGACGTCATGTAGGCATTCCAGATCAATACCACATCACAGAAAGGTGGAGAGGAGTAGAACAACCTTTAGATCCACAATCAAATATTTTAGATATATGGAACGCATGGGGTAGAGCACAACCAGAGGTTAGTATATGAACCGTATTGTAAAATGAACCGTATTGTAAAAATGATTTAATGTTAACAGGTAAAAATATCTTTAAGGAGAATAAAAAATGATAGCATAGCATCTCGAAGATCGAGATACAGGTCGGATTCAAGCACATGGTCAGATCGAAGCGCATGGAAGACGATACATCCGAAACGTTTAAACGCCATGCAAAACGAAAAGCAGCCTTCCAGCACAGAAGAATTACTGAAATTAGTTCTTGCACAAGGCGAAGTCATTAGAAGACAGCTGAAGAAGTTGCGGTGAGTTGCAGTTACCGAAAATTAATCACTGTCACGTTTATTCATCATAGGAACTCTTAACATCCTAAAATTTGCTAAGTATACATAAATTATAGACATCTCGCTTTTTGTTGCTGGCAGTTCTACACTGAGAAAAATGTATATTAAAAACCGTGTTGTAAAAAAAGTATCATTAATAATAAAATAAATTGTTTTAAAAGTAGCAAAATTGTTTAAGTAAAGCAAGTAAATTTTTCTCTTAAAAGAATTGACAATGCGATTATATTACATTAAGCATATGATTTTGTAACATTTATGAGTTCGGCCTGCAGATATGATGTTTACAACATAAAATTTGTAGGTCAAAAAGTGATCGAAAGATGTCACTACTTAAATTGTTCATTATTTTTACATCGCAATGCCATATAACCTAGGAGAAATCGGTTTGGTTTGCAGTGGAGTTCATAGACAACACAACATAACATAATATATTTATGTTTTCTATGGTGGAATTCTGGAGCTACGGTTCTGTTGATGAAGGCCCAATGAGGCCTTTTACAAAATTTGTATTATTATATATGTTTTTTCTTAAATCGAGTACTTATTTTTTTTGGTGCAGCTGCAAAGGTTGGTGATCGTGTGAATCCCGTAGCTTCTTATCTGTGCGTAGATATAAATTTTAAAATATAAATATATTAAACGATATTATATTTTATATTTTAGCCATTTTAGAATATCTTTTTATAAATTTAAATATATAACAGTTAATATAAATATGTTTTTAAGTTGATAAAATGATTTTGCTGTCACATATAGTAATATAAATTTTTGTAAAAATTACTATATTTATATTTACTTTTACAACGTAATTCTCTCCGTGTATCAATCAACAAGAGAGCCTCCTGGTTTTCGTTTCTGAATTAATTGAAGAAGTTGAACGGAAACACGCGTTGCGCACCTCAGAGTATTCTGTATTCAGTTATGGTTTAGGTTGTTTTGTATTGTCTTTATATGTATTTTGTAGGATAGCGTCCTAGATGCGCGCGTTCCCAGGCCAACGTCGCCGTTATTTCGTATAAATAATAACCTAATTAATTTCGTTAAGAAATGCCGCAAAAACTGGCGTGGTACGATTAATTAAACTTATCTCCTTGCGCTTAGGCATCCACTAAACCGAGTTTATTGCGCATTCCGAATCGAAACACCGGATAAATAAAAGAAATTAATGTGAGATTTTTGTACTGTAATGTAAATTTAATGGAATTTTTATTTTCGGTGTATCACTCCTGCGGTATCATTGTCAAGGAAGCAATCAATCCTGTAGTCAAAAAAATATTACTTACATACTTCAAGTCGCTCCCAAATAAAACCTACCCAAATAAATCACCGATAATCGAAAATTAATTTATCTACGTACAGTCGGAATCATAATTCACGGCAAAACCTTTAGAGAAAAACTCTCATCATGTGGTTTCCAAGCAAAAATAATTTGCGACGTCCCAGATTCACTTTTAAGTACATAAGATTTGGATGCAAGACGAGGAGTATGATGTTCTGTAAGCATCATGAATTATGATTGCGACTGTACATGTTCGATAATCAGAGGCGGCTTTAATGGTTGCGAGGCCCCGGGCGTGGGGTCCTTTAAGTAAGAAACTAGAGTAAGGAACAAGGTTTGTAATATTTGCGAGGCCCCGAGCGTGAGATTTATATGGGGCCCTTTGAGTAAGGATGGCAACACTGATTCTCGTAAACTTATTTTCAAAATAATTATATGTGGTGTCTATTTTAAATCGTGACGCCTTCGAAATTAAAAATAGGCAACCCATTCTGCTTCCGTGCTTTTGGTACTTAATAAGAATACGAAGTTATTTCTGATTTGATTGCCGGGTTCCACATTCTAAAACCTTCAGGGGTCACGGTTTGAAATGGACATCCTGCACGTTCCACAAATTTTCTATCAAAATGACACTTGAGTATATTTTTAAAAGTTATTTATTGCGTTAAAGTGAGACATTCAACAGCGCCATCTGATGGAACTTGCCGACCGTCTTCTTTTCAATTGTTTCTACGGTGGTGATTCACTAGGTATTGCAGGACTGAGAAACCACCATTCATTGAGCAAAATTTTGGACGATGACAAAAAAATTCTTGCGTTGTAAAACATTTAACAACACCATCTGTTAAAACATGGCGAAAGTTTTTTATTCCATTTGTTTTTACGAGGGTGGTTCACTCCCCGCGATGCAGTTTTTTTTTTAAATAATCTGTTGACCTTATGGAAGACAAATAAATACTTTGTTTTATCAGTGTTTGTTTCTAATTGTATTTTTTTTATTTATGAATCTGATGAACTTACTAATAAGTTTAAGAATTGAATCGGTTTATTAACGTTGAAAAATTATATCGACAACTTGATTATATATTATTTTTATCCACAACTAAGTGCCATCTGTAGAGTTACTTGAATCATATTTTCAACAGCCCCACTCGAGACCTTATTCGTCATTTAACTAACATTTTGTGTGTTTCGCTGTTGGTAATCCCATGTACATCGGCTCCCATCTCATCTGAAGAAACATGCTCTAACTTGATCTGGCCGGTCTGCAGTATATTATCGTTATAAATCAAACCTATCTCAGCTAATAACTTTCTTAGGTATATTGCCTCTTTGGCAGCTTCTCCTAATGCCATTATATTCAGCTTCCACAGTGGACAGTGCTACAGTTCTCTGCTTTTTAGACTCCCACGACACGATGCCTCCATTAAATATGAAAGCATATCCCGTGAAGGATCGTCTGTCGTCTGGACAACCTCCCCAATCCGCACCTACACATCCTCGTAATGAGTCCATGCATCTCTTAAAGGTGATTCCCATGTTTGCGGTTCCCTTTAGGTAACGCAAAACTCGTTCAGCAGCATTCCAATGACTTTTTCCAAAACAATCTGCAAATTAACCTAAAACACTAGTAGCATGGGAGATGTCTGGACGTGTGGCTACTGATAAATACATAAGAGCTCCTACTAATTCTCAGTAAGGAGGTTTCATTCCATCAACATCATTCCAAACATCGGAGTTCGTCAGTTTTGTATCAGCTGCCAACGGAGTAGAAACTGGGTTACATTTACGCATCCCAAATCTCTGAAGAATGTCATTAATGTAATTCGCTTGACTTAATAGTTATTCCCTCCTGGTTTCTATCGAATTCTATCCCAAGGCAATATTTTACTTCTCCAAGTTTCTTGACGTCAAAGTTATTTTTCAAATGGTTTCCAAAATTGTCGATTTTTCTTAAGTCTCTATATGTTGCTATGATATCATCCACATAAATTATAATTATGATTGGTTCATTTTCTTGATCAGCCACATAAACACATGGATCCGATTCAGTAGGTGTAGCTTCGAACTGCCTCATTACATCATCCAGTCTTGTTTGACGTAATCCGTAGAGATTAACAAACTTTTTCTCCAATTGACATTTCGTTTAACATACATCTGGCTTTTTCAATAATATCTGAGATGTCACATTGGGTTTGAACAATGAATTCAAGCACCTCTCTACTATAATCAGGAAGTTCCTTATAAATCCATTCAAATATGCAGAGGCTATGTCGAATTGCTGCATATGCATATTATGCTGAATAGCAAAAGCTGTTGTTAATCTAAATGAACTCAGGAGCGAAAGTCTCGTGGAAATCCAGGTCGTTGAGAGAAACCCTTCGCTACAACACGAGCTTTCTTCTTCACAATCGTTCCTTCCGGACCCTGCTTGTTTCGGAGTAGTATTCGGCTGCCAATGATTTCTCGATTGATTGGATGCTCCACCAGATCCCAAGTATCATTCTTCAAAAGAGAACAGAACTCAACCGCCATAGCTTTCATCCATTCCTTTGACGCAGAGCTTGCAATCGCAACATCTACCGACACATCAGACTTGAAAGCAAAATCTGCTTGTTCTTCATTTTCCTGAGGTAGCTTGTTATATATCTTACGTGGACGCCCTCTTTGACCAGTAAACATTTTTCTTGGCCTACCTCCCCTCTTTTGAAATCATCTTGTAGCTGCTCTGGGTTTTATTCGCTCATCAACTTCAACTTCCTCATCTTCTTTAGCTCGAATTAATTCATTATCTACATGCGAACGAATTTTATCAGCATATTTTTCTGTATCAATTCTAATTTTTTGTTTGTATTCCCAATGTTTAGCCCTTTGATTGCCCTCCAGATTTCACAGCTTCGCGGAGATCCTGAATGTTCAGGTGCCCAAGACGTCTGTGCCATGTTTCCAGCAGACTGACTTTTTTTTTGATTAGTTGAAGTAATCGTTTTACACTCAACTTTTGCCTTTTCTCACATAATTTATCTAAATTCATACATTCATACATTGCGAGACGGCACGAGGCCCTTGCAAGCGCGGGGCCTAAGGCCGCCACTGTCGATAATTTTTTATTAAAATTTCCCCCGCTTTTTATTTTCTTAGGTATCTTTATACAAATAAGCGTTATTTTCTAAGAAATCTAATTAAGATGCTGAATACAATTTAGGCAACTTTTTTCATTTTTGTTTTTCAGACATAGCGAACATCAGATAGGGTTCTTAGAAGACAAGGCCCATCGAGCCCGCGTCCGCAAACACGGAAGCAATTACCTTCTGGAAACGTACTTGAAAGGCCTCTCGGAAGCGGTCGATCCGGAAAACGATCTCGAACAAACATCGGCGGCGGATAAAAATAGCGACAGCGGCGTGGTAACGGAAGGAGACAGTGAACAGTACAACAACAACAACAAACCCGGTTGTTCAACGCAGGTACATAACAATAACATCTACGTTTTTTTTTCCTTTCATCCGAAAGGCTAAATTTGCAGAGTCCGTTAGAGCGTTTCTCACCGTCGTCGGAGGAATTCCACAAAGACATAAAAGACGATGACACTAGTTCAACGGTAAGCGAAACTACGATAAGAGAACAGGTGGAATTATTTGAGATGATAGCAAGAGTAAACAAGAGGCTTCTGAAGGAAGAGGAATGCCTCGTTAGACTGCACGCGAACCTTAAAAAATACGATAAATCTAAGGCGAGCACGGAAGAGGTGAGCAAAGCGCTGAATAATCTAAGGAAAGAAATGGCGAAGGGTGCCTGCGAAATGCAACACAACGAAGTAGTACTAGAAGAAACCAGAGAGATGCTAGACAATAGAAGGATACACTTAGAAAACCTACATCGGGACCTAGTAAACGAAGATCAGGAATTTGAAATGCTTCAAACCCTGATGTACTCGCAGAGTATGCAAAACAGACAGGAAGTCGACAATTATTCACCATATAAACCACATTATACCAAAGAGTTGTTAGATACCTTAGTTTAATGCAACTAATTTGTTTTTTTTTTTTATTAACTATTTATACCAAATATCAAGTACCTAACAGATATTTATATACATAATTTACACGTGTTTATTTCGTGTGATGCATTTTCAACTTAGTCTTGTTTGTATCGTATATATTTGTAAATAAACATGTTACTGTTATTTTGTTTTTCTTAAATAGTCATTTTTTGGACTGAATGTTTTTTATAAATTAATGAATTTCGCAGTAGTATAAAAGATTTATAAAAAAAATTACCTAGCAACCACAAGATAGTTAACAATTGAGATTTTGCGCTTTCTGTTCAAAAAGGAACAAGAAAAAATACCCATATATTTATTTTCGAAGAGAACTATTTACTGCAAGAAGAAATAGAATAAAAAAAACCAAAGTGTTTTATTGTTTATTTTACGTTACTCTTAACTTCAACCTCTTATCTTAAATTCACTGTACTAAACTAGCAGCGATAAATAAAATTCCACTGTTATCGTAAACTATGTGCGTGCATGTAACAGGGCTAGACAAAGAATATTCTTCTGTTATTCTATTATCATCTCGGAGTTCAAAAACGTTGGTGCTTATCGCAGGATTACAAACAAATATACATTTTACGAAAGTTGGCCGCAACAGTTACAAACATTTTGTTACGACTAGACAAGAGGAAATTATTTAAATAGAAAATATAAAGTACCTAGGCGTTTATTTTCTTTTAATTAACTGAGAAATTTATTTCTTTACCTTGACCTGAGTTCGCATAAATTCAATTCAATTTGTCAGGAAAAAATTATGTCGCGACTTAAACTTTTCTTTGCTGAAAAAATTAAAGTGGACCTAATTTAGATTTGAAGGAAAGCGTTTGTTGTAATAAGAATTTTGGTAAAAATCAAAAAATATTTTAAAATTCCTGGGTTAATTACAATACCAATGAATACCTAAACAATTTTAAATGAAGCGTAATTTTCCTATCTCCTCTTACATATACATAAGTAATTAATTAAAATAGACCTATGTATGTATAAACCACTAAAAATCATCCAGTAACCGTTACTTTTTGTCCCTTAACAACAATATAAAAATATGTCACACGAGCAAAGTCAGCAATTGTCCTAAAGAGCACTGAACAAAAAATTGAAAATCCAGTTTGAAGTCTGTCAAAATTTCATACGAGTCGATGTTTTACTTTTCCAAGAATATAACTACTTAGAAAACGATCTGATGTTAACAGAAATAATGAAGAAGATATACGACTATGATTGAACTTAAAAGGTAAACGAATAACTACTAGTTATGTTTGATTTTTGAGAGACAGAGATTTCTTAAAAACACTGTTGAAGAATTTTTATATCAATAAAGGCCATTTTAGGCTAACCTATTTCTTGCACAAGATTTGGTTCAATTTCTACCATAAAAATTTAGAACAAGAAATTATTGGACTGCAATTACGATTTCCAGATACTTTCTGATGCAATTTAAATTCCGTTACAATTTACTGTACAAATTAAATTGTTTAAGAAATTGAACCAAATCTTGTACAAGAAATAGGATAGTGTAGAACGGCCTTAAGATATACGAGGTGTGTGAGAAAAGTAATGAGACTGCAGCACTGCGAGCGATCTGGCAACGCTGTGTTGTTCTACTTACCTAGACAGATGTGTTACGAAAATGGAACAGCGGAATTTAGAGCAACGTTATGCCATCAAGTTTTGTGTTAAACTTGGGGAATCCGCGAGTTTGACTTTTGAAAAGTTGAAACAGGCCTATGGGGAACATTCCTTATCAAGAGCACAAGTTTTTCGCTAGCACAAATCATTTTTGGAGGGCCGAGAACACGTTGAAGATGAACCTCGTTCAGGGAGACCTTCAACTTCAAAAACCGACGAAAACGTCGAACGTGTGAGGGCTCTTGTGATGTCCTTGAAAGACTCAGGAAAAGGGTGATTCGTGTGAGACCGGACATTGCAGACAAGTTCCATGTCACACGGCCACTTCTATCACGGAATTCTTGACCTCAAAAGGCATTCCTGTTGTTCCCCAGCCCCCCCTATTCACCTGATCTGAGTCCTTGTGACTTTTTTCTTTTCCCGAAATTGAAAAATATTTTAAAAGGATGTCATTTTGGGACTCTGGAGAACATTCAAAAGAATATGACCGCCATGTTAAAGGCCCTACCAGTTGAAGCCTCACAGCGCTACTACCAAGACTGGGAACAACGACTCCGACGATGTACAGCTGCTGAAGGGAACTACTTTGAAGGGGACAATATTGTTGTTTGAAAAAAAATAAAAACTTTGGTAGATAAAAAATCAGTCTCAGTACTTTTCTCACACACCTCGTACATTTACATTGCAGAATGTGACATATGGTACAGTTGCGGAGAGAAAATTTCGCATGTCACTGTCATTCATCTGACGTATACATAACGAAATTTTTCAACTTTTCCGTCGGTGGAATAAATGACAGTGACATCCGAAATGTTCTCTCCGCAGTTGTACAGTTGATTTCAGAAAAATCGAGTACATTGAAAGTCAAAGATCCAAAATCAGACAATTTTTTGACAATGTAAATCGGTCTCTTTCAAATCTGAAATCTTATTTTTTTTAAGCAGGTTATATTTGACTATAAAAGTGAGAATTTAAAACTAGAATTTCAGAGCGTTTAAAAAAATAAAATTTCTATTATCTTTAAACATTTGCTTTTAGCCAATTGTTTAAGCTTCAGCTTAAGTTTAAACTGGTATTGTACAACTGTACGTTAGTGTTCATATCAAATCATACGTATTTGTTTCATGTCCATACTGAAGGGTTCCCGGGATCTCCCGGGATGGCAATTAATGGGTGCATTCAACATAACGCTCCGAGCACCCGGAGTAATCCTTTTTCTCACTCTTACATCCACTGAAACTCATTCGTTCTCTCTCACACTTCTGCTCAGAACGTGCTCCGAGCATTATGCCGAACCCAACCAATACCGGGTGTTTCAGTGAAGATGCACCAAACTCGGTATGTTGGTAGATATCGTGAAAAGAAATAAAAGTTTCCTATAATATATTTTTTTTAAATGAATATGTTTTGAGATAATCGAAGGGAAAGGAGAATCGTATATTTTTAAAACGTGCAATAGATGAGAGCGGCCCGAATTCTTAACCTGCCTTAACGTTCGTGTAATTGCTTTATTACCCCATAAACTGTCGCGTCTCAGATGCTATGATGAAACACATTTAGTCCGTTCTCGTTCGCGTTGTAATGAAGAGTAAGTTATTAATCGGTGTACTTTATACTTTTCATTTTTTTAAGATTATTAGTGTATGTTTGTGTATGTGTTGGTGCGTTTGCAGTGGGCGATTCTACATTTCAAGAGTACGCGGATATGCATTTGTTATACGGGGAATGTCGGGGAAACGCGCGATTGACATCACATCTGTACGCGGAACTGTTTCCTAATCGTGAACGACATCCGCATTATCAAATGTTTGTCAGGGTAGCTCAGCGACTACGCGACACAGGCTCTTTTTTACCTGAACAAGGAGTAAGGAACAAATTTGATGTAATTACGGTTTGCATAAATGTTAGTGCGACGAAAACGCACGCTAAATGCACATTCTTTCAAAGTGTTCACCTTTAACACGAATTGCGGTCAAGGGCAGAGTTAAAAGCCTCTCATAAATTTTTTCGTTTACGATAGATATTTATTGTCTTCTTGCAGCCGCGTGCCATTCATAAAACAATTTAAATCGCTCGTGTATTTATGAAAACATTGACTCAAAATAATGCAAATTTCAAGTTGCTCCGATTGCAAAATTGTATTAAAATATTTTGTTTGAAATAATGTCAGAAACGTTTCCCCGAAGTTTGGTGCATCATCACTGAAACACCCTGTATAGCCATACCATTGGCAACAACAAAAGTACCCCATTCCCGAAAATTCTGCAGCAATCTACGTAACCATTTAATGAAGAAATATAATCCGACTGATACTTTATGTTATGTTACATAGAAAAAGATTGAGCAATAATGCCAGAATAGTTTGTAATTTGAAAAGGCATTTAATATTACCTACGATAAACAGAAGAAACGAGAACAAATAATTTTTTAATTAGTTAAGAAGACTGCTTATTTGAAATGCATTTGCATTAGAAATGAAAGCAACAAAAAGAGCATAGTAATACGATAATCTCAAAATAGTAGCAATAAAGTTTCAAAATAACAATGATTACGTTTAATTATCATAATCACAGTAAACATAATGAGTTTGATATATTGAACATTTATCCCAATTTCGTCAACAAGAGATTACTCAAGCTTTCTAGAATTTCAATTCAGGCGGGCTGCAATTGCACGCGGCACCAATTTAATCCATATAAACAACTTACACACAGATACATGACAAGTACCTAGTACAGATCATTGGGTTCTGAACAAGTTCCGAATCATCGAAGACATCTCGTGTTCAAAGTCTGAAAGTATGGAGAGTGCTACAGGTTCCGATAAGAGTAAGTAATTTTTCCTATTTATGTTTAAGTATCCATAAAAACATAATTATTAATTGAAATTATTCCACTAATTTTATTGAGACGTGACTAGTTTCGACATAACATTGTCACGTCTCAATAAAATTAGTGGAATAACAAAGTATAAATAAATAATTTCCATCATATTACATTTCCGCAAAGTAACGGCCGCCAGTATTAATTTACTAATTGAAACAAAATTATTATTTTTCTTTCTTTTGTTTAGGATGTTCGTGTTGTGACGGGAAAAGCTGCTCCTGTTCTGACTGTTGCTGCAAAAACTGCAGCAAGAACTGTTCTTGTTCGACAACTGGAAAATGCAGCTGCATTTCTGGCGAGGGGCAAGAGTGTTCCTGCACCAACTGCGGTTGCAAGGCCACCGAAAAACCTTGCAAGGATAAATGCGCTTGTTCTGCAACTGGAAAATGCAACTGTGGATCCGGCGAGGGAAAATGTTCCTGCTCTAATTGCTGCTGCGGAAGTTGCAGCGACAAGTGCTCATGCACCACGACCGGAAGATGTGACTGCGCGTCCGTTACAGGAGAAGGATGTGCCTGCAAAAATTGTGTCTGCAAGTCCACAGCCGAAACATGCAAATGTGCTTGCGGTAAACAGGCTAAATAAATATTTGAAGGAAATATCATTTTGATCATAACAGTTCAATTTATTACTGGAAATGTTTGTATCCTACAAGTTATTTTTATATTTAATCAGTAATCACATTATCATAATATGTTTCTGAATGTATGTATGTATTTTTGAAATAAATAAAAGTTAAACGTCTACATTTTCTGTTCTTTTTTAATGTTAATTAATTAATTCATTTACCAACAAAAAAATATGCCTTTAAGCACTAAAGTGAAATTCAAATAAGTGAAGCAAACAATTGAAGATTTAAAAGATGTCAGAAAATATTTTGACGATTTCAATCTAACTAAAATGCATAAAACATTAAAAATGAAACTCAAACTACAAAATTTTTCGATCGCATTTGCAAAAAAACAATAATAAAAAAACTTTAACTTCAATTAAAAATTCATAAACTGCATAAAATATTAAAAATGAAATTCATTAAAATTAAAAGTTCTTAGTCATCATTTAGCTAGAATATTGAAGAGTCCAATACAAGAAGTGGACATGATCACATCCACTTATTGCAAATGATAGACAACAAACATGCAACCAACATTACTCTGTTGAATGGTTGAAATTGATGATAGAAGTCTCATTTTTGCCCAAGACGATGTAGAATTGTCGTTTTTTACCAAGAAAATGGATTTGTCGATTTCTTGCATTAGGCCCTTTAATTGTTTCATGAAAAGATCTATAATAGTGTCTTTTAAAAGAGAATTAGAAACGTCGGCTTTTAGATGGAAACAATTTATATTGATCATAATAATTGATGATTTGCGCATTATTAATATTCAACTTAAATTAAAAAATCTTAGAAATAATGATTTTAATATTAATAAAGTTCCATAAGTTGGGCGTTACGCCCAATCTATTTTTAGGTCCTACTCCCAAATTTAATAGGTAGCTTTCATATTTATAACATATTTATATTAATTTTTTTTTTTTCGTAACTATAAATTATACAATAATAATCATTGATTATTGGATTTGGAAATTGTAACTATAAAAATCTGAAATTCTTAAATTATTAAAACAAAGAGAAACTTTTCCATTTGTGCAATAGATTTAATACAGGTTCTTATTAATTATGTGCCACATTAACTTAAATTTAGTAATAAATAAAAAGGAGAAAATTAAAAGAACGTTACAAATGTATGGTTCCGTGTTTTAATTTTGCGAATTTATTTAAGTTTTAGGAAACGTTAGAATTAATTTACTCGATGTAATCTAGTCTAGAAGAAAATGTATTTTCAATCAAAATAATTTTTATGGAAAAACAAAAAAAATTAATTTATGAATAAAGTTTTTCCAGAACTTTCCGGATTATGCGTTTCTGAAAAGAGAAACCTCGTGACAGAGTACTTGAGCTTATTCGAATTCTATTGTGACGATCTACAATACATTGCACACGGCACCAATAATTAAATAAAAATAATTAAACACGTCTGGCAGTAGAAATTGTAATTCTGAAAATAATATTTATGGAAAAACAAGAGAAATAAAACAAATAATGAATGTTGAATATAGCTTTTCCAAAACTTTCCAGATTAGACGTTCCTCAAAAATAAGAAACCGTGTGGCAAAGTACTTGAGCTTATTAAAATTCTTTTGTGACGTTCTATACTTGCACCCGATTTTGTGACGTTCTATAATTGCACCCGACACCAATAACTAAATCAAAATAATTAAATATGCATAGCAATAGAAATTTTGTTTCTGAAAATAATTTTCTTCGGAATAACAAAAAAAATAAAAAAATAATGAATGATGATTATAGCGTTTCCAGAACTTTCCAGACTAGGCATCCCTAAAAAAAAAAAAAATAGAAACCGTGTGACAGAGTACTTGAGCTTATTTTTTCATTATAAATTTCATCAGTAATACATAAAAATATATTTTCATACAATAATATCTAAAATATTTATTCATTCAGTACAAGAAAAGTTTGTCAATAATTATCATTATTCTTCTACTCATAAATGTGTGAAATCGATTTGCTGGTATTCTATTACTTGGATACCTAATCGGTTGAAAAATAATTGAATAATGTTCTGTACCCAATTATTATAATAATAACTGTTCAGTTAATTTTGCTCTCGCATATGAGAAAGAAACACAATCTACATAAATTATGGAACGAAAACAAGGCAAATAAAATACGAAAACGATAAATAATATTTTTCGCTAAACAAGACAAAAAATAAAATATCAATCTAAATTTTAGTAAAAAATATATAGCCAACGTAACTGTTACGTTGAACTGCTATTTTGTTATTAATATGCTTGCGATGTGTTACCGGAAATGAGAATGCGTAACTTCTAAATGTTGTCATTGTCTGAATTTAAAAATTTTAAATTCAACAATTTCATTGAACAATAAAGAATTTATGTTTTAAAAGGTATTTTTTTGTACAATTTGATTGGAAATATATACCAAGGACATATTCCTGAAAGTTGAAAGTCAATATAAGCGTTCATTCGAGAGTTTTAGGATTGCATAAAATTACGGAAAATCAAGAAAAAAAAATAATGAGTAATCAATATAGTTTTTCCAGAACTTTCCAGATTAGGCGTTTCTAAAAAAGAAACCGTGTGACTAGAGTACTTGAGCTTATTCAGATTCTACAGTGACGGTCTGCAATTGCACACGGCACCAATTTCAGCCATATAAAGTAGATACCAACAATTGCTAGTCAAGTAGTACAGTGTCTCTCATTCTAAATCGTCGAAGTCATCTGGTGTTCAAAACCCGAACGAAATGGAAAGTGCTACAGGTTCCGATAAAAGTAAGTCTTGCCATTTTAATACTAATTGAATATTTTCATTTAAGAAAATAATATTTTTAAATCTGGAAACTTAGAAATATACTTAATTAATTAAACTGATTTATAAAAAAAATAATTTATACTTAAATTATTAATTTTTAATTGCGAATTTTATTTAGGTTTATGTGCGTGCCGCGATGGGAAAGCATGTTCCTGTTCTGACTGCTGTTGTAAGAACTGCAGCAAAAATTGCTCCTGTTCGACCACTGGAAAATGCAACTGTGTTTCTGGCAAGGAGCAAGATTGTTCCTGCGCTAATTGCTGTTGCAAGACCTGCAGCGAAGACTGCCCTTGCTCGACTACTGGAAAATGCAACTGTGTTTCCGGCAAGGAGCAAGAATGTTCCTGCACTAACTGCTGCTGCAAGAACTGCAGCAAGAACTGTTCTTGTTCGACAACTGGAAAATGCAGCTGCGTTTCTGGCAAGGGGCGAGAGTGTTCCTGCACCAACTGCGGTTGCAAGGCCACCGAAAAACCTTGCAAGGATAAATGCGCTTGTTCTGCAACTGGAAAATGCAACTGTGGATCCGGCGAGGGAAAATGTTCCTGCTCTAATTGCTGTTGTGGAAGTTGCAGCGACAAGTGCTCATGCACTACGACCGGAAGATGTGACTGCGCGTCCGTTACAGGAGAAGGATGTGCCTGCAAAAATTGTGTCTGCAAGTCCACAGCCGAAACATGCAAATGTGCTTGCGGTAAACAGGCTAAATAAATATTTGAAGGAAATATCATTTTGATCATAACAATTCAATTTATTACTGGAAATGTTTGTATCCTACAAGTTATTTTTATATTTAATCAGTAATCACATTATCATAATATGTTTCTGAATGTATGTATGTATTTTTGAAATAAATAAAAGTTAAACACCTACTTTCTCTGTTTTTTTTTAATGTTAATTAATTAATTCATTTACCAACAAAAAGATATGCATTTAAGCACTAAAGTGAAATCAAATAAGTGAAGCAAACAATTGAAGTTTTAAAAGATGTTAGAAAATATTTTGACGATTTCAATCTAACTAAAATGCATAAAATATTAACAATGAAACTCAAACTATGGTACAAAATTTTTCGATCGCATTTACAAAAAAACAATAATAAAAAAACTAACTTCAATTAAAAATTCATAAATTGCATAAAATATTAAAACTGAAATTCATTAGAATTAAAATTCTTATCATTTAGCTTGAATATTGAAGAGTCCGTACAAGAAGTAGACATGATCACATCCACTTATTGCAAATGATAGACAACAAACATGCAACATGCAACCGACCTTACTCTGCTGAATGGTTGAAATTGATGATAGAAGTCTCATTTTTGCCCAAGGCGATGTAGAATTGTCGTTTTTTACCAAGAAAATGAATTTGTCGACTTCTTGCACTGGGCCCTTCAATTAGTTCATGAAAAGAGCTATAAAAGTATCTTTTAAAAGAGAATTAGAAACGTCGGCTTTTAGATGGAAACAATTTATATTGATCATAATAATTGATGATTTGCGCATCATTAATATTCAGCTTAAATTAAAAAATCTTAGAAATAATGATTTTAATATTAATAAAGTTCCATAAGTTGGGCGTTACGCCCAATCTATTTTTAGGGCCTACTCCCAAATTTAATAGGTAGCTTTTATATTTATAATATATTTATATTAATTTTTTTATCGTAACTATAAATTATACAATAATAATCATTGATTATTGGATTTGGAAATTGTAACCATAAAAATCTGAAATTCTTAAATTATTAAAACAAAGAGAAACTTTTCCATTTGTGCAATAGATCTAATACAGGTTCTTATTAATTATGTGCCACATTAACTTAAATTTAGTAATAAATAAAAAGGAGAAAATTAAAAGAACGTTACAAATGTATGTTCTTACTGTAGAATATCAAAGAAATTGACGAGGTGTTTTAATTTTGCGAATTTATTTAAGTTTTAGGAAACGTTACAATTAATTTACTCGGTGTAATCTAGTCTAGAAGAAAATGTATTGTCAATCAAATAATTTTTATGGAAAAAGCAAAAAAAATGAATTTATGAATAAAGTTTTTCCAGAACTTTCCGGATTATGCGTTTCTAAAAAGAGAAACCACGTGACAGAGTACTTGAGCTTATTCGAATTCTATTATGACGATCTACAATAAATTGCACACGGCGCCAATAATTAAATAAAAATAATTAAACATATCTGGCAATAGAAATTGTAATTCTGAAAATAATATTTATGGAGAAACAAGAAAAATAATGAATATTGAATATAGTTTTTCCAAAACTTTCCAGATTAGACGTTCCTCAAAAATAAGGAACCGTGTGGCAAAGTACTTGAGCTTATTCAAATTCTTTTGTGACGTTCTATAATTGCACCCGGCACCACAACTAAATAAAAATAATTATTACGCATAACAATAGAAATTTTGTTTCTCAAAATAATTTTTTTCGGAATAACAAAAAAAATAATGAATGATGATTATAGCGTTTCCAGAATTTTCCAGATTAGGCGTTCCTAAAAAAAGAAAAAAAAATAGAAACCGTGTGATAGAGTACTTGAGCTTATTTCATCATTCATTATAAATTTCATCAGAAATAAAAATATATTTACATACAGTAATATCTAAAATATTTATTCTTTCAGTACAAGAAAATGTTTGTCAATAATTATAATTAATAAATGTGTGAAATCGATTTGTCGGTATTCTATTACTTGGATACCTAATCGGTTGAAAAATAATTGAATAATGTTCTGTACCCAATTATTATAATAATAACTGATCAGTTAATTTTGCTCTCGCATATGAGAAGAGAAAGAAACACAATCTACATAAATTATGGAACGAAAACAAGGCAAATAAAATACGAAAAGGATAAATAATATTTTTCTCTAAACAAGACAAAAAATAAAATATCAATCTAAATTTTAGTAAAAAATATATAGCCAGAGTAACTGTTACGTTGAATTGCTATTTTGTTATTAATGTGCTTGCAATGTGTTACCGGAAATGAGAATGCGTAACTTCTAAATGTTGTCATTGTTTGAATTTAAAAATTTTAAATTCAATAACAATTTCATTGAACGATAAAGATTTTATGTTTTAAAAGGTATTTTTTTGTACAATTTGATTGGAAGTATATACCAAGGATATAGTCCTGAAAGTTGGGTCAATATAAGCGTTCATTCGAGACTTTTAGGATTGTATAGAACTACGGAAAATCAAAAAGAAAATAATGAATAATCAATATAGTTTTTCCAGAACTTTCCAGATTAGGCGTTCCTAAAAAAGGAACCGTGTGACTAGAGTACTTGAGCTTATTCAGATTCTACAGTGACGGTCTGCAATTGCACACGGCACCAATTTCAGCCATATAAAGTAGATACCAACAATTGCTAGTCAAGTAGTACAGTGTCTCTCATTCCAAATCATCGAAGTCATCTGGTGTTCAAAATCTGAACGAAATGGAAAGTGCTACAGGTTCCGATAAAAGTAAGTCTTGCCATTTTAATACTAATTGAACATTTTCATTTAAGAACATAATATTTTTAAATTTGGAAACTTAGAAATATACTTAATTGATTAAAGTGATTTATAAAAAAAATAATTCATACGTAAATTATTAATTTTTAATTACAAATTTTATTTAGGTTTATGTGCGTGCTGCGATGGGAAAGCATGTTCCTGTTCTGACTGCTGTTGTAAGAACTGCAGCAAAAATTGCTCCTGTTCAACCACTGGAAAATGCAACTGTGTTTCTGGCAAGGACCAAAAATGTTCCTGTACTAATTGCTGTTGCAAGAACTGCAGCGTAGACTGCCCTTGTTCGACCACTGGAAAATGCAACTGTGTTTCCGGCAAGGAGCAAGAATGTTCCTGCACTAACTGCTGTTGCAAGAACTGCAGCGTAGACTGCCCTTGTTCGACCACTGGAAAATGCAACTGTGTTTCTGGCAAGGAGCAAGATTGTTCCTGCACTAACTGCTGTTGCAAGAAATGCAGCAAAAACTGCCCCTGTTTAACCACTGGAAAATGCAACTGTGTTTCTGGCAAGGAGCAAGAATGTTCCTGCACTAACTGCTGTTGCAAAAAATGCAACAAAAACTGCCCCTGTTCAAACACTGGAAAATGCAGCTGTATTTCCGGCGAGGAGCAAGAATGTTCCTGCACTAACTGCTGTTGCAAGAACTGCAGCAAAGATTGCCCCTGTTCAACCACTGGAAAATGCAATTGTGTTTCCGGCAAGGAGCAAGAATGTTTCTGCACTAATTGCTGTTGCAAGAAATGCAGCAAAAACTGCCCCTGTTTAACTACTGGAAAGTGCAGCTGTATTTCTGGCGAGGAGCAAGAATGTTCCTGCACTAACTGCTGTTGCAAGAACTGCAGCAAAAATTGCTGTTGTTCTGGAACTGGAAAATGCAGCTGTGTTTCTGGAGAGGGGCCAGAATGTTCCTGTACTAACTGCTCTTGTAAGACCGCCGAAAAATCTTGCAGCGACAAATGCGCTTGTTCTACAACTGGAAAATGTAATTGTGGATCTGGAGAAGGAAAATGTTCCTGCTCCAATTGTTGTTGCGGAAGTTGTACTGACAACTGCTCGTGCACTTCGACTGGAAAATGCAACTGCAAGTCCGACGCTGGAGATCAATGTTCCTGCAAAAATTGTGCCTGCAAGTCCACTTCGGAAAAATGCAAATGTGCTTGCGGCAAACAGTAAATATTTGAAAGAAGTAAATTCAGTATCTTTATCGTAAACAATTTGCTTTGTATGTATTACTAAAAATGTATTTATACCGCAAAATGTTTGTAGTTTGTGGGTAATATCCAATTATAATCATTTTTAATTTGTTTAAGTAGGTGAAGGTTTGAAATGAATAAAAGATAAATACTGAAATATTTTTTATTTATTAACCATTTCAACGACTAAAAGTAATTAAGCAACTAAAGTACTTAATTAAAAATAACTCACAGTTCACAGTAAACAAAAAGAAATACTCGGAAATGAAAATTTTTATTTTCAAAATGTTTATATACTTCCAGCAATGTTATTGAAAGAAAAAAATAAATAAATAAATAATAGGTAAGTAAAGCAAGAAATAGGAGGAAGAGTTTTTATTTAAGACACATTAAGTATAGTCGACTCTCTAAAACTTAACTTCAAAACTTTTGTCTAACAGTAACCTGTTAAATATGACAATAATATTCGCTTTCAAAATTCAAAATAAATCTTGAGGAAGTGTTACAAAATATTATGAATTATGATATAACATGAAACCTTATTGTCCTTTTTCTACTTCTCTTTTTTTGATTCTTTTATGTCTCTTCAGCGTCGAATTTGTCCTTATCATAAATCATCATAACATGGATGTAATTAATTTTGTAATTACTCATCGTGACATCAAAAGTTAACTTAAGGCTTCGAGAATCCAAGATCAAAATTCAGGAGTTTTAAATATAACAAAAACAAATCGTTTTCAAATACTTAATATTTTTTGTATAATTAAAGTGCACGGATTTACGAATTATTTGTAGTTCCAAGAAATTTTTTTGTGGACCGTCCTTTTGGCACACTGACCCAATTTATATCTGTTTAAATGCAATTAAAGTGCAGCACAAAAAATTAGAAGCATTCCTCCTTTTACGATCTCATTTTTTTGGTCACGTTTTACGATCGAGATAAACACTCGGAATTCGAAGAATAATTTTTTGTACATATTCCTCATTTTCGACGACTTTCAAGCCGTGAGTTTATCTGCTTTTTTTTTAATGTTCATTAAAAATGCAATATCCTTTCTTAAAAAATAAATACCTACTACTTTTCTAATCTTAATTTTTTTGGCATGTGTTTTACATATTTTGCTACCACCGAAATAATGATGATTTCCGGTTGTGGAAACACTTTCTTTTATAAATTATACATTTTGAAGGATCGTTAATACAATCAATTTAAATTACAATAAATAAATTTGAAGAACTGTGTATTTAAATTTATAGTATTGTTAGCAAGATAAGATTTACAAAACGGATATTGGAAGGACTCACGAAGGACTTAAATGAAACATATGGAATATAGGTAGTATAACAGTTAGGCCCAGTTTTACAGTCGTGGAATAAGGACGGAATAACTGTTCGTTGAATATCCTTTAATGTTCTTCCATATGTACGTCACACCTACGGTCACATTATTTTAAGAATAAAGCTTATCCGACGATTATAAAATCGGGCCTTAGAGGGTTTAGATAACACACTTATATTTTATTAGGATATTTTAATTTCTTAGGCCCGATTTTACAATCGTCGGATAAGCATTATTATTGGTATAACGTGACGTAGATATGGAGGAACATTAAAGGATATTCGGCGAACAGTTATTCCGTTCTTATTCGACGATTGTAAAACTGGGCCTTAGTGTACATCCAGAATATACTGATGTATAAATACTGCCCCTCAAAATCACTTGAGAATCACAGAAAATACTCAAACACAAAAAGAAGTGAAATTTAAAAAAAAAATGAGACAAGGTAATAGAGTACAGAAAAATAAATTGGAAGAGAAAGTTTAACAACGAATAATATTCATGCAACGGTCAATACTAACAAGGGTAGCTTAGTTTATGACGTAGAAGCTGTTATACAAATTTTCATCAGACAAGAGAATTAGGAATTTGAAACACGGCATAGCTAAAGAAGCTAATTTTAGAAAACCTTTTGAAGAAAGGATTAGGTGCCTAGATTAAAATCATCGATTAAAGTAGGGAAAATATTACAATAAACACAAATCCTCTACATTTAAAAAATAAATCTTTAATTCACAATCAAGACTTAAGACAGGTGGTGTATGAAAGCTACGACATTGTTTTTTTTTATGTAGGCAACCATGGCAACTAGTAGGCAATACGTTATCTACATTCAAGCAAAATTTAATTATAAAATTTCTAATAAAATTATACAAGTTCATTACTATTTTATAGTACTCCCGAAACATTTAAAAAACGCAACGCTTTGGGCCTGATATTTTACTCGCAGTTTAACTTTAATCTGGGGATTATCTAAACTAAACTAAACTGTAAATTTAAGCCGTAACTGAAATGGGCTTACCTGGCAATAATTAACTTTAACCTTCAGTTTATTCCCGTCCATATTAGTAACAATTATTTGTAGAATTGTTACTATGGCAATAAATCGGAAGATTATAGTCAATAAGTGAATAAACCAGGCCTTAAGCATTTAAGTTAACAAACAATAACGATTTGGGTGTTACTTCGGCTACGAGGTGTGGCAATTCATTCGTTTGTTATTCTAGTCACCGGATGGCGCCGCAGTACATCGACAGGAATAAATTCTCTTTAATTTATTTTTAGTCAATGCTTCTTTTCTTGTTTCCTGAAAATTTGTGGGGTAACAAAAATAGACCAAATAATAAGAAAAATTTTAAAATAGAGAAAAAAAGTAGCAAAAAGGCCCAGGTCTAGCTATTTTGATCAGGCTGTCACAAAGCTTCCACTCCCAGGCGCGATCCCGCTACTGCTCGACGCGGGGACTTTTGGCTGCTGGGTTTCCCCCCTGGCCCGATGCGCCCCTCCTTAGCCAACCTGCTCATCCCGGATTCCTCCGGGACAACCATATTGACGCCGAGCTTAGCGTGGACGCCCGGTCAACGTGAAATACTCAGCCACAGGACTCCTGACCTCAAACCATCCGCTGAACCTGACCTCCAAGTAGCTGGATTACAGGAGTGCGCCACGCTCCCAGTCGACGTTCACAACTACAAACCATCAATATAAACGTTAATAAACGAATGTAATTATCATAAATAATAAATTAATAAATATAGACGTGCTTTATTTTTAATATTAAAATCGAATACAATATTTCAATCGTTAATATACGCATGAAAAAGAGAGAAAGTATCAATATTTCATACACATCGAGTTTACTATTGAAGAGCTGAAAATACCTACACCTAGAATTTGAAAATTAAAATGATGATGTTTTAATTCGTGCAGTACGCAAACAGATTAATAAAAAAAGCAAAATACTGAGTAAGCTTCGTTTGCGCACGGTTTGATTGACAACAGCAATAACTTCAATTAGAAATTTCCGGAAATACTTCGCAATTGTATTGATGTGTTCACTCGGCGCTTCTAGAAATTTAATTTTACCAGTCTGCAATTGCACACGGCACCAATTTGTGATATAATTAACTGCGTATGTGACTGTATTCAACCTAACTTCAACAATTGTAGTGGCCATCTGTTGGTGAAGCTCTGAACAAGACAAGTACCTACTACAGTTTCCGATAAAAGTAAGTTGCTTTTTTATCATTCTTAAATTTGGCTAAAACCATTTCTATAATCAGGCGAATTCTATTATAATTCTAGTTTTCTATTGAAATTCACTCTATGGTAAATTAGAGTGATGTTAATTACAACAAATACAAAAATTGAACTTCATCGACTATTAAACAACGAATTTTATAAAAGAAAAATTGTGATCTAATAACAAAATTTTATTTTACAGAACCTCTTCTTTCTACCTGCAAGGACCAGTGAGTGTATTTCCAAATGTTGTAGTTACGCAATCGTAAATGTTGCACCGAATTTTACAAAAAAAATTGCGGTTACTGCGAAGAACCAATTTGCCCTGAAGGAACCTGCAATCTGTGCTGTAATTGTACAGAAGAAACGGGCGAGGGGGCGAGTGTACTTGCGATGCTAATCTGAAGAATGGCTGCTGTTGCATCATCCAGTCCAACAAGAAAACTGATTCTTGCAATTGCTGCAATGGTAAAAACTTCGCACGAACGCTGTGATGACTGCAAAATTTCATCTTGCGTTTGCAGTTGCAAGGCAAGCCTCAAAAAACGCCGAAATAGTGGCATGGTATCATGGCGCCGTAGAAGGTCGGAGGTCTGTTGACCTTGGATTGAAAGTAAGTACATATTTCTTTATATGTACAATGCGATCGAACATGATTGAGCGTCCTTGAGAAAATAAATACCCAAAGGTGATCAAAACTACCTTCGGCCTAGAGAATTTTCGCGTTTTTGAATACTCAAGGTCAGGTGACAATCAATAGCGTTCGTATGTTGTGTACGATTTGTTTATTAAATGAGTGTTCTACGAGTTTTTCATATCGAAGTTAGTACGTATTTTTGAAGGACGTTCAATCAATTTCGATCGCATTGTATATATTGTATATTCTATTTTGTTTTGTTTTAGGATAAACTTATTTGTATTTGTGAGGGGTTGGAGACTCCTCACAGTATGGATACCGATATCAGAGTGTGTGCTTTCCCCTACTTGAGGAGAACTACCTATCTCAGTAGATAATTTCATTTTCGTAACACTGGAAGTATTTCTATCTTTTAGATTTTTTCGTAGATACTTGAACATGTTTTCATTTAACAGAAGAACAAGGCTGAGTCTCACTACAAATACTTTAATACTGAGAAAGCGACCGCGGTTTCGTCAATTAAGACATTGTCAAGCTGAGTTCTTAGAAAAGCAACAGGGAACGCCAATCATGGAGGATGGAGTGTTCTCAGTATTAAAGTATTTGTAGTGAGACTCAGCCTTGTTCTTCTGTTTCATAACCTACAAAAAAGCATGGAGCTCCTTTTTAATTTTAATTGTTTTCATTTAATTTAATGTAAAGTATTTCTATCTTTTATATTTACCTAAATTATTTTCATGCTTGATTATGATTAATTATTAATTAGATCTCTTACCATAAATGTTCAATTAATTTTCCTATTCAAAAATCTTCTAAATTAGGTATTAATTAGTTAGTAGAATTGATTTATTTCAGATTAGTAAGGTGTCGTTTTAGTGTTAGATTATTTTTTCAATACTTATATAAATTTTCATTTCATTTTAATATACAGGGTGTTTTTTTACTATATGCAAATAAAAAACCTCAGTATAAGTACATGAAATGCTACCTTCTGCACGTATTTTCGGGTGGCTCCTGTGCCATAGCCAAAAAATTTTGGAGGTACCACTTGTTTGGAACTGCTGAAATGTGCGAGAAAGAAAAGTTATATTTGGCAAGGTCAATGACGCCTTCCTCTGTTTTTTCGTAACTACACAACGCCAATATTAAATACTGACCTACCTTAAACGCGTCACTTAAAGAGATCGCCGCCACATGGGCAAAAAATTGTGGCGATAAAAGGCAAGAAAAGCTAAATTGACGACCTTCATAAAATGCATGCGAGAATACTTTAAGATGTGAATCAATTAGTAAATTTTGGAATTTGCAATGCGAACGCGTTAAAAATGCTTTGCTTGACCGAATTTCATAATTGAATTAATTAGTAATTATAAATTGTCGGTTTATAATTTGAAAATATTTAAAATTGTAATTATTTGGATTGAAGTTACTTTTATTTATTTTGATAAATCCAGGCGCTTTGTGAACGCGTTTAAAATGTTTTGATTAACCGGATTTTTTTTTCATACATGACGATGAATGTGAACTCACGTAAAGGTGACCACACATTACATGGCAAACTAGGCGAATGTCGAACGTTGGTGATTTGTACATTTTTCCATGTCAAGTGACGTTTGTCAAGTGGTCCATACCACACGTTTGTACATACATTTAAAAAATAATAATTAAAGTAGTGAGTGAAGATGGAGAACAGAGATGATGATACAGTAATTATTGCTGCAAGTGCTTTAATAATGTGTGCTGAATTGGCGCTATTATGGGTTCCAAATTTCTTGTTTTGGGTTCCAAATTACGGGATATTTTTCATAAAGAGTCACAAACTCTATAATCAAATTATTGGACAACTCCATATTGGATGTATAAAGACACTTAATCGTCAAAACTGAACAAAACTATAAGGATGCCAATGCATTTTTCTCGAAAACTATTAACTTTTTGTTAAGGACATGTGAGTTCAATCGTTGCCATTTATGGTGATGTATTACCGATTTAAATATTTGCATACAGTAAAAGAACACCCTGTATAGTATTTCTATTTCTATTTATTTTTACCTTTCCTAAATTACTTTCTTGATTATTAATTAGTGCTCAACGTTCAAATAATTTTTATCTACAAAATTAATTAGTGGAATTGATTTACTTCAGATCACTATCTTTTAGATTTAGACGATTTTTTCGTAACCGCACATATTTTCGTTTTATTTTCACTTTTCCTAAATTATTTTCTTGTTTGATTAATAAAATTAGTGCTCAATTTTCATCTGCAAAAAATCTTCTGAATAATTAATTAGTGGAATTGCTTTGTTTCAGATATCCCGCTGGAGAAAACGAGGGGGAGTTAAGTTTCCACTTGTAACTACATATTTAGTTTCAGTTTCATACAGTTTTATTTATATTTTTATTTTGTTACAGACCCCCAACTAATGTGAGGAAAATATACTTGCTACATAATATTTTGGTTTATAGATTTTTCTGTTTTAGAAACAATAAATAAACTGATATTTTTAACCAATTTTTTATTCTGCACATCCATATGACTCCTCTCACACAATCATCCTTTATCTAATGAAAAGCTACTATTATTTCTAAGGCCCGGTTTATTCTGACCCTGACCTAACACTGACCTTTGCACTCCGAAATCTGTTGAGACACTGAACGTGCGTTATTTGCTTGTCGTAAAACAATAAACCATCTGGGAATTTATGGGAAGGGATCACCCGCCCAGATGGCGTTCGGCGCGTGGGTGTAACAGTAGATAAGAAAATCAGTGGTTTCCAAACAATTTTTATCGATTTTTGTTTGAATTTTTTCCCGGAAAACGAAAGCCACAACACCCTCGAATGTAAAGGCTTTTTTACTGTACAGAGTGTTCTCAATACGTGGTTTGGAGGTGTCCAGTCAATTACCTAACATCCTGTATACAAAGTTATAGTTCTACTTTTTCCTTGCAAGTAAAGACGTTCAATACATATTGTTTTTTTGCTTAAGAGAGAGAACAATTTTTTTATTATCAGTCAATTTTCACCAATCAGATAATTTTGATATATTTAAAAATATTAAAAGACGAGTAAACATTCCAATTTGAAAGAGTACTTGCGAGCAAATGTTCTTTTTTTCTTTTTACTGTTTAGCTCGACTCGTGTTCGAACAATTGATAACACCATGCATTATCAAACATGTACACAGGTTTCGCATTCTCATCCTTCAAGCATTTTTAAACAGTTTCAATATTCGCCACAACTTACCTCTCCCTTTACTATTGCAGGCCGGAGCACGCTCTCCCATGAAGGATAAAGTAAACACAATCAGTGCAAAGGTAGAATTAGTAGAAAAATTAGAAGAGTTAGAAAAAGAAAACAGAAAGAACAAGATAATACTTTCAGGAATAAACAGTGCTTATCTTCACATCTTTTTTATTACAACCTACAGCATTTATTACGACCTACGGCATGATGATACCGTTACCGTGTTTCTTGAAGCCTGTGTTATTTTATATGGGGAATTGGCCCCGAACCGGCATAGCTAATCTACTTGCAAAAAGTGACTGGCACTGAATGTCCCTGTGAACTGGCCGAAAGTGAAGACGATTGCAAATGCTGTCTTGCAACTTGCAACAAAACGAAATGTTCGTGTAAACTGAAAGAATCGAAGCTTTCTGAACTTAGGAATGCTGCATCATTTGAAAAGTTTGCTGAAAGTATACGTACCTTTAACACATTCATATAAATTAATTTAATAATATTTATAAATTAAAAAGTGAACAAGAAAGCCCAAAAGGTTTTGCGTTACTTATTTAGAATTCGTTTTTTTTTTTGTAGAATACGTTCCGGAAAATACATTAAAATAAAATTACACCTAAATTTTATTTCCAGGTCAAAACCTTCCCGCACTCTCTTTCGTGCATTCTGTAATCCACATCCACGCCCCACGCCCTATTATTTTAACAATGTGTAAGTAAGTATCGTTGCACACCGAAGAGAAAGAACCAAATTTCCATGACTTAACCATAAATTATATATAATTTGTCTTCGTTTCTTTTAATACAAAGTATCGTATGTACATACCTAGTGGCATTGATTGCGTTCTCGTACTCAGTAATTTTACATTGCTCTACGTATTATTATTATTGTTTGATGTATTACCTGGAACTCTTTTCCGAAGTATCTGCATAGTTACGGTTAATAAATAACACGCACTCGTAAATCTAAAGCTATCGTTTCAATAAGAAAAATCTACAAATAGCCAGGCGGTTACGTTGCCCTTTTTATTAGAAATCAAACGGTTTACCGCGTGAATACGTGATTGAATTTCATGTGAATCATCAATCTTTGCGTGCACACCGGAAGTATAAACATTTATGAGATCTATTTGACCCCGTATTAACCAGGTTTCTAGTCTTGGAAAAATTAAGAATTATGTACTCGTATATGCGTTGAGCACCCCCAGGGTGATACCATACAAATATCTAATTGTAAACTATGTAGAATGAGTGGAGAGAAACTAGTACAAACAAGTAATTTCTTGTTAACACATATCTCACATTCAATACATTATTTATATACACGTAGGGGAACGTGGGGTAATGAGAGCCTGCGGGCAGTAAGAGGTTTAGGTATAACTAACCCCAACATGCGGGCAATAAGAGCTAATCCCATTTTCATTTTAAATGAATATATTATAATTTCTGTTAATGTCAGGAATGATATAGTTATACTTCACTTGAATGGTTTTTCCTTATACGAAACATCATAAAATTGTTGAGAGAATACACTTTATATTTTTCAAAATATATTGATTTTTCCTTAAGTGGCTCTCATTCCCCCCGTCTCTTGTGACAATCCCCGTCTTAAAATTTTTGAAAACGTTTTGCCTGAGACTTTAGCACAGGCCGTTACAGGCGGAAGTAAATGAAAGCGATTTATTACTGATTTATTGCTGCCGGTTAATGGAATGCTTTCGACCAAATAAATATTCAATAACATAATCTATTTTTTATGTATACAAAACTCAGTTGAGTAACAAACACATTTTTGATTTACGTAATTCATTTAATACTTGCGGATTACGGTAAAAATTTAATTAAAATAATTTTGCCTGTTCGTATTACATTTATTGCGTTTATGTGAAACGATAAATTATTTACATTATTTTCAGAGTCGTAGAGAAGAAATATACAATTAGCAGAGTTATAAGTTAAACATAAAAATATGCTTAAATTAAAACTGAAGACGTTAACAAAGTGAGCTTATCAAAAACACAAGGAGATTTGACTTTTATTTAAAAAAAAAACATGATCATTCGATAACAAAGAACAAAATTAAAAGTCTCATAAATAAAGACTTTCAAGAATACTTTAAGTTTAGAAGAATTCATTTAAAAAAAAAACCTATTTAATAAAACTCTTATAAGTATATAAAGTACAATATTTTCAAGACAAAAAATGAAATTATAGGATTCTTTTGTGTCCGTGATTAGTCAGATTTTCCTTGGCACCATTCTTGTGGTAAGTGTTGCAAAAGAGTTTTATTTCATCACATAGCAATGTCAAATTAGCTACACTTGACAAAGAAGTAGGTATACATTTATTTCATGTACCTATACAAATAGTATTTTGGCAAAATTTCGTATAAAATCCATATTAGAATTTCTTCCTTGGCTAAATTCCCAACTTCTTTTATTTGATATGCCCAAACTTTACCACCAACTTCAATTCTAATTATTATCAAATGCGATGTTCAGGCACTCGTAAAAGAATTCCAAGAAACGTCTAATTTAACCTCCACAATCGTAATTATTATCGCATTAGCTGATTCGCCGCCCAAGCGCTTTTGATGATATTCCAGCATAATTAAATAACAGGATAAAAAGTTGTAATTACAAAGCACTGAAGCGTAAAAGAGTTTTATGCAAGTACAGAGCTGCGTTTCTTTGA
The DNA here is from genome assembly GCA_033060865.1 of Dorcus hopei. Lineage (NCBI taxonomy): Eukaryota > Metazoa > Arthropoda > Insecta > Coleoptera > Lucanidae > Dorcus > Dorcus hopei. The sequence goes on from CM065419.1 coordinate 54,430,167, forward strand.
TGGACGATGCATTTATAGGATAGGACATTTTCAGCGAATACACCACGTAATGTCAAGCGCACTTTAATAATAACAATCTCATTATAATTCCCTTATAAGGTTGAGCATGTGTTCGCAAATATAAGTAAAACTTCACAGCATCATTATGTTAGCGTTTGTTTGAACTTTGGTGTTCGTAAACAACAGCAAACTTTTTAGCTTCAACAAAAAGTAGCAATTTAATTTCTGATTCTTTTAGAGAAACAAAAGAAAAAGTATGTAAGTGAGGTATACCGATTCTAGTGACATACATCTCCCGCTACAACATATGTACATGCTCTACGTTGATGTAGCGCAAGATTTGCGAGTCGCAAAAAAGGCAATTTGCATGCACCGTATATGTCTAAGGAGGCAAACTGAGAATGCGATCTTTAGAAAGGAACACAAGTGTGTGAAAAAATGTGAGCGTGGAATTCAGAACGGCTCAGCAGGCTGTAAAAGTAAGCAACGCATGACATCGCTTACGATAATTGCCAAGGGAACGTAGTGCGATTTTTAAACGACCCCATATACTATGATGTGAATTTTAGTTTATTTTGTCTAAATTGCACTTGAAAAGTTCATCATTTCATCCTGACCACTCTCATAATAGGATGTACTCTTTATGCGAAAATAAAATAAAATTCTCATTACTAAAGCGCGGATGTAGGTGCATAAGTCCGTACTTTACACATCACAGTATGTGAGATCGTTTAAAAAACGACATATTCTCTTGATAGTTATTGCAAATGATTTGTTATGGGATAATATGGAAAAATTATCAATTCAATAATCGACGTTTTGTTGAACTGTTCACAACGAAACGTCGAATTTTGAATTGGTTTTTTTTTTGCATAATTTTCATAATATTCAACGGAAAAGAAAGTGCTTTATTTTGCTTTGTGTGGTAAAAAACGAGCTCAATCGCGAACGAATTGAAAGTAAGTAATTAAAATTAAGTTTGTATGGGATTATAAAAAAATGATACACAGGACCTCCTAAAATAAGCGATTACATTTCCAGCTTCACTTTAAGCCAAAGCTTAAATCCTTAATAACAATTGTTAAAATAATTGCTTCAGCTTAAATTTAAACTGGCATTGTATAGTCGTCCCAGTTTGGTAGCGGTTTTATGGTCTTGCTATAAAAAAAGCGACAGAGAGGCGACAAAGACACCGTAGTGCCGATCTCTGGGAAGCAATTTTATAGCAAGATCATAAAACCGATACAAAACTTGGACGACTATACAACTGGGCTTAATTGTCTGGAGTAGAATAAGTTGAATTAATTTTGTCTCTTCATTGTTATCCACTTTGTAGTTAAAAGTTAAAAAATAAGCACGTAGCGCTTAATTCAATTGATTCGTCAATATAATTATACTTTTTATTATTTACAGTTGGTTCTTGTCCGATGAAATTTGTATCACAAAATCTTCTAAGCGGACACTAAATCGCGCAACTATATACTTTACGTTTCGCAGTCGTTCGACTTCTGACGAAGCAGTCGAACGACTGCGAAACGTAAAGTATATAGTTGCGCGATTTAGTGTCCGCTTAGAAGATTTTGTGATACCTTTTATTATATGCATATCATATTTTCTGTTAATTTTATACTTAATTATTTTGTTAGGTCAATTCAATACATAGATAGAAGACCAAAGTTCTCTTAAAAACACGGGTTTCTTATAATTTAGAAAATGGAATACTGCAGCCTGCAAAATCATTTTAAATTTTGGAAGTGTAACGATGATTCTCTTTAAAAAAAAACGCAAATAAAATTAAATTACCTTCTTCTTCATATATTTAATAGCATTACAAAGAATATTAGATTCAAAAAAATAAGGATAATTGCACAATTCAAAAAAGTGTGTTTATAGTTATCGCGTGACTTAATGGCATATACAGAACGTGTCACGACCCTATTGTCAGATAGGTACCTCAACTTCCTAATCTTTTGCCGTCGCCCCACTTACACCTATCACGTTAATCTCGATCTTCGTAATTTAGCAAATTTTATTAGTGGAGTGCTTTTTCTGTTGTAAACATATAGTGCGTCAAATGAAAATTGATGAGATCACATCCGAAATGCTTTAAATATAAGTTGCAAATATAAAAGTAGCTCGTATTTTAAAGCAACAAAAACTAATTCTCTTCGTCATTAGATGTCAAATATTGAAGGGGTTAAAACATAAGGATCTAAGTGACATAGCTTTTATGCAAATTGTATATATAGGAACACGCAAGGACAGCACCACCAATGGCCTTATTGTGCATTAGTGTTTTGAAAATACGAGTTGTTTCAAATGAATGATTAGTGTACATTTGGAGTTGAATGTTGCAATGAATTTCAATACCAGGAAGGTCAAATTTTATGTACTACAATCGTAAATTGTTATAAGAGTGATATATTCCCATGAAATGAGTCTCAGGAAATGATTTCATAACACTAATTCACAAATCACCGCGCCAGGGGGCACTGAATGTTGTAGCAAAAGCAATTGATTTGTTATGCCATCAAATCAATTAGTATTTCATCTCTCCTATTAGCACAAAAAATTTGCACTTAGATCCTTGTGGTTCTAACCCCTTCAATTTAAAATGGAAAAATCGTTACGCGAACTAGAAGATATAAAATTCTTATAAGAAAAAACGAGTTCAAATGTGTTTAAATAAAAGTACTTCTAAAAATTAATAATAAATCTGTAAATAACAATAATATTAAGTTACTCTTACTAATTGGAAATAAATAATTTAAATCCAAGACCATAAAACAAAAAAGAAATCAGAATTTCCGGAACGAACTACATATTTTAATAACACCACCTTCCTCGTGTGAACCTAAAAAAAATTGAAATGCATTCTGTTCAACAGTAAGTAAACCTCGTATCACACTGAAGCTAGACCTGATTGGGGTACATCTCCCCTCCCCTGCGTAAACCATCATTAAGGATGTGACAATAGGCGCCTGACACTTACTGTATAACAGAAAGTGTTAAGTCGAGTTTTTATAACTATAAAAATATGAAATATGTAGATAATAGCAACAAATAGCATAAATAATAAATTAAATCAATGGAACAGATTTGCAATAATTTTTCTCCAGCGAGAGATGGATTCTTTAAGATTATTAAGAATCTTTTTAAATTTTTTGAAAGAAGACTGGTAAATTTTTTACAATTTTAATAATTTTTATACGCCACATCAGTTCTATTATTTGAATTTTTAAGTTTTTGTAAAGAATGTTGTCTTAAAATTTATAAACAAATAATTTTTAATGTACATACACGACGTATTTATATTTCTTGTATAATTGAAGTACTTTCAGCATTAGTAAGATCCCTTCACTTCATTTTAATACCTTGAACCTTGTATTATACTTAAAAATTTTGGAAAAAGTTAACAAGTCAAAAAAATGCAGTGAAAAATTATTTTATTATTCATTTAATTAACGATAACGATTTAATTTATTACAATATATAAAAAGAGTTGCCACAAAAGAACAAATAAAGTACATACGTCCAAATTGTTTTCAATTGTATCAAAATATCCACAGATTAAAAGACATTTGAAGAAAATAAATTTGATACAGCTCTGCTCTAAATGAAGATACTTTATAACAGTTTTTTTCCTAGCATAAACAATTTTACCCCAAACAATTTATGCTTTTTGTATTAATGTTAAAAAATTCACATGTATTACTTAGCCAGTAGTTTCCAAAGTGGTTCCTACCCCATGTGTTCGTAGGAACAAAATGTTTTGTTTATATTTTATTTTTACATTTTAATTTTGCTATTAGTGTGTAGAGTTATTTCATTTGGGGGTTCATGGTCAGGTCTTTGCTGTATGAGAAGAGGTTCGTTGGGCATAATAAGTTTGGGAACCACTGCCTTAGACATTAGTAAGTAAGTACGTAGTTTTAACAAAGTAATTTGTAATTACCAAAACAAAATAAATTTTGATACAAGCTGGTTATCGAGTGCGATGTTTTGCACTCGGCTCTTGTGTTTGAGTAGGTGCTTATATACCAACCAGATTGGAAATCGCAGGCATCATTCGTTTCCGAGCAACGATAAAGTGTATACAGCAACAATGTCGAGTAAAGTGTGCACCAAAGGTTCGTTATTTTTACGTTTATCCATTATTCGATTTAACTTTTTTGTTTTTGTATTGAACATTTTCATTTCGTTGTGATTATTTATCATTTTGTCTAAGCCACACGTTTTTTTTTCATTTTAATGAAAACTATATAAGTATTTGTAAATTAGATATCTCAAGATAAATTACAAACACTTCTACTACTACTACTAATTGAAAGTAAAATTATACCTATGTATATTGTATTCACTAAACGATAGAGGAAAAACATGTAATTCCATTCATTAATTCACACCAACCTGTGGTATTGTAAGTAGTTATTTGTTACAGGCGATAAAACATGCGTAAAAAATGCAGACGGAAGTTGCACCATAACAAAAACTTACGTCATAGACACGCCAGAAGGACCAAAGGACTGCGAATGTATCTGCACTTGCAAATCTGGAAGCTGCGACACGTGCAAGTGTGATTGCAAATGCTCTTTTGAAACTGCCAAAAAAATCGAAACGGCCGAAGGAATTAAATATCGTTGTGAATGCACCTGCGATTGTTAATTTTATTTGCTTGATGTGTTAATTAATTAAAACCACCAAAAATTTTGAAGTGTAATAATAATATACATTATGTATTTTCATTGGTTCTGTGATTTGGGTAATTAAATAAAATGAAGTATACTTAAATATTTGTTTGTTTGTTTATTTGTGTACTTGTGTTATAACAAATTCATTATAATAAGTAACTTTTGTCTGAAAAGCAAACTTTTGATATTCATCTTAAATTTTAGGTGCAGAAAAGTTATTTTAAAATCAAAAACAAATACAATGAATAAAAAAATTACCTAATAGGCATGCAGCGGATTTCCGGTTATCCGGCATCCGGCCACATTTTTGCTATTCGGCCGGATAAAAAATGTGTACAAATCAAAAATAGTATGACCGTAATCTTACAATTTCTAACTTGTTTTCTTTGTGTAAGTTAAATAAATTTGGCCGGATATTCGGTATACGACCAATCTCTAATACATAATACCCTGTGAAAATATGTAATTGTTACTTACTAGTACAAAATTTTGTACGTTTGTATATATTATTTTCCTTATTAAGATCAATATTTAAAACTACTTTTAAAAATTCTTTTAAAAAATTAAAAGATGACTCGTAATAAATCAGTAAAAATAAATAAAAGAAGACAAAATAGTTAGAAGAATCATATTGGACATATTATGCAATTAAAGATACAAAAGCAACAGGGAAATGCAAATTAAGAATTCTCACATACAGAGGGTGGAATAAAACAGAGTTCCTCCAATAAGTTTGATCACGTTTAATTAAAGAAAAAGTATTTAACAGAAAAGTCTACCTAAGGGTGGTATAATATGAAGTCATTTTGCAATATGCAAAGTGCCCCAGTGTCCCAATCAAGGAACGTAAAGTCAACAATAATTCTCAACCCTTTTATAAGGTAAGATTATTTACCCTAAGTCCATAGTTTTTGAAATATTATGCTATATTTTTTTATTTGGCAGATGCAAGTTAAAAATCATTATCTTAATAAAAAAAGTTCAAAATTAAATATTTTTACACTGATGGGGAAGATTCACCGGATAATTAAATCGATGTTTAAATACAAAGAGTGTTGGTAATCACCTTAAATTTGAAAATGCCCTGATAACTATGATTCTCTTTCAAATGTCTATACTCTGATTTAATATAATAATGAGTTTTCTTCTTATTTTTATTACATACAAAACAGTTCGAATTTTCCTGAAAACTGTTGGACAATTTTATAAAAAAATTATCTGCATTTTTCAACATAATATAATATTCTTTGCATTATACAGGTATTTGTTTTAAAGTGAGAACATAGGCAATGTAACAGACAGAAAACGGTACAGGCACACTTCTGTATAATAAACTTATTTTATAGTTTATACAATTCAAGAATAATACTGCTGCCAACGTGTACATCAAGTTTTCGTTAGGTACAGTTTTTACGGCATGAAGGATGCTCTATTGTTTTGATTTTATTTTCAGCTGAATGCTGAAGGATTATCGCCGCTATATGCGATGATGTATTATCATGATGCAACATGATTCCATATGTTTGGTAGTTTCTAAATTAAGTGATTGTGTATTATACCTACTTCTTGTTTTTATTTTGTACTGCCTACCAGATTTTTTATTCTCAATAATTATAGCTTGGCCCTCGTATAACATGTAATACATACTTATAACTGATCAATATCTTTTCTAGTCAAGTGACCTATGGAAATAAAATCATGTGTCTTTGATTAGTTTATTATGTCAAATGCCATTTGAATTATTTATACTGCATTCCTACACAAAATCTAACTATTCTTATGTATTACATGTTTTTTTATTATAAATTTGGAGTTGAAGATCACATTTCCCACAAAATTAAAGCACGGGCATAGAGCAACGAAAAACTGGTTCATAGAAGGTGCATAAAATGTCCGCCGTTCTCTTGTAAACATAAGCGAATTCTGCGTTTTAAATTGTTAATAACATTCGCTAAAATTACTGAATTGTTATTTAACTGTTCGCAATGTAACAATAAACTCTTATGTACAAAGTTAATGAATTAAACTTACTGACAGTTATAAATAATTGAAATGACTATGACATTTAAAAAATTGATTTAATCAAAGACATACGATTTTCTTTCCATAGGTCACTTGATTAGAAAAGATATTGATCACGCGTTAGCTATTATTGAATTAATAATTTAAAGATTTCTGAAAATAAAAAGGAAACAAGTTAATGCTGTAATGCAGAAAATTTTAATTTCTATGAGACCACACTCGAAAGAAGGAGAAGAGAAGTGGAAATTATAAGAAAGGTACTTTGAAAGACCAGAAGAACTTGATTGGAATCTGCCAGGAGATACTATAACTTATAGTATCTCCTATAGTCTATAAGTATAGAATAGATGAAGAATATCGTAGAAAGAAGATGAACGTGGTAAATAGGAACTAAATACCATGAAGAAAATACCATTATAATAAAAAAAAAGTTCTCAAGACAAATTTACAAGATATGAAATATTTAAGAGCAAAAAATTAATGTATTCTTCTAGGGCATAATCGCCGAAGCGAAACCAAACTGCTCGGAAACAACTGCAAAGAAAACAAGTAATGTGTTATCAATAAAGTCTCCAAAAAATAGTACCGAATGCATAGGCGCTTTGATGCGCATAAAGGAATGAGCGTCGATTGAAGTACGAACTATTTTTCCGATATAGCGAGAATATACTAACCAACTTTGTCACATTTTAATTAATTATTCTTTGTATCTTTAAGGATACCACATAATTTCAAGATTAAAGAATAAATACAATCAAGAAAAAATTTGTTTAGATAAAAATGTTATACATAGAGCCGTTATACGTCAGTGGACCGATTGAGATTTAGATCACCAGGAGCAGTGAGTAATATACAATCGGGCGGATAAACGGACCTAGGATTTGGAGTCTTTAGTTATCAACCAGTACACATCTTTAATTACCTTAAATTAAATCTAACTTTAGTTATTCAAAACCAATTTCTGTAAAAGTTGTCCAATAATAGTAAAATGGAACTTCGGAGATTGATCTTCGTCGTGATCAGTGCCACTTATTCCCATTCTATCTGAATTATAATTAAAAATTACAGTTGATGACTGGCAATTGTCTTCGTCGTCTTAATTACGGTGATCGGAAGAGGCTTCGGCGGTCGAAAGGAAGCAAAACATAAAACCAATTTAACTTGGAAAGGACAATGACGTCTCCACCGCATTCATTGCCTCGATCGCGGTTTGTTGAATTCCGCAATAAATTGTTTTAACGATAGGACGGACGGGGGTAAATAGGTCGACGTCTTAGTTTTATTTTATTGCAGTGATTTACATTAAAATTTGATTATGAGTTATTTAAAAAAAATATATATTGAAAGCCGTTGTTAAAAACTGTTATAAATAGTAGCAAAAAAAGCGGTTTACGAACATGTTTGTGGAAACGTTTGTTGCACACGTTATACACGTTGTGTGTGTGTGTGTACCGCACGACACATAAACAGAATTTCATTCATTCATCGGAGCAGGTTTTTGCGCACGGCACGTTTCAATTAAATTGGTTATCATCTGATGAATAAATGCATAAATATAACAAGTAACGAGAGTGAGATAGGAAATCCGTTCTATTCACACTGATAGTGATAACAAATTTAAAGCGATTTTTTTTTTAAATATTAAAAAATGACTTCAAATTTGGTTTGGAAAAGCACAAACTAATCCAGTGATCTATTTTAAAACTAATAATGTTCTTTTTTGATTCTTTAGTTAAATGACTGGTTTTAAGCAACAGTAAGTTACAGAAATGGTAGTTGAAGGTACAAGACTTACAAAAAATATTGTTTTATTAAATTTTGCAAATTGCTCTGCAACCGTCTCCCAAAAGTTCTGGTTATTGTTAATAAAACACAAATGTATTAATCCAGACGTAAAATTACCGTGAAATCAGATGACAAACCGTTACGGACAACAGGTGCAAACTATTTCCTTTCATTTTAAAATGTCCTTTTTCTTCTACTACCTAATCATACCTACTGCAAAAATTATGGCACACTTTGCTAAATTTTACGAGAAATTGACGTATACAGCTGTTACAAACTTTGAACATCTGCGCACAGAGTTGCCGATAGGAAATGATATGTGCTCATATAATTAGGTACCCGAATATTAATTAATTTAATTAATAGTACAAATGCACTGTAGAGACCCTTTTGATCCATATACTTTCTACACGTATTACTTACTTAAAAAGGCAAGAAAGTGAGATACGAAATTTATAATAGTACACATTAACGCATGCAAATCACGTTTGTCTCATTAGCATTAATTAACGTTAGCTTAGTAATAAACAATCTCGACGAATACTATTTAGCGTAACAGGTGTGATCGGACTTCACATTACACACGGCCATTCGGGCAATGCAAATTTCGTTTTTTCTATCGCAGCAGAAGACATAAGTAAGCCGCTGCATTTCTCCTCGTTCACCGACCTTCTTCGTTCCTTCTTCGGCATCACGCTCCACCAGCATCAGACAATAGTAGCAAAAATTTATAATAATCATAGAGCAAATGGACTGGGTAGTTTTTTTGCGTTCGCGAATTTGACAGTTGCCGATGTACCGAGAGGAAGAGAGACGCAATTATTGGATTGTGTGCAAGACTGATAAGAATCTGAACGGAATGTTCATGTTGTTGTTTTTGATTTTTTTTTAATATCTACAATAGTTGCTTATTGGCGAAGTGAGAGGTGCAGATGCAGTTCTTTTTTAGTTACTCAGCAAATAGTTCGAGTGTTAAAAGAGCAAATCAGCGAACGTTTAATTCGATGGAATTAGCAGTAATCTTTTTTCTTATTCATTGATGAAGTATTCCCATCTTCTATCGTGTGAAATAAATTTGCTTAGTTTTATTGAGCGTCTCGTCAGCGGATGCAGAAATAACTTCTTGGGTTTCTTCATAAAATTATGTTCAATATAATTACTGTAATTGTTCTTGAAGGTGTACAATTAAACTTGGAGCAAATACCAGATTTCCTAAAGTCTCCATCGTAAATCAAATCCTTTACATTTCTTATGGGGTCCGTTCTGTAAATTTAAAACAAGACATACGGCATAGAGAATGCGCAGGTCTTTAAAACATATAAATTTAAGAAAGTAAAGAGCATCTTGGAGAAAATACAAACATTAACAACCGTATGTTTTAAAAGTTGTTCATAGTAGTAATAGTCATTACTAACTTCAAGAAAGATAAAAAAAACTACGTTAATTATAAACAATAAAAACAACCTGTATTTAGAAAAACCAGCTTCGCCAAAGCGTCCAGTTTGATTCGCATGACTATTTCCTTTTACTGATGTTTTGTTCTTCCTTAAAAAAGACCTTCAGGGCCGTCCTTGTTCTCTTATTATTGCTGTTGAAGGACTTCGAAGAAATTCTTCTGTAACAAGGAGTGACACAACAAAGAACTGCAAGGGTCCTGAAAAGTCCCAGTATAACGAAATATCTGTAAAATAAAAAAAAATACTGACACGTTCTGAAGGAAAGGCAATGGCAGCAAAAGTTCAAATTAATATAATAACACCAGAAACAGTAATATGAAGAAAGAATATGAACAAGAGGAGGAGAATGTGTTAGACACTTTTAGATATGGAATATTTTACGATATATAACAAAAAGAGAATAGGAGAATTAACTAAGAGCCCATAAATTTGAGATAAAGTTAAGTGTTCGGAGAAAAAAAATGGATGTAAAAGTATGTATACGTAAATCCTTACTGACTTTGAAGTATTCACAACGAAAGGAGTGATGAAAGCGCATTCACCTTCTTCCTTATGGTGACGTCTCGCCCTCGACTGTAAAATCGAGGGCGAGACATCACCATCGTCCTCAAGGCCGCTGTTGTTCTTAGTTCTAGTAACATCGCGATGTGATTGAGAAAATGGCAACTTCAGAAATGAATTAGCAGAGGAAAGAAACTAAGCAGAACAAAATATTACCTTAAACTAAAAAAATGACTTAGGGTAGAGGCACCGGTTACAGACAGGTCTAAGGAATTATTCAGTTTTTTCCAAGTTGGTGCCCTATAGGCCTAGTTAGAAACTTTTCCCATGGACCCAACTCCAACTCCAGGATCTCCTGTTGATTGCTTGAATCTTAGATTTGTAAAAATCAGCTTTCTTATAATAATAATTAAAGTTTTCCGAATGGCCCTTTTTTACCCAGTGGTACCTACTTATTATCTCTAAAATCACAATAATAAACCAAAACATTTCAAATTGAAAAAGTATGATCACTACTGAACACCAATAGGCTTGGGGAATTGGTAACGCCTGTTGTCATTGTTACCACTGCCTAAAGGTTGAAGCATTTCGCTGTCTACAATCATGTCACTAACACTACTTATTTTGACGTCAAGAGTATTTTCCGTGAACACAGTTCTGAACCTGTTGCAAGGTTTCATAGGGTGAACAATAACTTCATCCTCGGTTAAATAATCTACAATCTTGTAAAGAACTTTGAAGAATAACCCACTACAAATTGGCGCGTTGGTTCTTCAGTTCTTTTTTTTAAATGCAGATCGGGTCTTCCGTTTGCCATTTCGTCTTGGTTGATGTTACACAAAGTAAAAGATTGGGTCCCGTCCAAAATCGATAGCTTGGAGGTTGATGAGACATGCAGGTCTTTCCTCCTTAACTACTCCTATTTGGTCGTTGTTTGTATCACAGTTCAGCAGAGATCTCATATTTTCTTGTGGAATAACGTTTTCTGTATGGTTTTCTTCTAGTACACTGCGACTTTCCTCTTCGTTTGACAGATCTCCTTCCTTATTGTTTTCTTCTAATTCACATCCATATTCACACCCGTCATCACGTCCATGTTCCTCCTCGTTGGGCCCTTTCAATCATGTCAGTCTCTTCTAGCTCATTGGCGTTTTCGTCCACTTCACTTCCATCTTCTGATTCCTGAGAAGGCTGCCGCTCCTCTTCTGAAGAAATGATTGGAACTGATACCTTACGACGCTTTGTCTTGGTATTGAGCTTCTCTTCAACGCTTCTCGTTCTTCCTTTTTCCGAATCCTTTCTTCCGCTCGTCTTTTCTTGTTTTCTTTAACCTCTTGCTTCTTCTCCATCTTCTTCACGTATTTTTCCTACCATTGTTTAGATGTCACCTATTCTCCTGCTCCTTCTGGGTTTACTTTCAAGGTAATTCAGGGGGTTCTAGTTCAAGGCCTTTTTAAATGAACTGGGAACTGTCGGCTGGTTTGTGCTGGTAGAGGTGCTAAGATAATTGTTGGGTGAATTGTTCTCAGTTTTAACTGGAGGATCAGGATTATCCACGTTTTCGTAATGCAACTGGGTAGGAGTTGCTGCTTCATCCAGGGACAAGACTTCACTGGACTGCGAAACAATAGTCCTAATTTTCCTCCAAAATGTGTACAGTGATTTGTCCTCCAACTCGCCTGTATAGGTCTCACTCTGCTGTTCAAACGATTCCAGCTGTTGAGCTGATAATTGTTCTTTCATTACCTTTAGAACTATTCTGCATTCTTCTACAGTACTCGCTATTCTGCTGAGACGAGTATCTTTCTCTGTTTGGTTTTTGACGGGTTCAGCACTTCTTGCGGATTCCATGGGCACAAACCACATTTTCTGAACCCGTTGGAAATAGTATCTGGAGTCAGAATATCCAAAGCCTGTCGCAAAAATCCTGTCAAAAAGAAAAACTTTACGAAAAGTTAAATTTACGAGAAAAACGAAGTTACAGACACCCTTCGGACCATGAAAAATGAAAATTCCGTTCATATCCCCTTCTTCTATTCATTAAGATCATCCTAACTCAAATTTCTGTGAGTAATTAGTAAATATTTATTAATGATTGCTTCGATGTGAAAATTCGTATCACAATTAATTAATCTACGTCGGTTATTGTTGAAAAATTTAATAGAAAAAAAAAAATTAAAAGTCATGTTACCTTGAGAAACAGACAAGGAAAAAATGCCTTCATATAGTTTAGTTTTTGACATTACACAATTCGTTTATAAATAATCATGAGTTGAAGATTTTTAAATCCCAGAATAAAAAGCACAATAGTGTCCAAGGATCTCGTACCATATTTCAATTTTGAAAGATATTTTTGAAAAATGAAGACCATTTCTTTTTAGAAATAAAATACTGCAGCTAATTCTAAGCATTTTTTTCTTGTGATTATAAATATATTAATAATATTAATAAATCAAACATTCGATTTTCTAGCCTGATAAGAGTTTCTAACCATCTAAGTCCACTAATTAAATCACGCCCAATTAATTCCTTTTAACAGATTATCACCACCACATGCCCTCATGTATGAAATTTTCTTCGAAGTACTCTTACGTAAGGCGTGGCCAAACTCATTGCAAATCATAATTAATAAAAGTCTCAATTAATTCCGCTCTACGGAGGTGATTGGAGGCACATTCCAAGTTCAAGGAGGTTGTTAATCAAGCCCAACGCACGGTTCCATTCCACCCCACTACGGAATGAGAGCAACGATCGTTACGACGATAGAACGGGGGAGTTGCTCGGCAAGCCTTTATAAACACCGGCGAGAGGGTTTCGCAACTAGTGAAGACCACGTCACTGCAACTTGTGCGAAAGCTCTCCTTTGGTGTTTGAAAATTGTGGGAAAACTCGATCAGAATGCCATCACCCTGTGACGCTTGCAAAGGTAAAGTATTAAATGAAGTGGTGTTAATTTTGGAAACGATTATATCTATCGAAAAGAATGAAGATGTAGAATATTTCTTTCAAATTTCTTTATATTTCAAATTTGGTAACGTTAACTTGCAGATTTTATAAAACATTAATGATACTATGAAATTTACTGTAACCAAACAATTTTGTTACTAAAAACGTTTCACAGGCATATTAGTTAATTTTTAATTTTTTATTTATTGGCACGGTTTTCTTGCCCTACTTAAATGACAACTTTGGTAAGTTTTGAATGTCAAGTAAGCTAATGAAAGTCTAGAATCAAAATCTTTCAAAACTTTCTCCAAACATTTCCATCTTTTATCTCCAACAATAATTTTTCTTTGATAAGTTGCTTGATCATTTAACTTGTATAGAAATGTCAACAAAATAGAAAAATAGAACACTTAGTTGAGGACGCAGAAAGACTGTGTAATTAAAAGTAAATACTTTTTTAATCTTGCAACTTTACAGAACAAAAATGCACCAAAATTCTTAACTAAAAATTAAAAAAAGAAATTTGTAAAATTATTCGCTTTACAATTTTTTAAAAAGGTAGACATATCAACGTTTCGCTGTGCGTTGCGTTGGCAGCTTCTTCAAATTAAATGTGGAGAGTTTTCAGAAGCTCTCCAAGGAATAATTATTACAATACAGGGTATCTCAAGTTGAGTGGCCTATTAAAAGTTTTCGGGGAACGGAAAATACAAAAATTCGGAAAATTAGTGCACTACCCTATTTTCACTTTTATATCACTTCCGGTTATACTGGAAGTCACCATTAATTTTCTTATTTTAAATGAAAAGCTATACTTTTTATTGCAAATTCTGATTCTACACATTATTCTAAATAAAAAATGTTAAGGCTTCCATACACCTACACGTAACCGAATTTGAAATATCTTCAAATTGTAAATTTTTCAGGGATAATTAGGATATGATTTGAAAACCTAAAAATTATACTTTCAAACGATAGGTCACTTCAATCTTTAAATTTCAAATTGGCGTAAATACATTCTCTTAAATGAAAGGTCACCAAAAGAATTTTGAAGATATCTCAAATAGGTTACATTTAGGTATAGGGAAGCCTTAACCTTTTTTTAATTAAAATAAAGTGTAGAATCAGAATTTACAATAAAAAGTAAAGCACTCCATTTAAAATAAGACTTCCGGTATAACCGGGGGTGATATAAAAGTTAAAATATTTTAATCTGAAAGACCGCTTTCCCTTAGCGCAGCATAGTAATTTTCAGAATTTTTGTATATTCCCTTCCCCGAAAGCTGTTAAGCTTTCAACTTGGGATAGCACTCAACTTGGGATACCCTGTATATTAGGTAAATTTCAACATAAAAGGAATCACTTTTTTAAGAAATTTATAAATAAGGAGAAAACTGGTCGAAGAAAATTTAGTAACCAGTGAAAGTGAGTTCTTACAAGAACCACAATTTTTATCAAGTCTATGAAACTCTCCTTACGTAATAACAATATTTTTCATATTTATCGGAAATTCTCTTGAATGCTTGAGTTACTATGATTCATTATGTAATGTTCATTAACTTTAGCTTTCGTTAAAGTGTAAGTAGCTCACAATAGTTGACTTTATTAAAAAGAATTAAAATTTTATTATTGGTTTTTTAAATTCAATTAAATTTTTAAACAGTACAGACATGCAAATTTAAGAGAAATCGTAATGATTCACTTAGATTTATTTACGATAAAATAATTTAAAAAAAATTGCATTTGTATTTATTTATTATCACACGACTACCTACTGATTCAAACTTTATATAAAACGATTTATATTTCGCAAATAAATAGTCAAAGTTCTTGACAGTCTATTCATTTGTTATAAAGAAACTTTTCTTTGAAAAACTGACTGGTTTCGGTTCCCTAACTCGACTATCATCAGAGGTAAAAAAATCTAGATCTCAAATCTCTGAAAATATGTTCACTCAAAAACGTGTTACAATTTGAAACAAAATAAATGCAAATTGATTAAGTGAGTTGATCGCACAGATGTCTAAAGTCAAATATAGTGAATAAGAGTAATTTTATACACTTTCAAACCTTCAAATGTTTCGTCTATGTCTCCCATGTAATCGAGATCTAAAGTTTGGAATTTTTTTTTGTTTTCTTTGATGGTGTTTATGTTAAAGAGCTCAAACTAGCCTAGGTTTTTAAAATCATGACTTGCACAGAATACATTAATTTCTACAGTGTTACGGATTTTCGGGTAGAAACGGTATACCTTACATATTTCGAAGTGATGATCTAAAATCATATATCAGGTACAGGAAAATCATAAATTACTTCAACCCACGTGACTAATTTGAATTAGGTTTTGTTTTCTAGAAGTGGCAACACTGAGAAAAGTGAGGTTATTGTTTCAAATTAGCGTGTACTTATCATTGACTTTCGTGGCTGTAGGTGTTCTGTTGCTTTTAACCACGTTAACCAAGCATTCCCAAATACTTA
This sequence comes from Dorcus hopei, assembly GCA_033060865.1. Classification (NCBI taxonomy): domain Eukaryota; kingdom Metazoa; phylum Arthropoda; class Insecta; order Coleoptera; family Lucanidae; genus Dorcus; species Dorcus hopei. The sequence continues at coordinate 54,446,047 of CM065419.1, forward strand.
TGTAAATTACGATGCCTTCGTAAATCGCAGACATTACATCCACGAGTGATTTAATACACAGCACTGCATTGTTACCAACAGAGTACAACGTGTTGCCTATACGGCGGGGTCACGTGGGTTGAAATCATTTGTGATTTCTCTGTATATAAAGGACCACCCAAGTTAAATGGCAATAAAATTAAATAAATTAAGGCCCAGTTTACAGAAACTTTAATTGCAATCAAATTTTAATGACCTTGTTAATTTGACATTTCGGAATGTAATTCTTACGGCAACTTAATCGTAATTAGTTTAATTCGCAATTAAATATTTGATTTGGATTCTGTAAATCCACCCTAAATTCGCAGTTAGAATTTATACAGGGAGGACAAAAAGTAATGGGACACAGAGCAATAGTAGATTCCTCACGTCAAAATATTACGATTTAGCCGAACTTACTTATACCAAAAGTTGATAATGAAAAAGAAAGTCAGAATTTTAATTTCAATTTTCCGTAATAATTCTTCAAATTTTTGACATATCGTCTTAAAAATTTAGATACGGGTGTTTCTTTGGACGAGAAATAATATTATGCAATTAATTTTGATGTAGTGGATAGAGGGCGCTACGTATGCTGTTATTCTGCTCTTTAATGTGCTCTAACTTTTTTGTGAGTAGGTTTATGAGACTTTTAATAAGAAAATATTATTCCACTGGCTTTCCTTCACTTTGCTAGCGCTAAAGTTAACCATTTTCGAGATATATGCTATTTTATCTTGAATGGAACATGGTTTTTATGATAGTTTTTGTTCGATTTCGTTCTGTTCGAGAAGTAATAGACGTGTATTGGTCATAAAAAGTGTGTTCAAGTATTTCGTAAACAATATAACGTTATTATAAATCACAGCGAAGAATGTAGATTTATTTTCATTTTTCTTTTAAGAAAAACGCGTATACTATCGTAAAAACCACGTTGCATTCAAAGTTAAAATAGCAAATATCTCGAAAATGGTTAACTTTAGCGCTATCAAACAGGTATACCTTTTTAGTGAAGGAAAGACAGTGGAACAATGTTTTCTTATTAAAAGCCTCATAAACCTATTCACAAAAAAGTTAGAGCATATAACAGCAGAATAACAGCATACGTAGCGCCCTCTATCCACTCTATCAAGAAACATCCGTATTTAAATTTTTTAAGACGATAAGTCAAAAATTTGAAGAATTATTACGGAAAATTAAAATTAAAATTGTTAGTTTAATAGTCTGTATCTTTTTCATTATCAACTTTTGGTATAAGTAAGTTCGGCTAAATCGTGATATTTTGACGTGAGGAATCTACCATTGCTCTGTGTCCCATTACTTTTGGTCCTGCCTGTATAATAATTTTGAAATAATCATGAATTGATTGCAATAATTACAAAAAAACTACTAACATGAGAGATCCGAATTCTATACTAATAAAACTCATCGAACACGGAAAGAGAGGTAAGTGTATAAACGAGTGCGATAGGAACAAAAATTGCTCGGTGTTTTCCAAACCCGTCGATGGATATACGGCAACTCGTAGCGGTGACATAAGCAACACGTGACAACATGGAGCAATATTGCCATAAGTTGTCGAAATAATTGCCAGAAATTGCCTGATGTTGATCTATACATATAGCTTCCATTAATTGCTCCACTAGGTCGCCGAACAACTAATTGCCGTAAAAATTGCTCGTGTAAGAGCACCTTTGCTCTCATAAAGCTTCTGAGTTTAGACAGAAGCGAAGAATTTAATTTGTGCATTGTACGTGACCTCATTTTTCTCAGCCACCATTCTAAATTAATGCCTGTTTCGCGCTTGGCAAAAGTAATTTCCTTTCGTCGACTACAAACCCTGAAAGAACCAAAAAAAAAAAAATTAACAAAGAGGAACGAAAACCGGTTGTGCTGGGAACAAAGTCGCAATTTCGCATGTGCTCCCAGCATCCCAGCTCGAATGTTTCAAACCGAGTTTAATAATCCTCCACGTCTACTGTGACCACGTAATTCTATTCATCCACAGACAGAAATCATTTTACGTCTGAGTAGGCTCGGATGGAATGAAATTGCTTTTGAAAATGCCGGTTGTGATCCATTCGAGACGCTTCCTTCTGCTTGCTAGACACAAATTATGACCGCGAAGGTCAGAAAAATAAAAAAAAAAAAACTGGAATTAAAGTCGCTCTTCGAATAGAATCTCTTCGTGGAATGCCCTGCTCATAAAAAAATGATTACGTGGTCGCTGAATTGTCACAGTAATTACAAGTCACGCTTTTAATTTAAATGTATCAGAAAAAGAGGTATCGAAAAAAGTGGTGAAAGAGTAATTAATTAACAACAGCGAACAAAGTATTCAGTTTCTTCAACAGTTTTTTTTTTTAATTTTAATTTGAAACTCCATTTATTTCTGTTTTATAGATACTTGCGGAGATGGTTCGGCAAAATGTGGAGCCGATTGTAAATGCGGAGCAGACTGTAAATGTGCGGAAAATCCAGGTAACATTTAATATTACAAAGCTAAATAACTTTTTCACAGCACAATTTCACAAGATTTCAACGTGTAACATGTCAACGACAAATTGCGTATTACACGTTGACATTTTGTAAAATTGGGCTGTGAAACGCAACGTACTAAATTAAGCTTAAAGATAAACTTTTTCTATGGTAATATTTTATATATTTCAGCACAGAACTGCGGGTGTCAGGGAGTCGCTGAAAATCCCACTGAAGATGAATAAGCCAAGCACGCAACTTGCACTTAAGTTCCTGTTGTATTAATTTTTACATGTTATTCATTTGTATCTGTAGCTTTAGTTGTAAGGTTGTATTATTAGTGTTTTGACTCAAATATATGTAATTGAAATATTTTGTTTAATGATACTTATGTATCGGTAATAATAAATAAGTACACAAAACATCTTATTAAATTTGTAAATAAATAAAAAGTAAATCTGTTTTCGTTAAAAAAAAAAAACATAGGTACGACAATCATACTGCAGGACAAAAGTCTCACGTCGTTTAGATTTTTTATTTCTGAATTTAGAGAGAAATGTTTATACAAAACTTATATGTAGATACAGTGCAAGTTTTTTACATATATTTACACTTTTAAAGTGCGATACGGAATCGTCTCACCATCCATCATACACCGATACAATCGCCTAGTTAAATTTTTTAATATATGACCGAATTTTTACCTTCACATTGTATACCTATGTATAAATAAGTAGTTCCTGCGATATGGGAAATATTAAAAAGTATGAAAGCTCTGTGCGCACACATGTGTACTACGACGCTCAACTTAAATGATACTCCTGCATGCAAATCACACCCTTAAGAACATTCAGCGTAAGGGCTACGAAACTGTCAAATAGTTTCATTTAAGTTGAGCGTCGTAGTACATCTAAGAATCATCTGAATCTGTTGACAATTTTACGAATTATTTAAGATCACCTTTATAACGTTTGCTGAAATACGCCGCAACTCTTATCGCATTGATAAATAATTATGTTTCGTTATCGACGACATCCCAAAATATTTGCAATAATCCAGACATGGCTAGGTGAGTGCGGCAATAATTTGACTGCGAACTTAAGTTTTAGAAAATGGTAAGTAATTTACAAACTTAGGATTTGTGTTTTTTTTAATATAAACTGTTAATGCGCGTAACAAATAAAATCCATTGTATTTATTTTAATATATCGAAATTTTTATTATGTAAAAAACGAACTGCCACAAATATTGCTAAAATACAAAGGCCGAACACGGGGAAGGGTAAGGTGAGGTAACTACAGTTTCGTGTTGTATGTGAGTCTCCACCCTAAAAGGATGTTAGGTGTTCTTTGTGTAACTTTCATTTATGCAAAAGTGATTTTCGGACAGCATCAGCAGCGAAATGTTCCCTTAGTGAAAACGCACGTTAACGAAGTAACAAAAGGATTTACGTTCTTGGTTAATATTTATAATAAATTGGGAATCGAAATAAAATTTTGATTTAAAGAATTTTTACTTTAGAAACTATTAATTTTTGATTTTAATAGTTTTCTTGCCATTAAGTTTTGAATTGTCAACGCCCAAGAGTTTATTTTTAATTTATGATCATTATGAGAAATGAGATTGGTAAGGAAGTTATTTTTAATTGGGAAAACAAATATAAAATGATAATAAGTACATTAGTTAAAGTTACAAATCTTATCTTACTGTGAAACAAAATAAACACTCACAACAAATTTCTATGTATACAGTGTGCGGCATTTAACTGGGTTTCTTTAATAATGCTGTTCCTGTTGAATATATGAAAAATATTTTATACAAAAGTTTTTTCTTTTCAAGATCCGCATAATTTAAAATTATTTTGAAATGTACAGGGTGTCTGAATTCGTCTGTACGATGTGTTACTTCGTTATTTTAAACGGAACACACCATATTTTATAACAAATTTGAGTTTATCAGGTTATTTTAAGGTAGTAAGTTTGATTATACCTATGCAAGTCCAATAGTTTTTGAGGTATTAGGTTTTATTTATGGTTTTCGGAAAATACAGACGTAATTTTATAATTATTGTTGTATCATAAAATTATCTTTCAATTAGTTATAAACTTTCCTGGTTGAGGAGATATTTACTGTTAAGTTATGGACAGTGTTGTGGCATATCTAGTTACAAGTATTTAGATACGGTATCTAGATAGTTTTAGTGTATCTGATTATGTAACTAATTACATTTTAGTACTTGGTATCTGTAACTGTCTACACTGAAACGGTCGCGAATTTGTCTATAAAACAAAAAGCATGTTTTTGTTGTAACTTTAATTTTAAGATAACAAGTAAGCGGAAGCAATATCGCCACGGCCTCGGCAGTCCTTACGACGGTTTGTCAATGGGCAATAACAGGGGTGGGCCATAAATTCTTGTCATACTGAGAGACTTTAAAATCTTTCTAGAGTTGACTATCATATAAATCTGTCATGCGAGTTTCTAATGGTCATTTGGTGTTCTTTAAAAATTGTACAATTTGACTCGCTAAGTGTCTGTAAAAGAATACTGCTATTGAAAACTATCGATTGCAGGGCGTAACGGGCAATAACATGCTGATTTTTAATTGCTTCTAAACAGAAATCTGCAGGTGGGCGCCGAGTTTCCACAGTAAGCGAAAAACATAAAGATGTCAATAGGGTACTTGTAATTGAGAAGTTTGTTGTGAACTTTGAAGGGACAGCACATGTGGTCTGCCGGGGTGGTCGTTTTAAAAGCTTAGAAAAAGACATTCCAGGAATCGGGGGGCGTTTATCTTACGGAATGCTAAACACAGCTCTATTGGTCAAGGGGTGTTAGAATTTGGTTTTCTGATAGGAGGAAGGGGAATTAATTTTGTTCAGCCGAAAAATGAAAATTAAAACTACAGACAGATAGCTCCGAGCTTTTAAAACGATCAGTCGTATTATTTGGGCTTGGCGAATTGCTTGGGTACTTGTTTCTCTGATTTAGTTTTCACAGTACAGTTAAATAATTTTTTTATCGGTACGCCTAAAATTCCAGTGTTTGAGAGGCAATTAAATAAAAACTAAACAAGTCGGTGTCGCGCACGGTAAATTAATCGCGGGTGTATTTAAACTTAGTGCAGTGTATTGGATTTTAATTTCGCGGACGCAGAGTTAGGTAATCTGACTTCATTTGTATTTTATTCATTACATACTTGGTGGTATAAATTGTTTAAAAATTATTTTAATTCCCTCAGCCATTTGTGGCCAGATAATCTGTAAATTTCAGTACTTGCTTGGCTTGTGCATTTTTTACTAAAGTATTTTCATTTGCATTCTAACCGACCTTAAAGGTAAATAAGTTGCATCCACATTAGTGGAGTTAGCTGACCATTTGTTGTATAAATTATTAGACTAGTTTGCTTGGCGTTCTGTAAGTAAATCGACCAGAGGCAGTCAACTGACGCTTTCAAGCTATAGTGCGATCCATATACAGTGTACTCTTGTAAAATTAGTTAATCCCTTTGGCGATATTCTCTGGCAAGTTGGAAACACTCAACAAGGAGTTTCTCGATTTGCGTAGTGAAGTCGACTGTTTTGTACCACTGGTCTAAGGCAAGTCTAGATCTGCCGCTAAAATCAAGCACAAGTTAGTTCCCGAAATCAAGGCCAATTAGTTGCCGTTACGAGTCTCGTAAACTTACGAGGCCAAACAATTCTGAATCACATTCATAGCCGTCTTCTTAACCGAGCTTCCCTCACACCCTGCGTGTGGACCGAAGTGTAGTCCTTGTCGGGAGATTTGCGGGTTAATTAGAAGTAATTCGCTGAAAGACCGAAAGATCATAACTACCCATAGTAGAGTATCAAATAAAACGGTCAATTCTTACCATTGCGCATAGGGCTAGATCATCGTCGAAAACAACGCAATCAGAGGTTAGCAATTGAAGTGAGAGTCACTGCACCTCCACCTCTTGGCGCTAGGAGCAGTTGAGAATCTCCCCCTTCGCCGCGTTATTAGGTTGGAAACAAATCGGCTCACGCGCCTCCACAGGAGGGCTTTCCTTGAAAAACTTGCGATTACTATTAATCCTCTCGCAGATTGATCGCCTGGGCGACATTTTGTATCACCTACTTCCCCAAATATCTGATTAATTAATTAATCATGTTCATTAAGTAAGTACACTGTAGGCACATGGCCACACTGTGCGCTGGTTGATCATACAGAGCGTCTTCGAGTACTATTAAGTAAAGTGGTAAACACGAGTACCAAGACCAATCTAATTTTGAAAACAACTTAATTGTTAATGTAAATTGAATAACAAGGTCCACAACTATTGTTTGGGACAAACATAAAACCACCAGCTGTGTAATTGAAAACAGTTAGTTTGTTACGATATTTGAACGAGAAAGCCATTAAACGAATTCTACTGTATTTCTTACAAAATCGTAATTTTTTCTTGTGTTCCTCTGTATTGAATTTTTAAAACGACAAGGTTTTTCCGCTCATTTTTCTAGACTGCAGTGCGGCTAGAAATCGGAGTTTTTTACCTTGTTCTTTGCAATAAATAATTAATTAAATATAAGTCCGTATTTTATTTACACACAACCAATTCCGCTATTTCAAAGTTATTATCGTCTCGCCAGGATTCGGACCAGGGTGCTCAGACATAAGTAGAATCCTTCACTAATTAGCGATCACGAGGCAATAATTATTGGAAGTTGTTTTGAAATATTGAAAGGGATACATCGGGGTATTTCTGAGAATAGGCAGAGCGTAGTAGTATTGTAGGTCAATAGGATTCCCTTAGCAGGTAGAGGCACAGTCTAGACGTAGGGCATGAGGCAATAAAACCTGACCTCTTCAGAAATTCTGACCGAGCCGTACCCCTTACGGTAAATACGCGTTAAATTCTTGCAGACAGCCAATTTTCCAGTTACCAGTCAATTAATTCGTCCATAAATTAAAATTTGTTTATTTGTTTGGACATTTTTATTACTATTTACAGTTGGTTCTTGTCCGATGAAATTTGTATCACAAAATCTTTTAAGCGGACACTAAATCGCGCACTATACACTTTACGTTTCACCGTGGTTCGACGAAGCTGTCGAACGACGGTGAAACGTAAAGTGTGTAGTGCGCGATTTAGTGTCCGCTTAAAAGATTTTGTGATTTTTATTACTATTTAGTTGTCTGTAAAAGTCAACAAACAAACGTAGCACATCAGCGTGTTACAACTCTATGGCTATATAAGATCGGAATTATATTTATATATATATATTTATTTCAATTTGGTTTCTGTGTAAATATTTGCAGTTCTATTAAGGCAAGCGTTCACAGGCTCGCAACGCACGCGTCGCACGCATCGCATAAATGATCTTTTGTATAGTTTTATATGACGCTGCGTTAACGAGGCCGCATAGAGCAGCGATCGCATTACTGAAAATGCGACTAGCATTCTCGAGAGAACAACTTCTGCGATTCGTGCGTGCGACGCGTGCTATGCGAGCCTGTGAACGCTTACCTTTAAAATCCATATAATGCAGAAAATTTATATTATCTTGTAGCGTTGCTTATAAATTTTCCAAAATAAAAAGTGGAATTTTTATACAGTTATTTAAAGCGTTTTCGATTACCTGCACTAGTGTACACCCAGAGTATCTTCATCTCGTTTTATTACGTGAGGTTAAAACAAGATAACGCTGTAAACAAGGCGATCAATCTCCGACTTGTTTTTCATCTGCAGAATACTTATATAATTTTGAAACTACGATATTTGAAGGCGGTTTTTACAGTAGGTAGCTAATGAAGATGTAGATGCGTCTCTAGAGAGACTTGATTTTACAATTGCCTTTTGGACTCGTTTCGTTTTTGGAGTTAGCGAACTATGTGTATGTTAAGGTTATTTGAAATTTCTCAGTCAAGGTGGCACATCGTTGAAAGTAATTTTTGAAACTTTGTTCGCCTCTCTGTTTGTTCCAAACCGAACTTTTTGTTTCGGCATTATTCAGTATTTATACATTCCAAATGAACACTCTATATATAACGTAAGTGTTTGTTCAATCACAGTCATAAATAGGCAATTTACAGTTTTTTTTTTTTGTTTAATATATGCGAAACTGATTCAAACAATACAATATCCTGTTACTTACTAATTATAAGTAGCACATTTTGTTGGGTTAACACCCAGGTTCTTTAAAAAAAATGCTATTTAATTAATTTTTTTTAGATCGCAAATGAACAAGTAAATTGTGATTTTTGCGACACAGATTCTGCTGTACGCTGCGAGTGTGAGAAAAACCATTGTATGAAATGCACTGAAATATGCCACCACATCGACACAGCAGATGTAAGTAATTTTTAATTATAAATATTTTTCAGATTTAAACAACTATTTTTAGGACTACAATTTAAATAATATTTTTGCCAATGATGAGTCAGGGAAGTTTCCTGAAACGCCCGTCGATGTTCGGGTAACTGACTTCAAACTTTGTATTTTTGTATTTGATCTTTGTATTTTTTTTAGAATTCAACTCCGAACAATGCAGAATCAAACGGCAATCACGCACTAGTAGGTTTTTAAAAGTTTCGCTTGCTTTATTACTTTCTGTACACTTTCAGGAATTTACTGCAAGACCGGGAACAATCGATCTTGGAAGAAGATTCGAAGTAAACATGACGACACTGTACGCCATAAAACTATCTTTACTCGAAGACGTGAAAGAATTCTACATAGCATCAAACGCTGATGGTTACGGAGCTTTCGATGATATTTTGATTCGGGTCGAATACAAAACGGGGCAAAAAGAATTGTTCGCCATCCAACTAAAACACAAGCAAAAAGAACTGACTATTCTAAAAGACGATTTCAACAAACGAAGATCAGAATTTTTCCTAGAAAAATATCAGAAAAGCTACGAAAATAATATCAAAAGTATACTTGAAGACACGGAGACCATTTTGACGCAAGGAATCTCCTTATCAAATTTAGTTCTATGTCTGTTCACTAACGCTAGCGTACAGCAAGATGCAAAATTGTTTAATATAGATTTACAGCTCAACTGCAAAACCATCACTTGCACAGAGGATGATTTTATTAACACGAAACGAAACGTGCATCACAAGTTTCACGTAAACGTCTTGTATCCCACATTCACCGAGTTTGTCTGCCAAATTCTACAGGAAAACTTCTATAACGAAATCACACAAGTTAAATCAACAAACGAAAAGTTACTAAAGTCGATAGATTCCGGCATTTTAGAGGAAATCATTGACGCTTTTCAAAGTCAACTGAGGCAACAGTTCTTGTTCGGTGAAACAAATTCCGAGGATGCGATCGAGGAAACAATTAGTGCCGTTAATAGATCTTTCCAGCGAGAAGATATAACTAGTTACCTAGCTGATTTTTTTAAGAAAGAAATAAGCATGGCCGCTAAGGCCTATGACCTAGATTACCGCAATGCTGATTATGCGAATTACGTAAGTGAACTTCTTCTATGTAAATATGAAGAAGAATTAGAAGAAATTCGATCAAAAAATACAGACCAATTTACAAGCGAGCAAATCAAAGAAGCCATCGATTACTTTTTACAAACGGTACAAGATCAAAGTAAGAGTTCCGAAAAGCAAATAAAAGAAATCGATGAAAATGTTCTTGAGTGCATCAAATGGCATTTCCAGTACAAATACAAAACGGAAAAAGGAAACAAATACCTAGAATTTTTTACCAAATTTCGATTTTACGACGGCCAAGTTGACCACAAGGAGGCGGAAGAAAGTATTTCAAATTTGTTAGAAATTTGCTTTGGAAAGGATTTGTCTCATATCACAAAGCAAGTAATCGAATTTGTTGGTGATCATTTTGAGCAAAAGAACTCTATTTTGTTAACCAAACGGTTTGTCAAAATGAAACTTCTAGAATTAATTACAGTTTTAAACGACGAGGAATTGAAGGAAAATTATCAAACCTTTGAGAACGTCACCAATTTGCAAGTTGATGAACAAAGAGGTGAAATACTGAAAACTATTAATATATCGTTGCAGGGCAGAGAAACTCGCAATTTGTATGAACTAGCCGATGCTTCTTTCACTAGAAGTTTATCTTCTACGTTTTTACTACAAAATATTGGAAAAATTATTCAAGTAGGCAAAAGGTTGAAGACAAAACCTAAAAACTATTTACGTAGAAAAGTGTTTAAGATACTTTTAGAAGAAAGAGTATTATGGGAAACTAAAGAAAGCATATATTTACTTGATGTAAATCATAAAGATTATGTAAATCAGAGGGTTTACCTAATAAATAAGTCGCCTCAAACACTTAACAGTTTACCATTTTCTCACGAAAAGAACATAGTTATTCTACTTGGGGGATCTAAAGCCGCAGATTATATGCCCTGCTTGAGAAAATATTTTAATTCTTACGCGGTGCATCATTTAAAGCTTCTTGAACATAACTTTCTTGAATGGAAAGAAAGCTGGGGAAGTGTTGAACAACTAAATAATTTTATAATCGAAAGCGATGTCGTTGAGGAGGAGCAGGTATTGAAATATTTTAACCATTCTTTAAATGCCATATGTGCACCTCTTGGTATGGGTAAAACGACCATTCTGGATGCTTTATATGATTATTGTGATTGTGGTGATTTAATACTCAGATTGAATTTAAACGAGCATCGCAGAATCTTATGTGAAGATCACAGTGATTTTTATCAAAACCCCAGCGATTACATTTGTAAAATTACACAGTCTGCACCAGCAAACGATTTCGAATATCAATTATTGAGATACTTAGTGGGAAAGAGAAAGGTGATATTATTTATAGATGCTTACGATGAAATTACTGCGGAATTTTCCGAAAGAGTTTTGAAGACCCTAAATCAATTGCAGTTAACGATATGGGTAGCAACTCGCCCAACAGCCAAGTCGTCAATCCAAAAAACGTTTAAGATTATGACGATTAATATAAAACCCTTAAGCAAAGAAGATTCCGAACTGTACCTGAAGGAAACGTGTCATTCCAAGGACGAAATCAGCGACTTTTTAAAAATGACGGAGCTTTTTAATACACCCCTTCACCTCAAAATGTTGCTTGAAATTATCAGTAATAACAATTACGGTTTGCGTGATTTAAAGTTACGGGAATTTTACACGAGCTTTATTCAATTAAAATATGACTTGGCATTAAAGGAAGATCAAATTAGAAACTCATTTCTTATGGCCAAGGGCGACGATAAGTTTCTCAATTATAAACTAATGGCGCTCTGTTTCGTGTACAGCAAAGAATTTCTGATCAAATGTAAAACAGTAGAAAAATCTGATATTGATCGGTTAATGGATTGTTTCAAACAATCTCAAGATCCGTTGAGTTTGATAAACGTAACGCAAGATGGCGTTTTGAATTTTTCTCACAGGTCATACGCAGAATTTTTGACGGCATTATGGCTGACTGAAAATACGCAACATAAAGATTTCAAGGCGCTTTATCATCTTTTGCTCGATCCGGAGTACCATGCCGTACGAAATATATTCGATAGACTTGTGTGCGAAAACGATCCACTTTATTTAGCTGTGCTTGACTTGAACAGAGAAAAATTAACGGCGCTGTGTACTGGTAGACATAATTTTAAAGACAGCCACGGTAGAACGCCTTTGCATATAGCAGTTAGTTATTTTAAATGTTGCGACGTTACTACTAATGAATGCAGAACTCAAACTGAGGTTATTGGAGAGCTTGTAAGGATATTGCCTGAGGACTGTATTTTAGAAAAAGATTCCCTTTTGGGGTGGGATTGGTGGGAGTACGTTGTAAATAGCAAGGACCATTGTCTAATGCACGCGGCTGCTTGCTGGGGCCAAGTAGGAATCTTGGAACTCTTTAAAACTAAACTAAAATCAGTAAAAAGCAACTTGATAAACCGCCCAGATAAATTTGGACGTACTGCTCTATACCTTGCGTCTTCAAACGAGCAAACTGATTGTGTGAAGTTTTTGATAAAGGAAAAAGCTGATGTGAACTTAGGCAAAAACAAACCCATCTTTATTGCATCTGAAAAGGGTTACTTATCAATATTGGAGCTTCTGGTGAATGCTAAATGTAACGTTCGACAATGTGATGAAGATGGTCGAACTGCCTTACACTTCGCTGCTTCTGGTGGCCATACAAATTGCATACAGTTTCTACTATCAAGAGGTGCTAAAGCAAGTGCAAGCACGCATCTTTTTATCACGCCCCTATTTGTTGCTGCTTGCAACGGACACGCAGAAGCATTAAACTTACTATTAAACTCCAAAGCGGATGCCAATGTAATTACATTTAACGGACTAACGTCTTTACACATTTCAGCGATCAATGGTCATAAGGAATGCGTAAAGCTCTTACATGAAGCAAAAGTTGACATTAATGGGAAAAATCGGAAAGGTTGTACACCTCTGTACCTTACTGCTGAAAACGGACATTTAGACGTGGTTGCGTACTTGATAAAAGAAGGAGCAAACATGGATGAAATTAACTCACATCATATGACACCACTGCAAATCGCATCGAGCAATGGACATCTTGATTGTGTGAAGCACCTGATAGAAAAAGATGCAAATGTAAACGCGGAAGACATTAAAAGACGAACAGCTTTGTTTTTGGCCTCAGAATTTGGACACTCGGAGATCCTCAGAACTTTGTTGGACAATAATGCCATCACTGACACACCTAACGTATGTGAATGGACCGCGTTGCATGCTGCTGCATCTAATGGACATACTGAATGTCTGAAAATCCTAATTGATAAAAATCGTGATGGTGTAAATGCCAAAGAGAATAATCAATGTTCTTGCATGCATTTTTCTTCAAATTTAGGTAATTTAGACGCACTTAAGTTATTAGTGGATAATGGAGCTGAGGTGGATGATCGTAATATGAAACAGTGGACCCCTTTACATTTCGCGGCATTACAGGGGCACGTAGAATGCGCCGACTTTTTGATACAAGCTGGTGCAGACGTAAACTTGAAAACCGATAGAAAATGCACAGCTCTGCACATTGCTGTTCAGGAAGCGAAAACAGAAGTAGTCCAATTATTAGTAAACGAAGCTAGGGCAAAAGAAGTTAGCGTAGATGAAGTAAACGCCAACGGATTTACTGCTTTGCATATCGCAGCAAGGAATGGGCACATCGACAGTGTTAGAATCTTAATAAACGCGGGTGCAGACGTGAACTTTAAAATTAAGGACACTTATACTCCTGCATATTTCGCCGTTAAATTTGGGCACTTAGACGTACTGATATGCCTAATATTTGAAGGAAAAATTAACGTACATGAGATTAACAAATCTGGTCAGACTTATCTGCATACAGCTTCCGCTTTCCGACAAATACATGTTATTAAGTTCTTATTAAAACGAAAAGTTGATGTCGAAATTACCGATTTCAAAGAAGAAACTGCCGTAGACGTAGCTATGCGGTTACGTCATTGGGACTCTGTTGAACTGCTCCAGAAATATAAGAAACGATGGTAAGTACGAATTTTTTTGTATCACTTCATAGCTTAATCGTGGATTTGAATTAGGACATACGTAAATCTGGAAGAAGTTGCGATTCAACAAAAAGCTCAACTGAGAACTTTAGGACATTTAACTTTCTTCAACATGGATGAACAGAAAATCCTTCGAAACATGGCCGAATTTGGATATGCGCCTTTAAGTGCATCAGTAGCCGCTGGCTGCTTACATATCGTCAGATATATAATGGACGAATTTACTGAGAGGCAATCCGAAACTATAGATCAGTTTACCCTTCTGCAAATTGCTGCAAAAAATGGACACCTGAACTTGTTAAAACTGCTCTTGAATAAAGGTGCAAACGTAAACGCTGTTGACAATTACGGAAGGACGGCTTTGTTTTTAGCCTCGCGAATGGGTTTCTTGCGATGTACAAAGTTACTTATAAATGCAAGGAGTGACAAGAGTATTGCTAGTACGAAAGGGTACACCAGTTTCCTGATATCTTCTAAGTTTGGCCATGTTGAAGTAATTAAAGCACTTTTCGACGAACACTGTCTAAAAATGAGAACCCATCGTGGTAAATCAGGTTTAATACTTGCTGCCTCTCACGGGCACTTGAAAACCATCAAGTATTTGTTGGAGAGAAACATCAACGTCGATGGTGAAGATGAAGATTCCTGCACGAGTCTAATGTATGCCACGAAACATGGTCATTTAGAATGCGTTCAGTATTTAGTTGAAAACAAAGCAAGTGTAAACAAGCAAAATTTCCTTGGAGATACAGCATTGCACATCGCAGCAGAAGAGGGTAACTTGGATATTATTATATTTTTAATAAGTCGAGATGCGGATCCAAACATTATCAACAGGAAAGGTAGAACCCCTGATCAAGTTGCGTTAAATTACCGACACGGATCTTGCTCAAGGTTTCTGCTCGATAGTCTTCATTTCTGGTAAATATTGCTTTATCTTATTTACCTACATTAATTATAATTTGCTTCCATGTTTAGGAAAAACTCAAAACGCGATGCGGAATTATTAGATACCATTGAAGCAATAAATCAGAGAAATTCAGTGGAAGAACTAATAAGGAAAGGTTGTCCAAAACCATGCGCGGCTGTTTACACAGGAAATCTAAACGCAGTTAAGAGATTTACAAATAACATTCATGGCAAACAATCAGATAAATATCGTCCGTTAATTTGTGCTGCAGAACGAGGTTACCTAGATATAATTCAGTGGTTGATTTCCGAAGGCGTCGACGTCAATGCTTCCAACTGTCATAGAAAAACCGCCTTATTCAAGGCGGCACGAAACGGCCATCTGCAGTGCCTCCAGTTTCTTCTAGCCAAGGGCGCTGATATTAACTTTCAAAGCAAGAAAGGCGACACTCCACTTCTCGTTTCCATTAATCATAATCAATTCGATGTTGTCAAACTTTTAATCAGCAAAGGAGCTGAGATTGAAATTCAAGAATATCAAGGAAAATCTGCTTTAAGCTTGGCCGCCGAGAAGGGCCATTTAAGCATTTTAAAATACTTGCAAATGAGAGGTGCTGATTTAAATCGACCTGATAGCGACGGCTGTGCTCCAGTTATGCTTGCCCTGAACAACGATCATGAAGCCTGTGCGAGTTTCTTGATAGAAAAAGGATGTAATTTAAGTGGGCAAAAATTTGATGATGGAAATACGTTGTTGCATGTTGCTGCCCTCAAAGATTACGTAACCACAGTAAAAGACTTGATCGAAAAAGGAGTGGACCCATATACCCTTAATTACAGAAACGAAAGCTCGGTGGACGTGGCCACTGGGGAAAGCGCGAGATTTTTAAACCACTTCCTAATCAATAAGTAATTAATGTAGCGTAGGAGTAAATACGTTTTCTAATCAAAATTACTTTCAGGTATGGATTAACAGAAACAATGAAGAAGGAAATCAGTTCCAAGGGCCATCAAATTGCCGTCAAAAATTTTATGAGAGAATGGCAGAAGGTGAGATCCTCTAATAGTACCAAATTAGTACCAATACATTTGGCAGCTGCAAGAGGATATTCTGCGGTACTTCAGTCTTTGATTAATTATGGCGTGGATCTGGATGAAACGGATGATAAAGGGCGGACTGCTTTAATTGAAGCGTCCCGAGAAAATCACCTGAAATGTGTGGAAATTCTTTTGGGCAAAGAAGCGAATGTCAATGCGTCAGATAAAAACGGTTGTACCCCATTGCTAACAGCTTCGTGGTTTGGAAATTTGGAAGTTTTTAAAATGCTTTTGCAAAATAGAGCACACCTAGAAGTCAAAGATGTGTTGGGTAGAACCCCACTGATGTTGGCTGCTCGGAACGGTCATCTGCACATCGTAAAATATTTACTGGGATTAAAACTGAATTTCGACGAGTGCAATACGCGAGGGGTCACAGCCATTGGTTATGCAGCGGAATACGGTCATCTAGAATGCGTGAGAGTTCTTGTGGAAAAAAGTACTGCAATAAACACTCAGGATGTAGATGGGGATACACCTTTGCATTGCGCAGCATTTCGAGGGCATCTAGATATAATCAAGTTACTGGTGAGTAAAGGGGCAGATCCCACAATATACAATAACAGTGGTAAAAACCAGGCAGATGTGGCTTGTAGACATGAAAACGAAATTTGCGTGGAGTATCTAGAAGAAATCGTAAGACTGAGGTATCCAACGCATATTTTAGAATTTGTGTTCAGTTAAGTGTTTTCAATTATTTTCAGAACAGAACTTCAAAGCTATATCACGGGCGAGCTGGGAAAGTATCGATATTGTCAAGAAGTGCTAATGGAAATTTTATTTAAAGGACATATAGACGTGGTAAGGAAGTTCGTCGATAACTGGAGAAAAGCGTGCATCACTAACAACATCGCGTTAATTCCTCTGCATGTAGCTGTCGCAGATAATCAATTAATGTTGGTACAACTCCTTATTGAGAAAGGAGCTAATTTAGATGATGTTGATGATCACAGTCGCTCAGCTTTATACTTAGCTTGTACAGGCAATCACTTAGATGGCGTCCAATTGCTTATTCGTCCCTCAAACATAAACCTCCCAAGTGATACTGGATCCACCCCCTTGCATGCAGCCGTCCAATTTAGTGACCTTGCAATCATTAAGTTACTCCTTACCAAAGGAGCTAACTTAAGGGCCAATGATAATTTCGGTAGATCAGTACTGATAACCGCAGCAAGATTTGGGCGTTTAGAAGCTATGCAGTACTTACTGGGTATCGGTATTGAATTGAATGATGTTGACAAGAATGGAAATAATGCGTTAGCTGTGGCTTCCAATCACGGATTTTTGGACTGCGTAAAGCTCCTGGTGAGCAAAGGAATTGAACTGAACAAGAAGGACCGTGATGGTGACACGCCTTTACACTGTGCAGCTTTTCAAGGACATCAAAATATCATGCAATTTTTGATAAGCCAAGGAGCGAATTCTAGAATTGAAAACAAGAATGGAGAAACAGCAGGGGATGTAGCTTCAAGGCGTGGTCGCAAACCCAGGTATGTTACCACTTGTTCCGTTATTCACCTGAACAGTTTTCTTTAAAAATATTTTTTTTAGAGCCTATAATAAATTTTGGACTTTCCTTCGTTGGTTGTTCTTCAGAAAATTCTTACATTCAATTTAGGATTCTGATTCGAAAAAGAAAAAATCAAGACTGAGAGGAATCTGTGATTTGAAAAATCAAATGAAAGACAGAATAATAAGATAGCTATATTTACGTAATATTATTTGAAGAATTAAAAATAAAATACAGTCCAGTACAATATAACATTATTAAATATCTTAATTATAATAACAGTAATATACTTTTATAGATCACGTTCCTTTGAAAGGGAAATCAACTTACGTACGTAAAATAGAGCTTACTTTGAAGTAGGTAAGTTTTCTAACGACGGTAGAACGGAACTGGCAACAGCTGTGTAGTAATAACTGGCGGACAAAAAACTTTCGTCGGAATACATAATTTGAAGGCGTTATCATAATTAATATCTGTGTATCTAGGTTATTAAGTATAAAATAAAATCGAAAACAAAACGAGTGACACAAAAAACTTTGTGCGCACGTAAATAAAATCGGGGAAAACAAAGACATCGGTTAATTTTAAGAAAAAAAGTTTATTTATTGTATAGCTTCATTTATTATTTTGGGTTTTGCCTTATCCTAATTCTTTTAAATAAAATTTCACTAATTATCATTAAATTCATTGGCAGCTTTGCCCATACAAATCTCGTGCATTTCAATTTATTCCGGCGCACCTTCCGGATCAGTTAGCAAATTTTGCTACGTTTCTAATTCGGTCCTTTTGAAATTTTTACGGTCTCCAGTTGCCTTTAATATCATACTCGCTTTCTCCGAGACGTTATTTATTAAATTAGAAATTTAAAAAATACCGATTCATTCGATTTTGCGCAGACAAAAATTCGAACACAAAGTTTTTTTGCATCCCTCCGTAAAAAAAGTAGGCAGCATGCATTCACACGAACATAAATATGAACGAAACTAGGCTAAAGATCAGTCAGTTTTTAAAATTGGTTCCTCGTCAGTCTCAACGTCCGAAGCGTCGTTGTCCTTCAACTTCAACCTTCGTCTGCACTTGGCGTCGCCGTCGATCACGTTGAAGCAGATCAGAGGATGCAGGGCGGACCTGAGACTTATGAAAAGTTTTGGGAACAGCATTTCATGCTGGGCCAAAACCTGGCGCACCTTTTGGCGCTGCTTGGTTATTTCGGGACACGCGGAGCTGTTTAAGATGGCCGGCAAGTTCTGGCTAGTGACGAATTGCTTGAGAGCTTTCTCTCGAACATACACGAATGGACGAATTATTCTTAAGTTGTGATCCCTATAAAGAAATGCAAATTGCAGACACCTTACTAACACCAAGCAAAAGATTATTGATTAAATACCTTAAATTGTAATGTGCTTTAAGCGCTTTCAGTCTCCCTTTATGGAAAATTGACAATAGAAAGCTTTCGACAACATCATCCAGATGTTGACCGACCGCAAGGACGTTGTAACCCTTATTTTTTGCGGTTGAATATAAACGCTGTCTTATAGCGGAAGTGCGAAAGTTGAAGTAACTTTCTATTGGCTGACGTGCACTTTCTGTAACCAGAATAAATAAGATTTTATCTTAAAGACAAGGTTTGTTGTTATTATTGTAATTGATCTCCGTGAATAGAATCACACGTTCAAATGGAATAATAAATGTGTTATTGACATTTGGGCTTTGATTTGGGAAATAATGTTGGAGAGGATTTGGGGTCTCATCCACATATGTATGTATGTATTACATACTCACCACTTTCATCTTGATCCTCGGTTTGATCATCGATGATGTAGTGCACGCCCAAACTTTTTAAATGTGGAATAAGGATGCAAGTATCACATCCCGATGTTGCAGGATCGACGGTTGCAGCACCAATTGTAAAAATGATACCCTTGTTCAGTAACATACTTTGATACTGTAGCAAGGTGTGGAGGAGGCTTAACGAGTCCTTTCCGCCGCTGAGACACACCATAATCTTGTCACCATTCCGAATCATTTCAAACTCCTGGATGGCTTCGACAGTGGACTGCCAAATATTTTTAGGCGGACAAATCCACTTGGAGTTGTTGGAGTTCTCGCTGGAAGACTGTTCCGGCTCGCTACTATCACTGTTCTCCCTGTGCATGTGCAAATTCGATCTCACTTTTTCACTGAGTAACTGTCGCCCTGACGAAGACTCGACGCTTCCTCTTCGGTTAACGAAATCGGAGCTGTGCTCCTGTTCGTGGAACGACAAGTTAATGCCGCTATCCTGCGAGCTTACACTCGTTACGTTTGACGTTAAATGTTTGTTTTTGTAAGTCTTTTCGCTGGACGCTTCTTCATCGCTTAACCTGTTGGAGCTGTTAGATTTGATCAAGTGAATCACAGTTTCGCTGCTGGATCCGGGCGTGTACCTCTCGCACTTTTCCGCCTTGGCGCACTTTTCGCAGTCTCCAGAACTGGACGCCCTCGAAAAAGACCTCTTATCCGGCGTGAAGTAAACATCAACTGCACTAACCACATCACGAATTTCCGATTTGACTTCGTTCGCCATCTCACGCGAAACCTTTTCTAGATACTCAGCCACTTCGTTCGCCGAAATTGAATCGCTTTTACCATCTTCGCTGCTACTTCCGCCGTGTCTTTCGGATGGAAATGAAATTGGTCCAATATCGATAGTGTCGCTACCTTCTAGGGCGTCTTCCACCTTAGAAATAACTTCTCTAATTTCAGATTTTATATTGGTGGCTATTTCTTTGGTCATTTCTTTAACGTAAGTCTGTAAATCTGGAACGGGCGAAGCTCGCCCTAGCATGCTATAATCGAACGAATTCGATAAGAAATTCAAGCTATGCGTTGGAGATGTGTTCACATCGGAATCTAAGGAATGTAAGTCTGTCTGGCTACTACAACTGCAATTTCTCTGGCGCATCTGGTTTATACCCAAACTAGCTCTAGTTTGCGGGCTCAAAATCGGTGGGGAAACATTAGGAGCGCCTAGGCTTAAACAACGTTCCCGAAAAACGATGGGAGGTTGAGGAACTGGATTTAGGATAGCTGCGCTCACTGCTTCCCCCACGGCAAATTGCGGCTGAGGATTAAGCGGGAAAGGATTGGAATAATACATAGTATTTACATCCTGAACGAAATAAGGTAGAGGTGAAGAACACCCCACAATCTTATGATCATCTATCGCAGGTAAGCTGAAATGCCTAGGAGAACTATTGTTCGATTTCGAAGGGTTAATACTGGCTTTATCACCGTCTCTCACAGCATCACTACGCCTGTTTGTGCAAGAAACGCGCGGATCGAACGGAACCGAGTGTTTCACGTTCTGCGAATTGCTAGTCAAAATATCTTGAGCTTCCTGCTGTATCATAAACCACCTCAGTCGTTCGGCTCTAGCGTCGAAGCGAATCCCTTGTTCTTCGTAAGGATTCCTCATCGCAGTCTTCCTGGCACGGTTAAATAAATTCCGGGCGGTTTGCAAGCACTCGGAGTAATTCTGGGGAAATAAACCCGGCCCTGATATTCGGCGTTCGTGCATAGTCATTTTCCCGTCCACGTATCGAATGGAACCCAACCACTTTCGATCCTTGGAGTTTAGATTCGTGTGATGCCGCCACTCCCCCGTGTCGAAATCTACTATGTACTGGGGAAGAAGCTTCCAACCTTCAGTGGCCACCATTTTCACCGCTTCCATGACAAAAGCGAGCTCCGCATCGCTGACGAAATACGGAAGGCTTATTCTAGTAAAGCCCGGCCTCAGCAGCTCCAGGTATGAGTTATCTATGGACAAGTTTAAGCTGCTCAAGCGCCTATCTTCTAAAATTATGTTTTCGTATTGGTCGGCAAGGTTTTGGTCTATGCCTAAGAGATCTTGTGCGTAAGCTCCGGAACACGGGCATCCGCCGCGTGCTTGTATTCCGAATACATCGTTCAGGACGGCGCAGACGAAATTGTGATGCAAGTAGGTACCGCGAGGATGGCGGACCATAAATGAGAACACTGGAATTCGTTTTAACCCAGTTGAACCGTTGCCAAGTAGGATAATTTCTGGTATTGTTCGGATATGTTGCAACATTTGCCTAGAACAAAATACCAAAGGTACTTTTTTTTAAGGAGCAATAGTTATTTATGTATACGACCTATGGATTTCCCTTTAGCCAATATTTTTACCGACCCACCAAGATTTAAAAAAATTAGTAGATTGTAGTATATGGACGAGCATATCTCTACGTGTATAGAAGAAGTCTTTATATCCTTGTTCACAATTAAATAAATAACTTCGATTTTATGAACGTGTTTATCTTTTGACGTGAGTGCTTAATCAAAATACATAAAATTTTTATATTTTTTTAATGCCTTGTCTAGAATGCATTTAATTGCCAGTTATTGGGTCAATGCGGTACTAAACAGTTATTTATACGACCGTATTATTTAAGGGTGCCACCTACTACCGCGCATGCTGCAGCGCTTCAAGGAATCGACGGGCATAAAAATTAACGACGCCTTCTTCCTTTTGAACAACGACACACTGACTTCCTTGACATGAATACTCGCGATAACGCGGATTATTGGGTCCGGGCGGTGGCAATAACGGTCGCGTTGACATTTAGAGGAGCTAACTGTGATCTACTCACTTGTTGATTTTTTCCTGCCGCATTAAGATGTTGGCAACCGTGACGGTTTCCTTTAATTGCATTACGAGGCCTGCACGTACAGATTCTACGACCGGAGCGGCGCTTCCTTCTTCCTGGACTTCGAAGCTCTGCGCACAGAAAACAATTTTATTACTCTCGACGATTAAGTCATTTTAAAGGAATCGAAAGATTGATTATTCTTACCCTATGTTGCTCTTGAGGGGCAAAAAATCCGTCCGGTTCACAGCCTTGCACGTTCTTAAACAAGTATTTTTTGGCAACCAAAATTCCTAAAAGTAATAAAAGAATTGAGTTAATTTGTGGTGAAATGAAAGGTACAAAGAATAATAAAATAATTCTATTTAGGATTCAGTTCTTACCAGGTGTTTGTACGCCCCCTATAAATTTATGGCCGGAAAAATAAATTGCGTCCTTGGACACGTTGATGTTCTCATCCACACCGGCCACCTTGGAATTCATATTCAGCGACACGTAGGGCGCTGCTAAGTTATAATCCCAAAAGGCGAGGGCCCCATACTGGTGCAAGAGCATGGTGGAGGCCACGTCATCACCGAGTATGCCGGTTACGCTGGACGCGGCCGAAAAGCACCCAATAAGTTGTCGCCCTGAATTCTGATGAAGGCTTAACTGCACCTCCAACTCTCCGAGATCGAGGAAATTCTGTTTGGTTTCAGCTATCCTTATAATCTGTAATAACAAATATTTTATTTAGTTTGTAAAATTATAATAACTGTTTTTCTGAAAGCAACCCTGAAGACGATTGAGGATATCTCTCCTTCGAGAAATAATGCAAAACTGCTTTCATAACTGTACGTCTAAAGAAATAAATTAAATAACACTCCTTAGATGAAAAAGAATTTAAATTACATATCCCTAAGTAAGTAAGGACATTTTTTATTTAACTTTTCTTCTAATTTACACAACTACTACTTAGGTAATTATACTGTTGTTATGTGCGGTAAAATGGACGTCGTTCCTATTACATGTTCAATTTAATCTTACCGACATTTAATAAATTAATAAAAGGACGAAACTAATCGCCTATAATTCACCTATAATTCTGTACTTGTACGTAATATAAAAGCATTCATTTACGTATTACTAACGTTATTAATTTAAATTCCAATAATTACCAACTGGAATTTACTCGTTTCTTTAGTCTCTAGCTTGTACATACAACATATTTTGCTTTAATGGCATACTTTACGTCAATTAGTGGCTTAGTAGGTATTTACTTTTATTTACAAATCACATATATTTTTTTTAATAAAGTATTTTGCATTTAAGGTGATTCAAGACAAAACAGTAACATTTCTCGAAGTAATCGAGAGTAAACTTCTATCTATCACTTTTATCCTGAAAGCTTAGTTTCTGTGCTGGAGAGCTACACAAAAAAAAAAAATTAGAGACCTCTACACAGGGCTTACGGGCATGTTAAAAGGACCTAGCTCCACTTCACCATCTCCTATTTGTTTTAAAATTTGACCTCCATCACTACTTCTAATTTGTTGTTATTAATGCGTTATAAAATATCGATTTAACAAAATTAAACATAAAAATAGGAGTGTCAGTCATACAAAGCTTACAATTAAATAAATAAATTCGGCGAACTTTCTTAATCCACAATATGCAGAAATATTTTCCTCCATAAACAATTTTTATGCAAATTAAAATTACGTACAAACAATAATTGAATAAAATACATAAAACATTATTTGTTTGTCACCATCTTTGTCAACGTAGGTTATTCTAAACAAGAGTTGAAGGTAACTGCCGCAATTAATTCAATCGGGAAATAAATATTCGCGTAATGCGTACGCAAAATCCTTTGGAAAAACAATTTTATCTACCAGATAAACACGGAATCGATAAAATTGTCGTCTACTGGTCTGCGATTAACGTCATCGTGAAAACTACATATAACAGAACAGGAAATAATAGGGTCGATTTCAGCTTCTCGGTAAAACGAATTTCATCGAACAATACAAACATGATGATTGAGTGCAAGTTTAATAATGTGGTCAATCTAGATACCGACGTATACCTTTTGTGTCTACAGGATTAAAATTTTAATTTAAAATCTGCCTTCCACGTGGTCTCCTAATTTGAAAATCGATACCTAGACGTTCTACGTGGAACGTCCAGAAACAAACAAATTTAAATGAAATTACGAGGCAAGTAAGTCGTAGATCAATAATCTGATTGTTAGTTAGAAGGACGCTCCTGCCTGGCACTTCAGCATTTTCGTGCATTGGCGTGCAAAAAATTACTCGAAATGATACTGATAATCCAAAAATTCAAGCTGATAATAACGATTCTTAATTGCCACTTGTTTTTTTAATTAATTGCTGATGAATAACTCGTTTTAATAGTAGAATCAATTATGAGTGTACTACTTGAAATAAAAGGATCACGATATAAACATATTTATCAAAGCAAATAAATAAAATTTAAATTAATGAGCAACGAATAATGGAACTGAAAATGATTTTGTTAAATTGTTCAAATGATGAAACAATATTTTGGCCCGATCTTGCTTCATGTCATTACGCCAGAGTAACCAAGAATTTTTTTTAACGGAAGTAACATAAATTTTGTACCCAAAGAAAACAATCCCCTCAGGCGAGATCTATTGAAGAATTTTGGGCACATCTTGCTAGAAAGGTTTATGATGATGGTTGAGAAGCTCAAAACGAAGACCAGTTGCGGAGAAGAATATTTCAGAAAATTCGGGTAATAGATGTTACTTTTGTCCAGCAAAAAATGAGACATATTCGCAGAAAACTGCACACCATTGAAGATAATGGCCCTCTGGCAGTTATGTAAAATTAGTTACGTATTACTTTAGGATGTAGGAACAAGCCCTAATACTCATGGATCAATAAAAAATTTGCTTCAAATTTTTTCCCAAAACTTAAAGTTACGTACGCTATTTAGAAATGAAACAAAAAGAAAAATGAAGTGAACAATACGTATTTTTAAACAAATACTTGAATTATTATAAACTATGACTAGTTTAAGTTGGAAAATATGGGAATTACTGCGGTTAAATGACCGTGGACTTTAACTACACTTAAATGCAAGACCACAAACATGAAGAATCTATCAAAAGAAGTGTAATAAATGCATTAATTAAACTTTACATGCATGACAAAACACAGTTCATTCGTCCTTCCACAACTATTGTTTATTAAATACCTCCAACAAACAAACACAAAACATTTATCTATTTAGTAAATCGACTGTCAACCATTACTATTTTTTTTTTCTTTTTAGATTGGCATTTTTAAAGCCTGTTGTGAAATTTGGTGTCAAATATTTAAATCAGATAAAATACGTTTTTACAGCGCAAACAAAACGCTCCGTCGAAGGTCAATCAATATTAATATTCCAAACAATAGATATCCATCGCACCTCACATTATTCAAGAAAAAAAAACATTTCCAACTCGTAATCGAAACGTCCCACATAATAAAACGCTTGAAAAATGCACACATTCATGCATAATTATGATATTTACCGGTTGCTATAATGTCATTCAATATCACACCGAGTAAACTCATCTGGTTATAACCGGCTGAGTTGTTGAGAAATCATTTATTACACACATGGGTAAACAAGGTCTATTTAGTTTTGTGCTTACTTTCGTTTTTTCCCAGATTTTATCAAATATTTTCATGCCTAACATGCATGCATAATGAACTAATTCGCTGCAAATTAGCTGTGTTAATAATTTATTGTAGTAGAGAAATTATCCTAAAAAACCAAGATTTATTATTCCTGGCAAAGAACTGAACTTACTAAAAACAATATTGTGATTGCATTTTGCATTTCGCTTATGGTTCTTTCTTGGATAGTGCTTTTTTTCACAACACTTCTTTGATATACATAATTTTTACCTTAGCGCCAATTTCTTCCCATATTTGGAGGTTGTCCTGGTGTTCGCTGGAACTGGTGAAAACAATGGGCGGTTCTTTTAATTCCAGAGCGCTTATGAGCTTCCTGATGGCACCTGTGCAACCCTGTCCGGCGAATATGACAGCGTCCTCGTCCGACGCGTTGACGGCAGCTTTAATAATTTCACGAGCTTCTTGCCTAAAAATAAACGGCATCCTGTTGAAATGTGCGGGCGAAAAACAAAAGGTCCAATTAATTTTGATGTGCACGTGCCGAAATGAAATGTCACGCCAAATGGATCCTCATCTGCGATAGTTTTAATGACTTGTCCATTCGGAGCTATTTTCAGTTAGTTAACTCAAATAGACGGGCTTATTGATTATGGCACGTTCAATTTAGGACATTTGACATTATAATTGGCACCGGTACGCCTATGCAATATAAATCATGTAAGTGTAAAATACGTAGTTTCGTAGGATTGCCAAAAGTACCAAAATTATGAACGCGAAGGATTATCCAAATTCAAAGGTTCCTTTAATTTTTTCTGGAAAATCGAATCAAAAAACGCCGTTTCTATAATACTTTCTCGATAGTGGAAAACACCGAATCTTCTAGAGTTTCATTAAACGTTAAAAACCCACAAACTCGTAATCAAAAAATTTGCTTACACAACTGATGCGTATCAAAACAGCAGCCTACTTACAAAAATTGAAAATAATGGACATTGTTGCGCAAATAATCAATAAATAACTTATAATAACGAATAAAGGTGACATCTTGCATGACATTATACATGTACACTGGTGGCCAAGTAAATCGTTACCATTCGAAGAACCCATAATTCAACTCAACAAGGGCGAAGTTGGCATGCAGGAGTAACGATTTTAATGGCCATCGCTGTACATATCGTCCTACAACGTTTTCGAAACAAATAAAATCAAATGGAAACATCAACTTAATTGTGTAATGTTATTTTATGCAGTCGTTTAAAGAATAGTGTTCGCGATTCGCCCGAAGATGTAGTATTATGTATACGTCAAACTTCACACTCGATATTTGACACTTTCGCCGTTTAACTAAACGTAAGATTGACCCTGAAAGAAATTCTTGAATGTTATTTCATTATATGTATCTGCTATACCGTTTGTCCATCTGACAATGAGACATAGGGATTTAACATGGGAAAACAGAAATTGCTTTATATTATCTACCTGAGTACAAATATATGAAATTCTGGGTTATAATCGGAAAGATTATTGCATTCAAAGTGTTTTGAGACTAAATTTGTGCAATTTTAGTTCTTAATTATTTAGAAATTAAGAAAAAAGTTATTATTTTTTTCCGGACAAGATTAGTAAGAATTTAACGAAGAGTTTACAAACGCATGTCGTGGTCGAGTTAATTTGTTCATGTTTCACAACCGTAAGGTCACGAGTTCAAATCCGAATAAGGACACTTTTTTTCTTTTTTTTAAATATTTTTTCAGATTTGAAATCACTTAAACTCTTAAACTACTTTATTATTTTATTTATAAGTTTCCTTTTAATATTAATTATGTAACATAATAAATAAAGTTATAACTTTAACATAATAAAATTTTGCAAACGAAAAAATACACATAAATGGAACATAATTAATATTAAAATGAAACTTATAAATACAATAATAAACTAGTTTAAGAGTGATTTCAAATTTGAAAAAATATTTCAAAAAAAGCGTCTTCATTCGGATTTGAACTCGTGACCTTACGGTTGTGAAACATGAACAAACTAACTTGACCACGACATTCGCTTGGAAAGTTTTCGTTAAATACCTACTAATCTTGTCCAGAAAAAAATAATAACTTTTTTCTTAATTTCTAAATAATTAACAACTAAAATTGTACAAATTTAGTATCAAAACACTTTGAATGCAATAATCTTTCCGATTTTAACCCAGAATTTCATATATATATACTCAGGTAGATAATATAAGGCAATTTCTGTTTTCCCATGTTAAATCCCTATGTCTCATTGTCAGATGGACATACGGTATATGTATATGCTATCCATAACAGCCGAGGCTGTTACAACCAAATCACACTTGTAATTCAGGTAACTCATCGAAGTTTGTTATTAAGAATATTTTTGCCAAAATAGATATTTATTTCATCGTTTAGTATTACGAAATCTATAAAACAACATACGGCCGATATGCATGTAACAAACTCAGATAATTTATAGCCTCGGCTAGCGCCTAGGCCATAGAATTTATCCTCATTTGTTATATCAATCATATGGACCTAATATCGTTATACCAGGTGTCGCAAAATAGGAATTTCAATGTAATTGTAAATTCCTGGTTCCTTCTTGAAATTATTATTGAAAAAGCACCATACTGAATGCCAGTTTGTTGATCCGCGTGTTCGCCAGATTTAATACCAAACGATTTCTTCTTGTGGCCCTATTTAAAATCAGACTACTTTCCGCGATTTGAATGAGCTAAGAGATAGAATCGTGGAAGAATGGGCAACTACTGCTTCTAGAATGTTAAACAATATTCGTAGGGCATAAACGGCGAATTATTTGAACATTTGGTGTAGTATCTATTAATTTGTAAATAAATATTTTCCAATACGAACTATGTTAGAAGTTTCTATTTTTCATTGCAAAATTTTAAATATCAATAAAGTTTGTCAATTAGAATTTTGCTTGCGCGATCAAAACTGCGGAATGAAAATATATCTGCTTATTTAATTTTTTTTCTTTTTTAATTTTGAAAGCCCATTTATTCGAAAAACATACTAAAAGTAGTCGACACTCGGTATACTACATACTACTACTATAAACTTACCACCTTGCTTGCAAATTTCCAAAATTACTTTCTACCAAGAAAATCTATTGTACTCCATGGAATACCGTCATTAAATAATTAGTTTCTAAATAATTTATTTTATAAATAAACGTCAACAGCTAATTAATTTCTGAATTTATGAATAAATTTAGGACACGCTAATTATTATTTGATCCTCGCCAACTTTCAGCAGAAATTTTTTACATTTTGTCACCAGAGAATTCCTTAATCGTGTAAATTGTATGAAAAAGTTGATTTAATGAATTTATTTTTCAATTCTGAGGTGGAATCTAATTAGGAATTCTCGATTTTTGTGTTAGAAATCGGATAATAAAAAATATTCATTTAATCATTAGAAAATCACAAATTAATACTTATTAGTATGAATTCTTGTTTATTATAAAATCTAGTATTCATAAATCATAAGTTATTTTTCTTTTAATACCCAAGAAAAAATTAAAAAATTCAAATAATGTAATACTCAATTGAATACAAAATATTTCGAGGGGGTCAAGTCTGCAGGTTTTGCAAACCATTCTATGGTACTTTTCTATCTTATTGAAGCAATTATTTAATTGCTTTAATATTTATCGAAGATTCCAAGCACATTAGGAAAATGAACTGTAACGAATAAGTATATGAGTTTTAATTATTATTATTAATGCATCAGAGCATCAGAGGCTTATCGGGGAAGCATTAGACAACTTACTCATGTTTCTTAAACTATTCGTAATAACTTTGTGAATAAATTTTTCTTACGTTACCTTAGCGATCTTTTCAGATTTTTATTTAAAACCTTCATCAATAGTTCTACTACTTTGGTTGATGTCAAAGACGTCAAGAACTTTTGCTTGTGAAACTTTGAATATAATGAAACTCTTGGTAATAATCATCTGTTGGTGCAAGTGTAACACTATTATTTTGAAACATAAAATACGATGTTATCAAAAATATTGTCTTTGGAATGATAAAGAAAGAATGTAGTGTTTTCTGGTGGCACAAGCTGCAGCTTCATGAGCTGTACTAATACTTTGGTTAACGTCGTTAAAAATTCCATTACAGTGAAAGCTCTCCATACGGACAGCTCTCATGACCGGACAATTTTTCTGGAACCAAATTTAATTTTAATTTTAATCTCGCTTAAAGCTTTCTTATAAGCGAACAGCTCCCATAAGCGGACAAAAAAGTTGGAACCGTCGCGTCGCTGTCCGCTTATGAGAGCTTTCACTATATATGGAACTCCGGGTTCAAGAAATATGTCGGTAATATTCTTACACTGAGCTTATACAACACTATTACAAGAATTAAGTAAAATAAACGCTGGACAGTGATAGGATAAATTTGATATTATTTACTTGTTATTTTTCCATATATTTTGTAAAAAACTTGGGAGAGTAAGTTTAACAAGACCCTTTTTTTAGAATACTCAAAAAGACAAGCAATTAAAAGTTATATTACACTTTTACACAAGTCAGAATTGCTGCAAAAAAGTCCTCGTTAATTCAGATGCTTTTACACTTTAGGAAAATAATTTTTTTATAATTTTAATATTTTTCTCCAATAATTTTATTAAACTATATACATACATAAAAAGTTCGAATATTTCAAAATTTTAAATGATCTAACAGTTACATGTTACTAAGAAAAGCTATTTTACCTTATCGTAACAAAGTTACAAAATTTTTATAGGGTCATTCAAATATGTAGATCGTAGACTTTTAAACAATATTTCACTTCCAGATAAATAAGATTAAGAATTCACGTTCAAATGAAATAAACGAAGTGAAGTTAATTCTCTCTTAACGCGATTTGTTTTGAACTAAAATTGAACTTTCTCTGGGCATTTCAGCTTTTGTCAATCTTTAGTCGCCGCAAAACGATTATTTTACGGCGACATAAACATTTTTCCAACAAAAATGAAATTCATTTGGGATTTAAATAAAGGCCAGTTAATCCCATTACAAAAAGAAAGCGTGCGGAAAGTACAGTTAATAAAACGTTTCGTATCGATCTACCGAGTCATTCGCATGAATATGGATGGTTAAAGTAAAAAGTGCGCACGACAGCACACCTAAAAATAGCCGCTGACTAATTGGGGTTGGCCTGAGCGCGGCTAAAAAACCAAAAATGGATTAATAATTAAAACAAAACAAATAAACGCGCTGCGAGTGAGCAACGCAAACGGAATTCAGTTTTCAAACATGAAAAACAATTTTCAAACGTGAAAAGCAAACATCCTGTATTCATAAATTGATCAATTAAGATAAAGCTTTCTACAATTTCCAAAGCGATGCCACTAATTGCTTTATTGTTTATGTAGAATGTAGATCTTCTGACATATGAGAAAGTATGCTTAGCTATTATAAATACATTCTTATTGTATTCTGTTGATAAACAAATTGCAATATGGAATCCATGTTTTTTAATTCATGTATGTACATATCTCGGGTATCAAATAGTAATAGAATATTGCTACGATTGACTTACCTGAACAATGTTGACTGTATGGCGGTGATGTTTGTTGTTGAATGAGTGTTACCATAGCAGGGTAAAACTTCGCGAAGAATATACTCTTCGATAAACTGCAACGATCTCCCAGAAGCGACATAATCACAGAATACAACTGCAAAAAGAAAACTGTTTCAGTATATTCAACATTTTGTAGAAGAATAACCTATTAACTATTCAATAGACGTGCCAGTGAACTAAAATCGTTCCATAGGTTCTTTTGTTCGCTTTATCAGAAATGATCTTTTGATAAAGTGAAAAATAAATGGACTGTAAATTTGAATATGAAGCAAACGACATAATGTGAAAACGACACTTCTGCCCTATACAATTTACAAAACTGAATCAAAACGATCGTCTTTATTTAGCTGTGCTTGACTTGAATAGACAAAAATTATCAGAACTGTGTCCTGCTAGACATATTTTAAAGACAACCACGGTAGAACGCATTTGCATGTAGCAGTTAGTTACTTTAAATGTTGCTACGTTACTACTAATGAATGCAGAACTCAAACTGAGGTTATTGGAGAGCTGGTAAGGATATCGCCTGAAGACTACATTTTAGAAAAAGATTCCCTTTTGGGGTGGGATTGGTGGGAGCATGTTGTAAATAGCAAAGACCATCATTATCTTATGCACGTGGCTGCTTGCTGGGGCCAAGTAGGAATCTTGAAACTATTTAAAACTAAATTAAAATTAGGAAGAAGCAACTTGATGAACCGCCCAGATAAATTTGGACGTACTGCTCTATACCTTGCGTCTTCAAACGAGCAAATTGATTGTGTGAAGTTTTTGATAAAGGAAAAAGCTGATGTGAACTTAGGCAAAAACAAACCCATTTTTATTGCATCTGAAAAGGGTTACTTATCAATATTGGAGCTTCTGGTGAATGCTAAATGTAACGTTCGACAATGTGATGAAGATGGTCGAACTGCTTTACACTTCGCTGCTTCTGGTGGCCATACAAATTGCATACAGTTTCTACTATCAAGAGGTGCTAAAGCAAGTGCAAGCACGCATCTTTTTATCACGCCCCTATTTGTTGCTGCTTGCAACGGACACGCAGAAGCATTAAACTTACTATTAAACTCCAAAGCGGATGCCAATGTAATTACATTTAACGGACTAACGTCTTTACACATTTCAGCAATCAATGGTCATAAGGAATGCGTAAAGCTCTTACATGAAGCAAAAGCTGACATTAATGGGAAAAATCGGAAAGGTTGTGCACCTCTGTACCTTGCTGCTGAAAACGGACATTTAGACGTGGTTGCGTACTTGATAAAAGAAGGAGCAAACGTGGATGAAATTAACTCACATCATATGACACCACTGCAAATCGCATCGAGCAATGGACATCTTGATTGTGTGAAGCACTTGATAGAAAAAGATGCAAATGTAAACGCGGAAGACATCAAAAGACGAACAGCTTTATTTTTAGCGTCAGAATTTGGACACTCGGAGATCCTCAGAACTTTGTTGGACAAATAATGCCATCACTGACACAACTAACGTATGCGAATGGACCGCGTTGCATGCTGCAGCATCTAATGGACATACTGCATGTCTGAAAATCCTAATTGATGAAAATCGTGACGGTGTAAATGCCAAAGAGAATAATCAATGTTCTTGCATGCATTTTTCTTCAAATTTAGGTAATTTAGACGCACTTAAGTTATTAATGGATAATGGAGCTGAGGTGGATGATCGTAATATGAAACAGTGGACCCCTTTACATTTCGCGGCATTACAGGGGCACGTAGAATGCTCCGACTTTTTGATACATGCTGGTGCAGACGTAAATTTGAAAACCGATAGAAAATGCACAGCTCTGCACATTGCTGTTCAGGAAGCGAAAACAGAAGTAGTCCAATTATTAGTAAACGAAGCTGGGGCAAAAGAAGATAGCGTAGATGAAGTAAATGCCTACGGATTTACTGCTTTGCATATCGCAGCAAGGAATGGGCACATCGACAGTGTTAGAATCTTAATAAACGCGGGTGCAGACGTGAACTTTAAAATTAAGGACACTTATACTCCTGCATATTTCGCCGTTAAATTTGGGCACTTAGACGTACTGAAATGCCTAATATTTGAAGGAAAAATTAACGTACTTGAGATTAACAAATCTGGTCAGACTTATCTGCATACAGCTTCCGCTTTCCGACAAATACATGTTATTAAGTTGTTATTGAAACGAAAAGTTGATATAGAAATTACTAATTTCAAAGAAGAAATTGCTGTAGACGTAGCTATGAGGTTACGTCATTTGGAATGTGTTGAACTACTCCAGAAATGTAAAAAACGATGGTAAGTACGAAATTTGTATATTATTTCATATTATACTAATCGTTTTTGAATTAGGACTTACTTAAAGAAGTACATCTTTGTACCTTGCTACTGGAAACGACATTTAGACGTGGTTGTATCCTTGATAAAAAAAAGGAGCAAACATGAAAGAAATTAACTCAGATCATTTGACATCACTGCAGACCGCATCGAGAAATGATCATCTAGATCAGTCTTTTTCAAAGTGGGCGATAACGCCCCCTTGTGGGCGCTAGAGGCCTTCAGGGGGACGGTAAAAGGCACAGAGAAAATTGGGGTGTCTCATTTAAAATGTAAGTTTGAACTCAGAAATAAGATGAGACTCATATATGGCAGGCTATAATTTAACTAAAGTTATTAAAGTAATGATTGCGATTGTGATTTTTAACATGTGGTAAAGTTAAAAATTTTAGGGGCGCTAGAAAATAATTGATTCTCAAAGTGGCGGTAAACGAAATTAGTTTGAGAATCTATGATCTAGATCGAGCAAAATATATGTAAAGTAGTTAATAAGTTGACGTTTCGCGAAATGTACTGTAAATTTAAATGCAATTTTCACATAAAGCAAAGGACATAATGTGAAAATAGCCTTCTGTCCTATGCAAGTTACAAAACTGGGTCAAAAAGAGCAAAACTATATACCGTTTAATCAAAGTGAAATTAATCAAAACTATTCAAAACTGTCCTGCTCTCTTCGTGCGCAACAGCGATAAAGAAGTTTGATTTCTTCTTTCGTATACAAGCAAATGATTGCCAACCTACAATCTCCTGAAATTGTATGCCTAGTGGCGAACATGTGTTGTGTTACATAACCGGCGATAATTACATTTAACCGCAAGAAAAAATATGTTCGCCGCAAAGCAACAATTACAACACGGCAATTTAGTCGATATTCATAGAATTAGTGGCGTGTTGTTACAACTTTGGCGTTGCGGCTTGTTCAACGTGGCGAAACTTATTGTTAGCTAAATATTTAATTAATCGAAAGATACAAGGAAAATTCATATCCATAAACAACGAAAGAAAGCTTTTAAATCTAAATATTTAAATTATTCATTGACTTGGCCTAGCACCTGCGAATTATAAAAAAATAAAATGGACCGTTTATTAATTTTCTAGAAACAATTAGTTACTTGAAGAGTATTGTATACATGTAATGTATTATATTGTAAGGACATTTCATTTTTACATACAAAAAAATATTAACAAACGAGTATGAAGAATGGGTACAATTTATTTATCAAAATATCAGGCTTCTATATTAAGACATTCCAAGTACGGAGTGTATTACTGCAAACAAAAGGCACGAACAGCAAAAAAATGTTAATTGCAAATATGCCATAAATAAGACATAAAATATTGCGTGAGGACAATAAATGGACACAAATCTGTGCAGAATTCCTTGAAACCACGCTCAACAACAATAAGAGATAACATTATTCAATTAATGCGATGAATTAGCAACGATCCGAAAAGGGAAAACCTTTCGGTTGAAATAATTTATCGCATTTATGGGCGCGTTAAAATGCACATATTTACGTGTTTACATGCAAAACGTTCTTATCGGCTTAACAAATATGACCAGTAAACAAATAAGCACGGCTTGCGTTTTTGCATGACGGATCGCAAAGTCCGTACCTGTGATAAAATAATGCATGTGAAATGAGGAATTGAATTTAAAAAAAAATCCGAGCACGAAGGTGTGGATGTTAGCGGGCCCCCGGATCGACAAAATACGGAAATTTAGAAACGATACTTCCTGCATTTCTACACGTGAGATTGGTTTCTTGACGAAAGTCTGTGCAATCAAGAACCGAAACGTAGCAGGTTGCTCGCACCATTATTGCTCTACGCGTAAGAACGTGCACTTAAATAATGCCATGAATTTAAGCGTGTCCGGTGAACCACATAAAACGTATGTGAAATCCAATCAGTATTAGTTCCACAATGAAATCAAGTTACTTAAACACTATGATTACAGCTAATTGGTTACGCACAACTATTCCTGTTGCTTAATATGATCTTAAGGTATTACTCTACTTTAACGTTGTTAAAGCTGTAACGTAATCAAATTTTCAAATGGGTAAATTAATTTGTCAATCTAAAATGAAATAATAAATCATAATAAAGCAAAAGCAATTTCGAAGTATTCGTTCTTTAAAAAAAAAATATAAGTTGCATCCTATTGCATAAGTACAATATACAACTTAATGAATTACATAACTTTTTGACATTTTGGTTTTACTTGCATATTCAGTCAGTTTTAAATAAATACCAATCTAAGTTTGACCCGCAGAAGAAACTCTCCCAGGTTCAACAAAGCGGAAATAAAAATTTGAATAAAACATAATTTATGACATAATAAATAAACAAGTCGGTCCTGCGTTTGCGTAATTAGAAAAGGTAATTGGCATTTAATAATCCGATATTTTACGGCTGTTTACAAATTTCGAATATGTAATTTGAGGAAATAGTCAAATACTAAACGTTAATTATTATCGAACAGGAAGTTATCAAAGACAATTAAGAGAAAGAATATTTGGTGCTTCCGCTCGACATACTTATATACTGTATGTGTCATTAGAGAAATTGCAGAAAACTTAGGTTGGCAATCTATTAAATGCATTATGAAAGAACTTTTGAGACAGGCAAAACAAAACATGATTATTTTTAAATAGAATATTTCCTATATATTTAAATAATTAATTAAAGGTACGAGGTTAATTTACTGTCCGTTTAATGACGATGTACTATGGTATCACTGAAAAAAGTGAGATACAGCAACAATACTACTAAATAAGATGAATACAAACAACGAAGTGAAAAGATAAAAAAAAAAGAAATACAAGCATACAACACAATGAAAGTCAAATAAAGATATAAGATATAAAATAAAGATGAACTTAAGACAATACTGACGCATTTGTTATAAATAGGAATAATGATGATGAACAAAAAGATAAAAGAGATTAAGCCGAAAAATTAGTTTTTTATTGCGAACGATAAAGGTACCTAATCAGAAAGTTGATCTTTAAGATCAGGTTGATATCATAAAAATACTCAGGACGTTAGAAGGCAAAAGCAAGCTGACAGAGCTTACAAAGTTTCTCAATGCAAGAAAATGAAGATAATATTATTTTTAATTAAATTTAAGGGCATCCCTACAATAAAATGCGGGAATTAAAAAGCTCTTAAATACTTAAGTGTTTTAAGAGACAGATCAGAATCCAAATTCAAAAATTAATAAAGTAGAAATTAGAAATCCTTATGTCTTTCCTTTCCGTTGCATTCTCTGCACGTGAAATTGTTGACGAAATGGTAAATTTTATTTATAAACAAAAAAATTTAAAGCATATTTAACCAGGTGAAATAATCAGTTATCGGACAAATTAAAATTCCACAAGATAATTAGTTTTGAACGAGTGCCGAACAACGTCCTTGCGATAAAAATTTTCCATTCACGTCGATACTTTGGTTGTTTACACATTTTCAGGGCAATAATACAAACAAATGATAGAGGATTAAATAATCTCAATCTTTCCCAAGTACGGTCAGATAGTGAAATGTAGTCACTCACAAACAAAGTCGTAAATTACAATGAAATATCCGGCCAAAACGTGATCTATCTTGTAAATGGGTATCAGCTCAAGTTGCACGTCTTTTTTAAGGAAAATTTGACAGAACATTTCGACTAGTTATACCGTACTAAAAATTTGGTTAGCGATGTTTATACAGGAATAACATTTCTACATGATTAGTCCTCATGGAGGCACATTTGTTAAAATATTAAATAATCGTTACAATACAGTGTATTATCAATTCTTTTAAATTTAGTTCGTCCTTCAAAAAAAAAAAAGAAACAATGTCATTGTCATAAATCGTTATTAAGTACAGTTTATCCTCGCCATTGATGTTAACAAATTATAGTTTATGAAAATGATTGCAATTTAGAGTTTGACCTAAACACGTATATGATTTTTTCCAGGTACCACACAATTATCTGCTGATTTTTGTGCAACTTCATGGTTCTCGATGGTAACCAATAAAAACCCAGTCGCAAATCACGCGATTTCAGCAAACTAACGGCAATTAGCATAATATTAATCCTTGATCCAAATAGAAGCGTACGCACAGAGAAAGTCCGATGAATAAAAAAATCCGCTGAGCTATAATTTAATTTGACATTTCGTAAAAATGTGCCACGTTTTGTTATTATTATTTTTTTCTGCGCCGCAATCGGATTTTGAGAATTCATTTTCGAATTAGAAATCGAATCGATTGTGCACGGGCGAAGCTCTTACGAAATTTCAATTTTATTATTATTATTATTATTATTGTTATCTAAACCAAGGACAGCCGACGCGATGTGAAAAATGAATATGAAAACGGGAATGTTATTTATGTACATTAAAATTCTAGTTCTTTTGCAGTTCGAAACGCATTGTGCAACGTTTTAATTAAATTACATAATACATCTCTAACAGGTTTTAGGTACGCAACAATTTTGTAATCCTTTGTAATTTACTAATTTTTTCAGCAAACTTATTGAAGGTAACAATAAACTTTTATGGCCAATGAAAGAGATAGTAGATATTCAAATCCTGAAACCTGTTCATAACAACAACAAACGAATCTTCTTTTGAATGAATGTTCACGTACCCCCCGTTCTGTGACACAGTTTGGCGTGGCAATGAAATTTCCATAAATTGTGAATGTTTTGCTTCACAAAATCTAAATTTAAAAAACGAAAACATTAAATAAAAAAACAAGCTAAAATTACAATTTAGTAGATCTAGCGACACCCACACGTCTTAAACATAGTAGAAGGTCAGTTAAGAGTACTTATTAATTTGTGGAAAATTAAAACGCAGAGAGCTCACCAATTTGAATAAACAAATATTATGTAAGTGAAACACCTCATCTTTGCAAACAACGAAAGCAAATATGATAGAGCCGCTTTCAATGTCAACATTGTGTATGCGTGTGTGCATACGAAACTCCCATTTTAAAGACAATACATTAACACCGAGGTGTTAATCAAATATGTACCATATTTGAAGTCGGTGTTCGTAGCTTGTTTACGTAGCAGCAGCGAGCAAGAGCCGGCCTACGAATATTTTGTCATACTCTGACATTCAGGGTTCATTATACTTGTTTGTGAACTCGCCTATGTTGAAATGAGTAATCCAAGTGAACTTACGTAGGTATAATATTGCTTACAGGATGCAGTTTTTTATGGAACTCGTAAAATGTGAATTACGCACGACACGAGAGTAAACAGAGTTTCAAAAACAACTTTCTTTTCAAAACAGTATTATCGAAATATATCACATTAATATCAGTGGTCATTAACACTTCTTTAAACAGGTACTTGTAAACATTCTTTTTCTGTTGATACAGTTAATAAACAA
Source organism: Dorcus hopei (assembly GCA_033060865.1). Classification (NCBI taxonomy): domain Eukaryota; kingdom Metazoa; phylum Arthropoda; class Insecta; order Coleoptera; family Lucanidae; genus Dorcus; species Dorcus hopei. Next base: position 54,485,222 of record CM065419.1, read on the forward strand.
TAAATATGTAGATACAGGGTGCAATCGAATAAGTTTCACTTATTAATACTCTAAGTTCTTGGAACGAGGAATGGAATAAGTATCTTAAAAGTTCCAATAACTCCTATCCACGGTACTCTTCCAAAAAGTATCGTACATATAACTAATTATCGGGTTTCAAGATTTTATAATACTACAATCACTAGATTAAAATTAAATCATGCACATACTTCGTATGGAGATTTAAATCAAGTATTTTTGCGTGCTCAAATCATATAATCCCTAAGAAGAGAATTAATATATATAGAGTTTCCGGTAAATCTTAATCACCTTTTAAGCATAAATAATAAAAACTGGTTAATTTTGCATTCCAAAGTAAAAATGGTTACATAAATTGATTCAATGAGAATATGCTATTTCTTTCTTTTTTTTTCTGTGGCTACAGGTTTTCTCCAAACCCAAACCTATCTACATACATACAAGTTACTATTTGTTTAAAACCATAACATGAAATTTTTGGAAAACACAAATCTGTACCACAGTATTTTTTCCTACAATTTTACGTCAACTTAAAAAAAATCCTGAAGCTACGACTTCGGCGAAAAAATTAGCTTCGACGTTCCACTAAAATTCTTGCGCTTTTAATACACATCACAATGAAAAATTGTTACGGTAATTAATTTTTGATACAACGCCAGCACTATTAATAACTTAATTAAAAATTGCAAAGAACGTGCTTTAAATACACACTGTAGGAGACTCGTTAATTTTAAACTTGAACTAAATACCACCGTACATTTTTGTACGATTATAAACATTAATATTTTTATGAGGTTAATGTTTTAAATGTCAAGTTGATAGTTAAACGTTTAAGGTTGGTGTTTTATGGAACGTGAATTTCTTATTTATTTCCATCGACCAACAGAGAATTGGGGTGGGAATTTAATTTGGCATTTATTTGCTATAAAATTTTTAAAATACATATTATAAATTTACTGAATTATATTCTTCAACAGGGCTGCAGTCAAAAGGGCGGTAATTGATACTCTTTTAAAGTTTAACCGAGCTTTCGGAAAATTTTATTTCCTTTTTCAAGGTTTCTACAAAACATGGCACAAATTAACAAGTAATTAAGAATATAAATTTTTACTTCTTAACGAGTAAGCAAAGAAGTTAATTTCAAGATATATCGTAAAAAAAAATTTGTTGATAAATTATTTTTGACATTAAATTGAATTGAAAGTAAATTTGTTGTTATAGTTCATTTTTCATTTCTGTTCTAAATACCCCCTGTATATGCATTGCTACCGTCCAGCCTTCATTTCTGTTCCGAACACGCCCTGTATATGCGAAATTCGACGTGTCGGATTATTCCTTGGACCGCGTCGTTGTACACATTGCAGTCAGTGTAGGAATACCCGTATTTCGCCGGCGTAATTTTTCTTAAACTTTCGTTCTAGCATATTTCCATTAACAGGACCTTCATTTATTTAAACAAATTCATTTTATATACGTAATCCATCCTTATTTGAGTTCAAAATCGCTTGTATGTGAGGAATTGAACGAATTATAACGAAGTTCTACTTCTGGACGCGTATTATGCGTGATCTTTGCCCTTTCAGCCGATTGGTTCCCACTGTTACTGAGAAAGTTCCCCGGAGGTAAAATTAGAAGGTGTCTCGCTTGTTTATAATCGTTCCTTTCTTGTCAAACGAGAAATGTTGCGCCATTGTCAGAACGAAACTTGCCGTCTCTTGGGTCACACTCTCTTTTCGTAAAGATTTTTTTTGTGTGCGTGCCATTACATCGAAGGGATGTTAGTGCATTTCTACGGCTAATTGCCGACTCTGATTAGACCCAGTTGTGAGACAGGAAAAACCGCGTGTCCCGTGGTTTGTCCCAGCTTCGGTAACAGAACGAGGTAAGTTCTATACGCAGCAACTCTCGGTTTGACTTATGTGTTCGTTTTATTTCATTGCTTATAGGCTTTTATCGTGAGCTTCTAGCAAAAGCTATCATTAATCCTAGACTTTAATCTGGGACCTATATCAAGAGGTATTTCTCGTTGGGTGCATCGCGAATTACGGCGGTGAAAGCTCCCTCCCTCGCCCCTCTACGCGGAAGCCGGCACACTACAAAGTGCCGCTGCGACATTGCCGCAAAGACACCGACAAACGAATCGGACATCAAAGGAATAAAGGTCGGAGAGTTATAATATCTTTTCTTAGTTTTGAGCGATATTTCGCGGACTTTATTTTTGATCCATTACTTTGATTTTGCCGCAATAAAACTTGCAACTTATTGCGTAACTGCCGGTGTAATTTAAATATGATATAAGCAGACGAGCGTTGACGCGTGCAGAGATTGCATTCTTTTGTATTTTGTTGCATTAGCTACGATTTGAATTATTTTAATATAGTTGTGTAGCGATTTCGGATCCGAAAAGTTAGGTAATAACGTATTATGTTTATGGCCTTGTTGTGTACTTAGATCGTTCGACTTGCGTTGAATTTTGTTTTATTTGTTTTGTGTTTCTATTAATAAAAGTGTTCATGTTTTGGACGTAACGTGTTTTCTTAATTTTTCACGCGTTTCCTTTTACGAAAAAAAAATTAAGTGGCGCCTGTTTTTGGTTTGGCCTTCGCGTTTTGGTTAGAGAACCCCCCCGTCCCACTGTAGCTGGCTGGCAACATTGGAGTAAAGTTTCGCTCCAATGTAAAACTTCTGCCTATCTACGCAGGTAGGTAGCACTTTGGAGGAGGGTGGTGGGAAAATATAGTTGTTCAACAAATCATGCTAATTAACAACAATGTCAATTTTAATTTCATCCAGAAATAGACTTTGTTTAAAAACCAAGAAGAAATTGTTAATTAAAGGAAGTCATACTGCGTATACATTAAATAAGGTAGATTCGTATTGTTTCCTGTTAAACGGTTAATAAATAGACGACGTTCTGCTTAAGAAACAACGCGGAATAGGATACGTCGGTACTAATTAACCGGGAACAATTTATACATGTGTTTCGTAACAACCTCGAATCCGTTCTACTTTGGCGAAGACACGAACGCGCGCGCCTGCTAAAAAGTAGAAGAAGAATCGCCGCTTTATATGGAAACTATAATTTTCTAGGCTGAAATACGGTATTTTATATTTGAACGGAGGTCAGAAGATGCTGTGTTACCTAAATAGCTCACGCCAATTACCAAGTACCGCCGAGCATTGGCAATAACACAAAATCGATTTCTCGTTATAGTATAAAAGCCAGATAGCCGCGGATATCTTTGAAATTTCAACGTGCACCGAAAGCTTCATCGTGTTTCATTTGAAAACGATCAATACTCGCCTGCCAACTATATATTTTTTTAACTTAATTTCCTCTGCTAGTAAAACGAACCACAATAGAATGCCAGAGATAAGACTAACATCGACAGGAAGTTATATAAACTCGTTAATTGTTATCCTATAAGTTATTATTATGATTAATTTCTAGGAACTAATTTGAATAGCAAAAACACCGTAAATAAGCAAGAAAATTTATTATTTCTAGATAGATAGACAGCAGCTAGGACTTCCGCAGACCTAAATGTAAAAATGGGGCGAAGTAAAAATTAATGAATTAATGCATGAACAGTAAACGTTTCTTGCTTCTAAAAACGGCACATGCTTTTTCCTAGTGTCATCAACGGATATGAGAGTCGTATTATTCACACAAGTGCATAATATTACCGCTATCTTACACTACACGGTTTATCTTCCTTTCATTATCGTAGTCCGGAGCCAGTTGCGGTTTTGTAACACAGCGAATTGTTACTGTAATAATATTTTACGTACACAGTTACGTTTAAAGTAAAACCACCGTCAGTATTTTATTTTAAAATAATGGCTTTTGTTGTATGAAATATGCCTATTTACCTACCTTCCAGAAAACATTCTACTTTACTGTAAAACACAATTCTTCATCAATATAAAATCGTTGGTGCAAAACAATTCAAATTTTTCGATTTTACTTCGAAACACAGAAAGCAGGAAACGAAATAAACGCATTAAAATTATTTTATTACCGAGATGTTGCTTTCACACCTTTCCAATTAATGAGAGATGAGAGGAATCTGTAAAGTGCTTTTTGCTACCACCTATTAATAAGTGCAGTAAAAACAATACTAAAATGCTTTACTTCTCTTCCAAATAAACGTCAAGTATATGTATTTATATATACTCTGGGTGTACTACTAGAAATATAAATAAGTAGATATACCGACTGTTTCTTTGAAACTTGGAAATAGGTGTTTCTTCTACACTCGTGTATTTTTTTCTTTTTTGAAATTTTGTTAAAATAATATTTCATTGTTAAGAGAAACAAAGCATCTAGTCTAGAAAATAAATTGTGAAATTGGCTTCAAGTTGTTCTTCCGCGTTCTCACACGCTTCGCGATAAAATCAAAATTCCGCAAGCTCTAAATTTATTCAGAAGAACCCACCCCTGACCCAATATTAAAATTAAAGGCGAAAACCTTCGCGTCGTTTACTGTCGAATAATTCGCGTTCGCCGGAGAAGTTGTTTGTGCCAAGAGATTGGGAAGTTGCGACACGACGATAAACAACGCGGAGACAGCTTGTCAGCGTGAATAAAATTTTAAACGGATAAACAAACTGTGCTATCGTCTTGCATTTAATCGAGCAACCGCAAACAGCGTGGCTAAATATTTGCCTTACATTCGGAACGCAAATACGCCTCGTGGAGGGAGATTGAGACGCTTTTCCCGTTAACAAACTTATGTACAGGGAAAGACGTCTTCAGAAGGACAAGATTTCAGATTGTATTCTGCTATATACCAATAAAAATGCATTTGTATTTATGTTTACTTTGCAAGTTTGTTACAGTTCATTTTTTTTCATTCCTGTTCTGAATACCCCCTGTATATGCATTGCCACCGTCCAGTCTTCATTTCTGTTCCGAACACGCCCTGTATATGCGAAATTCGACGTGTCGGATTATTCCTTGGACCGCGTCGTTGTACACATTGCAGTCAGTGTAGGAATACCCGTATTTCGCCGGCGTAATTTTTCTTAAACTTTCGTTTTAGCATATTTTTCTTAACAGGACCTTGATTTATTTAAACAAATTCATTTTATATACGTAATCCCTCCTTATTTGAGTTCAAAATTGCGTGTATGTGAGGAATTGAACGAATTATAACGAAGTTCTACTTCTGGACGCGTATTATGCGTGATCTTTGCCCTTTCAGCCGATTGGTTCCCACTGTTACTAAGAAAGTTCCCCGGAGGTAAGATTAGAAGGTGTCTCGCTTGTTTATAATCGTTCCTTGTTTGTCAAACGAGAAATGTTGCGCCATTGTCAGAACGAAACTTGCCGTCTCTTGGGTCACACTCTCTTTTCGTAAATATTTTTATTTGTGCGTGCCATTACATCGAAGGGATGTTAGTGCATTTCTACGGCTAATTGCCGACTCTGATTAGACCCAGTTGTGAGACAGGAAAAACCACGTATCCCGTGGTTTGTCCCAGCTTCGGTAACAGACCGAGGTAAGTTCTATACGCAGCAACTCTCGGTTTGACTTATGTGTTCGTTTTATTTTATTGCTTATAGGCTTTTATCATGAGCTTCTAGCAAGAGCTATCGTTAATCCTAGATTTTAATCTTGGACCTATATCAAGAGTTATTTCTCGTTGGGTGCATCGCGAATTACGGCGTTGGAAGTTCCCTCCCTCGCCCCTCTACGCGGAAGCCGGCACACTACAAAGCGTCGCTGCGACATTGCCGCAAAGACACCGACAAACGAATCGGATATCAAAGGAATAAAGGTCGGAGCGTTACAATTTCTTTTCTTAGTTTTGAGCGATATTTCGCGAATTTAGTTTTTGATCCATTACTTTGGTTTTGCCGCAATTAAACTTGCAACTTATTGCGTAACCGCCGGTGTAATTTAAATATGATAAAGTAGACGAGCGTAGACGCGCGCAAATAACCGGAGATTGTATTCTGTTGTATTCTGTTGCACTAGTTCCGATTTGAATTATTTTAATATAGTTTAATGCGAAGTTCGGATCCGACCAAGTTGAATATGTTGTAAATGTTTGTGTTCCCCATATATTATTTATTTGTGTATATTCTTTTATGATTGTTGTTTGTGACTAAGTAAATTGACGTGTTCTGGATGTAACGGGTTTTCTTAGTTTTCACCTTGTCCCCCTTTCTAAAAAAATTAAGTGGCGCCTATTTTCTTATGGGTTTTGGCCTTCGCGGTTTGGATTTGAACCCTCCCGTCCCACTGTAGCTGGCTGGCAACATTGGAGTAAAGTTTCGCTCCAATGTAAAACTTCTTCCTATCTACGCAGGTAGGTAGCAAGTTGTGTCTCAACATCAACGCGTACGAAAATTTTGCAAAAACCAGAATATCCAGAAATGGAGAATTAATTGTACACAAATGGTTTGAGTTACAGGGAGAAAGACATGCGACTATCACAACTAATATTTTAACGGAAAAAGTTATTCAAATTTACGCTAAACACTGTAACGACAACAAACTTATTGCAAGCAGAGGATGGGTAAGTAGGTTTATAAAGAGACGTGGCATTCGTCAGTTGAAGAAAGTGGTTGGAGAGAAACTGTCTAGTGATTCATCTGGCGTGGAAGCCTTTCTACGAAAATTCACCGAAAAAAATGAATGAGCTAATCCTAATGCCAAGCCAAATATACAATGCAGATTGGAAACTACCACCCGATCGGTCATTGGTGCACGCCAGCGAAACAACTTCTCCAGGGCGTAAAACTTCGAAAGAGAGAGTAACTTTTCTTGCCTGTAGAAACGGCGATGGTACACATAAAATCAAAATGGTGGTCATTGGAAACGCAAGCAATCCCTGCACTAGCCTTCCAATTGAATACTACTCAAAAAAACGCCTGGATGACTTCTACCCTATTCATAAAATGGTTTTAGGAGTCCTTCGTTGTACAAGTGAAGAAATTTCTAGTAGAGGATATTCTCAATGGAGACGACTCTCGTAGCCGTGCAAATAATGATGGTGAAATTTTAACCATGCTTCTGCCACCCTATTGCATGCACCCCACTTATTCAGTCCATGGACCAAAATGCGATACGTTTAACCAAAATGTATTATCGAAAGAGCCTTTTGGTTGACGTCCTATCTTTGGAGGAAAATGACATTTCAAGGGCCCTTAAGAACTTTGAACTTTGAAAGATGCCGTGTTTTTGCTTGCCAAACTCTCGCCTGATGCAATAGAAAAATGTTGGAGCTATATACTTTGCTATTCAATTGATAATCAGCCTGTTGATGTCGCAACAAATTTAGAAACTGAAGGGGATTCAGATGACGACATTCCATTGTCGATTCTCAAGGAAAGATGGCTGTCAGTAGATGAAGATCAACAAGAATTTGCGGAAATCGGAAATATGTTGCAGCATATTAACGCTGTCAACCATCAACCTAAAGAATCAGAAATTTAGTGATTGGATCAGTGGAGATGAGGACCGTTTACCATTGGATAGGGCGACAGTTCCTCTGACGAAGAAGTTGGCAAATATGAGCTGAAAGTTAAACATGAAGAGGCTATTAGAAGCTTCAGTACCCGGCACCTGCATACAATAGGCGGAGGCAAACAAAGTCGAATTAAACAGTTTGGCTATTCTCAGAATGTAATGGAGGCTAAACAAGGGTGCATTCACCAAACAAACATTTCTGAATATTTTCATTTTCAATGGTTTAGTATTGTTTAGTTTTGTGTGTATAATATTTGTTCTAATAAATGTTTCCCCATTTATTACGCCTTTGCTTAATCACTTGTATATTGCTACCGCAATCCGGATTTTCCATAATCCGGATTGAGCCAGTTTCAATTGATCCGGATTAGCGGAGCTTTACTGTATTCCCTAATTCGCCAGGGCATGTTACGAATAAAATGATCGATGTCTTCTTGAGGTATCTCATCCCAAGATTGCTATAGGTAGATTGCCGACGTAGCTACTTCAAATTGCTTGCTTGTCGCCATGGCCTCGTACAGTAAACTCCACATTGCCTCTCTTTCCACAGAACCTTCTCATCATTACTCAAATGTCATTTTGCCACAGACAAAATCGGAATTCGTTACTGAACATGGCTTGATCCAATCCAATGACATACTGCTACCTTTCTTGACGACACCAAAGTCTGGCTGCCTTATGCAATTGTGTTAATGGAAGGCGTCGATACGGCCGATAGGAGTGGAGACCAGACGATGCAATACGTCGGTAAATGATTCTACTAGAAACCCCCTTCTTCTAGACTCCTTATCCAATCCACTCCAATTGCATCTCTCACAGTCAACTGACGGAGACCCGATCTTCACTTTCATTAGTTCTTCTACGACGCCCACTTCCTTCGTCGATGGTGTGTTGGATGCCTTCCTCAGACCACGATGTCCATGTTCGAGGCACTGCAGAATGGTTTCGGTTTAAACGCCGAAACGAGAAACCCGCTTCGTGCATGTTGACAATTCGCCCCTTTTCAAAATCAGACAGTCGCTGAAAACGCTTTCTTCTCGCAATTCTAGGCATTGTTAACGATCAACACTTTATGCTTTCGCAAAAAATAAAGACTGTCTTGACCCACCAGTTTAAAAAATTGCCGATAACAAAAGCCTATCTTTTAAAGACAACTCTCACAAAAAGAAAATTTGTCGTTTTTATCATCGACTCCTAAGATGTAGGTGGTAGATGGTAAAAATATCGACTCCTTCTGGGTGGTGCATTTTTATTGGCGGGTAGTTTATTTTTAAAATGCCAGGATCACTGTTGGTCGTCCTAGTTTCTATTAAAATGTAAGGATTCATGATTAATGGTCGTTAATTATAGTGACTTGTAAATTTAAATAAATGCAGGTATATTCTATATTCGTTGTGGTTGAGGAAATGCAAATCCAAACTGAATAATCAATAAAACACAAAGATGCAGAAAATTCGCTTTACTCTACATAAGAGATAATGCCATCAAGGTTGAAAGGTTGAGAACGTGATCCAGGTGGTCAAACTAAGTTCAGCTCTTTTCAAATTAAAAAAAAAAAGCTTTAGAAGCTTGATTTTCGAGTGAAACTCTACACTTGCGGCGAAGCCATCTAATATAAACTGACAGTAATTTGAAAAGAAAAGGCAAAAAACACAGGACAAAATAAACAATTCATGTGAAAAAAAAAGAAGGAAAATGGAGTTTCTCGAATATTACATTGGCTAAAGCCTCGTAAATCATTCGCTGTTTAATTCAGGAACCTTTCACATATCAACACACGTGCTGCGTGCTGTTTGCATGTGCGCGATCCACTTACAGTTTACAAGATCTTATTTTTAATACCGCCTGTCGTAATTCAGCCGATATTACTAACCGCGATTGAAAACTTTTTTAATGAGTTCTTGATGGTACTCTTTAACAGGTTTGATGTTACAAAATCTAATTGGCAGTAGTCGAGGCACGATTACACTTAACTATGTGTAACTATTTACATTTCATTACATATTACATTTTAAAATTAATTAGGTGGCTTGTTTTTGCTTTTCGACGTTTTAATTTATGTCGACAAACACAAACTGCACAAAGTTGCTGTCGTATAAAGTGCTTGGCCTGGTGGAATATTTGTTTTTAATTAAACGAAACCTCATTAATGGAAAGATAAATGTGTATACTCATTGTAAACATTTGCAGATTCGAGATGAAAGAATCTCCCTGTTTCAACAAATACACTGTTGAAAATATTTGAGGTGTTCCAATTTATATATTGCAAAATGTTTAATAAGCAATTTTTCAAACACTTCACAACCTAATAATACATATACTATCGATGTCATAAAAAAACTAGAACAACTTTTAATTCCATTATTTTATTATATTGAATCTTACCTTATTGTCAATTTTACATTTATGGTCTTGTCCTAGTTTTTTATGTTAGCAATGGTACAGAACCTCGATAATTTCGTTATTAAAATGTAAGGAATAGTAAAGAAAGTGTACCCTTCGAAATATCTCACTTTTCCAAACATCAAAAACTAATATTATTTAACAAAATGCATACATATTATCGTTGGAAAGAACGTGTGTGTTTATATTTAGATTAAGCAGACATTAAAACATACCGATATAGTTTTACGACTGTTGATGTATAATTAAATTTACTGCCTCTCACACAGATTCGGGTTATTTTAAAAATGCAGTGCGGCTTTAATTTTGGAACATCTCGAGTCGTCGCTTATGTCAGTGTACACACATCAGTAGTTCCAAAAGTTTAGAAGTTCAAGAAGTTAACACAAAAATTTTTGATCAACCCCTGTTATTAATAAACTACGACAAAAAGCAATTTTCTTTTCATTAAAAATGTTTACTTCAAATTTTTGACACGCTCTCAAGCTCAGGTTTTACTTATTTAAATTTTGAAAATATAAAAAAATTAGGTCTGGAAATGTAGCTAGCCAATTCAACCCTTCTATTTCATCTAACTGGACAGAAAGATCCATTTACACTAGTATGTATAATTAGTGCTGAAACGATCGCGAAATTGTCAAAACAAACGCTAACGGTTGTTTTTCGATTTGTACAGGGAAGTCGCCAATCTAAATCACTGGTGTGAGGCAAATTATATCTGCCGCTGAAACCAAGTGCGCCAGCACAATCAAAACCCCAGAAATCAAGGCCAATTAATTGCCCGTTACGAATTTCGTAATTACGAGGCCGAACAATTTTAACCACCTAATCATAGCCATCTTCTTAACAAAGTTTCTCTCTCACCCTGTTTGTTTGTGGACCAAGCTGTGGTCTTTGCCGAAAGATTTGCAGGTTAATTAGAAGCGATTTGCCGAGAGACTGAAATGGCCATAACCACCCATAGTGGAGTGTCGAAAAACAGTCAACTTGGGTCCTTGCGCAATAAATTAGTTAGATAGGTTTAGCCGCCGAAAAAAAAAACGATGAAGAGAGGCGTACATAGTACCACCCTCTCGAGGCGATTGGACGTAGCTGGGAAGGATCCCACCCATTCGACCTCCGTTAATTATCAAGGCGATTGGACGTAGCCGGGAAGGATCCTACCCATTCGAACTTAATTAATTAGTTTAGCTAGCATTAGGGTTTACCATCACCTCCAAAAGGAGTCCCTGAAAAACTGGTGACTGCTACTAATTTTCCTGCAAATTGATCGCCGAGGGCGGCATTTTGTACCATATACTACTCCAGAATGTTTGATTAATTAATTAATTGATTCCATTGATTAAGTACACTGTAGACCCACTGTATCACACTGTGCGTTGGTTGATTGAACAGAACGAGTCCTAGGCCCGTATTCATAAACAAAACTTAGGCTATGCGTTCGATAATAATCCGCTTGTAATTCATGATCTATACGCATTTCAACGTGTTGCGGACGCACAACCAATATGGGTTTAAGTACAGTTTATCAATTACTTTTCATGAAAGAAATCTTTGCAGTACATAAATAGATATTCACAATGTTTTAGTAAGTTTTGGTTATGAATATGGACCTTAGAGTACGATCTGAAGTGACAAACACTAGTACCAAGACCAAATCTAAGTTGAAATTCAATTAATTGTTAATCTAATTAAGGAGCAGAGCCCTCCAACAAATATCTGTGTAGACATTAAACCACCAACGGTGTGATTTGAAAGAAGGTAGGCCGCGCCGATATTCGAAAGTGAAATCTGTTAAGCGAGTTCTACTGTACTTTCTGATAACCGTAATTTTTGTTTCTTTGTATTGATTTCAACGCAAGGTTTTTACGCTCATTATCTTTATCGTATCTTTCTGTTAAAATCAGATATCGTACTGACATTCATAGTATTAACATTCGTCGTAAAGATCTTATAGATATTCCTTTACACCATACTACGTTGTTTAAAAGATCCTTTACCTACAGTGCTGCTCACTGTTTAAATTCTATAGATATGGATCTAAAAAAGTTACCGCCGACATCATTTAAGAGAAAATTAAAAAGCAGCTTGCTTAGTGGGTGAACCGTTCATATGTGACACTACTATTTTATGGAACTAGATTTACTTTTATCTTTGATTACTGTCGCCATTGCTATTTAATTACTGTATACATATTTTCCTTCCTTTTTTGTTCTTTTCTTTTCTTTTCTTTACTTTTTAGTTTTAGTTTCCTTAAGGGAGTCAGGTAGAGCACTTGGTTGCTTTTGCAACTAAACTGATGACTCTCTTTTTGGTACGATATAATTTATTATTACTATTTTTATTATTTTTCTGTTTTCTATTATATACATATATTGTAATTTCCTGCCAATAAAATTATATTATTATTATTATTAGTATTATATCAGACCCCAGTGGCTGGTACAAGGAGTTTTTACCTTTTTTTTTTTAATAAATAATTAATTAAATCTAACTTCATATTTTATTTAACGTAATTAGCTCCTTTGTTCTCTCGACTTATTTCCCGACGCACCAAGAAGAACAGGTTTGTTAGCTATTCATTTTTAAGCAAAAATATAATGCGTCTAGAATTAAAGAATTATAAACGTTTGCCTGCAATGCATCGAGTTTTATCTACGTTCACCCAGACGGTTTAGGATGCTGGAATGCTCTTGACTTTATATAAACAATAAACAGTGTTTCGAGCAGGAAAGGTTTGCTTTGGGAATCGAGACAGTCGAGTTTATGATACGCAATCGATAGGCGCATTAATAAGAGTTTGCGGTGTTAATACGATAGAAAGGTGCGGAATGTAATTAATTAAAGTTGGCCAACTTGCAACTTATAACTCGCGCTTGCAACTCGCAACTCGCGTTAATTGTATATCCGCGAGTATTATATACGTGGCGTGCGTATACAGGGTGTGTTCGGAAAGTATTGTGCGCTACGCTGGTAGAAGCAGGAAAGCGGTATCTAGAGATAAGTTATTAATTGTAGCTAATGCATGATATGTAGAGAATTAGCTTGAAGTATTTCCTGCATGGTGTATGAATGAAGCGATTTCCCGGTGAGGCTCGGTTGTCGTGGCAGGTGCTGCATCACCCGACCGTTGGCTAGTAGGTCGACTGGGGTAACCACGGTGGCGTAGGGATTGTGACGTCACTTGCATGATTAGTGGTTACTTCGTAAGGAAATCGTACTAACAAGGTGGAAAGCGCTACCGAGAGTGAACGACGTACTGTTCACGGTCCCATGGTGACCCCTTAGGGACCCGATGCAGCGGATTGGGAGCCCTAAGGTTATTAAATTGTCACCACCCTACGTGCCAGGTGGAGGGACGTAACCTGGTGGGATGCCACGTTGACGTTGATTTGTGCCACCTGGCGGAAGAGTGGATTGGTGGTAGAGAATCCACGGGTCGGAGATGACAAAGACGTAGGGTAGAGTATGTTTGCATGTCATTGAGGCTATCTGTGTTGTATGTGGCGTGTGTTTCTGGAAATAACATTTCAGAGCAATAGTTTATGAAAGAGCAACAGATATGATAATAAAGGCCCAAGGTTGGACATCATCAGGAGCGATGATAGAGGCACTAGATTGAGTTGTGAATTGACCAAGGGATTGAGACCGTTGGGGCCAGGGGACTGGGGTCCCCGGTGAGTAAATAACTGTTGTCTCTTACAAATGATTGTAAACACATGTTATTGTTGCATGAACGCACCATGTCAATGGGAGGTGATGGTAGCGAACGGTGCCCGCTAGCCAAAGGAAATGGTGAGCGTTTTGATTACTTACATTTATGTATACGCGTTAACACATTTTAATAATACTAGAAAAAAAATATGTTGGTAATTTCGGCCGACCTTACAGGTTATCACAACGTAGGTCCAGATTCACAGCGGTCACGAGATTAAAATTATTATCAATAATATTACGGTAAAGTTTCTCGTTGATTCCGAAGGGTCGTTCAACCGAAACAGAATATAGGCCAGTAGGATTAACATTTAGCGCCGGCGATAGGTCCTAGGCACTTAGCAGGTAGCGATAGATAGAATATGCATGATGAGATACAACAACCAAACAATAAAATAAGCTTTCGGTCCAGTTGTTTAATTTGACCATAAATTTAAGTGGTGTTCCTTTGGACATTTTTATTGTTTGTTTACTTGTACGTAAAAGTAAACAAACAAGGATTTTTAAGCGGACGCGTTACAGTGCAAGCAGTTGTACATGTTCTAGTCATAAAATGATTCGTTTCCCAAAACCTCATACTGACGATACTCATTTTATTCAAATTATTTTTTCGAAATGAGAAAAAATAAAATTAATATCCTCCGAAAGCAAAAGATAACTGAATGATAAAAACAAATGAATTGATACTGAAATGAAAAATAAATTAATGTCGAAATTAAAGAGCAACTTTATGGTGAAAATAAAAAGCATGTCACTTTCGTTAATTGAAATAATTAACCAGATATTTTATCAAATGGTTACTTCTGGAAATACGTTTATCTTTCAAAGCTATATTTTACGGTTAAATTTCTTTTTAAAGCATAAACAAAAGATTAAATTATTTTTAGTATCACCATTCACCATAAATAATACGGTTTTTACATTTCGTTAATTTAAATTATGTATGTAGTATATCCATGTAAGACAAAAATAATAAATCCACATTCCATGGATGGAAACTTTGTCTTCTCTCTGTCCGTTTCTTTGAATGCTTTTGACGTAATTAAAAATATAAATGAAAAATATTATTAGATCGATACTGGGAAGCTGATTGGTGCATGAAATAATCCAAGCCAATTATCTGCCCTTAAAATTCATAGACATCTAGAACTGTTTTACTTCGAATTTAATTCTATTCATAGAAATATTCGACACGACTATTGGAGAAAACCATTGCCTTCATCGTCATATTTAAATTTTTCCTCGAGTTAATTGCCAAATAATCAGTTGCTTTCTTTTGATGTTTTACTTAAATATCAGCCAGTCACTGACGTCTGTTTTGATTATTGAGAACTTGCCTTTTGTAAACTACAATAAACAAAATTCTAATTAAATACTCTAACAATTCAAGGAATAATATCAATTTATTTGCTTTAATATGACAGCGCAGAATCTAAATCAGATGAGAAAATTCATAGAAATTAAATGGGTCTATCTTTAAAGTAAAGTTTGAACAATGTATTCTTGCTCTATATTTCCAGTGACTAAGAGATTTTCCATGCATTTAATAAAACATATATTCAAATTAGTATCATTATCACTAGAAATTCAAAAGCGCTGAATCACTTTTAACCTTTTCCTTCTTCGAAATTTGCATACAATATCAGTTCAATGCAATTTCCGCAAAAAATTGACTTCAAAGAATCACAACAACACTGATATAGTTTTTTTTTCTGCTCTAACCATCCGGTTGAGCGTTCTGTATTTAGTATGCACACGTGTGGTTTTGTTTTGCGTTTCACGTTTGATAAAAATAAAGTTAAAAGATTCACGAGCGTTGCTAGAATGCACGGGGGCTCTTTAGATAAAAATGTGATTCTTTTAATAACAAACAAGTGTTAGAATACACGATGCAGACGTTTCCATGAAGTTGAGTTTACATTTTAGTAATTTTAGATAATAAAAATACTCCAAGCTGATGTACTGAACATCTGGGTATTTCGTAAACATTGTGTAGGTCAAGAGAAGGTTAGTGACTATGTCCAATAACATTAGTGCAGGTCGTCAAAAAAATACTCCGTCAGCCCCGAGAAATAATTAGAGTGAGTTAAATGAACAGTTAAGTGTGCTTAATGGAGTACTGGGAACAGATTAATTAAAAATGATGCAGCAGTATCTAAGGCGACAGGCAAACGGTAACCTGTTCTTGAAAGAAACCCAATGCGTAACGATTTCCAGTAGCCAGTGCTTTCAGAGAAGACTTTCAATTTTCATAGCGGTTTGATATTTATTTGGCTTCGCCGAGACATTAATTTTATTTTTAGAGGTTTCAAAATAAACACAATGCACAAGTTCGTAAGTAAACAAATCTCTCTCGCACGTTGTTTTTTTTTTTATTAAAGATAAGAAAGAATTCGATTTTTTTTTATCTCACGCACGTCTAGTAATCGCATAATTTTTTTCTAATTTCAAAACAGTTCATTCTTTATTTGTTTTCGCTGGATGTTTTAAAACAAAAAATTCTGCTAACATTCATTAGATACACGCATAGTTTTACTAAACAGCGATAAGCATTATCCTAATTGCTATGCAGCATAAACAGATTTTGGAATTTGATTTCAATTCCCATCAATTTATTTCAATCAAAGATTTTTATTCACAATTCATGCTTTAATCATTAATGTCAATCTTACTTTTACAAAATCAAACTACATGATGATAGAACACCTGATTATGTTAAGGCCGCT
Organism: Dorcus hopei; assembly: GCA_033060865.1. NCBI lineage: Eukaryota > Metazoa > Arthropoda > Insecta > Coleoptera > Lucanidae > Dorcus > Dorcus hopei. The sequence continues at coordinate 54,501,564 of CM065419.1, forward strand.
TTACAGTTCGCAACTATTTATTGCCGGCAATGAAAATTGCAGCGACTTGTATTGCACGCATGCGCAGTGTTGTATTTTTATACAAAATGCAAATACCGCGCATGCGTGCAATACAAATCGCTGCAATTTTCATTGCCGGCAATAAATAATTGCCAACTGTAAAGCGGCCTTTACATTCTTTCCTTTTTAATTTTATAAATCGTGATCTTTAGATTTTAATTTAAATTGTAATGTTCTACCTATTATAAATAAATATTTTTAGCATACGTCATGATCTCAGTTACTAATAAAACCAATCCGACACGCTATATTTATCAACCATTATCTGCGACATTATCGACGTATTATTTA